>OY728152.1:1806522628-1808922628 GCA_963277665.1 Viscum album | reverse complement strand
TCTCTTATAAAGAACACACTTTTCTCCCTCATTACCATTTTTAGTGACTAAATTAGAAAAGGAATGCATGCAATTTTACTTTTTTCAGCCAAGATGGATAATGAAAGTAACATGCATGGAAATATTCCTATGTACCTAAGATAATAAGAATATTTATTAATATTATTATATAATATTTCATCCACATTGAACCTCTATATTAATATCCTTGAAACCCTTTGAAGATCTCACTACTCTTCTACAAATATAGGTGGTCACTATCTGTTCTATTATTTTCATATTCTTCCTCAAAAAATATATGTTCAAAAATCACAATAGAAATTTTTTATCACTTATGCACAATTCTGAAAAATTTACAGTGAGATATAACCCTTGGAATTATTTCCTTCTCTATCACCTTCATCTTTCTAAAATTCTTGGAATTCCCCTCAAGTCAGTATCTTTGATTTTTAACATGATAAAACATACTCAATGAATTTTAACATTATTTATCTTTTACATACATGCATTTATTAGGATTTTTATAGAAATTAATAGGGGTCTTAAAAATTATCAACAACCACACATAAATCAATGATTCCTACCTCATTTAGTGAACTAAAATATCACGGTGAGATTATTTCATTTTCAATTTATGAAAAAAGAACCTAAAAAACATTTATTACCCTACTTTAACTATCCATTTTATCCTCATCTATAAAATCATGATACATGTTACACCTATTACACCTAAATGTATTGGGATATTACTCATTGTTTCTTAGGAAAACTTTTTCACTTTTTTTACACGAGTCCACCATTTGAGATAAATGACCATAGAGATATTCTCTATTTCTCATAGATATTTTCAAAATTTATGATGGTAATCACCATGACATGGTCTCCACTGTTTCAACTTTTTGTGTAGATTCACATGTTTTTTTTCTATACTTATTCAACCTCATCAAAAACCATTGAAATTCTCTTGTTATGATTTCATGTTTGTAACAAATAAACATTCAGAGAGAATTGAATCACTCTATGGAAAGGTATGGATCTTATATTTGTTTTGAAACCTTCATCTTCAAATTTTTTCTAAAGTTATTCTATTATGAACATTGTTCATTTGAAGTTATTACATATCAAACTCCTTATTGTGTAGAAAATTATTTAATATCTAAGAAACACAATCCTTAATATGAAGAAATACCTTAGGTCCCTCTCTTTCCCAGTGGGTCTATGTTGTCACTCTATACAGTGTTTGATACTTTTTACTTCACACTATCTTCAACCCATGTTATTAATGATATTTAATATCAAATTTTGACTCTCCCTAGCGTATAATTTAGTCCATATTCTCATATCTAGATTCCAAATTTTTCTATCATATTTTCGTTATTTATTTTTATTTACTTTTATTGAGATAAACAAAATATTAAAAAAAACCAAAATCTAGTAACCCAAAGTCTATGTCTATGTTATTAAATCAGAATACTATAAAAGAGTTCCCATCCAAAAATAATGATGAATTTATTATTCTTGATGAATTAGATACATACATGACTCCTATGTTATATTGGAAATATAATGTACATATCATAAGAAATAATATTTCATCTATGATATTATTAACAATATCACTATTCATATCCTAGGGAAAGGGGAAACAATAATTGCAAGGATCATATGCTTAGTATGGTTTATATAAAATGAAATCTATCTTGAGTAAATAAGGAACACTGAATATAGTAAGGTAAATAACTTAAAACAAATTCCATTTAATCAATAATGTGATCGTAAAATGCACCCAAGGATAATATCAATGAATTAATATCATGGATAACACTAACTAAAATCTCAATGAAGAAAATGATCAATATTGGAATTCATGATTTTATACATCAAGATATATTTACCATAAAATCATTGTTTCATGAAAGGTTAATCAATAGATATGTATACACCAAAAACCCATTTAATTTGCCCAACAGATTTTTCTCTTGAGACATATCAATGCATCAAGGGGATATATAATTAATGGCCCCACCCATCACCGTATTTCCAATAAATTCCTCATATATTAAATGATAAATTTAATTTATAAGAAATATTTCTTATCAATAAATTTCTATACTGAGTAAATAATACATAATATCAATATTTCCACAGTCAATCCAACAAAATTCATAGTAAAATATCATATGTAGAAATGGGATATGGTTTAAGAGAAATGTAATGTCCAATGAAATATGATCACAAGAAAGTGAATGTTTCAAGAGAATTTTAATGACCATAAAATTAATTATAGATAAATGATGACCATAAATTCATTAGAAATATAGGTTTGGTTAAAAAATCATGTTTTTTGAAGAGATTAAGAAAATGGAAGTGAAATATTAAAATAACTCTTCATTAAAGAGTATTATTTTTAAAACCATTGAAAACTTATGGAATAAGCTATATAACCTAAAATAGTTATGGTGAAGGGAAAATCTTCTAATGCTGTATATATTAAAAAGAAACCCTCCATTTGAAATTTTATAAAGAATACTGAAAATGACCCTTTAATGAAAAAAGTAAATAGATTCATTTAAAACCATGAGAAAATTGAAGGATAACTTAAAATGTCCCCAATTAATAAATTGTGTAATAAAAATTACTGTTAAAGAACAATTTTAAGAATATATATATAGAAGAAAAACATACCCGATCCAAAAGATAAATGAGATCGATATTTATTTTAAACATTTCAGTTGAAAGTGTAACTTAAATTGAATCATTATTAATAATAAGTAAATATATTTTCATGTTAAATAAATAAAATAGATATTATATATTCAATATAAAATTAAATACGTTTACAATATTATATATGACTCGATAGAGTGTAATTTGAGATGAAGTCCCTTACCTCAATTTTGAATTATCTCGCAAGTGATTTTAAAATACTATATAATAGATTTATATTCATTATATTTACCAAAAATAACCACATAAATATCATTGATATCATATATGATCCATTTATATCATTTTATCACTTTATTTTAACAATATTTTTTTATTATCATTATTTTGGTTGTTAACTACATTTTTCATGTTTGTTTTGAATTGGTAGTTTCATTCCTTACATCTTTACCATATTTAAATATTCTATATAATTTTATTCATGATATAAATATCTTATATATTTAATATATATATATATTAATCCATATAAGATAAATATGAAAAAATGAATTACACCATTCATGGAGTTGGTAGGCCATATGTTCACATAAACACAGCTTTCACTTAATAATAGATGACAAAAATAAAGGTAAAAAATAATTAACTATTATAGAATGATTATTTTATCATATAAATCATATATTTTCATTAAAAATATTCTAATTACCATACATGTAAATAATAAATGAAAAAAATGACATCGATTTGTGGAGGTGGTAGTCCACATATACGCATGAGTGACATTATGGTTTTCCAAAATATTTGAAGCTAAGAAGGTAGATATTTATTTATAATTTTAGCAGAATAATAATTTCATAAATATCATATATATTCAGTAGTTCAATATTTATAACCTTCCAAGTAAAATTCCAATGAAAAATGAATTATACCTTTATGTGGAGATGGTAAGTCGTACATACATAAGAGTAATGTTTCCACTTTTCATAGGATTAAAAAGTGATGAAATATGGTTGTATCATAATAATAATAACATATTAGAATAATTATGATACTGGATTTATTATTTTAATATTTTTACAAATGATTTAGAGGAACTATAAGACGGAATAAACTTTAAAGAGTCGGTAACAATGATTACCCCTTCTTCGTTAGGCTTCATTTAGATTCCTTTTTTGAGGACCCTTAGAATGGTCTTTTATGAAGAAAAAAACTTCTATTTCATGTACATGAGAGTTTATATTATAATTTAGTAGGGTTTTGTCAATATTTGTTTCTCAAATTGGTGTAAAGGAAAGATAGGAGTGTGCTTTTATATGTGAGGGGAGGAAAATTATTTGAATTTTTTAAAGTATTAAATTAATATAACTTATTTTTCAAGTTTAAAAGTTTATAAATTTATATAATTATAATATAAGATGATTATGAGTCTAAATACACTTATAGAAAAAATTTGGGAATTTTTTTGTTATGTTTTCACCTGTATCCTTTAGTTTTAACCCCCTATTATCCCTTTTGACAAATATCATAATATAAAAGTTTTCTACTAATTAAGGGTTAAAATGTTACTATAAAAGAATGAACAACCCATAAATGGATTTATTTTTATTTTTTAAATAATATCCCATTAATTTTTTTTGAAGATATGATTTTTATGAATTTTAAGTCATTAAATAAATTAGTATTTATTATAAAATATCATTAATGTCATTTTTGGAACTATCCATTTAATTGGACTTCAGAAACAAAATTTCAGAAAATAAATTTGAGTATTATACTTTCTGATATATCTAATATATTTTTTTAATTGATAAAATTCATGGGGCACTATAACACACTTAAAAATACTAATTTTATAGTTTTAATAATCAATAACTTGATTTTTCTACTAATTGTATATGCATTATGTTGGCATTTCAAATGAACTTAAGTTAATTATTTCATCAATAAAGATTAAAATTAAATTAAAATTATAAATTAATTCATTTATTTATAACCAAAAATAATTTTTATTTATCACTATCATAAAATGTTATAGATATTTAATGTAAGAGAGTGATATTTTGGACTTTATCCTGTACATATATATTGTAAAGGTCAAAATCAATTCTAAATGTAAAAAAGGACATAGTTTTGAAGTTAGGATGATTATAGATGAAATATGATTATAAAATTAAGTAAAGACATGTTTTGGATCTATTTTTAATGCCTTATCACATTATTTTAAACCTTAATTACTTGATTTACCTTTTATTGAGGTGATTAAATTTACTATGGTTACTATTCATAATGTTTAAAAATAAAAGGAAAATATTTACTAAATTTTAAACTAGTTATTCTAAATATGGAATCAATTTTATCATATTAAATTAACATAATTTACATAATTTAATTTAAAATTAAACCTGCAAAATGCGATTAAAATATTTTTTCTAGAAAAAAATGTCCTCTTAAGTAAAAACAGATTTTATACCTAAATCAAGATTGAAATTGGTTCTAATGGTATTAATAGAATTATTAATAATATAAATAAAATAAAAATATACTTTGAAACCATTTAAAAAAATTGATCTTTGTAATTTTTTTAATGGAATGAAAATTTTCAATATAAATCGGTATTTTCTATTATTCACTGGAAAATTAATCTTTTCAAAAAAATATAAAAAATTTCATCCAAAGATAATTTTTACATGATGAATCCAAAATTAACATCAATTTATTAAAATAAATTTTTTAAAACTGGTACAAATTATTTATAATATTTGGGCACAAAATTCCAAAAAAACCATTTTGACAAAAACATATTATTGAAATAAAAAAAAACATTATTAAAAAATGAGAACTGATTTATTATATATTAATAAGTTATTATATTATATAAAACATGTATTAAAATTTTTCATAATGTGTTTATTCCTATTTATACCTCTAATTTTAACTTTTAGGTTATAATGGTCACATTTAAAAAATAATATTTTTACTTTATATTATATTGTAGTTTATTTAAACTCAATGTTGAGGGAAATGAAAGGTATCAATGAAATTAAATTTTTATAAATATAAATATATTATTAATTATATGGAAGTTATAAAAACATTCCTAATTACTAAATATATTATCATACCCAAAATTAAATAAACCATACCATGGTGTAAGTCCTCTGGGTGTTTTGGCATCCACCATAGCTTCAATAAGTTCACCACAAGACGGTGACCACCAAATTTTACTAGACATGTTCCAAAACACACCATTTCTCATAAATTGGATTCTTTATGACCTAATAAGCTATTTTTCAAAAACCATTAGCATTATTTTCAACAAACACAATGTGAAAAATCCACTAAATGGATTTCTACCAATAATTTCTAAGAAAAATTTCCAGTATAGACAAAAAATATAACAAAAAATATTAGTTTTCTTAGTAATTTTTTATTTTCATTAATGAATAATGAATTAGTAAATAAAATTTATAAAATTTAATATAATTTCCACCTTATATTAAAGTTATATTCCATCATTCCTTCATCTTCAATAATTCTTTATCTTGTTATGAACCTCCAAAACAAAATAAACAAGTAAAAACCCCAGGTTCATTTTTTAAATATTAAAATGAAAGGGTGATTTATTTCTCTATTCTAAAATATTCTTAAAATAGATTTCATAAAAAATTATTCTTGATAAAGAAATAAAAATGTATTTTGGATCCCAAATAATGACTTATTTTATGTATTTTACCTAAACTATAAGTAAAATCGTATGTTTTAGTGTATATATATAATCTTCAATTTTAAATAAATTTCTATTAAATGAATAATTTTTAAACTAAAATGAACTATTAGCAAAAAGTATCTCTTAAAAATTAAATTCTTTCTATATGAATACTATAAAAATGGTATAAGAAAATATTACAATAATATATGACTATAAAAATTAAATATTTCATTTTATGAGGAAAACAAAAAGTGGAGAGTAAAAAATAGTAAAAAATAATACATAAATACTATAGAATTATTCGTTTCAATCATCTATGAAGAAACATCTTTAAATGATGACTATATTGAGAATGAGTATGAGAGGAAATATATGAATAATCCTTTCAAGTGAAATTAGAGGATATGGATCACTTTTATTTAAAGAATAAAATTTAATTGTTGTATATAAATAGGGGGGGATCATGATAGGGTATTTTCAAACTATGGATAAGTTACATATTAAATTAATTAAATAATTCATCAACATTTAATTTATAAATGATATGGAAATTTATGTTCACATTTTAAGTTTATACTTTAACAAAATTTGAAATTATTTAATGTTATTAACTATTTATGTGTAATGTTTTAATAAAATAAGTTTCAATAGAATTAAAGTAGTTAACATATATTGAAAAAAAAATATATGAATGATAAATATAAATTTTAATAGTAATACAACATTTATTGGGGAATATAGTCATTATGGTAAATATAATATTAAAAAAAATGATTGGGAGTGGATTATATTAATTTGAAGTAAATAGATTTTTTATTTGTCAAAGTACATTTATTTTAATTGATTATAATTTATATTAATGTTTTAATTATTTGAAATGAATATATTTAATTGAAACTGTTAATTCTTATAGTAGAATAATATTTATTTCGGTATATGGAGTATTTATTTTAAATATATATGAGAGTAAATATAAATAAGAAAATGGAGTATAATTAATATATATATGTATATGAATATAAATATATATTAGTGAAGAATATATACAAATTAGAAAAAGTATCATAAGTGTATTTGTAAAAAAATAATTTTATACACTTAGTCTATAAAAAATGTTGGGCCTACAAGAAAGTGAAATGCCACATTTTTAGGTTAGCATATTGGGCTAATTAGTTCGAGTAAGGGAAGGTGTAATGCAAGTTCAAGGGGATTCATAGGTTTAGAATGTACCAAAAAAGACTGAAGGAAAAGTAGTGTTTATCCTCTCATGTATGGGATGGTATAGGTGGATGAGGGTAAACATAGACATCCCGAAAGACATCAACAAGTTATTAAAGTGACACACACACACACACACATATATATATAAGGTACCTCATGACACACATAGAGTTTGATGTGGTATGGATTAAAAAGGGGTATTGTTCACAAATTAAAAATTCTCATTAATTAATTTAAAACAACGCTACTCCATTGTATTGTTCCTCATACACACTCGAAAAATAAAACCTTCTAATAACTTTATCTTCTATCTATAACAATACACTATATTGGAAATTGAAATGATATCTATATACATAAATATAATATTTCCAAAAGGGAATTGTTTAGTGGATTCTCTAAATATGTGGTCGGTTTAATGAATCATATCACTTGGTTATAAATATTATTTGAACAACTATATTCATCCCTCATAAAGAACTGTAGGAATAAAAATATGGTAATATGTGAATGTCTTATACCTCAAATTAAGTACGCGATTTCCATGACACTATTCACATTCATTATGAGTATATAGTTTTTTGATATATCTTAGAAAAAACAAAACAAAATATACAAAAAAACTTAATTATTTCAACTATTTCATGGTCAATGATTGTTTTTATGTATATTTACATGTTATGGCTCAAGGAATTCATAATACACATATGAAAGTAAATAAATATAATAGGTTATTTGATATCTAGAAGATGATAAGAGTAAGGGTAAATTATTTATTTACCTATGAAAAAACATTTAAAGGATCTACAAGAGATAATGAATTTATAATAGTAGGAAACAAAAAAATTCTATATGAAGTTTATTTTCAATATATTACATGACCATTTGGTATAAAAAAATTATTTAGTAATATTTTGAATCAATTTAGCATAGATATGGTTGTATATATAGAGGAACATTTGGGTGTCCAAGTGGAAAAAATTTATCAAGTAAAAATACACACATTTTCCCTAGTTTTTGACTATAGAAAGAGAAGAAGTGGGGATCGAGAGTAAAATTTCAGAGCTACCATTATAGTGGGATTTTTGAACTGAATGTTCAATAAGTGTTAGTTAACAGTAAGAGGTATGAGAGCTATTTAAATTTTTTTATTTAAAATGTTTCAATGAATACTTATATTTTTACAATTTCCTAAAATAAAAAACCCTTTTTGTTTTTAATTTATTTCAAAGTTTTTATTTAAGGATTTTAAGTAAGGAAACTACCTTTTAAAAATAATTTTCTAATTTAAAAAGTTTCATGAATCTATAAATTTTTTCCAAAAAAAATATTCTAGTTTATGTAAATTTTAAAATCATATTTGGTTTTAAATAATTATTTTTATAGATTTTATTTATAGAGTTTCAATTTCTTTAAAAAAAATCATTTTATATTTAAAATGTTTTATTTAAAAACTCCCACTCCTTTTTCATTTATGATTAAAGTTGGGTTCCTTAAAAAATTAATTTTTCCTCATGGATCAACTTATTTCACCATAGTCATTCATATTTTTAAATATTCCATGAAAAAAACTCTTTTTCCTTACTTATTCATCCATGAAATATGATTGTTTTTAAAATCATTCTTATGTTAATTTATATATTTATTTTTCATATGATCATTATATTTTAATTTTTCTTTAAAATTATTTTTTTCCTCATAAAGGAACCTTATTTTAGTTTAACAACCATACATTCATTTATATATTTTTCCATTTATGAATTAAATTTCAACAATAATGTTAATGATTTGAAAATAAATTTTAAATTGAATTATGAAAAGGAAAGAAAGTTTCTAAAAAAAATTCAATAAATTTGACACTTGTGTATTGTAAATGATGATGATGGATGTTGATAGAACGCAAACCATAAGAGTATTTTTATAAAAAAGTGATGGGTGAGCCCTGTATTGCCCTAAAATATAATATATATACTTCAGGATTTTTTATAGTCTCGATAAAATCATTATATTTCATTAGGAATATTTTGTTAGTTTTTTTAAAAGAAAAATTTTGATTCAAAAAATGGATTCTTAATTTTAATGGATATTTTCAAAGGTTTTCTTATTGAACGCGGTCTTCTATTTTTTAAACCTTCAAAAATAATTTTTTCAAAAGAATCATTTTTATGATTTTTTTGAAAACCATTTTCATTTTAATGAATACGTTTTAAAATGTTTTATCAATCTCAAAGTATTTAATTTTAATGAAATTTTTTTGAGTAGTTATCATGAATTTTAAAAGGGGTTTTATAATTTTATTTTAAAAAGTATATTAATTAGTTTTTTTGATAACACATGTTTTCAATTTTTTTCCCAGGGCTTATGGATGAGTACGAGCTATCATGGAGTCTAGTCCTCAATAGATTGAGTGAAAATGGGAAAATTTTCATGGAGTTTGTAATAAGAGGAAAAATTCGTATTTAAAAGAAATAATATGGATTTAATATGTAGGAAATTCCTAATTCTAAAAAATTAATGACCTATAAATAATCCCTGGAATGTAGTGAATCATTATTTTGAATTTAGTTTTTCATTGTATAATGTTAAAATTAGTTCACTTTCACTAATATGGAATCTATTATATATAAAATATGATAATAATAATAATAATGTGTTTTCATCTCTAGAACATAGAGTGCAGGGTTAGATAACCACAATTGGTATCAAAGAATTTTTTTGGCAACTTTAAAGGTTAATATATTATTAGTTGATGATAGTTTATATTTTTTAGGATTTCAAGTTTGGAATTTTATGTTATTGAAGGAATTTGGAAACCAATTTATTTTAGAGATACCTTTTGATAAAAACATATTATATATAGTTTGTCAAATAATATTAGAATGTCAATTGTTAAGAATATTCAAGAATTGTGTAAATGATTTTAGGTTAAAATGAAGGTGTCAACGGATAAGGAACTTATGGTTGATTTTTTATATCAATGTGTTTATAAATTATTGACACAAACTTTTTTATATTAATATTTGTTTTAGAGAAGGATCATAGTAATGAAGCTTTGAAAGATATGATTCTAGAATCTCATTAGTCTTATAACTAAAAAATTATATATGATACAAAGAAGAAAAATGAAAATCAGAATATACTATGAGGAAAGAGATGATCCTTAATCATGATAGTAAATTATATAAAAATATTTAATAACTATATGAATATGGTATTTAGAACTCCCAAATATGTTTAAAATAGTGAAAAAAATAAAAACATTTGAGGATGAAATTTATTTAATGGTTTAAATGTAACATCATAAAATTTAGTTTTTTAATGTATATATATATATTTTTCATTTTAAATAAAATTTTATTAAATGCTTTTTATAACTCAAATAAACTAAAAGTATGATATATCTCTTATAAAATAAAATTATATCACTTTGAGCACTCTAATACTGGAATAATGAAATACTATAATTAGACATGACTTTAAAAATGCAATATTCCACATTATAAGGTAATGAAAAAGAGGAAAAATGATAATAAATAAGAAGAAAAAAATATTTTAGAATTATTTATCACTATCAAATATATATATGGATCCTCTAAAGATGACTATAGTGACAATTCATATGTGAAGGAATATAGGAATCATCCTTACAAGTGAAAATATTTTAGTGTGATCCTTTGGTATTTTTCTAATAATCTTTATTTCTTGATGGATAGTGAAATTTTATGATAATTTAATTTAAAACAAACTTTTTATGAACCCAATTTATAATTTTAAATAATATTTTTAATTGGTTTAAAAGTAAATATAGATTAATTACAAATATATTTGTTCAATTTTGGTCATTTTAATCATTTTTATATTGAATTTAGATATAAAAACCTAGTAAACTTTTGAACATTTTTCTTTAAAAACCCGTTTCTCATCCCATGTGCAAGATTAATATAAAATTAATTTATGCCTCATATGTTATTTGAATTTGGTAAAATGGTTTTTATATTTTTAATAATAATAATTTATAATTTATAGTTATTTTAACTTTGTTTTTGACCAAAAATTTTAGTGAAATAAATTAAACTTATTTAGAGTGATTAAGATGAAAATAAGTTTACGTAGTTGTTAAACATTAAAATTAATGGAAAAATGACCTTGAAACTAGTGAAAAACTAATGTATGGTCATATTTCAAGAATATAATCTATTTTATAGAACACTGTTCTTTATTTTAGTCACATGATTTAAGGGAGAGATCCCAATAGTCTTTACCTTTTGGTATTTATGTGAATGCCACTCCTCCTCCACTATAAAATGGAATTCACTCTCCCCCTTATTTACACCAATAAAAAAACATTGGTTTAAAATACAATAGAAAAAATAACTCCCCAAAATAACTCCACCCATAAAAATATTTGGTTTATACATAAATCAATCCAAGTAAGTATTTTGATATAAATCAGAAGGAGTTACCCAAAGAAGAATTAATGTTCATCAATGAGCAGTTTTGTTTTATTTCTTTATCCACCCCTTAAATAATTCTTATATAATTATGATGTAATAAACTAAGTATATTAAATATAATGATATTTTTTATTATAATATTATGAATTATAACTTCACACACTATGACCAAATGAAATACTCAATCATCGTTCATGTATACGACATACTACTGCCTCGTGAACTGATGTCATTCGTTCTTCCATTAACACCTTTAATGGTTGATAATAATGATGGATTTATACATTATATAATATATATATATAATATTTATTCCTTTAGTTTTTTATATAACACATACATTCATGCTTTCCATTTTTTGGGAATACGGTAATGTCATTCGTGTGTACGACGAACTACCACCTCACAAAGAGATGCGATTCATTCAAAATTTACATTGAATGTATTAATGATGGTTTAATAAAAATATATGATATATATAGCATGAATATTAAACCCAAATTATAATGTTAATATATAAATTTTACCTTTCTTTCTTTAAATACGAAAAGAAGATGGAAGTAGCGTCTATGCGTAGGTATGACCTACCGTCTCTATGAACGATGCATTTCATTTTCTATCACCAAATTTTATGGATTAATATAAATACATATATACTGAATATATATGTTATTTATATAATTATTTACATTATTTAGATGAAAAAATCTTGATCAACGTAAGAATTCCAAAAAATAATAAGCCAAAACATACTCGGAGAACAAGGAAATTAACACCCAAAACAGTGAAAATACTGAAATGTTATTAACAAAAGTGTAATAAGATTTTATAAAATAATAATATATGATATTATAAATATAAATATTTTTATGTTATATGTTAATAATATTATTAACACAATTATACATGAGTTTAAATGATTTTAAACCAAAATGGAGCATAAGGTAAGGGATTCCGTCTCAATTTATACTCCACTGAGACTTATTTGTTATAATAAACCAACTCATATTTATTTGGTGTATATACTACCCTTTTGACATGTAATATCATTAATAATTCATTATTCATGGTATTTGAAAGTTTTAATATTAATTAATTCATATAAGGGGATTTGATTTGAAAATTACCAAGTGATAAAGTTTTGGTGAAATATTTAGTGATTATTATAAATATATAGAAACAATCACCTTATTAAAATCATTTTTATTGGTTATTAAATTTATATTAGATGTTCATATTATTTTGTGGGGGATATGATTATTCAATTAACCATATACCACTTTCAAGTATGGTTTTTAATTTGAATGTTATTTTATTAATTAGGAAAATATTGACAAATCTGTATCCTTTAGTAAAAATAGATATTTGATAAGGCACATACTTTATGAATTCAGATAGATTATCTAATATATGAGGAATGAACTTGTAAAGGCCCAGACCCTCCTAGTCCAATACTTTTCCTAAACACGGTTCCATCAAATGGTTCCACCAAAACGGTGGCATCGATCACGGTCTCACACCGAAATGGTGGCACTGTGAGGGTGACACCGTGAGGGTGGCACCGTGAGGGTGGCACCGTGAGGGTGGAACCGTGACGGTGGCGCAATGATGGTGGCATTGCGTGGGTGACACCGTGACGATGACACCATGTCCTCACCAAGAGGTCTTCGTTCTTTTTCCAGTTCCCAACATTTTCCACTCCTGCAATGTATCTTTGACGTAAAAATGATTTAATACCCCCTTTAAAATCCATTTAAAGCCCATAAATAATATATAAAATACCCCAAGAGTCGGACGACCCTTAACATACCAAAACCTGTGGCCTTTCCTCATGTCACACCCTTTCCTAATACTTCTAGTTCTGCCCATGTTGCGTGATTTAAGGGAAACCGTTTAAACGCACAACTGTAATGTCCACCTCTCCGATAAGAATTATTAAATTACAATATTTTCCATCGTGCATAACTGCCAACCGCGTGGAAAACCATGATCCGACTTTAAATCCGTTTAAAATTCTATATCCCATAACAACAGGATCTCATATTTATATCACGCCAGAATTTCATCCTTCTTCTTCTTGGCTGGTCTCCCTTTTCCTTCCTTGTATGTTTGGAGTCCACCCCCTTCCCGAGGCAAGTGGCGCACCTTCTGGAGCTTCCCTACTCATACTTGGAGTCCCCAGAGTTCCTCCCCTACAAGCTGTGCATCCCCAGTTCATGGCGCGCGGGGTTAAAATGTCGATCCTTGATCAATCCAAGTAGGGTTTTTCCTTCGTCTCTCTTTACTCTGTATCATGAGGGGCAGTTATGCTATTATTTATATAGGGATGGATGAACCAAACCTTAATGAATATATTAAAGGGACCTTTAAAGAATGAATGGGGGTGTGCTTGGTTTCTACGGTACTTTTTATCCTTAATTATGTGTTGTGAATTGTACGGGCTTACGTCCATTGAAAATCATGGTCATTGGGGGTCTTTTCTTGCGCACTAATGGATCACTATTTTTATAGATATTCATGTGATTGAATGACTGTAACATGAAAATTGGTTAATCACATAAAATCAACCAATTAAATAGATGCCCAGTGAAAAAAATCATTGTGTGATCACCCTGGTTAACCAAAAAGAAAGAAAAAACTTAATGAATAATGCACTTGAGTCTGGAAACTTCGTTGCTCTGTCTTGGTGGTATGTTTCTTTATTCTTCTCGATGCTTATGGGGTGATATGGATGGAAATGGGAACCTCTATTTTTATATAGTTATTGGTTTTGGATCTGAGGACATGTGGGGATGTATCTTGGGGCTTGGTTTGGTTCCATTACTTTGAGGGATCTCACAAATCCCTTTATTTTAACTTTACAAGAGGACCAGGTGTGAATGCTTAAGTGCTGATTGGATGTTTTCCTTTCCACAGCTTGTGGTTATGCCTGTTAGTTGCCCAGTAGTGCAGAATTTACATAAATGGAATCACTTGAACATGAAACCAATAATGGGTTCAATGGGGAATTTTTTCTAGGAATGAATTGTGACTTGGTTGTGAGTGGTGTGCCTTTTTATTAATGAATAGTAACAAGGGTGTTTGTTCTTAGGTTGGTTTGGAACCCCTAGGTTGGGATGAGTGCTTGTTACCTATACATATAATTGTAGTTATTATGTTTCTTATTTGCGCCCCACCCATGTTGAGCACTTTGTGCCGAACACCCCCATTTCATGGGGGAGGGTGTTTTTCCCAACACTCATATGAGTGGATGGTTATTTGATCCTTTTCTTCTCCCTTTCTCGAATATCCCAAGACTGATTGTGAAGATTGTGATGGCCTGAGGTCCATTATAACCCATGATTCTTTGGGCAGGGTAGTTGTGGTGGTTGGCCCAGATTTGTGCGGGCAGGTTGTTTCCCTAGTGTCTTTGGGATGAGGCACAAGTGTCTTCGGGTATGGCAGTGGTTGTTCTGGCCCAAGTGTTTACGAGTGTGGTTACGTATGGTTGATATAGCCCAGGTGTTTGTAGGTGGGATATGTGGTGATGGCCCAGGTGTGTGCGGGCGAGGTATGGCAGTGGGACTGCAGTGAGAATGGTTGGAGAGGTTCGATGCGTAGGATGTCTTCAATAACCAGTGGGAAACTGGCGCGGGGTGCCCAAACATCGATGTGTTATTACTATTATATTAATTGACTTACATTATTTGGAGAGTGTGCCTTGGTGAGGCTTTGGTGGGCAGTTTTCCTCGCTAGGTGTTTCAGTTATCTCTTTTCTCACTGGGAATTAGAATGCCTCCCCACTTGTGCACGGGAGCTTTTGGTTTTCCCTACTAAGTATACTTCTATGCTCACCCCATGTATATAAAACTTCCTTTAGGTTTCCAGGAGGACTTCACGGATCGTGAAAGATCGTACTAGTTCGTATGTGGGGATAATTGTTGTTGCTATTTTCTTTTCATCGCTACTTTCTTTTGGGGTTACTTTTACTTTTGTATCATTACTTTTGGAACATGCATATGAGAATGGTTTGTTTTGGCTTTACTTATACTTCCACCTTGGGTGTTTTTGGGAATTACTATCTTATCTATCAATCCTAATAAATAAAAAGGGTAATGCCTTCCATCATAGGTGTGATTCTATACCCTTGGTGCTATTCGACACTCCAGGACCTATTGAAGGCCGGTCTCGGGGGTTATTATCTCCCATTCAACTTGAATAAGGGAGGGTCTGGAAATGAGTTGTCCCTTCAATCATCTTGGTGAAGGCGAGTCATGACAGAATGGTATCAGAGGAGGAGTTTGAGATATAGGATGGAGTTTGGAGTTAGGAAAAAGTTAGGATTGCATGGGATGGTAGGGAAATATTTTTGGACAATCTTGGTGTGTGAAATAGGCCAGGGAAGACCATCTAGAACATGGGATTTTAGGGCCCCCCCGTGATCCGATGCAAGGACTCTAAGCCTACCGAATGAACAAGTGAGGCTACACTGATTGCAGGGTAGAGACCCTAGGAAAGTTTCATGCATCATAATGACATGTGTTCTTATGTTTCTTGGGTATTTGTGGATTTAAAATGAATAATAAGTCTAAGAAAATTTAAAAGCAATATTCTACAGTACTCGGGCTTAGGCATTCCTTGTTTACCTTGCAGCTATGGCACCCGAACAACGACCAAGGGTAGTACGGATGATCGAGGCCCAGGAGGTTGATTTGGTTGATTGAAAAAGGGCTGACCGAGAGGAAGAGGATGATCAGTGGAAGAGGACGCTTCAAGCCTTTTAGCAGCAGAACCCTAGGAAGTATGAGAAAAACATCTCTGACGTAAAGATAAAGAGCTGGCTAGAGGAGCTGGTGATAACTTTCAGCTTGATTCAAGCTCTGACGGAGTACTAGGTTCCTCTAGCTATAAGCGAGATGCGTGGAGCAGTGCGTAAGTGGTGGATGCTTTATCTAGGGGAGTAGAGGGAAGCTGAGGTGACGCAGACTGACTTCGAGAGGGAGTTCCGGGCAGAATTACTCTCTTCCACAATGAAGGCTGAGAAGAGGTAGAAATTACTCTCCCTCTAACAGGGGGTATGCCAGTGAGGGAGTTGGTAATCAAGTTCAAGGATCTCCTTCGCTTTGCTCCGGAGCTTTTTCCGGATGAGGAGTCTCGGGCGATACATTTAGAGGAGGCACTTTGACTTTCCCTTCAGTATGTAGTTACCCCTTTCACCCTACCGACATACATGGAGGCCCATATGAAGGCTGAAGTGGTGGAAAGGATGCACACACTGGGAGGTGTATCGCGAGAGGGAATCTAGTTGGGCTTGTCGAAGGGGAAGTCCATCAGCAGCAAGCCTCCAGCATCAGGGCACTCCAGGTTTCGACCAATAAGAAGCATGAATCAGCAGTTCTAGTTTCAATCTCCTAGTCCTCACCCTTTCCTTTAGGGCCTAGGACCGAGATGATTCATCTGTGGTATTCTTTGGGCACCTTCGGAACCAGTTCCCATACCAAGTGCAGTACGGTGGGAGTGGGCCGATGCAGCACCCACCTCAGTTTCAGCAGGGACAGCTAGCTCCCGATCCTCAGAGGGTAGACATAGTAGGAGGAGGCGGACCTCAGGGCGCTCCTCAGGGACCTTGACCAGGGCATGGTCGGGGAGGCAGCTGACAATCGAGGGGCAGGGGATAAGTTTTGGTAAATTAATAAGCTCATTATAAACCACTATTAAGGTAAAAAAAATCCTATAAAAGTATATGTTATGAAATAAATCATGTATAACATAGATTAAATCCTGTAAATTCTTAAGTTAAGGAAAAATATGTAATTTAATAGTTATACCTTTAATGTAATTGGATTCTCATTTATGTATTTAATAATTTAAAAATACTCATCCCTAATTTTCCTATTATTATAGGCAATGGCCAAGAATAGGAGGAATCAGGTAAACAATCAATGCAATGAGCAATGTGGTGACTTCCCTAATGAGATTCCCAACCTGATGGGAATGGGAAATGTGAAATTTATGATGATAATCTATCAGTTGACTTAGGTTATGAATATAAATATAAATCTTTAGGAGAACCCAAATCCCTAAAAGAAAAAACAAGATACAAATGAGACCTGTATGTGACAAATGTTTCCAACTTTTAATGTATCATATGATCCCTTAATCTTGGAATAATAGATCAACTCCATTAACCATATGCTTAATGTCCTTCAATGTTCTAAGAAAAGAAAGGTTCTATTGAATGTTTATCATATGGAGGAAGAATCCGTTCAGTGGTAGACAATGATCAAGAATACAAAGCATTGGGAAAATATCGAAGTGATGGGGTGGAATGAATTCATGATTTTTTTCAATAAATACTTTCCTTGAACTCTTTGTATTAAAATGGAAAGGGATTATCTTACCCTCAATGAAAAAGAAGGTGAATCTATTGGGGCATATGAGGGAAAAATCAAAATACTTTCATGATATGCCTCTATCTTTGGTTTCACCTCTGATTGTAATGATGAATTCTTATTTGGTAGCCTAAAACATAGTTTATGAAAATCCATCATGATTGTAGACTTTGATAGCTATGAGGAAATTGTCCAATGTGGCCTCAAAGTCAAAGTAGAGATCAGAGAATCTCAAGGGAATCATGAGGATACAAAATCAAAAGTGGAGTTTAATTCTGATAGTATGATGGAGAAATATAATGTTTCTAAAAAATTTTATCACCCAACTTTTAAAAGGTGTGGAAAAAAGAACCCCCGAAATTTTCTAAAGGTGATGAATAAATGATTTAGGTGAATGAAGGAAGGGCACATATCTAGTGAATGCTGATAGGAGAAACCCATTAATGTGATGGAGGAACAGAATGATACAGTCAACCCTCAACACATTTTTATTTACTATAACTAGAAGGAACCGTGGATCATTGAAAACCAACGCACTAAGACAAGGGTTTTTGAAAACAACCAACAACCTACAAGGAAGAAAGGGAGAACATTTTCTATCACATCCACTAAGGTGGATCCTGAAAATGAAGTGATTATAGGTACACTAGTTTTCCATTCCATAATAGAGAACATACTTTTTGATTCTAGTTCTATACATTCCTTCATATCATTAAATTTTAGAAGAATGATTCAAACACCACCACAAACTATAGAAGTAGAGAGATCAATGAAAATACAAATTGGGAAAATTATAATATCCCAAATATATAAATCCTACCAAATCAAGATTTGTGGGATAAAAATTCTATAGAACATTTTCATACTACCTTTGGTGTAATTTTATGCAATTATGGTATGGATTGGATTTCCCTATATAGATCCCACATAAATTTCTGCGAAAATGTAATAACTTTCTATATCAAATTTTTTTCTCTAATTATATACAAGTGAAAGGAGAAGGATGAATCTTCTTAGAACCAACATCTTAATAATGCATATTATTCCCCTATGAGAAGTAATATCTATCTCAAATGATTGATTTTATGGAAAGAATCATACTTTAAGACCCGACCATTGTGAATGAATACATTGACGTGTTTCCCAAAGAATTTCTTGGTCTTCCTTCTAGATGAGAGGTTTAATTTTAAATCAAGATTATACCTAAGGTGTTTCTATTATCCAAGACTCTATATATAATCGATGTTTTGGAACTTGAGAATCTGCATAAAAAACTATAGGAGAATCTGGATAAAGGGTTCATACACCCAAGTTCTTCACTATGGGGTGCACCAATCCTCTTCCTCAAGAAGAAGGATAAGTCAATTTTAATTTTAATTGATTATCATGAGCTCAAAAAGACTAAAATAAAGAACAATTATCATATACCATGGATTAAATTTTTTTTATCAGCTACATGGGGAAAAATACATATCTAATGTGGATCTACAGTCGATATATTACCAAGTTAGGGTGAATAAGAAGAATATACCCAAGACTACATTTTGTACATGGTATGGGAAATCTGATTTTATAGTAATTACATTTAGACTCAAAAATTCACTAGAGATATACATGTACTTGATGAATATATTATTTAGATATTACCTTGAAAAATTTGTGGTAGTCTTTATAGATTATATTCTAATAAATTCAAAAAACAATGATTATGATGAACATTTTAGCATTATTCTAAATACCCTAAGAAAAGAGAATTTTTATGAAAATTACAACAAATGAAAGTTCTGTTTGAAGGAAGTATCTTTCTTAGGGAATATCATCACAAGAAATGTGATATATTAGGACCCTTCAAAAATAGAATCAATTTATGGGTAAATGAGGCTATAAACTGTGATATATATCCATAGTTACCTTGTATTAGCTGGGCAATATCATCGATTTGTGAGAAATTCCTCATGTTTATCAAACCCTATAAAAAAGATAAATTGTAAGGGGGTCAAGTTTTCATAGAATAATTAATGTGGAGAGATATTCAAGGGGTTGAAAAGTAGGACTATCACTACACATTTTCTCACACTAACCGCATGTGGAGAAATTTTTCTAGTATTAAGTGTCCTTTTGAATTAGGGATTAGGCTATGTGTTAACAATTATTATGATAAATTCATTGCCTATACTTCAATGTATTTGAAAGTTCACGAATAGAACTCCCCAACACATGATTTGGAGTTAGATAAATTGATATTAGGATTGAAAATCTGGTGGAATTATCACTTTGGGGAGAAATGTGAGATATATACATATCACAAAACCCTTTAGTATACATTCACACAAAAATATCTAAATATGCACTAATGAAGATTGATTGATGTGATCAAGGACTATGAATGCTCAATTCACTACCATACTAGGAAAGTGAGTAAAGTGGAAGCTGCTTTATGTAGAAAGGATCCAATAATTCTATCATTGATGAGAATTTAGTGGGATGCTATCTTCTTAGATTTGAAAAGGATTGACAGGGGAATCCTAAATGAAGAAACATCATCAATTTGTTCACAAATGTTTTCTCAACTATCCCTTATGGAGAGGATAAAGGATGCTCAAAAAGATGATTTGGTCATTCATAAGAATGTGGAAACTTTAAGAAAAGGTAAATCCTCATAGTTAAATTTTAGTGAATAAGGTGTTATAATATTTGGGTCATGACTATGTGTTCCATGAAATCATGAGTTAAAGAAGGATCTGTTGGATGATTCCCATAGTTTAAATTTCTTCATCTATCCAGAAAGCATAAAAATGTATCGAGATATCTTAGAGCACTAATGGTGGGATAATATAAATGCAGATATCATAGAATATTCATCATGATGTCTTGTATGTCAACAAGTGAAGGAAGAAAGTAAAAAAATCCAAGGGGATGATGCAACCGTTACCCGTACCTACATGAAAATGGGAAAACATCACCATATATGTTTTCACTTATCTTCTAAAGACATCAAGAAAAAATAATGAAATATGGGTTTTGGTGGATCATCTTATAAAGACTGCACACTTCATTGAGATTCGATAGGATTTCTCACTCGACCAGCTTGCAAGGATATAAATCAGATAAGTGGTGAGGCTTCAGTAAACACCACTATTTATTACATCGGATTGAGATCCAAGATTTACCTCTATGTTCAAAAAGAGTATCTAACACACTTTGAATATTTATTTAAACTTTATTCCAACTTATCACCCTCAAAATGATGTCCAATCAGAGTGGATTATCCATAAACTTGAGTACATGTTGAGAGCATGGTCAACTGATGTCAAAGGAGGATGGGATCAACATATTCCTCTGATCAAGTTCTCATACAGTAAAAATTTCCACTAAAGCAACAAAATATATCCCTATGATGCTCTTTATGGTAAGAGGTGAAGAGTACATACATGTTGGGATGAAGTTGGGGAACACAAACTGCTAGGTCCAGAAATGGTCGAAGAGATGGTAGACATGGTCAAGACTGTTCAACATCACATCAAGGCTGCTCAGAGTCGACAGAAGAG
Source organism: Viscum album (assembly GCA_963277665.1). NCBI lineage: Eukaryota > Viridiplantae > Streptophyta > Magnoliopsida > Santalales > Viscaceae > Viscum > Viscum album. Next base: position 1,808,900,655 of record OY728152.1, on the reverse strand, counting down.
ATATGTTTACAATCATCAATGAGAACTAGAGTTTGTTGTTGGATACATGGTATTAATTCACATATCTACATGGAATAACATCATGATATTTGGGAAAAAGGGAAAACTTAGTGTAAGATACATCAACCCCTTTGAGATCCTTGATCGCATTAGAGAGATGGACTATCAACTAGCATTCCCACATAACCTATCTAAAGTACATGATTTATTCCATTTATCCCTATTAAGAAAGTAAATATAAAACTCCTCAAATATACTCAATACATTGGTGGTACCTTTGGAGAATGACCTTTCTTACGAGGAGAAGCTGGTGAAGATATTAGATTATAGATACAAATCTCTTCTGAATAAGACAATTCAGCCAGTCAAAGTTCTATGGAGAAACCAAAAGTTTGAAGAAGTGAAGTGGGAACCAGAGGTGGTGATGAAACTTAATTTCTTTCATCTATTTTAGTGAGGGAAATGAAAAATTTGAGGTTCACATTTTTTAAGGGGGGAAGATTGCAATGACTCGAACTGATATAACTAATATCGCCCTTTTTATTTAATTAAACGTATTATTATGTATTATGATTATAAAAAACACATGAAATACTTTGGTTTTATTATATCTTATTTAAAATACCATTAACCGTCATTACCATTGATAACATGGCTGTTTAACAACAATCACAATATTAGTTGAAATATATGGTTTTAAGAAATACAATTGATATAGGGAAAGGAAGTGGTGGCCTCAACTAGTAGGATCATACCCTAAGAAACCCATTTAGCAGAGTTTCAAGTGAGATATTATCACTAGGACATTAACTTCACCAATACCAAGATGATATCTAGCAACTTAATCATGAGAGAAACAATTTAAGGGATAATTTCAAGCTCATCGAGATCAAGTCCCAAACCATGTTCTTCAAACCACCCCATTAAAGTCTCACCATAATGCACTTTTTCTTTAGGGTATTTTATAGTGTATTAAATGGATATGTATCAAGATTATGATAAAATGAATATGTAAAATTTATTTTCAATAGAATAATTTTCATATTTTCTTCTTATTGTTACTTTGTAAACGATTTTGATTTTCAAATAATAAACTAGAAATTGTATTTTTTTAATTGGAATTCAATTTTAATTAAGACATTTATTTTGATGAATTAATATCTTTTTGAAATAAATAATAATTTAATAAAATATTATTATTAAATAATTTTAATCAAATACAAATGATCAAATAATTTTTAATAAGTCAAAGGTTATAAGGGTTCAAAAACTGTTATTGTTAAAAACCCATCATTTCACAATAAATATCGATTATTATTTTAAAAGTGTAAATGAAAATATTTAGAAATAAATTTAGATAAATGAATATTATTTTTGGAATCATAGTTGAAAAATTATCCAATGGTTAATGTTTCATAATTTTCGAAGACACTTGAATTTTCAGGTAAAAGTTAAATACCATATAAATATATTTTGTGTATTATGACATCAAAATGAAAAAACATGATGTAATAAATACTATAAAATAAAAAACCAAATATATTTTTAATTTTAAAATAATGTGATTTTGTGTTTATTTTATTAATTTTATAAAGCCTTTATGAATCCTCCAAAACCATTATTATATTTTATGGTTCTAAATTCATTTTTAAGGAGTATGACTCACTTACCCATCATCAAGGGAATTATTTTATTATGTTATTACATTTTCCTTATAAAATAATGAAAAAAATACAATTTTTAGGAAACTATGGAAAAAAATAGGGGAATGTTTTTGGTTTTTGTTTTTTTATTATATAGTTTCTAAAACCTAAATTTGAGAAATAATAAAGTATTACCCTTTCATTTCCAATATAAACCAACCCAAAATAACATTTATCTTCACTCAAAAAACTTTTAACATGTCCTTACTATTCCCAAAAATATTTGGAGTACCCCCACGGTGCCCCCAAGATCTCATGAAGCCCCTCTCAAGCACTTGGAGTCACACTCTCAAGGTAAGGGATCCCATCCTTATCCTATTTATTCAATTTTATTTTATCATTCCTTCAATTTCCAATTATTAATGTTGGGATATTAATTTAAATGTATATATTACATCCCATTTGATTTAAAAATTATGATATACCCCTTTATCTCTCATCAATCCATTTTATGAATTTTCAAGTGACACCATTATGCTGCTAAAATCTCACCTTGATTTTCCAAACCAAAATAATTGTATAGTGATTACCATACCCAATTTCTATCAAGTGTGTTCATATTTATAAAATTACTGTTCTTTGAATTGGTTTTTACATGTATTTATTCAACACTCCTTGATTGTGGAATACAATATTATGATTGATGAATCCATGTAGTGTGATCTAGGTGGAATACATAATCATGAGAATAAAATGAAAGTGATTGGTTCACCCATAATTATATAGCACTCCAATGAATTGGGTAATATTTAGTATCATGAGACATAATGTTGGAATATGGAGTGAACCTTCTTCATTTATGGGACTTTTTCCATCATTATGTCTTAAAGGATTATCCTTGACCTATGTTTATGATGACGCGTTTTAAGTTTTTTACACATTTCCCTTATTGCCTTTTTGTTATCATTCTATATCATGTATTATTATTCATGTTTATGATTCTCGTCTCTTTTATTCTCCATTGATATACCTATTGTATAAAATGTATTAGTATCTTCATGTTATTCCTTTTTTATCCCCTTACTGGGATTTATATCACACCCCTTTCTTATGTATGTCCCTAGGTTATCCCAAGCAGTTTTAAGCACGAGCATGTGGAAGAGGTTTTCAATAAAGATGATTCTTTTCTTATTTTAAGTTTTTTTTGTTAATATACCTATTTCAAAAAGGCACTATAATTATAGACATTTCATGTTGAAATAAGTGTAATCTTTCATAATAAATAATGTATTAATGTGTAATAAAGAGAAGGGTTGTCATAGAGTTCTAACCCAAATAAGTATTGATAGGGATCCTATATTCACGGATCTAGTAAATATTAATATGGGAGTTAATAAAGAGTGGGTGACATCAGTAATTTGTCAAATTATTTCAAGACCATATTTATTATAGAAGATAAATAATTCTCAATATGATGATGATAAATTTTAAAATAAAATTAAATCCATTAATGATGTGAAGTTGGAAGCCATCACATGTAAAGATGGTAATATGAAATATTGAAAGAGATCATGAGATCCATATAAACCTTAGATAAAAAGGTAATTTATGGATGAAGATCATAGAAAAAAATTATATATACCACACAATACCATAAAAATGTACAAGGATTTGAAGGAACATTTTTTGGGGGATAACATGAAATGGGAAATTTATGATTATGTGTCCAACTGTTTGGTTTGTCAATAAGTGAATTATATGAGGTAGAATCATATATGTGTTATGTTTCTTATACCCATTCAAATGTGTAAGGAGGAATAAATTACTATGTACTTTTTCATAGTATTTTCAAAGGATCCTAGAGAGAATAATACAATATGAGTTATCGTTGATCTCCTACCTAAATCTGCAAATTTCCTCACTATAAGATAAGATTTACCTGTTGAGCACCTGAAAAGGCTATATATTAATGATGTTATAAGACTTCATGGAGAACCTTTGTAAATTTTTTATAATCAAGATCCCCATTTTACATCGAAATTTTGGAAGAGTATTCCGAAGTATCTTGATATTGAGCTTCATTTTAGCACTCTCTACCATCCTCAAACTGATGGATAGTCTGAAATAAAAATTCAAACAATGGAAGAATTGTTGGGGTCATTCTCACTAAGAATTTAAGGTATCTGAGATCAATAATTACATTTGGTAGAGTATGACTATAAAAATATTTTCCATTTATGTTTTTAAATAGATTCATATGAAGCATTATATATAAATAGATGTCATAGTCCAACTTGATGGGATGAAGCTGGCGAGAGGAAACTTTTAGACCCAAAACTTATTAATGAGAAAAAAAAAGGTAAAGGCTATCCTGGATCACATTAATGCATCTCAAAGTAAGAAAAAGAGTTTTTCTGATAATAATAGGAAATATTTGGTGTTCGAAGTGGGAGAACATGTTTTCTTGAATGTATCTCCAGGTAAGTGTGTTATAAGGTTTGGAAATAAAGGGAAACTGAGCCCCAGGTATATAGGACCCTTTGAAATTCTTGAATGAATTTGAGTTATTTCTTATCATTTTTAAAAGATTCCGAATATCTCAAAATACATGATATTTTACATATATTTTTGTTAAGAGAGTACATTCCAAACCGAGCCCATGTGCTCAACTATGAGGAAATAGAGTTGGAACCAGATCTATTATACTATGAATAACCCATCCATATTATTGATAATAGAGAGAATATATTGAGGAATTGAGTGAATTATATGGTGAAGGTGATTTGGAGGAATGAAAAAATGGATTAAGAAACATAATAACTAGAGGATATTATGAATAAGAACAACCCTCATTAGTTTATAAGGTAATATCCATGAAATTTGAAGGTTGACATTTTTTGTAGGAGGGAAGAATGTAACACCCCAAGACTTTAAAATATATTTATTTTAGAATAGATTAAATTAATTACTACAAGTGAACTATATTAATAAAAGTTATGTATTATATATTTTTTAAATTTATCGAATATATTTTATAGTAGTAAGATGAGAATAAATCAAATTTTAAACATAAAAGCAATATTTTTCTAAATTTAGTTTTTCCACATTTCAATGGAACAATTGTTTTAAAATTAAAATTTAACACTTTAATAAATTTGACATGAAAAAAGAAACTTCATTTTTGAAATATAAATGTAAAAATTAAATTATGGTGAATTTTTGGTATTTTTTGAGAAGTTTTATTTTTGATGAATAGTTATAAATACGAAACTTTAATTGAAAACTAAATTTTCATCTATGAAATTTATAATTTAAAATCATATTTTGAATTGGTTTTAAAGTTAAAATAGATAATTTAAACATATATTAATCCATTTTAGGGCATTGGAATCATTTTTTTATTGAAATTAGATATAAAAACACTATAAACTTTTGAATATTTTTACTTTAAAAACCAACTTTCTAATCCTATTTCTGGGATTTATTTTAAATTAATTTTTCCACTTATATGATTTTAATATGAAAAATATGAATAAATATTATGAATCATAAAAATTTATATTGTATAGTATGGTCAACTTATTTTTTTACCAAAAAATATTAGCGAAAGAATTTAAAATTAATTATTGTGATTAATATAAAAATTAGCTTACTTAGTGGTACAAATTTAATCTTAATGGTTCAAATGACCTAGAAACTTGTACAAAACCCATTTTATGTCCATATTTTGACCATATCACATCTTTTATAATATATTGTTCATTATTTAATGCAAATTATGTAAGGGAGACCTCCCATTAGTGTTTACCTTCTGTTATTACATAAATGACACTCCCCATCCACTATAAAAGGGAATTTACACTCCCTCTTATTTAAACATCTAAAAAATATTTATTTAGAGAAACAATTTCCAAATTTACTCACGAAAACCCCTCTCCTAATCCTAGAATATTTGGTTTGGACATAAAGAAAACAAAAAAAGACTTCCGGTACAAACCACCTTTCAAGGTTCATAATACTATTGAATTAAATGTTTCTATATGATATATATGGTATATATGATATTTATAAATTATTTATGGTTCTGAAATTATTATATAGCACATAAATTCATTCTTTCTATTTTGTGGGAATACTATAACATCGTTTGTGTGTACGGAAGACTACCATCTCGCAAAATGATGTGAATCTTTCACGCTTTACATAGAATATATTAATGATTGTTTAATAATAATATATACTATATATAACATGAATATGATACCATATTTTCAATATAAAAATATAATTTTTTCTCTTGTTTCTTTTAATATGAAAATAAAATGGAAGAAACATTCATGCTTCTGTAAGACTTACCGTCTCCATGAATTATGATTTCATTTCATAGCACTAAATTTTATGGATTACTATAAATAAATATATAATGAATATATATGATATTTTCATGATGATTTAAATTATGAAGATGATAAATCTTGATCAATTTAATATAAAAAAAAGTCAAAATATACTCAAAAAACAAGGAAATTGTCACTTAAAACAATAAAAATAAGGAAATATTATTTAAAAAGGGGTGATAATATTTTATAAAATATTAATATATGATATTATAAATATTAATATAGATCTGGTATAAGTTATTAACATGATTGAAACCATTATAAAACATTTTAAAGGGCATTCAACCAAAAAAGGATGGAAGGTAATGGATTTCATCACAATTTACATTTCATTGAGACTTATTTGTTATTATGAACCAATTCAAAATTACGTGGTGTATAAACTTCCCCTTTAAAATGAAACATCACAAATAATTTATTATTCATGATATTTTTAAGTTTAAATTTGAATTATTTTATCCAAGGAGATTTTATTTGAATATCAGTAGTTGATAAAGTTATTTTGATATATTTTGTTATTGTTAAATTTCTCTTAAAGTAATTATTATTTTTTGAAATAATTATTCATTGGTTAATATATTTCTATTAGATATATATATTCTTATTTCATGGATATGATTATTTAGTAAATATCATTCCATTTTTACATATAGTGTTTACATTGAATGTTATTTTATTAACTTGGAAAATATTGATAAATCAGTATCCTTTACTCAATAAGGGTATTGGATAAAGAACATTGTTCATGAATTTAAATTGATTATTTGATATATGAGGAATGATTCATAAATACAAGACACAATTTGGGGACTAGTTAATGAAATGACCTCGATGCATTGACAATAGAATGAGATAAATAAATTGTCCAAATCGGATGGGTTTTTACTCAATATGTTTTAAACTCTCTTAAGGACATATCTTGAGTGGGAAACATGAAATCTGAAAATTAATAATTGCCTTTATTTTGTATTTAGTTATTATTATCCATTACATTTTAACTAAAAAAATCTATCGATTCATTTCATTCAATGTTTATTGATTAAATGGTATGGTTCTTAGTTATTTATCTTGCTATATTAATTATGAATTATAAAATTATTTAAATGGAATTTGTGTTCATTTTTTTATATTTACTTACTCATTATTCCCATTTAATCAATATTGTTTCAATTATATTTAACACTTATTTTGAATTTGAGCCCACCCTTATTTTGTTTCATTTTTATAGGATATGAAGGTGAATACTTGGAATGATTTCCAAGGATTCTTAGCTTTTGATTTAGATATGATTTATTTTATTTTCCCCAATGTAAAATTGGTATCATTTATGTAATCTAGTTTTCTAAATATACTAAAAATAATGGTAAATTAGGAATTTAATCTTGTATTTACGCTAATACAAAAAAGTAAGGCATTGACTCTAGGATTATGTGGTTGGGGTTGTCACACACTTTCCCATAATGATTTTATAAATATATAGGGATATTATTATTAGATCTAATGTTGTGTATTGAGAATTTATGATGTACATTATAGATTTAGTATTGATAAGCATTAATATATTTCTTTCCCTTCACTGTAATTGAAGGCATTGATGTTTTCTCTATTTTTGTGGTAAGTGTCTTTATCTTATGGTCTATACCTTTGTGACTGTTATGTTCTTCTGATATAATTTGGTTTTGATATATTAAATCTATGTTTTGAAATCCATGATAGATAAAATGATATTTTAGGGTAATGAAAATTATTTGTAAAGATTGGTTTTTTATGGAAACTATTTGGAAATAAATATTGTTTTTGTTAAAATCCCTCAAAGTTGTTATTGAAATGGAAACTATTTATCAATAATTTGAGTGATGTGGAATCACTATGTAAAATGTTTTATAAAAATATAGTAATGAAATGAAATAGTATTTCCATGGAATGTTTTTATGAAATATTAATTTATTTCATGAATGTATTGATTTTGTAGTAGAACATTGGGAATACCTTGGGGTATATACATAACTAGACATATACAAGTCCTAGTATTGCTATATATCACTATGTGAGGATCCCATGATGATATGAATTCTATTTGGTATCCTTTCATTAGGATTGAGGTTCTCAGACATTAGATTTCAGTTATCCTGGATAGTTTGTATTGTTTGTCAATGTTTTGGAAACCATTTCGTTATGATTTCCCCTTTGGTTCTTTGAGGATACATTACAGTCTTGTTTATTTGATATTATATTTACCAAATTTATATGGATTTTAATTCTTGAAACCTATTTATTTCATCTTATTATTACTCATGTATAAATGATTTTTTATATTTCTTTGTTTATTTAAACCTGGAATGTTTTTGGAAAGAAAACCAAAGGTATTTTTTATGTGAAAAAGTTATTTCTTATGGAAATGTTTCAAAAATAAGTTTTAAACAAGAAGTAATGGATTTACATGGGTATACATTGTATATATTCTCTGTTCGTATCCTACTAATTGTTATTTATCACACCATAACTATTTATTTATGCATTTTAACCTTTTTTGTATGATACATGTAAAGGGAAGAGCATTATATAGAGGAATATATTATTAGTTTGTGTTTGATTTGTGTGGGTTAGGATATAGGGTATTTTTGTTAATGAGTAGATATACCCATGGGTTGGTTAGGTTCTATATTTTGGAATTCATTTTTTATCTAGTCCTTGATATCCAGTTTGTTAGATGGTTCTTTATGGTTTGATTATTTTTGAATTATGAAACATATTTGGTTATCTAATTTCATACCCAATTTTTTATATATTATCATATGTTGGATGAGGGTGAAATTATTCCCATGTTTCTTTTATGATATACTAGTCCATTTTTTCTATTTTGTGTAAATTAGGAATGCACTTCAAGACTTGTGGTGGACAAATTTAGGTGGCAGTATTGGTTGAATCGAGTAAGTCTATTACAAATTGGTATGAAAGGGACGTGTTATCATAGAATCATTTTTAATTCTTGTGCATCGACCTCTTGTTTATGGGGGTTATTAATATACTTATAATAGGATTGTAAGAACTCGATAGGTAGTATGAGAGTGTACCGATCTAGATCACTTTCATTGAAATCCTCAATTTACCATGGGAAGTATGTGGCTGTCTATAATCCTTATTTATATTTTTATCCATTTTTGATTTAATTTTTAAAATTTGATTTATTATAAATGAATAATTTTTTTTCAAAATTTTTCCAACCTATTTACTTTATATATTATGACTTCTCCAAGAATAACATCTCTAAATTCTAGCAAGGAAGGTTTAGTGCGTTCCCTATAGGTTGATCCTCCGGTTATTTTAGCTTTGGTGGATGCTATTCTCCAAAATATCTAGTCCATGGCCCATGTTTCCAATGGTGAACTATAAAATAGGGTGGAACATGCATTCGAATTCACTAAGAAACATCCATCTATCTTTTATTGTTATAAGGGCCACTAAAAATTAAAATAATGTATCAAGGGGTTCGAAAGGATTTTGTACATTATAAAAACTTTGAAAGGCTCCACTGTTAGTTTCTCAACAAATATACTTGAAGGTCTAAGAAGTAAGTGATTGGAATATATTATGAAATCCATGTTTCATGAAGATCGCACCTAGAGCACTTTCAATAAATAATTCAATAAAAAATTCTACCACGAGACATTGTGGGAATTGAAGGAATATGAGTTCATTTATTAATGTGGGGAAATCATTATTACATGGAGTATGCTAATTAGTTTTCTGATTTGGTGAAAATGTTTGTATAGATTATTTATAATGACTGTCTTAAGTCATAGAGGTTTTAGTTGTGTCTGTGGGTGTTTTTTTGGCACATGATTATTCTTTTGCTCCTAACAAACATTAGGGAGGTTGTAGACAAATAATCTATGGATATGGTAGATATAGCTTGAAATATAGGAAAATTCATATCATAAGTGAGAACAAGAGGTTACCAAATTTCATTTTTCATTTAGAAAAGGAAGCAGGGTTACCAGAGCTGAGTTTGTGGCATGAGTGTGCAATAGACCTCAGGGTAGAGTCTGCTGGTTTGTTATCAATGTGGGAAAAAAGGACACCTCAGTCATGATTGTAAGTTAGCACTCAAGGTGTGTCACACATGTGGTAAATTTGGTTATATATATTATTTCTATAAGAGATCATCATTGGGGAGTAGAGCTAGATCCACCTTCACCAAGGGATCTAAATTTGGTTTTGACATAGAAAATGGGTGGTGTCTCAACCTCATGCCAAGTGTGATGATCATGTTTCCAATAAAGGGAATGATGAGGGTGGATTTATTTATTTAGTAGAGTATAAACCATAAGAGTTAGATGCATGATCATATACCACGAGTGATACAGTTTTTATTTCATAATCTATGGTTTTGTACTTATTAAATACTGTTTCAAACCATTCTTCTTCACCATCCAATATTATCAATTTGTTGGTCTTATATTCGATGTTTACTCCTTTGATAATGAATATTTTCACTCCCTTAGAAAAGATATAAGAGTAGTGTTTTAAATATCCTAAATGATGGGTGATGATCACTAACTAAAAAATATTGTACTTTATAGTTCTTGATCTTATCATTGTCATGGATTGGATAATTGGATGTAAGACCAAATTTATTTCCATTGTCTTTAGGTGTGGTTCCTTTCTTCTGATGGATTCACTCATGTATTTCATGTTTAATAGGATCCTAAATCTAGGAGATTGGGTCACATTTCCCTTACTGTTAAGATGATCTTGTGCTAGTTATAAATTTTTTATTGATGTTGTGGATCCATGTATTAGTGTCCCTCTTCCAGTGGCGGTGAGTGTGATTCCCAACGATTTTCCAGATGATATCTTAGGGTTTCCACCCCATAGAGAAGTCAATTTTTCTATATACTTACTTCTGGGGATTTGGACAATCACTTTACCTTTATACCATATGGTGTCCACTAAATTGAATGAAAAAAGTTTCAACTTAAGGATATTGAGGTTAAGGGAGTTATTTTTCCCAGTGTTTCACCTTGGGCATCTCCAATTCTTTTTGAAAATTAAGAAGATGGGTGAATCTTGTTTTTTTATTACTTAAAACTAAATTAAGTAAAAATTAATAGAAAATATAACATTCATAGGATGGATAATTTTTTGTTAAACTCAAGGGAGCCTAGTGCGTTTTGAAGATTGATATGATATTGGGGTGCCATCAGCTAAGGGTATGAGAGGAATATATTCATAAGATGATGTTCTAGATTAGTTATGGGATTTATGAGTATCTATTAATATTGTTTTATCATTAAAAATTCTACTATTGTGTTTATTGCATTAATGAATCTAATATTCCATCAGTTATTGGATTCTTTCATGGTTTTCTTTATGTATGATATCTTTGTTTATTACAGATTGGATTAGAATCATACTAATAATTTGAATATCATACTTGAATAATTGAAAACGAATCATCTATATAGATAAATATCCAACATTCAATTTTGGATTCTAGAGGTTAACTTTGGGCCAAGATATTTCTAAGAAGGGAATCTTAGTGGATCCTGAAAATATTTATGAGGTGTTGTCTTAGGATAATCCATTAAATATGTCTGAGATCTAGTGTCTCTTTGGATTATCCAGTTACTATAGGTTATTTACTCATTACTTCTATTTGATTTAATATCTAATGATAGAGTTAACCCATAAGTGTTTGAAGTTTTTCAGAGCCACTAGTTCCAAATATATTTTGAGGAGTTGAAAGTGAGATTTATTTTATCTAAAATCTTGATTCTTATTGAGATGGGCATTGATTATGATGTTTAATATGATGCCTTATGTATGGGTTTGGGTTGTGTTCTGTTGCAAGGGAGATAGATAGTAACTTTTAGATATTTTCAGTTTCACCCTCATGAGAATAACTATCCAATTTATGATCTTGAGTTGGTTGTAGGGATATATTCTATTAATAATTGAAACCACTACCATTTAAGGAAAAAATTTATAGTGTATTCATACCATAAGTGTTTAAAGAATATCTTCACCTAAAGGGATATAAACTTGATAAAAAGAAAATGGTGGATTATCTTTACACATTTGATTATGATATTTCTTACACCCTCTAAAAATGAAATGTGGTCCTGAAATATTTAATAAAAATCTTTCTATCTTGGGAAGTGTAAGAATCAATGGAAGAGTGGTACATAATGATATTGTTTGTTGATATGAACTTAGATTAAGAGAGAAATGATGAACATGAACTCTTGGCTTATGCATGGGAAGTATCATAAATGGATAATCATATTTAAGTTAGATTGGAAGAGTTTGTGGAGTGTCAGTTCTTGAGTAAGAACATTATAGTGGGGAGACCTTGAGTGAGTGGCCTCGGTCTCTTGATGGAGTGTTGTTCTTTTGAGGCAAGATGGTTATTTTGAGGACTTTGAGATAACGATTGATGTTTCAGGAATACTAATCAATTGGTTCATGAACTATATAGCTACCAATGTGTATCATTATCTGATATATCATTATTTGTTGTCGAGAATGAGACGATCATTTGTAAATTTTATTTCTCGATTCCTTACATTTTAGAGGATCAATGAGGATAATCACAAGCTTTCTTGTTTCAAGAAACCTATACCCATTATTATATCGAAATGGGATGATATATCTAAATATTTTGTGATGGGATACCTTATAATATGAGTAGTAAGGATGCAATATGGATGATTATTGACTGACTCATGAAATCAAATCATTTCCTATTTATCAAGGATTCAATGAATTTTGAGGATATAATGATTTTTTTGTGTTAAATATTATTAGTCTCTATATCATTCTATAAAAAACCATATCATATAGTGACCCTAACTTTATATCATGGTTTTGGAGTGTATATTTTGTAGCCATGGGTTCTTAGTTGAAACTAAACCTGACTTATCATACCCAAATGGATAACCAATATGAGAGAGCCATCCATATTCTTGAATGAATTATTTAGGAATCCATTTTTTACATTTGTTGATCCTCTAAGAAATAAATTCCATTATAGTAATTTTTCCTTAAAAATAGTTAGTATGATTCAATTAGGATGACACCATTTGAGGTGTCATATAGGAAGCCTTGCAGATTACCTCCTAGATAGGAATACGCAGGATAATGACCCCTTGTTTGAACTAGAATCATATTTGAGATGATTAATATTGTACAATTTATTTGGAATCAAATCGAGGTAATATCATGTAATTAGAAATCCTATATCGATTAACATCATTATCCATTGAAGTTTGAGGTAGGTGACCATGTTTTCCATAAGGTTTCACCTCATTTGGGAAATAGATGATTGAGAGAGAATGGTAAGTTAGCACATCATTATATTATCCCATTTGAGATTATATATATACTAAAAAAGGTTTCATATCTATGTGACTCACCTACTCATTTGACTTATATCTACGATGTGTTCCATGTTTCCCCACTAAAGAAGTATTATCTAGATCCATCATATGTGATTGAGTGCGAGGATATTGAGATTAAACCCAACACATCAGTGGTTGGGAGGAGTGTTCATATAGAATACTGAAAGGATAAGGTTATTCATGAAAAGATGACAAAATTATTTCGAGTAATATGGTTGTGTGATTGGGACAATGATGATACATGAGAGAGTGAGGCCTTGACGCTGCAACAATGGCCTTTTATCTTCTGGAGTTTGCAATCCTAATCCATTTAGAGGATATAACTATTTTATGGTGGGTAGAATGGTTACTCCATCTAGGTCACAAGTTTTCTTAATTTCAATATTTTTTTTATCTCTTGTGAGGTTCTTGAGGATTTCTAGAGTTTATGGTCAAAAATTGGTTGTTTCCGGGAAAAAAAGTCCAGGATCATGATTTAGGAACATTGTTAGTTCTAACCAATTGATAATCATGCCATATAGATTTACAGTTTCTAGTGGAGTTTTATATGGTTTGAGAATAATTTTTCTATCCATGAGGCATTCCAAAGAAAACTATGAATATGTTTGGGATTGGTTCCAAAGTCTGTCCCACAACTTGGGAATAGGTTGTTAAATTGTGCTACTCGGTTTTCAATGGATAGTGGAAACCACATGGTTGGCACATGGTTTGTATAACCATGAGGACTAACCTTGTGATCCAACATAAACATCCTAAAATGGAAACTTACTATAATTTCCTTGGTCATTATTAACATAAAACTTCTCCTAATACCTCTTTAACTTGATCCATACCCTCCTTGATGCTTTAGAGGATTCTCCCTTTGATTCATTGGAGATCATTTATTATTTTAGGTGGATCTCAATGAACTCAGTTGTTTTTTACTCTAATATACTTCTAATACCTCTTTATCTATAATCATACACTCTATGATTTTCTAGAGGCTTCTCCCTTCAATTCCTTAGTGATACTGGATCATTTTGGGTGGATCTCATCAATGTATGGTAATATTATCTCTCATTTTCTCCTTGTTTACTTTGATCTATACTTGATATATCTTTCCCTTGATCTATTGGAACCCAACTGGGTTGGGATTATCATATTAAACTCTGTATATTGAGAATTGCTGATGTTCCTTTTAGATTTTGGATCATGAGGATGAGATCTATTTGTTTCCCATCACCTAAATAGAATGAATTGATGTTTCCTCCAATATTGTGGTTGGTGTCTCTATCCTATGGTATATCCCATAGTGGTCCTTATTTTATTATCATCCCCTTTATTTTTGATATATGAATGTGATATTTTAAAATCCAAGATAGGTGAAATAATCTTTGATGAATATGAGAATTTTATCTAAAAGGGTTTTTTGTGTAAATTTTTTTGATATATAAGTTGTGTTTGATAAAATGACTAAAAGGTGATTTTGAAAATGAAAATGGTTTATCAAGCATGATAGTAGTATGACATTGATATATAATTTTTTTTATGAAAATATGGTAATGGAATTAAATGGGGTTTTACATGGAAAATGTTTATAAAATATGAAATGATTTCTTGAATATAATGATGATGTAATATAACATTTGGATAAACTTATGGTATGGGGAAACAAAGAAATATTAAATCCCCAATGGAGTAGGCTATCACTATATATGGCTACCTTGATTCCTTGGTTTCTAGCGGGTAACCTTTCCATTGAGCTGTGGTTCCTAGAAATTAGAGTTCACTTATACCGACTAGTATGTATTTTTTTGTATTAGTGGTGCACACCCCAATGTTGTAATTGTTCCTTTGGTTCATTGAGGACAAATTATGTTCTTGTTTATTTGATTACCCCTTTTCCCCGCTTAATGTGGATACTAATGATTTTGATATGTTTGTTTCATCTACTTATGCCTCATGGATAAATGCTATGTTATAGTTCTTTGTTTATATAAATATGACATGTTTATGGAAACAAATCCAAAGGATTTTTTAATGTGAAAAAAGATTTTTGCTATATATATTTTAGAAACCTTCTTAAAAAAATAACAAATATATGAACATGGATATACATTGTATAGATTCCATAATAATATCTTATTGATATTTAGTTATCGCACTATATTTTTTCCTTTGGTTTATTATAGCCTTTATTTTTTTCATGATATAGGTAAAGTTATGATTACCATATAGTAGAAAGATATATGAATTTTTGTTGCCTTTTAGTTTGTTGTAATGGAGGTGATGTTTTTTCATGAGGATATGGAGACATGGGTTTCTTCAAGTTCAATTTTATTTTTCTTCAGCTGTTTATCTTGAACTTTTCATCATGTTTTTTGGATGTAACTTTATGGTTTTGTTATTTTTTACATACGAATCTTTAGTTGGTTATCTACTAAGATACTCTATTTGTTTCTAACATCTCATAGGTCTATTTAGGGTGAAAGAATTCCCATGTTTCCTTGAATTCTACCTTGGTTCATTGGCACTAGCTCATGGTAGTTAGGAATGCACTTTGGGCCTCATGGTAGGCCAATCTGGGTGACATTTTTAGTTGACCTAGGTTGTTTTAATACATGATAACTAGTTTATGAAATACTAGGTTCTATGTGAGTCCATGGGGTGCATAAGTTAGATATGTAGATCCCATGTAGGAAGTAATGGGGGCGTTTAACCTCTCACGTGCAGGGTGGCATGGGAGGTCGAGGGAGATCATCGACGCCTAGGTGGACTTCAAGAAGTTATTAAAATAGCCTAGAGATATATAAGGGTGAAAACTTCAAACCAAATGTTTGACGTGGGACACATTAAAAAATTGGTATTGTTAATAGAATAAAAACATGCATGAGCTTGTTTAAAACAATTCCACTCTGTCTTCTTCTTCCTCACACACACTGAAAAAAAACTATTATATCATTTTCTTTCCCCATCCAGAATGAAAAAATAATGGAAATATAAGGGATATATATACAAGTTTAAATATTCATCAAGGGAATTATTTATTAAATTCCCATAAAATTTCATTTATTGAACAACACTTATCACCGTGTCATAAAAATAATTTGAGCGATTTTATTCTTCCCCCATATAGAACACTTGGAATACCAAGGTGGTGAGTTTTTAATGTATTCAAACTCACCTACAATATTCAATTTTAAGGACACTTATCACAGATAGATTTTTAATTCAGTCCATTATAATTAAAAAAAATAAAAACCTCTTGATTTGATAACCATAGATATTTTTAGACATAGATCATTTATAACATAACAGAACAAAACAAACACAAAGGTCATCATTATTGTAATTTTTACAAGGTAATTTACATGTTGATTTTTTGACATGTTTTTATTTGGGGAATTCATAGTACCCATGAAAACATTAATAATGATAACAGAAAATAAGATAATTAAAATAAGGTACATGTAAGTGTAAACAATTTATAGATCTATATCGATGAATTTAAAGGATCCATAAGTGAGGATGAACTTTTAATAATAGAAAACAATAATTATTATGTATAAAGTTAATTTTATATATCTTTAAGGAATATTTGGTATATATAAATTATTTAGTTATATTTTGAACCAGTTCAACGTAGTGGTGGTTGGATATATAAAGGATCCTTCAGGTGTTATTGGGGATGGAATATACCAAACCAAATAATACACACATTTATAGCACTTTCCAATTATAGAGAGATAAGCAGTGAAAAATGGGAGAATGTTTTAGGAGTTACCTTTAGAGAGGGAGTTACTCAAATAATGTTCAATAAGTTTTAGTTAGTAGTATATATCATAGTAAATATTTAAATATTTTCAAGGAATACTTCTATTTTCTTACTTTCTAGAAGAAAACCCCACTTCTTTTTAATTTATTTAAATGTTTGTATTTAAGGAGTTGAAGTAAGATAAATATTTTTAATTTTTTTTCTATTTTAATAAGTTTAAAATATTTCATCCATTTTTTCATAGAAAAAAATATATTTGTCTATGGTATTTTTGAATTTTTTTAATTAAAGAATTATTTTTAAACTTGTTATTTATGGAGTTTCAATCTCTTTAAAAACTATCATTTTATGTTTAAAATTTATATTTCAAAACTCCAATGCTATGGGTATTTTTTTATTAAAGATGGGTTTCCTTATAAATATAATTTTTCATTATGGTTTATTTTTCTTCTCAATCATCATTCATGTTTTAAAATATTTCATGGAAAATAACCATTTTTCCTTGCACATTCATCCATAAACCACGTGCATTTTGAAATTTTTTCTCTTGTTGTTTTAAAATTTTATTTTTTGGATCAATAATTATTTTTAAAATAAGTAACCATTTTGAAAAAACACCCTCTGTTATGTAAAATAAAAATACATTCATTTATTTATATTCCCTTTTTTATGAATTAAATTTCCACACTAAAGTTAAGGATTTTAAAGTAAAGTTTTAATGGTACTTTGATGAGGAATAAAATATGATAAATGTTTTAATTTAAAATTTTCACTTTGGCGTTATAAATGTTGATGAGTGATTGAGAGTGAACTCAAGACTCAAGGGAATTTGTCCAAAAAGTGACATGTGGTCCCTATATAGTACTATAATATTTGGGGTGGCCTAATAGATTTTTTTCTAAGATTTTTTAAACTCATATGATTTCATAATGAAATATTTTTATATTTTTCAAAATAAAAGTATTTATTTTAGAAAGGTATTCTATATTTTTAAAAGTAGTTTTGAATATTTATGTTTTTTAAAGAAAAAGGACTTCAATTGTAACATCCCATGATTTTATGAAATATATTCTTTAAAATTAATTTAAATTAATTAGTAGATTTCAATATTTGAAAAACATATTTTTACTTTAATTACAAAAATACCAATTTTATCTTTCATTCCAGGAATCATCGAGTCTCTTCGATAACTACAGTTACACACTAGTCTGAGTCTTACCCGACAATAATTTACTATTAATGTTATTATTTAACATGATGGTTATCAACTAGACATTTAAATGGAAGGAATGAATGTGATTAAATATATTATTAATATATGGTTTATATATATTATTAATCCTTTGGATACTAATTAATTAGAAATAAAAATAAAAACTAATTTAATATAAAGGATGTATATTTAGGAAAAACTATTTTTATGAAAAGAATGGAATTTTATTGTAATAAAATAAATTAATTGCTATTAGTGAATGATATTAATTAAATTAATATGTTATTCATTCAATAAAATATTTTTAAATTCACCAAATATGTTTTATAGGAATAAAATATAAATAAATCCAATTTTAATATGATAATGCTGTATTTTTCTAAAAGACAGTTTTACAGGCTTTTAATGACAGAATTATTTTCAAACTAAAATTTGAAACTTTTATAATATTTCATTGAAAAAATAAAGTTAATTTTTTGGAATAGTAAAATTATAATTTACATTGGGTTATTTTTTTGGTATTTTTATGAGAAGCTTCTTATTTTGGTGAATAATGAAAAACATTTTAAACTTTTGAACATTTTACATTAAAAACCTACTTTCTCATTCCGTCTATGGGATACATTTAATAATTATTTCTGAAAATAATTTGATTGGAATTTATAAAAATGGATTCCATACTTATAAATATAATAATTTATAATTTATATTAAGGCCATCTTATTTTTTGGCCAAAAATTTTTGTGAAAGAAATTAAAATTAATCACAACGATTAAAGTAAAAATGAGTTTACTTAGTGGTTAATCATTGAACTTAAGAGGCCAAATCACCAAGAAAATTATCCAAAACTATTTTATGGACATATATAGAACATATATAAACTTTTATATAATTTTTTTAATTATTGGTGGAACATGATATAATAGAGACCACCTAATATTGTTTACCATTTCATATTTACAATAATTCCACTACCCATACACTATAAAAAGGCACTCAACCCCTCACTTATTCACACCTCTCAAGCACATTGGATCGTAAAAACCTACCAAAATAACCTTCCAACACCCCTAATTTAATAATATAATCCTCAATAGTGTAGAAAGGAAACCAAAAGAAGTTACTCGAAGAAGAAGTAACATTCTTCAACGAGCCCTTTTGTTTTATTTCTTTATCCAAAACATAAATTATTATTATTACATGATTATTTAATAACATAAATATCCTAATTATAATTATATTTAATGTTAATATTTATACCTACAACTAAACACACTTCCATGAAATACGTAACCAAATCATCATTCGTGTTTACGGAGAACTACCGCCTCGCGAAACGATTTCATTGTTTTTTCCTTCACCACCACTTTTGGATGGGAATTATGATGGACCTACTTTTTTCATATTATATATAATATATTTATAATTTTTAATAATTATATAATTATTATATGACACATATCATCAGTATTTTTATTTTTTAGTAATATGGTAATATCATTTGTGGACGTGTGGGCTACCGCCACCCCAAAGCGGTGTGATACGTTCACACTTTTCATGGAATGCATTAAGGATGAGATTAATAAAAATAAATGATATAAATTACATAATAATTATATTAATTAAATAATTATTTATCATAACATATAACATATCATTTACCTTCCTTCCATTTCACACACTGAAAAAGTGATAACTTCATTCATGGATGTGGGGACTACCACCTCCTGGAAGCGATATGGATCTCACTTTTTCATCACAAAATCCAAAGAATGATATATATATACATATATATATATATAAGTATATGTAATTAAATAATATTGTGTTTATGATAAAATTTTTATTATTTAAAGACAAATTTCACTTACCTTCTTCCCAAAATGGTCATTGAAAAATGGGAACGTTACTAATGTGTATGTACGGACTACCATCTCCATAATGGTAACATTCATTCATTTTTCATAACCAACTTTACTATGTCATTTTAAAAGTATAATTTATGTAAACAAGTGATAATTAATTTATGTTTATTTTTTGGGAAATGTTTATATAATTATCTAATTGACCTTAGTTGACCTACAAAATTCAATTTTGATACATTAGCCGAATATGATCAAAACACCCGAATTAAACATTATTGATTAAGTAACTACTTATAACTTATTTATAAGTGAAATAAATTTAAAAATAAACTTGGAAATGTTTCTTAATCAAGTAAAAAATTTACATAAGTTTATTATTTAGTAATATATATGGAAAACAATACAAATCAGACTCAAGGTAAGGGATCTTTATCTCACTTTTTTACATATGTGAGATAAATGTCATATTCTCCAATTGATTATTTTGTGTGGTGTATATAATTCAAATTTTTATATATTATATCATTAATAATTTTATATTCATGGTATTTAAATGTTTCATTTTATTATTATTACCTTTGGGACTTTCTATTAAGATGTTACTATAGTTGTAAGGGATTTTCAACTCACTATTAACATATGAGAGAGAAATGTCATATTCACCACTTAATTCTTTTGTGTGGGTTATCTACTTCTATTTTGATATATTATATCATGAATTTGTTTTATCTTCATGGTATTTAAAATTTTTATTTTATGATTATTAATTTTTTGGTTTCTGATTCATATGCTACAATAGTGGTAAGGGGATGTCTAGTCTCACTTTTATTTCTTCAAGACTTATTCTATATTCACCACTTATTTTAATTTTGGGGCGTATATAATGAACACGAATTCATTTTATGAATTTTATTCATGAATTTATGAGTATTTAAAAATCTAAATTATGATATTTCTTTCATTAGGTTCAAATTTTCAAATTTACCAAAGTGTTAATGGATGTTTGTCCCAATTTTCCTTCTTTGAGATGTTTGTTATGTTTTACACCTATCTTTTGTTATGAGGTGTATATAATGATACATTGAAATTTTATATCCTGAATCTACTTATTCTAATAATATTATAAGTTTCATTTAATGTTAATCCTTCATGGGTATTTTGATCTAAATGTTTCAATGTGGTATGAGACACTTTGGAATGTTTAAAATTTATTTTTTTTCCTTAAGAATGTTTTAATGGTATTTCCATTCTGAAACATTGACAACCCTTATGGTTAATTGTCCTAAAATATGGAATTTTATATTTAAACCATACTCTATAAAAATTTATATTGATTAATATTGTTTCAAAGTGATTATCATAGAACCCTCTTATTATCCATGGGTTAATCATATTTCAATATATTGTTATCGAACCCATTTAATTTCAATTGGTTAAAAATGTTTCAAAGAGATTGTTACTGAACCCATTTTTTCCATGGGTTAATCATGTTTCAAAAGATTTTTATTGAACTTATTTTCTTTGCTTGGGTTAATCATGTTTCAAATATATTATTATTTAATCCATTCCTTTTCTATGGGTTAGTGAGGTTCTAAATAGATTGTTATGGAACCCATTTCTTTTCCATGGGTTACTCATGTTTCAAAGAGATTGTTATGAAACCAATTTATTTTCCTTGGGTTAATTATATATCAAATAGATTGTTTGATATCCCATTTATTTCATGTATCAAAGATATTTTTTAGAACTCATTTATTTTCCATGGGTTAATCATGTTTCAATGAGATTTTTTGAACCCATTTATTTTCAATGGGTTAATCATGTTTTAATGAGAGTGTTTTGGGAGACATTTAGTTTCCATGGGTTATTATTTTTAAAAGAGGTTATTTTATAACACATTTATTTTCCATGATCTAATAATGTTTCAAATATATTCTTTTGGAACCAATTTATTTTCCTAAGTTAAATTATGTATCAAAGAGATTATTATATAACCCATTTATTTTCCAAAGGAAAACCATGTTTTAAAGAGATTGCTATGGAACATATTACCTTTTTGTGGATTAATAATGTTATGAAAAAAATAAATGTTGTTTCATTGAGATTTGATGAATTTTCTATGTAGTCGGTTCTTAGACATTATAAATAATGGGTGTTCCCTGATAGAGCCTGGTGAGCCTATTATAGCTTATATTATAGGTGTGCCTATATAGTGATCTGATGAATTTTGTATTGATTATGTTCTCTAAAAAATTATATTGGAAGTCAAACATATGGTTATTTTAATTTTTAAGGGATCTATAAGGGTTCTGTAACGGTTCAATGAGCTGATGTTCTAAAAAAATCTAGTAGAAAATTGAGTATTGCTGGAGGTTTGTTTTGAAAGACCGCTATTAGATAGTCACAGTAATATTTCACTCCCCAACCCTAATATCCCTCCTACAACCTCCCTTTTACCCTCCCACTCCCTCCCTTTTAACCTCTCGTGATCAAGTGACCCTCCTCCCATGACCCCGCTTCTCCCACCCCCATCTGGAACTGCCCCATCTTGGATCTGTCCCCCAACGTCGAGCCTCTCTGGCCCCATCCTCCCCCACGCAGCCCCATCCTCCCCAGGCCCCGCTTCATTTCACCCTCCTGCGACCCCACTCCCCCAATGTTGTTAGCCCCCACCTCTGCGCCGCCTCAGAGCTGCCCCGTCCTCCATCCCTCTCCTGTCATACTACTCTAACCCCATCCTCCCTTGTACAACCCCATCCTCCCCCAACCCCACTGCCATCCCCCCTCCATCATTAAGCTTCCCTGCCTCTATCGAGTTGCCCCTCCTCTATCCAGCTATCTCAACTCCATTGAGCTTCCCTGCCTCCATCACGCTCCCCCACCTTTGTCTTGCTTCCCCACCTCAGTTGCACCCCCCACCTCCGACGTGCTGCCCCTCTTCCTTCCAACTCCCCCTACTCAATTTGGGTCAATTTGTTTTGATTCAATTTGGTTTGGGTTAGTTATGGTTTCTTTGGATTTGTTTTTTTCTTCATTTCACTTCACATTTATTTTAATTTGTTTTAGGTTTAGTCATGTAATTTAAATTCTTTTCAGTTTCTTATTTTTTAGTTTAGTATAGTTCTATTGTAAATTATTTTTATTAGTTCATCTAAGATTCATCAATATTGATTTTCTTTTCTATAGTTTATTTTAATTTTGTTTTTTTATGTTATTTCTTGATGTTCTAGTTTATTAAGTTCCATTTCACTTTGGATTAGATAGTCTTGGTCTACTCGGGTTATGTTGGTTTGATTCAATTCAATTCGTGTATGGATTTTTTATCAGTTCTATTTAATTTGATTCAACTATAGTCCATTCTAATCAATTAAAATTAATTTTTTTTGCATTATGGTTGATTCATATATAATTAGTTTCATTCTAATTAATTCGGTACATGTCTCTTTGGTCCAGGTTTTGTTGTTTGGTTCAATTCTATTCCATTTATTTTATTTTCATTCTCTTTGGTTCAATATAGTTTAAGTCAGTTTAGTTTATTTCAATTATTTAATTGTTTTACAAGATTGATTAATTTCATTATAGTTTATTTTTTCTCAATTTAATTGGATAAGTTTAAATTGAATCAACTTAGCTCAGGTTAGTTTTGGGGAATTACATATTACTCTGTTAAGATTGGTTCATTTATATTCACTTTGATCTAGTGAGGTTTAGGATGGGTGGGGCCAGGTTGGGTTGTGTTAGATTGGGTTGGGTTGGTATAATTTGGTTTAGTTGTATTTTTTAGGTTTCTTTAGGTATGGTTGATTATATATACATTTTATTGGTTTGGATTGGAATATTTTAGATCATTTTGATTTATTTTAAGTATGTTTAGCACTATTAAGTTTGATTTAGTTAATATATATTCATTTATTTTTTTTAATTCTATTTAATTTTGGTTAATTCAAGTTAGTATATTTAGTTTTTTTTATTTGAGTTACTGTAGTTTGGTACTGTAGCAGGCATTGTAGAATTTATTGTAGCAGGAACTATTTGGTACTGTAGCATTAGGAACTATTCACCTTGGGCCACCAGTTTGGGCTTGGAGTCCATAAGGCTTTAGGGCCACCCAGGCCTTCGGGTCAGTAGGGATTTTGGGCCACCTTTAAGGCCTTTGGGACACCTCAAGGCCTTCAGGCCACATGCAGTTTCCCTGTACACACTACAAAAAAGGATCAGCCCCAGAAGAGGATTCAGAGCAGGTACACTTACCAGAGCAGAGCCAAATGGATTTTTCAGAATGAGAGGGTATGGCTATACCATCGGGACCAGCCTGTGCTTGCACGAGAAGCCTATCTAGACGGCCATGCAAAGGTGGAGAGCTACTATCATGATGCATATGCTGGGGAGGGGAAGTTCCTTGTAGATAGTCTGGTTGAATTATCTAAGACCTTTGGGTTATGTAATATCCTATGCTTATGGGCTATGTAATCTCTGAGCTTACGGGCCCTGTAAGGGTTCCCTCTCATCCCTTGAAAGAGGGGTTATCAAAAATCAATAAAAATGAAGGACTTCATCCCATTCAGGTGAAATTCATTATTTTTATCTCTTTTTTTAATTTAGTATGGTTTTATTATGTGTGTTTTGGTTTGATTCGATTTCTCATAACATAGTTCCATTTTTTTAGTTTTACTCAGTTCGGTTCAGTGTATTTTTTTTTGTTTGATGTGATTTTGATTAGTATAGATCTAGTTGAGTTGGATAGAGTTAGATATTTTTGGTGTGGTATGATTCAATTTGTGTTAGTTTAGTTGGGTTAGGTTGGGTTTATTTTATTTCAATTTAGTTTTTCATGTTGTTCAATTGAGGTTTGGTTATTTTGATTTTTTCGAGGTACATCAGGTTGTTTCACTTCAATTTGGTTGAATTCAATTCATTTTGTTTTAAATTTGTTTGATTTTACTCAGTTTAGTTTTATTTTATTTGTTTTGGGTCAATTTGGATTATATTTGTTTGATTTAGTTCTATTTTATTTTTTCATCTTTGTTCATGTAGGGTATTTTGGGCTTCGATCAAATTTATTTGATTTAGTTTAGTTCATTTTAATACATCACTAGTATAATTTTAATGGGAATTTTAATGTCGAGCTATTGTTTGGCTACATAGAAATACCAACAAAATATAATGCTTGGTCATCATTTCATTCCACATGGTAATGTATAATCCACATTTTTAAGATTATGTACATGGCCCGATGCCGTATTTTAACTTTTTTTGAACATAAAATAATGATTTTGATTTTTTTTTCATCCTAGTAAATATGTATGGATAACTTACAAATAATTTTATGATTTAGTAACGAATGATGTAAAATCCATCTAAAGCTCTAGGCTCAAGAATGTATGTTAAAAACTAAAATGCTCTCATGAGTACTTGACATTTGGTAGTGATTCAATTTGAATTTGTTGTTATAGATTAGTGATTTGTAGGGAAGAAGCTGTGGAATTTATAGTGTCAACTTCCTAGAGTGGGTTATGATCATGGAGGTATTATTTAGTGTTAGGATCAAATACCATACTGTGCTCCATTGCTTGAAATATTTGGTTGTGTTTTGCAGCCACACAATGCCCTTGCAGAGGTCTCTATTGCATTTGTAGAGGATAAAAATATTCCTAAGGTACATTAATGAGTAGCAAGTGATGTGTTTACTTTACTCTTTATAACTATTTTTTAATGTTGTTCAGTTCTTTTTCATCCTATTCCTTTCCTTTTCATATTTTTAAGACATTACCTAAGACCACATTTTTATTGCGAAGTAAGTTCCATGTAACTTTGAAGTTGTGATGACAATACAAGTGGTTGTTGGTAGCCTCTATGTTTCTCTTTGTGCAGAAATTTCCATCTTTGGATGCGATATGATAGAGGTAAGGGAAATGTTTTATGATTTTGGCTTTACTATATATCCATTGGATAATATTTTACTATTGGTAGGTTGCATTTCTTCCATATCCAGTCCACCCACATGATATTTAATGTTGAAAATAACATCAATCTACAACATGTTATTGTATATTAATCCTTATTTTATTGGTATTTATGGCCATGTAGATCAATAAATAGTGAATTTCCTCCCCTATGATGTCCCTTCCATGTCCCTCGAATCACATCTGTACAATAGAGTAGTTATTTCATTAGCCTCATCACCAAACTTTTTTTTTCACATTGTTCCTTCACCCATTATTTTTCCCATGTCATTTATTATTTTGAATTTTATTATTTGTCAATATTTTTAGGGATATAACGTGAATGTTGTTCTACCCATCGAAAGGAACAATGAAATTTGTACAATCATGTATTCGAGCAGAACGAGTGGAGAACCCAAGGGTGTGATGATTTATAATGAAAGCATTGCTATTTTTTATCTAGTGTTTAACATCACATGGAGAGTGTGAAAAAATAAGTAAGATCATCTCATTTCATTTTTTGCATTCACAAAATTGATATGATCATTTAATTGTTTTTTATAGTTATACATATATATTTATTATCATTTTTTAATTTCTTCTAATATGTATACAGAGAAAAACTATAGGATCTTCATGCACTCCATAAACACTAGTATCTTCTTATGGATTTTATGTTACCTCTTTTGTGCATGTTGGAGTTTTCTTTATTTGATGCTTTCTGCTAAAACAACTAAAACGAAATAATGTTGGGTTTGGAGGTTGAAATTTTCTCTAAGATTAAACCTCCACATCTTAATAAAACCCTGTCTGAATAAGTTGGAGATTAAATACTGACTAAGAAATGATATTCTTTGTTAGAGGTGATAATTCAGGTTCACAGGATCAGTTCGTGATGGGTTGAACTTTTTATGAACCCATTTAAGCTCATCCCTAACTCAACCCTATCCTTCATTCATTGTTTCTTGCTTAGGGAAATGGGTTTAATGCCTAATATTGGATTTGGGTGATTGTGTTTGATTAAAGGTAACAATTTGGGTTTACAGATTAGGTTGACTGTATTGTAAACCCATTTAAACTCAATAATTTTTCGATCCATTTAATTAAATGGGTTAATCTGATCCAATATATTTATAAAGGGGTCAATTATTACTCAGATCTCCAAATCTTTTAACATAAAATATATAACTTACTGTATCATGTGAAAAGATTAGATGGGTAAATAATTTTCAAACTGAAAATGATTTTATTTTTTTTCATATTCTAGATTACCCAACTTGATTATAATATAAATCCATTTATGATTGACCCAAACCTATTTCACTTATGTTGTGTTCTACAAGGTTCAAATTTTCAATCTCTATGTTTGATAACAATTATTGGGTTAATCATAACCAAAATTTCTATCTTAAACTCACGATGGTGAAAAAATAAAAAGAATACAACAGGTTTTTTAATGTTGTGTACGAGCTGATAGAACATCAATCAGACATGAAGTCGTCCCGTTTGTCCGAGATGAAAAAAAACACACTTTTATTATAATAAAACACCAAAACATATGTTTAACAATCAAATATATAGCATAAAACCTTATAATGACTTGAAATCCTAGAACAACCACATTATTATAATTCATGTTTTTTATGAGTAAACAATACATCAATCAGAAGTGTAGTCTGCCCGAAACTACAGAATATGCGGTTTTTAAAGGTTTGACTACCTTTAAAAAGATGAATTAGGGGGTCAAAACCAACTAAAAAACTTCAAAATGTAGTAAAATAAGATGACAAGAACTGTAGAGTGAATTTTGAAATGTTTGAGTAGATAGAATGTTAAACAGAGATGTTGTTTTCCCAGGATGACCGAAAACACACTTTTAGTGTCATAAAACTCCAAAAACATGTATTTAATGGTCAATTCAATATCAAAAGATCTTGAAATTACATGAAATGTTAGTAATACCATATTATTATTATTCATATTGTGTACGAGTAGACATAATATCAATCGGGCATGCAGTCTGTCCAAAATGATAGATTACACACTTTTTAAAGGTTTAACGCCCTTTAAAAGAAGGCGGGGGAGGGGGGATACAAACCAACCAAATGACCACCAAATATGGTAAAATCATAAGAAAACAATTGTAGAGTTAATTGTGAAATGGTTGAGTATATGTTACGTCAATCAGAGTTTTCATTTGTCGGGGATGGCCGAAAATGCACATTTACTGCCGTAAAAAACCAAAACATGCATTTAACGGTTAGATATATAGAAAACAACCTCAGAATGAATTAAAATCATAGGATAACCATATTGTTATTATTAATTTTGTGTACTAGTAGAAGATACATCCATCGGATGTGCGGTCTACCCGAAAATACATAATATGCGGTTTTTAAAGGTTTGATGCCCTTTCAAAAAGTGCGTCTGGGGGACAAAACCAACCAAACAACCTCCGAATGTGATGAAATCGGACTAAAACAACCACAAAGTGAATTTTGAAATGCTCTAGTAGAAATAACATCAATTGGAGATGCCATTTATCCGAGATGGCTGAAAATTCAATTTTAGTGTCAAAAAACACCAAAACATTAGTTTAACGGTCAATTCAATATAAAAAAACCTCAGAATGACCTAAAATAATAGGAAGACCCTATTATTATTAATCATGTTGTGTAAAAGTATATTTTTCCCAAATGGCTCGAAGGCCTTCATTTTTATTGATGTATGATAACGCCCCTTTCAAGGGATGAGGGGAAACCCTTACAAGGCACGTAGTCTCAGACATTACAAGGCCTGTAGGTTTAAGAGATTACATGACCCAAAGGTATTAGGGAATAAAACCAGACTATATACAAGAAAATGAACCTCCCCAGCATCTACGTCATGGTAGTATCTCTCAAGAAAGACCTAATATATAGTTTTCAAGGTTTGACGCTTTTTAAAAGCACACCGGGGTCAAAACCAACTAAACAACCACTAGATGCGGTGAAATCAGACGACAACAACCATAGAGTGAATTTTTAAATGGTCAAGTATATAGTACATCAATCAGAGTTTCCATTTGTCCGAGATGACCAAAAATGCACTTTTAGTGTCTTAAAACACCAAAACATGCATTTAACGGTCAGATATATAGTAAAAAACATCCGAATTACTTGAAATCATAGTAAAACCATCTTATTATTATTCATGTTGTGTAAGAGAAGATGATACATCCATTAGACATGTTGTTTTCACAAAAATACAAAAAATGAGGTTTTTAAAGGTTTGATGACCTTTAAAAAGGTGCGTTCGGGGGTCAAAACCAACCAAAGGACCTCCAAATGCAATGAAATCAGAAAAAAACAACTCTAGATTTAATTTCGAAATGTTTGAGTAAACGAAATGTTAATTGGAGATGCTGTTTTTTGAGGATGATAAAAAATGCACTTTTAGTGTCACAAAATAGTAAAATGTGCATTTAAAGATCAATTCAATATCAAATGACCTCGTAATGACATGAAATCATAGGAAGACCGTCTTATTGTTATTCATGTTGTGTACGACCAGACGAAACATCAATCAGAAGTGCAGTTTGTCTAGAATAACCGAATATGTGTTTTTTTAAAGGTTTTAAACCCTTTAAAATCATGTGGGGGTCAAAACCAACCGAAAACCACCGAATGAGATGAAATATGATGACAAAAATTATAGAGTGAATTTTGAAATGGTCGAGCAGACAATATATCAATAAGAGTTTTTGTTTTTCTGGGAAGACCGAAAACACACTTTTGGTGCTGTAAAACCCCAAAACATCGTTTAATGGTTATATATATCGAAAATAACCTCCGAATGACTTCAAATCAAAGGAAAACCATAATATTATTATTATTCATGTTGTGCATGGGCATACAAGATGTTATTTGGATGTTTGGTTTTCCAAAAAACTACAGAATATGTAGTTTTTAATGGTTTGATGCCATTTAAAAAGGTTCGTTTGGGGGCCAAAACCAACTAAACGACCTCTAAATGTAATGAAATCAGAAGAAAATAACTGTATAGTGAATTTTGAACTATTTTAGTAGACAAAATTTCAATTGAAGATTTCATTTTTCCTAGATGGATGAAAACCCAATTTTAGTGTCATAAAACACCAAAACGCGTGTTTAACGGTCAATTTAATATCAAACAACCTATGAATGACATGAAATCATAGAAATACACTCTTATTATTATTCATGTCATGTATGATCAAAATTTACATCAATCTAATGTGTGGTCTGTCTGGAATGACTGAATATTTGGTTTTTAAAGTTTTGACGCCCTTTAAAAGAATGCGAAGGGTAAAAACTAATTGAATGACCACCAAATGCGGTGAAATCATACAAAAAAACCTTAGAATGAATTTTGAAATGGTCAAGAAGATGATACTTTAATAAGAGTTTTTGTTTAACTACAATGACTGAAAATACACTTTTAGTGTCGTAAAACACAAAAACGGGCATCTAGCAGGCATCTCCATATCAAACGACCTCAGAATGACTTGAAATCACAGGACAACCATCTTATTATTATTCATTTTAATTACGAGTAGATTAAACATCAATCATATGTGGGGTATTCCTAAAACTACAAAATATGCGGTTTTTAAATGTTTGATGCCCTTTAAAAAGGTGTGTAAGGGGGCCAAAACCAATCAAATGACCTCCGAATGCGATGAAATCTGAAGACAACAACCATAGAGTGAATTGTGATATTTTCTAGTAGATAGAATGTCAATTTGAGACCCCATTTTCTTGAGATGACTGAAAATGAAATTTTAGTGTCATAAAACACCAAAACATTCCTTTAACAGAAAACTCAATATGAAATGACCTCAAAATGAACTAAAATCATTGAAAAACCCTCTTATTATTATCCATGTTTTGTATGAGAAGACGTTACTTCAAATGAATGTGCAGTGTGTGCAGTACGACTTAATATGTGGTTTTTAAAGATTTGACGTTCATCAAAAAGGTGCATTGGGTGGTCAAAACTAGATGAACAAACACATAATGTCATGAAATTAGGATTAAAAACCACAGTGTAAATTATGAAATGGCCAAGAAGATGGTACAACAATTGGAGGTGTCGTTTGACCGCGAGGATGAAAAATGCACGTTCAGTGTCATAATACCCCAAAACATGCATTTAATGGACAGATTCATAGACAATGACATTAAAATGACTTAAAATCATATGAAAAACATATTACTATTATTCTTGATGTGTTCAAGGAGATGACATATCAATCAGACATGTGAGGTGTATGGTACGATAGAATTTGTGATTTTTAATGATTTGATGACCTTTAAAAAGGCGTGTCGGGTGGTCAAAACCAGTTTAATGCACTCAAAATTCCATGAAATCATATGAAAACAATGAAAGAGTGGATTTTGAAATGGTCGATCATACAATATGTCAATCAGAGGTGTCTTTTTTATGTGATGATGGGAAATGCACTTTTAGTATCATAAAACACAAAAACGGGTGTTTAACAGTCAGATCCATAGAAAACGACTTCAAATTTCTCTGAAATCTATAAAAAATATCTAATTATTATTTTTTAGGTGTGAGAGGAGATGAAACATCAATTGGATGTGTTGTGTGCGCGGTACGACTGTATATGTGATTTTTAAAGATTTGACGATCTTTAGAAAGGTGTGTCAGGTGGTCGAAGCCAGCTAGACGACCTCAGAATTCTGTGAAATCAGACGATAATAACCGTGGAGTGAATTTTGAAATGGTTGAGTAGAAAAAACATCAATTGGAGATGCAATTTTACCAATATGATTAAAAACACAATTTTTGTGTCATAAAACACCCAAACAAGCTTTTAATAGTCAATTCAATATCAAACGACCTCAGAATGACCTGAACTAATTGGAAGACCCTCTTATTATTATCCATGTCATGTGTGAGTTGACGTTACATCAATCAGATATGCGGTTTCTGTAGTATGACTGAATATGTGGGTTTTAAATATTTGATTTTCTTCAAAAAGAAGCATCAGGTGGTCAATACTAGCCGAATGAACTCATAATGTCATAAAATCAGGCAAAAACAACCATGGAGTGAATTGTGAAATGGTCTTGTAGATGGTATTTCAATTAGATATTTTTTTATGGTGATGATGAATAATGCACGTTTTGTGTCATAGAACACCAAAAGTGGGTTAAATGGTCAGATTCACAACAAAAAACATCAGAATGAATTGAAATTACCAGAAAACCATCTTATTATTATTATTCTTGATGTGTGCAAGTATACAACACATCATTAGGATGTGTGAGGTGCATGGTATGACTAAATATGTAATTTTTTTAAAATTTGATACCCTTTAAAAAGGTTCATAGGGTGGTCCAAACTAATCGAACGAACTCATAATTCCATGAAATCTGACGACAATATGGTAGAGTGAATTGTGAAATGGTCGAGTAGACGGTACATCAATCATAGGTGTTGTTTGTCTGCTATGACTAAAAATGAAATTTTAGTGTCATAAAACACCATAACAGGCATTTAATGGTCAGATCCTTATAAAATTACCTCATAATGACATTAAATCAAAGGAAAACTATCTTATTATTATTCGTGAGGTGTACAAAGAGACGAAACGTCAATAAGACTTGTGGTGTGTGCAGTACGACTGAATATATGGTTTCTAAAGATTTGATGCCCTTTAAAAAGGTGTGTTTGGTGGTAAAATCCAACCAAATAAACTATGAATTCCATGAAATTATACCTTAACAACTGTGGAGTGAATTTTTAAATGGTCTATTAGACGGTGTGACAATCAGAGGTTTCGTTTGACTGCGATGATGAAAAATGCACGTTTAGTGTCAAAAAACACAAAAAAGACCGTTTAACGGTCATATATATATCAAAAGACCTCAGTAAGGCTTGAAATCACAAGACAACAATCTCATTATTAATATTGAATTGGGTGGTGAGATGAAACTAGATTAAGACCTATGGTGTGCATAGTATGACTGAATACATGGATTACAAAAATTTGAGGCCCATTAAAAAGATTCGTTGGGTGGTCAAAACTAGACGAATGACCTCAGAATGCCATGAAATCAGACGAAAACAACAACCTTGGAGTAAATTGCGAAATGGTCAAGTAGACGATACATCAATTGGAGGTGTATTTTGACTGTGATGATGAAAAACGCACGTTTAGTTTCATAAAACACCAATACGTGTGTTTAACAGTCAAATCAATATCAAACAACCTCAAAATGACCTGAAATCCTAATAAAATCGTATTATTATTATTGTAGTTGTGTAAGAGTAGACATTACTTTAATCGGACATGTAGTGTGCACAATACTACTAAATATATGGGTTTTAAAGATTTGAAATTCTTTTAAAAGGTGCGTCGAGTGGTCAAAACTAGTTTAACAAACGTGTAATGTCATAAAATTAGGAAAATACAACCATGAAGGGAATTGTGAAATAGTCAATTAGATGGTACATCAATAGGATATTTTATTGGACCACGATGATGAAAAACACACGTTTAGTGTCATAAAACACAAAAAGAGTGCGTTTAAGGGTATGATTCCTAGTAAATGACATCAAAATAACTGGAAATTACAGGAAATACGTGTTATTATTATTATTGATGTCTGCAAGGAGACATAACTTTAATCAGATGTGATAGGTGTGCAATAAAATTGAATATGTGGTTTTTAATTATTTGACACCCTTTAAAAAGGTGCGCAGGGTGGCCAAAACCAGCCCAATGAACTCAAAATTCCATCAAATCAGATGAAAATATTGATGGAGTAAATTGTGAAATGGTCGAGTAGATAGTACATCAATCAAAGGTTTTGTTTGTCTATGATGGTGGAAAATGAACTTTTAGTGTCACAAAACACCAAAACAGGCATTTAACGGTCATATCCATATCCAACAACATCATAATGACATGAAATCCAAGAAAAACCATCTTATTATTATTTGTGATGTGTGAGAGGAGAAAAAATGTAAATAGGTTGTGCGGTGTGCACGATACGACTGAATATGTGGTTTTTAAAGATTTGAAACCCTTTAAAAATGTGCATCAGGTGGTCAAAACCAACCAAAAAATCTCATAATTTCAAGAAACTAGACCACAATAACTGTGGAGTGAACTGTGAAATGGTTTACTATGTGGTATGTTAATTGGAGGTGTTGTCTGACTTCGATGATGAAAAACTCATGTTTACTGTCCTAGAAAACCAAAAGGACCACTTAACAGTCGTATCCATACAAAATGAACTTTGAATGAATTTAAATCACATGAAAAATGTCTTATTATTATTATGGGCATGTGTGAGGAGACGACATGTGAATTAGACGTGCGGTATGCACGATACGACTGAATATGTGGATTTTAAAGAAATGAGGCCCATTAAAAAGGTGTGTCGGGTGGTCAAAACTAGCTGAATCATCTCATAATGCTATGAACTCAGAAAAAAATCTTGGAGTGAATTTTGAAATGGTATAGGAGATGGTACATCAATTGGAAGTGTCGTTTGACCGCGATGACGAAAAACTCACGTTTAGTGTCATAAAACCCCAAAATGGGCATTTAACGGTTAGATCCATAAAAAACGACCTCCGAATGACATGAAATCATTGGAATAATATTTTATATTATTCATGTTGTCTAAGAGTAGATAGAATGTTAATCATACATGCAATGTGTGTGACATGACTTGATATATGGTTTTTAAGATTTTAAGTTACTTAAAAAGGTCCATTGGGTGGTCAAAACTGGCAGGATGAAGTTGGAATGTCATGAAATCAGGAGAAAATAACCATGGAGTGAATTTTGAAATGGTTGAGTATATGATATGTAAATCGGAGTTGTTATTTTACAAAAATGATGAAAAATGCACATTTAGTGTCATAAAACACCAAAATGGGCATTTAATGGTCATATTCATAGCAAGAGACATCAGAATTACTTGAAATCATAAGAAAACCGTATTATTATTATTATTGATGTCTGAAAAGAGGAAAAATTTCAATCAGACGTGCGAGGTGCACTTTAAGACTTAATATGTGATTTTTAAAGATTTAGAGACCTTTAAAAAGGCGTGTTGGGTGGTCAAAACAAGTTGAATGAACTCAGAATGCCATGAAATCAGAAAAAAAAAATGAAGCATTGAATTGTGAAATGGTCGAGCATGTGGTACATCAATCAGAGGTTTTGTTTATCTTTAATGACAGAAAATGCACCATTAGTGTCATAAAACACCAAAATGGGTGTTTAACAGTCAGATCCATAGAAAACGACCTCAAAATGACTTGAAATCAATTGAAAACTGGATTATTATTATTCATGAGGTGCGCAGGGAGACCTCACCTTAATTGGAGGTGCGGTGTGCACTGTATGACTGAATATGGGGGTTTTAAATTTTTAACACCCTTTAAAAAGGTGCGTCAGATGGTCAAACCCAACCAAACGAACTCATAATGTCCTGAAACAAGACTACAATATCCATTGAGTGAATTGTGAAATGGTCAAATACAAGGTAAGTTAATCGAAGGTTTCGTTGGACCATAATGAGGAAAAACACACGTTTAGTGTCATAAAACACCAAAATAGCCATTGAATAGAAATATCCTTAGAAAAAGTCCTCAAAATGAATTTAAATCACAATAAAACCATATTATTTTTATTTTTGATGTGTGTAAGGATACATCACATGAATTGGATGTGTGGTGTGCTCAGTACGATTGAATATGTGGATTTTAAAGATTTGAGGCCCTTTTAAAAGGTGTGTTGGGTGGTCAAAACTTGACGAACAACCTCAGAATGCCATGAAATCAAAATACAACAACCATGGAGGGAATTTTAAAATAGTAGAATATGAATTAAATCAATCAGAGGTTTCTTTTGACAGTGATGATGATAAACTCACATTTAGTGTCACAAAACACCAAAACGGGGCGTTTAACAGTCATATCTATATCAAAATACCTCATAATGACATGAAATTGGAGGAAAACCATCTTATTATAATTCATGTTGTGTAAGATCATACAAAACATCAATTGGATGCATGGTGTGCGTAGTACAAATAAATATGTGATTTTTAAAGATTTGAGGCCCCTTAAGAAGGTGTGTCAGGTGGTCACAACCAGCCGAATGAACCTAGAATGACGTTAAATTAGATACGATAAATAGTAGAGTGAATTGTGACATGGTTAAGAAAATAGTATGTGAATCAGAGGATTCTTTTTCTTGAGATGACTAAAAACCCACCTTTAGTGTCATGAAACACCAAAACAAGCAATTAACAGTCATATCCACTAATAATGGACTCCAAATGACTTGAAATCATAGTTCCACCATATTATTATTATTTTTGATATGTGTGAGTATACTAAATTGGAATTAGACATTTAGTGTGTGTGGTATGACTGAATTTGTGATTTTTAATGATTTTATGGCCTTTAAAAAGGTGCGTTGGGTGGTTAAAACCAGCCAAAAAATGCTGTGAGATCAGACAACAACAACCTTGGAGTGAATTGTGAAATTTACAAGCAGAAAAAACATCAATTAGAGATGTTGTTTTCCTAAGATTATAGAAAACACAATTTTAGTTCCATAAAACACCAAAACATGCATTTAACGTTCATTTCAATATCAAACAACTTCTATCTAGTGTACTAAGATTTAATTGAAATATTTTATTTTATTTCAATTATTAGTTGGTATATTTTTTTCTATACTAATTATTTTGTTAAAATTTTCATGCAATTTTATTTGATGATGGATTTTCTAAAAATGGTTTAAAAAAAATTAAAAAACCCTATATCAGCCACCATTTGACAGTCTCTATTGGTATTTCTTGTTTGGGCTATAGTGATTATCATTTGGAGGTTTTAATATATGATCTTGATATGATAAATAGAGAATGGAAAATTCTGACCTCTATAGCCCAACTCAGGAAGTTTTATAGCGACTGTTGATTGACGGTCGCTAGTGGTCCTCTCGATATCCTCTATAGATTCCACAAAATGATGGACACTATATGAATCATCAATGGGCCTAAAGAATCCCCCATTTGGAAAATTCTAGGTAGAATATCTAGGAATTTAGCAATGGATTTTTTCTATCTCTAAAATCCTTTTTTTCTACTAGTGATACCAATAAGTTTTATTTTTTATTTATATTTGTTTATAAAGTTTATAATGATCATGATTGGTAGCACGTGCCTCATAATTATTGATTCTAATGACTTTTTCCTATTCAATTTTTTCATATTTGATGATCCATGTATTCATGTGTATGAGTTTCAATAGGATTAACTCATTCACTTTAATTATGTAATCACATCGTTATATAATTATTATACTCATTGATAACATTCAATTTTTAATGCTTTTGTTTACCCTTATTGAGCACTTGAGCTCACCCTTCTAATGTTACATCTTTCCCATATTTCATAGATATAATATTGAATGTTTTATTTCTAGAAGGTATTTTATATGGATGATGATGATTTATTTGTGTGAAAAATAAATTATTTCTTAAATGGGAGAAAAGTTAATTTAAAATCATGTGAATTTTTATGTAGGAGTTTGTATTAATTATATAAAATAGAAACCTAAAAGCCTATCCAATATGTATGTAATCCAAGTATTCATTTTTATTTGGTAAGTTTTAGATGAACAATTTGGGTCACAATTTTTGGCATCATAGTTGGAAATGTAATGTTTTTGATTTTAGCATAGGATCTGAGAGTACAGGTCATGGGTTGTTATAGTTGTTATCAAAGGTAGGTTTAAATAGGTTTGGAGATTAGGATGTTTTAATATGAGGTTATATTATGAGTTATAGATAACTTTATAGGTCTAATTTCATAATTATGATCATAAGTTCAAAGTATTAAACACCACAATGGGATTTGGAGTGATTATATCTTAAATTGACTAATGAAAAAAAATTTAAGATGTTTTTTTTGTTAAGGTATTTGTAACCCCCAAGATCAACATTAATTGTTTTTAGGAAGGAATTATTTTTTTGATGTTTTAGGGAAAAAATATAACCTAAAGGTGGGGTGAAAACCTATCACATTTGGCAAGGCCATGGGTCTTTAACCCAAAATCGAAGGGTGACAAGGGTGTAGTGCCTACCACTGGTTGGCGTGACGTCTTGGTTAGCATGAAATTTTTATATATTAAGATTATATTTATTCAAAAAACATATGGATTTTTATTAAAAATAATGGTTGATTTATCTTGGAAGAATATATGATCAAATACTTATAATCTTTGGGTTTCAAAATAAGTTATAAAATGTTTGAAGAATTTTAAGGATAGTTATTTATGGAATATTTTGGTTTAAACATTGGGTATTACTATTTAATTTTGAATATTAATCTATTATTTTAATGTTCACTCATTTTTGGAATTATTTTACTATACTCTAACTATTTTGTTTTTGGTTAGTGTCTAAAGATAGGTGTAATAGATTGAATATCCAATATATAGTCATGTGGATTTTAAAATCTGATTGTTGTGCTTCATGAATAAAAAAATACATCTTGAATACAATTATTTTAGAGAAAAATACGAGATTATTTTGGAATTTGATTAAAATATGTAATTCTACCCATCAAGTAAGTATGTTTACATATTATCTTGGTTTTTATGGTAAGATAATTATTTAACTCTAGGAAAAAAGATTATGAAACAAAATTATTATCCTAGTACCTTTAATTTTGATAAACCAATGGTATTTTTGACCATCACAGATTTATTTTGTAAGGCCCTTACATTACTTTGGTCATTCACTTGTTTTGATCGATGATCTCAATCACTCACTATAATTTTTTATGTTTTTACTCTTTTACAAACAATGTTCTCCCTATATGGAATCCTAGTTATTCATAAATTCAGGTGAAATTTCTGTTTCCCACTTTGTATTATTATGGTATGTTTTCTTTATTTCATTTTTATTATGTGGGTTTTAATAAATGAATTATAGAAATGTTCTCCTTAGATAATCAATATGAGTTTGAGGGGATAAATTCATTTTAAGGGGGGTAGGATGTAACAACCCAAGGTATATGATATATTTTCTTTAAAATTAATTTAATTTCTCTAATAGATTGTGTTATAAAAACTAAATTGTTTAGATTCTGTTACATGTAACACCATGTTTTCCATGCGTTTCAGGAATAATTGAGTCCCTTCAATAACATGTGTTACACACAAGTCTGAGTGTTACGAGACTACCATTTACTGTTAATATTATTATTTGACATGATGGTTATCACCTAGACATTGGAATGGAAGGAATAAATATGATTAAATAGATTATGAATATATGGTTTACTCATGTGTATATAATGAATTCTTTGGTTAAAAACTAACTAGAAATAAAAATAAATACCAATTGAAAATAAAGGATATGTATTTATGAAAAACTATTTGTATGGCCAAAATGGTGTTTTATCTTAATAAATTAAATTAATCCCTATTATTGAAATATAGTAAGTAAATTTATATTTTATACATTAAAACAAATACTTTTCAATTCATACAATATGTTTTATAAGCATAAAATAAGAATAAATCCAATTTTAAACATAAAATGCAGTATTTTTCAAAAAGGTTGTTTAACACATTTTAATGGAATAATTGTTCTAAAACTAAATTCTGACCCTTTTAAAATATTTATTTGAATAAATAAACATCATTTTTGAAATTGGAAAATAAAAATTTACATTGGATGAATTTTTGGTATTTTTATAAGAAGATTCTTGTTTTGATGAATAATGAAAAGTATTGGATTTTAATTGAAAAATTAATTTTTATCTAAATAAATTATAATGTTAAATTATATTTTTAATTAGTTTAAAATTATAATTAGATAAATTTTATATAATTTAATCTAATTTAGGTTATTGGATTCAATTTCACATTGAAATTGGATATGAAAAACATTTCAAATATTTGAACTTTTTTACCATAAAAACTCTCTTTCTAGTTCCGTATGTAAGATTAATTTTAAATTATTTCCTACCACTAATGTGATTAGAATTTGGTAAAATAGATTCAATATTTGTAATCTGAATAATTTAAAATTTCTAATGAGGTCAACTTAGTTTTTGACAAAAAAATATTAGTGAAACTAATTAATATTAATTACAACGATTAAGGTAAAAAATGGGATTACTTAGTGCTTAAACATTAATCTTAAGAGGCTAAATGTTCGAGAATATTTTCAAAAACACATATTATTGAAAAATTTAGATAATATCTAAAATTTCATCGAATTTTACTTCATTATTTTAGTAACATGGTTTAAGGTATACCTCCCAATATTATTTACCTTTTTATATTTATAAGAATTCCACCCCTCCACTATAAAAAGGAACTCACCCACTCAGTTATTCACATCTATCAAGCACTTTAGATAATCCAAAAATAGAAAAAATAATATCAAAAAATCCCTAATTTAATACTAGAAGCATCACCTTTGGTAGAATGAAAACCAATGAAGTCATTTGGTCAAAACCAAAATGATTTAACCGAAGAAGAGGTAACATTCATCAACAAGCACTTTTGTTTTATTTATTTCTCCACCCCTTATATTATTATTATTACAAGATTATATATTAAAATAAGTATCCTAATTATATTTATATGTTTTAATGTTATGGTTTTTACCTAAAACTATACAAACTTCCATCAAATGGGTAACAAAATCATCATTCGCGTGTACGGTGAACTACCGCCTTGCGAAACGATGTCGTTCATTTTTACATAACCATATATTGCTGTTGTGAATGAATATAAGAATACTAATTTTATTTGATATATATGATATTTATAATGTATTAATATTTTATGAAGTATTATATAACACTTACCTTTATTCTTTCCATTTTTTTGGATTCTGATAACATCGTTTGTGGATGTGTGTACTACCGCCTCTTTAAAGCGATGTGATACGATAAAAATTTTCATGGAATGAATTAAGGATGGTTTTAATAAATATATATGATATAAATTACATCCTCATTATATTTATGAAAAAATTATATATCTATCCATATAACATATCACTTTCTTATTTCCATTTCACACACTGAAAAATTGGTAACGTCATTCGTGGACATGTGGATAACTACCTCATTGAAGTGATGTGACTGTTCCTTTTTCCCCACAACATCAAAGGAATGATATATATAAGTACATATAACTAAATAATATTTTATTTATGATATAATTTTTATTATTAAATGAAAAAATTTACTTACCTTATTTCCATAATGATCATTAAAAAATGGGAACATAACATATGCATACGTACACCCTACCGTGTCCCTGATCACAACGTTGGTTCATTTTTCATAACCACATATCCTGTATGATTTTATAATTATAAATTAATTAAATTTTTTATAATTATTTAATTGTTATTATTCTAGATATGTTTATATAATTACCCCATTAACATTAGTTTACCTACAAAAGTCATTTTTTGACACATAAGATTAATATGGTCAAAACATCAGACATAAAAATTATTGACTAAATAATTGTATATAACTTGTTAAATAGAGAAATAAAAGTATTAATATACTTTTAAAAGGTTATTAATCAATTATATAAGTAAAATATGTTTATTATTCATGATTTTGGAGGGAAATCATGATAAATTAGACTTAAGGTAAATTATTTTCATCAAATTTTTCACATCTCTGAGATAAATGTCATATTCAGAACTTACTACTTTTTTGTGGTGCACATACTTCCCATTTTGATATATTATATCAGGAATTATTTTATTATATAATTATTTAAATGTTTCATATGATTATTGTTACTTTTGGTGCATCCAATTCAAATGTTAGGACAGTTTTAAGAGATTTTCATATCACTCTTTTATATTTGCGAGATAAATGTCATATTCACCACATAAATTTTTTAGTGTGGTTTATATACTAACCTTTTGATATATTATATCATTAATTATTTTTTCTTCGTGATATTTAAAATTTTCATTTGCTTATTACTAATTTTGGGTTTCAGATTAAGATGTTACCATGGTTATAAGGTGATTTCTTGCCTCACTTTTTTTCATCAAGACTTATTCCATATTCACCACTTATTTTGTTTTTGAGGCATATATAATTCTCATGAATGTATTTTATTATATTTATTCATGAATTTATATGGATTTAAAAAATATATTTTATGATCTCTATTTCATTAGGTTCATGGTTTCAAATTTACCAAGTGTTAATGTATTTTTTTTTCACAATTTGAATTATTTGAGAAGTTTGTTTTGTTATACACCTATATTATATTATGAGGTGTATATACAAATACTTAGAGATTTTATATCATTAATATCCTTATTATCTTGATATTCTATGTTTCATTTAATGTTATTCCTTCACGGGGATTATGATATGAATGTTTTAATGTGGGATGTGAAACTTTGAATGTTTAAGGTTTATTTTCCTCAAGAATATCTTTAATGGTTTTTAAATTAAAAAACATCGATAACACTTATGGTTAATTATCCTTTGATGAGTATATTTCATATTGAAACAATCCACTATATATATCTATATGGATTATTATTTAATCAAATATATTTTCATGAAACTCATTTATTTTCCATGGGTTAATCATGTTTCTATAGTTTATTATTGAACCTAGTTCATTTCCATGGT
Source organism: Viscum album (assembly GCA_963277665.1). NCBI lineage: Eukaryota > Viridiplantae > Streptophyta > Magnoliopsida > Santalales > Viscaceae > Viscum > Viscum album. Next base: position 1,808,857,714 of record OY728152.1, on the reverse strand, counting down.
TTAATCATGTATCCAAGATATTTTTAATGAAACCAATTATTTTATAGGGTTTAATCACGTTTCAAGATATTTTTATTGAACCCATTTATTTTTTAGGTGTCAACCAGTTTTCAATGTGATTGTTATTTGAAACCATATCTTTTCAATGGTTTAATAATGTTATAAAGAGATTATTATGGAAGCCATTTCTTTTCCATGGGTTAATCATGTTTCAATGATATTTTTATGGAACCTATTTATTTTCCATGGGTTAATCATATTTCAATGAGATTGTTTTGAAACCTAAATATTTGCTATGGGTTAATCATGTTTCAAAGATATTGTTTTGGAACACATTTATTTTATATGGGTTAATCATGTTTCAATGATATTTTTTTGAAAACCATTTCCTTTCCATGGGTTAATCATGTCTCAAAGAGATATTTTTGGAAACCATTTCTTCTCTATGGGTTTATCATGTTTTAATGATATTATTTTGGAACCCATTTATTTTCCACGGGTTAATCATATTTCAATGTGATTTTTTTGAAACCCATATTTTTTCTATTGTTCATTTAATTTTTAAAAAGATTGTTATAGAAATTTTTTATTTTCCATTGTTTAACAATGTTTGAAGATGTTTTTATGAAACCTATTTCATTTAAATGGGTTATTATTTTTCTAAAAAGAATAAAGGTAATTTTAATTAGTTTTGTTGAAATATCTATGTATTTGGTTCTTGGTCATTATAAATGATGGGTGCACCAAAATAGCGTCAGGTGAAATAGTTATATCTTATTCGATGGGTACAAAAAGATAGTGATCAGATGCATTGTATAATGATTATTTTATTTGGAAAATTATATTGTAAGTTATCCTTATGGTTATTCCAATTTTTAGGGGTTCTATAATGGTTCAGTAAGAGTTCTATATGGTTTCAATGAGATTATGTTCCATGATACCAATATGTTTTTTTTACATTCTAGGGGTTTATAATGTTTCTGATGATAATTATTAACACCACATGAATCAGGATTATTGATTTTGATGTCTATTTACTATGACATGTTTTCATATTTTATGATCTAAATATTCATGTGTATGATTTCCTTTATGATTCACTCATGCACTTTTATTATGTCATCATACCCTTATTATCTTCTTATCTTCATTGATGACATTCAATTGTTAATGATTATGTTTAAACTAACATAGAATTTGAGATCACCATTCAAATGTTTTCTTTTCCCTTCGTTTTATAGAAATGATATTGAATGAGTTAGGTATATAAGGACTTTTATATGGATGATGATGATGTATTAGTGTGAAAATTAAAATCTACATCAAATAAGAGAAATGATCATTTAATGTCATGTGAATTGTTATGTTGGATTTTTTCATATTTCTCTAAAACTATAATCCTAAAAGGTCCTCTATTATGTAATTAATCCATGTTTTCCTTTTTATGTTTTAAATTTTAGATGAAAAAGTTGGGTCACAATTATCAACATAATAGTTGGAAAGGTAATGTTTTGGATTTTATAAGAGGATCCAAAAGTGTGGGTCATGAGATTCTATATTAATATTTTTATCCTTCTTAAAAAAAGTTTATTAATGATTCCTTTTTATTGAAATTATTTTCTAAAACCGCCTTTTTTAAAGGGTAATTTTGAAAATATTTTATCAATATCAAAGTATTTATTTTTAATGAAAACAATTTTAATTGATTTTCAAGCATTCCAAAATGTAGTTTTATCATTTTTTAGAAGATACATTCTAATATTTTGTGCTAAATCAAAGTTTTAAAATATATTTCATAGTTATATGGACGATTATAAGATATTATGAAGTCAGTTCATGATTAACATGAGTGAAGTAGGGATCATATTTTATGACTTTGTAATAATGGAAAAAATCCCAATTAAAATTAAATAGTATGGATTTGATATATAATAGTGTTAAAAATATTCTATAAATACAGAACTAAAATGATTCTTGAGAATGTAGTAACTTAGTATATATAATTGAGGTTGTAATTATACAGTGTCAAATTTGGGTCATTTCATTTAATATAAAAGACATTATATAAAAGAAGAAAAACTAATATTTTTTTAGTACCAGACCCAAGAGTGGTGATCTTAGGTGCCACACTATATCTTACCACTTATCGAGTAATAAAAGATTATAAAAAAGTAACCAAATTAGAACCAATGAATGGTATTAATTTATTTTCCTCTATATTGATGGATCTCCACCTTTTATATGAAATCCATTTTACTCTCACCAAGGTAGTATATATTCCCCTTCTATTAGACTAATATTCCATGTTTTAGTATGTACTGAAAAATAAAACATTAAATCCGAAAAAAACAAAAAACCATCGAACATATTTTATATATTCCTTCATAATAATTTGTTGAATATATTAAATATATTCAATTAACCCTATTTTATTATTCTATTTTGATTCACATTATTCCATATTTTTTGTAGTATCTTACTATTCCCTTTTAGTAATTCCAACATGTTGTAAAAAATTAAACCATTTTCATCATTTAATCCATCTTATAATCCATCAAATATTTATTAATTGACTAATATTGAATTTTACATGTTTTAGGTAACATACTGGGTTTTAAAAAGAGTTATGGATACTTAATTTACTATAAAATCCTATAATTTTATTTTAGAAATGTTCTTAAGAGGCTAAGAGATATTTAAGAGCATTTGAGGCTCATTGAAATCCCAAATCTCCAAATTTTTTCAGGGACAAATGAGACACATGGTTAGCACATAGTCAGTTCTAACTGTGTGAATCAAGCATGAAATTGCTGTAGTGAATTATAGAAATATTCATAGTCATATCTAACCACGTACCTCATGCCACACAACTATGTGGGGTACTCTAGTGGGATATAAGGGGTTGAAAACTTAGTTCTTCTTAACCATTGGTGCTAGAAAGCATAAGTGCACTGTTTGAAAAAACATGTAGTCAAACCGTTTACCTAATAAAAATGTTTCAAAATTAAAATTTCCCTTACCCCTTCACGTTTTCTCCTTTAATTTTATTCTCTATACACATTCATCACCTCTCCCAGCTTTGGGATCTCTTTCTCATTCTTTAATATAGACTTTGAGCTAGGTTCTTCATTTGGTGTCTGATTTCTTCGTTCTAAATTTCAATGGATAGAAAAATGTAACATATTCATTTATATTCTTTGATTTATCATTTTATATTTCCAATATTGGTTCTATTTTAGGGAAATATAATCTGTCTTATTTCAAGGGTATCTGTGTATTTTTCCGATTTCACCAATTCTACTTCAAATATAAAGCCAAAAATGGATGTGGGATCACCCGCAAACCTATGGTAGATGGTCTAGTTATTTTTACCTAATGTATTCTTCTATTATGTTTTGAAAATTTTTTCTACACACCAGACCCTTCTGGAGATGAACAATGCTTGAAGACTTTCAAGGAAGGGTGTTATTCTCAAACCCCCTCCTATCTAGGCTTCTTACCTTCCTCATTTCCTAATAGTTACTCAGGTCAATTCCTGTAGTGGTTCTTCGGATGGGTCTATATCAATGTCCTTCTCGACCCTTCCCTTTGAAGATTCTACAACACTCTATATATAGGCCCTACTGGATCATTTTGTTATGGGAAAACCTTCTTTGGGACTCTTTCAGAACTTCATACACTCCTAGGAGTTAAAAAATCTGACCAATTTCTCTAATATTAATAGAAAATCCTTCTGCATAGTTATGGATTAACAAGACAGTTTTGTCAAGGTATGGTCTCAAATCCCTAAATCCTTCAATATTTGGTACTTGGAGCATTTTATGTACTCCATGGAGGTGAATTAAGGATGAAAATTCACTCCAGTGGTGGTGTAGGTTCTTCTACCGGGCCTTCCACTCTTGTTCTTCAATATCTCTTTTTTAGAGAGAATAAAGGGATCTATAGGGGAATTATTATGTATATATGAACAAAATATCTATATCCAAAATTCATCTATGGCGAGGATTTGTGTCACCATGGACCTCCCCCCCTCCTTCATCATATCTCTTACTCCAGGTTGAAGGAGTAGTGGAATGGAGGTAGGTCCTCATTCATCCATCGGTTCCATGCTACTATTAAACAGGTCACCTCCATGTCCATTCCTTTTCAGTGTTTAGAAAGAATTGATCTTTTCCAGTGGAATAAAGATATTATAATCTCTCATTAACTAGAGTATCTTCACCTTTGACTTCAGAGGAAGGATAACTGCAAGACCACATGACATTTATTATCAGAGAATTCATTACTGATTCCTCAGATCTATCCTTTCAACCTCTCCCCATCTCTTAGATAATGATCCAATGAGAATCATATTCTTATATCAAACTATCCATGTATAAAATCCTCTTACTCCCAAAACACTATCCAAATGTCATATATCTCTATATTAAGTCTAAAACTTATCTCCAGGAAAATGAAAAGCCTCTAGGTAAAAAGATTGCTGGATTCAGTTCACCTCCGAGATCCCCACTTCCCCAGGACTCTAGTTCTACCACCCTCTCCCTGGTTCCAATATCAGACAACTAAATTACATTATTTTATGAACATTATAGTTCATTGATACTTTATTACATCCATGGAAATTCCCATGTTTCATGTCAAGTGTCTATAGATGATCCCTCAAATCCCGTCTTCATTTCTCCTTCCTCAAATAAAGTAGCACCGGTTCATGATCCATGTGGTTATCATCCTATTCCAGTTCTCTTTTGATGAGCCTTTCAATATTATGTGCCAGTCCCATGTGCTCTCTATTTAAATGATCACTCTAATTATCCATAACTCTTGAGGCCTTAGAGATTGAGTGAAGATGGAATTCCTCTCTAATGAGGTATAAAAAACAAATTCTTCTATTCTTATAATTCTAAAACCTAAAAAAAGATCCTCCAAGATCGATTCATTTTCTAGAAATATTGGTATGCATTTTATAATTCATGGGGTAACTTAAAATAATCATATAGGAATTTTCTGGAAATACTCCTTCTCAATAGAGAAGTTGGAGGTTTTGGATCTATAAATTTCACTTAAATTTTCCTATGGTAGTGAAAATTTATTGTTCTTGTTTATTTATGCTAAATGTGATGCTTTCTTAAGGGATAAAATTTGGAGTGATTTTGAATCATTTGATCTAGGTGGATTGGACTGGCTAGTGTGATGTGATTTTGACACCATAATGGATGCTTAATAGATAGAACTAAATTCTCTTCAATTATAGCTCAGAAGGGCCTTCTGGACATAATTTTCTTTGGTGACAAGTTTAACTAGTGTAAAAACCATAGAGGAAGAATATGCACTTGGTGCAATTTGGATTGTTTACTTTCCAACCATAAGTCTCTCTCATCCTTTACTAATGTATTAACAACTCATTTACTTCATGTAATTTCAGATTATTCACCCCTTCTAATTGACCTTTTTCCTAAGAATGAAGGAGGTGGATGTTTCCTCTTCTCCAACCTTTGGAAGAGGCAACATAACTATCAAAATTTGGTGGAGGTATCCTAGGATAATCCTTATTAGAAATGTATTTGTACTGGTCTACACAATAAGTTATGATTCTTGAATAATGATCTTGTTGCTTGGGCCAAATCCCAACCCTCTCCAACCCATAAGCTAGATGAAATCAAATTAGTGATTGATATTACAGAATACAAACTTGAGTAGGTGTGGGATGAATAACAATTCACCTCTCTTACACATAAAAGATAATAGTTCAATGAGCTATTAATTCAGTCTAAGAGAAGTCTACATGAAAGGTCCATATCTAGTTGTATTAGGGATGAAAACTATAATATTGCATTTTTTGGATGAATTCTTGAAGGAAAAACATTGATGATTTACTCCAAACATTTGGATGATGGATCATTCACTTCGAAACCAGAGGTGGTGGGATGTATGGTGTTCTATCACTTTAATTCCCTTCTATACGGTCTTAACCCATGCATGCCGGAAGGATACCCAATCTTATGGGAGGAAATTTTCAATTTATTTCGTCTTGTGGTCTTTTTGAAGGCCAATGAACTCTATGAGCACTACCCAGAAGTGAAATAGGTGTGACGTAAAATCAATTATCTCAATTCTTGAGATTTATCTTTGGATATATGGTTTATTAGGAGAATTTTATTTAAATTCCATGTATATCATCAACAATGATATGATTGAATAAATTAAATACTTCTTTCATTGAGGATCTCTACCACAATTTTATTGATCCAAAATTATTGTTCTTATTCAAAAAGTGAATGCCCTCTCAAGTATAAGTAATTTTAGGCGTATTATCTTGTGTAATTACCCTTATAATTCTTTGGTTTCTATCATAAATAGGATACTTTCTTAATACATTGACAACTAGTTTTTAGAAGAGGAACATTGGTTTATAAAAGGAAAATATATATAGAGAACTATGGGTATTGAAAAATAAATTATTGGAGATGTCAATTAGAAATTAGTGGGTTCCCAAATCATTATTAAATTCTATATGGAAAATTCTTATAACATACTAGAGTGAAATTTCATTATTCAAGTGATGTGATACAAGGGATTTTCGTATTGAGTTGTTGACTTATTTTCCAACTACTATAGACCACCCTAGTTATCAATTAAATTCTTGGGGAGGAATTGGGGATTCCTAAATCATGTCAGGGGGATTATACATGGTGATACGTTATCAAACTACATCTTTATTATATTCTAGGAAACCCTCAATAGATACATTTCCACTTGTATTCAACTAGGCACTACTCTCCATTTCCACTACAAGTCCAATTTCAGTTAGGTATCACATATTATATTTGCTAAAGACATGATTTTATTTATCAATTGAAATATTTATTCACTTAGGGGAGTCAACTACATTATAGAGGAATATTCTAGATGGAGTGTGATGATGATCAATCATAAAAAATATGCGTGTTTTTTCCATCCTCATGCTCAGATAGGAAAATCTGGATAATTAATTTCTTATTGGACATTCATAGAAATAATTTTCCCCATGACTACCTAGGTTACCCTCTATAACATAGTAAAGTTAGAATCTATCATTTTTAGGGGGTTATCTACAAGATCACCAACCATATCATTAACTATAAAAATTAGTTTCTTTCATTTTGAGGGAGAATCAGTCGTTTCAACTGCATCTTTTTTTCTATCCCCATGAACATACTATTGTTACTCAAGGTTCCTAAATAATTTCTCAAAGAAATTGAAAAAATTGTATTAGATTTTATTTAGGATTATCATGGAGAGGGATGGTTCAATTGGACTTCCTAGAATAAACTATCAAAACCATAGGAGAATAGAGGTATCAAATTATGGAACATGACAGAGGTGCTGTACTTTCTTTTGGGGAAAATGGAATGGGAATTAAAAAAAGAACACTATATCTATTGAATATTTATTAATAGGAAATATTTAAATTATCATAAGTCACACATAGGCACTAACCCCACTATATGGAAAACTCTCCAAAGTCACATTTCATTCCTCATTCAAAATTCACACTGGATTATTGACAGCAAGGACTTTATCTTCTGGGTCTACAACTGAGTTGGTGAGGTTCTGGGATATCTAGGATACCCCACAATAGAAATGAAATTTAAACAATCCATACAATAACCTTAAATCATCTTGGAAATATTCAATCCCATCCAAAATTAATCTACGATTATTTTAGGATAGCCGATGTCCTGGATGCATGTATTTTAACAGGTTCAACATCATGTAATTTTTTATGCTAAGGCCTATAATACTGTGATGAATACACTTAAAGGAAATGGTGAGTGGAGGGGGGGGGGGGGTTATTATATGGTTCAAGTAAATTCTAACTAAATTATACTTCTTGACTTAGGGTATTCATAATCATGGGCTACCTACTAATACAATAGTGAACGGTAAGGGGGTTTGTCTGGTATCCATTTTTTTTACCGCATGAATAATAAGGAGGAAAATATCTTATATCTTATTTTCCAAAGAGACTGTGCGATCATTAAATAGAGATATATTGGTGAGTTCATAGGCTTTACAACACATATTGCTTCCTTTGAGGAGTTACTCCATCTCTAGTTCAGTGGGGTTTCCAATAACAATTGTGGGAGGAAGGCACGATACCATATTCTTGGGTGGGTTTTTGATGTATTTGGGAAGAAATAAATAACTCTGGTCATAATGGGCCCTTATAATTTGGTATTTATGTGGTTTTAAGAATGAAGTTCTTTGTTTCAGAGATCACTTATTTCTTAAAGAGTTGGGATAAGGAACCATCTATCAATAATTACATGGCTAAAATCTCTCCCTCTCCTTCAAACAGGCACTCTTCTATGGTTCATTGGGTATACTGGGACCCCACTGATCTTAGATTCAAACATAAATATTAACATATCTTATATTTATGGGTGAACGCATGATTGGGGGGGGGGGGGTTGCTATTCTTAATTCCATCAATTTAGTGATTTTTCTTTCAGTGCATTTTATAGGTGTGGTGGTTATCTTAGGGCGGAGTCTAAAACCATCATCAGTGGACTTTAGATTTGTTATTACAAGCTCATTCCACAATATATAGTTGAGATAGATTCAAAAATAATTTTCAAATCACTTGAAGGTCAGATTTATATCCCTTTTAAATTCACTCATTTGATCCATAATTGGACTTCTTTCATTACCAATGACACTATAATCCTTCACACAGGGCATGATGGAAATCTAGTGGATTAATCTCATGGGAAAAAGGTTTAATAGGAGTTCCCTCTCTGGGAATTCTCTAAAAATTGATCCATTCCCCTAGATGTATTGATATTTTGATTGAGGATGCACTTGGTATTAATTTCTATATGTCCCCTTGATTGTATCCCCATGCTATTTTTGTTCTTCCTCAAAAAAATTAATTTTTTGTAATTGAATTGAAACATGTAAGGGTGATACATGGTTTCTTTTATAGAATACCTTGATTTGTATCAGTAGTTAGATCCCTTTACTTTACCCATGAGTGATACATAGTTCATTGTGGGTTACCTTGGATGTGATTAGTGGGTAATGTTGTTATACCATGCCATGAGGGTTACCTAGTCCCCTATGTGGCATACCATAGAAGAGTTTAGATGGATTTACCAATATCAAATCATGATGTTGATACATGGTTTCATAATATATAATTCCTTGGATTGAATCCTATGGTGATGAGTTTTATAGTGAACCTGGATGGATACCTGGGTTCCTTTTTACGGGATTCAGTGGCTGGGACTGGCATGGAAATTAATTAAAACTAAGGATGTGCAGCCAATCCAAAGAACATGATTGTGTTTGTTCTATGATTTATACTTAAATTTTATTATTTTGAAGTTATATCTCGATGTTCATATTCAATGAGAGTTATGAGATACCTTATAATTATGAATGGACCCATTGGGTTTACGCCTGAGCTGTTGACTATTAGTATGTATCTATACACACACACACACACAAATATATCTATATCTATATGATGAATATATATAAATACCAATATATATATATATACATGTAGGGTGAAATTTGTTTAGATTCATCTGACTTAGGCTGAAGCAGGTAGTGTAGGCCGGGTATCCTGAGAGTAACCCAGTCCAATGAGATTTATTTATTTAATTCCTTTCATTAATAATTACATACACTGTTATTATCTAATATGAATAGGAAGGACAGTTCTAGATTTTATTTATAGTGGCCTACTATGTATATATCACACCCTATTCAGGCTTCTGGTTGGTACTCAGGTGGACTTTATGGATGTAGGTATGGATAAAGGGAAGTATCAATGTTTTGATGCCTAACTTACTATCTTATGATAGAGTATGAGAGTAGACGAATGAGCCGATGATCATGATTATAGTGGATTTGTCTTTTTTTCTTTTGTATAATATGATTTATATGCTTATACCATGTATCCCGTGTACTTTCCATTTTGTATAAAATAATTACATGGTTATTTTTTATATTATATTGATTAAGATTTTATTGTTTTATTATATCTGGGTGGTTTATATTTCCATAGTCTATTTTTTTATGTTATTTCTATTTCTCACTAAATTTCAAACCATTGTGAAACACTCTGATAATGTGGGTATAGTATCCCCATGAAACCACCATAGACCCCCCAACTAGTTGGTATCCTTTGGCATTCATGGAGACATGATTGAGACTCTGTGTCCAACTAGGTGGAGTTTCATATAAGTGAACCTTACCCGGGGTGCTAAAATGTTGTATCATAGCTCTTTTTCCCTATTTCATACTATTTTGGTATTTTATAGGAGAATAGAAACTTTTTGGAATTTATTAATAAGCCTATTCTTGGTAGTAAATTAGTCATATATAACGGAAACCCATAATACCAAGGTTGGGATATTTCTGTTTTGGATTTTTCTTATTAAAATTGTACTGATATTAACATTGGGTGATGCATATAACGACCCATACTTTACATACATTGTTAATACTTCAAAATTGAAGCACACTTATTACAACATATGACAAAACCACAAAGGACCGTATAGGTATAGTGTCTTTAGAAACTGGGAAACATAAACAACTGGTTCATAAATCTTCTACAGTGTCTCCCATTTATTTCATCATATCTAGGGTCCCTTTTAGCATATTCTACTTAATATCCATCTTCCTGACCTGGGGAAAAGAAAACATAAAAGGGTGAGCTCAAATGCTCAGCAAGGGCAAATAAAGGAAATAAAAATCATATCATATCTTTTTGAAAATCAAAACCTGCAAAAGAGATCATAATATCTTAACATGGAATAAATCATAGAAGTGAAAATGAGATCCCCATAATCATAACATAAAACTTGAAACTTTGTGGCATGCACACATAATCATGGAAAATCATTTCTTGTTAGTCATGACTAATTGCCAAGACTATCTTAGTGGACAAAGTCCCTTTCTGAACCGAGTTACCCTCGTTCCAGTCCTGTTTCACTGAACCGGTATAACCTACCGTTCCAGCCATGTCTATCTCATGAGATATAAAATCTTTACCCAATTCATTGGAGGGAGATATAGGTCCCACCCATCTTATAATGAATCCTTTCTTATGTGTGCCACATAATCATAAATCATACATCATCGCATAACCCATGTAATAAATATGGGATTCTTAAACAACATGACATCATAAAACAATTCATATAAGATAAAGGAATTCATAAAAATATTTCCATCACAACATAATCAAATCCATGTAATAATAGGGATAAAAACAGAACCCTTTTATTATCTTAGATGGAAAATAATTTTGATAAAATACTTGAACTTCATTCTTGAGGAAAATATCCTTTCTACTTCAAAAACACTTTTCCTTTCTTAACATGTCATACAATTTTAAAATAAAAGAAGTTTATTAAAAATAAACTTGAATACTTGTAAAGTAAGCTTCTTGGAAATAATTTTTTGAAATCCATTCATGCCGTATAAGTTAAAAAAAACATTCTTCGTACTTTTGTCGGAAAAGTCAAAAAGTACCTCGTACGAAAAATGACAAAAGATTCCTTTCATACATATTACTAAAGACTCACCGAAGGGTAAAAATGGATTTAAACTAGTGTAAGTGGATGGAAACAATATTACATATTGATGAAACATGGATGTGGATGATAAAATACACCCCGGTAAATACTTACGAATAAACAATCTCGGATAAAAATGAGATTGTGATATTTCCCTTAAATTAGGTACGATTTGCTTTGTACGTGTCCGAAACTCCTATATAATGGTTTAAATAATGTTATTGAGTTATTCCAGAATCATACATATTGATATTATATCAAATATGGTCATATTCTTAGCTTCTTGTTAGTAATATTTCATTGTTACTTGTTACTCGGGTCTTTATTACCTTTTGTTCTTATGCGTGTTTTGCCAAATACATTATTATTCTTATTTTAAGGTTATAGATACCTTATATCCAGAATGGTATTAGTGTAACATATATCATATTTATTCATTCAATTCATTTATATAATTACTATGTAATGATGATCATGTAGAACGAGTTGCATCACATCGTGGAGACAGTATTCCGTACGTTCGCACGAGTGATGATATCGTTCCTATGATCGTGGAACTGTATTGGAGTATATATATATTCTTTCAGTATCAATATTACTTTATAATAATCATAAATAGTTACTCATTACACCATTATACCCATCCTTGTAAAGTGATGGTGGAAAAATAGATTACACCACGACGTGGAGACGGTATTCCGTACGTACGCACGCGCAGTGATTTCATTTTTCTGTAGGATGTATAGAAGGTGAATTGGGGTTGTTTCATATTTATAATAACATATCAGTATGTAAGTAATACTGATGTTATTACTTTATCATGAAACAACTAAAGAAGAAGAAGTTGAAGAAGAAAGAAATTGAAAAGATCGGTAATGGATATTACCTCTTCTTTGAAACGCCTCTTTGAATCCTCCACTTAGGGAACTAAGATTTGTCTTTGAAGAAGACCAGGACCTCTAGTATTATTCTAGGGAAGTGGAGAGGAGAAAATGTCAGGGGTTGGCCGAGCTTTAGTGCTCAAATTGGTGTGAGGAGGAGGGGGAGGAGGTGCCCTTTTATAAGAGAGGAGAGGGGCACCTTAGGAATATCTCAAAATATTATTTTATATTAAAGTCAAAATCAGTTTATAATGGTTCCAAAGGGTCTTATTTCGAAGCTAAAGTGGGGATGGGTCAAAATCCTATCAACCAATAGGATTTAGACAAGTTTAGGGTATTATTTTAACCTTATCAATTAGATTTAACTCTAAGTTAAATAATTTAACTTTTACCATGTCTTTTTGTTTTCTTTCACTATATGGTTAATACAATTACTATAACATGCCAAACGAACCCCAAATTGTTTATTATTAATATATATATCCTTATCTAAGTCATTTGGCCGAACCTTAGATTTTTAGGAATAAAATAACAATTAATAATATAATATTTTATTTAAAAACTATTTTGTGTCAATTTTGACACTATTTGATTTATGAATTTTGTGAAAGTCATAACAGAATTATATGTTCGAACCAAGTTGATTAAATCAATACTAAGATATCATAGTAACCTAGAAAATTAGTGGAATTCATCAAAAGTCTCAAATTACATTTATTTTTGTGTTTATAAAATCAATTATGTCAATATTTCATTAATAAGATAATTACTGCATCATCATTGTGTCATAAATAAATTAAATTATTTAATGTCTAAAAATTACAAATAAAATACCATTATGTAGGAAATCGTTTTAGCTTTCTAATGAATATTTATAGTCGAATTTATCTTATGTATAACCCCATATTAAAAATGATTTACTTATTAAACGTTGATTTTAACTATTTTAACCCTTCTTTAAATAAATTAATAATAAATGTCCTAATCTAATCCAAGTGGGCCTAAATGGTCATATTTTATTCCTAAGTTTGTTTTTGGTCGAATTACACTTGTCCAATAGAATTAGGACATGTGTTAGGGTAATATTAATATCATATTTACCCTTAGTTACCCTATTTACTATTAACCGCAGTAAAAAAAGTAAAAAGTTACTATTCACCAAAAAATTATTTTTATCTCATTGAACCACATTTTACTTACTGATATCAACCGTGTCTGTCAGATTTTTGAAATTCCATTCACAGAAGTGGTAAAATTAAGTTTTATGTAAAATTCAGTTTTTAACCTACCACTTAGTGGTTTCACTATTCATCAAAAATTGAAAGTTTTCAGAAAAATACCAAAATTTCACCCTAGGCTAATTTCGATATTCTGAATCCAAAAATGAAGTCCATTTTGAAAAATAAAATTTATAAAATTTCAAAAAGTGGTTATTACTATTCATAACGGCTAGTTTTAATAGCATATTGTTGTTTAGTGAAACTCGGTATTGCGTACGACGCAAGCTATCGAGGAAGGTCGCGATTGCGTGTAAAGCAAGCCAAGCAAGTGTTGTGTAGAAAAAGATTCCTTTGATGATTTATATAACATAAAAGTCTCGGGTGTTACAATGCACATGAGTTGTGAAGTTTTATATTGTTATGATTTTTCCTTCACCATGGTTTGTTGAGAAAAGGAAGTGTTATCTCATGCATCATTATAGGCACATGAGTAATCAAATTTCATTCATATTCTATGCCATATTAATATTACCGCGTGCATTTACTAATACATATTATTGGTTTCTTGATTGTTGTATATGAAAATGTGGTAATTTTTTTTATAGGGATAAAATAAATTAGATTAATTAAAGTTTCTGCTATAACCTAAATGGTGTTTTCCCTATATACATCGATGGTGGTTCCTTAGTTAACTAATTATGCCATTATTGGGACATGGACCACTGGTTCCATGCGATGAAATGTTAGATGATTTTTTCTATATTAATTTCAATTATAATTTATGAATCTGTACATATATTAATTTGGAATGGTAATTAATTGAGGGAAATAATTTTATATAAACTATTGAATCTTAATATATTAAGTATGGGCCAGGTCACAACTACATGATGTTCTAATTGAAACTTACAAATCTTATCAATTTATAACTTGGGAATGTTGATTCATCTAACTAGAAAAAGATATCTATATACAAGAAAATGAGTACACAATGGACAAAATTTATATTCTTAAATAAAATTGTTTACTGTTATATAAGGATTTCAATTTAAAAGTAAAGGGTGTTTTACTATATACCTTTCAATTGGCGCTCCATATACTGATACCTCTACAGTGTATTGTGAGAACTTGACCATGAAACAACCATTGTTATGGGTAGTAGATAATGTCTATTATGACCTATGTCAAATTTATTACCATCTAGACCTAACCTTTGAAGAAAACATAGAGGTGAAACTCTTATATAATAAGGGATACACCTTTCATATTTTGATATGTGTGATCCTAATTATGTTAAATATTATCTGAGGCATGCATTTGGGAATTGTAGAGATTTTATTCCATGAAATCATTGAGTCATGATCAAGGAAGGTGGAAATGAACATTCTATGGATGTGGTGGTTCCAGAGCCACCAATATTTCCTCCTATGGTTCCCCTTGAGGTACCTCTTGGTATTCCTCAACTGGGCACCAATGCTTAGTTCTAAGAGAGGGCTTTCTATGCTTCAAGTAGTATGTATAACGATCTCCACAACCCACACCTACTATGTAAGAGTTTATTTTAGAATTTTAGATGTAACATCATTCCACTTTCTAGGGGGATGGTGGTCTAAAGGATGCTAAGTCATGGAAAGAGGCCATGTTATCCATATCTGAGAATTTGGAGACACCAAGAGAGCATAATTTCAATCTCAAAACCTATAGGATTAATGAATATACTAAGATATGGTGAGATATTATCATCCAGGATGATCGATATCAGGGTATTGTCTTGGCAGACTTCTATACATCCTTCTATGATTACTTCTTCAATCATATTCTAAAAATGGACTTCACTAAGAAGTTTATACACCTACTATAGGGAAACATATGTATGATGGAGTATTATTCATGTTTCAATATGAATTATCATTTCTTACTAATACTTTCTAGTGATTATTAGATGATAACAAGATAGTTTGAGGATGGGATGATGTACACCATTCGATCACTAGTAAATATATTTTTGATTGAATACCATTTCCGAGATAGTGAACTAGACTCCTACAATAGATCATATCCTTTGGGAAGATGGTGGCGTGGGACCAAGTGGTTCACTAATGAGGTGTGGAGTGAGTTCTTTTAGCAGTAGGAAACATCTATTTGAGCCTAATCATGGAAGCAATGTCAGTCATAAGACACACATTTACAATTATGTGGTGTTTGACCAGTGTCATAGGGTATGAAATAAGAATCCACAATGTACAAGGGACCCAATTGAGAGTAGAGTTTGTGGAATTATGTGACACCTTCTATGTTTTTTCTGAAATTTCCCTCCAGTGCATAGTGATAAGGGATTTTCAATGACTTTGAATTCAGGTATATGATCAGTAGATCCATATAGGTGGGATGATGGACTACTACTAGCCGATTCAGATGAGGAGGTGGACATGGATGAGGTATCCAAACATCAAATATACAATTCCAAAAGACTATACCTACCCATGTTAGTTAGATTCCATCTTAGGGATATGGATCAATCCATATCTATGCAATGTATCATACCCCCAAGGATTAGAGTATAGGGCCTTCAAAATTTTCTGTTACTATTCTATTATCCTATAATTTTGTTTTTTCCTTATTCAATACAATATTTCTATATTCCTTCATATCTTCAGAAATTATGGAATGTTTGGGATTGGAAATAGAGTACTTATACGGTGTAATTAATCTCAACATGCCATTGAGGATACAGTCTGAGATCTTACAGTGATCTAAGGAATTCCCCCTTGAGATAGGTGGTGGCATTTTTTTATATGGAACATTTTTTCCTTGAGATTATGGGATTATAAATCATACTTTGGATGGATTGGTCAGTATATCACCATGTTCATATTGATTTCTATCACCCAAGGGTGTTCTTCACATCACATGAGGGTGGTGCTTATATTCACTAGGGTGAATATGATGTTTAGGCAAGTTGATTATGGCCCTAGAATCATGGGTTAGGAAACATTATAGCCCATATTTCCATTCATTTTATGAGATATCATAGGACACAATGTATAGAATTCTCTATAGTAGTGGATCATTTTAGGGATGTGTAACATGAAGACTTTTCAATGTTACCTTCTATAAAAGAGGTGGATTTCTCTATTGAGCTCGTGCATGGAGTGAAAATATTATCTATTCCTCCATATAGGATGACACCTACTAAGATTTTTGAACATAAAAAAAAAGATATAGTATTAGGAATATAATGGATTCATAGGACCTAGTACTTCACTATGGGGTACACCTATTCTATTCACCATTAAGGCAAGTGATAATCTCAGGCTTTGTGTGGATAATTTTCAGTTGATCCATCAAACTATGAAGAACTAGTATCCACTACGTCAAATAGATGACTGTCTTTACTATCTCTAAGGTGAGATGGTTTTGTCCAAGATCGATTTGAGTTTGGCCTACCATGAGGTGAATGTTAGGGCGTTAGAGATACCACATACAAAATTCTAGAGAAAATATGTCTTGTACAAGTATCTGGTTATTCCATTTAGTCTTACCAACATGATTGAATTTTTTATAGACCTAATGAATTGATTTTTATACCCATATGTAGATCCATTTTTGTTAGTATTAATGGAAGATATCTTGGTTTATTTTTTTAACTCACATGGCCATTGAAAAAATATTGTTATTATACTAAATACACTAAGAGTGAACCAGTGGTATGCTAAGCTCACCAAATTCTACTTTTGAATTGATAAGGTTCACTTCTTCAGTCACATTATCTTAGAGGTATGAATATATATTTACTCAGATAATGTGAGATCAATGGTTTCATAGGATCACCCCAATAATTGTTTTGACATAGGATGTTTGTTAGGGATGAATATATATTACATGAGTTTTATTCCGGACTTTTCAACCCTAAAGTTGTATCTAATTGGGTTGACTAAAAATGGTGTAATGTTTTTATTATATAATGAATTTGAGAAATCATTTTAGGTGTTGAAATAAATATTAACTTTGGGGCCGATATTGGTTATTCTAGATCCAGGCATAAGTTATACAGTTTATTTTCATGCATATAGAATCATCCTAGGGGTTGTTCTGATCCATGGAGATCGAGTTGTGGAGTATGGGTCCCACCATCTAAGCCCTCATGAGTTTAATTACCATATTTAATAACTAAATTTTTTACTTATAGTTTAGGGCTTATTATGTTGGAAGAATTATCTATTGGGGGAGTTTTTCATCATTTACACAGACCGAAAATGTCTCAAATAAATTTCCACACAACGTGATTTGTATCTCAAGAAGAAAAAATGTGTATAGTACCTTCTATCATTTTAATTTGAGATCACTTACATACTATAGAAGGTAAATACAGCAGCTAAAGCCGTGATCTAGAAGACACAGATAGATGACACCTAAGAGGCTAGTAGTGAGTGGTAGTTTATGGACCTCTTTTCTGAGATGCACTTGGATGTGTGGGACTATTAGGGGAGACCATTACATGCATAATTATCTATGAAATACTATCTTCTAGAGTGGGTAAAGAAGAGGAAACTTTTTTATCTAGAGGTATTAGTCATGAGGGATAATGTCTCAAGTGGTGATCCACTGCTTGGTTGGTTTATCTTTGTGGATGATATTCTACAAATTCATGGGTGTGTTTGGGTGCCTGAAGACATACAAAAAAAATTGATGTGGGAGTATAATTTCTTTTTGTGAAGAAAATCAAAGTATTACCAAGATGTATCAAGACATATGTTGTTGTATTTGTGTATAGTTATGAATAGAAAGATCATATGTTTTATCAAACAATGTTCCACCTGTCAATAGGTGAAGGCAAAGAACCAGTAGATTTATGCACTTCTATATCCTATGTATATTCCAAGGTGGAAATGGGATGATGACACCATCTATTCCACAATGGGAATGACAAGATACCCTCAAGGATGTGATGCTATATTGGTGATCTTTGATAGGTTGACCAATGTCATGCACTTTCAGCCTATATAGGAGACCTTTTCTATAGATGATATTGGAAAGATTTATAGTTGGGAGATTGTACGACTTCATGGTGATCCCCATTATATCATATCATATCGATATTATAGGTTTATATCTCAGCCATGGATGTTTTTTAAAAGAAAAGGGTTCATAGGTGCTATTAAGTACAGAATTCCACCCTCATACCAATGATTAGTTCGATCGTATGATACAAATGCTAGTGTATGTCCTCTGAGAATATGTACCTGATTTTGGAGGTTCTTAAGAAAAAAACTACCAATCATCAAGTTTTACCAAAATATTTTTTTTAGGAAACCATTCATTTGGCTCCCTAAGATTCCCTATATGTTATTCACTGATGTTTTCCCCTGTACTAGTATGAGGTTGGTGAGGCAATACTGTTGGGACCTCATCTCATTTAGGAGACCTCAAAATTGGTACAACGTATTCAGAATCCTTTGAATACGACATAGTCTAGGAAGATTTATTACACCGATCACCATCATCGACCTCAGAAGTTATAGGTGGGAAATCTGGTATTTTTGTGAGTTTCTCTGAGATTGGGTAATAGATGGATTCAAAGATAGAGAAAGCTATCCCATCATTATTTTTGGACTTTCAAGATCTTCGAGAGAGTCAGGCTAGTGGACTATTAGTTGAAATTAACATATAGGTATCATTCCATCCATGAAGAATTCAAAGTAATAAATATTTTCCATTATTATTCCAACCAGTTTTATTATTTTGATTCTGAGGTTTTAGAGTTGGAGGTTGATGAATCCTTTGAGGGGAATCTTATATGTAACATTGATCAAATATATAAGGATATGAATTTAAGGTTAGTTTATTTTATATAGGTTTTATGGAAGCATTTCCATGTGTAGAAAGATACTTATGAGTGATAGAAAAATGTATACACACAGTGGTCATAAATTTCCTCTAAAAATAATTTACTACCCTCTAAATGGAAACCCATGGATGAGTTGTTTTAAGGTGGGGAGGTTGCAACTTCCTTGAATTTTCAGAGAGGAAGAGATAATTAATACACCATAAAATATTTCTTTTTATTCTATCAATATGATTAAGAGGATATAGAGTAGTTTTGGAGTGTTAGAGGCTTGTTCAAAATCTAGAGCTCCAAATTTTTGAGAGGAAGACTGAGCCGCACATTTAGTGCACAACTAGTGATAAATGTGAAACTAAAACATACTGGTGAATTTGTGAATTATAGAGGGGAACATGGGTAGTTATAACCATGAGCCTTAGGCCTCATGATTATGTAGGGAACTATAGTGGGATTGAAAGGGCCCACACTATTTTTATAAACCATGTGTCTTGGTTCATATGCTTAGTGGCGATTTACTCCTGGTGCTTCATTTGTTTAGGGGCATGGTTTCAAAAATCATGGAGCCAAACCCAACACCTATTAAAAATGCGTTAAAATTATATTTTCCCTTTGCCCACTTAAGTCATCTCCCTTTATTTTCTGCCCCATTCTTGTGAAACACCTCTCCCAACTATTTAAGCTCTTTATCTTTCACCAACATAGGTTTGATCTATATTCTTCATCTTATGTTTGATTTATTCACCATCAGTTGAGTTGGATAACTAATGGTAAGTTATTAATTCATATTTATTCCTTTATTGGTCTATCTCTCCTTATTTGGTGTTATTTTTGTGTGAGATAATATTCCTTATTTTCATGGAATTTTTATATTTTTCTAATTTTTCCCATTATAATTTCAATCTAAAGATGATAATGGACGAGGTATCATCTCACTACCTAAGGTAAGTGGGATAATCTATTTTAAAAAAATATCATTTTATTATATGGTTCTCCATTGTGCTGCATGATAGGCCCTTCAGTTAATTCTTCCTAAATGTATAATTAAATAAATAAAATGATGTTTTCATGATTAGTATAGTCTTAAAAACCAATGAATAAAAATCAGAGGATGACCACCTCAACATGTGTCATCTGTAACAGCATTCCTTCTTTAAAGGCCAAAGAGGCCGATGGCTAGGAACAAAATTGAACCACTAATTTAGGTGTGTTAAATTTTTCTTGTGAATATAATGTATTTTAATTGACCCTAGGGAAAATGGTAATCTATGTATATTGAACCTTTATATTCTTATTTTAAATTAAATTAAATATATTAAATGAATTTTACAATATGACTAAAAATTATTGTGGGAATGGTATTAGTTTAATTCTAGCAATGAAAATTACCTTACACCAAGCCTAGGGTGATACAAAGGTCCTGATTAAGGATTAATTGGATGGGATAATAGAGATTAAAAATTAGATATTGTAATTGAATTTCAAAATGATAGTGGAGATATATTATTTTTTATTGAATGTCTTGGACCAACTCATAGGGAGGATGCCTTTACATTACCCATAAGAAATACTTAGTTCCCTAGTGGATTATGTTTTATGGGTTAGTGTTAAATGTTGTTATAACATGCCATGAGTGATACCTAGTTCCCTATGTGGTATACAATGAATGGGATTAGAGGGATTTACCAATTTACTATGTTGAGAGTGATACATGGGTTCTTAATATGGAATTCATTGAACATATGTCTACCGTGATCAGTTTTATAGTGAACTTAGAGAGATACTTGGGTTCTTTTTACAAATATCTTGGATGGGCCAACAATTTCAATTAATTAAAACTATGGATGTCATGACCCAAACAAAGTCGGGGCCTGATCTGTAACTAACCCAAGCCCACCTTCATAGGCTAGGTGCTGAAGACCAGCACTGAAAGTAGAAAAAACATGGGGAGGCATTTTTCTAAGTTCCATTATGCACTCACACAACCATCTCGATTCAAAAGTGCAGAGAGAAAGAGGAAATATGCAAATCATCTATAAAGTAAACCAAACATGCATGGAACTCTAGAGAGAAAAAAAGTACGGTAGTGAAAACTAAAAAGTAAAGGGGAAAAATTGATGCCCAACTAGAAATATGTACCAACCTGAAAAAACTAGAAAACTAAACTTCTCAGAGAGACAAACTCTAGAATCCATAGCTATGAACACCATACGTGGTCCAAAGTAACCGGTATCCCTAAGCTTCTATGAAGTCATTTGTAGCCTATCCTTAATCTACTTAAGACATGAAAATATGAAAAATCACTTATATGGGTGAGTATATACATACATATTAAGAAACATCAAAAGTTGAAGGAGCCGTAAGAGATAAAATAAGATATGAAAGAAATTAGATGCAAGATACAGTAAAAAAGAACAGCTTAACCCAAACCATGAGTGAAATTAACATCATCCAAACACAAAGTGATAAATTCAATAAGTTGATAAACTACCCATTGAGTCTTCCCTGCCTATAGAAGGATAGTGGACCCTCCAACCATGAAAAGCTTAACATGGAATGCACGGGGAATACCCCACGCGCATTTTCCTCTCCCCAAAGAAGAGTAACCAAACACAAGGTGTGGATAAAAAAGAATATATATATATATATATATATATATATATATATGATCAGTAAAATAATCCTAAACACGACAGTAAGGGGATATCTATCTCACAGATCATCCCAATAATAATAGTATCCAGTAGTTTTTAAAGTCCATCAATGTTTCCCAGTATCTCACACATCTGGTCAAAAGTAACCATGTAAGCGAGGACATGCCTCACCACTATGCCACACAGTTGATTGGCCACAACCTCAAAGTAGAGGACCCACACCCTAGTACTTGAGGGGAGTTCCAGTCTAATAGAATCTATAGAGGACCCATTCCCATGCCAATGGTGGGTTCAACTCTAGTGTCATGAGAAGCCACACCCTAAGCTTATAGGGGGTTCCACTCAGAAGGTATAAGAACCAGTCCCATGTCGATGGGGGGGGGTTCCATTATAAAGGTTGAGGACCCATGTCCTTATATGTCAGGGGGTTCCACTCTGGTCTTCGAAGACCAACACCTTACCCGGTAGGGGGTTCCACATGAAAATTGAGGACCCATACCCTAGTACAATTGGGGGGGGGGGGGGTTCTATTACATCTCAGGTCAATAAAGAACATGAAAATTATCAAATTTATTAATATTTCTGAACTAAATTATACTTTAAAGGGGACGCTATGTTCGATGGTGTACTTGATACACAACAATGGGTTTCTTTGAAATCTTACGTTGTGCACTAATAATATAATATTATTATTTAAAATGGTAGTTAACACCTAGCCTTTGTAATGGAGGAAATGAACAAAACTAACTAAAAAATGATTACATATGTTTGTTAAATGTTTTTTTACAATTATCCAATAAATGTTAAGGATTAAAATGTGAATAAATCTAATTTTAAACATAATTTACTTCAAAAGGTTGATTTATCGCCTTTTAATGGCGAACCCTCTTTAAATCTAGTTTTGGTCACTTTTATATCTTCCATTTGACAAAATAAAATTCTTTTTTAGAATTGAGACATTAAAATTTACTTTGGGTAAATTTTTGTTCTTTTTCTGATAAAATTCATTTTTATGAATAGTGAAAAATACTATATTTTAATTCAAAATTGCCTTTTAATCTAATTTATTGATATTGTTACATTAAATTTTTAATTAGTTTTAAAGTGTAATTATATTATATTTTTACCATTTAATCTAATGTTGTCCATTGGATTTAATTTCACTCTGAAATTGGACATAAACAAGTATCAATCTTTTGATAGTTATTGTTTCTTAAAAACACGCTATTTGTTTTGATAATGGGAATTAATTTTAAATTAATTAATGGATCTTCTATGTTTTTGAATTTGGTAAAATAGACATCATTTTTGAATTCGGAATATCAAACATAGCTTAGGCTGAATTTTTGGTAGTTTTTTTGAAAAACTTCATTTTTTTGATGAATAGTGAAACCACTAAGTAGTAGTTAAAAAAACTAACTTTTTCATTTAAATGGAATTTTAATACTTTTGTGAATTTAATTTTAAAAATCCAAAAAACATGGTTGTTATTAGTATGTAAAATTTGGTTCAATAAGATGAAACTAGTTTTTGGTGAATAACAACTTTTGACTTATTTACCACGGTTAAAGGTAAATAGTGTAATTCTAGGTAAAAAGAATATTATAATAATAAAAAATTACCTTAACACTTGTCCTAACCTTATTTTTTGAGTCACTTACGACCATTGGAATCTTTGGGTCGATTTTAGGACCCCATGGAGCCAATTGAGAGTGATAATGACACTTTAGATTAATTAATTTAAAGTAAAGACCAAAATGACACAAACAAATATCTTTTAGTAAATTAATTTTAAATGACATTATATAAGTTATATTTTTGACTATAAATATTAATTGAAAATATAAAAATATTTCCTATATCATGGTATTTTTTTTATAATTTTTAGACATCAAATAAATAAAATTATTTAGGACACAGAAATGATGTAGTATTTACCTCATTAATAAACGATTTAAATAAATAAGATTATAAATATTAAAATAACATCCAAAACCTGTCCAATTCTTATTGGATTATTTTATTTAGAATATTAGTCATATTAAATTTTACTTCAATTAGTCTTGGACCTTTAGAAACCGAATATAATTATATAATAAAATTATAGTTTCACACTTTCTTAAAGAGCCCCTCCTCCCCCTTATAAAAAGTCCTCACTTCTAACCCATTACTCATTCTTCTAAAGCCACTTGGATCATCCTACCCCTTATCAAATAATCTATAAATATCCCCCTCTTCCTTCTAGAAGCCTTACCTTAGTCAGAAGGCACTTCAAGAGGTCCTTTCGGTTCAAACTGAAGGGAGTTACCCGAATTAAAGGTAATAGTTTCTCTTAAATTATTATCTTTTATTTTACTTTTCCAGCCCCTAAACTCTTTTCATTCCTTTATTTTATAACAACACCGGTATCCTAAATATAATAGGATGTTTTTATGAGAATTATTCTAACGACACACACACACACATCCATCCGATGTGTAAAGAACATATTGTTTCTGTGGATGGAAAACTAACACCTCACGAAATGATGACTATTCAATTATATCCTAATGCCTCTCATGGTGGACATTAAGATAGAAATGTATTTATATATGATATATATTATTTTTATGTTTTATTTATTCTTCTGTATTTTCAATTTATATCATTCCTTTATGATTTCAATTATTGGTAAAACACGATAATTTCATTTGAGGAATTGCGGACTACCGCCCCCTTAAGGTGATATGACTCATTAATGCCTTATGTGGGACATATAAAGGATGGTGTTAATGATATTATATATGATATTATACTGGAATTATAATATAATGACATATAATTATGTTTTAATTTCAATAAAATACAAAATAGAAATGAAAGTAGCGTTCATGCGTACGTACGACTTACTGTCTCCATGAACGGTGCATTTCATTTCTTCTCTCCAAATGTTATGTACCATTATAAATAAATATATACACTGGATATATAATATTTATATGATATCTAAGTCATTTATATCATTCAGAGGATAATGGAATTTTGACCACATGGAAGAATTGTAATTATAACTAGTTCATTTTGACTCAAGTTCCGAACATCGATAAAATATCCAATATGAACTCAAATAATTAACTAATTGTAATTGAGAGGTAATAAGTGATATAAAAGGAATAATAAAATTGAAAAATGTTCTTAATCGAGTATAAATTAACTTATGTTTATTATTCAGGGAGAACAAGGAACATACAAGATAATTCATACATTAGGTAAGGGGTATCTTATCTCATCTTTAATTTCATGAGATTTCCATTGTTCGCCACTTATTTATTGAATGTGGTATATTGTGTACTAAAATTTGATATATATTATCATGAATATATTTATATTCATGGTATTCTATGATTCATTTGGTGGTTATTAACTTTTGGGTATACGACTCGATTGGTTACAACATGGTAAGGAGTTTTCATCTCACTTCTTATTCATGTGAGATTCATGATATATTGCCACTATTTCCTTTTGTGTGGTGTATGTACTGCCCATGATTATATTATTTGTGTAATATACTTTAATTTATGGGTATTTACATCTTCATTTTATGATACTTCTTTCATGGGGTGTATGTTTCTTAAGTTACCAAATCAGCAATGGAATTTCAAATTTCAGTTTCCACTCATTGGGATTTACGCATACATCATTGATTATTTTACTCCATGATTATGTGTGGAATAAAAATTTATTATTTCTATACTAATATCCAATCATTTTTCTATGTTTATACTTTTGATACACATAATCACTCCATTGATATATTCTTAAGTCATCGATATGAACTTGATAAGAGTAATTTTAATTCAATCTCCATTCATTGAGTTAAACATCCAAGTCATTGATTGATTTACACTGAATATCCAATCATATTGAGAGTATTTATATTTGTCACACATAATTAGTTCATTTATTTATCCTTAAACTAAGTATATAATTCTTTATAAGGGATTTCATCTCAACTTACATTCCATTGAGTCTTCTTTGTTGTTATGCGCCAACTCACTTTTGTTTAGTGTATATACTCTAATTTGACATATTATATCATGAATCCATTTAATCTCATGATATTATAAAGTTTTTATTGCCTCAATTATTTGTATTCAATAGTCTCTCATTTGGTTATGAACTATAATTAAAATATCATTTGAAATGTTTTAAAAATCTATTCTTCTAAATCATTCTCAATGATGTCCATGTTTTGAAAAATGGTTTTAAGGATTTATTTATATAGACATTAATGTTTTAAAATGTTAATTCATTTCAAAATATTCAAAGTGGTATGGGACACTTCAATTAAAAAATCTATTTTAAACATCTTTTTGATAAATATTGAGTCTTTTAAATGTTTTCAATAAAAGGGGGATATTTATCTCAAATAGTTTTGATGATTATTTTTATCTTTGTCAATATCCTTCATTATTCTCGACTGAGGTTGATTTATTATAATAAAATCATCCATATTGTATTGAATTCGTTATGTTAGACTGTGGATGTGCCATTTTTCTTCCATTCATGGTTTGTGGTTAAAATATTGTCATTTCATATGCTAGTTTTAGTATGAATGTCTAGGTTATATTTCAACCTTTTTATATGAAGAATGTATTGGACTTAGTAAGTGATGGGTGGAGCCCATTATTGATCCTTGATGCATCAATAGGTCTCATGAGACAAACTAGTGTCTTGGCATAAGGCCTTGACAAAATCTTATTTGTAGTCTTGGAATGAGTCCTTGAATATGTGGTTATGAAGACTGACATTATTCATTCCATCATTTTGAGATTATCTATTGATATTTCACATGGTTATTAGACTAATAGAATACCCATGACTATGTTTTATTTTGTCATTATTTACTCAGCTCATATTCATGCCATAAAGTGTTCATGTTTACTTTTTGTAAAGGAAAATGTTTTCGATTATTCACCATGACTAATGTCTATGTTATATTCCGCTGTATTGCTTACTCATACTGAGCATTTGAGATCACCCATTTCTTTTTTTTTTCCATTTTCCCAGGATATGAAGAATTTAGTTATGAGTGACTTGGAAGAATAATCTTAGAAGCTTGGTTGTTTCTAATGGACTAAATTAGTGTTGTTTTTCTTTTCATGTTGTAAGGTTGAACTTATATATGTATCTTGTTTCCAAGACAACTAAACTGATCGGTCCTTCTGGACTTTATTCCTTGTAATCATGCCAATGTATTAAAATAATGCTCTGGCTCTGGGATTTTAGGGAGGTGGAGTTACAGTTGGTATCAGATAATGTTTAGTACAATCCTTGGAAACTAGATTTAGATAAACTCTAATTAGAGCACATTACCCTAAGATTGACTTTGAGGATTAGTATATAAGAACTTCCTAGAATTTTGGTAATGTAGAGATTTTTTGTATTTTCCTTGAAATACATCCCTTTCTGGATACAAGCAGGTAGAGGTTACTCTAGCACAGATGTACCTAGGAGTGAAAACTCCGACAAGGAGTTTCAGGCTTAACTCGAGGTATCCTGGTACACGACAACATGCCTTTCTGCACTCTTGGTTATGACACTCCCAGTGGATATGCTTAGGATAATTTACATTTCCCTTACTAACTGATTTGAATGATTTTAATATAATATGAGAATAAATGACCTTGGTTAATCCTAAGTTTTTTTAATTTTAAAATAATGTGACATGATATTATCTAAATGATTTTAAGAATATTTTTACTCACACAATGACTTTTGGTTTTAGTCAATGGCTAGATTCCATGGATGTCATAGTAACATTGAGTATGATTTACAAGGTGGGAACAATGGTGGAAATGAGAAAAAAATGGTATGTTGATAAGCATAAAGGATATCATGTTTATACCAAATCAGGTTTCCAAAAAAATGATCAACAATATATATATTAACCAACTCACAGACTCAACAAAGAAGTGAAAGGTGATGAATGATAAGAGCTCCAGTAGTGGAGACCATGGAGAAAAGAAACCTCAATTTCTATCATGCATGAAATGTAGAAGGAGACACCCAAAAAAGTGTCTCAATGGAATAAAGAAATGATTTACCTGTGGGAAAAAAGGGCATAAAGTAATGAATTACTGAGGAAAAATGAAGAGTGCTATGGAAGAAAATAAAAATGGTCCCAAGAATCCTTTTATTGTCATTTTCTATAAATGTAGGGGACCTGGCCATTACCCGAGTGAATGCCCAATTCTATAGGAGATCCTCTTGGTCATGGAAGAATCTATATGGAAATAAATGGATGAAAAAATGTTTAAAAGTATTAGTGCTCTTTGTTAATGGGATTACTTTGGATGAATTTTCTATTGTATTTGTAACCCTACAGTTTGACATGTGAAAATGATATTTGAGGAAGAATTATCTTTTCTCTTGTGGATATAGTTATAAATAACCATTTGGTTTTAAATGATCATTGAGTTAGAGGCAATTACAAGTTATTAAATTTTGGGATGAAAATGCGATGTATGAGATAAAATTTGTGGTTAAATTAAGTTATGTTTATTTTGAGGAATTTATCTCATTTTGGTAATTTTATAAAATATAGTTTTTGAAAAAGGACAACATTCAGACCATGTGAAAACCATTCACGTCAGACAAAGATGTGGGAATCGAACCCACAACCAGAGTGTGATTGAGATTTATCTCCTACCACTGGACTACACGAAATCCCTGGTTATTGTGACAAATTTTATTTAGTTAAATAATTTTATAAAGTAGATTTTGGACCTTATGTATTATCAAATAGATATCCTTAGTATAGGAAAATTATTTGGTGATTTTGTGATAAATGTTATTTTGGAAGACGTTCACTCTGTTTGGAAAACTATATGCCTAAGGAAAATAGAATACCATGGGATTTCATTTGAGGAGTATTGGTGTATTTTTATCTATATTTTTATTGTGTATTTATAGTGATTTGAGTTATTTATGGAAATGATTAACCTATCATAAAGATTATGTGATTAGTTTAATTACTTTTAAGTATGTGACTTTAAGAGTAGTCGATGTCACGTGGAGATACAATTTAACATGGAAGACTACATAACCAAATTGTTCTAAGTTTTGGGTTTCAATAATAGTTTGGATTATATTGGACTATTTTAAGGACAATTTTTTATTGAATGGTATTTATTAAACTTTATGGTATTGTTGGATTAATTTTAGATATTAAGATTAGTATTTCTTTTTCTAAACGATTATCTTTTTTGGGGATCATATAATCTTGTACTAACCATTTTGGTTTTGGTTAATCTCTAAAGACAAGTTAAATATATTGTTTATCCTTAATGGATCATGTGATTCTCTAGAAGTTGATTCTAGCTCTTCTGGTGTGGCCAAGTCATCTTGAATACTCATCATTTGAAAAAAATGAGTTAGTGGTAGAAATTTATTAAAGAATTAAACTCTACTTAAAAGTAAGTATATCTATTTACGTTCTTAGTCAATCTCATAAATAAATTCCTCAACATTATGAAATGGAACTTAAAACCCAAAAAACTTTGTCCATTTACTTTTCCTATTGGGAAACTAATGATTGTTTAACGCATAAAAAGTTTGTGGTTTTCTTATTGTTAACTTTATCCTGATCATGTTTTATATCCCACTCCTTCAGAACATGACACTTAGTTTATCTTCCATATCCATGTTTTCTTACAGGGAATCCTAGTATGGGTTATCTCGGGTGACCATTTTATTTCTCTTTATTTCTTTTGAAGTAATAGTTTTATTGATTTTTTCCCTATGTGGGACATTCAATGACGTTTCCAAGCCCAGTTTTAAAATTGCGAGGACACAATTCCCAAAATAGGGGAAGGATGTAACAACCCATTTAAATAAAGGACATGAAAATTTTCAAATTTATTAATATTTGTGAAGTAAATTCTACTTTAAAGGGGACTCTATGTTCGATGGCATACCTGATACACAACAATGAGTTTATTTGAAATCTTATGTTTCACACTAATAATATAATATTATTATTTAAAATGGTAGTTAAAACCTAGCCGTTGTAATGGCGGGAATGAAAAAAATAACTAAAAAATGATTATATATGTTTGTTAAATGTTTTTACAGTTATACCATAAATGTTAGAGGCTTAAAATGTGAATGAATCCAATTTTAAACATAATTTAATTTAAAAGGTTGATTTAATGCCTTTTAATGGAGAACCCCCCATAAATCTAGTTTTGGTCACTTTTATGTGTTCCATTTTAGAAAATAAAATTCTTCTTTAGAATTAGGACATCAAAATTTACTTTGGGTAATTTTTTGGTGTTTTTCTGATAAAATTCATCTTTTATGAATAGTGAAAAATACTTTATTTTAATTCAAAAGTGCCTTTTAATATAATTTATATATATGGTCAGATTATCTTTTTAATTGGTTTTAATGTGTAATTATATTAGGTTTTTACCATTTAATACAATTTTGGTCTTTTGAATTAATTTCATTTTGAAATTGGAAATAAACAAGTATTAATATTTTGATAGTTATTGTTTCTTAAAAACACGCTATTTATTTTGATAACGAGAATTAATTTTAAATTAATTAATGCAACATATATGTTTTTTAATTTGGTAAAATAGATGTCATTTTTGAATTCAGAATATCAAATATATATTAGGCTTAATTTTGGGTAGTTTTCTAAAAAACATCAATTTTTGATGAATAGTGAAACCACTAAGTAGTTGTTAAAAAAACTAAAATTTTTATTTAAATGAAATTTTACTACTTCTGTTAATTGGATTTCGAAAATAAAACATACATGGTTGTTATTAGTAAGTAAAATTTGGTTCAATAAGATGAAAATCATTTTTGGTGAATAGTATCTTTTGACTTTTATTTACCACAGTTAAAGGTAAATAGGGTAATTCAAGGTAAAAAAATATTATAATAATACAAAATTATCATAACACTTTTACTATCCTTTTTTTTGAGTAATTTACGATCATGTGAATCTTTGGGTCGATCTTGGGACCCCATGGAGCCACATGGGAGTGATAATGAAACTTTAGATTAACTAATTTAAAGTAAGGACCAAAATGACACAAACAAATATCTTTTAGTAAATTAATTTTTACATGGGGAAATATAATTTATCTGTTAAACTATAAATAGTCATTGGAAATATAAAAATATTTCTTATATCATGGTATTTTTTTTATAATTTTTATAAATCATATAAATAAAATTATTTATGACACACAAATGATGCAGTATTTACCTCATTAATAAATAATTTAAATAAATAAGATTATAAATAATTAAATAACATCCAAAACCTGTCCAATTATTATTGTATTATTTTATTTAGACCATTAGTCATATTATCATTGACTTTAATTAGTTTTGGACCTTTAGAAACTGAATATAATTTTATAAAAAAAATAATATTTTCACACTTTCCTAAAGAGCCCCCCTATAAAAAGCCCTCACTTCTAACCCATTCCTCACACCTGTCAAACCCCATGGCTCATCCAACCCCTGCCCAAATAAGCTCTCAAGGTCCCCCTATTTTTCCTATAAGCCTTACCTTAGGTAGAAGGCACTTCAAGAGGTCCTTTAGGTTCAAACCAAAGGGAGTTACCCGAATTAAAGGTAACAGTTTCTCTTAAATTCTTTTCTTTTATTTTACTTCTCAAACCCCTAAACTCTTTTCATTCCTTTATTTTATAAAATTAATAGTATCATAAATATAAAAGTATTTTTTTATGAGAAGGATTCTAACTACACTTACACACACCTCCATTTGATGGTTAAAGAACATATTGTTTCTGTGGATGACAAACTAACGCCTCACGAAACGATGATTGTTTAATTATATCCTTCCGCCTCTCATGGTGGCCATTAAGATGAGATTGTATTTATATATGATATATAAATATAAATATATATATTATGTTTATTTTTTATTTATTCTTCTGTATTTTGCATTTATATCATCCCTTTATGGTTTCCATTATGGGTAAAACACGATAATTTCATTTGAGGAAGTGCGGACTACAGCCCCCACAATGTGATATGAATCGTTAATTCCTTATGTGGGATGTATAAAGGATGGAGTTAATAATATTATATATGTTATTATACTGTAATTATAATATACCTATGTATAATTATGTTTTAATTCCATTTTAATACAAAATAGAAATGAAATTAGCGTTCATGCGTACATACGACTTACCATCTCCATGAACGGTGCATTTCATTTCTTATCTCCAAATGTTATTTACTGTTATAAATTAATATATATACTTTATATAATATATATATGATATCTAAATCATTTATATTATTCTGGAGATAATGTAATATTGACCACATGGAAAAATTGTAATTATAATAAGTTCATTTTGAGTCAAGTTCCGAACATCGATAAAATATCCAATATGAACACAAATAATTAACTAATTGTTATAGCATGGTAATAAGTGATATAAAGGAATAATAAACTTTAAAAATGTTCTTAATTGAGTATAAATTAACTTATGTTTATTATTTAGTAATAACATGTAACATACAAGATAAGTCGGACTTGAGGTAACAAGTTTCTTATCACACTTTTAATTCCGTGAGATTTCCATTGTTCACCACTTATTTATTGCATGTGGTGTATTGTGTACTACCATTTGATATATATTATCATTAATATTTTTATATTCATGGTATTCTATGATTCATTTTGGGGTTATTAACTTTTGTTTATACGACTTGATTGATTACAACATGGTAAGGATTTTTCATCTCAGTTATTATTCCTGTGAGATTCATGCTATATTGCCACTATTTACTTTTGTGTGTTGTATGTACTTCCCATTATTGTATTCTTTGTTTAATATACTTTAATTTATGGGTATTTAAATCTTCATTGTTTGATACTTATTTCATGGTGTGTATGTTTTGTAAGTTACCAAATCAGTAATAAAATTTCAAATTTCAATTTCTACTCATTGGGCCATACGCGTACTTCATTGATTTTTTTACTCCATGATTATGTGTGGAATCACAATTTATTATTTGTGTAGTAATTTAAAATCCCCTTTCCATGGATATAATTTTTATACACATGATCACTCCATTGATAAATTCTCAAGTCATCGATATGAACTTGATAAGAGTAATTTTAATTAAATCTCCATTCATTGAGTTAAACATCCAATTCATTTGTGTTGTTTTTACAAGAATTCGTGTGAATGTACTTTGATTGATTTACACTGAATATCCAATCATATTGAGTGTATTTATATTTGTCACACATAATTATGTCATTGATTTATCCTTAACCAAAGGATATAAGTCTTTATAAGGGATTTCATCTCAAGTCACATTCCATTGAGTCTTCTTTGTTGTTATGCGCCAACTCACATTTGTTTGGTGTATATAATGTACTTTGACATAGTATATCATGAATCACTTTATTATCATGATATTATATAGTTTTTATTACCTCAATTATTTGTATTCAAGCATCTCTAATTTGGTTAGGAACTCTACCTAAAATATCATTTTAAATGTTTTAAAATTTTATTCTTCTAAATCTTTCACAATAATGTCCATGTTTTAAAAAATGGTTTTAAGGATTTATTTATATAGAAATTAATGTTTTAAAATTTTAATTCCTTTCAAAAAGTTTCAAAGTGGTATGTGAAACTTTGATTCAAATATCTATTTTAAATGGCTTTTTGATAAATAGCGAGACTTTTAAATGTTTTCAAGAAAAAAGGGGATATTTCTCTCAAATAGTTTTGATGATTATTTTTATCTATGTCAATATCCTTCATTATTCTCGATTGAGGTTGATTTATTGTAATACAATCATCCATATTGTATTGAATGAGTTATGTTTGACTGTGGATGTTCTATTTTTATTCCATTCATGGTTTTCGGATAAAATATTGACATTTCGTATGCTAGTTTTAATACGAATGTTTAGATTATGTTTCAACCTTTGGTTGGTGATGAGTCTTTTTCTATTTCAACAGCCTTCATCTTTGATGAAGCTCTAACTTCTTTCATCATTACCCCAATTTTTTTAGGTTTATCCACAACCACTTTTTTTCCCTTATCATCCTTCTGAATGATTTCTTCTTGATTAGGAGATTTATGTTCGCTATGTGATAGCTAAATTATTTTATCTTCATAAACTTATTTCTTCTCGGATCCTACCTCAACTTCTTCTGGCTATATGAAATCATGATTGTTACTTTCCTCTTAAAAAAAATTATTCACTTCTCGATCACCCTTCTCATCTTTTCTTGGGGTAGTATGTTTTGAAGACTCGACTTCAAAAGTTCAGATTGATAATTTCTCAGAAGGACTTTCCGTCTCATGGGAATCCTCTACTTACTTTATCAAGTCCTCAGTATCACCACTGCCTTATTCTTTTTCTTATTCCACTTATTCTTCTTGCACTATTTCTTCTTCTTGAAATTGTTCCAGAATTACTAACTTCTTTCCTGGAGTCTCTGGTAATGGTTCTACTAAAAAAGATTCTGGTACCAGAATTTGTTCCGAGGATTTTTCAGTATCTTTGATAATAGATTGAATTAATTCAGATTCTGACAATTTCTTGCTTTGCTTCTTTTCTTTTTCTTCCTTTTCAAGATTCTCAGTAGTATTTTACTTCAATGGTTTTGCCTCAGCAGGGTCTAGGCCCAAATTAGGCTCCCCTTCCTTCCAGTTTTTCTTATCCTCTCTCAATTTAGCCACAACTTCATCAGGATCGGCTTTTTTGCTTCTTTGGCTTCAGAGGTGAAGACTGGGTTTCCTTATCCACTAGGGTTTTTCCTTTCTCTTCCGGTTCCTTAGCCTTCCTATTCCTTCCACCCTTTTTGGAATTCTCAATCACTTCCTATTTCTTTGATAAGGTTTCTACCTCCTCTTTAAGAAAATCCTAGAATTCTTCAGATTCTTTAGAATAACCAACTTTCACCCTTTTCAAAGTATCACCAGTCAACAACATGACTTTGTAATTCCTCGACTTATAACAACAAGGAATTTTGAAGGACTCTAAAAAACAAACAATAATCTTTGACATAATAGCTAGTTACATGATAAATTGGGATTTCAAATTTTCATTTTTGATATTCTAAATCATAACCAGAATGTACTTAACCAAATTTATCTCCCTAAAATTCAACATGAAATCTAGAATATAGATGTCACTCTTATTCCGGGTATCCTTATCACATTTTCTCGGAATTATAATACCTTGAACCCATAGTTCAAGAATCTATAAGTTCGTAGAAAGATGAAGAACCTTTGGAGTCTTTCTTTTTAAAAGACCAAGGAAAGCTATGACCTTCTCCTTATCAAAACTTCCTTGAATATCAGGTTGCTTATGAGTACAGAACTCAGCTTCCCCTTGATAAGGAATTCCAATAAAACTTGTAGCCTTGGTGTAAAAAAGATAATATATCTTTCCATAACACTTGAAAGAGAACTTGTCTCTGCCTTCTTCCTTGAAGAATGTTATTGTCTCATAGAACTCTACTAACAACTCTAGATACACTAGATCCTATTCTTTTGGTTTCAAAATACAAAAACTCTCCCAGCCATTGATCTTGATATTCTTCAATAAAATAGAGTCATATTTGGCATAATACTTCATATTGACTAACCATTCTCAGTAGAGCTGCCACTCAGAGATTTCCTTTATAGTTGAAATTTCTTTCTGAGAAGATTCTTCAATAGACATTTAAAAGTAAGGAAGACCTGATAAATTCAGAAAGGGATTATGTAGGAAGGTCAGAGCTTCAGCACATAAGAGCTTGGAGATCAATGTGGTACAAACATCGAGTGTCTTTTATATAGGAAAATGAAGTGACGATTTAACTTCCCAGATAGATCCAAAAGTTCGATAATTTTTGAGAGGATCTAATGGTTGAGATGATAGCCAAGGAGGGATTTTGATAGATTATGATCTTTTGAGGATTTTACGAAAAACATTCAGATATAAGGAAAAGTGAATCCGAAAATTTTGATAACAGAAAGATAATTCCAATAGGTAAAAGATGATTATGAAAATTTAGGAAAGAAAAACATACCTTTCAGATTTCTGGGAAAATTATACATAATGAGGAAGATTTTTCTTGGAGAACATTAGATTCTAGAAAAAAAATGATTATGATTTTTTTTAGATTATAAAAATCTTGATTACAAAAATTTTAGCTAATAAGGAAATGTACTCCCCCTATGAAAAGGAGTTTGTTATTGTGAGGAGATAGGTTTCAACAAGAAGTTAATAAGGAAAATTACCTTACAATTATCATTTCTAACTTCTATTTAATGTATTAAAATCTATCGGAAGATAATTTTTTTTGAAAATATCATCATGTTGATCTTACATTCCGATAAATTGAAGACTGATATATCCTTTCTGTGTGTGATCCCTAAGAAAGTTATGCCTAATATCTATGTATTTTTCCTGAGAGTGATGTGCATGGTTTTTACTTAAGGCAATGAAACTTGTATTATCACACAATATTTGTGTTTTCGTAAAACTCATACCATATCTGTGAGTGTGTTTGCATCCACAACACTCGAGCACAACAACTTCCAGCTTCTACATATTCAGCTTCATCAGTGAAATGTGCTACTGAGTGTTACTTTTTTCATGACTAAGAAACTAATAAATCTCCTAAGAAATGACAAGTTCCGGATGTAATTTTCTTATCCATTATACACCCACCAATGTCAGCATCCGAAAAACATTTTACGATAAAATCATTTACAGAAGTATAAAAGAGTCCTAAATCCATGGTTCCCATTAAGTAGCGAAAAATTATTTTCACCAACTTTAAATGATATTCCTTAGGATTGGATTGATATCTTGCACATAAGAATACTAAAAAAATTATGTATGGACGAGTAAATGTCATGTAAAGTAGACTTCCTATCATACCTCCAAAAGGATGTTTGATATACTGGTTTCCCAGCATCATCAAGATCATGTGAATTTGAGGTACCAATGAGAGTACTTATACTCTTAGTGTTGTCATATCCATACTTTAATAAGATATTTAATATAATTTTGTTGGGATATATAGATTCCTTGTAGTTTTTGGGAAATTTTAAAACTATGGAAAAATGTTAACTCACCCATCATACTCATTTCAAACTCATATTTCATTAGATCCGAAAGGAATCAGTTAATGATTACAGATTTGAACCAAATATAATGTCATCAACATAAATTTGAACAATCAAAATATTTTTCTTATCTTTATTTATAAAAAAGGTTGGATCAACATTTTCCTTAACATAATCGTTTTGATGCAAAAACTTTAGAAGTATATCATACCATGCTTGAGGGGCTTGCTTAAGTCCATAAAAATATTCAGTATGTTTGAAAACATGTTCAAGATGTTTTGAATCTTCAAAAATAGGAGGTTGTTTAACAAAAACATCCTCTTGAACAAAAACATTAAGGAAATAACATTTAACTTCC
This sequence comes from Viscum album, assembly GCA_963277665.1. NCBI lineage: Eukaryota > Viridiplantae > Streptophyta > Magnoliopsida > Santalales > Viscaceae > Viscum > Viscum album. The sequence continues at coordinate 1,808,820,054 of OY728152.1, read as the reverse complement.
TTTTGAAAAAGTTTGAAGTTTAAGACTGATGAAAAGGCAAGTTGAATATGAATAGATTCACCTCTAGGTGCTGGAAACTAAGTTTTTTCACAGTCTATTCCCTATTGTTGATTATAGCCTTTAAAAACTAATCTAGATTTATTTCTTACAATGATTCCATTTTCATGACACTTATTTTTGAAAAACCATTTTACTCAAATAACTGAAGTTTCCTTAGGTATTTTAACCAAGGTGCAAACATTATTCCTTTCAAATTCATTTAGCTTCTCTTGCATAGATTTTATCTAATCATCATAACTTAAAGCTTCAGTAATGCTTTTTGGTTCTAATTGGGAAATAAATTCTAGTTGTTCTAATTCATTTCATAAGGAGCTTCTAGTACTTTAAGGTTGATTTATGTCACCAATGATTATATCACTAAGATGATTCTTTATAAACAACATATTTGGGTTTTGTAATGCCTGTTCATCTACATAGGGTAAGAAATATTCTCAGGTAAATGTTTCAAAAACATTCTCCTGAACATTTTCTGTATTAGGAGGATCTTCGATCAAGGGTTGATAATCAGTCTTTAAAAACACATCCGAGGATATAGATTGAGGTTGTTTAAAAACAAAAGGATCATTTTCATCGAATTTGACATTTACTATTTCTTCAATAGTATAAGTATTTTTATTGAAAACTGTACAAGTTTTAGAGGTTGTGGAGTAGCCTAAAAAATTCCTTCATCAAATTTTAGTGAGAATTTGTGTAAATTATCTTTAGTATTCATGAGGAATACTTTGCATCCAAATACTTTGAAGTAGTAAAGTCTAGGTTTTATACTATTCCATAACTCATAAAGAGTTTTATTAAGAAAAGTTCAAATCAAAACTCGATTTATAGTATAACAAGTAGTACTTTCAGCTTCAACACAAAAATTTTTGGCTATAGAATATTCACTGAACATGGTTTTTGTTATCTATTGAATAATTTTGTTTTTTCTTTCAACAACACCATTTTGTTGAGGAGTTCTTGGTGCTGAGAAGTTTTGATTAATGCCTTTACTACTACAAAAAGTTTCAAAATAAAAATTTTGAAATTCTCCTTCATGATCACTATGAATAGTTATCAAAGAAATATTTTTCTAATTTGTAACTTGGGCTCTAAAACTTTGGAAATAAGAATAAGCATTATATTTATTTTCTAGAAAATAGACCCATATAAATCTAGTGCAATCATCAACTAGGATAAATACATAATATTTTCCTCCAATGCTTCTAGTTTTTGTTGGGCCAAAAAGATCCATATACACCAACTGTAGTGGTTGAGACTTCACTGACTGATTTAAAACTTGATTTATGTTGCTTGCCATATTAATAAGGATCAAATTTTTTTGAAGAATCAAATCTCAGATCCGGGAGATCCTTAACAAGTCATTTATTAGAGAGTTTTCATAGGTTCCTAAGGTTACAGTGTCATAACCTTCTATGGCATAACCAAAAATGATCTTCCATTGCACTAATACATGGTATATCTCGGCTCCTTAGGTCTGCAAATTTTAGTGTGTAAACATTCTCTTGCCTATTGGCAGAAAGAATAAACTCTTCCTTGGAATTGTTTACTAAGCACTTTTCATTCCTAAAATTTACAAGATAACCTTCATCACATAATTGAATTATTCTGATATGGTTGTCTTAAGAACCTTAATAAATAAAACATTTGAAATCAATGTTTTCTTAAGAAATACAATATTACCTATACCAATAATTTCCTCCTGAGCATTATCTCCAAAAGTTACTTTTTCTCCCATCATATTGATAATCCTTTCTAAGAAATTTTTGTTACTAATCATGTTTCGGGAACATACACTATCCATGTACCATGTATTACTATTTTTACTATCTTTAATTTCCTGAAAATAAAAGAGTTAGTCTTTTTATAAACCAAACATTCTTAGATCCAGAAACTGAAGAAAGAAAAATTTTAGGAATCCACATTTTCTGTGAAAAATAAGCTTTATAAAAACCTAAAGAATAAGTTTTGTTTAAGGAACAAATTTTTGCTCAATTCCCACCACACTAACACTTAGTTCAGAATGGATAAATTTGAGGAACAAAATAATTGTTACTAAAAATTAGTTTTGAATGAGTATAGCCAAAACCAGAATTATTCCATAGATGTCAAATTTGAGAATACATCTTATCAATGTTTTCCTTACATAAGGTAAAGTTTGAAAAAAACTTCCTCAAGGAAAATATTTATGAATTTATCTTAATAACTATGTATTTATCCTCAAAACATTAGTTTTATCCCTAGACTTTGTCTCGAAAACATTTTTCTTAGAAATTACTTTTTCAAGATCCTTAGAATGTTTATCCTTCTCAGAATTAACTTCCTCAAGGGTTTCCGAAATACTTTCAAAATCATAAATTTTCTTATCAATATCTTTAGAAAGATTTGATATTTCCTTAGTAAGAATAGAAATTCTAGAATTTTCCTTATCAATATTTTTCTTGACTTTAGAATTTTCATTCTCAAAGAGCTTAGAAAACATTGAAATTTATTCATAAATAGGTAAAGTTTTATCTTCATCAAAAGAAGACTCTTCATCCAAAGATTCATAGTATTTAATATCACTATAATTAGTATTCAAGGATACATTGGTTATCGATTCAACATTATGTACCTTATCTGTAAGACAATGATTTTCAATAGGTAATCTGACTAGTAAACCAATATTCTTCTGACCAAAAGATTCATACTCTGAGGATTCATCAGAAGAGTCTCCACCACTAGAACTCCAGGTGTCATTGGATTTAAAAAAATTCTTAGCCTTATCCTTTTATTATTTCTTTTTATTCCTCTTAGAATTCTATTCCATTCTATATTTTCTCTTAAGCATTGGAAAATTTGGCCTTATATACCCGGCTCTTTTGCATTCATAGAAAGTGACTTCTGAGTATTTCTTGTCCTTTCTTTCTTTCTTCATATATCTATACTCAAAGTATTTCTTCCCAACTATCGTGTTCATCCTTCGAGAAAGATTAGCTAGTCCATTCTCATAATGTTCACTTTCACTTAATTTAGATAAAACAGTAACCTTCTTCAACTTGGATCTAATAACCCTTTTAGGAGTCTTGGATTTCATATGATTTGAAGTAGTTGTAAAATCAACACTTCAATTTCCATTCTTCTTCTTATTTAGATGAGTATTTCTTTTCAATCTTGTCTCATGTTGAAGAAGAGTTCCAAAAAGCTCATCAAGAGTAATCTGTGAGACATTCCTATTCTCATCAATCGTTGTTTTCATTGATTCCCACTCATGAGGCATGATATATATAATCTTGTACACAAGTGCCTCATCATCTAAACATTTTTCACCCATTGATTGTATGCTATTGAAAATAGTCATAAATCTCTATTTTACCTTACATATAGGTTCTCCATAAGGAAAGAAAAAACAATGATACTTAGCTCTAAGCATAACTATATTAGTTTCAATAACTTTGGAAGTTCAAATGTAAGTCACTTCAAGATTCTTCCAGATACAATTTTCAGCTTCACAAGAAGACATATGGCTATATATATTCCTAATCATGGAACACAACAAAGTATTGCATACCTTATAGTTTAGTTGATATTATGACTTTTCTTGATTACTAAAAGTTCTGAATTTCTTATCAGGAATCTTGTAATCTCCAGTAATCATAACAAAGTTATCCACTCCAGTGTTAATAAATAAAGTATTTATACAATCTCTCCAATATTTGTAATCATTCCCATCAAATATAGGTGGTCTAGTAGGATTAAGATTTTCAATTGAACCAACATTAATTCCTACCATCTCTAAGAAAATATCATTCCACACAAACATGTTAGTAATAAAAGTTTTTAAAAAAGGATAAAAATCCTAAGCAAGGAAAAATATAGAACAAAGGAAACTTGATAATGAAAACTTATATGTGAATATAAGTATTTTTGATACCTCCTATGATACTAATTGTAGGATCGAAATATAATATAGATTCTCAATATAAAAGTGGGGGGGGGGGTGAATTGTATACTTTATAAATATATTTGGGACTTTTAAAGAAGGTATAAAACTTACTAGTGTTTAACAAAGTTAAACATGGAAAATTCACAAGACCTCTTTTTTCTACAAACTTGCTAGATTCCAGAAATATTGTTCTGGAAATGAATCATAAGAAAATTTAACAAGGATATTGATTCTAACTTAAAGCGTATTGAATCTTACTAATCAGAGTAAAAGTATAAGAAAGTATAAGATAATTATACTTTCCTTATTAATCAAAATGTAGCAAAAAACAAACATGAAACAATACAAGTCACAGGTATGAAATCTTTTAACACAAAGAGTAGGGTATCCAACATACATGGATAAAGGACCCTTGATTTATACTTTCAAGAAAGTCTGTCTTACCCACACCAGAGGAATCCCTCGATAGGAATATTAGAATCTATCTTGCTATCCTCGCAAGCCCTCAAACTTCAAGGTAGTCGGCACCTCTATCTTCCTCATCAAGGAAGTCCCCGAACATTAAGGTTTTCGACACCTCTGTCTTCTTATCCCCAGAATCCCTCGATTGTACATAGAAACAATCAGGGTCTCACGAAGCAATATTAACAAGATGTTTAGTACGCACAAAGCACAAGAGTCTCTCTCTCTCTCTAGAAGTCACTTTAGAAAAATGTAATCTCTGGAGTTGTAGAACAGTATTGAGATCATTCAAATGAGGTCCTATTTATAGGCGCATCTCCAATAGTCAGATCCCTCCTTCAATCATCATATTTTTCCTTGAATCTATAAGGGACCTGTAAAGATTTCACTCAAAAAAAGGTTTGTTAGAAACAGAATACATGAAATCATTTCATAACTATAACAAAGGTAAGAAAAATATGGTTGCTCAACCAAATCTAATTTTCTGAAGTCTAAGGAAAATAAAGTTCGGAGTCTAAGAATATTCAGATTCTATATTGCAAGAATATTCAGATTCTATTTATCAAGGAATTATGAATTAGAATTATGTAGACTTCAGAGTCTTAATTATGAGGAATTCGTTTTAGGGAGGAGAGTGATGGCAAGAGGGGGGGTGAATTGCCTTTTTAAAAAAGTTTAACAATTTAAAACAAAGTTAAAGCGCAGCAGAAATAAAAGAGGAAAGACACAAAACTTGATAACGGAGTTCGGCTTAAACCAAAGCCTACGTCTCCGCTCCCAACTCAACCATTGAGAGATTTACTACCGCTTGCTTTTTAATGGTTTTAGCAAGAAACCCACTAGACTTTAAGGTAGTCTAGAACCTATTACAGCTTGCTTTTAATGGTTGAGAAAGAACCCACTAGCCTTCTTACAGGTGAAGGCTAGCTCACCTATGACTCAAGCCTTTTAAAGGGAAGGCTTGACTAACCTCTTCACACCTTGAAGGTGGTGTGAAAACCCAAACAAAAGGAAGATAAAAGAAATGGGGGTTTGTAGGCACAAACTCAAATTGATTCTCAAAAAGATAAATAATGAAAAACCGTAAGAGGAGAAGCCTTGGGCGTCAAAGGATTGATGAAGTTGATGAAGAGCACTCCCAAGCTTCTTTGATGGTGCTCCTTGGATGTGGAAGTGGGTTGGAGCAATTGAGGTTCCTTGAAGGAATCCGCCGGAGGTTTTCCAAATGATGAAAAATGTGTCCGTTGGCTTCCGTTGGCTTGGTTATTGTTCCACACCCATTCCGGGGCTTTCTAGTCCTTTATTTATAGAGGGGGAACCGTCATATGGCCGTTCGGGGTCTTCGGAGCCATTGGAAAAGTCTTCGGAGCTGTTGGGAGCAGGCTGGTCAAAGCCCAACGGCTAGTTTGACTGGCTCCACCGGCTGACCGGTGCTTGGCCATCGGTTGGCCGGTGCTTTGGAAAATGGGGAGGCCTTCTGCCCAGGAACCACCGGCTGGCCGGTGAGGAGGCCACCGGTTGGCCGGTGGTGAGACAGTAGGTGTCCCTTCTATCTAGGTTCCACCGGCTGGTCGGTGATGGGACACCGGTTGGCCGGTGGTCTGGACAGAGGGGATGCCTTCTGTCAAGATTCCACCGCCTGGCCGGTGGTCATCCACCGATTGGCCGGTGGACTGAAATCAGTCCACTTTTGCCTTATGGCTTTCTTGGCCCAATTCCTTGGCAACCTGAAATCATGCCTATCATCCAAAAACACTTAAAACAAGATTAGATAAATAAGAGAGTGATTGTGATCATGAAAATTAAACCACGAGGGGTACGAGAGGTACAACAATCTCCCCCTATTTTGATGATCACAATCACCAAAACAAGCAATGTAAAAGACTGAAATGAAAGGCATGCTTTAAAGGATAAAGCAAAGCATGAGAGAAAGATTTTTCCCCCAATCAACCAATAATTTCTCCCCCTTTGTGATTATCAAAATAGTATGGGGCATAAAACTTGATTGAGGGAAAGGTTGAAAAACAAGATAGAGTTTTTAAACCAATTGAAATTTTTGAGATTTGAATTGAAAGTTTTGAATTGAAAGTTTTGAATTGAAGGTTTTGAATTGAAAGTTTTGAATATAAAGCAAAAAGGCTTAAACGATCCTAACTCCCCCTAAATAAAAACAACAAATCACTGGGGAGAGGATTTTAGAACCGAGAAAATTTTTGGTCCGGTGAGACTCGCTAAAAGGGATTTTTCAATCCAAACTTGTCTAGTGGCGGGTCTTCTCCTATGAAATTCATCATTAAAGGAAATGGTTTTGGGCCTTCCATACCGGGCATTTTTTCAATCGCACTCATAAATTAAGTTCCCGGGTTTTTTACAATAGTTGCAAAATTTATATTGGGAGCTCCCCCTTACAAAAATAGTAGAAGCATGGGAAGAGGAAGCTTGCTTGGAATAGCCAAGCCCTTGGGTGGTTCTAGATACGCATTGGGAACCAAGGAGCTTCGAAAGGTTATGTTCACCTTCGGTGAACTTAGCTAGGGATTTCCTTAAATCCTTGATTGTTAATTCCATAGAATCAACATCGGGAAGGTTTTGGATCTTGAGGGGCAACTCCTCCTTTTCTTTGAGAAGTTGTTCCTTTTCGGAAGAAAGTTTTTTGAAATTCTTTTTTAAAGCAATAAATTTGGAAGAAAGTTTGTGAAAGCCTTCCTCCAATTGATCTCTAGCATGTTGGAGATCCTCATAAGATAAATGATTGAAAGAATTTGAAGAACTAGAGGATGAGGAGTCGGAAGAGGATACCTCATGAAATGCCATTAGGCATTTTTTACCGTTGTCACTTGAGGAGGAGGAGGATGTGGAGCTATCACTCCATGTGGCCTTGAATGCCTTCTTCTTTTCCTTTTGCTTGGCCTTTTTCTTGTTGAGTGGACAATCGGGCTTGTAATGGCCTTTCTTGCCACACCCGTAACATGTTACCTCGGGGTCGGATTTTTCGTTGGGTTGAGCCTTGCGGGATTTCTTCTTCTTGTGCTTCTTCATGAATTTGTGCATTTTTCGGGCAAGATTCTCCATTTCTGAATCACCGCTTGAAGAGGAAGACGATGAGGAGGAGGAGCTTTCTTCTTTTTGAACTTTGAAGGCGATGTTCTTTGGAACTTTGATCGGTTTTCCTTCCTTTTCAGCTTGCCTCCTCATGGTGATATCGTAGGTCATGAGGGATCCGATGAGCTCTTCGACCGGCATGTTCTTGATGTCTTTTGCTTCTTGGATTGCCGTGACTTTCGGTGCCCATGTGCTTGGTAAGATCCAAAGGATCTTCTTGACCATCGTTTCTGCAGACACATCATCACCAAGTGACTTTATCCCATTGCAAACATCAGTAAGACGTGTAAACATTTCAGTTATATTTTCAGATGGATGCATGGTAAAAGACTCAAAATCTTGACGGTACATATCCAATCGATTATCCTTAACTTTGTTGGTCCCCTCATGGGTAACCTCCAATAGTTTCCAGATTTCATGAGATGAAGTGCATGTGGAAACTCGATTGAATTCATTACGATCAAGGCCGCAATGAAGAGCGTTCATGGCTTTTCCATCAAGCTCGAAATTTTTAATATCGTCTTGAGTCCATTTGGATTCATCGGGAGAAGAGAGAGAGTAACCATGCATGACAATTCTATAAATAGGATAACCTATACTTCTAAGAAAAGTAGTCATGCGGGTTTTCCAATAGGTATAGTCGGTTCCATCAGAGAATGGAGAACGACCCAATGAATAACCTTCGGGGGCGAAAGAAGATGAAGCCATCACAATGGATCTTGAATTTGAAACAGGTTAAGGTATTACACAAACACTTCCTCTGATACCAATTGTTAGGGAGGAGAGTGATGGCAAGAGGGGGGGGGGGTGAATTGCCTTTTTAAAAAAGTTTAACAATTTAAAACAAAGTTAAAGCGCAGCGGAAATAAAAGAGGCAAGACACAAAACTTGATAACGGAGTTCGGCTTAAACCAAAGCCTACGTCTCCGCTCCCAACTCAACCATTGAGAGATTTACTACCGCTTGCTTTTTAATGGTTTTAGCAAGAAACCCACTAGACTTTAAGGTAGTCTAGAACCTATTATAGCTTGCTTTTAATGGTTGAGCAAGAACCCACTAGCCTTCTTACAGGTGAAGGCTAGCTCACCTATGACTCAAGCCTTTTAAAGGGAAGGCTTGACTAACCTCTTCACACCTTGAAGGTGGTGTGAAAACCCAAACAAAAGGAAGATAAACGAAATGGGGGTTTGTAGGCACAAACTCAAATTGATGCTCAAAAAGATAAATAATGAAAAACCGTAAGAGGAGAAGCCTTGGGCATCAAAGGATTGATGAAGTTGATGAAGAGCGCTCCCAAGCTTCTTTGATGGTGCTCCTTGGATGTGGAAGTGGGTTGGAGCAATTGAGGTTCCTTGAAGGAATCCGCCGGAGGTTTGCCAAATGATGAAAAATGTGTCCGTTGGCTTCCGTTGGCTTCCGTTGGCTTGGTTATTGTTCCACACCCGTTCCGGGGCTTCCTAGTCCTTTATTTATAGAGGGGGAACCCTCATATGGCCGTTCGGGGTCTTTGGAGCCGTTGGAAAAGTCTTCGGAGCCGTTGGGAGCAGGCTGCTCAAAGCCCAACGGCTAGTTTGACTGGATCCACCGGCTGACCGGTGCTTGGCCATCGGTTGGCCGGTGCTTTGGAAAATGGGGAGGCCTTCTGCCCAGGCACCACCGGCTGGCCGGTGAGGAGGCCACCGGTTGGCCGGTGGTGAGACAGTAGGTGTCCCTTCTGTCTGGGTTCCACCGGCTGGCCGGTGATGGGACACCGGTTGGCCGGTGGTCTGGACAGAGGGGATGCCTTCTGTCAAGATTCCACCGGCTGGCCGGTGGTCATCTACCGGTTGGCCGGTGGACTGAAATTAGTCGAATTTTTCCTTCTGGCTTTCTTTTCCCAATTCCTTGGCAACCTGAAATCATGCCTATCATCCAAAAACACTTAAAACAAGATTAGATAAATAAGAGAGTGATTGTGATCATGAAAATTAAACCACGAGGGGTATGAGAGGTACAACAATTCGGAGTCTGAATTATAAAGAATTCGGAACCAGAATTCTAAAGAATTCGGAACCTGAATTCTAAGGAATTGAGATCCTGAATTCTAAGGAATTCAGAGTCTGAATTATAAGGAATTCAGAGTCTGAATTATAAGGAATTCAGAGTCAGAATTCTAAGTATTTTGGAGTATAAATTATAAGGAATTCGGAGTTTTAATTTCACTTAATTTGAAGTCTGAATTTTAGAGAATTCAGAGTCTATATTTCTGAGAATTCAGAGTATGAATTTCATAGAATTTGGCAACTGAATTCTAAGGAATTCAGAGTCTCAATTTTATATAATTCGGAACCTGAATTAAGAACCTGAAAAAAGAATACTCTATATTTAAGTTTTTATATAATTCTGCGGTTTTAGATGTGAAATTGAATTTTACACTTAGGAATTAAAAGTGTTAGATTTAGGGAAACTAAAACATGAACAATGAAAACATGGTAAGGATAAATTTTCCTTGGGTGAGGAAAATTTTCCTTAGTAAGGAAAATAAAATTTGCCTTCAGATAGAGGGTTTGTGATTTTCCAAACATAAAGGAATGGAAAAGTCATAAGGAATTCTTATTGACTCAACAGAGGAACCACACCCATGCCGATAGGGGGGGGGGGTTCCACTCTAAATGTCAAGGATTCACACCCTAGAACATCAAGGGGGTTACACTATGGTTGTTGAGGACTCACTCCCTACCTGGTAGGAGGTTCCACATGGATGTCAAGGATTCACTCCCTAGTACAATATGGGGTTCCAATCTTGTTGTCTTTAACCCATGCCCTACTTGTTTGGGGGATTCCACTCAAAAGGTAGCTATAGATGTCCTGCACCCATGTTTATGGGGGGGGGGGTTCCACTCTAAATGTCAAGGATTCACACCATGGAACATCAAGGGGGTTACACTATGGTTGTTGAGGACTCACTCCCTACCTGGTAGGAGGTTCCACATGGATGTCAAGGATTCACTCCCTGGTACAATATGGGGTTCCAATCTTGTTGTCGTCAACCCATGCCCTACTTGTTTGGGGGATTCCACTCAAAAGGTAGCTGTAGATGTCCTGCACCCATGTTTATGGGGGGGGGGGGTTCCACTCTAAAGGTTGAGGCCAGCACTTCCCAACTCTATTGGAGGGTACAACACGATAGTCTCCAGTGATTCTTCCTGATCACTTTCATAATGTAGTGTCTCCAAAATAAGCGTTGTGCCTGGAACATTTCACATCATATCTCAAAATCCAAAACTAAGGGAACCATTATGTTATATGTAGAAAAACACATAAGATAGGATAATCACCGGAAAAAAATGAGTTAAAAAGAAGGATATACAGATAATTTCATTTTTACCAAAAGTGTTAAAGGGGTGCACAACGCATGAGGGGACCCACATGGCATATGGCACCACTCCACCACCTAACAGTGTCCATTGACAACACACATATTCTATCCCATTTAGTAGTATACAACATGACTAGGCTAACTGAGAATGGGTTCTGCCCTACTCTTCATGAACATGTACCAAACCTCGTGTCCATGAAATCTATACACAAGATGTTGCCTCACATAGGGTTCTTCCATTATGACTTGGCTGTGTCCGTGTAATTGGGTACATGGCCATATACCAGACTGTGTTCTTCCACATGGGTTCCCGCCCATGTGATCCTCCACCTGGGTTGTCCAATAGGGGACATAGTACTTGACGTGTAGGAGGGATACATTCCATGACATCGTTATGTTTTCCAGAAACCTAGCCACCACCGTTGAGGGGGATGCACACCTGTGTTCATGCATGTATACAGTGTGTAGTCGGGTTTTCTATAGAAATTACATATCTTCAAATCTGCTTCTAGAACTTAAAATATGGTCTCAACTCTTCAAATCTGGTGCTACATTTGTTATATAAGGTTTGATCTAGCTAAAAATCACGGTTTACAGCCGTAGTTCATTAGGAATCGGTCTCTATTCATCTACGAGGGTTCAACACATGAACCACACACCACCATGCCTTCGAACTTTGATTACATGATCTCAAAACACTGAAACAAAAATAAATTCCTTTAAATTACCCCATATCTATCAAAACTTCACCGATCCGTACCTCTTACGAGATTCCATCACAGTTCCAGGAATTCAATCATGGTCGATGTCTCCCAAAAAAGTCGAACATGACAGGGGGCCCAACCAGTGAAGAACATGAAGCAACAAGTGCTAAAATGAAAAAAACGAAAGGTTCAAACACAAATGGACTAGTGTTCTCAGATAGAGATTATGAATGGTGATACTTGGTCAGAAAAAACTGAATAAATCATTTGATATCTAGTATGTTGGTAGATGTATTGTCATCAATTGGGGTAGATATAAGAAAATGGATGTATCTACTCAAAAAATATAATCAAAGGGCGTAAAACAACAATTGAAAATCCCTTCCTAGTTTTTGGATCATTCTTTGTTGAGGAAAGTAATCTCCAACGATCGGGATAAGCTGTTGCATTCACTACCTCCTAATCTAATCCAATCTAGAGTTTCTACATGATCTGGCGAGTTTCACCAATGAAGAAGGATGGGAGAGCCCTATAATTCTCTTAGGGGTTATACAACTGAACATAGAGTATTTAGATGGGATGAAATCTTGTAGATAATTTTTATGTATTGAAATGAAGTAATTAATTAATTAATTAATTCATTGAATGTACTACCATGGAGAGAGGATTATGAATGACCCACTCTACCCCATTTTAGGTCACATCTAGGGTCATATTCACTTTAAAACTCAATCATGGTCCCAGTTTTCTGATATGATATTCTATTTAATATTTATCCCATTTTATTCAAGTATATTCACCTATGCGACATAAAATATATGCAATATTTTTTATAAAATCAATTCTGGAACACCAAGACTTGGAATCACATGCCGTCTTAGTGCTTAACTCTAGAAATATATATAGAAAAATTTCAATGTCATACAATAAAAAAACCATGTCTCTATAATTGATGTATTCTATGAGATGAAAAACATGCTTGGGATAGGTTCATGATTTATATTGGACTTTTAGGACAACCTAGTTATATATCAATGATCATATGCCACAAGAGTTATGAAACCCCACATAAGTATGTGTTGATGTATTGGGTTATGCCTTGGGTATTGACTATTACAATGTATCTATGTATGTATATGAAAATATATGATTATATTTATATGAGGAATATATATACAAACCTTTATATATAAAAATATACATGCAGTGTGAAATTTTTTAGAGAAATTTAGCATCTGTTGAAGTAGGTAGTGTCAGCTAGGTATTCAATGAGGAACCCAGTTTGATGTGATTTATTTATTTAAAATTTCACTACTGGAAATGAAAGGTATAAAAATGGTTGAAAACCGTGGGTATAGGCTGTAAAACCATTGGTATAAATTATACCAACAGTTTTATAAATTGTAGCCAAGTAAGCAGTGACAATAGACATATACCAATGGTTTCAAAAAAACCGTTGGTATATGTGAATAAATATACACTATACCAAAAGTTTTATGTAAACCATGGGTATAGAGGTGAGATATCCCAACGGTTATGAACTGTAGGGATAAGCTTTATCTATACTCTTACCAACGGATCTTAAGAACCACTAGTAAATGTCTCAAGTATTCACACCTCTACCAAAAGTTACAAACCATTGGTATTGCGTATTTCCAGAACTGTTCCACAGAAGCACCTCCAGTAGCCCCTCCAGTATACACCTGCATAAAAAATAACACAAAAAACACATACAAACAGACTTAAAATAGCATAAAAAACACATGCAATAGCACACAAAAAACACATAAAACCATCAAACTCTTCCAACCAGTTCATTTACTACAATTCCCTATTTCAATATTCATATGACAAAAATCTTCCAGTAGAGTTGAATAACAGTTTCAATAACTAAAACATTATTTACACCCATTTCAATCTTCATATGACAACCACTCTTCCAATAGTTATTCACCTCACCCCTGAACAACCCCCCAACCAGCACAGCCCCCACACCTCCCCATCAAATTATAATAGACTGAATAGTCTGAGAAATACATATTAGAGTTGAATAAGAGTTTTAAATTGGCTCAAATACCAATTTTTTTTCCTGATCCTAGATTTGGGTATGTAATGATTTGTGATGCATTTTGCATTGAACTTGTATTTTTTATAATATGTGCTGAAAAGGTATTTTCATTGGAGTCTCATCACTTATGACCCCATGAGTGAAACAACCCAACTCATGAAAAAGAGTTTGTGGCTATTGTTGATGAGTGTAAATTTCAATGACACCACCTCTTTAATTAGAGACATGTTATATATATAAACTGAATGTCATAGTAATAGAATTTATTCTAATGTGAACGAAATAGTTTTTAGATGTGTTGGAAAAATTAAATGTAGATGTTCAAATTTGAAGTAGAATATGTTCTTTGTAAAAGAAAATGTCAGTTTTGATGCACTAAGAAGGAAGATGAAGGAGGTAGGGGTGTTAATGTCAGATATTGGGTGAAGGGTAATGGATTTGTTGGTATAATCTATATTGGTAATAACATAATATACATGGGTATTGGTTTTTATACGCATAGTGATCATGTAAAAATTGGTTGAATTAGTGGATGTTGAACATGTGTCTGATCCAGAGTGTGTCATGATGCATATGAGGTTGACAAAAAACAGTCCCCTTCCAGGATGAGTTATAGTCATACATGGTAAACTATTGGTTAATGTAAGGGTGAAACTTCTTTATTCCATGATAAAAATAATTAATGAGACCCTCTCATGCATAATAGTGAGAATAAAAGTGACGACAAATAATATCCTCAAAAAAATTGGATCCAACTGAATCATACCCTAAATACCTTCTTTAACCCTACCATCCCACCATAGGATTGGACAAGTGGCAACATATTCCCTCGCTACACTTTCTTGATTTTGTGAAATAAAACCCCTTAATTTTTGAAATTGTTAGGTTTTTGAGGATCATAATAAGATCTATTGACAATGAAAGAACACCCAAATATGATATATCCTCAAACGAAAGCAACATTTATAGAAAATGAAAAATGTATGAAAATGGATTTTTCCTGGGAGTGGTTTTCTTCTTCCTAAATCTAAAGAGAGAGTTTGATGATGCATGCTATGAAACTAAATTTGAAAATGGGGTATGGATATTGACCCATGGTTCCATGGTCGTTACAAAAGGAGTAAAGTATGGAACTCTTTAATTGATTTAATATTCAGGCAGAATTGAAATGATAAGAAGTTTAACTAGTGATGGTCTAGAAGAATGAAACTATAAGTTTATTGACCTTTGTGAGAATAATATTAATGTTCTTAACTCTATGAACACTAAATGGTACATGAATGGTGCGATCTATTGATCAGAGTAGTATTCCACCACATTGTGCCTCATATTGAGGCGGGGTTGACTCGTACACATAAAAAATGACCAATGTATTGTTGTCCTAATGTATCAACATAATCCAAATACGTTTGGTCAGTTTTCCATATGTCAGTTGTTGTTTTCACATAAAATGTTGTTCATTTCAAAAATACTGAGGCACTTAGAGTGATACTGGCCACACTGTGCCTCAGATGGAGGTTTAGTTGACTTGTATATGTCAAAAACGGAACATGTATCATTTTCCAAAAGTATCAATACAATCTAAAAGCATTTGGTCGGTTTTTTGTATGCAAGTTGTTGTTTTCACTTAAAAATCCTGCCTATTTCGAATAAAAGAGAGACACTTTGAGTGATACCGGTCACACTGGGCCTCAGATTGATATGGGGTTGACTCGTACATGTCATAAATGACCCATCGATCATTGTGCTAAGGTATCAACACAATAAAAATGTGTTTGATAGGTTTTCTGTATGCCAATTGTTGTTTTCACATAAAATGTTGTCCATTTCAAACAAAAGTGAGACACTTTGAGTGATACTAGTCACACCATTACTCGAATTGAGGTGATTTTGACTCATACCTGTCACAAATGATCCATGGATTGTTGTGTTGAAGTATCAACACAATACCAATGCATTTGGTCGGTTTTCCGTATTCTAGTTGTTGTTTTCACTTAAAATCCTATCCATTTCAAATAAAAGTGAGACACTTTGAGTGGTACTGGCCACACCATGCATCGGATTGAGGAGAGGTTGACTCATACACATCAAAAATGACCCATGGATCTTTTTCCTAAATTATAAACACAATCCGAATGCGTTTGATCAGTTTTCCATATGCCAGTTATTTTCACATAAAATATTGTCCATTTCAAATAAAAGAGAGACACTTTGAGTGATACCGGTCACACCATGCCTCATATTGTGGTGGGGTTGACTAGTACACATAAAAAATGACCCATGGATCGTTCTGATAAAGTATCAACACATTTTGAATATAGTTGGTCAGTTATCCATCTTCCAGTTGTTGTTTTCACTTAAAATATTGTCTATTTCAAACGAAAGTGAGACACTTTGAGTGATACCGGTCACACCGTGCCTCGAATTGAGGTAGGGTTGACTTGTACCTATCAAAAATGATCCATGGATCGTTATGATAAAGTATCAACACAATCCGAATGTTTTTGGTTAGTTTTCCATATGCCAATTATTATTTTCACTTAAAATCCTATCCATTTCAAATAAAAGTGAGACACTTTGAGTGGTACCGACCACACCATGCATCAGATTGAGGTGGGGTTGACTCGTACACATCAAAAATGACCCATGGATCATTTTCCTAAATTATAAACACAATGAAAATGCGTTTGATCAGTTTTCTACATGTTAGTTGTTTTCACTTAAAATGTTTTCCATTTCAAATAAAAGTGAGACACTTTAAGTGATACCGGCCACACAATGCATTAGATTGAGGTGGGGTTAACTCGTACACATCAAAAATGTTGTCCTGGGTACCCGGTTTCCCTTGGGATGTGGCACAGTTTTAATGAACTATGTTCCAACCATGAACCACATATTATTGAGTAAAAATAATATATTTTTTCTAAAAACACTGAAGTAAATACAAAAGAAAAATAAAATACCGAAAAAATATAAAAATTACCTCATTATTAAATAATTGTTGTGACACTTGGACATCCATGAACCCACCTGGACATCTTAGCCCCCCGACCTGGACAGCCCCCCACCCCACCTCATCCCCCACCCCATCCCCCACCCACATGCACACTCCCCCTCCCCACCCTGAAAACATGAAATTGAAATTAAAAATACCTTAAATATGATTTTTTTCATCAAAAAATCGCAAATATTATGCCTCTACTACAAATAATTAAAATGATGACATATGTTTAGTAATTCCGATGTTGCTCACGACCTTCAAGGATGAAGAAAATCAAGTTTTCCTATGTAATAAGACTCTTTGGAGTGTTCTAAAATTAAATTGTTGAGTTTTGAAAAGAAAATTAAAGTGTTAGAAGTAGGATTTTTATGGAGGGTTTTGAAATTTCTAATTAAATAGTGCCAACTCATATAGAAGATAAAAATTTCAGAATATCCTATAACCAACACATAATTGTAAATGAAGAGATGCCTCAAAGTGGTGTTAAACGAGGATAATTGAATTTGAAAGACAACGAGGGAGGTATCGGGAGAACACCCTAATGGATTACGAATTCCTAATGAAATCTATTAGTGATACTGATATGAATCACCATTTATATATTTACATTGCTTTTATTGATGGATAATGATCTTCTTTTTCATGTGTGTAGTTGGGTTGACCTCAAAACACTGAATGGGGTTCCAATCTATAGTTTTGAGAATATATTATCCAAAGCTATGAAGCTTCCATCTATAAACATGACTACTTTATATCAGTGCCTACTGAATTTTCATTGCATTTATGGGATATGTGTTTTGTGAAAAGCTTATGCATTATAGGGATGTTCATGAATGATGGTTTTTTCCATATGTTTATGTAATTCAGTAACGAGGATGGGTTAATCCATTTAACCAATGTTATAGTGTATGTTGGGGATGAGTTCTTGAATTTAACCAGTGTTCTAGTTTATGTTTAGGTGAGGTGAGTTAGAAACCAGGTTAGGCATGTCTTTAGAACAGGGGTTCTTCCATTTAACCATGTAGTCTTGGATTTCAGGGATGAAAGTGTTTTGGGTGAGCTAATTACTACACACTCTATAGTATGGCCAACATAACATATGGGTATACCTATGAAACAAAGGCATGTTTAAATGGGACGTTTTCAGCACCCCATTGGCCAAACATACTTTTCACTATAAGGGATTGGCCATGTATATTTAAATGGCTATCCAAGTCATGTACTCTGTACATTCCCAGGACACTAGATTATCTTACACATCATTTGAACCCTTATACAAACCATGTAAACCCTTATACCATATAGTCATTATTACAACCATTAAAAACAACTTATTAAACAACATAATTTGTCAAAGATAATCAAATTAAACATAAATCAATAATACTATTGGATATATCAAGTACCATGAAGGCATACTATCTTACATCCTAAACGACCACCCACAACCATGATTAATGTCCATAGAGCTCTCCTTTTTTCCAGATCAAAAGAGAGAAAAAATAGTTGCAGAACAACAAAACCAAGCTATAAAAAACAGTTGCAGAACAACAAAACCAAGGTATCACTTACATATTTGAAGTGTAGAAGAAAAAATTTCCTTGATTGAAGATGGACCGATCAGCGGAAGAAGTTTGGAAAGTTAGGGAAGAGGGAGATTCGATTTAGGGCACCAATCGAGCGGAGGGGGACTTGAAATCGAGCAGAGGGGGAACCAGATGCCCGATCTACATTTAGGGGATAACATTCCCAATGGTTTTTAAAAACCATTGGGAATGTATGTATAAGGAAAAATGTGAGGTCTATACCAATGGTTCACACAAAACATTGGTAAAAATCCAACATATACCAACTGTTATTGATAAACGTTGGTAAAAGTGCCTATACTGAGGCCTATACCAATGGTTTTACTAACTGTTGGTAAAAATCTTTACAAAATCTTCTATGCCAACAGTTTTAAGCAAACCATTGGTATACATAGCCATTACCAATGGTTTATCTAAACTGTTGGGATATAAGCGTTGGTAAAAGTGGGATTTCTAGTTGTGTATACTATTATTATTACATGAACACTAATCATATTATAGTAAAATGCTAGATAGTTATAGACATTGTTGGTGGAAAATAGTGACTGTATCTCCCAGATCTCCGTCTCTCAATTTCGGCTCTATTTAGGGTTTCCTCTCGAAACCCTCCGATATTGGTTTGACAGTGCATCTGAGCACCACAAATCTTACTTTGCTTCATTTATCCCCCTATTTTCCTCCCCCCCCGCTAAGAGATTTGGAACCCTTTCATGACGACGTCAACCAATTTATTATTCCATGACGTTGTATATTTCTTAGCGTAGGTATCCTAGGTTTATTTTTTTGATCTTGCTGATGATAGTCCCTATTGAATACCTTGGCTAATGCAACCCTAATTTGGCCTTGCATTCCACCGTACCTCTCCAGGTCAGATTTGGAGTGATGGTAACACATCCGTTTTTTGTAATGTGGATTGTAGGTCATTGGGTTTTCAGGTGAACCTTCATTGAATCGACCCAATGTTAGGATTCTGGTATCAGAACCATTGTGCCACCGAAATAAGAGCCATTGGTCATCCAAATATCTACCCTAACCTTAAGTTATTTGGTTTCACTCTGAGTCGGATCTAATGTGGTTGTTCCACAATGATTTTGGGAGATGGGGTTTAGTGGCCGACTGTTCTCCTCACCCGGTCTGATTCGGTTTTCAGTGAAGGTTTACTCTTTTTATTTGATAGTATCTTTATTCGAGGATTTCTTGATGAGGGTTCTGATGGGGTTTCTAAATAATTTTTCCTCTGTTTTGGGTATGATGATGGCCATCAGTTATGTTCATGATGGTTCCATATTGATTATTTCATGTTTTGATGGTGTGAGTTCACTCTATTTTTCTGTTTTGGATATTTCCAGTTCATGACGATATGTATTGCAGAGAGGCTTCATCTCATGGATTCAATGGATTGTTGTGTTTTGTTGTTTTATGTTCTTAGGTCATGTGATTTTTATGATGAAGGTGATTTTTTGATGATGTTAGTGGATTGCAACAGTTCCCTCCACAATGTTGTTGTGATGATGGGTTTGCCTTCTGTCAGGGTATGTGATTCAAAGTAGGATGTGACCCAAGCTAGTGATGATGTCTGATTTTTGAAATTTTGATGTTTGAATTTTGAATCTCATTTTTTGTGGTATTATTGGTGGTTGGATGGTGCTTGTTGGTTCGCACTTATCCAAAAGTTGTTTTTCAAAATAAAAAAATGGATTGGTGGACTAGAAATTGTTGGTGGTGTCCTACTAATTATATCTTACACCCTATTTCAATTTCAGGATAGTACTTGAACTGACCTTATGGATATAGGTAGGGACAAAGGTAAGCATCCAACTTTGGATTTCTGACTTACTGTCCTATGATGGAGTACAAAATAATCAGACCGAGCCTATGCTCATGATTCGAGTGGATATAACTTTAGATATTTCGGTCTATTTTATAGAATGTTTGTAGAAACCCTAGCCTTTTACATATAAGATTAAAAGATTCTAATCATAGTTATACAGTAGAGTACAAGCCAAGGATCGTAAAGTCTTGTGTTTTGGTAGACTAGACAAATAAAACTGAAAACATGGAACTAAGTAAAACATTTATTTATTTAATCTTAAAATAGAGCTATTAACTTCCATTGATCTCATAAATCTTCATAGGGTACCCTCAAGAACACATGAAAAATGGGATGAGCTAAATAGCCCAGTAAGGGAATAGCTATAATAACAAAGCATTATAACATGGAATAGAAGGTATGACATGATGATATAAAAAGGCATGTACATGTGGAATCATAACAAATAAAAATGGAATAATATAATCATGGTTTCATAATAATTTTGCATAAAGCTAAAACATGACTTTAGAATGAGTCAAGGCTAACCTCCAAGACCATTTCACATGGTACCACAAGCCATGGGTAACCTCTAAGACCATCGCACATGGTAGCACAAGCCAAGGCTAACAACAAAGACCATTTTACATAACATCTCCTAGACTTAACATTACCCAATGAATTGGACTGCTATCTGGGAACACCCATCTTAACTTTTCATGAATATGTTTTCCACAAAAAGAATTATATATAATCAATTTTTCATAATCATAAGGGTTACCCATAGACAGAATTGGGTACCACAATCATGTCATAAAGCATAACAAATGGGAATATCATAAAAATGTCCATGAAATAAAGAAAATAAAATATACATAGATATTCATAGGGTAAAATAGTAATGTATCATGATAGGTGGTGTCTTGTATAAGTGATAAGATGTATGAAAAGTATTTAAGAAATTTTAGCATTAAAACATTTTTATGTGGTTTTAAGGAAAAAACTATAGAGCCTTTAAAAAGGAAATAAGATCAATAGTTTATATAAAACCAGATGTTAACCAATAATGTTTTCATAATAAAAAATTACTGATTTTATAAAGTCAAATGTAGCTTAAAACAGAAGATAGAGTGCACTTGAAATCGTGTAAAAATTCGGGAAGTTCCCTCAAAACAGGTTTGCTTATCAGGAAGTATCGAGGATGGAATCACTTAAAAACATGTATATCCCCAAAAAATAATTATGAAAGGGTATTGATAAATGAATTTGTTACATGTACAAAGCATATATAATATTCACATAAATATGTTATTTAAATTCATTTTGTTAAGTGGTTGATAAGGAAACCCAAAGGAACAAAGGAAGTTTGGATAGAATCCCTCGTGGATTATCGATATGGTATCGAGTGTACTTATGATGGATTAATGAGGGAGAATGGGGTTTCTAATCACTTATAAATAATGAGGTTATTATGGAGGAGGTGTAAAATTATACACTATCATTAGGTATTACACATAAAAGGGCATAACATAGGGGACATTCTGGAATAAAAATGAAATAAAGAAAATCCCTTACCTTAAGTCCGATGGTGTAATCCACTAGATATTAATGACCTGAATAACAAAATTAGGTTAATTAATTAATAATTAAAGAACCTATTATATATTTAAAATATTTATTATAACATTTTTAAGTTCATTCAATAACCTTTTGATTGGTTAAGTGGTTTAATTTCATAGTTCGAGTTTGTTTGTTTTTTGGTTTTTACAATCGGTTTACTTATTTTTATGAACTAAAAATCATGTAAAATGGAGATGGTTGTCCAGAATTGGAGATATATTTTATTATTTAACCTCTATAAGGTTACATGGTCATAAATTTAATTTTTTTAGTTGAATTGAACTTAAATCATTAGATAAAACTTCAGTGATAACCTTTTTGGTTTATTGGCAATTTTTTATCACTACGAACTCATTTTGCATTATAATTTAACATAATGTAAACAAAAATATTATAGAACCCTATATAGGATATATTACATAATAATATGGTTTAACCAAAACAAAAATGGTTTCATGACAAGAAATAAATATGGTAATAGAAATTGAATACCCATCGTCTTTTAATGTGGTAAATTAACACTTCTCAGATGGTGTCTTTACTACTAGTATAATAGAAAAGTAAATGAGAGATGATAAAACATTATTCCATTATCATAACAAAATATATTTACATTTATGTTACTGAAGATTTCATAACATTTGTATGATGATAGGTTAGGAATGAAAAGAGAACTGAGGAACATGAAAAGAAAATAAATGAAAAGAAAAGAGGAATTTACCTCTGGATTTAATCTTCCTTGAGAGCCACCTAAGGGGAGAGGATTTAGTCTTTTGAAGAGAATAAGGTCTGTTGGAAGTGGGGGAGGAGCGTGGGGAGAGATATGGGAAGAATTTAGGCAAGGATCAAGGATTTAAGGGATTAAAGAGAAGAGGTAAGGAGGGGTGGTATTTATAGTGGAGGAGATGAGCGTTTTCCTAATATTTATTTCCTTTGTTTATTAATTTCCCTCAAAACTAGTAATAGTGATGATTCCATGAATAAAAATAGTAATAAGTGCATGTTAGTTCAAACCAATAGGTATTACATCAATAGAACATCATCCATGACCCTATAAGTCATGTATTTAGCTTAATTTTAAAAATATTGTATTTTATTTTTCATAAAAAATTCACGCATTTTAGAAAAATCACAAAAAATCACGCTATCCATTTTTAAATGTATATAATCCATAAAATGAACTCCATTTCTCAAAAATAATTTTTTAAATATAATTAATTTAATTTTTAGTTAAAGTCATAATTTACTTGAAAAATTTAGATTTTGAAACAATAACTTATTTTAAAATGTTTACAAAAATTACATAAGGTTTTATAAAATTATCTTAAAACAAAAAGACATAAAATTTATAATTTATGTACACAATTTATAAAAAAAAATTATTTAAAATTAATTAATTAGTTTTAATTAATTATTTACGACTTACAAAAATACCAATACTTTTACTATGGTCATATTATCATTTATAAGATTCTTAAATTTTATTTATACATTCACAGGTGAGGTTACAATTCTTTTGTATGATTTACTATTCATAAGGGTCATATTAATATTCATAAGAGTAACATTACTATTCATAAGGATCGGTTAATATTCACAAAAAATTAAGTCCGTCTTATCGGAATCCAACCACCTTATTGATCGCAACCATGTATATCATATTTTTTAAATTCAAATCACAGAAGTGACAATATTATGTTTAAAGGTCACATAATAATTAGTAGTTCATTGTATTATGATTTCATGTGATTATATGTCATAATTTTAAGAAAGGAATTTACATAGAAAAAACATTGAGTCATAACATTGTTTCCCCCTTATTAAATTTCACCCCCAAAATTTTGTTATACATTCTAATTCATAAATAGGTGCATGTACTTTTCCATCATTTCCTCCTCTAGCTCCCATGTTTCCTATTCATACTAATGGTTCCACCAGAGTACTTTGACCATGTTAGTAGTATTGTTACTTAGGACATTATATCTATGATCCGAGATCTTCAATGGATGCTCCTCATAAGAAAGATCATTCTACAGCTGTACCACCTCTAAAGAGAGTACATTTGAAGGGTCTAGTATATACTTCCTTAATAGGGATATATGAAAGACATCATTTAACTTAGACATGGTAGGTGGATATTATATTCAATAGGACATGGATCTTACTCGATCAAGGATTTAGAAGAGGCCGATGTACCTAGGAATTAGCTTTACTTTCTTTCCAAATCTCATGACCTTATTCCATGGAGATATTCAGAGAAATACCATGCCTCCAATATTGATCTCAAGGTATAATAGATGATTATCTACATAACTCTTTTGTTGACTTTGGGATACCTTGATGTGATGTTGAATAGTTTTCACCATCTCCGGCACTTCTTCAAACATTTCTATTCCTAGTAGCTTAATCTCACCAAATTCATCCCAACATGGGAGATATTCTTCACCTTTTCCCATAAAGGTATTCGTATGGTTCCATTCAGATGCTCTGGTGGAAACCATTGTTGTAAGATAATTCAACTAGTGGAAGATGTTGATCCAATTCTCCTTTGAATTCCATTGAACATGATCTCAATAAATCTTCCAATGTCTGAATAGTTTGTTAATATTGACTATCAGTTTGAGGATGATAGGCCGCACTAAAGTTCAGTTCAATTCATAGAGTATGTTCGAGACTTTTCTAGAACGTAGAGGTGAATCCCAGATCTCAACCAGATACAATAGAAAATGGTACTCCATACAGCCTTATCACCTCTTTGATATAAATCTGTGAATGGTTATCCAATGAAATGTCCTCTCTAATTTTGATAAAGTAAGATGTCTTTGTAAGACGATCCACAATGAACCATATAGCATTTTTTCCTGTAGATGTCCTTGTAAGTATAGTGAAAAAGTCCATTGTGATGTTCTCCCACTTATATGTTGGTATGGGTAGTGGTTGCATCATCCCATTAGAATTCTATCTTTAAAACTTCACTTGTTGACATACCAGGCACTTTGATGTATACTCAACAATATCCTTCTTCATATTGTCCCACCAAAAGTTCTCTCAGAGGCCACGATACATCTTTGTGCTCCCTGGGTGAATAGAGAAGGTTGACGTACATGCGTCATTCAAAAGATCCTTATTTATCTCTGGATCAGATGGTACACATAATCCTGACCCAAATCTTACAACCACTTCTTCTTCAATCTTGAACTAGAAGGATTTTCTATTTCTAGCAGCTTCCAGTCTTTTAGAATGTCTATATATTTTCTTTGAGCATCCCTTATTTTTTCCATGAGGATGGTTGAGAAATCACTTGAGAAAGGATTGATTATGTTCCTCCATTAATGATTCCCATTTATATCCTCTTCAAATCTAAGATGATTGGATCTTTTTTGATTCTCATCATTCATAAAGATGTAGGATTCGTTCTACTTAGAGCATCCACCTCTTTATTTCCCTTACTGATATGGTAGTGGAATGAGAAGTCATCATCTTTTATGAGCTACATCCATCTTCACTAGAACATATTATTCTATTTTTGTGTGAATATATATTTGAGACTCTTTTGATCAGTATAATTCTCACACTTCTCCCCATAGAGATAATTTTGCTAGATTTATAATGCAAAGATCATAACCGCCAACTCCAGATCATTCTAAGGATAGTTTTTCTCATGGATATTTAAATTCCTTATGTAGTAGGCTATCACTATATCATTTATCATCATCACACTACCTAAGACCTTATTCGAAGCATCACAATACAACACAAAGAGTTATACACTTATTTGGAGTGTGAGTATTGAAAGAGTGATTAAACTTGTTTTAAAATTTTTAAAATTGTATTCATATTCTTGAGTCAAGACAAAATTTACTACCTTCCATGTCATCATAGTCATTGGGTATGAAAATCATGAAAAGTCCATAAAAAATCATTGGTAATACCTGGCTAGACCCAAAAATCTGCGGATCTCCATTATATATGTTTTCTTGGTCCACTCTTAAACCACATTCGTCTTGGAAGGGTCCATAGATATCTCTTTTCTGGTGATAATATTTCCCATGAATGATACTTCCTCCATCCAGAACACACATTTACTATACTCTTCATACAACTTATCCCTTAAAAAATTCTTTAACACAATATTCAAATGCTCCTATGTTCCTCCTTTCTCTTGGAGTATATCAGAATATTGTCAATAAAGACTACCAAAAATTTGTCTAGGTAATATCTAAATAATCTATTCATTAAATCCATGAAAATTTATAGAGAATTATTGACTCCAAAGGGCATAAATATGAACTCGTAGTGTCATACCTCGTTTGAAAGGATGTATTGGGAATATATTTCTTCCTCCACTTTAATTGGTTATATCCCAACCGAAGGTCCACCTTAGAAAAATAACTATCCCCACAAAGATGATCGAATAAGGAATTTATATGTGGTAAGGGATACTTGTTATTTATTGTGATTTTATTGATCCCATGATAATCAATGCAGAGGTTCATTTCTCTATCCTTCTCCTTGAGGAAGAGGACCAACACACCCCACAGTGAAGCACTATGGTGTATAAAAACCTTATCTAGATTCTCTGGTTACTGTTTCTTCATCTCTTCCATCTCTATAGTGGCCATTCTATAAGGTTTCATTGATATAGGTAGAGATCCAAGAATATGTTCAATTGAGAAATCAACCTTTTGATTAAGAGGAAGACTAGGAAACTCTTCAGGGAATACATCTGTGTAATCCATCACGATGGGCATGTCTTCAAGCATGATTCACTCCATAGTCTCAGTCATTTGAGCTAGACATGCATGATTATAAGGAACTAATATCCACACTTGAGACAATGATTTTAAAGGAGATTCATCTTTCTCCTTACACTTGTAATGAATTGGAGGATGCTTTGATATGTGAAGAGAGATCTCTCTTTCCTAATAGTTGATGTTGGATTTGTATAATAAAGAGAATCCATTCCCAAGATAGTTTCTAACTCCACTAAAGTAAGTATTATGAGATTTGATGGGAGGTTCAGTCCACAAACGTTAACTGGGGAGGAGGTATAAACCATGGATTCAATAATTTTCCAATGTTTTGTTCTCCAAAATAACTTATCCCCCAAATTATGAGGTAGTGTTTTAGTAGTACTACTAAAATTTTACGATATGAAAGAATTCATAGAATGAGAATCAAATAGTAAGTTCACTATTCTTGAATGAATTACTAGAATAATTTTCACCACATCATTTTCTGGCTCCACCTCAGTAGTAGTGATAGCATATTCCCTTCCCTGTTGCCTTGGAGATTGTTGTTGATTGCCTTAGACAACCCTATTCTTAAAGCATTTTTTCACATAATTACCATGATCCTTGAAGTTTTAAAACTATAATATAGGCTGAGTGTTGATATGCACTCTTTTATTCTTCCAAATTAATAGGATTATTCATATCTCATTAGTAGTTTTACCCAGATTACTCAACATTCCACATTTGAAGCAATTCCTGGTTCCCTTTAGACAGTTCCCATGATGCTTCTTCCCACAATTTTCACATGTGGGATGATCGAGTTTATTTATATCATGGAATTTATTTGTGGGAAAAAACACATTAGATTCCAATTTCCTCTTCTTATCACCAAGCCCATGATACCAGTAAGTGTCTCTGATCTCCATTTCAACCTTGAGGGAACAACAGACAATATTCTCATAACATTCAATGTCTCAAATTTGCAATGATTTTCATAGACTTGGATTTATTTTTCTAAATAAGTGACCCACATTGATTTCTATGTTCATGATAAATCCAAGGGTATACCTTGAAATCCTCATATAGTTTTCTTCATAAGCCCCAATTGACTTATCTTCCTTCTGCATGAGTCCAGTGAACTCCCTTTCCATCTTTAGATGGAGGGTTCATGAAAAATATTTATTGAATTTTTTTTAATTCCTCCCAATCCATTGAATAAATTTCATAAAAGGGCTTTCTATTCATGATTAGTTCCCTTCACTGATCAGCTTCCCCATAAAAACGATAGACCACCATCAAAACATTTTATTCTTTTGAGCAGTAGAGGATATATAATATCTTTTCAATGGAGGTAATCCACTGTTCCATGAGGAGGGGATAAAAAGATCCATTAAACATGGGTGTACTTTTCCACATGAAGGATTCAATGACAACTTGCACTTTACTTGGAGGTGGAGGCTGTTCCACATGATACATGTTATTACTCATAATCTAAGTCAACTGAGAAAGTATTGTCATGATGTTTTGAGCACTTGTTCCCATCATATATGGCATATCTTTAGGGAAATATTCACACTCCCTATCAAATTGATTATCGAAACATTTTTTTCTATTACCCTCCATTAACAAATAAAATGAACATACAATTAGAGGGATTCAATACTTAGCTATTGAGCATAAAAAGTAAACTTTGAACATAAGAGGAAAAACTTTTAAATTAAAGGTATATCCTAACTTATGATTCCCTATGTTTCAATATAGGTTATCCTTGATATATTTCTTAACATATAATCTTATGGGATCTTTTTTTATTCCATTAATAGCGGGTTGTACTAATTTCATGAATTTACTAAATCATATCCCTTGGGAGTGTCAAACTAATAGTGCAACAAGGCCCGTTTTCATGCAATAGTTCCCATTCGACTCTAGCTCAAAGTGGTATTTTCATGTTTTACCCCCAGATACAACTATGTCAGAGCCGCCTCTACTTGTTTGTATCTAGACAGGGATTTATTTTATTTATAAACCACTTACTTTATACTTACCAAAATATAGGGGTGTTTTCTTATACTTAGTATAATCCTCAAGGTTCTTACTATTTTTCTCTATTCATAATATCCAAAAATAACTATACCATACACTAATACAAACTATAGTGACCCTATCCTTTTATATATAACATTATAAGATTTTGATCATAATTATAGATCAGAGTACAAGAGAAGGATTGTAAAGTTTAGTGTCTTGGAAGACTAGGTACATTAAACTAAAAACATGGAACTAAATAATAAATTTCCTTATTTAATTTTCAAATATTCCTCCTAACCACCATTGATCTCAAACATCTACATAGGGTAACCTGAGGAACACATGAAAAAAGGGATGACCTAAATAGCCTAGTAAGGGAATAACCACAAGAACAAATCATTACCACATGGAATAGAAGGCATGGCATGATGATATAAAAAGGAATGTACATATGGAATCAAAACATATAAACATGGAATAATATAAACATGGAGTCATAATAATGTGGAAGAAACACAAATCATGAATTTAGAACGAGTCTAGGCTAACCGTTAATACCGTTGCACATGGTATCACAAGCTAAGGATAACCGCCAAGACCATCACACATGGTATCATAAGCAAAGGATAACCACCATAACCGTCGCACATAACGTCTCATAAGACTCAAATTTACCCAATTAATTGAATAGGTATCTAGGAGAACCCATGTTAACATTTCAGGAATAGGTTTTCTACATAAATAATCATAAATAATAAATCTTATATAAAAATAAGGGTTACCCAGGAAAAGAATTGGGTACCACAACCATATCATAAATAATAAAAAATGGGTGTATAATAAAAGTGTCCATGAAAGAATGGAACTAAAACATACATGTAAAATCATAAGGAAAAATAGGAATGTATCATGGTAAGTGATGTCAAGTAGACGTGACAACATTTATGAAAATTATTTAAGAAAAATTACCATTAAAACAATTTTCTGCGTTTTTAAGGAAAATACTATAGAGCCTTTAAAAAAGAAAAGGGAACAATACTTTATATAAAACCAGATGTGAACAAGGAATGTTTCATAATAAAAAATGAATTATTTTATAAAGATAAATTTGGCATAAAATAAAATATAGAGTGCACTTGAAATCGAGTAACAATTCAGAATGTTCCTCCAAAATAGGTTTGCTTATGGGGAAGTATTGAGGAGGCAATCACTTAAAAACATGCATATCCTTGAAATATAATGATGAAAGGGTCTTGATAAATGGATTTGGTACATGTAAAAATATTTAAAATATTAACATTAAAATATATGTTAACTTCATTTGGGTAAATGGATGATAAGGAAACTCGAAGGAACAAGGGAGGTTTGGGTAGAATCCCTAACGAATTATCAGCATGGTATCAGGTGTAATTAAGAGGGATTAATGAGAGATAAAGGGGTTTATAATCACTTATAAATAATTTTTTAATTATGGGGGAGGTTTTAAATCATATCCCATCATTAGACATTTCACATAAAAGGGTATAACATAGAAGAAATTTTTGAATAAAAGTGAAATAGAGAGGATCCATTACCTTAAGTCTGATGGTGTCATCCACTTGATATTAATGACATAAATAATAAAATTAGGATAATATATTAATAATTAAAGAACCTATGATATAATTAAAATATTTATTATAATTTTTATATAAATTCATGACCTTTTTGATGGGTTAAGTTGTTCAATTTCATTGTTCAGGTCTATTTGTTTTCTTGGTTTTTACGATCAGTTTACTTATATTAATGAACAGAGAATCATGTATAATGTGGTTGGTTTTAACAAATTGGATTTATATTTTATTATTTAACTTCTCAAAGGTTACATTGTTATAAATTTATTTTGGTTACTTAGAGTGAATTTGAATCATTATATATAACTTTAGTGATAACCTTTCGGGTTTATTGGCTATTTTTGATCTCTACGAACTCATTTTGCATTATAATTTAAAATCATTTGTACAAAAAGATTAAAAATCTTTACATATGATGTAATACAAAATAATATGCTTGAAACATAAAAAAATGGTTTCATGAATAAAATTGAATATGGTAAAAGAAATTGAATGCCCATCGTCCTTGAATGTAGTAAATTAACCCATCTCAGATGGTGTCTTTACTACCTGTATAAAAGAAGAGTAAAGGAGAGATGATAATAAATTACTAAATTATAATAAAAAAATTCTAGTTCAATTATTGTACTATATTTGTCATAAAATTTGTATGAATAGAGGTTAGGAATGAATAGAGAACTAAGGAACATGAAAATAAAATGAAAATTGGAATTTACCTCTTGATTTAATATTCCTTGAGTGCTTCTTAATGGGTGAGGATATGGTATTTTGAAGAGACAAAGGGATGTTGGACATGAAGGAGGATCTTGGGGGGGGGGGGGGGGGTTTGGATAGAATTTAGGAAATACACAAGGATGGAGAGGAGTGAAGAGAAGAGGTAAGGAGGGATGGTATTTATAGTAGAGGAGAGGAAGGTTTTCATAATATTGAATTCCTTAGTTTATTAATTTCCCTCAAGACAATAAATAGTGACAATTACATAACCAAAAATAGTAATAAGTTCACATGAGTTCAAAACAATTGGGACTAAATCCGAATAATATCATCTATGACCCAAAAAATCATGTATTTAGGTTAATTTGTAAATTATTATATTTTACTATTCATCAAAAAAATTCAGGTATTTTAAAAAAATCCAAAAAATTCACCCTAAAATTTTTTAAATGTTTAAAATAAAAAAAATAAACTCCATTTTTCAAAAATAATTTTCTAAATATAAATAATTTTATTTTTAATTAAAACCATAATTTACTTGAAAAATTCAGATTTTAGAACTATAACTAATTTTATAATGTTTTCAAAAATTACATAATGTCTTATAAAATTATCTTAAGAAAAGAATATATAAAATTGATAATTTAGGAACACCTTTTAGGAAAATAAAATGTCTTTTTTAATTAGATAATTAATTTTAATAAATTCTTTATGACTTACAAAAAAACAATTACTCTTTCTATGGTGATATTATCATTTTTAAGATGCCTAATTTTTTTATACATTCATGGGTGAGGTTACTGTTATTTTGGATGATTTACTATAAATAAGGGTCATATTATTATTCATAAGGGTAACATTACTATTCATAAAGGCCATTTACAATTCACCAAAAAATATGTTTGTCTTATAGGACTCCAAACATCTTACTGATCATAACCGTGTATGTCAGATTTTCAAAATTTAAATCACAGAAGGGACAATATTATTTTTAAAGGTCACATAATACTTATTTGTTCATGGTATTATGATTCCATGTGATTATATGACACAATTATAATAAAGTAATTTCCATTTAGAAAACATTTGGTCATTACAATATTGAATATTTTTGTAACCTATATCCCACGTACTTTCCCTTTTGTATAGAATAAAGACATGAATATCATTTTTTTATTTGAAATTGATTTAGATTACACTTATTTATTATATTAGAATTGTTTATATTTCAATAGTTCATTTATAATGACATTTTAAATATTTACAATATTGTATACCATTGTGTTACACTTTGATCATGAGGGTATAGACTCTCCAACGTACCACTATAAACCCCCACTGCTAGTTGGTAGCCTCGGACATATGGGGAGGTGTGCTATAGGTCATGTGGATGACCAGGTTTGGTTACTTATAAGTGACTTGGGTCTGGGACACTACATTTTCAATGAAATATCATTATCAAATTCATACTTCTCACTTCAAAAAAATTAATTCCTATTTCCAAAAATATTCTTTTATACATGAGGGGTATTTTATCGTTATCTATAATAAGAACACTGAAATCCATCAATAAACAAAACTTATCCTCAATTACTAAAATGTATTCTATTAAGACTCGATGATTTATTTTGGACCATTATTCTATTTAACTAACCACTACTGTAATCTTCATCTACTACATACCCATGAATTTAGAATTTTAAAATGACATGACATTCAAACTTTGAAAAAAATCACAAAAATCTATTCTAAACTCACAAGAACTAATATGAAAATTTATAGAAAATATAATGAGGTCTTGTATCTTATTTGGTTAAATTATTTATGCTACAACATACTAATTTTGAGTGTAATTATAAGCATATTTTCTATAATATTCTTATTTATATTTTTTTTTAAAATTTAAAATATTTGGGAAGGTATGATAAAAATTATATAAAGGGAATTTTAACTATAAATTTACTGAAAATATCTTAAAAAATAATTTTTTTATTATTAATTTTCTATAACATTATTCTTCTCTGGAATGGAAAATTTGGTTCGTATGGGGGTAGAATGTATCTTATATATTATTACATAACTTAATTCTCTATTTACTTTCATCATTTCATCATATTCATTCTCTTTTTAGCTTAATTTTCATTCTATATTTCAATTTTTAGTGTCTTATTTAGCATTTTGTCAATTTATTAAGTCGATGGCCTTTACTTCTACTCCTGGGTTAACTTTTGGGTCACTCGGTAGTGTTAGATTAATAATTTCATCAAATTCATTTGAAATATACCTCATCTAAATTTCTAGGTTCCTTATTAAAGAATCTGAATTTTAAATTAAATTTTAGTGGACATCATAAAATTTTAAATGGGTTTACCAAATGATTTTTTTGATCATTTTTAAAATTGTATCCTTGATGATGGATTCTTGGAGAAACACCAATTTGTTACTTGTTCTATTTATCCTATCATTGGTTTTATTTTTCTGAATTTTCCTAAAAATTAATTTTCTTCTTATATTTAATACAATTAAAACCTTACATATACATTCATTTATTTTCATTTGTACAAATAATGTTTTCAACCTTCTTCGCTAGAACTCACAATTATACACCCATAAATTCATTAACATCAACCATGGGAACTCCTCAATTTTATTTAACTCATTTAAATTTCTACAGAAAATCATTTACTAAAATTTATCTAAAATCTCATATGATTAATCTAGATTTTTTTAAAAAAATATCATTGACGAACCGAATCCATGAATAACAAATTACCTTGATACAAACTATTATAAAAAACATTAATTTACTACAATACCCCAAAACCATGATGTTAAATCATTGTAAACAATTCCTGAAACCTCTATAATGATTCCTAAATTTTATTTGTGTCAATTTAATTTAAATTTAAGATATCATAATGAATATTCATAAATTTATAGAGAGAAAAAATCATGTTGAGAACTATATTTCCATCTCATCCCATGTTATGATGGAAGGTGGTTCAAATATTTGAATCCATTATTTTTTTCTTATCTATAAATGAATATTTATGTAATAAAACCCTTACCAATTCATTTTAAATACCATTAAATAGTTAAGTATTAAAAAATTAAATAAGTATTTGTAAGTGTGAATTTGGTTCTTCATTTTATATCTTGGTAAATTGAATTGAATTTTGGACCATTTTTATGATAATTTGATTTATCTCAAAATTAATCTCAATATTTGAAAACACTAAGAAGGTTGACCTTACCCCACACATTTGGGGGTAATATATACTCTATTAAAGTTCATTACCTAATCTATTCTCTTTATATAAAATGTTTTATCACTTAATTATGATCAAATTGACCATTTTTTCTTGTCATATTTTTTTAATTTACTCTCAATATCATGATCCTAATAAATGAATTTTCTACTTGGTTTAATGATTTTATCTTGTGTTAAAGGATCATGTATAAAAAAATATACTTCAAATTCAAAACATCAATACCCAAATGTAAAAAATAAAGAAAAAATTAAATGAAAAAGGGGTTGGAAAAAACATATCATAATTTTTTAAATATTAGGAAACAAAATGCTTGATTTTTTTTGAGAAATGATATAAAAAATATTATACTACCATATGAATCATTAATTCCTACAAATTTTTAAATTTAAAAATCTATAATATACTATCATATTAACTAAACTAAAAAATATTAGTATAGTGAGTATTATGGTGTTGAACCCATTATGAAGAGTTTGATATCCAAAGTTTTACTTTGATCCAAATGTTATGAATTTATATTTTGTATAAATTTTTTATTTTCAATAAACTGAAAAAATATAAATAAGTGATACCCTAAAAAACATTATGGAATTTGTAATTTCTAGGATCATGATTTCTATTAACCTCCAATATTCTATTGAATAATTGAATTTTGTGGGAATCAAGACTATACAAATTCTATGTCTTGTGTTTTTTTACTACTTATTATACTATTATTTTTCTTTGATTCAGAATAAAATTAGTTTAATAATTTGGTTACTCCAAACATTATTTAAACATATATAAGCACAATTCATTCAATGGTCAAGAGAAAACTTGATTCAGCAGTTTACATATTAAATTACCATTCTTCAATCAACAATCACTATTTACGAGTATTAATATATTCATTTTTAATAAAGAACGAATATGTAAAATGGAAATAATTAAAATTTAAAATAACAAAAACTACATAAGTCAATCAAAATTCCATTATAATTCTATAATAGAGTACTAGAATTATATAGATGGGTGTTTATAGAAAGAAGTTACACAAATAATGAAATAAAAAAAATATATCAAACTACATTTTAAAATAAGTTAACTTTATAGTATTCACTTGAGATCATCCTCTAAGATTTTTTTCCCTCTTATAAATATGGGGTTTTAACAAATAAATTAATTCAAAAAAAATTTATATTTTATGTTGATTTATACATCATGTATCCTATTATAATAAATTGGTAACTCTTCCCCTATGATAATGGTCCTTCCATTCAGTTTATCATTATTTTTAGAATTTAGATACACAACAATTATGGTTGTGTGTATACAAAATTGGAATATCGATATTTTATTTTTTAATCATTCTACAATATCAAAACATATATCATATATTCAAAATATAGAAATATTTATCATGAAATATGATTCTTGAAATCTATTATCACTATAATATGGTTACTTATAGAATGTTAATGGTTATAAACTCATCAATATTTCTCTTTCTCTACCTTGGGTTCATTATAAAACAATGAAACATACCTATAGTTAAAATAAACACCATTTATAGAAAAAATATACACTGCAATCTAGTACTCACTATTCATCATCTTTGAACTTATACACCCATGAAATAAGTCCATAACCCAAACATGGTCTTTATTAAAACTATCCTATTCCTTATAGACTAAAAAAATAATTCCATCACCATACTAAGTGAAATTACATGAATATATCTTATTTTTCACCACTTATAGTTATAAGGACATCTTGGTGGAAACCATTGTGTGAATTTATATCTCCTTCTATGATCCATTATGTCAATTATTAGGACATAGATTCTTTAAATAAAACTTGATAAATCAATCATTTCTTGCAGTTGTCTTATTTTCTGTTATGTCACACCATGTGATATGGGTCTTTTGATGCTTTAATAGACCCCTTTACTCCATCTATAAGTCATGTTAAGTTAAATTGAAAATTGAATAATTAAAAATGATGTAAAATATTTTAAAATCCGTTCTTACATTAAAATACTAAAACTACTAAAACCCATATTAAAATTAAGTAAAATTATTTATTAAAATAATATATATGTATATATTACACTTATAGTAAAATTTTTACAATAACTATATACTATCAACATTACTAATATCTATAATTATTATACAAATATATGTTTAAATAAAAATAAAATAAATTTAAACATATCTAAAACCTATGAATGAAATTTTAACATACCATACTTTATTTAATGAATGAGTGATAAAGGAGGTCAAATGGTCATTACAACCCACCCATTTGAATTAAACAATTCATACCTCAAAGTATACTCCAATACCTTCTTCCTTTTCTTAAATTAAAATGTTCTAATCCCACTATAACCTATCTTTGGTTAGAGATGAGACCAAGAGTGTCTTTCCAATCCAGAATTTAGTAGGTATGAGTCTTGTGACTATCAATAAGAGATTATACACATATAAACATGAAGAATTTTCTCTATAAACCTTTAATAACAACCAAGACAACCATAAAAAGGGAAACACATTATATATATAAATTTAAACAGGAAAATAAATAAAAATTATATCATGATTCAAATTCTATAAACATGATAATTTAATAAAAAAACCAAATAATTAACATAAAAACTTCCATGTACCAAGATAGTGAAATAAAAAATAGAATATAAAAATTTCATTCAACGGGGATTCATCATTGACATCTTAATTGATCTCCTATGGACTAACTCCATAGAATCCATTATCAAAATGAGCACATAATAATGAAAATAATAAATATATATATTAGTATGTATGTGCACAAATATTCTTATAAGGATGGGTATAATAATTCCCAATATGAAATCCCAAGTATTGAAAAATTAAGAAATTCATAATTTGGTATTTATAATTATAATTTTATGATATAAATAACAAAAATTCATAGTCCTAACACATATAAACACACAAGGTAATATATTCGTAAAAACATCATCTAGTAACTGAAGATTATCCTAATATCTTCACCCATGAATATCCATAATTAATGCTCCCAAAATAAAAAGGCCGTAGAGATGTTAAGAGATAGATCAAAATAAGGGACACTATGAAAACACACCCACATATATGAAATAAAACTCTAATTTATAATAGTAAATATATCATATAGACACCCTATATATGGGGGATAAAACCATTTTGAACAAAATAAGATAAAATCCCTTATTCATAATAAGGGGTACTAATATAGAGGACCATGGTTACATATGGTAATTGAAGTGTCTGTAAAATTGTATTTATATTTTTTGTAAATAAGGAAGTAAATATGTGGTGATGTATTTGGAGAAGTGGTTAGGATCCACATAGAGGATATAAAGTTGTTTCTCATACTCTTAGGAGTAATGACATGTGAAATAATATAGTTCTTATAAATATTTAACAACATAAATTCTAGGAAGTGGATATAATATTTGAAGATATTTGATATGGTTATCAGGGTTATGAAAAGTCTCGGAGCAATGAGATGAAATTTCTAAAATAGTAATTTTGGAAGTTGATCATCTGATAATATATATATTTTTTGTACGCAACTTATTAAATTTTCTTATCCTTTGGAAAATCTAGCTAAATGGGGTGATTTAGAACCCCAAAAATAAAGAATATATACTTCAAGTACTATTTTTTTTCTTCTCAAATTAGTGAGAAACAATCTTGGATATAAGATGATTTAATTCCAGATGGGTCAAGACTGATTTGATAAAGTATAAACATTATATGGAAGAATAGTTCATTGATATACTCTAATTAGAGTGATTAATATACAATAAAAACTTAAAAATGTTCTTGAATGAGTTTATAATTATTATAAAAATTCTTATAATTATTTTAATATATTTAGGGATGATGTAAAGAGGTTTGAGAAGGCCTGAGAATATTTTATGTCACCCTAATAATATTTAATAAAATTTAGAATTTCTATACTAGAAAATGAAAAATATTTAATGAGATTATTCTATAAGACAATCACCTCATAGAATTCATCTATGTGGGAAAAAGTATCTAAGTAATTATGATATTTCAATTTGTAAGCTACCTAGTGTAGAGGAGTTGAAATAATTAGAAAAAAGAAATCTAGATACATGATCCACCATGTAAAATACTTATTCTATACATAATTGATGTGTTTAAAGCATTTTAAAAGTTATCCATATGGGAATTAAATTAAAAAGTGATTTCTCTTACAAAGGATGATAATTGAATCCATGATTATAATTGATTATCTCTTAATAAGATTTATCTATGTGAAACAAGAGTTTTCAAAAAGGAAATAAAGTTATGTGAGATATCCCAAATAATGATATGTGCCGATGTATATAACTTTTGTTATGTTCAGAATGGTTGGCCAATTCATAAGTGAATAGATCTTCAGAAGTTTTAAAACAGAAATGAAAAATTATAAAATTATAAGGAAATTTAGTTACATGAGACACTGTATAAGTAAATTCATTTATGTTTTGGAAAAATTATCCAAGGGATTTTAATATCAGTAAAATTAATAACACCAATGTAAGGAAATTTAGTTATATGGAGAATAATGTCCCTCTGATAAGAGAAAATACAAAGTGAAAATCAGAGATTGATATAGATTAAAAAAAAATATTTCCATAAATATGAGATTATGAAGAAGGTTATTTCAGATGATGCTTATGACATGATAATGTGTTTATGACATAAATAATATCTCAATAGGCATGATATAATCCTAAGATGAGAAAAGAGGAGAAAATGAATATTTTTAGATCAAAGTTGATTAAATATTTTATTCTAAAAATAATTTTTTTTTTGAGTTTTTTAGAATAATAAAGATATTATTGAGTTTTAGTTTATTTGTTTATTAGTAAAAATATTATTTTATGATGAAATTTAATTGAGTATAATGAAGAAGGAAGAGTGAGGTGTTTATTTTATGTGTATATATTCAAGTTTATTTCTATACAGTTTTCTTGTGAAGCTCTTGTAACACCCGAGACTTTTATGTTATATAAATCATCAAAGGAATATTTTTCTACACACAACACTTTCTTGTCTTGCTTTACACGAAATTTCAACCTTTCTCGATAGCTTGCGTCGTACGCAATACTGAGTTTCACTAAACAATGATATGCTAATAAAATATTATTAAAACTAGCCGTTATGAATAGTAATAACCACTTTTTGAAATTTTATAAATTTTATTTTTCAAAATGGTCTTCATTTTTGGATTCGGAATATCGAAATTATCCTATGGTGAAATTTTGGTATTTTTCTGAAAACTTTCAATTTTTGATGAATAGTGAAACCACTAAGTGGTAGTTAAAAAACCGATTTTTTCATAAAACCTAATTTTACCGCTTCTGTGAGTGGAATTTCTAAAATCTTAGAGACACGGTTGATGTCAGTAAGTAAAATGTGGTTCAATGAGATGAAAATAATTTTTTGGTGAATAGTAACTTTTTACTTTTTTTTACCACGGTTAAAAGTAAATAGGGTAATTAAGGATAAAAATGATATTATTATTACCCTAACACATGTCCTAATTCTATTGGACAAGTGTAATTCGACCAAAAAAAATCTTAGGAATAAAATATGACCATTTAGGTCCACTTGGATTAGATTAGGACATTTATTATTAATTTATTTAATGAAGGGTTAAAATAGTTAAAATCAAAGTTTAATAAGTAAATAATTTTTAATATGGGGTTATGCATAAGATAAATTATACTATAAATATTAATTAGAAATATAAAAAGATTTCCCACATAATGGTATTTTATTTTTAATTTTTAGACATTAAATAATTTAATTTATTTATGACACAATCATGATGCAGTAATTATCTTATTAATAAAATATTGACATAATTGATGTTATAAATACCCAAATAAATGTAATTTGTGACTTTTTATGAATTAAACTAATTTTCTAGGTTAATATGACATGTTAGTATTTATTTAATTAACTTTTTTAGAACTAATCATTCTGTTATGATTTTCACAAAAATTAATTACTAAATAGTGTCAAAATTGACATAAAATAGTTTTTAAAACAAATATTATATTATTAATTGTTATTTTATTTCTAAAAATCTAATGTTCGGCCAAATGACTTAGATAAGGTTATATATATTAATAATAAACAACTTTTGGTTCGTTTGGCTGCTTATAGTAAGTTTATTAACCTTATAGTATAAGAACACAAGAAGACACAATAAAAGTAAAATTATTTAACTTAATGTTAAATCTAAATGATAAGGTTAAAATAGGAACCTAAACTTGTCTAAATTATATTGGATGAGATTATTTCGACCCATACCTACCTTATCTTCTAAATAAATAAATTTGGAGCTATTTAAAACCAAACTTGACTTTATAATAAAATAATATTTTTAGTTTTTCCAAAGAAGCATTTCTCCTCCCTTATAAAAGGGCACATCCTCCCCCTCTTCCACACACCACTTTGAGCCTTCAAACTCGGCCAAACCCTGCCAATTTCTTCTCTCCACTTCCCTAGAAACATCCTAGAGGTTCTGGACTTCTTCAAAGACCTATTTTAGTGCCATAAAAGAAGGTCTCAAAGAAGCACTTCAAAGAAGAGGTAATGTCCGTTACCGATTCTTACATCTTTATTTATTCTTCCACTTCTTCTTCTTTAGTTGTTTCATTATGAAGTAATAAAATCAGTATCACTCATATACTTATATGTTATTATAAGTATGAAACAACTCTATTTCACCATCTATCCATCCTACGGAAAAAGAAATCACTGCGCGTGCGTACGTACAGAATACCGTCTCCACGCCGTGGTGTAATCTATTTTACACCACCACCTTACTTGTATGGGTATAATGGTGTAAATAATGAATATATATGACTATTATAAAGTGATACTGATTCTGAAATAGTATACATACACTTCAATACAATTCCACGATCATAGGAACAATATCATCACTCGTGCGTACGTACGGAATACCGTCTCTACGATGTGATGCGACTCGTTCTACATGATCTTTATTTCAAAATGATTATATAAATGAATTGAATGAATTGAATGAATTGAATGAATTAATATGATATATATTACACTAATACCATTCTGGAAATGAGGTATCTATAACCTAAAGAGAAGAATAAGAATTTATTCGACAAAACACGCATAAGAACAAAAAGTTATAAACCCCCGAAGAACAAGTAACAATAAAATATTACTACTAAGAAGCTAAGAATATGACCATATATGATATCATAAAAATAAGTATGATTCTGTAATAAGTCAATAACATTATTTAAATCATTATACAGGAGGTTCGGACACGTACAAAGCATATCGGACCTAAGGTAAGGGAAATATCACAATCTCATTTTTATCCGAGATTGTTTATACTTTGGTATTTACTGGGGTGTATTTTATCATCCACATCCATGTTTCCTCAATATTTAAAATTATTTCCATCCACATACAATTGTTTAAATACAATTTTACCCTTTGGTGAGTTTTTAGTAAAAGATATGAAAGGAATCTTTTGTCGTTTTTCGTACGATGTACTTTTTGAATTTTCCGACAAAAGTATGAGAAGAATGTTTTTTTAACTTATACGGCATGAATGGATTTTTAAAACATTATTTCCAAGAATATTCCTTTACAAGTTTTCATGTTTATTTTTAATCAACTTATTTTAGTTTAAAATTGTATGACATTTTAAGAAAGGGAAAATGTTTTTGAAGTAGAAAGGATATTTTCCTCAAGAATGGTGTTCAAGTGTTTTATCAAAATTATTTTCCATATAAGATAATAAAGGGTTCTCTTTATATCCATATTATTACATTGATTTTATTGTGTTGTGATGGAATTATTTTTATGAATTCCTTTATCTTATAAGAATTTTTTTATGATGTCACGATGTTTAAGATTCCCATTTTTATTACATGGGTTATGCAATGATTTATGATTTATGATTTTGTGGCACACATAAGAATGGTATCATTATGAGATGGGTGGGACATATATCTCCCTCCAATGCATTGGGTAAAGATTTTATATCTCATGAGATAGACATGGCTGGAACGGTAGGTTATACCGGTTCAGTGAAACAGGACTGAAACAAGGGTGACTCAGTTCAGAAATGGAATTTGTCCACTAAGATAGTCTTGGCAATGAGTCCTGACTAATAAGAAATGAATCTCTATGATTATGTGTGTATGCCAAAAAGTTTCAGGTTTTAAGTTATGATTATTGGGATTACATTTCACTTCTATGATTTATCCCATGTTATGATATTATGATCTCTTTTGTAGGATAATATTTCCAAAAGTTATGTTCTTATGTATATGATGTGATTGATATTTATTTTGTTTACCCTTAATGAGCATTTGAGCTCACCCTTTTGTATGTTTTATTTCCCCAGGTCAGGAAGAAGGTTATTAAGTAGAATATGCCAAAAAGAAACTCTAGATATGATGAAATAAATTGGAGGCAAAGTAGATGCTTTATGAACCAGTTGTTTATGTTTCCTAGTTTCTAAAGACACTATACCTATACGGTCCTTTCTTGGTTTTGTTATATGTTGTAATATGTGTGATTCAATTCTGAAGTAATAACAATGTATGTAATGTATGGGTCGTTATAGCTCTTATACTGCAATAGATAGTTCCACACTGTGTATATGAGTGTAGTATAATTTAATACCATTTTAATGATTCATATAAAAATATTTCAATGAGAACCCTTAAGATGGAATAATATAATCCTATATAAGAATAAAGTAATATTTTATTTGGAATATTTTCAAGAAATGATATGAAGTTTTTTGGTGTATTTTTGGAATATCATTTTTGGTGAAAAAATGATACAATGAATATCTTTTGAACCCAAATCTGGCTAGTTTATAATATTCCATATCGGTAGGAGGATAATTTTTTAAACATGAATTGAACTTATGGAACATTTAAAATAAAAGGTTCATTTAATATAACATCCCATGAACATGAGAAAGAGGAGCATGGATCTCTTGGTGAGAATAAACCATCAGTCCTTACGTCCATAGAATATAATAATGGATAACTATTGTTGGGTGTGTGTTTTATAACTAAGAACCAAGAAGAAATTGGGATGTTGAAGAAATATAATAAGAAAAATAACCAAAAAAATTTACTGAAACCAATAGAGATGAAGATAAAGAGAGAAAATAATTTGTGAAGTATACATTATTTTGAAGAAAGAGAAGAAAAATTGGTGAGTAAGAATAACAAAAGGATAGGTATTAAGGGATACTAATAAAAATATATTTTGAACACCCAGTCATAGTCTAGCTCCTTGGGATATTGATTTTTGATTTTATAGAATTAGATTATGTAATGAACTGAATGATGCTGATAGACCAGAGTCAGAGTTGCATGCATGTGTTCTTAAAGAAATCATATTAGACCAAGTTACTCTATATTGAGTATAATTTTTTTGGTACCAATTTACCTAGTTATTAGTGAAAATCCACTTCAAAAGGAGGAAGTTTTTGAAAATCTCATTGGATACGAGTATAAAGAACTCCCCGAAACAGACCAAT
Source organism: Viscum album (assembly GCA_963277665.1). Lineage (NCBI taxonomy): Eukaryota > Viridiplantae > Streptophyta > Magnoliopsida > Santalales > Viscaceae > Viscum > Viscum album. The sequence goes on along the minus strand of OY728152.1, from coordinate 1,808,776,419 downwards.
TCAAATGCATAATATAGATAACTACACCAATTTTATATGGTCTAACATAGTTTTAGTATAATACCAATGAAAATTAAAATGTATTTATGATAATATTGTAGTGTAGAATATGCTCCTTGTACATTTCAAGTACAACAAGAAGTATATTTCTTGAGAAGATAAAAAACTTATAAATACCACATTCCATATTTAATTTCTTTGTATTATCGCATGTGGTGCTGTATGTCATGTAAAAAATAAAATATCCATATGTACTAATTGGATATATAGGTTCAATTAAAAATGAGGGTGTTAAGTTTAATAATATGAATTATAATTTTTAAAAAGTTTTCACACATAATTCGTCTTCTCTCTATTGTGTTTTCATTATTAATCGGGTATGATAATTGGTATCAAAGAGAATGTAACCAATGATAAGATCATTTAGATTATAAAAATATTAGTCTGGCATAATGTTCCATCTATTTTTTTGAAAAATTTTCACAATTTATTTATCTAATATACATGATCTGTAAATTTTAGATGTTTGAGGAAGATCCTATGATGAAAAATTCTGATTCTATCACAGTCATATTAGACATTGAATTATTTACCAATAATTTGAGAAATAGATAGAATAAATTTCTTAGATTGTTGATAAAAGATTAAAATAATGAATAAGAATCACTATTATCAAAAGTTTATAAAAATGGTAAGCATTTATATTATCATTATACCTCTTTTAAAGAAAGTACAAGATGTGAAAAATATTATTCTAATTATTCGCTCAATGAATTTTATTCTGAAGTTAAGTATTACTTGAAAAAGGGTTATAATGAAGTTACAATATATATTTTATCACACATCACGAGACTAATTGAAAACAATTAATCACTAGAAGTAGAGGACGATGCATATAAGGAATAATTGACAAAGAAAATGAGGTCCTATAACACTCTAAAATCTTGTAAAATTTAATAATAATATATCGAAATTTTCCATTAATGTGTTTAATTATTTGACGAAGAATTAAAAATATTCCATTTCTAGAAGGATATTTTTAGGAAGGAATTTAATGTGGGGTTAAATTCATTAGAGAAACATCATAAAGTCTCTATAGAAGTGAAATCTTCCCAAAAAGAAGCTAAAGAAATATGATCAAAAGAGATAAAAAACTCTCTTATAGAGAAATGTAAAATACATGAGGATTAAAATAAAAAAATGTGGGAGGAATGGGAATAAAAACAAAAATTATTAATTGTTGAAAATAATACAATCAATTTTACGTGATGGGATATTGATGTGAAAATGAGAAATCTATATTCTTCAAAAGTTGAGTGTTCCCAAAAAATTTAGATGGAAAAGTGTTCTGTCACTTAGCTGTACAAGATGTGTTTTACCACAAAAGGGACATATGTTGGTTAAAATGTGAACATGAGATCATTTGGAGAATAATCCACCATCAGATAATATAAAAATATACCATATAACCCAATTCAATTAGTTAATACTGAATCTACATTTTTTTAGAATTTAAGAAAATCTAAAATGTATGTATATTTTTGGAAGGATACCATTATTTGAAACCCACTATTATGTTTGGGGTTTAGGTGAGAAATTCTAAAAAGATATTCTTTCAAATGGATCCCAAAATGTTGGTTTTATATCCCAATGATTACAAGCATGTAAAGTTTGATAGATTGAATGTACATGAAAAAGAAATACTATAATTAAGATATGTCATAATTTCTAGATATTTATGAAAAAATAAAATGATTTGTTGAATAATAATTTAGCATGTATAAGTTTAGAATGTACCAAATCAAGGGGGAATAAATTTGACATTGAAAATAGACTTACTGGTGTAAAACATGAAATAAAAATAAGGAAAAATCTTTCTAGGAAAAAAAGATTTAAATTCATTGAAAATTTGTATGAGTTGTGAAATATAGGTGGTTACTATTATTATGAATATTGGTAAAAACCTTACAAGTATCATAGATTCACTAAAGTTTATATTTATCCACCATACACTAAAAAATAGATGAATAAATAATGCATGACTTCAATGGGATAAAAAAATCATTGAAGAAGAATTCTCATAAGTTGACAGTGGAGAATGGTCACAATGATCCTTAAACCTTTGGGATTAAGTGATTCTAATATGGAAATAGTTATAAAATTATGGAATAGTACAACAAGGATAAGAAAATCATTGTAAATTGGAAAGGGATGTAATCCAAAAGGAATGATTCAATATAAAAAAGAGATAGTTGTATTTGCATGGTCAAAGTAATCCTTAATGAAGTGTATGGATGGATTTCGTAAAACGTATAGTGAAGATTGGTCAAGGTTTGTGTGGAAGGAGTAATAAGGATAGTCATATCACTATCAAATATATGGAATGGATTTCAAAAAAATAATAATTGAATAACTATAAATATAAATCATTAGTAATAAAAAATTAATAAACTATTTTTGCAAAGAATAAATCCACACTATAGAAGATACAATACCATATGCATAATGATAAATTAATAATATGGCCAGATTAGATGAAAGGGGCCAGACTATTTAAATATAATGAAAAGTTTCAAAGATTATTGTTCTATAATGTTTGGAAGCACATTAAAACAAAAAATAATGTCCTATATGTAGAAAATACCCTGATTTCAATAGACTTTCAAATATGTATACTCAAGAAAATACTATCATGAAGAGCTCCAGACATTTTATAACTTCAACAAAATAATTATCTAGGTTGAGAAAGCTATCTCAGATCTATTTCTCAAGACAAGGAGCTGTTAAAGAATCCACCTTATTCCCATATAATATTTTTTATTCTTAAATTATTGAAATTTATGGCAGTGATGGTTAGAAAGTATCCCTTAAGGGGGAGCTATCAAAGAGAACCAATCAACCAAAAATTATCCATTTGACATAAATATGGAATTTGGGATATATTTGATGAAAAATAAATATTAAGGTATGATTTCATTATCCCATCCTTGTTTTAGATAATGTGATTTATGTTTATTAAGGAGGAGTGATTATGTAACTAAATGGGTAATATGTGACCTACACTAGAATGTTTTTTATGTTAGTTTTTAAGTGAGTGGAAGTTGATAAACCTTCTTGAAAATTTATCTATGTTGTCCTTAGAATTTGAAATATAGTTAATAGTAACAAATATGATGGAAATATGGGAATCCTTATTTTCTAAACTTATAAATGTATTTTTCTACATGGGGTTAGTAGATATAGACATAGAGTTGATTAGTTGATGGAACGTTATTAATATAAATGTGATTCAACATCTTAATCAATTGATGCCTTGATGTTTTGAGGTTCCTATAATTACTTAAAATTGGTAATCCATGATTCCTATATATTTCCTTCACTCAAATGAATTCCTAATGAATCTATAAAATGGAGATAATAATTACATGGTGAGAATATGTTTCTATTGAAATTATAAGAGTTTTAAATGGATGGGAATTATATTATAATAATATCAATTAGGGGTAGAATCACATATCATTCATTCCCAACTGTTTCAATTAGAGGGTGAATAAATATACCCCCTTATTCATTTATTTTTAATAAGGAGGAGGGAAAACATTAAATTTAATTTGGATAAAAGTGGATGGAGAAAAGTGTTCTTTGAACTATGATCATAATGTGTATTGACAAAAAATAAAATCGGGGAAATTTAAGTGCCCATTGAATTTTTATTTTTTTATATTGTCAACAAGGACGTCAAATTGATGTGATGTATCAGGTGAAGAAGTTAGTATAAACCTAAAGTTTATCAGGATTCAACCCCTACTCTAATAAAAAATGACATGTGGAAGATACAAATTCCTATAAAGATCTTGTTGGGTAGCTTCTAGGTAGCGCCTATATCACCTAATGATTGTTGATCTAGTTATTAGGTTTATGAAATGTTCAAAATAATGGAGACACACTATTTACTATAGTCACTTCTAGATTATAAATTCAAAGAAAAGATGTCTATTTTACACAAAATTAGATGTTTTATTATCCAAAATTAAATATAGTGGATTGGGTTAATTAACGAAACAATAAATGAAAGTTCCATTATTTTAATACCATGAATTTTGGTTGCTAAAATTATTGAGAAACACTCATGGATTCTAGAAATATGATTTAAGATGTCCCAATATTTATTTGTTAAAACCTAACCAGAAGCTAACAGAAAATCTAGTTGAAATATTCTAATTTGAGTGTTTAATATTCTAAAAAACCCTATAAATGTGATTAAATGATTTTATAATTATTATATTAATTCCTAAAATTATTTGGATTTTTTTGAGATAAATTTAAGAGGTTTAACAAGGCAAAAAACTAGTTGATGCTACCCTATGCATATTTAAAGATGCATGGAATTCCTTCACCAGATCTTGAAAAATTATTAAAGAGAATATCATATGTAAGAAGAACAAAAGAAAATTTTTCTATGTGGAATTAATATTATATGGTCATATGTTTTTTAATTTTCAATATATCAAATGTAGAGGGTCTGAACAAATCAGTAAAATAAATTCAGCTACATAATCATCCATGTATGTTAATTCATTTATATAGAAGAGAAGTTGTCAATGAAATAGATAAATTATCCATGTAAGAGTGAAATGAAAAAGGTATTTTTCGTAAATTTAATGTTAATTTGATCCCTGATAAGAAGTGAATCAAATTTAAGAAGAATTAGATACATAGACAATGAGTTGGAAAAAGTAAATTGAGCTATACAATCTTGACCACATATTGATTTGTGACTACATAATTATATTGAGTTATGCACAGAATGGTTCTATAGTGTGTAAGAAAATATATCTCTATGCGAATGAAAATTATTACACCATGAGAATTTATGATTTATTTATTTTTAAATAAATTAAACCATTTAGATATATTTGGATTCATGCAACACCATGTTTAAATGATACATGATACTATATGATAATTTCATTTAAACATGGTCATTATATCATGGCCTTTAAATTAGAAGTTATGAATAGAAATAAATAAATTATTAAAAATATATATTTTACCCACATTATTTGGTTATCTTTTGATATGAAATAAAAATAATAATTATTTTAAAGTCTAAGAAATGTTTTCTGAAAAAATGTTCTTTTTTCAAAGGAAACAATTTCATTACTTCTTACACACATATAATAAAATTACTATTTTTTGAAACTTTTATGAAATTAATTTTTAAAAATTACCATAATTTTTTAAATCATCATATCAAACTTATCTAGGGTGTTTTGTTTGTAATTTTCTAAAAAGTTTCATATTTTGATGAATGGTAAAAAATATTTGTTAAAATTGAAAAATTCTTTTTTGTTTAGATTATTTGTAAAGATAATTATATTTTAAATTTGTTTTAAAGAAATTTTTTTTAATTATATTATTATAAATACAATATATGTATTTAGAATAAATATTTTATTGAAATTAGAAATTAATACCTTCTATACTTATGATAAGTTTCTATTTGGAATATTGCTTTATCATTGCATCTCTTGCTATAATTTTAAATTAAAATTTTCTAATTATGTGAATTGAATTTGGAAAAATAGGTTATATATTTGGAATCATAATAATTTATATTTTATAATTTGGTCAAATTTAATTTATGAAAAAATTAATAGTGAAAAAAAATCAATTACCACGGTTAAGGTAAAAATGAGTTTACCGAGGTGTTAAACAAAGAAGATAAGAGTTCAAAATGATCTAAAAACTTGAATGAATATTATTTTTATAGCTATACATCCACCTTATACTATCCCAACATAGAAAAAAAATGTTATTTCTAATATTTTGTCTTGTGAATGAATATCATTTTGGATTATTTTGTGAAATTTCCAAGGAGGTCCCCTTTCCCTACATTTAAAAGAGAACTCCCTCCCCTCACGTATTCACACATCGCATGACCCTTTAGATCGATCAAAACCGACCAAAATATTTTCCCCACACCCCTATAAATGTTATAGTTCTTCTTTTTCTCCAAAAAGAAAAACCCTTGGGTCCTTAAGGGGAGATCCAAAAGATGTTTCTCTCAGAAAAGTTAATTATCTTAACAAATCTCTTTCATTTCATTTTTTATTTTTATACATTTAATTCTATTTTAAAAATTAAAATATAATAAAAATAGTGTATCACATATAATGATATGTTATTAAGTTTATGGAATAATATTTATCCATCTCCCCTTCCATCAAATGGGAAATGAAACCAGTGATCGTGTGTATGGAGGACTACCACCTCACGAACCAGTTACTCCTATTTCCCATAAAAACCTCTAAAGGTTGGATATAATGATAGAATTAATATTTATATGTAATATATAATATATAATATATAATATATAATATATAATATATAATATATAATATATAAATATGATTCTTTATTTATAATATCACATAAAACTTCTTAATTTCTATGTCGTTTAAAATACGATAACATCGCTCGTGTGAACGATGTACTACCTCCTTGCGAAGCAATGAGAATTTTTTCCCCACAAAATTTATAGGAATATAATAAGGATAAAATTAATGAACATATGTGATATATATGATATGATATTTATTATTTAAATTTAATATATCACCCAATTCCTTGCCATTTAACACATTAAGTGAATGATATCGTCGCTCGTGCGTATGGTTGGCCTACCATCTCCATGAAGAAATGTGATTGATTCTTATTGCAGAAATTTTAAGAGTATTTATAATATTGTATCTAATGAGTAAATATGATATTTATAGCATTTTTATAATTATTTATATGAATTAATTTTATCATATGTATAAGAACAAAAACAATCATTACAAAACACTCAGGAGAATACATGGAAATTAACACCCGAAATAATAAAAATAATGAAATATTATTAAATAAAGGCTGGTAAAATGTTATAACATGATAATATATGATATTATAAATATGTTTTGGATTATTTTACTAATTAATAACTTGTTTAAAATGAATATAATGTATGTTAAATCATGTTCAACTAAAGTTAAGCATGATGTAAATGACTTCATCTCAATTTCCCTTAATTGACACATAATGTAATGTTATGCACCAAATATATTTTATATGGTTTATATACTACCCATTTGACATGTAATATCATGATTAATTAACACTTCAATTTATTTTAAATTTCAATTTTAACTGTTTCATCCAATTTTATTTTTATTGGAAATTACTATGTGGTAAAAGTTATTGTATAATATCACATTCTTTTGTGATTGTTAACTTTACCTTGAATAAATCACTTTATTAAGATAATTCTTCATTGGAAATATAATTTATATTAAATATAATTATTATTTTATTATGGGTATTACTATTTCCTAATATTTTCTTCCATTTTTACATACAATGTTTAATTTGAATATTTTTTGATTAATTGGAAAAATACTGATAAATCTGTATCCTTTACTCTATTAGGATATTTGATGATTAGAAATATTGGTTAATGAATTAAATTTATTTTTTCATATATGAGGAATGATTTTTAAATGAAATTATATTTAGGGACTAAAATTTTATATCCTCTCGATGAATGAACAAGTCCAATGAGATAAATCAGTTATCGAAATAAAATTGGTATTTACCTATCGTTTTAAAACAACTTGTGAAAGGTGTTGACATATTGAGGTATCATGTGACTAAAAACATGATGTAAAATGATTAATCATTTTTATCATTAATAATTAAATTATTATTATCCATGATATTTTCACAATGATATAATATCTAGATTCATTTCATTCTTAGTTTATGGATAAAATATAATGTGTTTTTTATTATTATTTAACTTTACAAACTAATTATGCATTATCTTATCATAATTGTAATGTTATTAAAAAGGAATGTGTGTTCATTAATTTAACTTTACATTTTGATTATGCTTATTGAATCATTATATATTCCATTATACTTAACCCTTACTGAATATTTGATCTCAACATTTTTTTTGTTTCCATTCCCCAATATATAAACATGAATTCTTAGAATAAGTTCAAGGATGCCAAGTGTTTTCTATTATTATGTTTTTTTATTTTTTTACCTATGTGAAATGGGTATAATTTGTCTACCACGTTCTTCAAAACTTATAAAATTATCGATCCTTCATGATTTTATCCCATGCATGTTTGAAAATGTAATAATAAAGGCACCAACTTTGGGTTACTGGATTTTGGACATTACAATTGGAATACGAGGAAGTTTAGTAGAAACATTAAGAACTAGATTGAGGAAAACATAGATTAGGGAACATAAATATATGACATAATTTGAGGATAAGTATAAAAGAACATCCTAATGTTTTGGTAAGGAAGATAATATGTGGTTTTTCATAGAAATACATCCTAATCTGGATATTTTCAGTGGATGTGGTTTTGACACAGAGGTACCTAGGGGTAATTACTCTAAATTATAGCATTAGGATTGACTTCACCATTACCTGGATCATGAATACTGGCCTTACTACATACCTAGTTCGAAACTATAGGGGGACATGATTAGGATAATTCCAATTTTCTTTATAAACCATTATTAATGATTTGAAAATTAAATTATACATAAAGAAACCAATGTTTATTATTATGAGATTAACAGTTCATATATTTTTAAATTTATGTTAAGTATAAAAGAATATTTATAATTATAAATTTTAATTTAAAATTAATAATTTATGTTCTAATAATGTATATTCCATTGTCTAGAAATTTTTCCTAGATGGAAGAAGGGTATCAATACTCATGGCCAATGTATAGATTTCCCTATTGTGAAATCCAATACAATTACTATTAGAACTGAGAAAATTATCTCTATATTAGGGAATGTTAATCAGGTTAGAATAAATAACCGTTCCTAGATAAAAATCCTATTCTAAAGTGTGATTCTCATAGGTGATATCACTTCATGAAACAAAATCCCCCATCATTTGGTGGAAGTACTAATCCAAAGGTTGAAGAGAAATGGATTAAGTCTATGAATAAGATATTTATATCCTTAGGATGTAATGAAAAGGGAAATTGTCACAACCCGTCCTTGGGGCCCATGCCGTGACTACCCCAAGCCTGCCTTCCATAGGCCAGGGGCTGATGACTAGTACCAAGGAATAATTCCCAGTAAAAAGGGAAGGCATTGCCTTTGTAAAGTAAACAAACACCACAGAGCAAGTAAGCAGAAGTAAGCACTAAGTAAAAACTGGGTACAAAAGTAAGTGCGGAAAAGTATGTGGGCCAGAATACACACCCAAACTAAAAGTAAAGTACAACTGGGAAGGGAAAACAACAACTGAAAGTAAAGCCGCAACCTCGAACCATCCACTAGAAGTCCCACCTGAAGGGTGGGTACAGATAGCCTCCACAGCTCCTCGGGTCCAGCTGTCCACTCAGAGTACGCTCCGTCCAGTGGTCCACCTCCAGGTACCGTCCTACTCATCGTGCCTCTACCCCGATTAGCGTTGTCCGTCATCTGCAACCAACACAACGTAGTGCAGGCATAGCCCGTGTAGGGGTGAGTATAAACTACTTAGTAGGGACCCCGAGACACCCGATGGTCTCCCAGAATCCACAAAGGATAATCCACAAAGGAAAGATACAATCACAAAGTAACATCCGACACTGCTTAGGTATATACCCATACATATACCTAAGTCATCAATTCCAGCTCAGGTCCATCATCCGAGCCCAAGTACAACCCAGTCCACACAAGAAAACGTAACTCGTTCCACAAAGGAAAGAAAAACGTAATCCACACAGGATATCAAGTCAAACTTATCGAAGATAAGGATTAAAAGTCAAGATTCATCTCACACAGGTATACTTTTTCATAAGATGAAAGAGATGATCAGATATTTCCACTGATTCATCTAAGCCGTCGGACGCACACATGATCGATAGGTAATAACCCCCACAATGACCCACAAAGGATTGATAGGTAACTAACCCTTGCAATGACCCACAAAGGATCTATAGGTAACTAACCCCCGCAATGACCCACAAAGGATCGATAGGTAACTAACCCCAGCAATAACCCACACAGGATCTGTAGGCGCTGGCCCACATAAGACCGCTGAGCGCTGACCCACACAGGATTGGACCCACATAGGATCGGTAGCACTGATCCACGTAGGATCGCTGAGTGCTGTAGTCGTCGCCGTCGAATCCACGGAGGATTCTTGCACAGTCATCCTCGCCGTCGTAGTCGCATCCAACTCTAGGGTTCCCGCACACAGCAAGCTCGTTCGGAAGGGTCCGCTCCACGAGCTGAGGGGTTGATACATCAACTGACACATAGTCCAAAGTTGATGTATACAAAAGTTCGGTATCGTCAATAGGAACTCAACGTCACATACGACGCGTCAATCAGAGGCCTAGTCTGAGAGTTATTGGATTTTTCGTCCCAGGGGCCTGGTTGGTTTTTAAATCCAAATTAACCCGACCGTACTCCAACTGCGTCCAAAACTCAAGAGGAGTAAGTCAAAAGGCCCGTCTCACTAAGAGGAATCCATCAAAGTTGACGGAACGTCAATCGGACGTCCGGAACTCAAGTTATAAGCGTTTCCGCTCCGAGGGCCCAGTTGGTTTCGTGTACGAACCAACCCGGCCGAACCCAAAGTACTCTGAAACATTGAGTGTAATATACCAAACCGACCGTCTCGATCCAAGGATCGCTATGCCACTGACGGTGCGTCGATCGGTGGTCCGTAGCCCAAGTTATGGGAAATAGACCGAAAAGTCCAGTATTAGGGGGGGTTTGGGCCCGGTCCGACCCGGCCCGGTACCCCCTGGGTCGGCCCGAACCGGGTTTGGGTCCAGCCCGCTTGGGCGAGGCGCATCCCGGCCCGGCGGCCCGGTCTGGCGGACCGGCCGGGGCAGCCGGCCTGGCACGCAGGCACGCTGGCGCCAGCAGGTGACTAAGCCATTTGGCCGAGTGGATGACAGGGGGGGGGGCTACCCCCCGTTTTGTAACCGCGGCCCCCTTAATGGGGCCGCTCAAGATGGCCACCCGGGGGTTGTAACCCCCAGCTCATTCCTTGTCCGGCCGGCTGTTGCCGCCACGGGACTGGCAAGGCCAGCCCCCCTGCTCCGATGCCAGTCGCCTGGAACCGACCGCCGGTTCCCCTGCTCCGCCGCGGCCCAGAACCAGTCGCGGCCTTGGTTCGTCCGGCGTCACGCGACGGCTCCGCGCTCCTCCACCGCGGCCCCGCTCCGGCCGCGGTGCTTTTGTGGTTCTCTGGCGCAGCGCGATGGCACCGTGTCTTTGGTTCATCTTCAACGGCATGACGCGACAGCACCACGCTTCTCCCCCTTTCCTTAACAATTCCCGCGCGGTGCTTTGGCACCGCGTTGCCTTACTCAAGCTGCTTCAATATCAAACAACCAAAAAGGGGAGGAGAGTCGGCCGTGTTCGTCCAGTCCGACCTCCTCCCATTATTGCGATAACAAACGGCCACAAAAAAGTTGATAAGCCAACGTTGAAGTAATCAGAAACAAACTAAATAATAATTCCCCTACCTCGAACGTAGATTGAACGGAGGTTCGTCGCGGAAATAATCGTCACGAAAGGAGGCGTCGTGAAAGGAGAATCGTCGCGGAAGAAGGCGTCATTGGCATCGCGGTACACGACATCATGTAGTCGATCTATGAGGATTCTGCATTCTTCGTCGGAGATCGGTGCATTCTTCACGTTCTTCGCGTTCTTCGCGTTCTTTGATGAAGAAGAGGAATATCTTCAAGCCTCCCTTAGATTTTCTCTCAAACCTCTCAAGCAACAAGACTTCCAACCAAAAATAAAATAAGTTCAACACTTATCTTATTAACATAACTTAAGCATTTGAATTTCCAACATTCAAAATAAACTCACCAATTAATTAACTTAAGTTATCAAAATTAATGGTGTGTTGAAGGAGTTAGAGAATATGAAGGGGTGGGGTTCATGTGGGCCCCACCACCCTCATAAACTCCTATAGGAAGTTGGGTGGTTTCCCCCAACTTCCACCCAAATGTTTTAAACACTTAGAAAATAAAAAATGTAGTTAAATTTTTATTTTAACTTCCACAATTTTTTTCAACTTCTCTCGTGAAAACACAACTCCAGAAAAGGTGTTCCTAAGCAATTACCGGCGCTGCGAATCCATCGGTGCCCTCGGAATTCGATTCCGAGAACCGGTTCAAAAGATATAAAAACCCGCTCGTTCGTTCACTAAACGTACCCGAGCTAAACTTCAGATAGAAATTCAGGGGACACCGGGCCTCAGAATCAAGTGCCGTCAGAAACTGCATTCTTGTAAAATTCCCAAGAAAATTAAGAAAAAAATTTCCCTTGAATTTTATGGGTCTTTAAATTACTTCCACCTCAGGGCTTTACATCCCTGTAAAGGTACATCAAAAACTAGGGGAACAAATGTGGGTACTGGGCACGCATCTGAGCCTCCCGATCCCAAGTGCTCTCATGGAGGTTCCTGTGCTGCCATCTGATGCGCACTAGAAGAATCGACCATCCATGTAGGACCCACTTTTGTTGATTCTCGATCTCCACTGGAACCTCCGAAAAAGTCGCCCCATCATCTACGTCCAGCTCCCCATGGTCAATGATATGCGTCGGGTCGTGCACGTATCTCCTCAGCTGAGATACATGAAAGACGTCGTGCACTCAGTACAACTGAGGTGGTAGAGCCAGGCGATAAGCCACCTTGCCAATTCGGCTGAGGACCTGGAATGATCCGATGAAGCATGGAGACAACTTTCCACCTCATCCAAATCTCCGTAATCCACGTCGAGGTGAGACCCGCAAGAAGACGTGGTCGCCATCCTCGAACTCTAGTGGCCTCCGCCTCCTGTCAGCATAAGACTTCTGCCAGCTCTGAGCTTTTCTCATCCGCTCCTAGATGACCTGGACCTTCTCTATCATGGCCTGGACCATCTCCAGTCCCACAAGTGCTGACTCCCCAGGGTCTGTCCAGCACAGAGGTGATCTGCAAGGTCGGCCGTACAACGCCTCGTATGGTGCCATCTCGATGATGGAGTGGTAGCTGTTGTTGTACGCGTACTCCGCCAAGGGTAGGTGGTCCTCCCAGCCGCGACCAAAGTCGAGGACACATGTGTGGAGCATGTCCTCGAGAGTCTGAATGGTCCTCTCTGTCTGACCATCCGTCTGAGGGTGAAAGGCGGTGCTCAGACGTAGCTGCATCCCGAACGCCTCCTGCAACCCCTTCCAAAGCCAGGAATTAAATCAAGCATCTCGATCGGAGATGATAGATGACGACACACCATGAATCCGTACAATCTCTTGAACATAGAGACGTCCCAAGCTCTCCACTTAGCCCTGATCTCTGATGGGTAAGAAGTGAGCCGACTTGGTGAGTTGGTCGAAAATCACCCAAATGGAGTTGTGACCTCTGGAAGTGCAAGGATGTACAGTCACGAAATCCACAGATATGTCATCCCACTTCCACTCCGGGACCTCCAAGGGCTATACCAAGCCTGATGGTACCTGGTGCTGTACCTTCACCTGCTGGCAGGTGAGGCATCAAGAAACAAACTCTGCCACAACCTTCTTCATGCCCAATCACCAATGCTATCATCTATGATCCTGGTACATATTTTCCACTCCAGGATGTACCGCCAAATCGGAAGTGTGAAACTCTCTCAGCACCTCCTCCCGTAAAGCAACTGGTACCAAGGTACGTCCTCTGAAAAGGACGTCGTGCTCTCCTCTTAAAGAGAAACCATCAGGTGCCTGTCCTGAGGATATCTGCGCACGTCGCATCTCATAGTTGGCGTCCCCATGCTGTGCCTCTCTGACCTGCTGCACTAGTGGAGGAGTTACTATGAGTGACTGAAGGAAGGCTGATCCATCTCTATCAACAAAGGATATCTGCAAAGCGGATAGCTGCTCTGTCGCCTCCCCAAGTAGCTGAATGCCCATCCTCCGGCTGAGAGCATCGTCTACCACGTTCCCCTTTCCAAGAGTATAGACTATTTCAAAGTCTTTGTCCTAGAGGAACTCGAGCCATCTCCACTGTCTTAGATTCAGGTCCTTCTATGAGAAGATGTACCTGAGACTCTTATGGTCAGAATAGACTGTAAAGTGCTCGACCATCAGATAGTGTCACCACATCATTAGAGCAAAGACCACTGCTGCTAAATCCAGGTCATGGGTAGCGTAGTTATGCTCATGCCGCTTCAACTGACGTGATCCATAGGCGATCACAGCCCGCTCCAGCATCAGGACACATCCGATTTCGGTCCCTGATGCATCGCAGTAAACTACGTACCCTACTCCCTCCTCCAGCAACCTCAATATAGGCGCACTGGTCAATCTCTGTCTCAGCTCCTGGAAGCTCTGCTGACATCTGTCTCACCACACAAAGGGTTTCCCCTTCTTTGTAAAAGCTGAGAGTGGTGCCGAAACTCTGGAGAATTCTAGCACAAATCTCTGGTAGTACCCAGCTAGTACCATGAAACTCCGTACCTCTGTCATGCTCCTAGGTGGCTCCCAAGCTAGCACTGCCTCGATCTTTGCAGGATCCATCGTAACTCCTGTCTCAGAGATGACATTTCCCAAGAAGTGGACCTCGTGTATCTATAACTGACACTTCGAGAGCTTTCCATAAAGCTGGTGCTCTCGGAGTGTGTCTAGTACAACCCGTAAGTGGTAGGCGTGCTCCTCCTCAGTGGTCGAGTATATCAATATGTCATCGATGAAGACCACAACAAATCGATTGAAGTATGGCTGAAATATCCTATTCATGAGGGCCATGAACACTGTTGGAGAATTGGTTACGCCTAATGGCATATCCAAGAACTCATAGTGGTCGTACCGACATCTGAAGGCCGTCTTTTCCACGTCGTCATCCCGAACTCAGAGATGATGATAGCCTGATCTAAGGTCTATCTTTGATAACCACCATGATCCCTTGATCTGATCAAAGAGGTCATCAATCCTCGGTAGCGGATGCTTGTTCCACACTATCACCTGGTTCAGGCGACGATATTCGACACAAAGTCGCAAGCTCATGTCCGCCTTCTTGGAGAACAATATTGGGGAAGCCCAGGGTGAAATACAGGGTCAGATGAATCCCTTGCCCTGAATGTCCTCCAACTGTACCCATGTCTCTCAAAGCTCAGCGGGGGCCATCTGATATGCTGGAGTGGATATCGGGGCTGTCCCGGGGTATAGATCAACATAAAATTCTACCTCTCTGTGAGGAGGTAGTTCTGGAACGTCATCGGGGAAAACGTCCACATACTGATCCACCACTACAGGAAAATGAGGACTCCGCACGTCAACTGCTCATAGGATGAGGCTAGCCAACTGATGAGTGATGGGCTGTCCTCTACTCTGCTGAAGTCCATCCTATGCTGCGAAGGCTCCCTTCTCACCGGTGAAGGTGAACCTGCTCCCGTCAATGCGTACACATCACACCTTGCGCCTAATACAGTCGATCTGAGCATGGACTATAGATAACCAATCCATGCCCAAGATGACGTCATAAGGCCTCAACGCTGCTACAAAAAGATCCTAGCCGAAGCTCTTGCCTCCTAGAGTAAGCTCACACTGCCGGCACCAGTGCGTAATCGTCGAGTCTGCTTTCGTAGGAGTCTCCAGCCGTAAGAATCGAGCCAACAACTCCATTGGAATCTCCGAGGTCCGAACAAGGGCAACGACTATGAAATAATGACTCGCTCTTGTGTCTATAAGAACTGCAACAAGGGTGGAATAGACACAGATAGTACCTCGAATAATCTCGGGTGCACCGTGGTCGTAGGAATCCGCTACCTGAAGCTGTGCCTGTCTCTCCCGCCAGATCCCTGTGGTCGGGGTGGACCTTCTGGTGGTGGTGGTAGAGCCGCAAAGTGTTTCCCACCACCTACTGCTCGACCAACTCCTCTTCCTTGTCTGCCTTATCCCTATGGACAGCCACGGTCGACCCTCTGCCTCTTCCTGGGTGGTCCCTCAACTGTCTGCTGCTCCACTGCACGACGGGTCGGGAAGTCATGAGCCATGTGACCTTGCCTGCCGCATGTGTAGCACTGTCTGCCTCTCGAAATACTGGCTTCGTGCTTAGTGCCCCGCACTGCTGAGCCAGTTTCCTGAGTTCATCTGCCTGAGGGTATAGTATTCCTGGACCCATGAGTCATCCGTTGACTACCTGCTGCAGAAGACTCTGCTACGTGCCACCCTGCGGTAGGTCTCGCTTCTGATGTAGGCTCAGCAAGGAAGCTCTCGATCAGAAGGGCTTTCTCCAGTAATCCTTCCTATGTCGGAATACTGAGCGAGATCAGCAATGCCCTGATATCCTACCTCAAACCCTGCTTGAAGGTCCAGACCGGGACGAATGGGTCCCGTACCATGTCTGTCGAGTAGCGCGAGAGATCGGTAAATCTCGCCGAGTACTAGGCGACCGTCAAGCTGCCCTGCCGTAGCTGAAGAAGCTCCTGGATGCACACCACACAGAGGGTGGCTGGGATGAACTCTGAGTGAAAGAGGCTCTCAATCTCTGTCCAGAGGAGATATGCCTCATCGTTCACCTGGAGCATCAAGCTCGACCATCTGGCTGCTACCGCCTGCAGTAGGCTCGCTGTGAGGATCACCATGAGGTCTGTTGGTGTCCTCACTAACCTGAAAACCCATACAACTGCCTCCAGCCAATCCTCGGATGCCTGAGGGTCCGTCTCCCTGCGGAACCTGGGTGGTCGCTGATGCTGAAACTCATGCAGTGCATTAAGGCGACGTGCATCGCCAGTGTCTGGGGCTGGTAGGATCGGCGAATCAGCGGGTAGAGGTACCGCCGGTGCCTCAGCTCTCAAAGGGCCCTGTACCGAGGCCTCGTCGCTCGGTGGGCTGTCGTCACGGACAACTCTCGGAACCATAGCTGGCTGCCATCATGGGGCCATCCTGAAAAGAGACAGGTGCGCCATGCTCAGAACAGTATACCTGGTGAGCTGACACAAAGTAATCACAAAGAAAACATGAAACACACATGCCATCAATGTTGTCGTGCATTAAGTCGGAAATCAGAAGTCAGGGTCCTGGTGTACGGATACGTCGGCCGCTGCACCAACACTGGACTCCCTGGACTGATAACTACACCCAATACTCTTAACACTATTGCTTCACATAGAAAAAGATCAGAGTCCTGAGTTCTGCGGTAGAACCGAACTCCTCTGATATCAATTTGTCACGACCCGTCCTCGGGGCCTGTGCCGTGACTACCCCAAGCCTGCCTTCCATAGGCCAGGGGCTGGCGACTAGCACCAAGGAGTAATTCTCAGTAAAAAGGGAAGGAATTTCCTTTTTTAAAGTAAACAAACACCTCAGAGTAAGTAAGAAGAAGTAAACACTAAGTAAAAACTGGGTACAAAAGTAAGTGTGGAAAATTATGTGGGCCAGAATACAAACCCAAACTGAAAGTAAAGTACAACTGGGAAGGGAAAACAACAACTGAAAGTAAAGCTGTAGCCTCAAACCGTCCACTGGAAGTCCCACCTGAAGGGTGGGTACAGATAGCCTCCACAGCTCCTCGGGTCTAGCCGTCCGCTCCGAGTACGCTCCGCCCAGTGGTCCACCTCCAGGTACCGTCCTGCTCCTCGTGCCTCTACCCCGATCAGCGCTGTCTGTCGTCTGCAACCAACACAATGTAGTGTGGGCATAACCCGTGCATGGGTGAGTATAAAGTACTCAGTAGTGACCCCGAGACCCCCGATGGTCTCCCAGAATCCACAAAGGATAATCCACAAAGGAAAGATACAATCACGAAGTAACATCCGACACTGCTTAGGTATATACCCATACATATACCTAAGTTATCAATTCCAGTTCAGCTCTAACATCCGATCCCAAGTACAACCCAGTCCACACAGAAAACGTAACCCATTCCACATAGGAAAGCAAAACGTAATCCACACAGGATATCAAGTCAAACTTATCGAAGATAAGGATTGAAAGTCAAGATTCATCTCACACAGGTATACTTCTTCATAAGACGATAGAGATGATCAGATATTGCCACTGATTCATCTAAGCCATCGGACCCACACATGATCAATAGGTACTAACCCCCGTAATGACCCACAAAGTATCGATAGGTAACTAACCCCCACAATGACCCACAAAGGATCGATAGGTAACTAACCCCCTCAATGACCCACAAAGGATCGATAGCTAACTAACCCCCGCAATGACCCACACAGGATCAGACCCACACAGGATCTGTAGGCGCTGGCCCACACAGGACCACTGAGCACTGACCCACACAGGGTCAGACCCACACATGATCGGTAGCACTAATCCACGCAGGATTTTTGAGTACTGTAGTCGTCGCCGTCGAATCCACAGAGGATTCCTGCACAGTTGTCATCGTCGTCGTAGTCGCAGCCAGCTCTAGGGTTCCCGCACACAAAAAACTCATTCGGGAGGGTCCACTCCACGAGCCGAGGGGCTGATACATCAACTGACACATAGTATGAAGTTGATGTATCCAAAAGTTCTGTATCTTCAACAGGAACTCAACGTCACAGAAGGCGCGTCAATCAGACGCCCGGTCTGAGAGTTATTGGCCTTTTCATCCCAGGGGCCCGGTTGTTTTTAAGTCAAAATCAACCCGAATGTACTCCAACTGCATCCAAAACTCGAGAGGAGTAAGTAAAAAGGTCCGTCTCACTAATAGGAATCCATCAAAGTCGACGACACGTCAATCGGACGTCCAGAACTCAAGTTATAAGCGTTTCCGCTCCGAGGGCCCGATTGGTTTCGTGTACGAACCAACCTGGCCAAACCCAATATACTCCGAAAACTTGAGTGTAATATACCAAAACGACCGTCTTGATCCAAGGATGGCTACGCAACTGACGGTGCATCGATCGGGGGTCCGTATCCCATGTTATGGGAAACAGACCGAAAAGTCCAGTATTAGGGGGGGTTCGGGCCCAGTCCGGCTCGGCCCGGTACCCCCTGAGGCGGCCCGAACCGGGTCGACCTGACCCGGGCTCGGGCCCGGCTGGCGCGGCCCGGTCTGGCGGACCGGCCGGGGCAGCCGACCTGGCACGCTGGCGCCAGCAGGTGGCTCGGCCATTTGGCAGAGCGGATGGGGGAGGGGGGGGGGGGGGGGGGCTGTCCCCCGTTTTGTAACCGTGACCCCCTTAATGGGGCCTCTCAAGATGTCTAGCCGGGGGTTGTAACCCCCAGCTCATTCTCTGTCCGGTCGGCCCACTCCGGCCGGCCGGCTGTTGCCGCCACGGGACCGGCAAGGCCGGTCCCCCTGCTCCGATGCCGTCAGCCCGGAACTGGCTGCCGGTTCCCCTGCTCCACTGCGGCCCGGAACCGGCCATGACCTTGGTTCGTCCGGCATGGCACGACGACGTCGTGCCCCTCTACCTCGGCCTCACTCCGGCCGCGGTGCTTTTTTGGTTCTCCGATGCAGCGCGACGACGCCTTGTCTTTGGTTTGTCTTCAACGGCGTGGCATGACAGTGCCACGCTTCTCCCCCTTTCCTTAACAATTCCCACGTGGTGCTTTGGCACCGCGTTGCCTTACTCATGCCGCTTCAATTTAAAACAACGAAAAAGGGGAGGAGAGTCGGCCGTGTTCGTGCTGTCCGACCTCCTCCCATTATTGCGATAATAGACGGCCACAAAAAAGTCGATAAGCCAACATTGAAGTAATCAGGAAAAAACGAAATAATAATTCCCCTACCTCGAGCGTAGCATGAACAGAGGTTCATCGCGGAAATATCTATCGCGGAAGGAGGCATCGCAAAAGGAGAATAGTCGTGGAAGAAGGCTTCGTAGGCGTCGCGGTACACGGCGTCGCGTAGTCGATCTCCGAGGATTCAACGTTCTTCGTCGAAGATCGGTGCGTTTTTCGCGTTCTTTGTGTTCTTCGTCTTCTTTGACGAAGAAGACAAAGATCTTAAAGCCTCCCTTATCTTTTCTCTCAAACCTCTCAAGCAACAAGACTTCCAACCAAAAATAAAATAAGTTCAACAATTATCTTATTAACATTACTTAAGCATTTGAATTTCCAACATTCAAAATAAACCCACCAATTAATTAACTTATGTCATCAAAATTAATGGTGAGTTAAAGGAGTTAGAGAATATGAAGGGGTGGGGTTCGTGTGGGCCCCACCACCCTCATATCCTCCCATGGGAAGTTGGGTGGTTTCCCCCAACTTCCACCCAAAGGTTTTAACCACTTAGACAATAAAAATTGTAGTTAAATTTTTATTTTAACATCCAAAATTTTTATCGACTTCTCTCATGAAAACGCAACTCCGGAAAAGGTGTTCCTAAGCAATTATAGGCGCTGTGAATCCATCGATGCCCTCATAATTCGATTCCGAGAACCGGTTCAAAAGTTAGACAAACCTGCTCGTTTGTTCACTGAACGTACCCGAGCTAAACTTCAGATAGAAATTCCGGGCACACCGGGCCTCGGAATCAAGTGCCGTTAGAAACCGTGTTCTTGTAAAATTCCCAAGAAAATTAAGAAAAAATTTCCCTTGAATTTTACGGGTCTTTACAGAAATTTTAAACATGACGTGTATTTTCTCAAAAGAGATATTGATCAATGGTGGTCTTTGATCCAAAATACCATAGATTTGTAGGAAATAGAACTCATAGAATGGATAGATTTTAAGGAGACTTTTTTTTGACAAAAAATCCCCCATGAGAAACAAAATAAAATGAATAGAAAGTTACACGCCTTAAAGAATAAAAGGAATAAAGTGTTTAGGGGTATGGTTACACTGTTACAAGTCTAGACATATATAATATGTATTATAAATGCAACATATTATGCTAGATCAACCATTTATTTAAAAGGATTATGGAATGTCTTTGAAGTTCACTAGTATCTCAATATTTTTCATCATATGATAAAATAGATTTATGTTCCATATCATAGATAATGAATTTTATAGATCCTATATGTCCACGGGAAACAAAGAAAATAAGAGGATAAATGAGCATGAATAAGAGGGGAATGCATTGAAGAGTAATAACAGAATGTTGCAACCATATAAAAACTATGGAAAGAATCATCCTAAGAAAATCTTGAAGGGGTTGGGAGTTTTTTTATAAGTGTGTAGATAAGGGTCATTATGATAAATAATGAAAAGGGAATAAATAAAATAACATGATTCAATGATTTAAATTTATGGGGATGGGAACTTATATAAAGGAATGACTCGAGCATCAAGGGAATCTACCATAGAAGAGGACAAGGAGAGAAGGCCATGAATATTTGATCACTACACCTGAGGTGGAAGTTCCCAATGATGTGGTGAAATGTAATTTAATCCTATTTTAAAATTTATGTAATGATTTATTTGATTCTACATCCTCCCAATATTTTATATATTCAATGTTTTATCAGAAAATTAGATATATCCATTTAAATTTATGAAGAGAGTTGTTAGTCAAAACTCTCAAGGGAAGTCTCACTAAACAAGGATGTGTAAGTTTATCCCGATTATGACACATAAAAGTTCCATATTTTCTAACTTTATTATCACAACTATGGTTTAATTTAGTATAATACTTTTATGGACGAAATTTCAAAATATGATGCAAAAATGTTTTTTCAAGAAGAAGGCAATTATGATTCCTGGTGAAGATATAAAATATATTATATTTATTGAAGATACATATTCATCCAATACATGTATAGATCAACCACCACTATATCTATTGAATGAGATTATTTGGGTTATAATATAAAACAAATATGGGTATGGAGAAGGTAATATTCAAATTGAGGATGTACCTATTTTATAAGAATATATTGAGTTATTTCCTAATGAATTACCTGGACATCCCCTAGATCATTATGTAGATTTTTCCATTTATTTAATCATTTATCAAAGGCCAATATCTAAGACTCCATATAGAATAAATACTTTGGAATTAGCTATGTTAAAGAAACAACTACGATATTTGTGTGATAAGGGATTTATTTTTCCTTTTGTTTCACTATGGAGAGACTTTATTCTCTTAATTAATAAGAAAGATGGATCCATGAGACCATGCATTGTGAAACACCTGGAAGGGTGCAAGGTCCCTGAGAGTGGGGGGTAAATCAATGATCCTCAGATGAAAATTTTCTTTTTTATGAAATTTCCCCCTTTCATTTTCAATTCAACCTCTATGGCTGGTTAAGGCCTAGATCTACACTTCAAATGATGCCGTTACACAAAATCATAAAACATAGGGATTTTCAAGGTTCGTTTAAAATAACTACTTCTTGCCGTATTGGTTATTATCCCCAACACAGGTTATTCACTAAACCAGAAGATGATTACAAATGGTAATTAGTTAAACCCCACTATTATAATATGGTTAAACCCCCCAACATCTCTCTAACTTCTTCTTCTTCCATAAACTGGTTATGCTCCCCACCTCCACCTTCTTCATCAAATAGATTGTTTCTCTATTCAAGTAACTTCAACAAACTCTGATATAACTTTTCAGCATTGCCCAACTATTCTAATCACCAATAATGATCAGTTTATTTAGTGAAACAATTGCTCAAGCATAGTGTTGTTTATTTCGATTGAAGTCCTAGCCTCACTTAGACGTGGGAAAGGGGTGCAAACACATTCTTTTAAAAAATAATTATACAAGAATGACCTTAATTTTTTTTCCACTTTTGTTTTTCTCAAATAACACACAATCTCCCCTTTCTTTATAATGTTCTTTTCTCTATATATTTATCATTTTTGGTTCTTATCACACACGCACACCCGTTTCTTTTAGTTTGGATTCTATGTAAGCATGTTATGCTTGAGTTTTATTTCTTCTTTAATGGCCTCAATATTATTCTCTTTTAAACATAGGGTTCTCTCGGATCTCCTTCATAGAGCCTTAATGGAGTTCTTGGTTCTGACTTTGCAAAGGTACAACAAGGGTGACATGCGCCGATTTTGTACTCGTGGGATATCTTCTCATGAAGAGACTCGAGGGTTCCAAAGAACCTATTGCGTGTTCGAGAGATTATACACATAGAAGGTGAGGCCTTTTATGCATAAGGGATGTACAATAATTTTTTCACGAACCAAGAGGTTCCCGATTCTTCTCTTCACAAACCACAAGTGACGCGCAGATATACTTTGTGAATGGGAGGCACGAGACTAATTTTCATAGCTAGGATATGTGGAAACACATTGTGTAGTGTCTTGTTTCTCAAAAATGAGAGCTTCCTCAAAGTTATCAACAACCCATCCTCAGTCGATGGATCTTTATTTATAGTCAAGAATCACTTCCTATGTATGCATTAAAATATATGAGGTAGAATTCTTTAAAAACCTGTGATCTTTGGGTTTGAATTATTCAAACTAAATATTGAGATATGTCACATATCTCAGTTGTTTCCATTCAACGAGGGCCTTATTCTCTATAGTTTATCCTCATGTGCATGACTTTTTGAATGAATGTACATAATATTCACCATGAAATCTTAATCTAGGAGCTTTATTCCTAGCCTTGGATGCTTCACATTTCCTCGACCTCATTCAAACTCTTCATCTCGATGCATGCATGCAAATTTTAATGCATTCAGGAGTTCGGTTCTTCTAGACGATCACCATGCACTAAATTTGAGCTTCAACGATGGCCAGAGTTCGATCAAGGAGGTGTAGGGGATTCTCTGGTGCACTGGTTCACGCCAGGTGGCTTCAGGTATCCAGAGGTTGAAGACAACCTCGATGCCTCTCCTCATCTATTTGATCAATCACGGATGATGGAGATTATATCACAGAACGCAGGATAGATCATGCGGTAGAGATCTTGCGTGAGATTTTATGGACGAATGAGAGAATGTACATGTTTTTAATAACCTATAACACATTGATATGTGGATGTAGGATCCATTTATTTTATCAATATACTCTCTCTTCCCTGAATCCAGATTACTCTTCTCCCCCCTCAAGTGGCACCCCGCAATGGTTCTATGCGGTCATGCTCTTAGTGCCCACTCTACCTCCTCTAGGTGTGGTCCAATAACCCACTCTCCACATGGGTCCACCACCATGCAGGCACCTGCGGTCTTATACACAGCCCGAATGAACCTCTTGCGGGCTGGCTTTGAGGCCTTCCCCTTGGGCACGGTAGACCCACAGGTCCCGCATAAGCCTTGGGTGAGGGCTTCAGCTGGCCTGCATGATTGGCCAATTTTTTTTTGGTAAAGGCACAAAACAAATATACTTTTTCATAAAGAAAAGTATAAACAAGATGATATATAATATTTAAACAACAAGACCCATCTTCTTTATCTCTAGAATTCAAAACCACCAACCTTCTTCTCTTGTTCTTCTATTGCTTTTAGAATGAGAATTCCAATGATCTTATCCAAAACAACATCACTCTTTTCTTAAGATCATGAATCACAAGGATCTTCAATACGTTCCTTTGATCCAATCATAGATGATTTATGGACTATTTATTCATTCCTCATGCATTGAATCATAGTGTATGGACTTAAATGTTGAAATGAGTGATGTGTTATCCTTTAAATAGGTGTCTTGGAACATTGGAGATCTGCTCAACAATCATTTGAATTTGTATCCAATCATTATTACATAAATAATTCAATCATTAGGAACACATTGAAAAGTTATTGACAATAAATGAAATCACTAGGATCAAAACATTGATTATTGGGAAATCAATTCTATTACAATAAATAACCAGTAGAATCTACGTCACATTTATGACTTATTCGATAAACTTTATGGAGCCCAATATTTTTCAAAGATTGAACTTCATTCTGGGTATCATCAATTGTGATAAAAGAAGGAATATATTACTAAGAAAACATTCTGAATGGGGAATGAAAATTATGAGTTCACAATAATTCTATTTGGATTGAAAAATATACCCTCTGTTTTTATGGATCTAATAAAAAAAAGTATTCAATGAATACCTTGATTTTTTGAGGGTATTCATTGAAGTTTTTGGTGTATTCTAAATGCTCTAAGGATGATGAGAATCAATTTTATATTATTCTCTATACTCTTATAAGGAAATAATTAAATGGAAAATTTAGTAAGTGTTATTTTTATATTCAAAAAATTTCTTTTATTGGGCATAATATCTCCATGGATGGAATCCTCGTTGATCTTGAAAAGAAAATGACAGTTAGAGAATGGCATACCCCAATGAATATAACTAAGGAACATAGTTTCATTTGTTTATAAGGTTAATATGAGTGATTCATTTATAATTTTTATGCATTTTCTAACATTTTATCCAAGACTACTCATAAAGGGGTTTTGTTTGTTTGGTCAAATGAATGTGACTAATTTTTTAATGATCTATAGAGGATATTGGTCAATGATTTGATTTTGACTCTACTTTCTGGAAATGATGGGTTGGTAATATATAATGATTTATAAAATAAGGAACTTGATTTTTACCATAAAAAAATAAAGTTATTTCATATGAATAAATGAAATTTAATACTCATGGAAAAAACTACTCAACCCATGATCTTGAGTTGGCATCTACAATCTTTTTTTTGATGACAAGGAGATATTATCACAATGGTGTAAGATGTGAGATACAAACAGATCATAAATACATCCTTTCATTGAAATATATCCATATGAGACAAAGGTGATGGATAAATATATAGAAATATTATGATTTCCCGATATGATACCACCTAGGGAAAGCAAATAAAGTAACAGATGGATTGAGTAGGTAAGATCATGGAGTTTTGACCCAAACAAGGGTTGAGAGAGATATTATGTTCACAAATCCTAAAATTATTGATATGTGAATTATAAAGTCAAGTAATACATCACTCATTTTTCTAATGATCATGAAACCATATTTATTTTAAAAGATATAATGTTCTCAATCTGATGATGAAAAATTTGAGAAGAAAATTAAAAATGCGAATGATGGGAAAAATAACAGAGTTCATTTGTGATGAAGTTATAGCCAAATTTGGTAAGATATCATGTTTTCCATATATACCTAATATTAAAAGTTAATTGTTGGATTATTCTTATACATCTAACATATCTCTATATCCTCATGTCACAAATATGTATAGGGATTTAAGGGAACATTTTTTGAGGGATAACATGTTGCATGAAATTGATGATTATGTTTATAGATATTTTTATTCAAAAATTTAAATATAAGAGAAAACAACTTAGATGAGTCATGTAATCTATTAATATTACTATATAGAAATGGGATGCCATTAGTTTGAATTTTTTCTGAATACTACCATGTAATATTAGGAAGAGTGAAGGAATGTGAGATATTGTTGGTTTCTAAAAAAAATCTGAATTTCATGGATATGAGAGAATATTTAACTATTTTTCACATAAAAAGTATCAATATTAATTAGTTTTTAATACTTCATAGTGCACCTACTTCAATTATTTATGATTGAGATCCCCATTTTACATCAAAATTTTGGAAGTCTTTAGATTTGTCTTGATACTGAACATAATTTTAGAACATCCTACCATCCTCAAACAAAAGGATAGTTAAAAGAACAATTAAAAAAATTGGAATATATATTTTTGTAAAGATCACATAACATAAATGGTATGAGGGATCAATACATACCATGGATAGAATTTTCCTAAAACAATTGTTTCCATTCAAGTACTCAAATGGTGCCATATGAAGCATTATATGGAGAGAGGTGTCATGATCCAACTTGTTGGGATGAATTTGGTAAAATAAAAATTGTATGAATAGATATTTTTGATAATAAAACAACAAAGGAAAAGTATCTTTAGGATCATATTAAATAATCTCAAAGTAGGAAAGATGTTATACTGATAATCAGAGGAAGGATTTAGAATTCCAAGTGGGAGATCCTATTTTTTTGAAAGTATCTTCAGGGAAATGCATTATATGGTTTAGTGATAAAGTGAAAGTTATACTGAAGTACATATAACTCTTTAAAATACTTCAAAAAATTGGAGTTGTTTCTTATATTTTGGATATTCCACCAATTATCTCAAAAGTACATTATGTATTCCACATATCATTATTAAGGAAGTTCATGACAGACCCAAAGCATGAAATCACCTCAAATGAAATATAATTGAAGACTAATATATCTTGGTATGAATAACCCATAGTGATTCTTGATACTAGAGTGAGACTGTTGAAGAATCATTCAACTCATCTAGAAGATGCACTTTGGAGAAATCATGAAATGGTGGAAGGAACATGTATACTAGAGGATGTTATAAAGAAGAACTACCATCAACTATTTAGATGGAAATATCTATGAAATTTTAATGCTGAATTCTTATATAGGGGGTAATAATGTAACACCCTATGAATTTATTATTTATTTAAATTTAAACAAATTAAAACACTACTATGTCTTATGATTCACATGACACCAAGTTTAAATGAAACAAAGTACTCTATTAACATAATATTTAAACATGAATATTATAACCTAGATGTTAAATTGGAGTGTATGAATAGGAATAAATAAATAATTAAAAATATATAGTTTACACACATTCATTGGATATATTTTCATTATAAATAAAAATAAGAAATATTTTAAAGTAAAATAAATGATATATGAAAAATGGTATTTTTTCGAAGGACATAGTTTCATCGCTTCTTGCACACTTATGATAAAATTAATTGTTTGAAACATTTATAAAATATAATAGATAAAATTAAATTAATTTTTTAAATAATCATATCAAAATTATATAAGGGTTATTATTTGGGATTTTTCTTAAATGTTTTATTTTTTTGATGAATTGTGAAAAATAAAGCATTTTATTGAAAACTAGCTTTTTTATCTTGACTATTTACAAAGAGAAATTATATTTTAAATGTGTTTTAAAGTAAAATTACTCCAATTATATTATAAAAAACACAATTTATATAATTTTAATAAAATTTAATTTTGATATTGAAATCTTCTATACTCATGAGAATTTTCTATTTGGAATCAATATTTTTCATCGCATATACGAGTATAATTTTGAATTAAATTATGCATCTTCAGTGAATTAAATTTAAAAAAATGGACTACATATTTATATTCATAACAGTTTATATTGTACAATAAGTTAAACTTAATTTCTATAAAAAATTCAATGTGAAAAATATATTAATTAATTATCAAGGTTAATATAAAAATGTGTTTACCGGTGGTTAATCTAAGAAGGTAAGGGTTAAAAATGACATACCAAATTGTCAAGCTATTATTGTATGACATATTAATATATTATCATAAAAATATTATAATATAAGTTTATTTGGATGCTTTTTATCTTTGTAATGACTTATTTTTTAATCTTGAAGGAAATTTCCTAGTAATTTCCAATGAGGCCCCCTTTCGCCACTTATACAAGAGAACTTCCTCCCTTCACTTATTGACACCCCCTAAGACAAAATTTCTCACAAAAACCCTACTCAAATATATATCCAAAATTTTTAAACTTATTCTAGATATTATGGTATTCTAAAAGGACCACACCTAGTGTCCTTAAGAGGAGGTCCAAAGGAAGTTTCTCTTAGAGAAGTTAATTGTTTTAAGAAAGCTCTTTCATTTTATTTCTTATATTTTCACATTAGATTATGACATAACAATTAAAATATAATAAAATAGTTATCTACCATATATTTTGATGTTATTATGTTTATGGAATAATATTTATCCATCTTCAATTCAATTAAATGGGAAACAAAATCTTCGATCATGTGAATGGGGGAATGTCGCCTTACGAACCGATGTAAGTCATTTTACATCAACACCTATCTAGGTTGGAAATAATGTTTTATTTAATGTTTATATATTATTTTTTATGATATAAATATTATGATTTAATATAAATACCACATATACCATCTTACTTTCCACACCTTATAAAATACGATAACTTTGATCGCAGGTAGGGTAGACTATCACCTCGTGAAGTGATGTGAATCATTTTTCACATACTATTTACATAGTATGTAATAATGGTAAAATTAATGAATATATGTTTTTATATGAGAATATATTGATTATATAAATTTAATATATCACCCACTTCATAACACTTTCACATGTTAATGGAATGATTTCTTCAATCAAGCATACGTATGACCTACCGTCTCCCTGATGCGATGTGATTCATTATCCATACCGAAAATTTAAAAGTATTTATAAGAATATATATAACAAGTAAATTTGATATTTATATAATTATTATAATTCATTATAATAATTAATTATATCCTATTTTTAATAATCAAATCAATCATTATAAAACACGCATGAGAAAACAATGAAATTGACGCACGAAATGATGAAAATAATGAAATATTATTAACAAATAGGTTGTAAAATGTTATAAGATTATAATATATGATATTATAAATATTGTTATGGTTATGATAAAAATTAATAAAATTATTTAACTATTATATAATAGGTTAAATAATGTTGAACCAATGGAATCTGTAAGGTAAGGGACTTCGTACCAATTTCTCTTTATTATGGAATATTATAATGTTATAGACCTATTTTTTATACAGTGTATAAAATAAAAATTTAAAATTTAATATCATGATTCCTTAGAAATAATGGTTTTTTATATTTCAATTTTAATTATTTAATCCAAAGGGATTTAACTTGAAAATTACCAAGTGGAAATAATTATTGTACAATCTCACTTTCTTTTTTGATTGTTAACTTTCTCTTGAACAATTATTTCCTTGTGATATTTTTTTATTGGAAATTACATTTCTATTAACGATACATAATCTTGAATGATTTATATGATTTTTTCTTAAAATGTATACCATTTTTACATATGGTGTTTACATGGAAATTTCTTTGATTAACATGGAAAATATTTATAAATTCGTATCCTTTATTAACTAAGGATATTTTATAGTAAAGTATATTGGTTGATGAATTAAATTGATTATTAAAAATATGAAAAATTATTTGGGTATTCAATGATGTGTGGGTAATAAAATTATATATCCCTTCGATGCAATGACATGTCTCATGAGATAAATCAGTTGGATAAATTAGATGGGTTTATACCTATAATTTTAAACCATATTGTTAAATGTATTAATGATAGAGGTATCATGTTCCCAAGAACATGAAATTCAATGATACATATTTTTCTTCATTAATAATTCAATATTTATTTTAAGTTATCTTTTTATAATGTTATTATATTTTGATTCATTTAATTATCACTTTATTGATTTAATGGAATGTGTTTTTAGTTATTTACCTTTATATATAGATTATTTTGTATCTTATCATGATAGTAAAGTTACTTAAATGGAACATGTGTTCATTTTTTTACATATCCATTTTGATTATGGTGGTTTAATCATGTTAAATTATTCTTTACATAAACCTAAATGAGCATTTGAGATCACAATTATTTTTTAACTTTCGATTGGATATATAGAATAATTATTTGAATGAGTTAAAGGATGGTAAATGTTTCCCATTAATATAATTCTTATTTATTCTCTATATAAAATTGTAATCATGTATGTAACTCGTTATCAAAAACTAAAACTATGATTGGTATTTCCGTATTTTTACCCTTGTATCTATGCCAATGTAATATTTATTACATTGTAAATGGGTTACGAGAGTTGGGTCATTACAAAAAATGGAGACATACATTTATTTAACCGTAAGATAATTTAGGTATGCAATCCACTACAAAAGTACATACATAATTGAATTGGAAAAATTTGAAAACGAATTTCAAGATGGAAAAAATAATTGATACAAATAAAAGTAAATTCATTTATGCTTGAGGGAATTGTATTATTGTAATAGAAAGAACTTAGAAAAAATTAGATATTGATTCAGAATAGTTTTTTTAAATTATTGGATTCTGAATAAAGTTATGTATAACAATGTTGAAGCTATTATGAAGTGTTCAGAACAATATGATGCTTTAAAGATACAAGATACAATCTTGAGATGATATAATTAAATGGTTTTAAGATGACATGATCACACTTTATTAAATATAAGATTCTAAAAATAGAAAAATAAATAAATTAGTTTTCAAGAATAATGTAGATATTGTTGTGTAAAATCTTGTCTATTTATCAGTGTCTAATTTAATTTATGAATCTAACTAATTGAGAATATTTAATAAAGAATAGTGTTGATTTGATTCTATTTTTATAGACTCAATTTGAGTTCGGTATAGTTTTTATATAAATCTCTCAAATTGTATGAGATAGTTCCACACCACAGGTATGAGTGTTATAAATTTTAATACAACTTTGATAATTGGTATTAATATATTATTGTGATATAATCTATGAAATAAGTTTCTGGTTTAAGATAGTAATAAAATAATATTTTATTTAGTCAACTTGGAAAAATTTAGGTGAATTTATTATGGGGATTTATATAATATTATTTGAGTTGAAAATGTAGTACAATGAAAATAATATGAACCCAAATTTGGATATTTTATAATACTATTATTTCATATGTGGTTAATTTTTCTAAAATTTATTATATTTATGGAATATTTTAATTGAAAGTTGTATTTAATATATACTTACATACTCATGATAAAGATGAGAGAAAATATTGACGAGATTATACACCAAACATCTATGTTTCCACACAAAAATAAGGGGTTGATACTATTGGGTGTGTGGTTAAGTACTAAGAACCGAGAAGTAAAAGATCTCTTGAATAAGGAGAATATAAAGAACAAAAATAATCCCTTGTATCCTATTGTGATGATGAATAAAAGATAATCGGGATAGTGCCTCATGAGAGGTTTCCAATAAATAGAATAAAAGTAGGGGAGTGAGACAAATTATTTCTACCAGGTAGTTTTAGTTAAAGAAGAAGAAAAATATGAATGAGAGCACATTCAAATTGAAAAAATATGTTATAAATGCTCAATGATAGTTTGGACCATAGAATATTTATTTGTGAGTTTCCTGTAATAGATTCTATTGTTTACTTGAAGTTATGAAAAGAAACAAATTTTGAGTTTCATGCACGAGTTCTTGAAGATATCCTAGTAGTAAAAGTCAATTTTATTGGGGAAGAGGATATTATTTTATTAGTTTTGTCTAACCTATTTCTTATAGAAAATATATATATATTAAGAGAAAGAAGATGCTGAAGAACTCATGGGATGTGAGTATAATAAATCCCCGTGAGTAGACTAGTTAACATTTTTTATACAGGGAAACAAACCCATGTAATAAGTGTGCCTTGGTTTTATGATGACATGCGGAAAACTCCACTTTTATTTGTGATAAGATTATAGTTGATAATCAATGACTTGGACTCTCCATGTACATTATGGAGTAGGTTCCCTGGGAGGGGTCGAACCTTATAATTTCTATGTGTTATCTTTACATTCCTTATATTATTACTTGTGTTCATGAATATTAGTTTAAAACGAATGTATCTAAATGTCTCAAATAGATACATAGGTTCGTTCAAAATATGGTTGATAATTATTAAAAATAATATTTGAAATTGGTATAAAGTGATCACATTTGATCCACCTCCCCCCTATTAGGCATATCTTTATGAACCATTATAAATATTAGTATGTATATATTAGAGGGATGTATATAATATATTTATATATATATATCAACAAAAATCCCTATAAAGGGAATTAAAATCCCTCTTTCTAATTTTTAGGTCGCACCAAGAGAATCCCTACGGTGGTGTGTTGACACACTCATTGTTAATATTTATTTTATTTGGTATCCAAAGTGGATAAATAGGCCGTCTTTCTTAAGGATCCTTTGGTTTCCAAACCAATAACATACTAATCCATATGATTTGTAACAGTTTTATAATATTTATATATAAATGGAAAATATGGGTTAGTAATGTAACGAAAAAACATAAAAGTAAACATGTAATAAATAATGTAGACAAATGAATGAGGGTAGTAATAAAAAAGATACTCCCAGAAAAAATGACCTTTACAAAACATTCATTATCTCATGGATTATATCATACCTTTATAATGAACACACTACATTGTATGTTATGTGATAATTTTATACTCTAGATGTGAATAGATAGTTCTCTTAAAAATCTATAAGTATGATACATATAAACCTCATCCATTGTTATCATTTTGAAGGTATCATTAATTGAGAACACCCCCAAAATGTTCATCTTGGTAAAAAATCACACTCATTCAGAAGTAAATCATTACATAAACATTTTATAACCTAATGATTATATAAGTGAGGTAGAAAAGTTCAATATAAGAAGTTTGATCTATGAAAAACTGAGCGAGGAAATACTATCACCTTTACCAACTATTAATTATCTTTTAAATAACCATAACTAAGAGAGAAACATTAATAATATAGACATGCACAAAATTTGTGTCAATACTAGATTCCCCCTTCAAGATATTCCTCAGGTTAGTTCTTAAAAATCATGAATATTAGAGATCAAATTGAACAACACAGGGAAAAATATTGGGAAAAGAGAAACATAGAATATTTTTATTAAAATTGAAAAATGAAATTTCTGAAAAAGAAAATAAAGTAAAACCCCAAACTAATGTGAACTTACTAAATTTTGGGGGAAAATAAAAAACAAATAAAATAATTCATTAGGAACTAAATATGGTTATATTGGATTAATAAATGTTTAAATATGTAAAAAATCCACAATTGTCTCCAAAAAATAGTTTGTTCATGCAAGGGATTGTTCCATGTGAGATTAAAATGTGTATCAGGATATTTCAATGTTGAAGAAAGAATCCAATTACTCTCATTATTTTATATATTCCAAAATAATAACTTTTCTTTATTAAACCTATAAAATATCTCCTGATATATTGTTTCTATCTTCCCAATTTAATTTAATGCATGTTTCCAATCCAGATATGAAAATTTCTTAAAAGGGAAAAATTACAGGGATGCATTCCATGTTGTAAAACTTTAGTACATCATATGCATTCTGAGACAATGTTGTGAAATGAGATCTTATGTTGGGACTCAATACTTTGGTTTAAGTTTTTTGAATATTTCAATCCTTGGTAATACATTGAGAAGGATTTGAAATATATTAAGGTGAATCCTCAAAATATCACGATACACCTCTATCTTAAAATTCCTCCCATGATCTTTTTCTAGGTGGTAGTAATAATTTTAAATTATTTTAAATCCTCCCATGGTATTTATAATTAAATTTATTTTACTTTAAATTTTCAATAATTTCCAAAAAAATTATATGTAAATTATTTTAAATTATTGATAATGTTGTGGGTTTTGTGAATCATTTCCTTAATACTTATAAATAACCTAATGGTATAGTAGTTTCCTTCATGGAATGAGATTTGGTTCTTCAGATTTTGAATGAATAAATTATTTTTCTTATATCTTGTATATGTTTTCACCAAGTGATGACCATCACATTATACTATGTCACCCATATATTTTGTCTGAATACTCTTATGTTTCCTATAGTTTTTCAATTTTCTAAGTCTAGATTTAGAATGAATATTATTCTTTTTTCAGGAGGCCCAAAATCACTCTTAATAACTCCATAATGATACTTATGTGATTCCATAATTACACTTACAAAATATAGCATTTACTCTAAGTGTATTAGGGTCTCAAATATAATCTCTCATAGTTGTTATGACAATTATTATTACATACCCGGATATTTTATTTTATACATCTTATCCCCTAGAAATATTCATCCAAAATTCTTAAAAAATCAATAATAAGCATTATAAAAATGATTTATATGCATTCCAGACATAGAAAAATTCTCCATGACATAAAAAATAAAAAAAACACAAAATAAATGTATGGATATTATAAATAATAAAAAAATGAATAATAATTGTAATTAATCAAGAAATAGTTTTTTTTAATAATAATGTCAAAAATACCGCTATATATTAACTATATGAAAACTACCCTTAAATATAAAATTTTGAGTATTTTATCAATGAATTTAAAAGTAAAAGATTTTGAAAATAGTATCACTATCAGTACTCCCATAAATAAACATTACCATCCTCGAGTAATATTCCAATACTATGTTTAATAAAAAATTCTCAAGATATTAGTGGTAGTATCTTTTAATTTTAAAAATCAATGAATTATCACGCTTATATATGGATTAATTTTCCTGATTAAAAACTAACTATAAAAATCAATTCAATATTCTATCAATCCTCATGTGTATGTTGTATATACCTCCCTATAAATTTATATGTCTTCACTCCCAAAGAATTTAATTCGGGAATTTTCTCACTCTTAAGAACATCAATAATTTCAATAGGATTATTAACTTCATAATATCATAACTTCACAAAGTCACAAAAGAGTTTCATTAATGAGTAAATTTTTAAGTTTTTTGTGGACTTGGGTTTTAAGACTTTAAATATTTAAAATATAGAGATATAATGAAGATGTCTCAACTATAATATAAATAAAAATTCATGATAACAATTTTTACTAAATAATGTATCCTCAATCACTCCCCTATGAAATTATTCACCTCTAAACACCTTTTAAATGTCATAGGGGGTCCACACATAATAAATAAAAATAGTATAAATATCACAATTTTATCTTATCTTCCCACTACATCCATATACCAATGCTATTTTAAAACAATTTGGACTGTAATTTTTGTAAAAATTGTAATTTGGTGGAAATATAGGAATATTTGATCTTTAAAATGTATCAAGTACTCTTTTTACCAACTTGTAATTATATTTTTTTAATCTTTATATCTTCTCAACATTGAAATTTTTTTCCAAAAAAAACTTCATATAAGGCACCACTTAGCTAATAACTTCCTAAATTAATTTTCTTTCATATAATATAACTCGCACCCCCTTACTCAAGTTCATAAATGATCATTCATTTAACTTCTAGAGAAATATATAAAGAGATTAGGGGTTTGTATTATAGACATGACAAGTTTATTCTGGGATAATAATAGATTTATTAAAAGTTTAAATATGAGGGTGATCTCAAAATATATGTTCAATGTAAAAAAGGATTTCAAAATAGAAACAAAATCATATTTCAAACATTTCATGAATTTTATTAGATTTTGATAAAATAAAAATAAATTGTTCTAGATCTCCAAACATTCCTCAAGGATCTCTAGAAAAATTTAAATGTTAGAATATATCAAAATGTTTTGGAAACCTCTCATGCTTGGGAAATATCAATCATTGGACAACAATAGTGCATATGAGTTCACTTTTGATTAGTGTTCATTAAATAATCAGATTAAACCTAAAAAATACAATACATTTCCATAATAATTTAAAACCCTATATTTTTTAAACTAAGCAATTCTTTTGGAAAGATAAATATAGTTTTATTTTTTAAAATTATTAAATTAAAATCATAGTTTACCAAAAACACTTAAAAAATCTGAAACAAAAAATAAAATATACAATCCATAAATAGATTATTTCAAAATCCCACATACTTATATTTTTAGTTCCAATTGTTTGATAAAATAATGATACCGACAACTTAACATATAGAATTTTAGTTGTATAGTTGATAAAATTAGGGGAAAATGATTTATAAAACTTAACTTATTGGTAGTTTAATCCTTGAATTATTCTCTTATGTTCATCCCATTGTAAACATCCAAGAAGGATATAAATAAAAACTAAACAATTATCATAATAAAAATAAAAATAAAGTGAAATAAAATGATTAGATAATCTTGGTTTGGAACCCCCATGTGGGTACTATGGTTTTACTACCCTTATCCAAGATTTTGTATTTCCTATCCATAATTATATGGTGGGTGTTGTTTCTTTAACACAAACCACCACATATTGTTTATTCCAGTGTATGTTACTTGACAATAGATATATTAGACTTCATAGAGATAGTACTGTATATCCATTCCCATGGTAATTAAGTATTACTTTCCTAAGAATAGGGGTAAGAAAAAGGATGGTTCCTCTTCTTCTTCTACTACCACTAATTCTATTGTCTATCTCTTATTTACATCAAGTGCCTCCTCATTATTCGATACATTATAGGATTCATCAAAAATAAATTCGATAAAAAATTATATTTTATTATATTTAATGAAATATGAGTTAATTTTAAAATATTCCATGATAATTTGTTCAGGTTGAAACATGGTTTCTTTGGGCATGAAAAATGGGAACTACTCATAAGATCATTCACATAGATTTTTAATTGGTTAAAAGATCTTCATTTTTCATCATCAAGCGAGTCTTCTTCTTTTTCATAATCCTCTAGAATAATACATTTATTGGATAAAAATTAAAAGTCTATATAATGTGAGGTAATACTCAATTTTGTATTAATAAAATTAAATGAGAATGAGATCAAGGAAATATTGTCTCATTGTATTGGCTTGGATATTAATTATTCATAAATAGAAAGTGCCTCTTAGAGATAGGTCTTCATTGGTGAAGTAGATTAGTAAATATTATCAGTATTCACTTCAAATGATATCATATAAGTGGTTTATTTATCCAAATATAGAGAAAATAAGAGTATAAATGATTGTGATTCTTCAAATATGGGAGATTCATACTTCAATTTAAGTTCTGAAAAGTTATTCCATAAATCATCAAAAAATATTTATGTATGACAAGTGTAACATCATCTATGTGTTATTCCTGAATATCCTATGTACATTTCTAATAATTGTATCCTAATATATCTTTATGTATTCAATTATTTTCCTAATCGTGTACTTTATCTTGTAAAATAAGTGGTGTAACATCTTCCTCTACTATTTTGGATCATACATCTCAAGTTTAAATAAAATATATTAACAGAGTTATTCTATTATAAATTTCATTTTGTTCCCTATATCCAACATTTCATCTCTATGATATCAGAACTGATCCTCCCTCCCATTATTAATTTATTCCACCTAAAACACCTTAGAATAGTTTATAAATGAATTATAATCTGAATTGAAATACATAATGGACAATTTTATTATATTTTCTTGTAAAAAATAGAGAGCTAATAAAAAATAATGAATGGAATAAAAGTTATATGTAGGATTGGATCATTTTAAATGGGATCATATTTTTGACACACAATTTTAAAGGTTTACATAAATAAAATTTATTTTCCTAGTGTTGAAATATGCGAGACTAAGGTTTTCCATCTTGAGGATAAATTAGTTTCCAAGTTAATAACAAATATATCAAAAAAACTTTTTGGGTTTTTTCTATTTTTTGATATAATGGAATAATAAGAGTTTGGAAAAGAATGAAATCAAACATAAAAGAAACACTTGTAAATGGAGACAAAATGAATGAAGTTACCAAGAATGAAGATACCTGTGAATCACAATGAGTGAGAATTCATTATCTTAAGGCTTTTCTAATACTTACAAAATAAAAAAACTCCACCATATGTATAGGAACCATATTGTACCCTTCTTTTGAATATAATATGTTCTTAATAATCAACAATAATTCTACCCATACACTTTGTTTATGGTTATAAAGTTAATTCGATTCTCAATTGAGTGTACCCCCTAACTAACCTTCATAGTATGAAATAAAAAAAATTCAATAATATTTCATCAAAAATCTATTATATTCCCAAATGATTATGGAAGTGTGGTGGTGGGGGGATAATAGTGTAGAATAATAATTTGGACCTAAAACAATCATGGTGTGGAAACACTATCACCTTTTCCCAATATTAATTATCTTTGGATTAATTAAAAGAATATAAGAAACATTTAAAATATGTATGAGTAGGTACTCATGTTCAATAATGGACTCATCCCATGAGATATTACTTAAGCAATCCCTTACCCATCAGTGAGATTATAGATCATAGTGAATAAATGATAAGAAAAAATAATATATGATAGAAAAATATGGAAAACTTTTTTTTAAAATTTTAAAATTATTTTTATGTAAGAAAAAAACAAATAATATTAAATTTGAAACTATATAGATATCCCTAGTTATAGATGGAAAATACTAAGACTAAAAACACCTAATATAGAACTGAACATATCCAAAATGGAGGGATATTATATTTAAATAGAAAAAAATATTCTTAGTGAGATTAAGTAGGGATCAACTCATGAAAGGGATAGTTCCACATGAGATTGACTTGGTAATAAGATAATTTCATTTAAAAGTGATCTTCCAGTTCTTCTCTAGATTTTAAGAGTTTCCAAATATTCCATTGTCTCCAGTCTACCCTTAAAATATCCCTTGTGATATTTATTCTATCTTCTATATTAAATTTAATAAACGTATTCAATTTCAATATGATAATATATTTAAGAGGAAAAAATACATGGATTAATGGAATGATGTGAAAACTCAATTCCTTATATACATCTTGAGAAAGAATTTGGAAACAATGGCTTATTTTCAAACTCAGGACTATACTAATATTTTTGAGAATATATCAGCTATTGGGAATAAAATGGGAATTATTGAGAAAACATCAAGATGAATCTTTTAAATATCCTAAAACAACCACATGGTTTACTTCTTTCCATGATCTTCTTCAAGTTTTCATTGAGTATTTAAGCATATTTTACTTCCTCCCTTGGTATTAATATTTTCCTTCATTTTCCTTTTAATTTTAATGTGCGTGTTCAATAAAATATTTTTAAAGTGTTTTAAATGTATGAGAATGTCATGGGTAGCATAAATCAACAACTCAACCCTTATCATCCCCCTCATGGTGAAAAGTTTACTTCATGGTGAAGACTCTGGTTCTTTATATTTTTTAAAGTGTTATATATTATGTATATAACTTTTCTAATTTTTCACAAAGTGCTAACCCATAAATTCTATGAAATCCCTCTTATGTTCTAGCCAATTACTCTTACATTTCCCATAGTTTTCAAGATTTATGATTATAGATTCCGAATGACTCAACTATTTTATATGGAGGATTAGAATGAATCTAAAAACTGCACAATTACTCTTACTTTATTTTATAACGACTCTTATGGAATAAAATATTTACTCTTACACATACTGGAAACATGAAAAAAATCTCACCCAAATGAAAATTAAATGGCTCATATGTATCTTATTTTACTTTTACGATTAATCTCTCTCTAATAAATTATAATATAGGTCTTCAAAAATTTATCATATGCATGAGAGAAATGATCCATGCACATTTTAAGATTAGCCAAATTTTTTATTGTTTAATAATAAAAATGTATTGATTTTCCAAATTATTCCTAAAATTAATAAATAATTATTAATGATGAATTAAAACATTTTAATTATAAAGTCCAAATATCTTTATACATGAAATATGTTATAACTACCCTTAATTTGATAAAATGTTGTTATTTTATCTATAAATTACAATGTTAAAAAAATTAAAATACATTATATGTCTAGGACATATGAATTAATATGACTAAAATGACATGAAAATATCATTAATGAAACAAAAAATCATTATAATCAGAATCATATCAAAAATCACAACCCAATTTATCAAAATGACATGATATTTGGCTATCATTCAGTGGTAAGGAATAACTCCAGGATTTAAAAAATGACCCAAGGGAATCCCCCTCCTAATATTTTAGGACTCTATGCATAATACCCATTGGTACTGAAAATTTTAATATTAGGAATATGACACAGTCACTAGATTTTACATTTTCAATAATAGTGTTTTGAAAAAACATTTATCTTTACATATGATCCTATGAGTTATTCTAAATATCATCTTTCTTTTATATAATATATGATATACAATAAAAATGTCTGCACTAATATAAAAAAAATTATGAAAATTTTATATTTTAAGAGATTTAATTTTTCTAGGAATGATTTTCATTATGATTTTAGAATTAAAAAATATACTATTTTTTGGGGATCCTATATGATACAAAAAAACCCAAACTTTCTTAAAACAATTTTATGATTCTACACGCACCACTATGGACTGAATTCATTCCCGTACAAGATCCAACGAACCTGACTACCTGTCATTTTTGTAGCCAAAAATCACCCATGTTATGAAAAATAATATAATACAATAAACTAAGTCATGATTCATGAATTGATTACAACTTCCAATCTTTAGTTTAAATATAAGATGAAGTTAAAGATTCATGACTACATCTCACATAATTTTTTAATTGAAATCTTGAATCAATTTTTTATGTGGTCATTTAACCACCATCCATATATATCACCCCATAGACTGAGAAGTCATATATCATTATTTTTTATGATTTAATGTTCATTATTTATACCCCCAAAGGATTTCTATTGCATATGAGTAGTGGAAAACCAATTTATTCTTGAAATTATTTATATAGGATATGGTAATTTTATGGTTTCCAATTGATGATAGTCCATGAATGGATGGATATGTGTTTAGGGAGGGTTTGGATAATGATATTTCAAAAACAATTTCTTTATCAACTTTTATAGTGTTCATTCCTTTAAAAATCATCAACTATTTTGTAATAATCTGGCCTCATAATAAAAATCAAGCACCCCCATCATATTATATGGACCATGGGACTTGTCCCACTAAGAACTTCCAATTTCACAACTAACATGTGTCATCCTATTTATTTGACCACTCCTAGGCTTTAATAGTCAATTTTTTAACTAAAAACCTTCCACATAAGTTGATACATGTTATTTTAGAGTTATTTATCATCAATAATAAAAACCTTACAAATCTTCCTAGAAGGTCATTAATCTTGAAGATACATCCATCCAATAATTGTTAACTATAACATTCTAATCATGTAGGCTCCTAAAAATAAGGTTCAACATATTGATAAGGGTAATACCAATTAATCTATAAAATCGCTCTTTTTTAATAGGTGTTATTAATTTCACTCTAATAGGTATTACATGAATATCATAATGTCCTTAGAATTCAAATTTCATTAGCATTGGAATCTACATGGCCGAACAACAACCACATTACTATGACTGAGTAAGGGAGAAAGTTTTGTCTACCCATTTCTTCTTAATATTCATCATTCTAATTAATTTAATTATAATTAAACTAATTCAAATTTTATTAACATATACTATAATTTTATATCCTTTATTCAGAACTAAATTAAAATTCAAATAAAATTAACCCTTTTTTAGTTCAAAAATACAATATTAGTTGGTATGTCACTACGTACTTTGGAACTATTGGGTCATCCTCTCGTCACATTGTGTGAATTTGAGTACAATTAACCAATTTATAGCTGAAACACTTTTAATGTTTACGAAACTCATAATTTTAAAATTTAAACCTTTAAAATAACATGATTTATCAATTATTAATATATCCATAGTTTACAAATATGATATTTCATTTATGAGATATTTTCATTATTTTCCAAAGTCTCTTATATTTGAAAGTATTAATCATTCCAATAAATTAATAATACTTATTTAAACTATATATAAGTTATTCAAATAGCTAAGCTAAAGGCTATTAATGTTTCTTTATTGAAAATAGAATCATAATAAAGGTTTAATGTGGTAGAATAGAAACATACACTCACCCCATGTTCCTAGAGGGCTTTTTTGGTACACCCAAAGAGGTTTCATATAGAACCCCTATTTATTAGATTCATGAAACCTTCACCCCAATGAATATATTTTAAGAGATATAAAACAAGTAATTATAACATTTTAATATATTAGTCTAATCCCTCTACACAAAACCAATAATAATTGAATGATTTTTTGAGATATATAATTCAAAATCACAAATATAGGAAGCCAAAAATCATATAAAATTTTATTGAGATCAATATCAAAGTGGAGTATGCATGATTCATTGATATATTAACCATTATGGTGTAATAAAGTGTCAAATTAATTAAATAATATAAAGTTCAAGTCATTGAAATAATATAATAAATGGAAGATGAAGAGAGATATATGACTATCGAATGAATATTATGTATTTGTCTGACATGGGTAGTAGAAAAGAAAAAGTAGAGGCATGGATATCCCATAAATTTATATGATGATTTATTATAGTATTTATTTATGTGAACACATTATTTCTATGGGGATTGTTTAACAAAATGACATTATGGCTGATTCACCACATAAAAACTCCTACCCTAAAGAATATGTTTTTATTTGTTGATACCCAAAATACCATTAGATAAAAAATTAATAATAACATTAATTTACCTTAATTAATGCATTATTATTGTTGAAATATTAGTTTAACATAAAATTTTTATTCCATAGAAAATATTAACATTAAGAGACAAGAGAAAATAAGACTGTATGAATTTTATAATCATTGGGAAGGTCATAGACACAAATAATGATCTTTATATTCAATGTTGAAAAAGTGTGTTCCAAGGTAGACTCAGAGTTTTATTACACATCAGAATAAGGAGTTATTAGTAATGATAAAAAATCAAAATATGTTTTAATAATTTCAATATGAAGAGGTTCCATAAAATTAAGAGGAAGAGCATGCATATCAACCAGCAATATTTGTGAAGTAACAATATTGACTCATAATGAAGTTGTTAATAAAGGATAATGTCAAGTATATTGACTTAAATTGAATCAATTGATCTTACATTTCGATTCTTAACAATATAGATACTTCTGATATGATAATAAACATTAATCTTATAGTAGTCATCAAATATAATAAGGAATGTTTCATATTTTGTTGATGATGAAGGATTAATTTTTTCTGTCTATATAAAGGAAAAAAATTAAAGTTAAATACAGGAGAAAGATATATATTGTTTATTTAATGACTTTGTCATGATCTCTTGATCATAAATCAATTTCATGACTTAATACATGCTATAATATTTATAAAAAAATATATTATTAATGGAAAATATAGTGAAATTTTATTGCAAGGGAATCACATATTGAAGATTTTGTATCTTATTAGTGTAGAAGAAGATATGTGATATATTTTAATAAAATATAAAATCAAATTGTGTCATAAATGATTTGGCCACATGAGAGAAAAATACCTTGAAAATTTAGGAAAACATGAAGGTGTACATGATATCACATAAAATTAAAATGATTGAACTTATATGAGTTATATATTCAAAAAGTTAAATATTATTCCAAAGTATTTTAATTAGAATGAATATATGTTGATGAGGGTATTGGTATTTGTGAATGTTGATG
The DNA here is from genome assembly GCA_963277665.1 of Viscum album. Taxonomy (NCBI): domain Eukaryota; kingdom Viridiplantae; phylum Streptophyta; class Magnoliopsida; order Santalales; family Viscaceae; genus Viscum; species Viscum album. The sequence continues at coordinate 1,808,732,244 of OY728152.1, read as the reverse complement.
TTTGTGTTCTGATATCTCCAAGGGCTATTGATGTAAATAGAAACTACATAAATTTCAATCATCATTACTAATGGATGAAAAGATTAATGATGAATAATAAAAAACATGATGTTTTTAATTTCACTATATTATATCACAGTCTAGATTAAAACATTCTTAGAATTAATATATTAAAATTATAAACCTATAAGGGTATAACATGTATCAATATTATTGTGGATGATATTCTCAAAAAAATGGGATATGTTGTGAAATTTTTATTATAAGAATTCCTTGAGAAAATAATGTAGTTGTGAGGGTAAATTAGATAATAAATATCATGGCATAAATTATTCTCACTGAGAAATACATATCATTGATGTTTGGGAAAGAGTATGTGTTTAAATAAATCTACATCATAAAAAAGAATGTCTTATACAATGGAATTGAGAAGGCCACATAATTGATGCTTCATGTGAAGATAATAACATTGAAATACTTTTTTTTATCATTATAAGTAGATTCATTATTCTCAATAATAGGAAGTCCCACCAGAAATTCGAATCTCAATGGAATAGAGTAATTTTTATTGGATGTTCATAAATGAAATTTATTTAACAAAAGTCTCAAAAAAATATTTGAAAGTAAAGATGTAAAAATTTTCGATAATAATAATATTCAATTTTTTTTGAGAAATTATAGAATAAATAAGAGTTTAGAAGATTTTTTTTAGATGGAAAATAGATGATGATGATTTATGTGAAATAAATTATAATGAGAATGTTGGATCGAGTCCAAAAAAAATTAAAAAATAAATTAGCAATGTATAAATTGTTGAAATAATCATTTTAGTGAAAATAAAAAAATGGTGAAAAAAAATTAAAAAATATATTGAAAATAATAATCTTCTCTCATATAAGGATAAAAATAATCCATAAGGATACAAAATATGATATTTACATCAATTCCATCAATGAAAAAATTGACTGAATTTATAAATAATAAACTATAAGAGATTGATTGAGGATGAAAGATAAAAATTTTATCGAAACCATGTGGGGTTTCAAGAAGAAGTGAAATAAACAAGGACAAACTATTTATAAAAACACATAACTTCTATGAAAATTATATTTAATGATTTAATTCATTGATAAGGATGAACCATTTTATTGTATAAAAATATTTAAAATAATATTTAATCTTATCCATAATGGTATAAAAAAGTTAAAGGTATTCCTAATGAATGTAAAATAATATTTTCTAATTGGAGTTTTTGAAAAATAAGTGTATATTTAATTAAGGAATAATTTTATTATCCATGGAGATGATACAAAAGGGTATCAATTGATGAATGAACTGAATGAGTTGAAAAAATCCCTATGATATTGATATTATAGTGTTGAAAAATATATAAAAATATTATAATCCAATTTTTTTAGAATTTATGCAGATCGAATTTGAAATGTATATGATTAGTGAATTGATGTTTTTATCTAGTTTTCGGGTTACATTAAAAAATGTTTTTCTCATTTTAGAATTCAATAATGAAATGGAATTATTGATGATTTATAATGGAAAAAATAAAATCAAAGGAGAAACTAGTTTCTACTTGGATTAATGTTTAAAAGGATGATGAAGGTACGATATTTTAAATACAAACATAGAATTGTTTTAATCCTATTACAAATAAAAAAATCAAGACAAAACACTATGTTTACTCTATGATAAGTGAAAAGATTTCAAAAATTTCCTAAGGAAATCCATATACTTGTGGTGAAAAGGATACTTTGGTATATGAAAGGAATAGATGATTTTATATCATACTCCAATGGAAAAAAAAATTGGTGTTCTAGAGATTTTTGGATTTTGATTTGGTTGGTTTAGTGAAAAATATAATGTTTTTGTAAGGTATTAAATTTTATCATTGAAATTTTTATATATCAAAACTGAGAATGAAGTTATATTTTTTATCATTGATAAATGAATAAATAAAATATATATCTATAGCCATAGACTACACATAATAACAGTTGATGAAATAACAACTTAGAGACATTGGTATTGAGGTACATTCTGTTATTTTGATTAAATATAATAAATTAGGTCTAATATAACATAGAAAAATTCCAATTCATTCTTCAATAATGAATAACATTTAGATAAATTATCATTTTATTAATTAGGTTTTATAATAAGGTATGGTTAAATTGGATATCTCTACTCAAGGAATATTTTTAGATATTATTTTGAAGGCATTATCCAAATATTTTTTTTGAGAAACATTTATTATCTCTTAGAGATAATCTATATATATATTCTTGATTGATTTTGATAATGGGATCCCCATTCCATTAATGTTTTTATACCATTCTTCCCAATAAATTGTATCAGAATCTTAAAATTTCAGCATGTGTTACTATTATCAATAAGTGTTTTTTTTGACCAGATACATTTCTATCATATTCAATTTTTTAAGATATTACTTCTTTATCTCAACTGTGAAGGAATTTCAATTTGGGTTCATTGATAATAGGAGAGATAATAATTAGATACAAGAGGGATAAAAACAAATTCACCATTAGTTTAATTATGTGAACATTGAGTTTACAATGTGTTTTCAATCAAATGATTTCTCAAAAGGGGTGTGGAATCAAATTTATAAAAAGACAAGACTTATGGGATAGTATATAAAATATTTTTTCAAGTTAGAAGAACTTAAATGTGGATTTAATTATCCTAAATATGTGTTATTTATGATATGTTCCAAAGTAGTTAAAATAATGAGGTAATTTATGTGGTTCAATGTAAATTTTTTAATTAAAATATTATTTCTCTTGAAGAGAATGTTTCCAGTGGGGTAAAAGTGAATGATTGGTGATTCATTGAATTAATTATGAATATGATAGTGATATGGTATAATATAGTTTTCAATGGATATTTTACTTTTAAAAACGTATTTTTCAATAATTACCATGGAGGAAATTGTAATTAAAAATCTAGGTTTGAATTTGGGGTTATGTAAACCTATAAAATATAGATGGAATCCTTTATAAAAACTCAATATTTCAAGAGAAGATTTTATATTGTATTCTATGTGAGTTTGGATAGAGTTAGAGAGGTTTTGATCAAAGTATAAAAAATTTAACTACAATGGCCTATGGATTAAGATGTAATATATTTTACACAAGGCTAAGAGTTGTGTTTTAATGGTTGATCTAGGGTAATTTTATGGAAATTATAATTCTTATAATTGATTTTTGGGGATAAGGTAAAATAAAAACCATGCTATAATGGATATAAATATCGATGTGCTTTGCCTAGGGATTAATAATAAATAAACTCTATGGATTAAGGAAATATTCTCACACTATAATCTTACCTCGTGATTTTTGAGAGTTGTATTTCCTTAAAAATGGTGTGTAAAGTTTTACATTATTTCTGGAGGTTCACATAAAAAATAAAGGTTATTACCTAATTAATGTGCCATAATAAGTATGTTTACACTAGAATTAGGTTAATGGATATATTTTATAGGATTTTTCATGCCACAATTCATGAATACAATAAACAGGTTAGAACTCTAATTTTATTGGGATACTTATTTTTAATGGATTATATTGTAATTTTTTTTATCACATCGTAATTTTTATTGAGTTATAAAAGTTTTAAAAACTCAAAATCCATTAAAATTCATGTTTTAATAAAGTGATATAGTGATATAGTTCTAATTTATTAAATGTACTAAACTATTTATTAAGTAGGAAGGATAGGTGACATGACCATAAAATATTGGAATAAAAAAGGTAGAACTTATCCATTAATCATATCTCTTGAAGTAGAACAAAAAATAATAATTAATATAATAGAAATGTAAAATATAGAATAAAAATTAATATATATATTTCTTAATAGAATATAGAAGGAGGACTTGGATATCATAAGATAATCAAGCCACTAACGAAGATGAGGAATATTTTTTTCATAAAATATGATGAAGACGGAGAGAATTGTTACTATAATGAAGGTGAAATACTTTTTTTATTTTTAAGATCAAAATTTTTCTCCTGATAGGTATAAAGTATTTATTGAGTTATATTCTACTGATATTTTTATTTTTTGAGTGGTTTCAAAATAATATGGATAATGAATTATCTATAAATATTTTACATGATATGTGATTTAGTGGATTTGCTTCATCCAAAAATTTTTGTTGTATAGTCTTTAGTCATATCCCAGTAAGGGATAAACAAGTAAAATAATTTTATTATTTTTATTTTTTACTTTCTCATTTATTACAGAAGATACAAGTGTTTTGACCAAAATTTCAATAGGATCTTTTATTTAATGACTCACACCTTCACATGTTGATTAGTTTAATGGAAATTTAGACTTTTATTGATTTTATGGACGAGTGAATATGTAATATTGGGTTCATATCAATGTAATGGATTATTGAATATTCTTGTAGAGTAAAATTGGATGTATCATAGGTTTAAATATGAGTTTAGAATACCTGTGATGTGTTTCTGGTAAATTGGAAGTTTATAATGGGAAGAGTGGAAGCCTCCATAGAAACCATGTACCTCATGGACTATCCATTAGGGATTTATTCTAATTTTATCTATTTTATGGATGGTTTAATTTCCTAAAGTACCTATTTAGAGGCTATGTGGTACCTAGTGGGCTTACACCACCTGACATGTCCATTTTTTTCATTTTAAAAAATGAGGGATAAAATGGGGTTTCCAAAATTTTTATATAGGAACCCCACTTAGAGGTTCCACTTGATTATATCTAGAGAGAGGGTGGAGAAACCCTATTTTCCCTTCCTTTATACACCTTTACTCCCTTTGATACATATGGTTTGGGAGAATTTAATCACATGAATTTATGTGTTATCCTCAACATAATCCATCACCATCAACCTTCTTCTTTATATCATAAATTAGTGAAAACTAACTATGTATTTAGAGATCAATCACACTAGTGGATGGTAGAATAATTTCTCTTTATGAGGATTTCCTGTTTTGTGTGTATATGAGGCTCTAAAACCATGGATTCTCATCCTTACACACTATTTTTGTTAGGTTATTCCAACTTGTGATTATTCCTTGGGATTTTTTGGGATTTGATTTTATTTATTAATGATTGGGTCTCTAAATTTTTGATTTTATTTATCATATGGTTGAATGCATGTTGGGTGCATACAAAACCTCATTACACATGGATTTATAATTTTTACCTTAGTTGGTGAGTTTTATATTGCATATTCCATTTATAGATTTTAATATAAATTTTTTAGTGCTTTAAAATCTGATAAATCATAAGAATTTAGTTTCTAATAATATATTTTGAGAATTGATATGGTTTTTGGTCACATAATGTATAATTTATCAATGTTGTATTTGTTTATCAATTGACCATATTGATCATTACAATAATTTTCTGCTTTTGTGTTATTATTATTACTATTATTTTATCATGATTATATAACATATTATTGCTTAAAAATATGATGGGTTCAAATTTTCCAAATAGTCAACATGTAATGTATTTATCGTTAAATATTTCATTGATGATTCATTGGTCGAACATTTTTTAGTGGGAAATTTCATGGATTTATTAGGAGTGTTATCTATTTTATAAATTTTTTTAAATGATATTTTTTAAATGCAATTTTAAAAGGTAGATTCAGGTATGCAGGGGAATGTGTAAGAACATTGGTCTACATTTAATGTTATTTTAAAGGGAGATGATTGAAAAATATATTTCTTAATAAAATTAGAGTTATTTAAAATGATTTATTTTGAAATAAAATTTCAAATCCATACGATGGTATTTACTAAAAGGTTTTCACTCTATTATATTTACATTACTTAAGTGAGTAAAGTTGAAATGAGATTCATTTTTAAGGTATATATAAAAGAGTTTATTATATTTGTTTTATAGCAAGGTAAGTATCAATTGTTTTGATAAATGGATTTGTGTGATTGATATTGTTTTTCTTTTGTCCTATTTTATAACGCTTTTATTCTTTTTTTTGAGATTCTTAATTTATGGGTTAATTATTATTTTCCCTTGTAAAAAAAAGACGAATGATAAAAAATGAACCACAAACAAGATGTTAAATTGGGCGATGATTTGGTTGGATGGGTTGATATATTTGTTAGGTTTCCTCTTGATGTTGGTCTATAAGAAACATGAGATTCCCTTTGAGAACTTGTTGAGTCTAGGGATCTTTGATTTCCCCAATATCTTGGGGTGAGTCATGGGGCATAGGAAGAAATTATTTTAAGATCACATGTTGGTTGTTATCAAGGTCCAGGATGACCTTTGGTTTTAGTGTTAGATATTAATTGTGAGAGGTTGACCTCATTATACATCATAAGAGTACATTTTTGATTAACCATAGTTGTTGAGGTGAGAGTTTATCCAATTTATATATTTATCCTTGTCAAGGATCTTTATTTTGGATTAAAAGGTGAGTGGTACATCCATAAACTTATTGATAATGGGAGATAAGTTTATTCCTTATATATATTTTATTTTTCCATTTTTAAAGAGTGTTACTGAGCATGTGTCTTGTTAGGTAGTTATAGTTGCATGAAAACCTCTTGATCAGTATTTGAACCATATGGGTGGTGACATATAAGATGAAATTTAGGTCCAATATTTGGCTTGAAGAGCATTAATACTTCTTCGTGAAAGTTCACATAAACTATTTTCCCCCAGTTTGGATGAGAATCACTCTAGTTCTTATCCCTCTACTAATGGTATAAACATAACATGAATGTATTTGAGGATTTAGGTGTGATAAGGGAGTTTATTGGGATGATATTATTGGATGAAAATAAGATAATATACCCTTGACCTCAATGGATCTACCTTAGGTAAGACCATGGCCTTGGAACACACATGTTGGATGACAAATTTGAGATATGATATAAGAAATTAGCGTGTATCTGTAGTGATATATTATCATGCTACAGGAAACAAACACAAGGATATATTTTGATATATATGAAAGGTTTATATGTTCTCTTTGATGATTCTATTAAATATCATCTGCAAGGACTGGAAAGATAATATAGGATAGAGAGTGAACATTGTGTATGTTATTTCATACATCTAGGATAAATTATTATTCCCAAATTTTTATAACGGGTTTAATATTATGATTATATTTTGTGTTTTTAGCTTTCTTGAACTACATTTATTTTTATTTTAAGTTGTTATTTTTTATTTAAAGATGAGTTTTTTTTATTTCCAAATGTTTTAATTCATGATACCATTATCATTTTACAAGATATTTTATTTCTTGATTAGTAATGGGTATTAAAACAATAGATGGGTCAGTTGGGAATCTAATGAGAGAGTCTTATAAAAATTGATAAAACCTACTAATAAATATATACAATGAGACAAGAGTGATTATAAGGTACAACTAATTGGTTTATAGAGGTATATGAGCCATTGATAATAAGTAGGTGTGAATTTACCAAATTTTGTTGGTACTAATGTGAGGATTATGAGTGTGTTTGTCTTCTGGAAAAAATAAGACTCATGTATCAAATTTTATGAGTGTATATGGTTTTTGTTTCTAGTTGGACTAAATATAAGTCACCATAGAAATGCATGAACAGTTACACGATGATAAGAACTCAGTGCATCTATGTTTGTTTGGAAATCCTACAATTTAATTTGACTCACCTCATACAAGTATACATGAAATAGGTTTCAATGTACATGGGTTTATCATATATTTCTGTATTAGGAAGACATTTCGTATTGGAGATAGAAATATCTCTTGGAACATGTATTGAATTAAAGGATAATGATTTAGTATTATGTTTATTGTGAGTTGGTCCAGAGGATATTGTTTGTAATTTCTTGTCATATTGTATAGGTATCATCCAAGGGGCCACCAGTTTATTAATTTTTTTTTGGTTTTTGAAATATATTTCTACTATTGTTCTATCATTAAGGTGGAATATCATATAGAGTGTTTAATTATTTATATTTTCTACAAGATACCCTATTGTCTACTAATTTTTTGCCTATAGGATATTAGTATCTTATATACAGATAGGTCATACCAAAATTTTAGTATATTCTAGAATGACCTTTGTGATTTATTTATGATGGTATAGTCTCCCTATAGTTTTTTAGAAGCTCCACATTATCCAAAAACTTTTGGTGTATAGGGAGTATTTTATAATACTTGATAACAAACATGGTTCAGTTACTATTGAGGTAAACTAGTATGGGGAATTAAAAGTGGTATTATAACATGTGTTTGGTTGGGAACAAGTTATAAATAAGAGGATATTGCATATATGAAATATGGGTGGTATACCATGAGCTTTTCTGGATAGCATAACTAGGTTTGAAACCCAACTATCCTAGGGATATCCCGTATTAGGAGATAGAACACTTGGTTGATAGAGGTGTTGGAGTGAGAATCCCAATATAAGATAGATTATACTCATGATTTTTTATAGGTTTTATCTTGGATCTAGTGTCACTGTTCATGTACCATATTAGTTGAATGCGTAGGGTATAAAACACAAGTTTATGGGTGGTGTTGTTTAACATAATTAATCATTAATATCCATTGTTGAATAAAATCAATGTAGAATCTATTCAATATTTCCTCAAATAAGTTATATGTATAATTAGATTTATATGAATTAGAGTGGTTTATTGACAATGTTGAGTGATTTTCTATGTTATTTTTGAGGACATGAGGAAATGGTTTCAGGTGTTTTGAGTTTATGAGGAAATATTCTGTTAAAAGTAAATATCATGTAGAAAAATGAGGAATATACAAAATGGTATTTAGTTTCTCTATAATTACTTATTTTAAAATAAATTTTTGACTTTACTGAGACCTTTTGTTTTTAAGAAAATTCAGGATAATAGTTTCATAAAAATATTTCCATTGGGAAATAAAAATAAAAACAATTCTCAAGGAAATGACAAACTGAGATAGATAATTTTGTATTATTAGTTATAAACAAAACCTAGTACTCTAAGGTGGTTTTCAGGAAATATTAGTTATGTATGTAAAATCATTAGGACTAGGTTTTCAATGTGAGTAACTTATTGTATGTAACCATGTTTTCTTGATTTTGGGGGTCTTATAGGGGTGGCCTAATAATTTTTCAATTGTGTGTTTGGTGATTAGAGATGAAATTATTTTAATATATCCATGTGATTTAGGGATGAGAAGTATGTTCTATCATAAGTCATGAAATGAGATATTGGTTTTAATGGTTTCAATGTTTTGACTACATGAGGTGTTTTCCTGGAATGTGATTCCGATGTTGGGGAGCACTATCCAATTAAGTCATCCTTTTGTAGTGACTATTTATGGTGATGATCTTCATAAGTATTTATAATTGTTTTCTTGTAACTATTTTAGGATTGGTTGAATCCTTTTTGAACTATTTGATTATTTATCTAATACATATGTGTAGGTTCTTGGGGGATTGGTTTGGGGTTATGAGATAATATATAGATATTTAAAAGTAGAACAACACCTATGATGCGATACTATTTGTGATGAAATTACAAAGAGTATTTTTGATTAGACAGTGAGGCATTTAGTGAATTTTAAACCATGTGTTTGGATTAATACATTGGAAGAATGATTAATATTCATAGATTTAATGATGTGAGATATAAATTATTTAATGACCAAGATGGTTTATGATTTATTAATGTATGGTCATTGTGTCTTATATAGGATGAGAAGTGATATTTTGGGGAGTTTTAATCAATCAATCACTTCATATGTAAGTGAATTAGAAGGAAATTCAAAATTCCATTGATTTTTTGGGTAGAAGAATTTGAAAATATTGGACTAAATCATTAGAGGGGTGTTTTTAACCTATTTTTATTCTATAATTAGATGATTAAATGGTTGAAATATGGGTGGATAATATATTTAATGATTTGGGGTAGTTGGTATTTTAAAAAGGGGAAAGCTTTTGTTATAGTATCCACTAGGTACTTGGACCCATTCAATTTAGTACTAGTTTGGAGGCTTCCATATACTCAATAGGCCATTGTATTTTAAAAATTGTTGGTTATTTTTATGGAAACACTAGGAGAACCCCCCCCCCCTCCCAAAACAAATTCAGTAATAATATTAAAATAAGTAAAGATAAAGAAAAAGAAGAAAAAGACAACATAATTATTTATGGGGTTCAGGGAGAAACCCTACTTTCATTGAGAGGTAGAACGATTTCATAAATTTTAGTAGAAAATTACAGGGCACACACTCACACACACAATTTAAAAATTATCTCTAATATGAGATTACAAAGAAACTTGATACTAAATTAACCTTCTTTTCTGTATTTTTTTATCTAAAGGGTATTAAATTATACCATAATACCCTTTTCAATAAAATCCATACTTATATAGTACCCATTTTGGTAAATTCCACACAATTATAACACCCATTTTTAGTGTCGTTGATTATATATTTTGCTGTTGGTCACCTTTTCATGACTACCTTTTGTATGTTTCACTAGTGGAAATATGAAAATGACAGGAATGGTGATCATTATCAGGATTTTATAACTTATCCCTACTTCATCTGATGGATTTGGATCCACTATTCTAACAATCTCCTACTTGGAGATTGATTCAGTAAACCGACCTATTTATATGCTTCTAGAATAAATATGTTACTTAATCTGAGCGACCTTAGTTCTTCAGTCACCATTGTTAAATATTTAATTAAATCCTTAATTTTAATTTGAAAATTCAGGACATACTAACTTTTTTTCCTTCCATGATGCAATGATGTTCTTCCATATTCTATATCTCAACCTCCATTGATTATTAAAGACCAATAGAGCCACAACAACACAAAAAAGTATTAATCACCACTATCTTTGTAAATTTATCTTATAAATTATCATGTCCTTGAATTTTTTATAATTTCAGAAAAAATAATATATTAAAACAATGATAATGTATTAAATTTTGTAGATATTTAATATATTGGTATTAATAACTTGGTTATTTTACTGATGTATAACACTATAACTATCACAAAGCAATAAATCTTCCTCTTTATTCATATCTAGATTCTTAATGAAATTATTTAACCAACCACAATGTTCATAGAGTATATTATTACAATTTATATTTCCTTTTATGGGGGATAATGCCACCTTATTCTGTAACTAAGATATCTAACTTACTATAGTTCATGTATGAGTAAACCTATAACCTGTGGTACTCAACTATCAATATGACCTCCAAATTTAGCTTCTTAAAAATTGAGAATTTTATTTTTTAAGAATATTTTAACTATTTAAATATTCAAAAATTTGTGAATAAAGGGTTTTGGAAAATGGATAATGTATATTATTCACACACCAACACCAACACCCACACACTCTCTCTAATTCTCAGTCAGGAAACACTAAAAATTTCTCTATCATATTTTCTTTGTTGCTATTTCAAATGAATAATTTTCAATAAAATTTGATTCATCTAAATTCATAGAAGTAAATTTCTATTTTTATGTTTTACAGTATATAGGTTCCATTTCTAGATTTATTTTAACTCATATTTCCTTCCTCTTTGACATTGGAGAGACAAAATCTAGTGCATTGATATGTATTTATCATCCTCTCTTGTAAAATCATCATATAGTATTTGATAAGTGTAAAATTGACTTGATTTAGTGTTTAACTCATTATTATATAATATTTATGTATGGATTATTTTATTTAATGCTTTGTGTATAATAATTGGTAGGAAAATGGTAATAATAATGTGGAAAAAAAATCATGAGTAAAAGTGGTAATATTTTATTGATGTGTTTTATTTTTGGAATCATAGTGTTTCATGATTAAGATACTGTATAATGAGAATACTTGATAATTTAATGATAATTTTGGGCTAAAATTTATTGGTAGAATTAATTAAGTTGATGTAGGAGTTGGAATAAATTTTTTATCATTTTTTGACTATTAAAGCCTTGTTTATTAATATTGGATTTTTTATTGAATCAATAATTCCAAATTTATTATTTTTTAAAATTTATTGGATATTATAATAGGTTTTTTTTAGTTTTTTATTAATATTTATATTATTAATGTGAGAATTCATGGGTAAATGGTGTCCAAACATGAAAAAGTTACTAGGAAGGTAAATTTAGAGTTATAGAGATTTTTTATTATGATTATATTTTGATTCAATGTGATTAATTAACACTAGAATTTATGTTTAAATTAGTAAAGTAATGATTATAAAAGGAAATGGTTCCATTAAAATTGTTTAATTAATAATTTCATTAAGAACATATGGAATGTGTATTTTTGTGTGGTATTGTTCTTACTGAAATTAGTATTTTAAAGTATAAAAGTGAGATAAAATTAGAGTGTTTTTGGATGTGTTTTTTCAATGGGATTGGATAATTTTAGTGGAATAACTTGGTGTTGGATTTGATGTATTGAGATGGAAATTAAATAGTGTTTGTGTTTTTTATCTATAAATTCTCTTTTCTTGTGGAAGTTTCATGATGCTGTTTACTTTTTTCTTGGAAGAATATGATGAGATATGATTACATTTTATTAAGACCAGATATTTTGGGACTCCATGTGTTTGGTATATTTAACCTTGAGATATCCCGGAATATATGACATTCCAAGTGCTTTTTATAATTTACCTCAAGTTAATCACCAAAAATATTTATTAATCAATGATTTTGGATTGTTAGATCAATGATTACCAACACTGTGTAAATAATGTATAATTTATCTGTGTTACTGGGTTTTACCTAATACCTTGTTAAATTAAAAAAAGTGCTAAATTTATAATAATTTAAATCTGTAAACTATTCAAATATTATCATAATTAACTCATTTGGATGTCAGGGGTTTCTATAGTTTCAACTAGAAATTTATTATCACTCTATATACATATAAACAACTTATGCATAGATATTACATATATAAAATTTCATGTAAATCCATAAACCTCTATAGAATTGTACTTAATTCCAAGGGAAATATTCAAGAAGTTTATATTAATTTTATATTTATACGGAATGGATATCCAGACCATTTATACATTTATATTAAGTACTATTATTCTTACTTTGACTTTTGTGTTTTATCACTCGGTCATGTTTAGTTGTATGACACATTGGGGAATTAATGGAATGTTTTATATAATATTTGGCTTAATATTATTTGTTTCCAAAATATATAATTATTGTTTTTTTATTTTTGTAATATTTATGTGATAAACTATTAGAGGGTCAATCGCTCCATAAGAAATATCTTTAGACTATGAGTTCTAATCACCATCATATAGAGAGTGAGGAAAATACATGAGGTCGTGTGATGTTTCATCTCTATAACATGGTCTTTCTGGGATGGGACAATAAGAATAAGGAATTATTGAAATTTGTTTTTTAAGGACATGATATTTGGGATAATGGTAGAAAGGAGACTAGGAGTTAAGACTATGTTTGAGAGTTATACGGGTGTTCCTATCCACCAATAGAACAATAGAATTACAGGTCATTGGGGAGTTTAGGATTGAATTGATTAATTTTTTATAAATATATTTAAGTGTAATAAAATCCCTTTAGTAGATAGTGAGTAGTGAATTATCTATGCATCATTTTTTCATATAAAGGAATGATGTGTTTGTTACAACACATGTGATTGAACTTGGATTAAAAATTTATTTTTTCAAATTGATTTAAGTTAAAATATTTATTTATTAATAATATAATTATTGTTTTATTTAAATTGTTTTTATTAATAATTATCTTAACTAAAATCAAATGGATTTGTTCGATGACTCATTATTTTTTGATTGTTGTTTGTTTTTTTTCCAATTAGATATGAGTTAATTATCAAAAGGGAATTATATTTGTTCAATAGGAATAATTAATATTGTGCTTAAATAATGAATTCATAATTCAACTTAATGTCAAATTTAATGTTTATTATTTATATCTTTTACTTTTATAAACATAATGAGAAGTTATTATGTAGTTTTGGGAATAAAATTTATGATTATGAAAATGGGGAGGATTTAACACATGTATATTTTACAGAATAAAAGTGGGGTGTTTTTCTTGATGTGTGTTTGATTGGTGGTTTTCATAATTATATTTTTTATATTGAAAGTGATTAGAATGTGAGAAAACAAGATAAACTATACATGGTTGGACAATAATGAAAGGTTATAATTAATGAATATTGATGTGTATATTTTCAATTGAATAAAAATTATTATATTTCATTTTTTATAATTTGGCATATAAAATGATTAGTTTCAATATTGAGACGATTATTAAATGTCATAGGAATTATTAAAATGGAATTAAAGTGATTTTAAATAGTTTTATTAGATTAAAATTTTGTGTTAATTGATTTTTAATTTAGATAAATTCTTCAAGAATGATGTAATGAGTTATTATATTTAGTTTATCATGTTAAAAGATATAAATTGTTATAAATGGTATGTATAATGATAGAAAACAAGAATATGATATTTTTAGAATATTGTTGATGTGTTAAAGGTTTAACAAGAATGATTAAAAAAATAATTATTATTTTGGGCTGGATGGTAAGTGTTTATGTTATAAAAAATCATGAAGTAGAATTATAATATTTACTTTGTTAAGGATTGTTAGTGTTTGGTTAGTAAGTGATCGTGTTGAATTTTATATTCCAACATATATGGTTTTTTGGTGTTATTTTTAATTTCTTAAGATGAGAACCTGTACTAAAGAGAAGGAATCCTTTATTAAAAATAAATTAGGTCAAAGGTAGTCTAAAAGAAGGATCATTACATTTATCCGTCTGAAGTAGGGAAATTATTTTCAAAGGAATATGATTAGACCAAACGGTATCCTTTCTATCCATACCATTTTAATAAAGTACACCTTCCAAATAATCAGCCTCAGACTATCCATGAGTGATGATGTAATCAATGGATGAGGGAAACTCCAAATAATTCATCTACTAATTAGCAAGAATCTAAATGATATTAATACATCTTCTTGTGATAAAATGACCAATTGGGGTTTTTTTCTTGTTAACAATCATGTTAAAGAAAAAAATTTAACATGAAATTGGTAAATGTTATTTATTTTTTTAAATATCATAAAGGAAAATATACAATGAAATTATAGAAATGGAATATAAAACATCATCAACATTTTTTCATTATTTTTATGAGCATGATGGATTAAATTGAATGTATTAGTAAAAGTCATTTTGAGTGTTATGTCATTATGTGATTATTTAGAAAGAATTCCCATGGATATGTGAATGTTGAAATATAATTTTAAAAAATGGACCTGGTAAAATAATGAGGAATGATTGGAAAAAATGTTTTAGGATGATAAATGAAGGAGTATATAATGGATGTAATTCAATGAGAATAATAAGAAAAATATTTTATTAAAATAATAATTGACTCTTTTCTTAAATAATGATAATTATTTGGATTAAAATGATAATTCATGGATGATTTTAGAATGATATATTATGAGCATGATAAGGTATACATGAGAATTAATTTTTAAATATTTTATCTCATTTAATATGTTGGGAATATGTTTTAGATTATATTATCCTGAAATGGTAATGTAACACCTAAATTGTTTTTATGAATTATTTTTTTTGCTCTAATAAATTAAAATTATCTGATGGCTTGTGTTGCGAGATACACCAAGTTAATATTTTATCATATGAAAAAACATTATTCTTGTGCTACACATAAACTGTAGTTTAGCTTTTGGTACATGAAATACTATGTTCGGATTATGTTATAAATAATACCGAGTACCATCAATAGCTTGTGTTAAATGCAAAACCGAGTTTTATCAAAATAAAATACATAATTAATAATTTTTTTATAGAATAAGATAGTAATTTAATAGAAATTGGAAGGGTGGTAATGAATATGATTAAATAAATTTGAAAAATATATTGCTTTCAAATGTATATTATTTTCCTATTAATTAGGAATAAAATAAGTGACATTTAAAAGAAAAATAAATATTTCCTAAACATAATATATTTTCTAAAAGAGGGATTAATTGTGTTTGGAAAGCATAATTTAAAAATATAATTTCCCAATTTTTTATGATTTATTTGAAAAAATAAACCTCATTTTGAAATCATAATATAAAAATTATCTTGTGGTTATTTTTTTATTTTTCTGAGAAGTTTCAATTATTGATGAATAGTAAAAAATGTTGAATTTTATTAAAAATTTTCTTTTTATTTTAAATAATTTATTATGTCTATGGATATTTTGAATTGGTTTTAAAGTAAAAATAGTTCAATTAAACATCACTTATTCCAAATTAGGTTGCTGGACTCATTTTTTGAACACTTTGATTTTGAAAACCAGTTTTCTCGTCACATCTGTGAGACTAATTTTAAATTAAATTATTCCACTTCTTGGAATTTAATTTATAAAAATGGATTACATACATTAAATTAGAATAATTAATATTGTATAATAATACCGAATTAATTTTTTACCAATGTTATTAGTGAAAATAATTAAAAATAATTTCAATTATTAATATAAAAACTACTTTACATAGTGGTTAAACATAGAATTTAAGGTGTAAAATGACCTCCCAACTTGTCCAACACCAATTTTATAGAAATATTTAAACTCTTAACACATTATTATATTTTTTATGAGTTATTATGATACTATTAAATGAAATTTACCCATGAAAAAAGTTTTGTAAAGAAAATGACAAAAAGGAACCTTCCTAACCTATAATAATTATAAAGCATTATGATCAGAAAAAACATAATATTTTCAGTTATAAATATTATTTTAAGAGGTAAATGAGTTTTATTTTGCATAATTAATTATTTTTAATTTTTAAATATTGAATAATTACTTTAAATTCATAAAAAACACCGAATACATTTATTATTTATCTAATAATTGATTAAAATAGATGATAACAAAATATTAAAAGTAAAGTAATATGAATAAATTATTATATTAAATTAATTTTTTAAAATAATATACCATGTTAAATTGGTTTGAAATTAATATATTTAAATTTCATAATTTTATGAAATTTCTAAATTCAAATTAAAAAATGTCAAAATTTACATTAATATCATTTTATAATAAATGATATTTTATTAAATGATTTAAAATTACTAAAAATCATATCTTATCAAAAGTGATTTGAAAATGTTAATGAATATAATATATTTTATATTAATATACCAATTTATCTTTTATAATGAACATATTAACTACTAAATAGTAAAAACTTTGTTAGCATGGTTAGGGTCAAAGTAATGTTTTTTTGCATTACATGCGATTTATTTAAAATTAATTTCCCACCAAAAATAATTTTTTTATAAATATATATTATTTAAAAAATGTGTTTTAAATTTTCTAATAATTATCCCTTTAATTTAGTCTTAATGTATATATTACCTTGGTTGGAAAATTAGTTAATTTAGTGAAAATAAAAAATGGTAAAAAATAAGGAAACATAAATGTTAAGGATAAACCTTAAAAATGCATTTATTTTTGTGTAATAGATGTGTGTGTAGACCAAAGAAACCCTCACTTACATTATTATTTAATTTTGGAGCCACGTGATGTTATGGAGAACTACCAATAGTAAATAAATTTGAGTATTTACAAGAATGATACCCCTCCATAACTATGAAAGGGCACTAACTCTCCCCTATTATTCACACTGCTCAAGACATTTGGATCAATAAATATATACTGAATTCACTTAAAAAATTCTCTCTAATCACACCATAATCATTATACTGTTCATAAATCCATCATAGTAATATGTTTAGTGAAAGCCTAAGGAGGATATCCAAATAAGAGGTAACATTCATTAATTTTAATTTTTGTGTAACATCTTCCTCCAGACCCTTCAATAATTTATGTATATTTATTATATAATGTACTCAGTAAAATTTATATACATAGATTTTGTTATTCTAAGGTAAATACTTATAACCAAATACACTTCAATCAAATGAGTTAAGAAATCATCATTCGTGTGTACAGAAGACTACCACATCACGAACCAATGTCATTCATTTCTCCATTACAACCTTTCATGGGTGGGAAAAAGGATTGATTTATTTTTAATATATGAAATATGTGTCATTTATGATTTTATTATTCTTTCTTAATTTTTATATCACACATACCTTCATGTTTTCCCTTTTTGGGAATATGATAACGTCATTTTTGTGTATGATAGACTACTGCCTTGCAAAGCGATGTGATTCATTAACACATTACATAGAATTTATTAGGGATATGTTTAATGAGAATATGTGACATATATTACATTAAAATTATATATTCATTATAATATATATATATATATAATTTACCTTTATTTCTTTAAATACTATAATAAAATGAAAACAACGTTCAAGCATACGTAGGACTTACCATCTATGTGGATAATGTATATAATTTCCTATAAATGAATATAATGGATTAATATAAATACATATATGAAAAATAAATATTATAGCTACACTATGGTTTAAATTATTTATTTTATGAAACCATTATTCAATTAAGAGGAAAAAAATAATAACTAAGAACATATATGAAAAAACAAAGTAGTTATTACCCAAAACGAAACATTAACATGAAAATTTTAATAAACAGGTAATAAAAAGTAACAAAACATAATATATGGTAAGATATATATCATTATAGACCTATAATATAATTATAATCAACATATATTTATTATAAAAAAGATCTTAATGTGTATGAAGGAAGTCAATAATTAATGTGAGGGTTTTCTATCTCACTTTTTACTTCTATGAGACATATGTCATACTTACGATGTATTTATTTTATATGGTGTATATAATGGCCATGAATGTATTTTATCCTGAATCTTATTAAAATTAATTGTATTTAAATATCCATTTCAGGATATCTCTTTCATGGAGTTTATGGTTCAAGAGTTACCAAATTGATAATGGGTTTTTATCTCAAATTTTCTTCTTTGAGACATATGTTATGTTATGAATATATATTGTTTAAAAATGTGTACATAGAGCCCTTAGAAATTTAACATAAATAATATTTCTATACTCATGATATTTTAAGTTTAATTTTATGTTTTTCCTTTCATGGGATTATGAATCAATGTTACCAAAGTGACAAAGATTTTTTTGTTACAATCTCATAGTTTTTTCGGGATTGTTTATGGTGAAGTATCCAATGTTGAAATATCATAATATTACTCTAAATAATTCTCATGATTTTTATTATCCTCAGGTTATTCCTTATTTTATTAACTAATTATACCATATTTCCACTCTTTTACACTTAAGATAATTATGAATTTTTTTTAACAAAATATGACCTTATTTCTATTTTCCATCGAAAATATGATTTATTCCAAAACCATGTTTTCAAAATATGATTGATTTTTTTTTTAAATTTTATTTTAATATAATTTTAAAGGAAATTTATGTTTAAAATATTTTATTTTTTATTAAAAACATTAATTATATTTCATACATCCTTTATAAGTTTAAATTTTTATTTTCAATGAAATGTATTTCAAAAATGTTTTATGTTTAAAAAGTTTTTCAAATAATTTTATAATATCACATTATATTTTGTCAAGGTTATTTTCAAAGAAAATGGTTCTGAAAACGTTTTAGGTTTTGAAAATATTTTTTGAAATAAGAAAGTATTTTTTTCTCAATAAATGTTTTAATTTTTTTTTAAATTTGTTTTCCATCTAGGATTTCATTGGTTGACATTACCTATGCTTTATTAGAAATATTATTCAAGGATAAGATTTTTAATATTTCTAAGAATAGATTATGTTTTTGAAGATTTTTTTTATAAAACCGTTTTCTTTTCTATGGGTTATACAATGTTTAAATTCCAATGAAACCCACTTCTTTTCACGATTCATGAAATTATGAAATATTCAAATGATTATGAAACATATCACTTTTCCATTGGTTATGATATGATTAAATGTGTATGATACCAATTTCATTTCATGGGTTAGAATATGATGAATATTTATGATCTTATGGTTCACATAAATATGGTTTTCACTATGTTATGGGTGGTATCTATATCTCTGTCTAATGTATTGAATAGATATGTATTCTTTATGAGATATACAAGACTGGAATTAATAGTGAACTTCATTTAGAATGAGACTTTGTCCACTATGATTGTCTGGGGAGTGAACCTTGAATAATTTGATGGTATTGAGAGTGGACCTTGAATATTATGATTGTTTAGGGGGTGAACCCATTCCAATATGATATCCCTGTAAATGAGACTTGACTAATATGAAAATGATTTTCAATGCTTATGTGTATGCCAGAAATCCAAGTATTTCGTTAATTTTATACACTCATGAATCATTTTCTTTGATTATATTATGATTCATTTATAATCAATTTCCAATATTTATTCTATACTCATGGATTTGATATTTTATATGAAGGGTATAATTTTCAAATTTTATGTTCTTGTTTTAATACACTTATGTTCATATAATGATTATGTATCTCCTTTTTTTTATCATTATTGAGAATATGAGCTCACCCTTTTTTATATTCCCATTCCCAAGGTTATGAAGATATTTATAAAGTATGATATGACTTGTAAGGGTTATAGTTATGAACAATTTAGTGGGAGATGATTTAGATCACATATGGACCAATGTTTCGGTTTACAAGTTCCCAAAAACACTATTATGGTCCTTAGGTGTTTGTTTTTGCATTGTGTTTAATATTCATCCAAAAAATGCAATATCCATGTATGTTAATCCTTGTTAGATATAGTTGGTATCTAAGGAAACATTTAGTCAACCTTTGTAAAATAGGATGAGAAAACCCGAGTGATATCTCTAAGGAAATTTTTATGGATAATTTTAAGGATGAGTAAATGCATAGGAAAATGTCTTGGAATTTTAATAAAGGATAGAGTGAGTTGTTTCCTAGAAATACTTCCCTATATTGGTACAACAAGTGTATTTAGATGTCGAACAGATATACCTAGGTGAAACCCCCCAAATAAAACACTATATTGGGCATGAATTGATGGGGAATTGGGGAACTACAATGGGCCTTGTTGGACACATGGTTTGAAACTACCAAGTGATATTCTTTGGGAATTCAAAAAATCTATATGATTCATCATGAATGTTTTATATATAACATGACTATGAATAATATAATATAAACCTGAATTTTAAAATATTAAAGAAAAATCATTATTTAGACATCATATAAGTTATTTTCATGATTATTTGTTTTCCCATTACGATTATCATTTCTCACACTATTCTTTCTGGTTTTAGTAAATGGATAAAACCATATGGAATCATGTTGACACTGAATACAATGGAAAATTAAGTGACTATAAGAACCAAATTGGATGACGAATGGATTAAAGGATGTTTCGATTATACCTAATCATTTTTAATGGAAAATATTTAAAAACATTCACCTTAAATAACTCTCAGACTCACCAAATAAGAGAAGGAAGGATTTCACTAAGAGATTAGGTGATGGTATCCATGGATGAAAAAAGTTTCAGTTTCTTATATAATAAGAATATGTAATGAATCCCACTAGTGAATGTCTTAGAGTAATGAGAATATTTGTTGAATGTGTAAAATTAGGATACAAAGCAAGTAACTGAAAAGGAAAAATAAAGATATTAGATAACGTAATGGAATAGAATATTGTTCTCCAAAAGTAATTAATAATGGATGGATGTTTTAAATGTTGAAAGTTTGGGAATTAAGAAAATATATGTCATATAGAGAAATATTGTGAAGAAAATCAACCAGTTGGTACGATTAAATGTTTTATTTCTACATAATAAAAGACTACATATGAAATGTTATGGGAAAGAGGTATTAAGGAAAAATATTATGAATCCTAGAAAATGATTTAATAAGGAAGTGGATTGAATGATATATTTATGTATAGGAATTAAAATACTAGGTTATCTAAATTATGAAATAAATAAGGATTGTTTGGTATAATTTTATCAATTAGGATTTGAAATATTATGTTCAATGGTACAAATGATATTGAAATGTGATTTAATTGTGGGCATTTATCAATTTAATTTTTCAAGTCTCTTCGGTTTATGATTTTTGAATGTTTTATTTCTTTTGAAAATGTTACATATCACTCTATATATTTATTTGGGTGTTATTTTTATCTACTGTGTTTATATTTTCACTTCCCACCTATGTTATCCTTTGTGGTAACCTATTTGTGAGTAACATTGAGTAACCATTATGTTTTTTACATTCCATTTTAAATGATTTTTTATTAATATTTTTTACGATGTGGGTTTATGTGAATGTAAATTTTATGTATTAAAACTTTTATTAACCAAATTAATTTTTAGGGAGAAATTAACTGAAATGGGCTATAATGAAACACCCTTAGTTTTTTTGAATTATTTTTTTCTCGATTAAATTAAAATTATTTTATGGCTTGTGTTGCATACTACATAATGTTAATCTTGATTTATAAGAATCATAAAGTTAATATTACAATACACCAAAAACTATGTTTTTAAATTGGTACAAAAAATGCTATGTTTTTATTGTGATACACCCAATATCGAGTTCCATTGATAGGGTTTATTACACACAAGACTCGGTATTACTAACCTACAATAAACTATTAATAGTATTATTTAATATGATAATTATATCCTAATAATTGGAATATAAGGAATAAATATTTTTAAAAAAATTATAAATGTATATTTATTAACATGTTTGATAGATATCTATTTATTAGAAAGAATATAAGAATCATTTAAAAGAAAAAGAAATGTTTTCTAAAAAATTGTATCTCTTTTAAAAGATGACTTTGTATTGCTTGGTGTACAAGATTAAATTTAATATTTATTAATTTTAGAATATTTATTTGAATAAATATAATTCATTTCAAATGTTTAATATCAAAATTATTTTAGGGTAAGTTTTTGTTATTTTTCTGAGAAGTTTCATTTTTTGATGAATGGTAAAAATATAGGATTTTAATTGAAAACTGCCTTTTCATTTAAATGATTTATAATGTTAACCTATATTTTGAATTAGTTTTAAAGTAAATATAGTTAAATTAAAAATATAATAATCTAATTTAGTTCATTTTACTCATTTTATTATTGAATTTGTATATAAAAACCTTGTAAACATTTGATAATTTTCAATTTAAAAACCTTCATTCTCATCACATATACAAGATTAATTTTAAACCGAAATCCACCAATTATGTGAATTGAATTTGAATAAATGGATTTAATATTTTAAATATGAAGAATTTATATTTTACAACAGGGAAATAATAATTTTTTACCAATGTGATTAGTGAAAATTGTTAAAATTAATTATATTTATCATTACAAAAACTAGTTTACTTAGGGTTAAACATAGAATATAAGGTGTAGAATGTCCTACTGACTTTTTTAATGCCTATTTTCCTTACATATTTCTACCCTTAACACCATAGTATCCATTTTTATGAGTTAGTTCAATAATATTCCATGAATAGGACCTATATAATATGTTATGTAAAGAAACATACAAAAAGGAACCTTCCTTCCCATTAATATTTATAATGATTTTGAATAGAAAAAAAATCACATATTCAGTTATAAATATAATTTTTAAAGGTAAATGATCATTTATTATGATAATTTTTTATTTTTTAGATATTAAATAATTATTTTAAATTCTTAAGAAACACCAATGTAGGAATTATTCACTTAATAATTAAAAAAATAATTGATACTAAAACTATTTAAGGTGAAATAAATTGAAAGAATTATTTTCTTAAATTAAAATTTTAGTTGAATATATCATGTTACATAGGTGTGAAATTAATATATTTGAATTACATTATTTTTTTGATATTTTTTAAATAAAATTAAATAAATAATGTCAAAATTTACATTAATTGTATTTTAAAATAAATGATATATTATTAAATGATATAAAATTACTAAAAATTAAATCACATAAAAATTTATTTTGAAATGTTATTGAATATAATAAATATTTAATTCATGGAATAATTTATCTTTTATAATGAACATATTGACCACTAAATAGTAAAAACACTTTTAACATGGTTAGGGTTAAAGTAGTGTTTTGCACATTACAAGCACTTATGTTAAAATTAATTTCCAAAACACGTGTGATTTTATTTTATAAATTATTTATTCAATGTATAAATAAGCGTAAAAATTTTATCATAATTATCACTTTAATTTTGGTCAATGGATAAATTACATAGTTTATAAAATTAGTTACCATAGTGAAAAGCCATAATTCTAAAAATAGGGAAACATAAAAGTTAGGGAAGAACATTATAAAAATGAATTTTTTAATGGTGGAGGTGTTTCTAAACCAAATTAATTCTACCCACCGTTATTATTATATTTTTTCTACATGAGACAAGATAAACATCCAAATAGTGAATAATTTTGAATATTTACAATAATGTCACTCCTCTACTATAAAAGGTCACTCAACCTACCCCATTTTTATCACCTCTCAAGACATTTGGATCAAACAAGGTCTAACCAAATAACTTAACAAATTCCTTCTAGTAATTCTATAATACTTAGTTTGGGATATAATCTATCATTGGAAGGAATTTAGTGCAAGCCTATGGGCGATACCCAAAGAATAGGTAACATTCATCAATGTGCCTTTTTTCATTTTATATCTTCCTCCAACCCCTTAAATAATTTTTATATAATTATTATATAAGAAAATAATTATCATATATATAGTGATATTTTTCCTAAGTTTATGACCTAATAAAACACAAATTTCCATCAAATTGGTTTCAAAATCATTGTTCGTGCATACGATAGACTACTGCCTTATGAACTAATGAACTTCCTTTCCCTATTACCACCAATCAAAATTAGGAATAAAGATGGATTTATAGTTTATATATGATATAAATTATATTTATTTTGAATTATATATATATATATATTATGGTTCTATAATTATTTTATCATACATTCTTTGATGCTTTCCGTTTTGTGGGAATATGATAATTTCGTTCGTGTGTACGACAGACTACAGCCTCGTGAAGTGATGTGATTCATTGACATTTTAAATGAAATGTATTAAGAATGGTTTTAATGAAATTTTGAGATATATATTTGAAATAAAAATTCTAATTTAATGATAATATATATATATATATATATCATTTAATTTTCTTTCATTCAATGTGACAAGAAAATGAAAATAATGTTCCTCCATATGTAAGGATTACTGTCTATATATATGGTGTATATAATTCCCAGTAAATAAATATTATTTATTGATATAAATAAATATATGATAAATATATAACATTTACTTAATGGTTTAAATTCTAGAGATGACGAAACCAAGACCGAATTAGGAGGACCAAAAATAAGAAGTCAAGACATATATAAAAAAACTAAGCGTTTATTACCCGGAATGTAACTTCAACATGCAATTTTTAATAAAATTCTAAGAAAAGGACACAATAAATTAAAATAGGGTAATATATATATATACATATGAATGTTTTAATATAATAATAAGAAAAATATATTTTTTATACAGGAATTTCGAACGTGTACACAGGAAGTCAATACTTAAGGTAAGGGATTTTGGTTTTCATTTTTACTTCCACGAGATACATTTCATATTCACCAACTAGTTATTTTATGTATTGTATATACTACCCATGAGTGTATTTTATGATGTATCTATATAATATTATTGTTATTTACATATCCACATTAGGATCGTTCTTTCCTGGGTTTAACGGTTCAAATGTTACCAACTCAGTAATAGATTTTCGTCTCACTTTGCCTTCTTTGAGATGTACATTATGTTATGCATCATAATTATTTAATGAGGTGTATATAAATATATTACATGTAATTTAATTAACATATTAATAATCAAGATATTTAATGTTTCATTTTATTTTGTTCTTTCATGGGGCTTATGAGTCAATGTTCCCAAATTTTTAAAGATTTTGTGTTACTATATTATGGTTTATTTGGATTGTATATTATTAAGTATCCAATGTAAAAATATCATGATATTCCTCTCAATAATTCTCATAAATTTTATTATACAATAGGTTATCATGAAATATTAAAGTAATGGTACCATTTTTATACTCTTTCGTACTTAATATAAATAAGAAAATATTTTTAAGAAAACCTTACCTTATTTTATTTTTTATTTAAATAATGATTTTTTCAAATACTATTAATATAAAAATGTGTTCCAATGTTTATGTTTTATTTTAACCTCATTTTCAATCAATGTGATTATTTAAAATATTTTATGTTTTAAAAAATGATTTAAATCATTTTCAAAGCTTCCATTATAAGTTAAAAAGTTTATTTTCAATAAAGTGGATTTCAATAATGTTTTAGGTTTGAAAAGTATTCGAAATAACTATAAAATATTTATTTATATGTTTTAAAGGTTATTCTAAAAGATAAATGGTTTAATTTTTTTTATGTTTTATATATATTTTCTCAAAGTGGAAAGGATATTTTACTCCATAAATTATTTAAATGATATTCGAAAATTATTTTCTATTTAATATTTCCTTCATTGATGTAACCTATA
This sequence comes from Viscum album, assembly GCA_963277665.1. Taxonomy (NCBI): domain Eukaryota; kingdom Viridiplantae; phylum Streptophyta; class Magnoliopsida; order Santalales; family Viscaceae; genus Viscum; species Viscum album. The sequence continues at coordinate 1,808,705,567 of OY728152.1, read as the reverse complement.
CCATAATACGGATGCAATCCATGGATAAAATTATAATTATTTCTATGAATGGTTTATGTTTATGATGAAAATTTTCTAATGAAACCCTTCTCTAGTCCACGGTTTATACTATAAGAAAATGCTTATGAAACCACCTTATTTTCAAAGGATATGATATGATGAAATATTGTAATGATTATTAAACCTCTCTATTTCCAATATGTTATGATATGATGAAATGTTTATACTACCCATTTTATTTCATTGGTTAATATGAATCATTATGATCTTGTGGAAAGCATAAATATAATTTTCATTATTTGATAGGTGGATCATATATATCACTCTAATGAATTTGGTAAATATTTACATCTCCTGAGATAGATAGTAATGAAATAAGGAGTGAACTCAGTTCAGTAATGGACTTTGTCCACTATGATGATATTAAGAGTTAACCATGACTATTATTATGTTATTGGGAGTAAACCTTTATAAATATTATTTTTTGGGGAGTGAAATATTTACAATATTATATACAAGGAATATGAACAATGACAAATATGAAACATATTTTCTATACTTATGTGTAAGCCACAATTCCTTGTATTATTCAAATTTTATTCTCTCATGGATAATTTTATTATATTATATTTTGATTCATGGATTATAAATTTGAAATATTTATTTTTAGGACTCATTTATATGATCTTTAATATGTAGGGTATGTTTTTAAAATGTTTTGATCGAGTTTTCATACCATTTTGTCCATATTTGTCTAATATGTCTCCAATTTTCACCCTTATTAAGAATCTGATCTCACCATTAATTATCATTCCATTTCCCAATTTCTGAAGATACAAATTATATATGATATGTATTAGAAGGGTTCTAGTTATGATTAATGCAGTAAGAGATGATGCACATAACCTATGGACTAGTATTTTTTCAGGTTTCCAAAGGTACTAAACTATTACAGTCCTCAAGAATGTGTTATGTAATGTGTTGACTATTCATAAAAAATGACGCAGCGTCCATTTATGTTAATCATGGTTCATATTATATAGAATAATTTTCTTTTAAAATTTAATGGTTTTGAGATTAAAGGTGTATTTATTGGGATTCAAACCATAAGTCCATCCAATGATACACCATTTGATTCATCAAGAATAGTTTTGTAAAGAACCACAATTTACTTGTTTATAAGTTACACCCTCAATGTTCTCTGTACCAAAACATAGTAAGAAAATATCACACTACTCATCGCATTGAGTATAACCTCAGAGAAAAATCAAGAAAGACTCACACACAATCCTTTATATGAAAAACAATAAAGGAATGGACATAAAAAAGATTACCTGTTTTAGAAAATTTTTCCAACATCCAAGGGAGAACACTGCTTAATTTCTATTTCTTTAGATGTTATAATAATTACAATCACTTCAGTACACTAATTTCATATAATACAAAAATCACATTTCCACATGTGTAAAAGTGGTCCCACTCAGTTATAGTTGGTCCCAACTTTTCATCCAGTTGCTCAAAAATCTTACATTTATGGTGTTATATTATTAGAGCATTGTAACTGCCAATTTCTTATATGAGGTCTAGTTATAAACACTGAAATCTAGTTGATAACTAATTTTTTTATGAATTACTCTTTCACCCAAAAACATTTCCACATAACTTAAAGGATAAGTATCTAGCATATAATTATAAAAATACTAATATAAAACATACCATAACTTCTATTCATAAAAACTATTGACCACTAACTAGTACAAACCCATGAGAAGATAAGTGTAACACCCGAGACTTTTATGTTATATAAATCATCAAAGGAATCTTTTTCTACACAACACTTGCTTGGCTTGCTTTACACGCAATCGCAACCTTCCTCGATAGCTTGCGTCGTACGCAATACCGAGTTTCACTAAACAACAATATGCTATTAAAACTAGTCGTTATGAATAGTAATAACCACTTTTTGAAATTTTATAAATTTTATTTTTTCAAAATGGACTTCATTTTCGGACTCAGAATATCGAAATTAGCCTAGGGTGAAATTTTGGTATTTTTCTGAAAACTTTCAATTTTTGATGAATAGTGAAACCACTAAGTGGTAGGTTAAAAACTGAATTTTGCATAAAACTTAATTTTACCGCTTCTGTGAATGGAATTTCAAAAATCCGAGAGACACGGTTAATATCAAGGACTAAAATGTGGTTCAATGAGATGAAAATAATTTTTTGGTGAATAGTAACTTTTTACTATTTTACCGCGGTTAATAGTAAATAGGGTAACTAAGGGTAAATATGATATTAATATTACCCTAACACATGTCCTAATTCTATTGGACAAGTGTAATTCGACCAAAAACAAACTTAGGAATAAAATATGACCATTTAGGCCCACTTGGATTAGATTAGGACATTTATTATTAATTTATTTAAAGAAGGGTTAAAATAGTTAAAATCAAAGTTTAATAAGTAAATCATTTTTAATATGGGGTTATACATAAGATAAATTCAATTGTAAATATTCATTAGAAAGATAAAAAGATTTCCTACATGATGATATTTTATTTGTAATTTTTAGACATTAAATAATTTAATTTATTTATGACATAATGATGATGCAGTAATTATCTTATTAATGAAATATTGACATAATTGATGTTATAAACACCAAAATAAATATAATTTGAGACTTTTTATGAATTCCACTAATTTTCTAGGTTACTATGATATATTAGTATTGATTTAATCAACTTGGTTCGAACATATAATTCTGTTATGACTTTCAAACAAATCATATATCAAATAGTGTCGAAATTGACACAAAATAGTTTTTAAATCAAATATTATATTATTAATTGTTATGTTATTCCTAAAAATCTAAGGTTCGGCCAAATGACTTAGATAAGGATATATATATTAATAATAAACAATTTGGGGTTCGTTTGGCATGTTATAGTAAGTGTATTAACCATATAGTGAAAGAAAACAAAAAGACATGGTAAAAGTTAAATTATTTAACTTAGAGTTAAATTTAATTGATAAGGTTAAAATAATACCCTAAACTTGTCTAAATCCTATTGGTTGATAGGATTTCGACCCATCCCCACTTTAGCTTCGAAATAAGACCCTTTGGAACCATTATAAACCGATTTTGACTTTAATATAAAATAATATTTTGAGATATTCCTAAGGTGCCCCTCTCCTCCCTTATAAAAGGGCACCTCCTCCCCCTCCTCCTCACACCAATTTGAGCACTCAAGCTCGGCCAACCCCTGCCATTTTCCCTTCTCCACTTCCCTAGAATAATCCTAGAGGTCCTGGTCTTCTCCAAAGACCAATCTTAGTTCCTTAAGTGGAGGATTCAAAAAGGCGTTCCAAAGAAGAGGTAATATCCATTACCGATCTTTTCAATTTCTTTCTTCTTCAACTTCTTCTTCTTTAGTTGTTTCATGATAAAGTAATAACATCAGTATTACTTACATACTGATATGTTATTATAAATATGAAACAACCCTAATTCACCTTCTATCCATCCTACGGAAAAAATGAAATCACCGCGCGTGCGTACGTACGGAATACCGTCTCCACGCCGTGGTGTAATCTATTTTCCACCATCACCTTACAAGGATGGGTATAATGGTGTAATGAGTAACTATATATGATTATTATTAAGTAATATTGATACTGAAATAATATATATATAAACTCCAATACAATTCCACGATCATAGGAACGATATCATCACTCGTGCGTACGTACGGAATACCGTCTCCACGATGTGATGCGACTCGTTCTACATGATCTTCATTTCATAATGATTGTATAAATGAATTGAATGAATGAATATGGTATATACTACACTAATACCATTCTGGAAATGAATTATCTATAACCTAAATATAAGAATAAGAATTTATTCGACAAAACACGCATAAGAACAAAAAGTTATAAAGACCCGAGTAACAAGTAACAATGAAATATTACTAACAAGAAGCTAATAATATGACCATATATGATCTCATATCAATATGTATGATTCTGGAATAAGTCAATAACATTATTTAAACCATTATACAGGAGCTTCGGACACGAACAAAGCAAATCGGACCTAAGGTAAGGGAAATATCACAATCTCATTTTTATCCGAGATTGTTTATTCGTAAGTATTTACTGGGGTGTATTTTATCATCCACATCCATGTTCCCTCAATATGTAATATTGTTTCCATCCACTTGAAATAGTTTAAATCGAATTTTACCCTTAGGTGAGTTTTTAGTAAAGAATATGAAAGGAATCTTTTGTCGTTTTTCCGTACGAGGTACTTTTTTGACTTTTCCGACAAAAGTACGAAGAATGTTTTTTTTAACTTATACGGCATGAATGGATTTTTAAAACATTACTTCAAAGAAGCTTCCTTTACAAGTTTTCAAGTTTATTTTTAATCAACTTCTTTTATTTTAAAGTTGTATGACATGTTATTAAAGGAAAAATGTTTTTGAAGAAGAAAGGATATTTTCCTCAAGAATTCAATTCAAGTGTTTTATCAAAATTATTTTCCATCTAAGATAACAAAGGGTTCTGTTTCTATCCATATTTTTACATTGGTTTGACTATGTTGTGATGGAATTATGTTTATGAATTCCTTTATCATATATGAATTGATTTATGATGTCATGATGTTTCAAGAATCCCATTTTTGTTATATGTGTTATGCGATGATGTATGTTTTATGATTATGTGGCACACATAAGAAAGGATTCATTATAAGATGGGTGTGACCTATATCTCCCTCCAATGCATTGGGTAAAGATTTTATATCTCATGAGATAGACATGGCTGGAACGGAAGGTTATTTCGGTTCAGTGATACAGGACTGAAACGAGGAGTGAACTCGGTTCAGAAAGGGACTTTGTCCACTAAGATAGTCTTGGCAATGAGTCATGACTAACAAGAAATGATCTCCATGATTATGTGTGCATGCCACAAAGTTTCAAGTTTTATGTTATGATTTTGGGGATCTCATTTTCACTTCTATGATTTATTCCATGTTAAGATATTATGATCTCTTTTGCAGGTTTTGATTTTCATAAAGATATGATATGATTTTTATTTCCTTTATTTGCCCTTGCTGAGCATTTGAGCTCACCCTTTTATGTTTTCTTTTCCCCAGGTCAGGAAGATGGATATTAAGTAGAATATGCTAAAAGGGACCCTAGATATGATGAAATAAATGGGAGACACTGTAGAAGATTTATGAACCAGTTGTTTATGTTTCCCAGTTTCTAAAGACACTATACCTATACGGTCCTTTGTGGTTTTGTCATATGTTGTAATAAGTGTGCTTCAATTTTGAAGTATTAACAATGTATGTAAAGTGTGGGTCGTTATAGTTGGTATCAGAGGAAAGGTATAGTCAACCTTTGGAAACTAGGATGTGAAAGCCTTAGTAAGAACCCTAAGAATAAGTCTAAGCATAGAACACAATCTTAGAAATGGCCATGAATAACCTAGGATAAGACCATAAGCATGAAAATTTTATTCTTGAATTATGTGGTTTCCTATTATAATTAGTGTTTCTCACACTATTCTTCTTGGTTTTAGTCAATGGCTGGAACCCGAAGGAACCGTGTTAATGCGGAATGCGATGGGCAATGCAATGATTGTCCCCCTGAGCAACCAAACGATATGGGAGCTGGAATGCAAAATCTTGTAGCCATGCTCACGCAACTTTCTCAAGCTATGAATCATGCAGTATTTCCAAACGAACAAAGTAGGGAGCAACATTATGTTGAATCCTTCATGAGGCAGCGTCCACCATCTTTCAGCGGGTCTACTGATCCATTAGTTGCTGAACAATGGATTAGTACTACTGAAAAGATATTTTCAGTTCTTCAATGTTCTGAGCATGATAAAGTCATCCTAGCAGTGTATCGTTTGGAAGGAGATGCGGATCAATGGTGGAATCTTATTAAGAATACGAGGCAAAGGGATGAAATTGAGTCTATGGAATGGGACGAGTTCAAGAACTTATTTTTCAATAAGTACTTCCCTCGTATTCTCCGAACAAAGATGGAGAAAGAGTTCCTTGAACTGAAGCAAAGGGATGATGAATCTGTTAGTACCTATGAAGCAAATTTTACAAGACTTGCAAGGTACGCTTCTGGTATTATTATCCAACCTGAGAGTAAGATCGATCGATTCTTTAGTGGCTTAAAACCAAGTCTTCGAAGGGCGTTAGCCATAAGGGACTTCAATAGCTACGAGGAAATCGTTCGATGTGCTCTCAAAGTCGAGATGGAGATTGGAGTAACCCATCAGTCACATGGGTTTGATAAGAAGAGGAAGATGGAATTCAAAGAAAAATCTAAAGAGCACACGGAAAAGAAGATGAACTTTCCCTTATGCTCAAAGTGTGGAAAGAAACATGGAGGGAGTTGTCTTAAAGGGACAAGTAAATGTTTTAAATGTGGAAAGGAAGGTCATCGGGCATTTGAATGCCGTGATAATGGGAAGAAGATGTCTAATGATGCAAACAAAGGAAGGGATACACAGAATGAACCTACTACACTTCAATGTTTCAAGTGCAAGGAGATGGGGCATTATGCCAATCAATGCCCAAATCCAAGGGTTGATGATGATGGTCGACGTCAACAAAATCTTAAGGCTAAAGACAAAGGAAAGTCACATGCAATTTCTATCAGCGATGTGGAGTACGATAACGATGTGGTGAAAGGTACACTTACCATCCATTCTAAAGTAGCAAATGTTTTATTTGATTCTGGATCCACCCACTCTTTTATTTCTGAAGACTTTTCTAAGGGTATCACCATATTACCTCAACAATTAGATGTTGAGTTAGCCGTGACAACACCTAATGGCACATCAATCGCATCAAAAGTTTATAATTCTTCTCCGATCGAAGTTTGTGGGAAAGTGCTTCCTGCAAATCTTGTGATCCTTCCTTTAGTGGAATTTGATGTGATTCTTGGCATGGATTGGCTTTCTCTACATGGAGCTCATATCAATTGCCAAAGAAGGGAAGTCACATTTCATATTCCAGATCAATCTACGATCGTCTATCAATGCAAGGATGAACATAACCTTCCAGTGGAAATTTCTTCCATCTTATGGGTATTGATTCCACTAAATGAAGGTTATTTATCTCAAATGGTTGGTGAGAAACTCACGATTAAGAATATGCCCATTGTACGGGAGTTTGATGATGTCTTTCCGGAGGAATTGCCGGGTCTTCCACCAAATCGTGAAGTTGAGTTTTCAATAGAACTCGTACCGGGTGCTTTGCCTATTTCAAAGACACCTTATAGAATGGCCCCAATTGAGTTGCAGGAATTGAAGAAGCAACTCCAAGAGAATCTTGATAAGGGATTCATACGCCCTAGTGCGTCACCTTGGGGAGCACCTGTTCTATTTGTTAAGAAGAAAGATGGATCAATGAGACTCTGCATTGATTATCGAGAACTTAACAAGATCACTATCAAGAACAAATATCCTCTCCCACGCATTGATGACTTATTTGACCAACTACGCGGAGCTCAATACTTTTCCAAGATTGATCTTCGTTCAGGGTATCATCAATTAAGGGTCAAAAGGGAGGATATACCAAAGACGGCTTTCCGTACAAGGTATGGACACTATGAATTTATAGTGATGCCATTTGGTCTTACTAATGACCCTGCTATCTTCATGGATCTAATGAATAGAGTCTTTAGAGACTATCTTGATCAATTTGTGGTAGTCTTTATAGACGATATTCTTGTCTATTCAAAGAGCAAGGAAGAGCATGAAGATCACTTGAGAATTATATTGAAGACCCTGAGAAAAGAGAAGCTTTATGCCAAATTTACCAAGTGTGAATTTTGGCTTCAAAAAGTTGCATTTTTGGGTCATATAATCTCAAAAGAGGGGATATCTGTGGATCCAGCAAAAACAAAGGTTATCGAAAGATTGTCGAGACCAACCACAGTAACTGAGATCCGAAGTTTTCTTGGTTTGGCTGGATATTATCGACGTTTTGTAAAAGATTTTTCACGATTATCTAATCCACTCACCAAGTTGACTCGGAAAGGAGTTAAGTTTGTCTGGACAGAGGAATGTGAAGAGAATTTCAAGGAGTTGAAAAGAAGGTTATCCAGTGCACCTGTGCTCACACTGCCTTGTAGTGGAGAAAGGTTTGTGATCTACAGTGATGCATCCAAGAAGGGATTGGGGTGTGTTCTTATGCAAAATGATATGGTGATAGCTTATGCCTCACGACAGTTGAAAATCCATGAGCAAAATTACCCAACACATGATTTGGAGTTGGCTGCGGTAATCTTTGCATTAAAGATTTGGAGGCATTACCTTTATGGTGAAAGGTGTGATATTTATACTGATCATAAAAGTTTAAAGTATATTTTCACACAAAAGGAGTTGAATATGCGTCAAAGAAGATGGTTGGAGCTGATTAAGGATTATGACTGCTCAATCCATTACCACCCTGGGAAAGCAAACAAGGTGGCAGATGCATTAAGTCGACAAGACCATGCTAGTTTATCCATGATGAGGATCAAAAAAGATCCAATATTTATGGATTTACAAAGGATGGATCTTGGAATTATAATGGAAGGGGAAAAATCTTATCTTTCTCAAATGAATGTTCAACCATCTATACATGTGAAGATTAAAGAGGCACAGAAAGAAGATGTCGAGTTACAAAAGAAGGTGAGAAATGTTCCTGAATTCAACCTTGATTGTGATGGGATAATAAAGTTCAGGAATCGGGTTTGTGTTCCTCCCATCCCCGAATTAAAGAAAGAGCTGCTGGATGAGGCTCATAGTTCTTCATTCTCTATTCATCCTGGAAGCACGAAGATGTATAGGGACCTGAAAGAGTACTTCTGGTGGGATGGCATGAAAAGAGATGTTGCTGAATATGTCTCTCGATGCTTGGTTTGTCAACAAGTTAAAGCTGAGAGACAGAAGTCTAAGGGGATGTTACAACCATTACCCATACCCGAATGGAAATGGGAAAACATCACTATGGACTTTGTCACAGGACTTCCTAAAACATCCAAAGGCAATAATGCTATCTGGGTCATAGTTGATCGTCTTACAAAGTCTGCACACTTCATTGCTATTAGAGAGGATTTCTCTCTAGATCAGCTTGCCAGGATATATGTAAAGGAAGTGGTAAGATTGCATGGAGTACCACTTTCTATTATATCTGATCGGGATCCGAGATTTACCTCGAAGTTCTGGCGAAGTCTTCAGCATACTCTGGATACAGAGTTGAGTTTCAGCACTGCTTATCATCCCCAGACAGACGGTCAGTCTGAGAGAACAATTCAAACCCTAGAAGATATGTTGAGAGCTTGCTCTATGGATTTCAAAGGAGGTTGGGATCAACACCTACCTTTGGTGGAATTTTCTTATAATAATAGCTTTCACTCCAGTATTCAAATGGCTCCTTATGAAGCTCTCTATGGAAAGAAATGCAGGACTCCAACTTGCTGGGATGAAGTTGGGGAAAGAAAGCTATTAGGACCTGATCTCGTTGATGAAATGGCAGAAAAGGTCAGATCTATTCAACAACACATAAGAGCAGCTCAGAGTCGACAGAAAAGTTATGCCGACAATCGAAGAAGAGACCTAGAGTTTGAAGTGGGTGATAAAGTGTTCTTACGAATATCTCCCTGGAAGAGGGTTATGAGATTTGGAAAGAAGGGGAAGTTGAGCCCTAGATATATCGGTCCTTTTGAAATACTGGATCGTGTTGGGAAGGTAGCTTACCGATTGGCGCTTCCACCGAATCTCTCTCAAGTTCACGATGTGTTCCATGTATCTCTCCTGAGAAAGTACATACCAGATCCTTCACATGTACTCAGCTCAGAAGTTGTCCCGCTGGAGCAAGATCTTTCTTATGAAGAACAGCCGATAGAGATTCTGGATCGTAGCGAAAAAGTCCTACGAAACAAGACCACTCGCTTGGTGAAAGTTTTATGGAGAAACCACCAACTTGAAGAAGCTACATGGGAGCTTGAGGATATGATGAGGGAGAAGTATCCTCATTTGTTTGTTGCAAAGTGACGAATTTCGAGGGCGAAATTCTTTTTAAGGGGGGTAGAATGTAACACCCGAGACTTTTATGTTATATAAATCATCAAAGGAATCTTTTTCTACACAACACTTGCTTGGCTTGCTTTACACGCAATCGCAACCTTCCTCGATAGCTTGCGTCGTACGCAATACCGAGTTTCACTAAACAACAATATGCTATTAAAACTAGTCGTTATGAATAGTAATAACCACTTTTTGAAATTTTATAAATTTTATTTTTTCAAAATGGACTTCATTTTCGGACTCAGAATATCGAAATTAGCCTAGGGTGAAATTTTGGTATTTTTCTGAAAACTTTCAATTTTTGATGAATAGTGAAACCACTAAGTGGTAGGTTAAAAACTGAATTTTGCATAAAACTTAATTTTACCGCTTCTGTGAATGGAATTTCAAAAATCCGAGAGACACGGTTAATATCAAGGACTAAAATTTGGTTCAATGAGATGAAAATAATTTTTTGGTGAATAGTAACTTTTTACTATTTTACCGCGGTTAATAGTAAATAGGGTAACTAAGGGTAAATATGATATTAATATTACCCTAACACATGTCCTAATTCTATTGGACAAGTGTAATTCGACCAAAAACAAACTTAGGAATAAAATATGACCATTTAGGCCCACTTGGATTAGATTAGGACATTTATTATTAATTTATTTAAAGAAGGGTTAAAATAGTTAAAATCAAAGTTTAATAAGTAAATAATTTTTAATATGGGGTTATACATAAGATAAATTCAATTGTAAATATTCATTAGAAAGCTAAAAAGATTTCCTACATGATGATATTTTATTTGTAATTTTTAGACATTAAATAAGTTAATTTATTTATGACATAATGATGATGCAGTAATTATCTTATTAATGAAATATTGACATAATTGATGTTATAAACACCAAAATAAATATAATTTGAGACTTTTTATGAATTCCACTAATTTTCTAGGTTACTATGATATATTAGTATTGATTTAATCAACTTGGTTCGAACATATAATTCTGTTATGACTTTCAAACAAATCATATATCAAATAGTGTCGAAATTGACACAAAATAGTTTTTAAATCAAATATTATATTATTAATTGTTATTTTATTCCTAAAAATCTAAGGTTCGGCCAAATGACTTAGATAAGGATATATATATTAATAATAAACAATTTGGGGTTCGTTTGGCATGTTATAGTAAGTGTATTAACCATATAGTGAAAGAAAACAAAAAGACATGGTAAAAGTTAAATTATTTAACTTAGAGTTAAATTTAATTGATAAGGTTAAAATAATACCCTAAACTTGTCTAAATCCTATTGGTTGATAGGATTTCGACCCATCCCCACTTTAGCTTCGAAATAAGACCCTTTGGAACCATTATAAACCGATTTTGACTTTAATATAAAATAATATTTTGAGATATTCCTAAGGTGCCCCTCTCCTCCCTTATAAAAGGGCACCTCCTCCCCCTCCTCCTCACACCAATTTGAGCACTCAAGCTCGGCCAACCCCTGCCATTTTCCCTTCTCCACTTCCCTAGAATAATCCTAGAGGTCCTGGTCTTCTCCAAAGACCAATCTTAGTTCCTTAAGTGGAGGATTCAAAAAGGCGTTCCAAAGAAGAGGTAATATCCATTACCGATCTTTTCAATTTCTTTCTTCTTCAACTTCTTCTTCTTTAGTTGTTTCATGATAAAGTAATAACATCAGTATTACTTACATACTGATATGTTATTATAAATATGAAACAACCCTAATTCACCTTCTATCCATCCTACGGAAAAAATGAAATCACCGCGCGTGCGTACGTACGGAATACCGTCTCCACGCCGTGGTGTAATCTATTTTCCACCATCACCTTACAAGGATGGGTATAATGGTGTAATGAGTAACTATATATGATTATTATTAAGTAATATTGATACTGAAATAATATATATATAAACTCCAATACAATTCCACGATCATAGGAACGATATCATCACTCGTGCGTACGTACGGAATACCGTCTCCACGATGTGATGCGACTCGTTCTACATGATCTTCATTTCATAATGATTGTATAAATGAATTGAATGAATGAATATGGTATATACTACAGTAATACCATTCTGGAAATGAATTATCTATAACCTAAATATAAGAATAAGAATTTATTCGACAAAACACGCATAAGAACAAAAAGTTATAAAGACCCGAGTAACAAGTAACAATGAAATATTACTAACAAGAAGCTAATAATATGACCATATATGATCTCATATCAATATGTATGATTCTGGAATAAGCCAATAACATTATTTAAACCATTATACAGGAGCTTCGGACACGAACAAAGCAAATCAGACCTAAGGTAAGGGAAATATCACAATCTCATTTTTATCCGAGATTGTTTATTCGTAAGTATTTACTGGGGTGTATTTTATCATCCACATCCATGTTCCCTCAATATGTAATATTGTTTCCATCCACTTGAAATAGTTTAAATCGAATTTTACCCTTAGGTGAGTTTTTAGTAAAGAATATGAAAGGAATCTTTTGTCGTTTTTCCGTACGAGGTACTTTTTTGACTTTTCCGACAAAAGTACGAAGAATGTTTTTTTAACTTATACGGCATGAATGGATTTTTAAAACATTACTTCAAAGAAGCTTCCTTTACAAGTTTTCAAGTTTATTTTTAATCAACTTCTTTTATTTTAAAGTTGTATGACATGTTATGAAAGGAAAAATGTTTTTGAAGAAGAAAGGATATTTTCCTCAAGAATTCAATTCAAGTGTTTTATCAAAATTATTTTCCATCTAAGATAATAAAGGGTTCTGTTTCTATCCATATTTTTACATTGGTTTGACTATGTTGTGATGGAATTATGTTTATGAATTCCTTTATCATATATGAATTGATTTATGATGTCATGATGTTTCAAGAATCCCATTTTTGTTATATGTGTTATGCGATGATGTATGTTTTATGATTATGTGGCACACATAAGAAAGGATTCATTATAAGATGGGTGGGACCTATATCTCCCTCCAATGCATTGGGTAAAGATTTTATATCTCATGAGATAGACATGGCTGGAACGGAAGGTTATTTCGGTTCAGTGATACAGGACTGAAACGAGGAGTGAACTCGGTTCAGAAAGGGACTTTGTCCACTAAGATAGTCTTGGCAATGAGTCATGACTAACAAGAAATGATCTCCATGATTATGTGTGCATGCCACAAAGTTTCAAGTTTTATGTTATGATTTTGGGGATCTCATTTTCACTTCTATGATTTATTCCATGTTAAGATATTATGATCTCTTTTGCAGGTTTTGATTTTCATAAAGATATGATATGATTTTTATTTCCTTTATTTTCCCTTGCTGAGCATTTGAGCTCACCCTTTTATGTTTTCTTTTCCCCAGGCCAGGAAGATGGATATTAAGTAGAATATGCTAAAAGGGACCCTAGATATGATGAAATAAATGGGAGACACTGTAGAAGATTTATGAACCAGTTGTTTATGTTTCCCAGTTTCTAAAGACACTATACCTATACGGTCCTTTGTGGTTTTGTCATATGTTGTAATAAGTGTGCTTCAATTTTGAAGTATTAACAATGTATGTAAAGTGTGGGTCGTTATAATAAGAACTTCAAAATATCCAGAATTCACTATGGTATTTCACTACACTGAACCTGAATGATGAATTATCTTTTGTAGTTTCTTATTCTTATTTATTGAATCCAAAAATTAATAGGATTCATATTCCAATCAATATTATACATAATGGTTGGTTTTAAAAATTCATGAAAAATATCTATCACATATGAAAAAATATTCTTACCTTTCTGTAGCACACAATGTCCCTATCTCGTTGCATTCACCCAATTACCACTAAGGAACAGTGTAACCTTATAAGTTCTCAGAGGAACTCCTTGGTGAAAATTTCCACTTGTTTTTTGCTTCCCATATAACTTCCACAACTCTATTACTATGTCCTAAAATACGTTATGGATGAAATGGTACTTCAAATCTATTTGTTTCATCCATGATTAAAACTATTGATTCCAATCTAAAAGAAACCAACAATTATTATTATAGAACAAAAATCTACCCTCAAATATTATTCTATTCTATATCAATAAGTACAATAAAAACCCAGTTCCCTTCCTCTTTCCTTTTCTCCAATGTACTCAGCTTATATTGTGGTAGAAGTAAAAATCGGTTGCATCTGTCACATCTAGCTAACTGGCAGCACTCTAGAGGTTTCCAAAAAACTCATAGAGGGATTTTTATTATCTAAATTTCCAAAAAATTTTCCATCAACATAACCTTATAATGGATTATTCTTCTTTAAGTGAAGAGTTGAAACTTCCAATCATTTTTATTACTTGATGACTCACTTTACAAGCTCCAAGTATTCCTTCACTATTTTTGAAATACAATTCTCAAAAATCCCACTAAAAATATAATATCATAGAGAGTACACATTGGGTAATATATTATTATTCCTATAGATGATGAAAATAAACCATTCACCACACAATCTTCCTCATCTTTAATTACTGGTTCTTTCTAAAAAAAATTAAATTGTTTAGCAAATGAAGATGATACTTTATTAAATCTATTCATGGAAAACCTTTCAATAATACTCTAGATATAGGCCCTTTGAGATAGAATAAAAAAATACCAACTTTAAAATCCATCTCAATAATCACCCACAATATTTTATTAGTACATGAATGATCTTTTATATTGAATCTCTCCGAAAATTCATGCTTCAATTCCCAAATCATCCTAATTTCCTCACCCATCTGAAGCATATAATACACATAAAAAAGGGGATAATGAATCTCTATAAACTTAAATATTCATATAGATACAATTATAAATGTTTCATTGAGTGAAACCTCATAAAATCATGAAAAATCACATTTATTATTCTTCTATCATGGTACTTACTTTAAGCCTTAGATATTCCACTTTAGATTACACACCAAGTCATTTATCAAATGATCCATGTAACCCATAATCATATTCTTGTAAATATATTCCAATAAAACACCATGAATTTTTTTTTATATATCCATCTTCTCAAAGTGTATATTATTGGTTGAAACCATGCTTTCCACTGTCCCATTAGTAGCATGATTAAGTAACAATGATATTTTTTTTGAGAATTCATTAATTTATTTCTATTGAAATACCTTCACTATAAGCTATTCCATATACCATTTATTATCATCAAAACTCTTCTTCAAATTAGAAAAAAATTTATTATATAATATTTTCTTACCCAATAGATATCCATTCAGCTCCCATATTCCATTAAAATACAGTGGATAGATTTATTCTTTCATAAGAGATTCTCACTTTCTAATTTTTATAAGAGTGTTTAACTCTTCTAGGAATTCATGATATCCACCATCAATTATAATTAAGAAATTCATGTCATCTATAAACCTTTTAACCTATTTACTTGATCTTGTAGATCACCATAATTCAACTTTTAGATTATCTCTTTTTTTGGTAATTTATCATATTTATTTACAAAATCTAGATCTCTAATTCATACTTTATAAATAATGGAGCATTGATGAACAAATTCTACTAATTTATCTATCGATAATTCAATTTTTCCATTTAAACTCTCTAAAACATTATTTCTTACAGTACTCTTATACAATTAAAAAATATTTTATTAGTTGAATCTATGTTCAAAAATTCTTTTTATGGAATGTTATGATCATTCCAAAATACCTTATCATTGAAGTGAATATAAAACCCATAATACTCTTTAAATTATCACTCCATTTGAACTTCTAGTCAGATATAGTGTACCATACTTGGCACATCATACCACCACCATATATTCTTGAGTAATCATTCAAATAACATTAGGAAAGATTGTACCAAACCCAACATAATAATGTTTTCCTATTGAAATTAGATTCTTTCATAGCCCTGAGATGTGTCTCAATTATTTAAATTTCATAAAGTAACTGTACACCACCCAGATGTTAACATCACATTTTACAATGTCTCAATATCCTCAATATCCACTAAATTAAAATATTCAAATATATAGGATAAATTATTCACTATGAATACATATTCTTCTAATGAGTGAAATGATGAACCGCAATCAATCATTCATTATTTTACCATAATGTTGAAACATAGAAACAAGTTTATATTCCCCTAATTGACTTCATTGAACTTGATATTTTGTAAGATATACTTATGTTGTTATCTATATGATTCTTCCAATCCTTCTTAAGATATACAATATTCTAAAACGTCCAACATAAATAAGTTGGACCAACTAATTTATCTATACTTTATTCATATAACCAATCTTCTAAATTCCAATGTGTTATTTATTGATGTGAAAATTCTATTACTTCTTCATTTAGTACATTATTGGATGTTTTTTATGTCCAAAAATTTGATTTCTTCATTTTGGATCAGATTCATGACATACTAAAATAATAGAGCGGTCATCCTGTATTATTTTCTTAAGGTAGTTACCATAATGTCCTACAATTTTATTAATTATGATTGTAGTAAAAATTAGCTTAAATCATCCATAGACTTTATTATTATTTATTTGATCCACCCTTGTATCATGGAAAACTCATACACAAGATTATTTTGAGATATACCTTAGGATAATCCTATACTGAATAAAATCTACATAATTAACACCTTTTCCAATGACGTCGACTTCTCATTTATGTATTCTAGAGATTTCTTTAACTTCATTTTAGTATTCCACTTCTAGTTACTATATGGTAAATTTTAAGACAATGATATCCTTACCAACCCAAGTGATTTACTATCCATCAATTCCAATTCATCGTTCACTATGTTCCATGGATTGGTCTCTATTAACAGAACTCATAATTATTTCTAAATGAGATAGTACTCTATATGAGGTATATATAATCAAAAGGCTATCCCATTGATATTATCTATCCACAACTTTCCATAATTTAAAATAATACCTTTTAATAATAGTTAACTCACATTGAATCAAAAAATTATAAGGAAAGAGAATGACAATGCCCCTAAGTATACTTTTAATAGTTCATTTTTGATTCATGAACTACAATATTCCATATCAATTATAAGGGGCATGCACAAAAAAATCACAAGAAGATACATTGTCTAATTTAATAGGCCTATAAATAAAAATAATCACAACTTATTCGACGGGAGGTTACCCTATCAATGTTCAGTCCACTGGAGGATTGGAAGAAAACCTCACCATATTATCTTTATTGTGTTGAACCTCCAAAAAACTATAAAAAATGAGTGACACACAAGTAATCAAGTGGAAAATAGTAATGGACACTAAAATTTTTCATAGTTTAGAAAATATTTCTTATTTAAATTGGAGAATAGAGATATATTTATATTTAATTGGAATTTATAAGAATTAAAATCAAGTGCGACAACAGATTTTATATAATCCCACAATAAGATTTATACAAGTAAAATGTGGTTCTACACTCTTGTAGTAGACCCAATCCAATAAAATAGTTTAAAAAACATCCTTTATTTACAAAATTCTATCTACTAAGCATGATGACAATTAATTTCTTATTGCAATTACATATCCAACCTCTGAATTTCAGTGAATAGTGAAAGTTACTATTATGGTTCATTGAATAACAGTTGTGTTAGAACCATTTAACACAATACTTAGAGGATAAGACTCCATCATAACTCCATTAGGTTACACATATGAAATATTCCAAAAATTATGTTCACACAACTCTAAGACCATTTACCAGAATAAGCCCTTAAGAATATAACATCTTCTGAATAGCCTGCTTCCAAGGAAGTGTTTCACTAACACTATATTAAACCTCAATATCATGCTCTATTTTAGAGTCTTTTATTCACATTTATTGAATCATAACTTGAATATACATTAAATTTCTCACAGTTTTTTAATATGACAGATTTTTAGAATAAAATAATGATGTTTTATTTATTGAAAGGATGGTGGGGTTTCGAATGGGTGAAAGATTAAATTTGATAGGGGCATGTAGGTCATTAATTGTATTGAATTGGTTAAGTTTTTTGATTAAAATACCCACATTATTTCATGTTTTTAAAATCACAATACAATATATTATTATTTTTATTTAAATTCATTTTTTTGTTTTATTTTTTATAAATGACGAATTCAAAACTGATTTATTGAAACACTAATAATCAAAGGTTTTATAAAATACCCTTAGATTGAGTATTTATAATAAATTTATAACATGAGGATTTTTGAAATATTGATGGTTTTAAGGATTTATGAATTTTTTTTATCAAATAACTATAGTGGGATATAGATAAATTTTTTAGTAGATGTGGTGATATTATGAGCCTATCCTAAGATGAATTGTAAAATGCTGTAGATTTCATTATAGCTAAACATGAATATTATAATATTTAACCATTGAATTATTATCTATAAATTGATCCAAACGTCATGGATTATAATAATAATTAAATAAAAATTCTTGAGAAATATCTTACATTTATTTCTTGAAGTCATAAAATATATTATTTCATTGAGACCTTCTAAACATTATAAGATTTATTTCTAAGTATTTTTCTCATAACACATTTATGAATGTTTCTTTGTAATGTTTTTAATACTCATTTTTGAAATCATTATGTTTCTAATTTCAATAATTGAGGGTTTATATTAGGGTAATATATATAGGATTACATTTTATAGGAGTGGGAATACTAAGCATGCATTTTTTTGAAGTGAGAACCTATGGGAAAGTTTTGTAAAGGGATTACTGAGGATTAGAATACAAAGTTGAGAATTAATTTTATATAAGTGGATAAATTTCAGTATGTGTGCAATTGAGGTCACATTGGATCAATTTTATGATCTCTTTGACATTTTGTGTTAATATTGAATATTTGAATAATTGTTTTACAGCTAATTGATTTGTAAATAAGTTCCCAATATTTTTTATTACACTACGCTTATAATTTGAAAGGGTAATGTTATAATATTGTTATTTTTAATTAATAATATTTTAATTAATTTCTT
This sequence comes from Viscum album, assembly GCA_963277665.1. Lineage (NCBI taxonomy): Eukaryota > Viridiplantae > Streptophyta > Magnoliopsida > Santalales > Viscaceae > Viscum > Viscum album. The sequence continues at coordinate 1,808,686,409 of OY728152.1, read as the reverse complement.
TATTAATTATAAAACACAAATTTTTACCATTATTATTATTTTATAAAACTCAGATTATTTTTTTGGTTTATCTTAAGTTATTCTTCTGATAGTTCTTAATACACTATGGTAGATAAAAATTGTAAGTTAATTTTAAACTAAAACTCACCAGACATATTTTATTTTAATATACATCAATATTTTTAGAAAATATTTCATATCAGATCTGTTATTCACACTTGAAACTTTTTTTAAACAATTATTTTAATTTCTATCAATCTATCATATTTTTGTGCATATCGAATTTATTATATTAACTAAAAGTAGATAAAATATTTTTTTTGTATTATTGAATGAATTAATATTGGATATATTTATAATATTAATCCAAATATACTATGAATATTATATAGAATTGATTATGAACTATTGATATGTTTGATGTAAATGTATATAATAAATACTAGAGTAGAAAAGTTTCTTATGCATAATGAAAATTACAAATTTCTAGTGAGAGAAGTTTCAGCCTCTTCTAGAGATGGAAATTTAGAATTTCAATTTAACTTATTATTTAGAAATATTATTTATTCTATATTCAAAGTAATTACCCAAGATAAGTTTCATCACGTTTAAAATTGTGTGTAATTGTTAAATGTTCCTTAAACTAACCGATCACTGCTAAGGGATGCCTATCAATACTTTTATTTTGAAGGTGGTTAATGTTTTTTTTTAAATTTATAAAAATTTAGTGATTTTTTAAATAGTTTAAAATTACTCATATAAAAATTATTATCTAAAGATCAACTTGTATAAAAATTTATACACATTTTAAATACGGAATGGAGTTAAAAAATAACAGTAATCAATAATACAATTTTATTAAAAAAATTCATGTCTTGTTGATCATATTTAAAATCTTATAAAATATAAAAATGAATTAAATATAGATTCTAAAAAATATAAAAAGAAAAGTTGTATAGGTTTTACATATTCATGAAATTTAAATTCTAGATATTATAATTATAAACCCAAAACATAAAAGAGTTATAGCTGGGCTGAGATAAGTGAAGGTAAGTTTACTCAATTTTCATAAGGATGAATTGATACATGGGAAATAAGAATTACCAAAAATAATATTTCAAAGATCGAAATAAAATTTATGATAATAATGGTTTTAAAGATCCAATTTTTGATGAATATATAATGCAATGTTATATGAGACCATATATTCTCTCATTAATAAAAAAAATATTCTTGAAACTATTCTATGAAGAGAGGTATGAAATGGTCGAAATCTATAGATACAATGAGTGAAATTCAAGGAGAAACTACATTCATTAGTTCAAAAGAAGATAGTTACAACAATAGAAAAATTTCAAGATTTATTTTAAAATTAAAATTCTTTTATGGGTAAATGACAGTAGAAGGTCTTACAAATCTTAATCCTGATTAAAAATATTTGTATGATTAAAATTTTGAGGAATGTGATAGTGGAGAAGTATTTTATGGTATTACAGTTAAAGAACTAGTAGTTCAAGTAACCAACCTTGATGTGTGTGAGATGAGAACGAAGGATTAATTTCAGAAAGTTATGTGTGACTTTTTTAAACTCACTCTGAAAACAAGTCATATCAAAAGTGACTCAATTCAATGGATGAAAATTTTTTCTAAAACATTAGAAGAGATTTATTGAGTGAAAAATATGAATTAATTTTTAATGTTTGAGTTGGATGAAATGAAGAATAATTTTTCCAATGATAATTTTGGTAGGATGTAAAAATTTATTTAAAATTCATCGATAGATCAATTTGAGGATGATGATTGAAAAATATGAAAATTTGAGAATAAAGACAGAAAATCTAAATAAAACGATGAAGCTACGATAATAAAATAATAGATTGAAAGTATAGAGAATTAATTGACTGTATTACTATCAGAATAAATTATTTTAAAAATATATATGGAAAAATAAAAATAAATTGTTTTACTTATGGACTAGGAAATAAATCCACTAGAATTTTTACTTATCATTCAAATTATTCTCTTTTCAATAAATAACCTTTTTCTATGTTTCAAAGAGAAGGAAATTGGGGAAAAATATATTCTCTTATAAAAGATCAATCATTTTGGAAGATCCTAATAATTTAATTATATATAACATATTAAATTCAAGCTCTAGAATTCAAAAACAAATATGGATACCAATGATTTTAATTAATAATACTGATGGGACAATAATTTATATCTACCAAAAAATTAATTACAAATACATGAAGAGGATACAAATTGATAACTAAAAAAATATCTCAAATTTTTGGTATTTCATTTTATATTTTCTAAAACTTTTTGTGTAATTTTTTGTATGTTCAAATTAGTTTAAATTTTTTTATAAGTTTTTCGTTATATTTAAGAAATAATACCTTTTATTCTGGGGTTTTTTTTATTATTTTTGGATAACATTCAAATAAATTACTCTTAAATTAAAGAGAAAATTATAATTCAATATTAAAATTAATATAGAATAATATTCAAAAGAATAACATCAATCCAAAATAATAGTAGAATACTTTTATATTGTATTAAATATTATATATAAATTCAATGGATTTTTACAATACTAATATTTTTATAATACTAATTAAATTCATAAGAATAATAATTTTTCAATTATTTAATGCTTAAAATTAGAAAATTAATTCTCTAAAAAATAATTATGACATCATATGATTTTGGGAGGAAGTGATATGAGCCATTTTATCATATTAAATAAATAATTATTCTAAAATAACTCAATCCCTAATATAAGGATGCATAACTAGAGTCATTTGGACTCTGTCATGAAAACTGTGTCGTGAGGTTTTGTTGGTATTTTAAAAATTACAATTCTTCTGCAGATAATGTTATTGTTTCTAAAAAATAACTTTCTTTAAAGGACATTATGATGGAGATGTTAATAGATACAGACCTATTAGAAAATTTTTATTTCATCATAAATTATATAATCTATTTTTATTATTGGAAATAATTGTTGTTATGAACAAAAAAATATGAGTTTTTCTACCCACTTATTATAAAAAAATATTCAGGGATTAAAAATGATTTCAGAATCTGATAGTTTAATCAAGTTAATTTTACTCTTTTAAGAATTATTTTTCATTATCCAATAAGAGGATTACTTGGTTTTTGAAAATTCAATTGGATTGGAAATTGTTACTTTTATAAAAAAAATTATCTGAATCCTATACGTCCTTAAAATAATCATATGATGAGAAGTGGGTTTTTTTGTAAATAAATAAGTTCATAGTACATGATAAATATCATTGAATGTAACCATAATATTCCAGTGGGACCATTATTTTCTCTTTCAAGAAAGGGGGATAAATATATGATCAAAATTCATGATATCAACATAATAAATAATCTTATATATTTTTTAAAATAATGTAAAAGAATTTATGTGGTTATTAATTAAGGATATTTGTATTAAAATATTCATGATTAAAAACCTTTTATATATTAGAATATTTTAAATGGTATTTGTATAGTTTATAAAATAATAATGTATTAAGAATAAATAATTTCCAAATAGGAATAAGAAAAATCCAATCAACACTGATAAAATAACTAAAATGAGATTGAAAAATGATTACAATGTGAAGTTGTTTTTATAAAAATATTTTATAAATTCATTAAATAAAGCATAAATATCTGTCATGGAATGTATAGATTATGTATTTGATAAAATCATGGGGAAGAGGAAAACAATAAATATTACTTTTACTGATGAAATTTAAAAGAGGAAGAATAATAATATTCTAGAGGAAGAGAATTCGTGGAATTAAAAAGATGATGAAATAATATTTTATAGAAATTAATAAAAATACTTCTAAATAAGAATTATGGATTTTTATAGATAAATACCATTATTTATGGAATAAAATTTCTGATGAAGCAAAAAAGAAAAGGGAAGAAAGTATTGTTGGATAGATATTATTTGTCCTATATAAGGAAGTGTAAAAATATATGAGATAAAAAACTGATCATTATTTATCTATAGGGGACAATAAGAAAAAATATTCTTACAAGACTAAATATTCCCAAGAATACCCACTTATCTTACTAGTAGTCACTATTATATATCATGTTCCTGAGGAACAATAATTATACAAAAACTATACTCATAAGGAATTAGAAAATAAACATCATATGAAGTACAAGAAATGTATTGCATTCCTTTTTCATCATATCGAGAGGCTAGTGAACCTATGGATTCTGTTTATTTTTCTAATGATGAAATAATATCAATAGAAGTAAAACCTCTAGAAATTATCCTCTAAAATATATTGAATGTTGTACCAGTTGTTCCTTATAAATGAATTTTTAACCAAGTAGAAGATATTTCTAAAGAAAATATTGATAATAAAAAAATATAAGTAACCTATTGGAGAAGTTATAAAATATCCTACAATAATGGAATCTTATATAAATTCATCTATAGAAGAAAGAAAAGAATATTTGAAGAAGGAAATCTCATATTAAGAGAGTTCAGTCTCTTCTTCATTAGAATATTTAAAACAAAATCTTAGGTGGATGTAGACAACCAAAATAATATAAATATTTTTTTTTCAATTTAGATAAAAAATAAATTTATGTTTTTGTTTTTACCCTTAATAAATATAGATCAATTGTAGTTAAATAAGTTTATTTTATTGAAATGTTTTGAGGAGTAAAAATATTTTACAGCTCATCTGAATCTCAAAATAAATTGATTTTTATGTATTTTTATTATATAGTTCATCCATGTGTAAATTTTTTGATGGAAGTTGAAAATTAGGTTGATATAATACCAAATTTAAATGATTGTTAATCTATTTTAGGGAAAAATATCTCACATTTGGGAAACAATATTAAAAATTAAAATAACTAATTATCTAAATAAAGTCAACGTATATTTTAGAGTTTTTAAGGAATAAATTAAAATATATAATCATAATTTGATATTTTTTTATAACTATATAAAATCCCAAGACAAATATTCCTGATCTAATTATGAGAAATATGTTTAATTGAATCTAAGTTATGATATTCACTGAAAACAAACAGTTGTAATTGGATATTATATCAATGGTATTTATGAAAAAGTTGGTGAGAATTCCACTGTTGTGGATGAGTTAATGAAATTGGCAGTTTATCAAAACCACATGATTATAAAATATTATTATAAGATATAATAAATTGAAGAAAACTATGGTGGTTAGATTCAGAAGATATAAAATCTCATTTTTAGAATAGTTGAGAATAGTGAAGATTTTCTTAAGAAGAAAACATTTCAAGCCTAGAAGATGATGTTATGGGGTGACATGATGTCTAAGTAATGTAAATATATTAAAAATACAAATCATATGATTGAAAAATCACTAAAGAAACATTGGTTTTTAAATTTAGGATTTCTTATTATTGTTTTACTTTTCAAGCCTAGTCTTTAAACTCAAAATTATTATGGTTCATTTAATGATTTTCTGTTATCAATAATTATGTTACCTTTTATATTTTGTAATCATATGTTGAGTGTTATGATTTTCTATTTTTATAATGAAGGTATTTGTATCCCTAGAATTACAATAATACAATTAATTCAAAAGAAATTAAATGCATATATCAAGAGGGATTCTTCATAGTTTTATTTTGTTATTTCAAAATGTGAGATATATTTTTTTAAATATAAATTTCTATTATTGTTTTAATTTGGAAAATATCCAAGGGAAGTTATTTTAAATGAAAAAATTAATGGTTTACTAATGCTATTTATGTTTTTAAAAAGGGAGACTCATATTATTTTTTATCCCATGTGTAGATTTTTATTACGTTTATCAAAAGAATCATAGAGAATATATCTATTTAAATATATTATAGATTTATTCATTTCGTTTTTGTTTAATATTTTTAGAAAATGGGATATTATTGAGTCAAAGAATAAATTTATTATTTTTTTGAAAATAATAGTACATTCTTTATGATTTTCATTTAACATGAATTTATTGTCATACTTTTATTGAATAAAAATACAAACTGATATAAAAAATACTATCAATCTAATAGTCTATAATATAAATATGGATTTTGGATTTTTAAAAATGTTAGAAATTTAATAGTTTTGAAATATTGATGGTTTTAGGGATTTACGATAAACCATTTTCGAAAACACTATAGTTGTTTCACGATAACTTCATTGGTTGATGTGGTGATATATTGAGTCTTTCAGAATATGAATAATATGTTATATTGATTTCATTATTATTATAATAAATGATTGTTGAATTTAAAACCTATAGGTTTATTTATAAATAGATATACACCTCATGGATCAGAATAATAATAAAATCACATGACTGATAAAGTGGTTTTGTTAATTGGTTGAATTCCTAAAACCACTTTCTTGTAGAAATTTTGGTATTTGTATTTTTTATTTTTAGTTATTTCATAAGAAATCATTTTTGAGGGGTTACTTGTAATGTTTTCATAATGTTGATAGGAATTATAATGTTTACCTATGACATGGTTTTAAAATTTTTTTCAACTTCCAGTATGTAGAAGTGGGAATAATGAGCTTCTGGTTTGTAGAAGTGGGAATATTGATCTTCTAGCATGTTAAAGCAGACACGAGCTTACATGTTTCGTCGATGGTATACTATGTATTGGTAGATATATTTCCAATTCCTATTTATTAATGTGGATACATTTTTAGAAGTTTATAATCATCGTTACCTTGGATCATATTTACAATATTCTATTAACTTTGGGTTAAAATTTTTGTTTTGACTAATATCCATTATGGACACCATTTTTTTATTCATTACTATATGTTTCTATTACTTCTTCTATTATAATAATTTTAAAAATTCTGGTTATACTATTATTAATTTAAATTTACACTACATTAATTAATGTCATTGGTAATGGTAATATATTGATTCTTTTATAACTATTCTTATTTCAATAACCCGTAATTTCATTGTGGGTTTATCAGAAGTTACACTTATGATAGTTTTCAATACACTATGGTGGATAAAAATTGTTAGTTGATTTTAAACTAAAATTTTACTCCCTTAAATATTTTTATTATTGTCTATATTTTTTGGACAATAAAGTGGAACATGTTGCTTTTAATGTGTTTTTGTATTGTGTGTTGAAATATGATTTTATGTATAGAGTTACAATATTGTGTATATTTTTTTTGACTTTTTATTTCGTATATTTTTTGGTTGATAACATTTTTTATTATAAATTTTTGTTTGTTAAAATTAATTAGGTTGAATAATATTTATGTTAAAAATGGAGTTAAATGAAATGAATTATTTTGGCAAGACTGTGTTTAAAATTGAATTATTTTTGTGGTGGTGTATGATGTATTTATTTTAAATAGAAAATTTTATATATACAGGTACAATTTTTTAAACATGGTGAGTTCTATTTTTAATTTATGTAAAATAAAAAATTTAAAGAATTAATAAATTGAATAGGATTTTATGTTCATAATATGTGATAAGGAATGTTTAATGAATTTTTAATTAAAATATAAAGGTTGGGGCTGTAGAATCATTTATTATTAAATCAAAGTAAAGACCTCTTTAACTAGGTAGAGGGAGACCCATTATATAGCCCGAAGGTTCAATGGGAATTTAGCCCATTACATGTTCTGTAGGCCCATTTTTTTTGGCCCAAGGTCCATTATGTGAATGTAATAACAGACAACAAATATAACTAAAAATAGTTAATAGATCCTTAGCAGCGACCTCAAAGCTCCAACAACCTCTAAAAAACTCCTCAAACTAGAAAAGTCCATCATGATCATAAAATAGCACCTATTGACTTCAAAAGTAGATTATATATACTTTGTGTGATCATTAAATGTATATTTAGAAGGATCCTCATAGTAATGTCATTTAAAAAATTAAAATAAGAATTCTAAATACTAGTGGGTAAATAAATGAAACCAACTCATCACCTAAACATGTTTCCAATTAATTTCCTATCCTCACCAGGACTCACTCACCAATTATCTCATACATGTAGTGATATAACATCCATCATAAAATCAAATGAATATACCCACTACTATTTCCTTACTAGGTTGTCACTCTTCCCTAATATTGTATGTCCCGAGTCATATCTCCCCAATATTAATCCACCCTAAAGATATCATGGTTAAATCTTGCACCTCATGCATCCCATCATCTCACCACCCCAAACACATATCCATATTGTAAAAAACGTAGTTCCCATGAGTCCCCACAAACCATAGGATTAGTATTATACCTCAAGTCCTTATAGTCCAATAACAGCATACTAAAAAACTTTTAAAATACTATATTTAGAGATATATTAGTGTGAAATGTCCAAAATTCATTATATCCCTCTACACACATATATTATAGGAGAAGAGGGAAGGGTCAGAGGGGTTAGTCAGCCATCCATTTTTCATCAACCAGGATGATGGGGAAAACACAACCAAGATTTCACTAGGTGTTAGTCACCCTAACAACATGAGTGGGGTAGAATATGAAATAAAAAAACATACATGAAATATTTAAGTGTTAAAACCTCTTGATCTCATTGTCAAGTGTGTCAAATTTGATGTTTAGTTTTTACTAGAATTTATGCAGTGTAGTAAGAATCCTAGGTCGTCTCTCAATGGTGCCTTATATCATTACTTTAAGAAAACATTTTGGATTATGAAAATATAATGGAAATGATATTTTGGAAAACATTTGGTTTTTTATTTTAGAATCTAATAGAAAAATTATATTGATAAAATAAAGTGAAAATTAATAGAATTGATTAAGCGTGATCAACCTTGGGAATTAACATTATGCACGTCTTTCGTTGCCTCTGAAGAAAGAAAATATATATTTTAATTCATAGTTTGTTACACATATAAATATAATTTTGCAGATTTTATATATGGATACCTCATATAGTTTAGTATAAAACATAAAATGATTCCCGAGTTATCGCCGATGATTGGGTTATTTGTGTTTGAATTCATAACCGTAACTCACCAAGGAAACACACAAAGAACTCGTTGTGCTGACCAGGTTTTTATGTTATTTATTTTTGATACCATGACATAAATTTACATGAACTTAACATTTATTATGAGAGTTTAATAAACTAATATGACCCATAAAAATAATATAATTAAAATAGGGAAGAATAAATAGTCAACGGTGTGTAAAACATCACATGAAAATTCACCCCCAAACATGATCATTTGAGTTTGATAATGACATACCAGAACCTAAACTAGTTAACTAAGAACATATGATGATGAATAATAAAAAAACTATAATTTAAAAAACCAATCAAATATTGCAAATAATATGCTCAGGATAACATCATGTTCCTCCCCAGGGGATCAAAAGGAGTTATTAACTCCATGGAATGGGAGAAAGCCATATATTTTGAAGTAGAACATCTCATAGACATAAAAAATTCTAGGAATGAGTCGAATAATCTATTGGGTCTCCAAAATGGAAGCATTGTGCCTCACGGTCGAACTTAATATTGGGGTTCCCAAGGTATTCTATGGAAGGAAACATGGATGGTGGTTTTGGGAACACAGATTTCAGGAACCCACTTGGACCATGTATTCAATTAGTAGAAAAACATATCTCACATTTTAAATAAAGAAAAAATTATTCCCCACCTCTTTGATATATCCACTAAATGTTTGGAATAATTTTTTTTCTGAAAAATCTTGGTATTGATAATCCATTGAACCAACTTATTGACATCGAGAGGATTCAGTTCCTTGGACAGATCAGTCCGTTTGGGCCACTATATTTCTAAATTGGGATTGTGTTTCATCAAAAAAGATCTATCCCACTAAATTTTGGATCATCCCATAAAATATCATCCATTTGGATGTATGTTGTAATAGTAATTTGTGGTTGAGTCTTCTGGTGTTCTTGGAATCATTCACATTTTGAACCATTTTCTTCAACTTAATCATGGTCCCTCCGAATAACATCAAACTACAATGAAAACATCAAAACAAGATATATTTCACCTTTAACTGTGATAGAAATTAAATTATTGAATCAAACATGAAGTGAAATTTGTTATAATAATTAGAACTTACAATACAAAATCAGTTTAATACGATGGTATATTGGTAAAATAAAACAATGAATCCTGGAGTGATCGCACACCCACATCTAAACATTTTCATTCATGGGAAAAGTCACTTTTACATAAATTAAGCATGGACACATTCCCAACATCATAAGTATTTAACATTTAAAATTTAATTCATGATTAAAATATGATCAAATAAAAAATAACACTAAGGAGTTATTCTTAGTGATCATAGAAAAATAGGTCTTGAAAATTGTATGAGAACAAAATTCAAGGAGATGAATGATAGCTATTTTGAGAAAATATTTAAAAATTAAATTATGTTACTAGATCTCAAGATTAGTGTTAAACAACCATTTCATTATATTCATTCCACTTTCAATCATGTAAATATATTTTGTTTTAAAAAATATCTTATCAAATGATTCTATCCACCGAACTTACCCTACATCATTTGAAATAAAATTTCAAGACCCAATCACTGCAACATTCTTGTAATTCAAACTTTAAGATATTGACCTAGATATCCCATTATGTTTTACATTTCAGAACTCTACTTATTTATTATTATTCTTTTCCATTAAAAATTTAAACTTGGAAAAAATCTCACACTCATCAGTTAATCCTTGTTTGATATTCCTACAATACTAATTGTAATTTCTATAACAAGATCAATGGTCAAGGAAGAGTAGTTTTTGGCTTACCAGATACAAATCCCCTATTTTATTCAATTTTTTGAGGGTATACAACATTCAGATACCAGGTACACACACATTGACCAATATGGTAGAGTTATGAAAAGATACAATATAGAACTAATGTATGGAAAAATAATTCTAAAAAAGATTAAAAAAACAACATTACTAATTTTTATCACCTATTGAGTAAGAAAAATTAAATTTCATGGATGGGTGAAAAAATACATGGAGAAATTATGTAGAATAATTTTACCATAAACAACCCACACAATGGGTACCATTATTCTAAAAGGTTTTAATGTGATAAAACCATTTATATCATCTAAAAACCCAATTTTCATGAAAAAGTAACAAAACAATGTTACATTTGTATTAAATCACACATTCCATCAACGAAAATAAAAAAAATGATAGATCAACTTGAAATAGGGAAATTCCCCATGGATTTTCAAAAACAATCTCAATAGAGTGGAAATTATTTTCCATGAATAAGTGAGAATGAATAATAAATATTCTAGTACAGAAGTGAGGGAGGAAGGGGGAAGGAAACAATAAAATTTAAAAATCAAAAAAGAGAAAAATAACAATGATGATGAAAATTCTAAAATAATCCTAGAATATACCAACCCCCCATAATTAGATTATACTGGTTCTTCACTGTAGTAAAGGATATTTTTGGAAAGAAGGATAAGAATGGGTGGGATTCACTCGTGTATTTCTTATTGAAGGTGTATTTTTTTCCACTAGGTACTTTGGAAAATACTCTTAAAAGTGTTTAAGTCTCCAACCATTAATAGTATTACTTTTTCCACTTTGATTATGAGAGATCTATATTGTACCAAAAGTTTAAACATTATTAATAGTGTAAGGACTGAGCCATTAAGGATTAATCATACCTAGGTGTAGCGTTAACCTAGAATTTTACACGAGGACCTTCTCACCAATATGAAATTTTCTCTGTTGAATCATCCAATAATGGATAGCCTTTGTGTCCTTTTAAAGATTCAGGAGTTACCAAATGCATCAAGATATATTTCTTCCATCTCCTGAATTTTCAACTTACTAAGATTACATGCATATGGTCGATTCATATTATATTACCTAAAAACCCAATATTCATGGTGCTCTACCTACAATGGGAGGTGAAATGCTTTCCATACACAACCCTATATGGTGAGATTCCATTCGGGTTTTAAAAATTTGTACGGATTTTAGATGATGAATGATAAAAAGGTTTCATACCTGGCCTTTTAAAACCTATTCTATTTATTGTATCTTTAGTTTCCTCTTTTTCGGCATTATGGTTGTTCTTACCACCTAGGGTTTTGATTTTGCCTAAATATCTATTGCGTGATTTGATGTACTTCGTAAAAACGACACCCAAGGAATAATGTTCACCATACTTAGAAAAATCCTGAAGTTAGGGACACTGGTTAGAAAAATGAGTATTATCAAAACAAATTACACAATTAAATGGAAGGGGATGAGAGTGTGAATTAAATTTAGATTTTTTTAATTGTTTAATAAGGGTATTAATCTAATCTATTATATTATCTATTTTTTCTGAGGATGAATGACTTACCTCCTGAAATCCTTGAGTTGGTAAAATTGCTCTTATACCAAATTGTTTTGCATTGGGAGACATGTTGACTATTAAGTCGTGATAAAATAAATTTATCAACTTGGGAACCACCAACTACTACATCAATCATTCCATTATCCATGAATACAATTCCATCATAAAATTATTTAATTAGAAAATTTTCACAAATTTGGTGGTGGGGGAAACTTTAACAAAGTATTTTAAATATATCACAATATTCATGTAGGGTCTATCCTTGTGGTTTCCTAATTCCACATATTTCTATTCTAATTGATGTAGTATGGGAGGCAGGGATAACATTCTCTATAAAGATTAATTTAAGGTCATTATAGCCCACAATTGTGGTAGGAAGATAGTCTAGCCAATATATGGCTACTCCATCAATGGAGAACGAGAAGACCCTAAACATAATTAGATTCTCATACACATTTTTGGGATTCATGGTGGAGAACACTATGTGAAAATCTTTGAGATTATATTATGGGTCCTCACTAGGAAGACCACGGAATTTTGGAAGGAGGGGGATGAGGAGATATCTCAGCTCAATGTTGTCTACTTTTTTTGAATAATGAAAGTACATAAGTTGGTACTCCACATTCAGGGTGGTCAGTTATTTTAAGGATCAGTTATTTGTATCCATGTTTTTTGGGGTTTGGTTTGGTTCAATTTTTTATTTTTTTGGGACCACTTGAAGTTCAAAAAGGGTTTTATTAGTTTTAATTCATTATCATACTCTATAAAACCTAATTTTTAATTGAAATTTCATTACAATTTCTCGTTTAAATTCAAGTGGATTTTATTTTTCTGATCAGATAAGGAAAATAAGTTGTGATATTAGTTTTTTGTTTTTTTCCTTCTGATGTAGGAATATGGATAAAATAAATGTACTTGAGAATAATTAATTGAAAAAAATATAATATAATATGATACTATATAATTAGATATAGAGATAGAGAAGATAGAGAGAGAGAACAAGAAAAAACACAAAAAAGGGATAGGGGTATTTAAAGGCATAATAATAAAATAAAAATAATGAAATAAAAGAAAATAATTGAAAAAAATGATATTGGATCCTTAAAAGCGGTTCCAAAATTTTATCTTGTTGTCGAGTTCACCAAGTTAGTTGTTTAGTTTTTAATAGAATTTCCGAAGTATAGAAGGAACCAGAGGTCATCTATCATTGGATCCTTAGATAATTTATTTTAAAAAGAACTCTTTGATTATAAAATTAAATGGGAAATGAAATTTTTTGAAACATGGGGTATTAAAATTTAAGAATCTGATAAAAAAATTTAAGAGATTAAACAAAGAGAAAATTAAAATAAATGGTTAAACATGATCAACCCGATGAATTCTCATGATGATCATCCTTCATCACTTCAAGAAAAATGGATTATAAATTTAAATACTGGGTTTGTGTCACATATAAAATAATTTTATTATGTTTTTTATAGGATAAATAGTAGGGTTCATTTGAAATTAAAAAATGATTCATCGATTACCACCATTAATTTGGTGATTTGTGTTCGACTTCATAACGTAAACTCATAAAGGAAACACATGAAGAATCAATGCATTATCCAGGTTTGAATGTTATTTATTTTTGATACCATGAAATAAATTTACATATAATTTACTATGTTTATTAGATTTTAATTGACCAATATAAAAAAAACATCTCAATTAAAATTGTAATGAAGAAATGATGAACTATGTGTGAAACATCACATGAAAGGGTACCCCCAAACGAGATCTTATGAACTTGAAAATGAAATACCCGAACATATATAAATTTAATAAGAATAGAAGATGATAAAAAACAACAAAAAACATATAATTTAAAATACCATTCAATTATTATAAACATGATGCTCAAGATTACATCATGTTCCTCCCCGGGCGATCATAAGTGGTTAAGAACTCCATGGAATGGGAGGAAGCCATATATATTGTATTACCACATCCCAAACCCTCTTTAACTTCTAGGAATGAGGAGAGGAATCATTTGGGTCTCCAAAATGATACCACCTTTACTCTTGGATGAACTTAATAATGGGGTTCCCAATGTATTCTTTTATAGGCAAAGTGGATGGTAGTTTTGGGCACCCAAATTTCTAGAAACCACATGTCCTATTGTTTTGGTTGGGTAGAAAACCTTATATCACTTTGTAGAAAACAAAAAAAATGGTTACTCCACCATGTTTTCCTTCTGAAAGAATTATTAAGAATAATTTTTTGTCTGAAATCTCTAGATATGATAGAAATATAGAACTAACATTTTGACTTAGAGTAGATTTGGTTCCCTAGACAGATCGATCTAGTTGAGCAACCAGATTGCCGAGGTGGGATTGTGTTTATTTATAAAAGATATATCATATCTAATTTGAGATCATCCCACAAAATATAGGCTCAATCAGATTCATGTATTAGTAAGAGTGTATTGTTAAGTCCATTGTTGTTCTTGGAATCTTGCAGATTTTGGCCCATTTTTCATCAACATAATCTTAGGCACTCCAAATCACCTCCAAATATAATGAAAAAAAATCAAAAAAGTAAAATTGATATTTTTAACAGTGATATAAATTAAATTAATTAATTAAAAATGAAGTTAAATTCATTATAGTAATTGGAATTTACAATAGAAAATAACTTTAATATAGTGGTATAAGGGTGAAATAAAATAGTGAATCACAGTGAGATCACCAATTTATGGGAAACTACATAGGATTAGAATCATCTACCACCAACATTAAACAAGACTCATCATTTCCATTACATAGGCCTCAGTATCAAATAAGCATAAAAGTATTAAGATCCATATAAATTAATTAACTAATTAACAAATATTTAATTATTACCATTATCAAAGTAAGAATCAAGAACCAATACCATTCCTTCACTAATTCAAATATCTTATCATAATAATTAGGGTACTCTAGGTCTCAACCAAATATACCATATAAAAGTTGCACCTGAAGTGAATTGTTCCAAACTAATTCCAACAGTTGGAAACCGATTATATAAAAACATCCTTCCATCGATCTATTGAATATGGAGATCATTATCATGAAAGCATCCTATCACTAAGAAAAAATGGAAATAAATAAATCCAGACTTAAAACCATGATATAATTCACAATACCATCCCCAAAACCCCTACACAACATATCATATCTAGATTCACATACTGGTATCATCATTATAATAACATTAACCCCATGAAACTATCATTACTATGGGTATCCCCACCCCTTTTTCAGAAGAATAAGGTTAACATTTAATCACAACAAGGATCTAAATCCATAGAGAATAAATATATAATAATTGTATAATTCTACAAATTATTTCATCTGAATCCATAAAAAAAACCAATAAGGAATTGTAGCCTTTATAAAAAAAATGTCAACTCACTCATCCCCAAAGCATTGATTTATGAAATTATCCACTTTTAATAACTATCATTAAATAACCGATTTATTAAAAAAAATATTACCATCTGTAGTATTATAATATTACAGGGATAAATATTATATATGTAATCTATAATTTCAATTTAAACCTCTTTTCCATTTATCAATAATCACGTATATTATTATTTCAACATGCATCATTCATTACAAAAATGAATTACAAGATTTAAGTTGTTATTTGATATCAAAGTATATCAACAACTATTAAAAACTATAACAATATAATCAATAATATCTATAAAACCATGGAGGAAACCAAATATATATAAATAATTATGTGATCACACATACCAAATATTTAGACAGGAATATTATGATTTCAACCTGAGATATTATCCATTTCAACATTCTCATAAACAATATTATTGAATAACTCTTTTTAATATTATTTAAGTAGTTTAGAAATACAACATCCCATTACTTGTTTCTCTCTCTGGAACAATTTATAAAATAATTACCAATATTCTACAACATGATATTATTTATTTCCCTTATTACCCAATAATAATATAGATTATCAAATATTGTTATCTACTACATGTGGAAAATCATTATTCTTTATTTTTAAAATTAATATAAATTATATTCATTTAGATAAGAAATTTTCAAATTTTTTGATAATATTATTTATACTTGGAATACAAAATTATTTCTAAATCAATTCTTTCAATTAATCAATAATAAGTTAATCATTTTCTATGAACAGTAAAATTATTTTTCATAACAAAAAATAATATTAACACGTTAAATATAATACACAATATTAAATATTTCTTTGAAAAAACATTCTACTACATAAAATAATCCTCTATTAAAAATTCAACAATTAAGTATTTTTCATTATCGTTCATATAATTAAACATCATTAATTTTATCCACCTATTTATAAATTATTACATATTCATTTTTATGTCATTAATTCAAATATTTTATCTGATTATGGTTTATCCCATCAATTTAAACAAAGAAAATAAATAATTGTTAATTAATAATTTCATATAATATAAAGGAGAAGTCACATATCCTCTTCCTCTTGGAAGCCTCTCATATAGGCAAATAAAAATTTATGAGAGATAAAGGGGGTATTTCTATAGATAGTAAGAAAGAGAAGCCTTAGAGAATTTATAAAAGAATTTACCAAACTAGAAAGTTGGAGTTTTGGGTCACCATAACTTAGGAAGGAAGAAAAACATGTTGGGTGTAGATATGGTATTTTAAAATACATAAATAAGTTCCATCAGGTAAATTTAATTTATATTAAATTTAATATAAAAAATGATTCCATAACTAATTCATTTAAATATTCAAAATTTATGTAATGTCAAAGATCATAATGAAGACTCTAAAAGAATACAAAAAATGCATCAATTTCCAATTTATTCCTTTTAATTTATAATGAAAATTCATTATAGAAGGTTTTATGAACAAATATGGGTTTTTGGAAAAAAAATTTCTACCCTTATATGCAACAAACCAACTTTGTAAGGGTAACATAGTTTTTCCATTACATAGCTTACTACCCTTATGTATGTTTATGAAAAATCAGGGTACCCATACATTATCTTTAATATTCAATGCTTATAATTGCATAATCATGGGACTACCCTTATATAGGCTCAAACTACCCTTACATTAATAGAATAATATTAATGTTACCCATACGGAATGAGGGAAAATGTTTCATGAACATTAGGTGAATCCACCCTCATAAGAATACCCTCATATAGACTTTTGAATTTCAGAACTACCTTTATGTAACTAGAAGGATACCCTTATACAACACATGTGATTTTATCTTATATTCATATAGGATTTTAAAATGACTTTCTACACTTATGACTCATTTTAAAAATATGTGTTACTATTATATTGAATAATGGTAATGTCTAAGAGTTTGAATAAGCTTAACAATATTGAATTTTCATTTACAAAAATATATCTATAATTAAGAAAATGTTTCACCATCACTTTCAAAATCCTAAAAACACTTCCAAAATAATAGGTTCACGTTAAAAAACTAATCCAAACTAAATAATTAAAACCTGAAATCACATCCATGATTTTAACACCCTTTTTAAATCCTATTTATAATTAACCCAATAATATTAAGACAAATTTTAAAATTTATAAAAATTTTCCCAAACCCCCAGACATCATAGAATGAAAAAGTAAGGGTTTGGTAAATCTGGAACCTCACATTAGATTCACCTCAAACAATTATTGTCTTTAAGAACATAAATAGGCTGGGAATGGGAGAGAAGGGGTTGGGGATAAATTAACCACCCAATGAGATACATAGAGAGGTTCTATCTATATTTGGAACACAAAAACCACTCTATTGGTTTAAAGCATAAAAATACACTTTTAAAATATCTTAAAAACAGTCTCCTGAGAAAGATACCCCTCAGAAAAAATCCATTAAGAAATCATTGAATCAAGGAGTATAGTCAATCTCAAATATCATTACGATATTAGAAAATCTATAATAACTAAAAAGAAACATTAAAATACTTTTAAATTTTAATCACACAAATGTGACACCTATTCATATGTAATATTTCTTAGTCATATCAATGTCTATATAGATAACCTAAAAATAAAAATAAGCAATGTACATGAAGTCAAATAACATTACAAAAAACACCTTTATGAAAACCACTTCATATTGATTGAAGAAAAAATAATATGACTTCTACAATTTTACTTATACATGTAACCAAATGAAAATATAACCATGATTTATTTCTATTTATCATGATAGAATATTTAATTTTAAATTTTCTAATATATTATGCTTAACAATTCATGGAAAATGTATTTTATAATGGTTTTTAGAAATTTATTATCAATTTTAGATATGATACTTACAATATTTCATTATTTCATGATGGTTAAGGTATTCATAAAAAAGTCCTGATTTCCAAAAGACTCCATTATTTCTAGACATGTATACAAATATTTCAATTTTAAAACTCATTAAATTTTAAAATATATTGATTAATACTTTTCCTGAAGTATCTTGTGTTTAAAATATGATAGATTAATAAATATTCAAATGGAAACCCATTTAAATATTTCTTTATAACACGATATATTTCAAAATATTCTTTGATTAAAAACCTTTAAGAAATTTTCAATAAAACTTTTAAAATAAATATAATTTTTATGGAATAATATAAATAATTTTTATATATTTTTTTTTTCAAAAAAAGTTTTTTCCGAAGAGGTTATCACTAAATATCATTATACAACATGAAGAAAACTAAAAAAGATGATATACTCATAGTAAAATTTCATTTTCAAAAAACATTTCATATTTTAACATGAGTTTCATGATAAATCATGTAAATAGTCAAGTTACATGATTTCAAGAACTTTCATAATCAACTAAAAATACCATGATCTTTAAAAATTTAAAATTATTATACATAATATCAATACTTGGAAACATAAAATTTAACATATTGAATTCAATATAAAGATGAATGATGATGTAAAGACCTATATATATAATTATAAAATTTTCCCAAGTTTGTTAACAAAATATTATTCACTTGGGGAATGCTCATGAAAAATAAAAAAAGGATTTAATGTCCCAATTTCCCTTTACTATTTACCATAGGTTCATTCCATTACTTAAAGAGTTTCAACTTAACACCATACAAAATTCCACAATCCTCACAACAACCAAGATAAACATAAATAGAGCTACCAAAAGTCTAAAAATCAAAGGAAACCTTCTAACACACCATGATATTATCCTCTTTGGGTAGTATTGAATCAATCACATGATTTTAGAACATGTAACAACATAATTCATCCTGATGGGTGAAGTTTACGCTCTCTTTATATTCTCAAATCCTTAATATATGTAAACAATATGAGAGAAAACCCCCATTTGGGAATGTAAGAACACAAGGACACAAACACATCATAAAACAATCCCTACACACACCCCAAAACATATAAGAACATTAATTCATAATAGAGAGAGTAATTTATCAAACACTAGTATGAAATAAATTAATGGAAAACATACAATATTCTCTTTTTCCTGAACTAGGGCCCATATCACATAAATTAGTAATGTGTATATTGTCTAAAAAAGGAACACATGAAATAAACCCTTCCCCAAACCAACTCATCACCAAACTGGCCATGAGAGAAGAGTATAGGATGCACATGATAATAAGAAACTTTAACCTAATACCAAATAAGGGACCACGAAGAGAGTGAATATTGACCCCTCTCCTCACACTAAACAATGGATCAATGATAATGTAACTGAATGATATGAAAAGGGTAAATGAACTCATTTCTCAAATTATATCTCTATCTCAACACCAGGACCAAGGAATAAGTTATACATACATTATTTGAATGAAATTTGGTGGGTTTTGGAACCAAAATGTTGAAGTGGAACAAATGATAATAAATTAAGGATTTATTAAGAAGGTTTCAATAAATAAAACAAGGATGTTTCCATAAAACCATTTCAAAGGTATATAAATCAATTAATGAAGATAATTATAACCATTCACATCAATGGGATATTGATTAAAGCAGTTTAGGCTCAAAATTAATTTCAAAAGTCCCACCATAGAATAAATAAGGAGATAAGAAATTCCATCACAGAGGGAAAACATCCCCAGTTAAGAATCCTCACCTTTTTGGGTAAAAGAAAGATACTCATACCCAAATTTGATCTCAGGTCATCCCAGCAAAAAAAAAAGAAACTCTATATAAACTATAACAAATAAGAACCACCACTGTCGAGATAACCCACACTATATATTCATAGTAAAATAAAACCAGTGCTCACTTTGAGAAAGATTAAAACTGAAGGCTATGATCACCACCTATATACAAACCACTATCCTCTGATAAAAAATTGATCCCCTATACATTTTTAAACTCTATATTTGGAACACTCAAAGTGTTCCCCTCTCACCACTGTTGTCATTTTCCTCCACTCAGAATTTATTTTCTAACACATCTTGTTGAACATCTTCAACACAAACTTGATTTGGATTCCCAGCTATATCCACTCTTAAACAAGATTTTTTTTGGAATGATAACTTGGTACATATATTTTTAAGGTTAATTAGTTACATCATTTTAAATTATTCTCATTTTATACCAAATTCAAATATTGTCACATACAAGCACGTGGTGTTCTCTTTTCCAAGGTTACTATAACACGAGTAGAATCACTTTCCATATAATATTTTTTAAACATTAATTTTAGGGAATTAGATCATTGGGGAATATAAAATTATATTTCATAGTCAGTCTCCCCTGTTTACAACTTGTACTATGAATAGGTGACACAATTTCTCTAACAACCCATACATCCTCACAAGTACCTAAATCCAAAACCCATCCTATCACTCATCCATCATAATTGATACCACTATATCATGACACCCTATACTCATAGGAACCATCCTAGGATGGAAATAATATATCAATGACAATGATGTCGGAAACCCACCTCAAATAGGCCAAATGTTAGTGACTATCAATAGGTTTCTTAGAAACACAATGATGGGCTGAATTAACCACAATAATTTAGAACGTAAGAGATGAGATGAGAACAACCACCAAAATAATACTTATCATAATAAATAAATAATATAACCCAATACAAGGATGTAATGAAACAAAAATAAGACAATAAAAAACAATAAAAAATCCTCAATAGTTACATAAAATCTAAAACATATCCTAAATAAATTCTATAACTATAAAATTCAATCTTGATCACCAACTAGATTAAACTGACCAAAAATATGTTTATATATATACAGAGTGTTCATAACATGTATACTATGTTGGATCCTCCCTAAAAACTCTCATGAAGTGAGAAATAAAATTAAACCAACTCATCACCTAAATAGGTTTACAATTATTTTCCTCATTCTCGCTATTGATCAGTCATCATTTACTACACAAAAGTAGTATTATAAAATGTAAAAAAATATCAAATTAAGGTACCCCATACCACTTCCCCAGTAGTTTTTCCGTCTTTCCCATGGCCGTACATCATAATCCATATCTCACCAAAATTAATCTAACTCAATGACACTAGGGATAAATCATGCACTGTGTAAATATCACCATCTCAACAGCCCAACTACATCTCCTTATAATTAATGTTTTTTTGGAGCCACCATAGCATGTACATCATGTATTATAAATCAATACATTACATTCCATACATGAAATACCTTTAATAACCATTAAAAAATATATTAGGATATTTTTATGTATGGAATAATTACAAGGAATTACATACCTCTATAAATATGTACGGGGAAATATAAATACCGTGCATACTATCACATGAACCTATCATGATAAAAGAGTGGGGTCATAAGTGGTAGTAATCCATCCACTCCTCTCCAACCAAGATATTATGGAAACCACTATCCTAGAGTCCACTGGGTATTAAACTCCCAACTGACATGGTTCGGGTATTGGATGAAATAAAAAAACCATAAATGATATATATAAGGCTCACATCCACAATATGGGATACTACCTAGACATAAAATCATTTGGCACTATCATCAAATAGGACTCCTGACTGCCACTACTAAGGAAAAAATATCAAATAAGAATAAAAGAATAAAGTTTCATTTTAATTAATTAAATAATTAACCATTCATAAATTATTATAAGTATCAATCTAATTACCTAGAACCAATATCATTATTTCATTAACTCATTGATAATTTAATAATAAGATGATTACTCTAGGACTCAACCCATGCTACGACATAAAATATTCACTCATAGTGTATAGTATGAAACTACTTCCCATAATTAGAAACAATTTATATAAAAAAATATGGTGATTGAGATACTAAATAAATAGATTTATTATAAAACAACCATCTAAGATTTCATTACAACAACAATGGT
Organism: Viscum album; assembly: GCA_963277665.1. Lineage (NCBI taxonomy): Eukaryota > Viridiplantae > Streptophyta > Magnoliopsida > Santalales > Viscaceae > Viscum > Viscum album. Next base: position 1,808,663,595 of record OY728152.1, on the reverse strand, counting down.
CCAGCCTAGCTTAAACCCATCCTATCATTTCAGAGTCCATCATTGACACAACTACACATCATATCACATCTTACATCCTCTGCCAATATCATCATTATAATAGTAGATATCCCATTCCACCATCATATCCTTGGGAATCCCCACCAACTATTCCAACTACACAAGGTCAAAATTAAATCATATACTGGATCTAAATCCAAAGAGAATTAATACACATTATTAACATATAATTTTAAAGGAAACTATGTACAAAATAATGATGAATTATAGCCATTATGAAACAAAATTAGCTAGAATGTCATTCCTTTTTATAACTATACTTAATTAAACTAATTATTAAAAGTAAATCTTAGTATCTCTATACATATAAATTTCCACAGATAAATATTATTTATTTCATATGGAATTTAGTATTATTCTGGTTTTTCATTTTTCTATAATAATTATGAGTATTATTTCAATATAACCCTTTCATTATAATAATAAAATTCCAAATTTAAGTTGTCATTTAATATCTAAGAATATCAACCATATTTAAAAACTATAACAATATATGAAACACAATTTAGTAAATAACAAACACAACAATATATATATATATATAAAATCATGTAATCACACATCCCAAATATTTCAACATGAATACTAATATTTAAAACTATAATAATCCTCATTTCCATCTTCAAATAAACTAAACTAAAAAATCATTCCCTTGAATAATATTTAAACTGTTTAACACAAAAAATACTTTTATTTGGTTAACTCTCTTGAATAATTCTCAAAATAATTACAATTATTCTACATCATTATATTTTCTATTTCCCTACTCTTATAAAAAGATTATATATTATCAAATATTTTTATCTAATTTATGTGATATGTTATTAAAATACATTGTTTATTTTTTTCAAAAATATTCATTTTAATAAGAAATTTCAATATTTGAAGAAAATATTATTTATAATTGGCATGAGATATTATTTATACATAAAATTACAGATATTAAAAAATCAAAAGTGAACCATTTTTTAAAAGTAGTAAACTTATATTTCATTTTTTTTGAAATAACATTGACCCTTACAATATAATGGAATAAATTCACGCATTATTAAAATAATTAATTAATATTCATAAAATAATATTCAATTTAAAATTAAGGAATTAATGATATTTAATTATCATTAAAAAGTTACACATCATGAATTTTATCCCACCCATTCCAGATTATCACATATTCATTCATCATCTGATTATTTCACATATTTTTATCCTATTACATTTAGTCACATACTTTTAAACAAAAATGATAAAACATTAATCATTCAAATTTGAACATAATTCAAATGTTAGTGTTTTGTGTCACAAAAAGAGAACAAGGAATAAATAATTAAAAAGTTAGATAAGGAATTTTAAACATATTCCTATTAATAAATTTACTTCATATTCAACATCAAATATAAAATAATTACAAAAAAATTTTATTTTATTTTTCCAATTTTAATGAAAGTGAAAGATCTCATTAAAGACTGTTAACCAAGAAAAAAACAACAATCTTCCCATTTTTTTCACTAATTTATGATGAAAATACATTATAAAATATTCTATGAAGAAAACAAGGTTTTAGGAAATTTTTTCTATCCTTAAGTTATAAATACCTATTTTTAAGGGTAACATAGTTTTTCCTCCATACGGGTTATTACTGTTAATTTTTTTTATGAAAAAATAGGATACCCTTACACGAGCTTTGTAATTTGTGGATTATCGTTATGCGAGCATGGGATGACCCTTATGTTGGCTCAAACCACCATTACATGAATAAAGGAATTCGTAAGTTACTCTTACACAACAAGGGAAATGTGGGTGACCCTTACGTGACTCCATCATCATGTGAATAACCTAAAAAATTATTAAGGATTTTATCCCTACCCTTATTTAATTAGTGGGTTACATTTTTGTAGTGAACATAATTTTAGTTTACCTATACGAAGGGTTTAAAAATGACTACCAACCCTTATGTGACTTTTTAAAAATATGTGTAACACATACATAGATGGAAGGACATGTATAAGGGTAGGAATAACTATAACAATATTAAATTTTCTAATAAAAAAACATAGAAATAATTATTAAAATGCTTCATCATCACATATAAAATCCCAAAATATTCTAAAATATTATGATTAGTTAAAAAACATTCAAATTAATTCCCCATATTTTTCTAAAACGTAAAATTACTTCCATAATTTGAAAAAATTGTTTTGAATCCTCTTTATAATTTATAAAATTATTTAAATACAACTTCATAATTATATGAAATTTTCTCTAAACCACCATATATCCTTGACCGGCTAAGGAAGACCTCGGGAGATTCCATACCATTATATAAAATATTTTTGGGTAACTTATAATTTTATAAAATTTGATTTTGTTTGTTGAAATTTGTTTAGATTGAATATTATAAAATTTGAAATATTTTATCTCATTATCTTTCATAAGGATGTGTTGAAATATAATGATAATATAATATTTATAAATGAAATGATTTTTTTTTCATTTTCTCTTTAGTGTTAAAGGAAGAAAATTATTTTAATAAATATTAGATTTTAATTTCAAAACTTTATTATATTTGGTACATGGTTTTAGTAATTATTGATATGTTTATAAGAGTAAATAATTAATAGTGTTTTTTGGAAAATGGTTTTTATAAGATGTGTATTTCTTAGAAATTATTTGGTTTTAAGTTTTTTTAATATAAAATTTAACAAGGAAAATCCTATGTTGGGGAGCCCTATGAGTTCTATTTTGTGTAATAATTTAAGTGAAAATTTCATTTTAGAAAATATATTATGTCATTATTTCCCTTATGAAAAGTGGTTTGATGATTAGATATTCTTCTCAGAGATGCAAATCATCATTATTATTTTTATAAAAGATTTATAATAGAGTTTATAATATTATAAGACAAGGGATTATACTTTTTATAGATATGTGTATTTTTGTAAAACTTTTTAGGCTAGACATGTAGGATGGAGACGAATCCCCCATACACCATAAAGGAATAATGAGAAGGTAAAGGGTTATAAACCCTCTAATTGCATACAGAACAATCTAACGTGGGATAAAATTATATGGAACCAGAGATCACAGGACCACCAATTATGTAGGTGTGGTTTGATTGTGCTTGGGATATGTAGGCAAAAGTGTAGTAGAAAAAATTGGGGACTCCATTTTTATGAAAAAGAGTTAATTTTTTTTAAAAAATGAAAAAGGAAGTGGATGTATTTTTTTTGAAAATGGGATGTGTTGTTTACTCTCTCTATCTCCAATTATGACTCTTATGAAAACCCAAACTTATATTTTTAATATATTCTTCTTTCTCATCTAAATGAAAAAAATGAAAGAAATTTGATTCATCACAATGTATAGAGGGTAATGTCTATTTTTTCGCAGTTTGTGAGATTATGTTTTTATATTTATTATAATTCAAATTTATTGAATTTTTTTCTTCAGATATAGAAGATGTAGATATTATATCTTTTTGACATCATCTCTTAGTGAAGAATTATTATATAGTATTTTTTTGTGACATATTTCTTTTCTTTTATGATTATATTGTGATAATATATGAATTGTTCAATTCCTATATGATTAAATGAATTTTTTGGTGGAATAATTGATGGGTAAATTAGGTATAGTGACGTATAATTGTTTTCATGAGTCAAATTTAAGTGGTAATATTCTATTGAAGTGTTTTATCTCTAAAATCATAAATTTTCATGTTTTAAGTGTTGCTTAATTAGAATAGTGTGTTTTCTAATGATGATTTTGGAGTATAAAATTATGGAAGACTTAATGAATTTTAATTAGAGAATAAAATTTATGTTCAATATTATTTTTAATTGTTAATGTGTTATTCAGAGATATTGGAATTCTCTTATTGAATGAATAAACTCCAATGTATTTTTCTCCATTTTTTGGACATTTTAGGCATTTTGGATAGTGTTTTATATTGAAGTTTTTTTGTCTATAGAGTAAAAACAGGATTGAAGTGGGGAAAAATATAAATTTAAGACATAGAAGGTTAAATTTGAGTTGTGGAGAATTATTTTATAATAATATTGTGATTTAAAGTGAAAATAGAAAGGTTGGATTAATGTTTGGATTAATTAATGATTATAATAATAAATTGTTCCATTGGAACTATTTTACTAATAAATGTGATAAAGATACATGAAATGGGTACTATTTTGTGGTATTGTTATTGTTGTAATTTAGGTATAAATAAGAAAATTAATATATATTTCATTTGTGTTTACATGTGTTTTTACAAAGGGAATGAGTTATTTGTGTGGAATAACTTGTGGATGAATTTTGTATAGTGAGGTGAAAAAAAATTGATGTTTGTGATGTTTATCTAAAACTTATATAGTATTTTTAATGTTCTTTAATGTTGGTGATTCGTAGGTATCCTAGGTTAGGTTGAGTTATTTTATCCTCGATTTACCCTTATGAATGTCATATTCCATGTGTTTGTAATAGTTGTTCTTGATATTGTCCCAATTTTTTTGGATTCAATGAGATTTATATGGTTGGACACCAGTTAACCCCTGAGTTTGAATTAATTGATCTATGATTACAAGAACCAGTGGAAATAGGTATAATTAATATAGGTGACTCAATTGCACCAAATATAATATTTCATTAAAGAAATCTATAAATGTTAAATCATTTATAGATTTACACTATTGATATTCGATCATAACAACATATTGGGATGTTAGTGTTTGTATGAAATTTTACTACAAATTTATCATCACTCTTAATATGTACCCTCCTCCGGTTTAGACAGACAATATGCATGAAATCATTGGGTAAAGATAGAATCCTATATCACATGGTAGTTGATGTAACCAGACTTATTGAATTTATGTCAAATGATTTTGGATTCACGTAGAAGGGATTACACACTTTTTAATATTTCATTCAGTATCATTATTCTTACATCAATAATTGTGTTTTATCATTGGGCATTATTTCATTATACAACTCATAGGGGAATTTAGAGGATGTTGTTTAGTCATATTGAGATTATTCTTATTAGTTTCCTTTTATTATCATTAGTGGTTTTTTATTTTAGTAATTATTTTATTATTGACTATTAAAGGGTTATTCAATTATTAATAGTTATCATTAGAACCATAGAGCAAGTTGAAATCCTCTAGTGATCATGAGGCCATGTGATGTTTTTTCTAGGCCATGTGGTCATGATAGGGTTGGTTGTTACACATGATCAAAACCATTCAATGTTACTCCTCTTATTATAACAAAAATCTTCTAACTAAATGACCACTCTAATTCACTATCCCCAAATTCTTGGTAGTTTCCCTAAGATATTACATGTCATATTCTTTATCCAACCACCTTTTAACATCATCAATTCATTGCATACGTGATCTTTTAATGAACATTTCATCTGTACAATGAATCTATATAATATATCCACCTCTAAATGACTTGAAATAGAATTATTTTTCCTTTAAAACAATATTATTAATTTCCATTCATAAAATGAAAAAACTTTTTATTATATTTCCAAGGTCCCTATTTCTACAAATAGAAATTTTTCTGAAGATTAAAAACTAACTCTTTATTTTTTATGAATCACCATATTTCTTTACCATAAAGATGTCTACCTCTAGATATTTATGAAGTAAATCATGTTTGGATCACTATGGGATATTCCTAAAACTAGAGGGGGATCCATAATAATGAATTTTTATCAGTAAAAACTCGTATCCCTTATTTTTCCACATCACTTCTTTATTAAATGTATCCCTCTCATTTATGCTTCACATTTAGTTTTCCTTAATCTATATAAAGTGTAAAGTAAATTAATAAAGGACACATAGATTTGATAGTGATATTTTCCCCTAATATGGATGAATATATCCCTAATGTATGGTTGTTATTATCCCACCAATAAAAAATATTCTCTAATTATTAATAAAATATCAAGCAAGGGTATATCTTTAGACACATATTCATGGAACCAATTAGGTAAAATTGGAAGAACCAACATGTAGTTTAGGTTATAGCACCCATTAAACATTTCCTTCTTCAATACAAAATTTATCATTTTCTTTATTAATAATGACCAAGAGTGAATGACTTAAGTATATTCTAGAATTTATTGGATATGATCTTCATCCTAAAAAAAATGGAGATCTACCCTAATCATCTCTATATATTAAAATACAAGAGTATTATAAACTGTTATTACCCATATTCTTCTTTAGTTTGTATGATATTCGAATAGAAACCAGCCATTACATGTATCTTCTTCATATTATTCAATTCATATGAATAATATTTATAATAACTATGATTATATCCTAATCTTTAAAACAAAAAATATGTAGGATTAATGAAGCGTTGGGTAATTTCTTTCATTCATTTATTTCTCATAGAAATCAAAGTAATATCCACATAAGATTATTCAATAACTTTTTCTTATTATTATTAGAATATTTTGTCACAATAATTTTTAATATTATTTCTATAATTATTGTTATTTCAAATATCCTTAAATATCACCCTTCAAAAGATTACATATATGGTCTTCAATTTGAATTCAATCAGTCAATGATAATTTCTCTAGAAGACTTAACCTTTAATTATTCCTGATAATTATAAGTATCATGGGCCTATTTCTCAATTAAAACTCATTAAAATACTGTTCTACTATCACCATTTAATTCACAAAGAGACTCAATACGTTTTCATATTTAAAATCTTACCAAAATTAGTGTCCTTCTAAATATTCATGAACATGTGCATAAAATCATGCAAACCCATGATGCAACACTTATTATCATGGTGTGGAATACTCAAACTCTATCTTGAATAAAAAACATATTTGATTTTTATTTTAAAAATGATAAGCACATAGAATAATTTTATATAAACCGTTACAGATATTTCTTCAAAGATATGAACTTTAAAAAGTACCTGGTTTTTGGTGCTCCCTTTTGAAGACAAAGGGGAAAAGAAGAGGTGACCAAGAAACCGTGTAATTAGTCTTATTGCGTTACCCAAGTGACACTTTGGTCACTAGTCTTACATCGTCTGGGTCTCCTTTGACTGCACAACCTATATCTCTTATGTCCCTATGGATTTCTAATCCTACATCACCCAACCACCCATCATGCTTCGTTTACCCTCTTATCCTAGTCAACACATCCTCTAACTTTTTCACATAAAAATAGACCTCCATGGGACTCCACATAGAGAATTATTTTAAAACATCTAGAAGTAAGAAAAATCCTCCCCCAAAGGCTTCACTCAGGATACCATCATCTATCCTAGGTATCCTATTACTCCCTTAGAATAAACAAAATTAATCTTATATTGTATGTGGTTATCTAGAGTCATTAATAGGGAGATTAACCACCTATGTTACCTTACTCATGTATCTAACCATGGTATCACATTAGCTAGGGGAACCCACAATTCTGGACCATCGCCTAGGAAATCCTACATTTGTGGAATATTTCCAAGGGAAAAAACCCTTATTTGATTATCACCTAAGACATCCCACCTTATAGGTGCATCATCCATGGTAGTACAACTGAATTTTTTTTCACCCATGGTATCCCTTCTAATAATCTCATCACCTATGGAAATTCACATTAAAATATCTTCACCTACGGCATACCTAAGTGACCAATCACTTATGTATTCATATTCCCTAAAATTGTGTTATTCTTTTATCCAGGTATCCCATATGATAATTTATTCACTATGTCCCATCATGATGACTATTTTTATATTTATAGGGAATGAGATACACTAGTGTGTCCGTATTTTGGTCATTTGTTACCTTATAAAAGGAAACCCCCCACAAAACCTCTCTAATAGGCAGGGTTCTCAAGATGTTCAAACTCAAGAATTCCATTGGAAATGAGGACCCTAGTAGTGGTGGTAGTTGTGGGAACCTTCCTATTTCTGGTAGTCATACTCACAAAAACATGTTACCTAAAATGTCATAAAAATATTTTATAGTATATCTATTATGATTTCTAATAAAATTATGGGTATTCCCCAATTTAGGTGTTAAAAACACACAGGGAAATGAGAATTGGCATTTCTCTCTTGGAGTAATCCCCTAATGTTCCTTTTTGGTTACCCACCAAAGTTACTCCCTCATTCATTAATGGGTGAAGAAAAAATTCTATTTTGAGTCCAATTTAGAGTAATCCCTTAGAATTTATTTAATGATTTCATACCCTTTCTACGTTCCATACCACTATCCTCTTCCATCAGTGTAAGAGAAAGGAAGTTCACCCTCATGCCTCCAATTGTGGTGTAACACCCATTGGAAACCAATTATACTATGTGATCGATCTGATAACATTACTAGTTTCTCACCCCAAGAATGAATCATATGGGATTAGGGACTCGAGTTTATCATATCAATAGTATAATGAAAATTAAACCTTTGGGCCACATCATCATGTCAAATCCACAAAAAAACCCAATAATGTGGGATTCTATTAAAATCTTAATTTTTCATTACCCATCCCCGAGGGGCCTGGGCTTTGGCTTCGCCAATCCCTCCTCTAATAGGACTAGGTCTAGTGACTAGAACTGAGTAGACATATCCCACAATTTAGAGGAATTTTCCTATGTACATGTACACATGAACAAATCTCATATTCAAACATGTTGAAATGTAAAAACACTATGTAAACATATATGCATACCATAATGATTACCAACTAATGAGTAAGCTAGTAGAAAACTGTAATGTAATTGGGGCCAGAATACAAGCCTGCCCAAAGTAAGATTCTATAAAAGTGAACATAGAAGTACCTAAAAATAAACCAATGAAAACCCTACCTAATGTTTAGGTATAAGAAAAACTGTCTAAAATATTAAGGGAACACCTCGATTGTTTGATCTCTACAAGAAAAACCTAGTCTTAGTCCACCTAGGACTCTATCAAAGCATCAATCATTAACAAAAGATATGAAATGTGTGGGAAAATACCACATAGGGGTGAGTAAAACAATACTTTGTAGGACACCCTAAAACCACAATGGAATACTACTAAGAAATAAATGATGTGCACCACAAATAAATACAAAAAGTACACCATAAAGAAATACCTGAAGTATAGTCATCTCCATAGAGATATATATCTAAAACATATATAACATGTACATCCAGATGTACTCATATCAGACACTAAGTATCATAAGGTTCCAACTAAATATCCCACAATAGGATTATCATCATAGTCCGACATCATAACATGAAAACTAGTATGACACACACCATGAGGTCATCCATCTCAGATGGAACTCATCTAAGTGATACACTCAATCAGAAACATTTCACTAGGTCCAGCTCTAATGCCTAGAATGAGGGGTCTAGTCATCACTGCCTTGGGCCTAGTGTAAACTAAGAAACCAATTTCAGGGTGCCCACCCTCACCACTGCAAATAGTTGAGGGAGTAATTATCCCAATATGTATCACGTGTATCCTCACTATCAAGAGAGATCAGATGTATACACACCTCTCCACTGCCCTGCATTCGACAGAGTAATTTCCCCTAACTAATCCACATAACATTTATCCCTCTTGAACTTAGTATCCTTCTCTTCAACCCATTGAGGGAGCATGGAATCATATCTAGGTATCAATAAAACCTAGTGAACTGGCCTTCTCCTTGTAATTGTATCCCACGACCAAGGGAGCTTCATTTCAAATGGAGGACCTGCTCCTGCATGATATGACACCCAGTCCTGATAAAAAAAGAAGTGTCGATAAAAAATGGAGTTTCTGTAACACACAATGTTTTGATATCAAACGGAGTGTCTATAACACCCAGAGTGTCAATAACACACAGAGTGTCGATAACACAAAGAGTCTCGGTAACATAAAGAGTGTCAATAACCCAACGACTGTCAGTAAAACAAGGAGTTTCGCTGACAAAGGGAGCGTCGGTAACACACGGGGTGTGGATAAGTCATGAATACCCTAAATCACATATTCACCAAGTCACATAGTCACTAAGTCATAGCCAGTTGCGGGATTCCTCTTGAAGCATGCCTTTACCAATATAACATACTCCTCAAGCCATTAGTTCGTATTACAAGTACCACAAAAACTCATATATAGTATTTCTAGAGGCCATATTGTCGCAAGGGTTCCAATATCGCCCACAAATTTTCAAACAGACACACAGTTTGAAATATACGACTATTTTACCTAAAAGGTCCCACACCGGTCCAACCAGACCCATTGAATGACCTGACCCAGTCCGGCCCGAACCAGCCCAACACAATGGGCCGCTTAGTCTGACCTATTGGGTACTGACCCTAACTTTTAAAAATGAAAGTTCACCCTTCTTTTAGTAATGTAACTATCATATAAAATCTAATCAAGAAACACAATGCCAAATCATGCTTAAATGAACTACTATGTGACCATTAAACACAATGTTTCCACTTCTGTGTTTTGAATTTCAAAAATATGACATACACGGTTGAGATCAGTAATATTTTTGGAGTTCAATAGAAAAAACATAATTTTTGGGAAATAGTAACCTACCCTTATACTAGTATGAATAAAAACGTACACTTATTAATAGTTATATGACCATTTGGAATGGTAAATTGTTTTAAATAATTGAAACCTCACCCATGAATTTATAAATAATTTTTTTTCATCTAATAAGTAACAATATAACCATAATAAAAGTGTTGGTATTTTTATAAGTAAAAAATATTCAATTATAATTTTATCATTAATTTAATAATTTAAAAGAAAATTTAATTTCATAAAATGCGTTCATAAATTAATATTTTGATGTATTTTTATTATAATATAATTTTATGAGATCTATATTAATTTTTTAAAGTGTTAGAAAAGGAGTTTTAATTTTAAAATTTGTATTTTTAAAGAAAATTATGATGTTAATTAAAAATTAAATTTATCCTATTTAGATAACTATTTTTGAAAAATGGAGGGAATTTTTGTATTTTACCCATAAAAATGGTTTGGGAGAATTTATGGGATGTTTCAGAATTACTCGAATTTTTATGAATAGTGAAATACTATAATTTAAAAAATAACCTAAATACATAAATCATAGAGTCATGGATGATGTTATGCTGATGTAAGACCAATGGTTAGATCTTACTGGCCAATGTTACATTATTTAGTCATGTATTCATCACTATTTCTTGTCTTGTGGGGAAATAATAAATTAATGAATACAGTATTTTGAAAACCCCTCTCCGATCCAATATAAGTACCTCCCCACACACCCTCAATTTTTACATCTCTCAAGATACAAAAATAGTCCAAATTCTACCCCAAACTCTTCCCTAGCCCCTCCCCCACGTCCAAAAGACCTTTTTGAGATAAAAATATCAAAACTTCTTCTCTAAAGAGGCCCTGAAAGAAGATATATTCAATAGGTAATTTATCTCTATTTTCATTCAATTTCCTTTCAAATTTTATTTTTTTTCTTCTCTTATATTCATCTTATCTTATCCAAATGTCCTAATACATCTAGTATGATTTATATATTGTTATTATATCATGTTAGTGGAAGATTGTTCATTAAACTCCTCTGTTACTGTCTTTTTTTATAAAAATGAAATCACAGCATGTGATGTGTTAATTTACCTACATCATGGGCGATGCACTACCATTTTCATTAAACTCCTTCAATGATGTCAATGAATCCATTAAATGGTTGAAAAAAATATTTTCATATGTATCTTGTAACCTTATTTATGTCTAGTAAACAACATTTATTCATAATACTAATTGATAAAACAAAACATGTTTGTTGTGATCAAAAAACCGCCCAAATTAACCTAAAATGATCATCATTAAATTTTAATAAATGATTCATCCACATAGTATATTTCATAATTAATTAAAAGATAATATAAACTCCTATAATATAATTAATAACATTTAATATCAGTTTTGTATTTTTATCCATGTCCTACACAATATCCCATTTTAGTGTACAACTGAATCATTCATTAAAAATAAGAAATAGAACACTCTCGAACAGTAGAATCTATACTCTACAACATAACCAAATTCCTATTAAAAAATTTAATGAAACAATAATGAACCATATTCATGTATAAAAGGTTCTTTAATCTCTAATAAATTAATATAATTTCATTGTAAAGGACATTAAAGTGAAGAAAGCGTTAAGATAGAAGGTAATGGTAAATTCCCGAACCTAGCTTTATTTCTTCAGGTTCTCCATCTTTCACTAAATTTTTGGTATGGTTACTCATTAAAAATAAAATTTTTATCATTATATTTCTTTTTCTGGGGTATAAATGTTTTCCACAAGAGTTTATGTAAAATAAAATGTTCCCCAAAAGAACACTTATTTTAAAAACACACCTTTTACTTCTCACTCAAGGTTGTTGGTTCTTGTATCAAGTATGCTATTATTTCTTTATTTTGGAATCCCAATATTTATGAATTTTTTATTATGATATGAAACCCATTCCTTCCCATGTATTATATATGTTCAATGTTTATATATGTTCTTTGTAGGATGCATGATAATGAAAATGTTATGATGTGATGGGCACACTTAGAATTAAAAAGCGCAATATGAATTTTTGAATGTGATGGGTGTGCCTAAAATTATAAAGTGCTCCAATTAATTGGGTAAAGTTATTAATATCATGAATTAAAGTGAAATGATTCATGAAAATTATTCTATATTTGTTCAGAACTATGTGCGGTAGTTTACCACTAACACATGATGTTTCATTTTAATGCATTGTCATAATCCATTCCTTTAAATAATGACCCCTCTCAAGATTTTAATGAGGATGATGATGTTATGATCAACCTATGTTATATTTATTCATGTTATTATCTATTATTTTTCCTAGGATTTTATCTCAACCCTTTTTGATGAATATCCTTTGGTGACTACTTGTACTAAGAATAAGTCAAGAGCCAATATGAAGCTAGAGAAGAATGAATTAAATAAATGTTTATTATTTATGTTATGAATGTTACATATGGTCCTAGTTTTCCCAAAACACTAATCCTTTAGATCTTATTGTATTATTTTATCATTTATTTCATCATAAAAAAACTTTAAAACTAATTAAAAAAATGGGGTCTCTATTGTTGGTATCTGGGGTAAGGTTTAGTAAATTTTGAAATTAGGATTATTAAACCATAGATAAAACCTCTAGTGTGAGATTAAGTACAAATATGCACACAAAAATCTTTTCTAAACAAAGGGATTTTATATGATATTATTTTATTTTAAATTGAAAAAATTAATATGTTATTTATTCATGACTCGTTGACTTATCTTTTGATCTAACCTTTTCTATTTTAGAAAATGGTGGGAACCAGGAGAAACTAGGTCAACCAACCATGTGAGGGATAATGAAACAATTTCCCATACAACATACCTAATACTTCGGTAGGTGGACTTAAAAACTTCATGGTGATGCATTCCCTTTCTCAGGTTATGAACAATAACCTAAATAATGTGGAACATCCTCCATCACCTAAGAGGGAGTATCAGTTTGTTGATTTTTTTATATGGAGATGACCACCGACATTTAGTGGATCTTCTGATCCACAAGTTGTAGAATAGTGGGTCAACTCCATGGAGAATATCTTTTCTATTCTTCACTATTCTGAGATAGAGAAGGCGATTCTAACCATTTATCAGCAAGATGGTAATGACTATCAATGGTGTAATTTGATTTATAACACCATGTCAGCTGACGAAATTGAAGATATGGAATTGGAAGACCTTAAGAAAATGTTTCTTAAAATGTATTTCCCAATAAATATTCAAATCCATATGGAGAGAGAATTCATAGAGCTTAAGATCAGGGGGGAGAATCTATCACGACCTATGAAGGGAATTTCATAGGGTTTTCAAGGTATGCATTGGGGTTTTTTAAACAATGATTGAAAAATTAATAGATTATTTAGTGGGTTAAAACCACACTATCGAAAGGGTCTTCCAAATTGAGACATTGAGAGTTATTGAGAATTTTTTTGATGTGCTCTCAAAGTGGATATGGAATTTGGAGAATAGTCACATGGCTATGGTGACAAGAAATTAATTGTGGAATTTCAAGTCATAGGATCTAATGATAAATGAGGAAAGAAAACTCAACCACCCACATGCCATAAATGTGTGAATAATCATCATGGTAATTGCCTCAAAGGTAAGGGGAAATGTTTAATTTATGGTAGTGAAGGCCAATAATCTCTTGAATTTCAAAAAGATATGAGAAGGCAAGAGAATTTGGGGGAAGAATGGAAAGAACCCCCATGTTCTAATTCTAAAACTATAGGGAGAAAGGTAACTATGCCAGACAATACATTAAACCTCAAGCCATCGAGGTTAATCAGCGTCAATAGCCAAAATATCCAAAAGAAAAAGGGAAGGCTTATGCCATCACTACTATAGAATTTGAGTAAGTAAATGAAGTCATTCAAGGTACACTTCTTATTAATTCAAGAATGAAAAAATTCTTATTTGATTCAAATTCTATGAATTCCTTTATATTTTGCAAATTTTCTAGAACTATAAAATTTAATCCATGAATCCTTGAAATAGATATATATGTAAAATCAATAAGTGGTTCCATAATTACAACCGAAGTGTTGGACTCTTCACATGTTGGCATATGTGGGAAGATTCTTCCGAAAAATCTCATTATAATTCCCTCGGTGGAATTTGAAGCTAAATGGGAATGGATTGGAGATATTTATATAGAGAACATATCAATTATTGGGAAATTGAAATATCTTTTCATATTTTGAACCATCCCATGGTCCTCTAAAAATTAAAGTAAGATCATGAATCTCCTTTGAAAAATCCTTTAATGGTTTGGGTGTTGATTCCCTGTCAAGAGGCATACCTCACTCAAATGGTTGAGTAAAAGTAATGTGTCAACCTAACAGATATTCCCATCATAAGGGAATACGATGATGTATTTCCAAAAGAGTAACCCAGACATCCCTTGGATAGTGAGGTATATTTCTCAATAAAAATAATACTTAGTGATACTCTTATCTCAAAGTGTCCCAAAAGAAATGATCCTATCGAACTGGAGGAGTTAAATAAGAAGCTGCAAGAGCATTTTAGAAAAGGGTTCATACGCCATAGTGCATCACCTTAGAGTGCACCGGTACTCTTTGTAAAGAAGAAGGATAAAGAAATGTGGCTGTATATCTATTATCATGAACTCTACAAGATCACCATAAGGAATAAGTATCCTCTTCAAAGGATAGATGACTTGTTCAATCAGCTACCAGAAGCTCAATACATCTCAATGTTAGATCTTCATTCTTGATATCATCAGATAAAGGTGAAGAAGCAAGATATTCAGAATGCTGCATTCCATACAAGGTATGGGCACTATGAGTTTATGGTGATTTCCTTCTAACTAACTAATTCCCCTGAAATCTTCATGTATTTTATGAGTAAAGTATTTAGATATTACATCCTCAAATTATTGGTAATGTTTATTTATGATATTATCATCTAATCCAAGAGAAAGGAGGAACAATAAGAACATGTAATAATTGTGTTGGTGACATTGTGAAAGGAGATGTGGTATTCTATGTTCAAATAGTTTGACTTTGGGATAATGAATGTCATGTTCTTGGGACATTTGATCACACGTGAGGTAATTTCTATGGACCCTTCTAAAACAAAGGTGATTGAGGAATGACCCAGACCCTCTAGTACCATAAAAATAGATATATTTTGTGGATTATCTAGGTACTATAAATTTTTTTGAGAAATTAATAATGATTTTCATTCCTGTTAACTATGTTTATAAGGAAAAATATAATGTTTTTATGGATGGAAGATTGTGATGAAATCATCATGGAGCGAAAGAGACGTCTGATCACATCACCTGTAATCAAATTTCTAAAAATGTGGAGAATGTTTTGTGATATAAAATGATGATTTGAAGAATGGATTGGGTTGTGTACTAATGAAAAATGATAATGTGATAGTCTACGACCCACGATAGTTGATGATCCTTGAGAAAAACTACCCGACACATTATATGGAGCTTGTAACTATAATTTTTTCCTTGAAAATATGGAAACACAACCTCTATAGTGCGAAGTGTGACATATATACCGATCACAACAATCTAATTCATATATTATCACAAATGATCTCAACATATGTCATGGGATATGGTTATATCTAATCATGGATTATGATTTCTCTTTTTTACTATCATCCAGACAAGAAAAACAATGCAGCTGATGCTCTTTTTAAAAAATAACCTCTTACTCTACCTAGGATGCAGATTACGAAAGACCCTATCTTCATGGATACGAAAAGGATAGATTTGGAAATCATAATATTAGGGAATAAATAATACCTTGCACAAATTATTTCCCAACCGTATATCCAAGGGCAGATTTAAGAGGCACGAAGATATGATCTAAAGTTACAAAATTAGGTGAATATAGTAATAAAAGGGAAGATAAACGAGTTATATATCGATGATGATGGTGTGATTCAGTTTGAAGGTGGATTTTTATGCCTTCATCACCTAGGATAAAGAAGGTGGTATTGGAAAATGCACAGAGCTCATCATTCTCCATCTATCATTGTAGCACCAAGATGTACCATGATCTCCAAGAACACTTCTGGTGGGATAACATGTAGAAAGAGATTACATGATATATCTCAAGGTTCATGGTATGATAGAATGTTAAATAAGAGAAACAAAAGTACAAAGGGATGATGAAAATATTTCATATACCCATGTGTAAATGAGATAATGTCACTACGAACTTTTTCATGGGTCTCCCGAAGATGTTCAAGGGAAATAATGTGATATGGGTTGTGGTTGACCAACTAACCAAGACTACCCACTTTATCGCTATTCAAGAATATTTCTCAATTGAACAAATTGAAAAGATACATATATGATAAAAGTGGTTTGAATTCATGATGTTACACTCTCAATCATCTCTCACTATGATTTAAGGTTCACATCTAAATTCTGGAGGATTCTTCAACATGATTTCTGTATTGAATTAAATTTCAGCATGGCCTATCACCCTCAAACTGATTTCCAAAATTGAAAGGAAAATTTAGACACTCTAAGATATCCTAAGAGACTTATATTTATAATTAAAATGTGGATGGGATCATCATCTACCATTGGTTGAGTTCTCATACAATAATAAATTCCACTCGAGTATTCAGATGGTTCCATATGAAGCTCTGTATGGAAAGCGATGTAGAACTCCAACCATTTGGGATAAAGTTAGAGGAAAAAGTCTTCTTGGACCTGATCTTGTTACAGAGATTATAGATAAAGTTCAAGTCATCCAAAAACATATCAATGCTGCTCAGAGTCAGTAAAAGAGCTGTGATGATAACCGTAGAAAGGACACGAAGTTTGACATTAGAGACAAAGTCTTCTTTCAAATATCACCATGGAAGACAGTCATGAGGTTTGGAAAGAAAGAGAAGATAATCCCAACATACATTGACCCCTTTTAGATCCTTGACCATGTAAGAGGTATGTCCTATTGTCTTGCACTTCCACTGAATATGGATCAAGTTCATGATGTGTTTCACATATACTTCTGATAAATTACATACTAGATCCCTCACATGTACAGAACTCAAATGTGGTATAGTTGGAAGATGAATTCTCTTATAAGGAGCAACCAGTAAAGATTTTAGACTAGAGAGATAAGGTTCTACACAACAAGGCATCCTATCTTGTCAAAGATTTTTGGAAGAACCAAAATCCTGAAGAAACAACTTGTGAACCAGAGGATGCAATGAATGAGAAGTACCATCACCTGTTTATGTAAAACAAAATTTCGAGGGAGAAATTTCAAAAGGGGGGAATAATGTAATGACCCAAACATTAATCAATGAAATTTATCCCTTATTGTAGTAATGTTATAATGATATAAAATCACATCAGTAAACACAATGCCACATCATGATTTAATGAACTACAATGTGACAATTAAAAATACATTTTCCACTTATGTGTTTTGAATTTTGAAAATCTGACATACATAGTTGTGATCAATAATATTTTTGGAGCTCGATTGAAAAAACATAATCTTTGATGAATAGTAACCTACACTTATGAATAGTAGCATGCCTGAATGAATAGAAATATGACCCTTATGAAAGGTAAATCATCCAAAAAGAATAGTAACCTCACCTGAAAATGTATAAATCAAATTAAGGCATCTAATAAGTAAAAATATGACCACATTAAAAGTATTGGTATTTTTATAAGTAAAAAATATGTAATTACATTTTTATAATGAATTTAATAATTTAAAAGTAAATTTATTTTTAAAAAATGTTTTCATAAATTGATATTTTTATTTCTTATGATTATAATATAATTTTATGAGATCTTTATTAATTTTTCAAAGTGTTAGAAAAGCAATTTTAATTTTAAAATTAGTATTTTTTCAGTAAATTATGAATTTAATTAAAAATAAAATTAATCATATTTAGAAAATTATTTTTTAAAAACGGATTTCATTTTTTGATTCTACACATCGAAAAAATTATTAGGGTAAATTTTTGGGATTTTTCTGAAATAATCGAATCGTCGATGAATAGTGAAATACTATAATTTACAAAATAAGCTAAATACATTAATTATAGAGTTGTGGAAGGTGTTATGCTAATATAAGACCAATGGGTTATAAATCACATGCTCGAGATAATTTATTTATTCATTTAATCATTACTATTTATTATCCTTTGGAGAAAAAATAAATTAATGAATATGGTATTGTGAAAACCCCTCTCCACTCCACTATAAATACCACCCTCAAAGACTCATTTCTTAACACATATAAAGCTACCATACTTATACATATTCTACCCAAAGCTCTTCCCTAGCCCCTCCTCCACATCCACCAGCCCTAGGTAGGATATAAAGACCAAAACCTCTTCCCTAAAGAGGCTCTCAAAGAAGATATATTCATGAGGTAATTTCTCTCTCTTTTCATTCAACTTCCTTTCAAATTCCATTTCTTTTCTTCTATAATCCTCAACATATCATGTCCAAATATCATGATAACTCCATTATTATTGATATAATGGTATTATATCATGTTAATTAATGATTATTCATTAAATTCCTCCCTATATATCTTTTTTTATAAAAATGAAATTGTTTCCCATGATGTGTTAATTTACCTAAATCATGGGCGATGCACATCTACTTTCCATCAACTAATTCAAGGTTTTAAATGAAACCATCAAATGGTAGAAAAAATATTTTAATATATAGTTTTTAACCCATTTTATGGTATGGAATAAACATCTATTCATAATACTAATTGATAAAACAAAATATGTTTAATGTGATCAAAAAACCGCCCAAATAAACCAAAAAAGATCATCAGTAAATTTTATCAAATGATTCTACCGTATGGTATAAAAAATAATTAATTAAAATATCATTAAAAATATGGTAGGATCATTAATAACATGTAAAATATGTTCTATATGTTTATCCATGTTCTACATGAAATTCCATTCATGTGTACAAGTGAACTTTTCAGGAAAAATAAGAAAAATAACACTCCCAAACAATGGATTTAAATTCTATAACTCATCCAAAGAACCATATAAGTACATAATGAAACCATAATGAACCATATTCATTTATAAAAGGTTCTATAATTCCTAATTAATGAATATAATATCATTATACATGACATTAAAATTGAGAAAGTGTTCCGAAATAAGGTAAGGGGAAATTCCTGAACCCAACTTTCCTTCTTCATGTTCTCCCACTTTAACTCCATTTTCTGTATGGTTACTCCCTAAAAATAATTTTTTCATAATTACCTTACCTTTTTTGGGATAAAATTGTTTTTCACTAATGTTATGTCAAACCCAATGTTTTCCAAAAGACCTCTTCTTTCAAAAAAACACATTTTACTTTTCACTCAAGGATGATGGTTCTCATATCATGTATGTTATTCAATATTTCTTTTGGGAACCCAATGTGTATGAATGTGTTATTATGAGATGAAACCCATTTATTTCTGTGATCTATTTATTTTCATGATTTATAAATGTTCTATGTGGAATGCATGGTAATGAAAATGTTATTGATGTGATGGGTGCACCCAAAATTATATAGTGCAATATGAATGTTTGAATGTGACTACTGTACTTGAAATTATACAGTGCTCCAATTAATTCGGTAAAGTGATGGATCTCATGAGTTTAATTTAAATGATGTGTGAAAAATATTCTATCATTTATCACAACAATGTGTATTATTTGACCACTAAGACATGATGTTTCATTTTTAATCATTTCCACAGTCCATGACTTTTCCTAACGATCCCTCCCAAGATTTCTACAATGATGATGTATTTCCCACCCCATGTTATATTTCTTCATGACATCATATATCATCTTACTAGGATTTTATCTCTCCCCTTTTTAAATGTATATCCAAAGTTGACTACTTATACAAAGGAGAAGTCAAGATCCAATAACAATCTAGAGAAGAAGGAATAATATAAATGTTTATGCTTTATGTTGTAAGTGATATGCATGGTCCTAGTTTTCCCTGGACACTAATCCTTTGGATCCTCTTGTGTATTGTTTTTATATAGTTTATCATTAAACTAATTTAAAACTAATGTAATAAAGTAAGGGTTACTATATATTGGGCCATTGGAGTGGCCAAGTTTTGATCGGTTCGGCCTAACCAATGTGGACCGGTTTGGGGAGCAGTATGTTTTCCACCCTGGCCGTGTGCCTAGCTAGACAACGTGGTGTCATGCTGCGTTTCACCCAGATAGCCAGCCTCCTCCATATGCCCTGCGGCCATGCCACCCCAGGTTACTCTTACATGGGTTCGAGCCACATCCTAGCTCACCACTGCAACATCCTACCATGACCCCCAGTCAACACAGCCAGCCATGTTATGTAGATGCCTCCTCCTACTCCAACATGACTCCACTGAGTCGCGTTCCCACCCCACCGATCGCCATCGGTGGCCCCTTTCATGGGCCACCGGTTCACCACGGGTACACTGTTTCTTGAACCAAAGGCATGACTGAGATTATTGGGTCTTGCACTTTATCGATCTTTTCTTCCCTTCTTTTTTCAACCTATCAGGTGGTCCGATCAAATTTGGAACCTCCTGACAAATAAAAAAGTGACCAAAGGGTCCAACGGTAATGAATGCCAATAAAAGGGGATAGTGAAAGAGCAAGAACACCAAGATGAATAAACCTCATCCTTTGGTCATTTTAGACTAGATACATTCTCATAATAATGGAGAAAAAATACATTGATAATCACAAAGATACAACCATCCTTAATCCCCAAAATAATTAACCATCCCACAAAAATGATCAAACCAAAAATCAACATGTTCATTGGTTTCTCCACATTCATCGTTGAGTCTAAGAAAAGGGGAAAATAATGAATAGACTAAATTAAATACCTAGAGTTTTTATTGGTCATTGATTTGGAATGGTTGGGTCATCATGGTTGATGAGATCCTCCAACTCTGTTGGCGTGATGAACCATAATCTAATCTTTGATCTGTCGTTATTCACTCGAGAGGATTTTTTCTTCAATATCACTCCTAGTGATTCTCTCACATTCCTAGGTTATGCACCTAACCCTAGGATTTCTGGATAAGAATTAATTTAAAGGAAATCGTTGATGCATCAAAAAAATAGTTTATCTTTAAATTATTTAATGATGATTATGTCCTTTTTGAGTTTTTCCACAGAAGACCTGTGTCGACTGATGTTACGTTTCACCCAAGGAAATAACCACATTATGAACTCAAGAGTGGTCACATATTTCCAATCCATGACTCTATTTATGAGTTTTTATTATTTGAAAATAAAATATATTCTTATTTAATTATTTTATTTATGGTTAAATGAAAAAACTATCTTTCAGAACCAGCCTACACTGGCCGATGTTAGGCCTCATCTAAGGTAAAGCCACGACTCTGAACACAACGGTGCCCTTAGATTTCTAATCCAGTGACCCCTTTAATAGTTATTCAATGTTTTCAGAAAAAACTATAAAAAAATATAACATTTTTTAAACAACTATTCCATGCACCCCAGTCTATAGAATCTCACACTCTCTGAGTGCCTACTCATGGGATTTTCCCAATTAATTTCCAAAAATAAAATCTTGAAAATATGAGTCTTTATATTCTCCCAAAAATAATTCTTTACATTCCCGAAATCCTAACCGAGGGCTACTTAGAAAGATGAGTGTACCAAGAATAAACCTGATCCTCTAGATTCCATGTGCTCTAATAGAGATTCCTGTGCTTCAACTGAACATGAATCAGAGGAATAAACCACCCATGAAGGATCCCCTACTATCAATCCGCGTTCTCTAAGACCACGATGTAAAATGTGCATCATGATTTGAATCTATTGTCTATAGAATTTCATGAGGACAAAATATCTCCTTCATGTAGAGGTGTTTGAATCTCACTACTGAACTGTACTCATGACCGGTTAAGAGTTGCACTAACTTGGTGATTTAGTCAACAATCTCCTAGACAGTATCATGTCCCTTGTATGTACATGGTAAAAAAACCATAAAGTCCATTGATATCTTTTCCAACTTCCTTCCTGGAACCATTAGAAAGAAAAGAAGTAACCCCATCCAAGAATAAGTGGCTTTATAGGGTGAGTTGATAAATAATGAAAATGATTCAAACATGTACACAGATTTCATACCTATAGGTAAACATAGCTTCAACCACTCTGTCATCCTGAGTGTCCTCCCCAACACCTACATACATATCCCAATGCATCTCACCACTCTAGTAATTTGTTACTGCCGCAAAATACGGCCTCCCTACCCCACATATGACAACAACCCTTTAGGCATAGCCATCTTAGGCACACGTAACATCACATGTAGTAGAAAAAAAAACATAGAAACTGGGATCTCGGCCCTAAAAAAATGCATTCAGCCTTTACAAACAATGATCCCTCATGGATAAAAAGGGAATGAGCTGACTAAGGGGAAAATAAGGAACATCTTCAGAACCTCCTTCCCTAATGCCGCTAGTACTATGGTGTGTCCCATGAAAAGAACAACACGATCCCATCCTTTCAAATATCCTTCAAGGGATTTCCCTATGGACATATGATCATGTAACATCTCAATGTTGGTATTCCCAAGATGTGCCTCTTTGACTCACTGTAAGAGTGGAGGGGTGAAAACTATCATCTGGAGGTATGTTTATCCTTCTCCATCCACAAAGGATATTTATAATGAGGAAAAATTCTCTGGTTCATTGTTCAGAAACTTCGAACAAGATCTCCTGATGAGAGAATCTATTACCACCTTACCCTTCCGATGAGGATAAATATTTTCAATGTCACAGTACTGGAGGAACTATATCTAACACTTATGTCTTATCATTCGCTAGATCCACTGCTACTATACCACTACTATAGAAAATTGAGGACTCATGACATCCATTTCATCTAGGGTTGGGATATCCAATTGATGTGTAATAGACTGCACCCTCCTAAGAGTGAGTCCATCCCATTCCTCTTGGGTTTCCATTTCACTAAGATGGAATACTTCATTCGACGATTACAGACACACCACAATATTCACCTAAAATATTCAATCTAAGCATGAAATGTGGGTTACCATTCCATATAAAAAATGAAGTCATAAGGACTCTACATTTATACAAAGAGATCCCAACTGAAACTCTCTCCTCTAAGAGTTGGGTCACACTGTGGGTACTAGTGCATGATCACTATGTCTCCTCCAGTAAGAGTCTTCACATATGAGGGTTGAGTAAAGGGTTCCACTAGAATATCTGAGTCTCAAAAAAGATTCACGGTAAGAAAATAATTATTATAACCTATGAATAAAAATTTGGAATCAAAGGTAGGATAAACACATACCATACGTAGAATCATTCTTAGAGACCTTGGGATATACGCCACAAACGCATGCAATTATACCCTTCAATTTTCATTAGATCCCGATCCTGGTGTGGGTCAGCTATGGGTGGTGGTGGTAACATGTCGAAATGCATACCATGTCCTACTACTCTCCCATATCCTCTACCACATCAGCCTCCTTGTAGATCTATTTGTTCCTATCACTATCTTTACCTTAGTGGCCCATCCACCATTTCTCCATCAATAGAATGACGGACTAGAAAATCTCTAGAGAGGTGTCCACTTCCACCACATGTAATTTATTCCATCTCTCTAGGATGACTAGAGTCACCCTACGAGGCTTGATATATAGATCCACTGTCCTGGGACCTCCCCTCATAGTGCTTCATATGTACACATCTCTAAGAAAGATGTCATCTTACTGGTTACGATGTCTCTGTAGAAACTTTCCCACTATGGACTATCATTGACTGCATCTACCCATACAAGTAATTATAAACCATAATGGTTTAGTCTAGAAGCATATAATAAGTAGGAAATCATAGAGGGATACCATTGGTTCGGATGTCCCTACATAGACCTCTCTGGAATGTATGATCCCTTAAGAGCTGATCATGCATCATTCCCATAGTGTTCCTTGGAAGGCAGGTATGACTCGATGAGTACTCAGATGCCGACATGTCATCCTATTGGAACTATAGATTCTTTTGGGAATGCATAGCCCTCATATTTTAAGGTGAGAAATAATTCTCAAAAAAATGGTTCTAAATATCTTTACATGGATGACTCACCTCATCGTATGATCAGATAAATAATCCCCAATATCTCCCTACTAAGACACGTATAAGGCTCTCTTACAGGACCATCACCTGAATTTCTAGTGTACTGACTGGATAGAAAACATAGTCACCACCTCAAGTTAGTTCTCAACTGCCTATTTGTCTGGATCTCCATAGAAACTAAGGGGTATCTACTACTAAAACTCATGAAGAATGCTCAGCTTGTGCATCTCATCTGCTGGTAATGTGGGTAGCATGTTCTTCTCTATAGGTGGTGGTATAGATGGTTCGCCACCCAGAGGTGCTATCTGTGGTAAAAATCATTATAATAATTTCTTTTCACACCATGTATCATCGTCAAAATCACACAATGGAGGCCTATATGGAAGTCTATGTGGACGCGTCATGAAGTAAAACAAAATGTACTACAGTCAAAAGAGTATATCTAGAGAGCTAATTCAAGAAAGAAATGGAAGACACAACCATTCTTATATGATAAATGTACCATTATTTTTCCTAAAACCTGTTTTTTCATGTTCTAAGTGAAAATATAGGTTTCCAAAATCCTGGTGTATAGATACGTCATCCGCCACAACCACACAAGAACCCCTAGCCTGAAAGATGAACTCAAAACACTTAACACTGTTTCCCCAAACCAATATCATAGACTCCAGGTCCTTAAGTATATCTGACCTCCCCTAATATAACTTTTTCATAACCCATCCTAGAGGGGCCTATGCTTTGACTACCCCAAGGTCATGTTCAATAGGATATGTGTTGGGGACTTGGGCCGAGTAGGTATATTACATAAATTGGAGGAATTTAACTATGTACCTGCGCACATGCACACATATCCGAGCCCAACATGCTGAAATTTAAAAATACTATGTTAAAAAGTATGCATACCATAATGAATACAAGAAACATAGTTCAAAAGTTGAAAAATAGAAAGTAAATAGGTCCAGAATACAAACCCAAAAAATTAAGACTCGATAAAAGTAAACACACATGTTCTTAAAACTCATCCAATAAAAAACCTATCTTAATGGTAGGTACATGGATATCTCTCTGAAGCCACAGGAGAACACCTCAATTGTATAATCTCTCTAAGAACCACCTGGTCTAGGTCCACCTAGGACTCCATCAAATTATAGATCATCTACAGAAGACATGACACAAGATACCAAAGCCTGTGTTTAGGTGAGTAAAACAATACTATGTAAGATACCCCGAAACCACAAAGGAATACTTATGAGAAATACACGAATCACACCATAAAGAAATACACGAAGTAAATCACAAATAAATACAAAAAGTACCATCGACCCCACAATGATATATTTTAATAACACATATATCAAGAATATCTAGATATACTAATCTCAGACACTAAGTATCATAATGTTACAACCTTACAACTAACAACAAGATTCACATCGCAAGATCAAATCTTAACCTGAAAACCAAGAGGACACACTACACAAGATTAACCATATAATATGGCTCCGGTCTGAGAGATATACTCCCCCAGGAACATTTCACTAGGTCAAGCTCTAGTTCCCAGCACTAGGGTACTAATCATAACTACCTTGTACCCATCAAAAAATTAGAAACCAAAGTGAAGAGGCCAATCCCTCACCACTAAACAGATTTGAGAGAGAACTGCTCCAACTATATACCACATACATCCTCTATAGTAAAGAGATGCAATAGGGATTCAAAACCTACTAATTCCCCATACTCGATGGAGTAAATTCCCCTAACTAACCCACAAAAAATATGTCACTCCTGAATGGAGTATCCTACTCCTTTTTCCATTTAGGGAGCACTACTCCTATCTAAATATTGTTCAAAACTAGTGAATAGGCCTGATCCTCGTAATTGTATCCAACTTCCAAGGGAGCTCCATCTCCAATGGAGGAACTACTCCCACATGAAAAGACACCCAATCTCAATAATACAATACGTTTCGATAACACACGGAGTTTCGGTAACACACAGAGTATCAGTAACTCAAAAAGTATCGATAACACATAGAGTGTCGATTTTTTTTGGGTGACACACAGAGTGTCCTTAACACACAAAGTGTCGATAACACCTGGAGTGTTGGTAGAAAACGGAGTGTCGATATGTAATGAAACCCCCAAGTCATATAGTCACCAAGTCACATAGTAACCAAGTCATAGCCAGCTGCCAAATTTTTCTCATAGCATGCTTTTACCTGGAGAAACTACTCCTCTAACCATTAGTTCATATGCTAACTTCCAGTACAACTCACTTAGACTGTCTCAAAAGGAATGTCTCATCATAAGGGTTCCAACTCCATTGACAAATCATCAAACAGACAAATAGTTTGAATGATAAAGGTGTTTTAATTAAAATGTCTAACATGAGTCTAGTCTGGGTCTGACCTGACCCACAAGAGCAATCCTGACCCCCCATCTGACTCAACCCAGTCTGGACCAGTCTGGCCCAAACCTGCCCGACCTGCTAGAGCGGCCCAGTTCCCATGGGTCCAGCACACTACAAGTGGTCCAGTTTAGAGTGACACATGAGGTCTACCCTAAACATGTTCCTGGATGGTAAACATCGTTCCATTCGATGTTTCATGTGGATGAATTTCCTCCACCTCATTCCCTATAGCCTCACCACCACGGGTTCCTCCATTGTGGCTCTAACCCGCATCCCAAATTTCCGCCACAACCTCCTTCCTCAACCCTCAATAAACAAAGAAAACCATATTACACTACTACCCCTCCAACTCCAATGTTGCTGTGAAGAGCTGTATTCCATCCCCACCAGTCACCGCTGGCAGTATGTCACCATCTGCTGCACCTGCAAGTGATCGCCACCGGTCGCCAGCACCGACACACTGGTGGACCTTTCTACAGTCCACCAGTTCATCCCCAGTACTCAGTTTCTCAATCGAAGGCATGCCTATATTCATTGGTCAGTGTACTTCATAGATCTTCCCTTTGATTCCCATTTCCACCAATATGTGGCCCTGATCACTTTTTTTACCTCCAAGAAACTCGAACCGTGAACATGAGGGTCTCGTGGCGACGAACACCAAGAACATGGGAGGGAGAAGGCACCATATTTCCTGGAGGAATGAACCTCTTCCTTTTTTCATTTCGTCCAAAATCCATTACCATTAGAACAAATAAAAAATATAATGATAATCACATAGATTAATCTCCCCACACTCTCCATAACAATTGACCATCCCCCAATAATGATTGAACCACATATCCACTTGTCTATTGGTTGGTCCGCGTTCATCATTGAATCAAAGAATGGGGAAGAAAATAATGAATAGATCAAACAAACTAAATCATGTTAGGATCTATCATTTATAAGGAATGGTTTTGTTGTTGTCGTTGATGAGATAATACAACTTTTTTTTTGTAACGATCAATGATCTGATCCCTGATCTGTCATTGTTCGCTTGAGAGGAATCTTTCTACAATCTCTCCCTAGTGATTATCTGACATTCCCAGTGTTATGTGGGTAAATATAGGATTTATTTATAAGTATTATTTAAAAGGAAATGATCGTAGCGTCAACAAGATAATTTATCTTGAAATTATTTCATGAGGATTATTCCCTTTTAGGGGTTTTCCACAGAAGACCCACAATGACTAATGTTAAGTCGCACATAAGGAAAAAACCACATTATGAACTCAACGAAGGTCTTGGATTTCCAAATAGAGTAACTGTTCCTGAGTTATTAGGATTTTAAAATAAAATAAATTTTTATTTAACTATTTTATTTATGGTTACATCCAAAAACTATCTTTCATAGCCAGACCACTCTGGAAATGTTAGGCCTCTCCTAAGGTAAATTCACTGCTCTGAACACAATGGTGCCATATTATTTTAGATCTAGGAACCTATTTAATAATTACTCTACTTTTTCTGTAAAACCACACATGTGTGCTATTAAAAAATTATCATTTTTCAAAAAAAATATTTCGGGAAACCCAGGCCTCAAAAAATGCACTCCATATTAGTTCCCGGTCTTGGAATTTTTACAATTAATTTCTAAAAATAAAATCAATAATATTTGAGTCATTATATGATTGGATACATAAGATGTATCTGTGAGTTTGAAACCCAACATCTTGAACCCATAACCATACATATTGGGCTATATTCCCATTGTGGTCATGTCCCCACCAAGATGGATACATTCCCCTTTGGCCCTTTAATATATAAATGGTTTATTATAAATAATACCCACACTAGTCTTTTTAAATCCTTTCACATAAATTCCCTTATGGAATGCTGTTAAACTGCATGGTCTGATCCATATCACATGATCATAAAATGTACAACATATCCCATCATGTGGCACCGAACTACAGGGGGATTTATTTCTTTTATAAGGACACATATGAATCCTTATTAATGGATTGATCCTAACATAAAAATAATATTTCCCCCTAGATAATGAGAAATTCTAAAGAACATAATTGTGTATATCTAAAGCATAATTACATAAAGTTAGACGTAAAAAATAGTAAAAAAATATGAAGAACCTATAATACATATAGATTATTATATTTATGGATAATCTATAATATATACCGATAGTTCCATTGATGAAGGCCTTCTAATACATACATATGTTTACATCTGCACATGCTAACAACTCATTACAATCATATGTGTGACATGTCCCATATACGGAATTGGGAATGGTTTATGAACTAGTTTTTAATCTATAAGAGAGTCCTATAGTTGGAAATATTTACCCCAAATAGGGTGTGAATATCCCGGGCTTTGAGCATCTTGAACAAAGTGAGTTTATAAGTCACACTAGTGAAAATACCATAGTGACCAACTTCATTTGGCTAATAGGTGTGTGTCCTATAATATATGTAGGGTAAATATCCCCATAAAGGTATTGATACCAATAAAAAAACAATGTTTTTTACCTAGATGATGATAAATTCAAGAGCACCCAATTGTGTAGCTCTAAAAAATAGTTACTTGAAGTTGGATATTAAAAAATAGTAAAATCTGATGGATAACATCTAATACATATATATTATACCCTGGATGGATAATACATAATATATAATGATGGTTTTATTGATTTAGACCCTCTAATACATACACATTTTCCAATATGAACAAGATAATGACTGATTGAAATCATAATTCTGACCAATCACATATTGGGATTAGGGATGGAATCATGAACTTGTCTTAAATCTATAATATATTCATGGAGTTAGAAATATTCACCTAAAGGGTGCGAATAGCCATATGTCCCATCATCTCGACCAATGTGAGTTTGTATGCGTCACTTAATAAAATACCCTAGGGACTAAACACCCTTGGAAAAAAGTTCTGTAGCACATCACATTGGTAGGAATCATTGGTGTTTCTAGTTCCATGAATAAAAACCATAGATTTTTTTTTGCAGAGTGTCAGTAATTCCCCACACATGAATAACCACACACCCTATTTGAAAAAAAAACAAAAATGTTGATACATATGTAAATCTTCCATTAACTTAAAATGCATTAACTAATATATTAGGATATTTTATCTAACATATTTTTTTTGAAATAAACATGACACCAACATAGACGCTTTAAGAAAACCAGTCATGTATGGGTTTGTTAAATTATGATGAGAATTATGTGGGTTTTATTTATTATATTGTTTTCATCTCCTATTAAAATCAAACAAAACTCCCTTTGGTATAAATGGATTCCTAGAAATCATGGTGAACTTAAGAATCTTTCATCTACTGAATTTGGTTCTCATCAATCTAGAGGACACAATCCCCCACCCATCACCTCAATATCCATGAAAAATGAATTGATTTGTGAGTACCCCCAAAATGGTAATATCTTGACATTGGAGGTCCTTCATGAATCCATACAGAACATGAGTCACCATATAATATCTATCCATATATGAGTGGTGGGGATGATGAAAGTTACACCCATTATTTTTTTAAACCATTTAAAAAGTTTATCCCTAGAACATAGCAGAAGGTGCCTCTCTTACCTTAGAATGGTAGACCAATGGATCAATTTTGGTATCAGTATATCATAGAAATCAACCCAAAGGGCTCCTTCTAGCAGTCACTAATAACAACACCATGCACCATCTATCCATCATGCCACTGATAATGAAACCTCATGGATCATAGCTCTGGTCACCCATACTTGATCACCCATGAAAACTTGTCAAGGGTGTAAAACCATAATCATATGGGGGTGGTCCCATGTACAAACTTCTACTGAATAATTCAACCAATATATAGTGACAAAAATATGTAATAAAGAACACACCCTTTCCCACACCCAGTATGTATACCAAAACATTATGGCAGTACTCGGATGTTTTTGGGATATTCCATCAACAAACTAGGGAAGGCCCACATTTCCTTCCTCACCCATGAATTCTCTTAGTATATACTGATAGGAACTAGATGGTAAGACCAGACAAAAATTCTTACTCCAACCAAGGTATGATAAAACATTCCCTTTAAAACTATAAAATCCTCTTGACACACCTTATCAGCGATAGATGGAAAGACATACATACCATCCAACATTTTACAAGTATTTTAACTGATATTAACTACATTAATGGTTAGGGGGAATGAATATATCCCCACCACAATTACAGAAGTAGACCATAAACACACTTCAAGGGATTCTCATGAGTAAGTACACATTCCTACTCTTGTCTAGGATATGCATTATAACACTCCCATGATAAATGGATAACATAAGCAGGAAACGATTCTCATTCCAACTGTGGATCATCAACCCATTCTAATATCCACCTCAGGGTAGGAACACACTTCTATCAAAAAAGTTATTTTTCCCATCACATTCCTATAATAATACACGAGTCTCCATGGTTATCTCCAACATATGAAAGTCATTATTCATGAAATAAGAATCTAGCATCTGGATGGATGACATTTAAAAAGAATTCTATATAAAAGTGATCTAAAGTACAGGGGAAGGACAAAATGTATGATCTTTTTAATTAAAATTTTCTTGAGGCTCTAAAATTTTATCATTGGAGGCCCAATTTTTTATTGACTTATTACAAATCTTGTATGTATTAGTTTCAGTTTTGAAGGTCCACCCTACATTTTTTCTAGTAGAAACAATGGAAGTTCATAATAATGTATTTATAGTGAAGGCCTCATTCATGGCCATAATAAGATCAATCACATAGAATATTCTCACGATTATTACAATGAAATCCGTCTTCATTATTAGAATTGAAATTGTAAATAAGGTCCTCCCCATTCCATTATCCACCCCAAAGGTCCTCTCTTAGGAAAATTATGTTGGACGTCTCCCTATATATGGATATCCAACAATGATGGTAGACCTCCCCATGATGAAATTCACTATAAAGGTACTCCCTATAGTGATATTTCTTTTTAATAAGAATGCAATCCCCTTGTTGAATCAATTATAAAAAAACCTCATATCTTAAAGTACATGAGAAGATAAGGGCGTCTATGCTTGATGTGTTTTCTTTGTAAAACAACAATATTTTTCATCCTATAGATAGATTGGGGAATCATTCATTCTTTATGAAAACAATGGATAACATATTTATTATAACATTAGTTAATATTATAGTCAACCTATCCTTTAAAATAAGTCCACTTGGAAAGGTTGATAACACCATGGTGATGGGAAAAAATTGGCCAACGATAACACATTGGTCACGCTTTTGCCCCGATACACTACTCAGTATAGAATTTCAAAATATTAATGGAGATGTTTAAACATCAAATTCAACTAAATATCTGGATTAATCGTCACCATTTAAAAAAAATATTTTGTTAAAGGGATATTTAGATCACATCAAGGTAATAAAATAATTTCATTAGTATGCCAAATTGGATGCCTTTCAATGGTATAATGTCTAAAATTGGGAAATAATAATAAGTATATTAAACATTCATGTATTAATTCTAAGAGTAGCCTAGGTTATTTTATTGTAGACACTATAACTGATACCAAAATTAATGGATTGGTTGAACATGTAACACTTCATTTTACATCATTCCCTAACTAGAAAGCTTTGTTAAAGGGTTTATCATTCAATTTCATCACAATAATTTTTCTAATGGAATTAGGGAATGAAAAACAAAATTAGCATAATAATTGGGGATTATCTATAACTAAATCCCAAAAGTTTCAAATATAATGAGATAAATCCATAAAAAGTCACTTAAAATAATTATTTGAGAAGATTGAATGTGCTTCTTATATGATAACAACTAAAAATAAAGTGGTATAATTTTAATTTGTAGTAAGTTGATTTTATTTAGTGTGTGAATTGCACCCAACATATTCTTGGAAAATGGTATGCTATATCAAGGGGTAGAAATGATATATGAAATAGATAAAAATCTTAGAGAATCCAACGACCATAGGTTTAGCGGCATTTTTTCTACAACCTACTCCATCGATGACATCAAATAAAGATCAAAATACTTAAAATATAGATCATGATACTTCTTTACCTATAGGTGTGGGGGAATTTTAACCACAACTATATTCCCTGGGGATATTGGTCTTTTCAACTTAGGAGGTTCACCATAAAATGAGTCCCATAGTCTTTCTCATCTTATGACCAATATTTATATTATATAATATTATTTACTTTGTATTATAAAGAATATCAATAAATTATCCTATAAAAACAACCCTATATGAATCGAAAAAATAAATGTTGTATCCATATAAAAGTAAAAAACTAATGTGACCCATGAAGAATTCAACAATTCACAAATATTGTGACTTGTCGCTCAATAATTACCCCAAGAGTGACAGATAATACTATCTTTCTATTTATGATGTTATAACAGTAACATAATATTCAATAGTAAATGTCATCAGAACTATCCCTACAGATTCTACAGTACATGAATCTAATGTGGATGAATAAGTGGAAGATGATTCTGTATGAATCATGGTCTATAATGAAATGATTGATATAACACCCCAAACATTTAATGGTGTTCCTCTCTTAAATACATTCTACTAATAGACTATTTTTAATAAAGCATTGTGGTCCTTTGAAACAACACTTTGTTATTTAAGATATAGTAAAATCCTATCCACTAAAAATAATGCTTCCACTTCTATGTTATGAATTTGGAAAAACGGTCATCTAGAGTTGGGACTAGTAAGTCATTTGGAGTATGATAGAACCGACTTTATTTTTTTGATGAATTGTAACACACACCTATGAATTGTAAAATGAATTGTAATATGACCCTCATAAATAGTATATAATGATAATATGTTAATTTCTTAAGGTAATAAGATAATGAGATATTAATTATTTTTTCAATGTGATATAGAACTAATTATATCATTAAAACTGTTATTTTTCGAATTAACTATGATTTTATTTTAAAATTAAATTAAAAATAGATAGAAAATTATTTTCAAAAAATGGAATTTATTTTTGAATTCTACACGTCAAAAAATGGTTAGGGTGAATTTTTGGGATTTTTCTAAAATACATGAATTTTTGTGAATAATAAAAATATAGTTTTGAGTTTTCGGTAGTTTAATGACATCATAATGATGTAATAATAAAATATAAAAGAATTTTCATCATGTGTACAATAACTAATGACATGAGGTGTCCCAAGTGGAAAAAACCATGGGAAAATACCATGGGAAAGCCCATGGTTTTGCAAAAACCCCTAACGAGATGTCCCTTTTAATTAATAAAAAACTCCCCCTTACTTACTATACATACCCACTCAACCCCTTCATTTTATTTTGTTAGAAACTCATTATCCTTGATTATCTTGTAGTATTAGCTCCATAGTCCTCCCAAGGTGTCCCCAAAACCCCAAGGTCCCAACCTTCATGTTTGGTATGTTACTCTACAAGGTAAGAGAATCAATCACCCTTCTCTTTTCTTAAAGCTTTCATTTTATGTTTTCTATTTTATATTAAATTGTATTATGTTGGTATATTTCATTAAATATTTCCCTTATATTCCATTTTATTTAAAATTTATGAGATAACCCCTTTTTATCATCAAACTTGTTTATTAAATTTTATCTAACGCCGTTAGGCAGTGGAATTTTCGTAAGAGATTTCTCATTTTTTTCTTCTATTTTAAGTTCCATTATTTTATAATTATTTCATTATATCCCTAGATCCAAATTCTATTCTAATTAAATTACCTTAAAATAAATGGAATTATATTATTCTAATGGAATATTTCATCATAATCTCTCTTACCACCTCCTTTTATACTAAAACTGAAAACACCGTCTGAGATGTGTTAATTTATGACATTAAATGATGAGAGGTTCTCAATTCATGTCACCTTCTTCAATTATGGTCAGGAAACCATTTTTATGGTAGAAACATATCATAATATATGTATTTAATATCATTAATGTTCTGGAATCTCTACACACTCATAATATGGAATAATAAAACAAAACAAGTTCATTGTGCACAAAACTGCCAAGCAAAATCCAAGCGTTTATCAATAACTGTTATCTAAAGATTCATTCTCAAGTATATAACCCAGAATCATTATAAGATCATTTATATCAATATAATGTCACTAATAATTTATACTTATATGTATGTATGTTTAAACACATTTCAAATGAACTTCCATTCCTGAATACAAGTAAAGGAATCATGATAACCAAGGAAGAAAATGCTACAAAACAATAAAATTGAACCTCTTAAACCCATAAAAAAAAGCCATGAATGAACCCAATAAAGTTATAATAAATAAATTAAATATATATTAGGTTCAGTAATTATTAATTAATGAAGCTAAATTTTATTATTCTGGTCATTAAGACAAACTAAGAACACATTTGAGCGTAAGGTAAGGGGTTTCTCATCTCACATTCATTTCTGTGAGATTTCCATTGTTCTCCAATTATTTATTGTATGTGATATATGTGTACTACCATTTGTTATATAATAACATGATTCTATTTATATTCATGGAACTATATGATTCATTTTATGGTTATTTAGTTCTATTCATATTATTCGACCGATTACATTGTGGTAAGGGACTTGTCTCAACTACCATTTTGTTGTGACTAACTTTATATTATGCACCTAATAATCCATATGTGGTGTACCTACTACCCATTTGAGATTAATTTTAATTTGAAATTATTCTTATATTAAATATCCATAATCTCATATCATGGATATGTTTATTGTCTAAATCATATACCATTTTACATATAGTATATAATTGGAATGTTATTTTAACTATGTAAATATTGATTAATTAATATTTTCCACTCTATATGTTTATTAAAAGGGAATATTAATATGGTATTAAATCAATGTATAAATAATGACTTGGACTGGTAGTTCGATGCATCGACTGGTCTAATGAGACAAATCAGTTTTCGACAAACACTTCGAGTTTATTTCCAAAAATCACACGAGTTTCTACCAATAGAATTAAACCATTTTAACGGTATTATGGTATAATGTTCCAGATACATAGAATCCAATTGATAATAATTATCTTTATTCATTATTAGTTATTTTTTAACCATGAGTTTTTCACTATGACAAAATCTTTGGATGGAGTTTCATTATCAGTTTATTTTTGGCATGATTTTTTCATTTATTCACTATGCCATGTTGATTGTGTAAAATAGTTTACAATTAAGTTATTATTGATTCATGGTTCCTCTATTGGTAACCCTTACTGAGCATTTTAGCTCACCCCTTTGATTTTTTTACCTCCAACAAGTGATGAAGAGGAGATCATTTATTGAGTTTCTATGGATGCAGTCTTTATCATTTGTTTTGTTTTGTATTTTGTAACCTTTTCCAATGTAAATTGAGTTACATCTATATATCTTGTTTATTAAAGACAAATAAACTGGTCATTAAATCAGGATTATCATTCATTCAATCCATTCCAATATAACAAGTAATGTACTGACTCTAGTCTAGAAGGATTAGGGTGTTACAATTGAGGAATATTTGCATACAAAAAATCAAAAATAAGATAATGATTTGGGATATCCCATGAATGTTAGGATACCTCCTTAATATAGGTATTTAAATAAATAAAAGGTTAAAGGAGTGTCTATTTTCCACTCAGTATCCAAAGAAGTTAAACCTCATAAAATTGAGGAAATTTTATCCCATTTGATGTGAAATTGATAGAGTTGAAGAGCCTCAATGGTAAATTACTAAGAGGAAATATACCTAATGGGTATGCTCTTTAGATAGAGAATAACTTTTATCTTTCAACAAATATCTCTCAATAGAAAGATCCTATCATGCTAATAATGGTAGAGAAATTTTATCTACTCAATCAGGGATCTGGGAAACTGATTTATTTAGATCAAATGGTAGAGTGATGAAAAGATATCCCGCCATTAGAACAATAGTCGAGTCTGTTCCTAGTGAACTACCTTAGGCCAACCGAGACTAGCTATTTTCCACAACTACTGGTAATTCCACCATTGTAGGATCCACTCATCATTATCCTTATTCAAGTGCTTGCATATCTCACTACCCCATCTGATATCATTGATACTATCATGAATGGAGGCTATATAATGATGATGTGCACTAGTGAAATAAGAGAGAATAACATACATTGAATAGTTATATACTAATATTACCCAATATAATTTTGGAAACCCTAACTTTCCACCACACAATGACCCCATTATCGAGAACAAAACCTAACACACATTGTGTCTTGGCATGGTCCCATGATGGGGACCCTTAATAAGTAGAATGAAACCAAACATAGGTTCTTCTTATAGAAGCTATAGGGGAAATATTTTATTGGTACAATAGTTTACCATCCAAGTCTATCATAGGATGATAAAGTATCCACTGATAATTTAATTATCATTTATACTCTACATAGTGAATGAAAAAACCATCAATCTCTCAAGTAGAAAAAAATTTGAGATAGAGAGTCTTGGATTTCAATGATAGGTTGAAGGGTTTTACCTATTACTTGAATCTATAGCTACCTTAGGAGAAGTTTTTAGGTTTTTTTAGAGAAACTACTAGATTATTTGTAAATTGAACTCATCCCAGAACAATATCCTGGAGAGATTCATTAAATTGATAAAGTTTATAAATGGTTGGAAGACTATATCCAGAGATCCAAAAATAACTCACAACTAATAGTAATGGACCAAGGGACAATAATATGAAATGTAGAAACCACCAGCATCTCACTCAAGAAAACCCTGAAAACAACTGTAGTGTTCAATTCTACAATGTATATAGTGATGTCCTATAATGAGTGATAAAAATGACAACAAAATCTTCATCATAATGATAGAAAATTGAAGAAAAATTTTATATTCATTGGATAAAATGAGATGAGAAGTCCATATTTACTCCATAATGGATATGTAAAATAAGATATAGAGATTGGAAGAGCCTTGAAGGATTGATCAGGATGGTTATATTGATCACCCAAGTTATTATTCCATCAAATGAACATTTGTATACACAATCTAGGATTCATTTTTAAGGGATATTTTATAGAATATGGTTTATCTGTATAATTTAAAATTTCAGAAATCCACTAGTATATGTTTTATGTGTTTTTATTTCTATTCCATAAGAATATAAAGAATTTAAAGAGGTTACAATTAATCATGTAGAATAGTTAAAAACTAATTTACCAACAAGATAATCCATCAAAATCATACTATCATCAGGACAGAACTGAACAATCCAGTTGTGACCCCAATATCTTCTACCATGGTGCGACCAACCTCAAAAAAATCGATGTCTCTAAGGATCATATTTCTAAAATACTATATAACAAGAAAGCTAATATTCATGTAAATGTATATAAACTTGTACCACTTCCTAAACCGTCAACGAACCTATAAAATTTCATTCCCCCAGTAATAATACAATAAGAACAATCCCACCATATGATACAAAGAAAACTATCCCTTCAATGGACAATGTAAACTATCCCACAAAATGATATAGTCAACGAATAAAGAACTAATTTTATTTTATTTTAATTTAATTAATTTAATGGTACCCTTATCAGATGACAAGCATGATTTTGAACCATATTTCCCTATATCTAATCAAGGAACTGGAGGTAACATATGTATGAGTTGAGGAAATAATGGAAGACATGGTTAAGGACTTGCGTAATATACTCATGAAATTTCCTCAGGATTTATATAAGTGGATGAAAACAATGAACATGAACCTCAACAGGAAGAAAAGTAATATAGATATATATGAAATCTGTCAGGATTCATCAAAACACATTTTCTTTAGCGGTCTGAATAAAGGGTTTCCAATAGTCCAGTCTCCCAAGGGGATCTGGTAGACTAGTCTAGTCTAATCCCTCAGGAACAATTATTCCTTTGACTTATGGTCAATCTCCTGGCTTATCTACGCTAAACAATTCATCCCCCAAGGTATATTTCATATAGAAGTTTCATCGCCAAGATATGAATCATAGACATATGGCTCAAAAATATGATATAATGGAGTAGTTAGCTATGCTTATAGCTTTGATTTCAATCAAGTGTGCTCTTAATTTTTCAAAATTTATCCAGAATGTTTTTTGGATTCCCTATTAAGCCCTCGAGAGATCGAATCAATGGCAACTAGTGCTGAAGTATATCATGTTGAGACTGATTATGAGGAGTGCAATAAAGTTATATATTTAAAAGAGCTAGAAAAGGGAGTATTTTACCAGGAAACATCATATACTTATATATATATATGTGGTGTACCAGAGTATATTTACCTCTAGTGAGCCTTCATTGATAATGGATTAAGAATTAATCTCGTTTTGGTCTGGACACCCCATAGGTTGGGCTACAAAAGAGATTATTTGTATCTTTTTGATTTAAAACTTTAGGGTTGTAATAAGAGTTAGATAAAAGATATC
This sequence comes from Viscum album, assembly GCA_963277665.1. Classification (NCBI taxonomy): domain Eukaryota; kingdom Viridiplantae; phylum Streptophyta; class Magnoliopsida; order Santalales; family Viscaceae; genus Viscum; species Viscum album. Next base: position 1,808,623,869 of record OY728152.1, on the reverse strand, counting down.
ATCTGAATCAAGATTGGATATTAACTATATTATTCTCATCTCCAATTTAAAATTATTGGTTTTATGATAGTATATAGGTTTTAATGTCATTTTATTGAAACTATGGTTGCATTAACATGAAACAACATCCTCCATATACCATATATGTGTAAAAAATTAAGTTAATAGATAAATTAAATAATTTTAGGTTTATGATGATCCATTTTAATCATAAAAGTAACAAAAAACCAACATATAGATCTATCAGATATAAGTAATGTAACCAATGAATGATAATTTCTCCCAAGAAACTACTTCGAACGAATTGAAAATGACTTTGACTAACCTAGTTAAAGTGCTCAAAGAAGAATATATATTTAATATATATAAAAACTAATATAAAGTTAATATAAAAGAAACTTCATGACTTATTAATATTCATTAATTATATTTTATATAGTTATATTCTTTAAAATAATATTAAATTGTTTTTCCAAGAAAAAATGAAATATTTTTATTTTTATTAAATTAATTTTCCTATATTACATGATTTTATATACAAAAAATAAATTTATGAATTATATAATTTCAAATTAAAAAATTTACATCATTTTTAAGTCATCATTACAATGTTATCAAAGGGTAAATTTTTTGGTTTTTTCTAAAGAGATTGATTTTTCAATAAATAGTGAAAATAGCATTATTTTAATAAAAGTATATATTTTTTCTTAAATAAAGTAATTTAAAATTACCATTTGATCTGAAATTAACAAAATTATACTTTAAATATAAATAATCTAATTAATTACATATGAATAATTATTATACATAATTTTGGGGTATGCTCATTTTGATCTTAAATACACATTTTTCTAAACTCTTTTGACTACATGTTATCTTAAAGTAATTCCCAAAACATATAGAAATTAAATATTGAAAAATTTATTATATATTTGGACTCAGGTAGAAAATATTTGGTAAATGGGTCTATTTTAGTTTTCGTTAGTATGAATAGTAACCATAGTAAATATTTTTCAACTCAATAAGAGTAAATCAGGTAATTAAGGTTAAAAATAATGTTACAAGACATTAAAATCTCCATAACAATTTTATTTATTTTATTTTATAAATTTTCCCCATGACTGTCAAAGTCTAGAAAATTTAGTGATTTCTTTCCACTTTCCCTTGACACCGAAATACATATAATTTTAAATAAAAAAATTACAAAATGTCACTGCCTTTGTTTTGACATCTCTAAATTATTTTTATATCGATAGAAATATGTTCAAATTAGTTATAAAAGGTTTTTTAAAATATAAATTGTTTTTTATCATGATAAATTAGTTTTAATTTTCATTGGTGAAATAATTACCTTAATTCTTTTGCAACAACGACACAATGCATGTGTAAGAAGTATAAAAATAATTTGAATGAATTTTAAAACTCTTAATGTAATGTAGTTTTTTCTTATTTATAATTTTCCATGAATTATATATATATATATATATAACATATTATTGTTATTTAAAATGTTTAATTAAAATTCCACTGTTATCTTGATGACTTTAAAGTCAATGAAATAAACAGTTAAAAAAAAGTAATGATACTTTATAATAAGGTTTTTTATTAATTGATTTAAAATTCAAAAAAAAATATTAAATTTATAGAATTTAATATTATATGGTTTATAACATTCACCATGGTCTATTTATGGATAATATTTTCTTTTATAGTAACTATCTTGACTCCATTAGTGTAAAACATATTGATATTCCAGTATTCGTCAAAAGGGTTAACATGGGGTTAAAACTAAGCGATAAGGGAGAACATATAACATAAAATTATTCAAATCGTTTTTTATGAGAGTATTTTTATTAATAATAACCCTATATTTTAAATATATCTATTTGGTTCATTTTTTTATATGAAAATGAAATTCAATTAATTTAATCCTTTTAGTAATTCCTAGATTTCCCCTTCCTTTAGTAATAAAAGTTCACATCTTATCATATCATCCTCTCACCTTTTAGAATTTTATTCTGTACCAAAACGTTTCATGTATCTATCAAAATTATCTCCCCATGTAGTATATGTTCAAGTATCACTAAATGAAAAAATTTAGAAGTCTTATGGTGTGTGATAAAGAGGTTATCCAAAGAGAAGGCATAATTGCTAAAAAAACAATTTCAAGTTTATTTCTTATTCTACATCCCTGAAATATTATTTATCCAAGATAAAAAAATTGAATAATATATTACATATACATAAATGTTATTATGTTTAGGTAATAACCCCTTTTCATCTTATTTTCCATCCAATGGGAAATAATAACATTGCTTGTGTGAACATGTGGATTACCACCACCATGAAGTGATTTGTTTAGTTTTCCATCACTACCTCTCATTGACATTTATAATGATTGATTTAATTTATATAGATTATATTCAAGAAATTATTTTCATTTTTGAGAGATATTTTATCATCAATTTGCATACCCTTCAATATGTTGGAAATTGATAATGTTGTTCATGCGTATGTGAGGATGACCACCTCCATGAAGCATTATGATAAATTTATCCTATACGCCTTTCATGGATGGTTATATATATATTAATTTAGAAAAATTATTATCATGTCATGATTATAATTTTGGATATTATAGAATAATTACCTCTTTTACTATGTTCATCCCAACGATGATGGTTTGGGATTATGAACCAAATTTCCAATATAAAAGTAACTGATGAAGTAACTAAATAAAAAACTGGCATAGATGATATAAAAGGAATAACTTTAGTTTAATTAACATGAAAAGTTTTATTAATAAAGTAAATAATCAACATACGTATATCATTCATGATGATAAAGAACATATGTAATATGCAAGACTCAAGGTAAGGGGATTTCATTAAAAACAACTCTTTTAATGTTTCCATTCGAACATTTTTAATGTACAAGTCCTTTTAAATGATTCAAAAAATTTATTATTTATTATTAAATGGTTTTTAATGGTCATTAATGACAATATTTTACATTATTTATATTGTTGTAAAAGTAATATTTATAACATTTTCTGCATGGGTCACTTTTAACTCTTTTTACCATAGTGTACAGAATGTCTTTATTTAACATAAAAAACTCTATTAGAATTTCCCACTATCATGAATTTTCATTTATATGATGATTACTTTAGAATTATCCATGGTTATTTTAAAATTAAATATTTCCAGAATATTTTAGGAATTATTAATTATTTCTCAATAAAATAAGAATTTATCTAGATTTAATTGTGTGAAAATGGAAAATGATTTGATTATAGGTTCATATGTGTTTTTATAGGGTGTTATATTGAATTTGTGCAAGTAGATTTCTTTATTCATGATATAATGATTTATAATTATATATGATTGTGGGCGAGCTTGATACATATTATCTGAATGGGTAATCCGAATATATCATATATGATCTTGTGATCTTGATATAACTTATATGGAGAGTGAGACCGATAAACCTCTCAAATTTATTCAACGGTAAGTATCAGTGAGTTAATTGGGTGGTTTCTCTTATGGATTTAATAGGGCAACCATTATTTAGGAAATCAAAAAATGGATGTTATGAATATGTTGATCTATGTTAATTATTAGGGTTCATATTTGGAAACTATATATTTTAAAGGATTTATTTGAAAAAAAGATTGGTTTTCATGATTATATACTTTCTTTTATATGAGAGAATAATATTTTTATAATAGAAAAAAATTAATGTATTTTAAATTTTCAAATATAATAATTGATTCCATATATTTTTTCCCCTCACTAATATTTTTATGCTTTTCCCATGTTTTAAAATTTTTTCCTAGTGTTTTAGGATGAGTAAGAATGAATATGAATTACAATTTTATTTAATGAATATTTTTCACGAAAATAAAATTATTTTTATTTTAAAAATTTTATATTGTGGAAAAATTTGATATTGAGACGAAGTTTTCACATTATAATATTTGGTTTTTCTAGATAAAGTTTTAAACTAATTATCTAGACTATAAATATCCTTGAAATGTATGAAAATTAATTCTTTACTAAAAAAAATGTTCACATAATTGTTTAAGGTTAGGTCCGAATACTTTGTAATAGAGTAAATTTTTAAGATAATTTTAGATGTCAGAATAATGTTAATAAAATATTATTAAAATATTATAAATTATGTTTATGTACGAATGAAATATCATTCAATGATTACCGTGTTTCTTTGCTAATATATCTCTATTCACAATTGGTTTCCGTTGATGAAAGATGGAGGCTAAAGTAAGAAGATATCAAGCTGAAAATTTACCTCTAAATAATAATTTGTGAATGGTTGTAATTGTAACTAATCAATTTTTTTAGTGACGGATCAATTGATACAGGACATGAATGGAAGTGGAATATGTGTCAATGAGAAGGCCAATTTTACATAGATAAAGTTGTGTATAGTTAATAATTTTATAAAACCATAGCCTCTAGATTCTAGTGAGACCTCATATCCAGTGGAATCCAAATGCTGGATAAATTCATTATAAAATATATTTACAATCTTGGGATGTTGAAAACAATAAATGAAAACAATTATAAATTAATATATTGAAGTTTAAGATTGTATATAAAGATTTTTTGTTAATAATACTAGAGTGAGAGATGATATTTATTACTTGTATTTAGATAAATTTTAAAATCTTTTTCCTAGGGAAATATTTTTCTATGGTTTCTTGAATTAGGGCGGAGAAACAATTATTGGAATTTAGGGGAAAATATGAGGATTCAATAGTTGTTCATGATGAAAATTTTACAGCATTAGTCAGGGATGTAAGAATGTTTATTTAGGAACATGATTGTAAATTTAATATATTTTAATTAGTGTTGAAACCAATTTTATGAATATATTTTTTCATATCGTAATTTTAAATTTATGAGGTATTTTTTCATTATGATGAAAAGGTTAGTATAGATTTTTCCCACTCTTATGTTCCCCATGGTGACAAGAGTAACAAATGGTAATGGTGGAATGAAATGGATATGCATAAAACTAATAAGTAAAGAGGTAAGTCCCTAAACAAGTTCCAGGGGTGGTAAAAAGATTTTATGTAATATTTGATAAGCAATGGATGGTTTTATTAGTGTGGTAAGATTGGTCATATGGATCCTAAATGCAATTAAAATAGTACTAAATAATCAATGTATGTGGTAATAGATAACCTGAAAATGGTGAGAGTTTGAATATGAATGAGGTGTGTTATTATGTTGATGTGTGTCTGAAGTTAGTTACATAGGGTGGAAATCTTCATAATAAAAAAAACAAGGTTTGGAAATATAAATTTCTACTACTATAGTTAATCCAAGGTAATCTAATTAAAGAGAAACATGTATGTTACCATCTTATTCAAATTATAATAAGGCCCTATTTATCTCTAGATCATCAAATTCCGTCATTTATAATAATTCTTCATGTATAATGGGAGTATCAAGCTGTGAAAAGAAGATATAACTTTCATTGAAAACTCTATGTGTAAGTATTTAAGAAACCAATATTTATAGAAATATTTATATTGTTCTCACTGCGTTGATTTTCCATGAAAATATTTCTAAAAATCCTATAATGGATTTGGATATTATTCATTGGATGGACTAGATTTAATTTTTTCCTGGTAAGATAGATCACAGGTCTAATAAATTTTTATTAAATGATTTCATAACATTTATCAAATATCAATAAAAAGATAAATTTTAGAAATATGTAAGTGAATATTAAATAACTCATATTATTGAAAATAAAGATACTTTTCAAATTATTGATGTACTTGGAATGAATATATATATCTGGTTTTATTTACTAATGATTTTCTAAGTGCTAGTTTGAATTAGGGGGTTGAGTTTTCTGTTGACCTATTACATGATCCTAAGACTATTTCAAAACCACCTCATCAAATGGATCATTTAGAACTTTTGGAATTGAGAAAAATTGCAGGAGTTCCTAGATAAAGGTTTCATTCATTCAATCATTTCACCCTGAGGATCTTCTATTTTATTTATTAAACCAAAATATGGTTCAATTTGTCTTTTCATTAACTATAGATCCTTGAATGAAATCATTCTTAAGAAATACTATACATTCCCTCTTTTTGATGATTTGTTTCATCATATTTAGGGAGTGTATTATTTTTTGAATACTGATCTCAGGTCCAGAAACCTTTAGTTCAAGGTGAAAGAGAAATTTATTTTGAAGACGTACCTTCAAAATTGATATGGGAATTGTGTATTTTTTTTGACCATTGGGATATCTAATGAACTATTTGTATTCATGGATCAAATTAACATATATTTCCATGACTATTTATATAAGTTCATGGTTATATTTATTGATGATAATTTTGTATATTCTAAAATTCATGATGATCGTGAAAGGAACCAAAGGATTTTTATATAAACCATGAAAGGAAATTAGTTGCATGGAAAATTTAGTAAATGTGAATTTCGGTTGTAGAAATTATTATTTGCCCGAAAGACTATTTCCAAATACCATATATATATTAACAAACTGAAAATAAAGTGGTTGAAGAATGCGAAATACCTATAAATGTCATATATATTTATAGTTTTCTTGCATTAATGGGTTACTATTAGTGAGTTTTTAAAAAAAAAACTCTTTTGAAAAGATCATTGATCAAGTTAACTTGAAAAGGATTTAAATTCATCTAGAAAGAAGAGTGATATTATTGTTTCAAGAAACTAAAAATAAGATTTATTAATACCCCAGTTTTGACGCTACCCTCTAGATATAGTTAATATTTCATCATTAGTGATTCTTATTTGATGGTACATGGTTTTATTATAATGAAAAATGAATATTTAATTAGTTATGCTTAACATCATCTGAAGCCCCAGGAGTTAAATTATCATACACATGATTTAGAATTAACCGAATTTTTTTATTTCACAATTTGGAGGAATAATTTCTATGGAGTAAAGTGTGAAATATTTAATAATCCTGAAATTTTGATATATATATTCACTTATATGGAGCTGATCATGTGGAATATAATATGGTCAAAATTTCCAATGCATTATAATTAAACCATTAATTACCATAAAGGAAAAGCAAACAATGTAGCTGAAGTCTTAAGTTGAGAAGATAGTGCAGCATTAACAATCCTATGTTTAGAACATGATGATTTGGTAAATGAATTAATAAATTATGTCATAGATATTGCACATGCATGAAATTATTGTATATCATTTTAGGTAATAATGCATTTGAAATTATAAGGAATAATTATGAAATATTTAAAAGAAGACTATCTTTTGTATGAAATAATGTAACTGTTAAGGAAATGACATTAACCTAAATTTTTTATTTGACGAGGAAGGTGTTTTGAGATTTGGAAAAAGGTTGTGTGTGTCAAATGTCTCCCAGATGTAAAAGGAATTATCAAGTGAAGCTCAGAGCTCTAACTTTTCTATTTATATTGACAGTACAATAAAATATAGATTCCATTAAAATTATTACTAATGGGATGAAATAAAAAAGGATATTGATGATCTTCACACAATATGTATAAATTTTAAAATGATTTAAGAGGAATGAAAAGTACTAAAAGGTATGATTCATCCTATTCTAGTGAAAAAGGGGAAATGGGAATATATATACATGTATTTCATGGTGGTATTTCTAAATAAATCTCAATGTAACAATTCAATTTGGGTTATTAGTGATAGACCAACTATATATACCCATTTCATTCCTATTTGACATAATATTTCATTAGATTAGCTTTTGGGAATTTATCATAAAGATATAATTATATTAAAAGGAGTCTTACATTCAATTATATTTTATTTTTATCAAATATTACCTTTTATTTCTAGAAATGACTTTAGAAATATTTTGGTATTAAATTAAGTTTTTATAAAACCTACCATCCTCAAGTTGATAAATAGTTAGATTGGACTATTCATAATTTAGTGTACATGATGAAAAATATTTGAATGGATTATAAGGGTAGTTTGGATCAAAATATGACTTTTTTAGATTTTTCTTTTGATAATATATTTCATTCCATTATATATATGGATCCTTTTGAGGCATCATATAGAAATGGGTGTTGAACACTATCTAGTAAGAATGAAGTGGGAGAAAGGAAATTATATATGATAATGGATCAATGACGGAAGAAAAGTTATGCACATAACCAGTGGAATGATATTTCTTTCGGTGTAGGTGATCATATTTTTCAGGAAGTATCTTAATGGAAAAGGGTTATGCATTTTGGTAAAAATGGGAAGGTAAGACCATGGTTTATTAAACTATAGGAAATACATGGGAAAGATTGTTTAGTTTCTTAATGATTATCTATGACTTTTATTTTAGCTTAGTTAGATGACATATTTCATGTTATTTTTAATAAAAAGTCATCCAGATGGATCTCATGTTTTTTTCTTGAAATAGTTAAGTTAGAAGAACACCCTTTCCTATGAGAAATTGTAAAGATGGTATGTGAGTATGATATACTCTATAATACCAAATGTAGGATCGAAATGATATAGATACTATATGCTGTGTCTAATGATGCTAAATATACAAGAGGGAAGGGGGGTGAATTGCACACTTTAAAAATTCCTTTGAAACTTTTAAAGATGGATATGTTTAACAAGGATAAACAAGGTAATTCATAAAACCTCTAGTTTTACACACTTTCTTGATTCAGGAAGTATCATTCTGAAAAAGTGAATCCGAAAATATGGTTCCAGAAAATGAATATTAATGAAAGTTTAGTACGACAAAGATTATACCGTAAAGTGTATTAAATCTTATAATATCATGGTACAAGTATAAGGAAGTATAAGATAGTTATAATGTCCTCAACAAATAAAATGTAGTGGAAAACTTGTAACAAAACAAGTAACAAGTATTTCCTATTTTAACCCAAAGAGAGGGGTATCCAACAACCTTGGATAAAGTTCCATTGATTTATACTTTCAAGAAAGTCTGTCTTACCTACACCAGGGTAAGACCACAATACGAAGATTAGAGTCTCTCTTGATATCCCTAAAATCCCTCAACATCAAGGTAGTCGACACCTCTGTCTTCCTATCCCCTAACTCCCTTGATTGTACACAACAACAATCAGAGTCGCACAAAGAAAATATGAACAATATGTTCAGTACACAGTATGCATGAGAGTCTCTCTCTAGAAATCACTTCAATAGTATGTAATCTCTAGAGTCATAGAACAGCTCATCAATGTTTTGAGCACTTTCAAATGAGCTCTTATTTATAGGTACAGCTTCAACAGTCAACTCCCTCCTCCTACAGTCATATTTTTCCTTGAATTTTGGACGGACCAATACACATGTCACTCAAACAATGGTTAGTTAGTAATTGAATTCATGAAATTGTTTTATAACAAAAACAAGTGTAAGAAAAAATATGTTTTCATAACTAAAATAAAATATTCACAATGTAAGAAAATAAAGGTTCAGAGTCTAAACCAAAACACATTTGGTGTATATAATACAAGGATATTCTGATTCTGTTTTCTAAAGAATTTGGAACCTGAACTCTATAGAATTTTAGAGTCTGGATTTCAAAGAAATTAAGAATCTGGATTCACAAGAATTCAGAACCTGAACTTACAAAGTTCAGAGTCAGTGTTCATGAGATTTCTGAGACAAAAATTACAAATCTTGGAGTCCGAGTTCATGAGAATTCAGAGTCCGAACATACAATGTTCGGAGTCTGAATTAATTTTAATTCGAAATCATAACTCAGAAGATTTCGGAGTGTGAATTCAGAGAACTCAGAGTCATAACTCAGAAGAGTTTGGAGTCTAAAATTAGAGAACTCGGAGTCAAAACTCAGAAGAGTTCTGAGTCCGAGTTCAGAGAACTTAGAGTCAGAACTCAAAAGAGTTCTGAGCTTGAATTTGAAGAACTCTGAGTCTAAATTCAGCGTTGAAAACAAAATGCTCTTTATATAAGTATTATATGATTTCTAGGTTTTAGTTATGAAACCTAATTTTAGACTTAGAAAAGATAATGAAAAATGAAAACCATGGTAAGAATATATTTCCTTGGCAAAGGAATATTTTCCACATAGATATAAAACACAGGGTACAATGAGATTTTCCTTGAAATAAGGTGTTTGTTATTTTCAAAAAAAGAAGGAATGATAGAGTCATAAGGAATCCTATTGACATATCAATCTCCCCAAACATAAAGGAATGGAAAATTAATAGGGAAAACCATATTGACTCAAAAAGATCCCCCCTTTTGGAAAGCACAAACATCATTACGAAATAAATAAAAGGGCTTGGAAAATATTTTTCTAGACTTTGAAAATAAAACTTATCTCCCTTATCATATGGGAAAGGATGAATATGAAAAACTCACCCTTAGGCTTATAAACCCAAAGGATCATATTCTAGATTTTTGGAATGTGATTTTTCATTATCTTGAGTACAGAAATCTCTATAAAGAAAACTCACACTTAGAGAAACTTCCCCTTACCTAGGGATATTTCTTCTTTTCTTATTATTATTTTTCCTTTCTCCCCCTTTTTAATTTTCAGAAAGAATTTGAGGGAATGTAAAAGAAATTATAGGTCCTGAAATATTAGTACAAAGCATCCAAACAAAAACGTGAAACCAAAATTTCATTAAGATATGAAGAATTTGTACAAGGAATGAATACAACAAAAGATCAGAATGGATCTATTTTCCTTCCTTCTCAATAGGTATCAATTTATGCACTATGGTTTTTAGCTTTTTGAGTTCCTTGTGGTCTTCCTCTGCTTGCTTTAGGAGTTGATCCTGATCCTCAGATTTCTTCTTCTAAGGCCTTGATTCATTCATCCTGAGCCATATGAACCTTTGTCTAAGCCTTGGCTTCTTCCTGCTTAACATGATTTTCTTCAATCTCAATCCAAAGATCTCTTTCTCTCTTCCAGCTTTGACCAACAGAATATACCTTCCCATTCAGATCCTTTACCACTCGAATCCGAGTATTCTGCTCAAGAGTTAGCTTTTCTTCAAATCTAGTCATGAGATCCTTGATTTTACTATCTTTATTATCAAAATCTTACTTAAAATCATGTTGAAACTCATAAAGCTCTCTCAAATCTTAAACTATTTTTTTGACAAGCTAATCACTTTCTTACAAGATTTTTTGTGGGCATTGTAGTTAATGAAGAAGTTCCTAAAATCAGTTTCATGTTTTACACACTTATCCATCACCATGGATAATGAATTTGATTTTTGAGTCAAGATGTGTTGGAGCATATGACATCTTGATTCAATGCTTGGAAAGATAAGAATAGTGTCAACAAGATTCTCCACTGTATGATTGATGAAATCTGGTTCTAAATATGATGATTGTGAATCTGTGACTTTGCTTGGTGAGGGATCATTCTCTAGCTCAACAAGTTTTCTCTTAGAATATCCACTAGCTTCCTTATTCTTTAAAACAAATTTAGTAGGTGTATTGACAACCACCTGTTTTCCCTTATTAGTTCTCGAAACAACTTCATAATCCCAAGACACATGTTCATTATCAAACATCAGAACAATTCTATCTTCATCTATCTTCTTCTTCTCATATCCTGCCACAACATATTTAGGGTGAATGAAATGATGATTATAACATTCTTCCTCAGAGAGCTTATTCAATTCATCTTCATCTTTTTCATCTAACCCAGAAGTAGAAAGCTTTAAATATCCAGTTTGAGAGGTACGAATTGACAATTTCTCATATGTACATTCCTTCACATGAAATTATTCAACTTTCTTTATGGGTTCTTCAGTGTCACCACTGCTTTCTTCTTCTTCCACTTCTTCCACAACTTCTTTTTCCTCGACAATATTTTCTTGTACTTTTCCAGTGTGAGAAATTTCTTCCTTGGTGTCTCAGGTAATGCCTCTACCAAGAAGGATTTTGGTAAATGGATATTCTTAGATTCTTTCTCAGTATCCCATAGAGGTTATTGAACAATCTAAGCCTCCGAAATCTTCTTATTTTTCTTCTTTTCCATAGTTTGCTTCTCAAGCTCATCAACTGTCTTTTCTTTTAAAGCCTTAGCTTCTACAGGATCCAAGCCAAACTATGGCTCTCCTTCCTTTCAATTTTTATTGTCTTCCCTCCACATTGCAACAAACTCATCTGGATAGTAATTTTGATTCTTAGGATTTGGAGGTACGGATTGAGCTTCCTTATCTTTTAGTGTTTTCTCTTCCTCTTATACTTCTTTCAACTTTCTCTTCTTTCCATTCTTTTTCGATGGTTCAACCGCTTCTTGTTCTTTTGGAATAGCTTCATCCTCTTCTACTGGTAGATCATAGAATTCTTATGATTCCTTAGAAAAACCAACTTTCATCCTTTTGAGGGTATCATCACTAATCATCATGACTTCGCAATTTCTCAGATTTGAATTGAAAGTTATTTTGAAAGACTCTATACCCCGAACAATCAACGTGGAATGAATAGCTGGATACATGATAATATGAGCCTTCAGATTTACATCTTGATATTCTCTATCGTAACCAGAATATGCTTGAGCAAATTTATATTCCTCAGAATGACCAGAAAATCTAGGATGTACATGTCACTTTTCTCTAAGGTTTCCTTATCACCTTTTCTCAGAATGATGAAACCTTGAACCCATAAATCCAGGATCCGGTTATTTATAGAGAGGTGAGAAATCATCGGCGTCTTAACATCTGTAAGACTGAGACACTCCATAGACTTCACCTTGGAAAAACTTTCTTGAACATCCCACAACTTATGGGAACAGAACACAGCTTCCCCTTAAAAAAGAACTCCAACCAAACTAGATACCTTTGTATATGATAGAGCATAGGTTTTTCCATAGCTTTTAAATGAAAACATCTCTTTGACTTCTTCCTTAAAAAACTGACTGATTCATAAAACTCAATATGCAGATCAGGATACACCAAATCTTAAGCACCTGGATTTTCTATACAAACACTATCCCATCCATTAATCTTAATATTCTTTGAAATAATAGAATCATACTTATTAATAAAATTCAGATGCACCAGAATTTCTCTATATACATACCCTTCCGAAATTGGCTTGATAGTAGACATATGTTTCTGAGATTATTCTTCTGCAGACATTCAGAATTGAGAAAACTATGAGAAGTTCAGAACATGCTTTAAGTAGAAGGGAAGAACTTCAGTATGCAAGATCTTGAGATCGATGTCGGAAAACCCTTCGGGGGTCCTTTATATAGGTCATGAAAGTGAAAAATCATCTTCCAAACTGAATCCAATGGCTGAAAATCCTTCTGATCAGATCTGACGGTTGATATGATAGCCGCAATGACATCTTGATATAATCTGATCTTCTGAGGTTTTTAAGAAAATCATTCAGATTTAAGGAAACTAGAATTCGAAAAATTTAAAACACAAAATAAAATACCAACAAGTAAATGATGATTATGAAAAATTTAGACAGAAAAAATACCTTTTGGATTGTCAGAAAAATTATTCATAGTGAAGAAAAAATATTCTTGAAGTACTTTTGATTCTGAAAAAAATGTGACTATGTTTTTTTTAAAAACTGAATAAGAAAATTTCCATTACGAAAAAAACTTATGAAATCTTTATTATGAAGAATTTGAAAAACTCTATTTCGGAAATTTGTAAGAACTCCATTATGAAAATCTTCATTACAAAAATTTTGAGTACGAAACTCTTCATTACTAAAATCATCATTACGAAAATTTTGGTGTACGAAAATTTTAGACTACGAAAATTTTCTTTATTAAAGATTTAAAAAATCTACTTATGAAATTTTTAAAAAAGCTTCATTACAAAAAACCTGAAAAATTAATAGGAAAATGTACTCCCCCTATGAAAAGGAATTTATCACTGTAATGAGATCGATTCAACAGAAAGTTCAGAAGGAGGATTACCTTATGGTTATCATTCTTAACTTCTGTTTAACATAAGAAAATATATCGGAGGGTAATGATTTTGCGAAAATATCAGCAAGTTGATCTTGAATTCCGATAAATTAAAGAATTATATCTCCTTTTTGTGTGTGATCACTAAGAAAGTGATGCCTAATATATATGTATTTTGCACGAGGGTGATGTGAAGGGTATTTACGAAGGGAAATGGCACTTGTATTATCACAAAAAATTTGTGTTTTGGTAAAACTCATACCATATTCTATGAGTGTGTGTTGCGTCCACAACACTTGAATACAACAACTTCCAGCAGCTACATATTCAGCTTCAGCAGTGGAAAGTGTTTCTGAGTGTTTCTTATTGCATGACCAAGAAACTAATGTATCTCCTAAGAAATGACAGGTTTCAGATGTACTTTTTCTATCCATTCTAAATCCACCAAATTCAACATCTGAAAAAATTTATGAGCAGAATTGGTATAAGAAATGGTAGAAATGGTGAAGGAGACTTAATAATATATGATAATGGATCAAAGACGGAAGAAAAGTTATGCACATAACCAGTGGAATGATATTTCTTTCGGTGTAGGTGATCATATTTTTTAGGAAGTATCTTAATGGAAAAGGGTTATGCATTTTGGTAAAAATGGGAAGGTAAGACCATGGTTTATTAAACTATAGGAAATACATGGGAAATATTTTTTAGTTTCTTAATGAGTATCTATGACTTTGATTTTATCTTAGTTAGATGACATATTTCATGTTGTTTTTAATAAAAAGTCATCCAGATGGATCTCATGTTTTTTTCATGAAATAGTTCCGTTAGAAGAAAACCCTTTCTTATGAGAAATTGTTAAGATGTTATGTGAGTATGATATACTCTATAATACCAAATGTAGGATCGAAATGATATAGATACTATATGTAGTATCTAATGATGCTCAATATACAAGAGGGGGGGGGGGGGTGAATTGCACGCTTTAAAAATTCCTTTGAAACTTTTAAAGATGGTTATGTTTAACAAGGCTAAACAGGGTAATTCACAAAACCTCTAGTTTTAAACACTTTCTTGATTCAGGAAATATCATTCCGAAAAAGTGAATCCGAAAATATGGGTCCAGAAAATTAAAATTAATGAAAGTTTACTACGACAAAGATTCTATCGTAAAGTGTATAGAATCTTATAATATCATAGTACAAGTATAAAGAAGTATAAGATAGTTATAATGTCCTTAACAAATAAAATGCAGTGGAAAACTTGTAACAAAACAAGTAACAAGTAGTTCATATTTTCACCCAAAGAGAGGGGTATCCAACAACCTTGGATAAACGTCCATTGATTTATACTTTCATGAAAATCTGTATTACCCACACCAGGGTAAGACCACAATACGAAGATTAGAGTCTGTCTTGAAATCCCTGCAAGCCCTCAACATCAAGGTATTCGACACCTCTGTCTTCCAATCCCCTAACTCCCTCGATTGTACACAACAACAATCAGAGTCGCACAAAGAAAATATGAACAATATGTTCAGTACACATTATGCATGAGAGTCTCTCTCTAGAAATCACTTCAATAGTATGTAATCTCTAGAGACATAGAACATCTCATCAAAGTTATGAGCTCTTTCAAATGAGCTCTTATTTATAGGCACAACTTCAACAGTCAGCTCCCTCCTCCAACAGTCATATTTTTCCTTGAATTTCGGAGGGACCTATACACATGTCACTCAAACAATGGTTAACTAGTAATTGAATGCATGAAATTGTTTTATAACAAAAACAAGTGTAAGAAAAAATATGTTTACATAACCAAAATCAAATATTCGGAATGTAAGAAAATAAAGGTTCGAAGTCTAAACAAAAACACATTTGGTGTATATAATACAAGTATATTCTGATTCTGTTTTCTAAAGAATTTGGAACCTGAACTCTATAGATTTTTAGAGTCTGAATTTTGAAGAAATTAGGAATCTGGATTCACAAGAATTCGGAACCATAACTTACAAAACTCAGAGACAGTGTTCATGAGATTTCTGAGACAAAACTTACAAAGTTCGGAGTCAGAGTTCATGAGAATTCAGAGTCCGAACTTAAAATGTTCGGAGTCTGAATTAATTTGAATTCGAAATCAGAACTCAGAAGATTTTGGAGTCTGAATTCAGAGAACTCAGAGTCATAACTCAGAAGACTTTGGAGTCTAAAATTAGAGAACTCGGAGTCAGAACATAGAAGCGTTCTAAGTATGAGTTCAAAGAACTTAGAGTCAGAACTCAAAAGAGTTCTGAGCTTGAATCTGAAGAACTCGGAGTCTAAATTCAGAGTTTGAAAACAAAATTCTCTTTATCTAAGTATTATATGATTCCAAGGTTTTAGATATGAAACCTTATTTTACACTTAGAAATTATAATGAAAAATGAAAACCATGGTAAGAATATATTTCCTTGGTAAAGGAAAATTTTCCACATAGAAGTAAAACACAGGGTACAATGAGATTTTCCTTGAAATAAGGTGTTTGTTATTTTCAAAACAAGAAGGAATGATAGAGTCACAAGGAATCCTTATTGACATATCAATCTCCCCAGACATGAAGGAATGGAAAATTAATAGGGAAAACCTTATTGACTCAAAAATCTCCCCCCTTTTAGAAAGCACAAACATCATTACGAAAAAAATAAAAGGGCTTGGAAAATATTTTTCTAGACTTTGAAAATAAAACTTATCTACCTTATCATATGGGAAAGGATGAATACGACTAACTCCCCCTTAGGATTATAAACCCTAAGGATCATATTCTAGATTTTCGGAATGTGATTTTTCATTATCTTGAGTACAGGAATCTCTATAATGAAAACTCACCCTTAGATAAACTTCCCCTTACCTAGGGATATTTATTCTTTTCTTATTATTATTTTTCCTTTCTCCCCCTTTTTAATTTTTAGAAAGAATTTGAGGGAATGGAAAAGAAATTATAGGTCCTGAAATATTAGTACAAAGCATCCAAACAAAAACGTGAAACCAAAATTTCATTAAGATAAGAAGAATTTCTACAAGGAAAGAATACAACAAAAGATCAGATTGGATCTATTTTCCTTCCTTCTCATTGGTTATCAATTTATGCACTATGGTTTTTAGCTTTTTGAGTTCCTTGTGGTCTTCCTCTGCTTGCTTTAGGAGTTGATCTTGATCCTCAGCTTTCTTCTTCTAAGGCCTTGATTCATTCATCCTGAGCCATAAGAACCTTTGTCTAAGCCTTGACTTCTTCTTGATTAACATGATTTTCTTCAATCTCAATCCAAAGATCTCTTTCTCTCTTCCAGCTTTGACCAACAGAATATAGCTTCCCATTCAGATCCTTTACCACTCGAATCCGAGTATTCTGCTCAAGAGTTAGCTTTTCTTCAAAGCTAGTCATGAGATCCTTGATTTTGCTATATTTATTATCAAAATCTTACTTAACATCATGTTGAAACTCATAAAGATCTCTAAAATCTTAAACTATTTTTTTGACCAGCTAATCACTTTCTTACAAGATTTTTTGTGGGAATTGTAGTTAATGAAGAAGTTCTTGAAATCAGTTTCATGTTTTACACACTTATCCATCACCATGGATACTGAATCCGATTTTTGAGTCAAGCTGTGTTAGAGCATATGAAATCTTGATTCAATGCTTGGAAAGATAAGAATGGTGTCAACAAGATTCTCCACTGTCTGAATGACAAAATCTGGTTCTAAATATGATTATTCTGAATCTGTGACTTTTCTTGGTGAGGGATCATTCTCTAGCTCAACAAGTTTTCTCTTAGAAGATCCACTAGCTTCCTTATTCTTTAAAACAAATTTAGTAGGTGTATCGACAACCACCTGTTTCCCCTTATCAGTTCTCGAAACAACTTCATAATCCCAAGACACATGTTCACTATCAAACATCAGAACAATTCTATCTTCATCTATCTTCTTCTTCTCAGATCCCGCCACAACATATTCAGGGTGAATGAAATGATGATTATAACATTCTTCCTCAGAGAGCTTATTCAATTCATCTTCATCTTTTTCATCTAACCTAGAAGTAGAAAGCTTTAAAGATCCGGTTTGAGAGGTACGAATTGAAAATTTCTCAGATGTACATTCCTTCACATGAAAGTCTTCAACTTTCTTTATGGGTTCTTCAGTGTCACCACTGCTTTCTTCTTCTTCCACTTCTTCCACAACTTATTTTTCCTCGACAATCTTTTCTTGTACTTTTTCCAGTGTGAGAAATTTCTTCCCTTGTGTCTCAGGTAAGGCCTCTACCAAGAAGGATTTCGGTAAATGGATATTATTAGATGCTTTCTCAGTATCCCATAGAGGTTATTGAACAATCTCATCCTCCGACATCTTCTTCTTTTGCTTCTTTTCCTTAGTTTGCTTCTCAACCTCATTAACTGTTTTTTCTTTTAAAGCCTTAGATTTTATAGGATCCAAGCCAAACTATGGATCTCCTTCCTTTTAATTTTTCTTTTCTTCCCTCCACATTGCAACAACCTCATCTAGATAGGAATTTTGCTTCTTAGGATTTGGTGGTGCGGATTGAGCTTCCTTAGCTTTTGGTGTTTTCTCTTCCTCTTATACTTCTTTCAACTTTATATTCTTTCCACTCTTTTTCGATGGTTCAGCCGCTTCTTGTTATTTTGGAATAGCTTTAGCCTCTTCTACTGGTAGATCATAGAATTCTTATGATTCCTTAGAAAAACCAACTTTTATCCTTTTCAGGGTATCATCACTAATCAGCATGACTTCACAATTCCTCGGATTTGAACTGAAAGGTATTTTGAAAGACTCTATAACCCAAACAATCAATTTGGAATGAATAGACGGATACATGATAATATGAGCCTTCAGATTTCCATTCTTGATATTCTCTATCGTAACCAGAATATTCTTGAGCAAATTTATATTCCTAAGAATGACCAGAAAATCTAAGATGTACATGTCACTTTACTCTAAGGTTTCCTTATCACCTTTTCTCATAATGATGAAACCTTGAACCCATAAATCCAGGATCTAGTTATTTGTAGAGAGGTGAGAAATCATCGGCGTCTTAACATCTTTAAGACTGAGACACTCCATAGATATCACCTTGGAAAAACTTTCTTGAACATCCTACAACTTATGGGAACAAAACACAGCTTCCACTTCAAAAAGAACTCCAACCAAACTAGATTCTTTTGTATATGATAGAGCATAGGTTTTTCCATAGCTTTTAAATGAAAACATCTCTTTGACTTATTCCTTAAAAAAATTGACTAATTCATAAAACTCAATCAGCAGATTAGGATACACCAAATCTTGAGCACCTGGATTTTCTATACAAACATTATCCCATCCATTCATCTTAATATTCTTTGAAATAATCGAATCATACTTATTAATAAAATTCAGATGCACCAGCCTTTCTCTATATACATGCCCTTCCGAAATTGGCTTGATAGTGGACATATGTTTCTGAGATTATTCTTCTGCAGAAATTCAGAATTGAGAAAACTCTGAGAAGTTCGGAATAGGATTTAAGTAGAAGGGAAGAACTTCAGTACGCAAGATCTTGAGATCGATGTGGGAAAACCCTTCGGGGGTCCTTTATATAGGTGTTGAAAGTGACAAATCATCTTCCAAACTCAATCCAATGGCTGAAAATCCTTCTAATCAGATCTGAAGGTTGATATGATAGCCACAATGACATCTTGATATAATCCGATCTTCTGAGGTTTTTAAGAAAATAATTCAAATTTAAGGAAACTAGGATCCGAAAATATTAAAACACAAAAGAAAATACCAACAAGTAAATGATTATTATGAAAACTTTAAAATGAAAAAATACCTTTTGGATTGTCTGGAAAATTATTCGTAGTGAAGCAAAAATCTTCTTAAAGTACTTTTGATTCTGAAAAAAAAAGTGACTAAGATTTTTTTTAAAAAACTGACTACGAAAATTTCCATTACGACAAAAACTTATGAAATCTTCATTATGAAGAATTTGAAAAACACTATTTTGGAAATTTTTAAGAACTCCATTACGAAAATCTTCATTACAAAAATTTTGAGTACGAAACTCTTCATTACTAAAATCTTCATTACGAAAATTTTGGTGTACGAAAATTTTAGACTACGAAAATTTTCATTATGAAATATTTAAAAAATCTACTTATGAAATTTTAAAAAAAGCTTCATTACGAAAAACCTGAAAAATTAACACTAAAATGTACCCCCCCTATGAAAAGGAATTTATCACTGTAATGAGATTGATTCAACAGAAAGTTAAAAAGTAGTATTACCTTATGTTTATCATTCCTAACTTCTATTTAACATAATAATATCCATCGGAGGGTAATTATTTTGCGAAAATATCAGCAAGTTGATCTTGAATTCCGATAAATTAAAGAATTATATATCCTATTTGTGTGTGATCACTAAGAAAGTGATGCCTAATATTTATGTGTTATGCACAAGGGTGATGTGAAGGGTATTTACGAATGGAAATGGCACTTGTATTATCACACAAAATTTGTGTTTTGGTAAAACTCAAACCATAGTCTGTGAGTGTGTGTTGCGTCTACAACACTTGAATACAACAACTTCTAGCAGCTACATATTCAGCTTCAGCAGTGGAAAGTGTTTCTGAGTGTTTCTTATTGCATGACCAAGAAACTAATGAATCTCCTAAGAAATGACAGGTTTCAAATGTACTTTTTCTATCCATTCTAAATCCACCAAAGTCAACATCTGAAATTTTTTTTAAAACAAAATCATTTCCAGAAGTATAAAAGAGTCCTAAATCCATTGTTCCCTTTATGTATTGAAAAATTCTTTTCACTACCTTTAAATGAGATTCCTTAGGATTGGATTGATATCTTTCAAATAAGCATACTGAAAACATTAAGTCAGGATGACTGGATTTCAAGTAAAGTAAACTTCTTATCATACCTCTGAATGATGTTTGATCTATTGGTTTCCCAGCTTCATTAAGATCAAGTGTATTTGAGGTACCTATAGGAGTACAAATACTCTTAGTTTTGTAATATCCATACTCTTTAAGGTGATATTTAATATAATTTTGTTGGGATATATAGGTTTCGTTCTGGTTTTTGAGAAATTTGAAAACCAAGGGAAAATGTTAACTCTCCCACCATACTCATTTCAAACATAGATTTCGTTAGATCCGTAAAGGAATCCGTTAAAGATTGTTGATTTGAACCAAATATAATGTTATCAACGTAAATGTGAACAATAAAAACATTTTTCTTCTCTTTCTTTTTAAAAAGGGTTGGATCTTCATTTCCCTTAACATAATTATTTCAAAGAAAAATTCATGTAAGTCTATCATACTAGGCTTGAGGGGCTTTATTAAGTCCATAAAAAGCTTTGATAAGTTTAAAAACGTGATCAAGATTTTTGTATCTTCAAAACCAGGAGGTTGTTCAACAAAAAATTCCTCTTGAACATAACCATTAAGGAAAGAACATTTCACATCCATTTGAAAATGTTTGAAATTAAAGAATGCTGCAAAGGTATGTAAGTTATGAATAGATTCAGGTCTAGGTACTAGAGCATAGGTTTCTTCCTAATATATTCCTTCTTGTTGATTATATCCTTTAGCAACTAATCTAGATTTATTTCTCACAATGATTCCATTTTCATCACACTTATTTCTGAAAAATAATTTGTTTCTAATAATGGAGGTTTCCTTAGGTCTTTCAACCAAGGTCCAAAATTTGTTCCTCTCGAATTCATTTAGCTTATCTTTCATAGCTTTTATCCAATAATCACCACCTAAATCTTCATCAGTGCCTTTTTGTACTAATTGAGAAAGGAATGCTAGTTGTTCTACATTATTTCTTAAGGAACATATAGTCGTTATAGGTTGATTCACATCACCATTGATACTATCAATGGGTTGATTCTTTAGAAACAAATGTTTTGGGTTTTGTAAAACCTATTCATCAACATAGGGTGGGAAATCTTCTGGGGTAAATTCTTCAGAAACATTTTCATGGGCCTTTTCTTTATAAGAAGGATCTTCTATCAAGTGTTGATAATCAGTTTTTGAATATACATCTGAATATGTAGTTTGGGGATGTTTGAAAACAAATGGATTAGTTTCCTCAAATTTTACATGTACTGTCTCTTCAATAGTACAAGTGTTTTTATTGAAAACTCTATAAGCCTTAGAGGTTGTAGCGTAGCCTAAGAAAATCGCTTCATCAGATTTTACTGTGAATTTGTGTAGATTATCTTTTGTATTCATAATGAACACCTAGCAACAAAAAACCTTGAAAGAGGAAAGTCTAGGTTTTCTACCATTCCATAACTCATAAAGAGTTTTATTTAGAAACTGTCTAATCAAAACTTGATTTATAATATAAGAAGAAGTACTTACAACTTCATGCCAAAAATGTTTGGCTATAGAATACTCACTCAACGTGGTTCTTGTTATCTCTTTAATAATTCTTTTTCTTCTTTCAAAAACACCATTTTGGTGAGGTTTTCTAGGTGCCGAGAAGTTATGATTAATGCCTTTTCAACTTCAAAAAGTATCAAAATCGGAATTTTGAAATTTTCCCTCATGATCACTATGAATATTTATAAAAGGAAGGTTTTTCACATTTTTAACTTGGGCTCTAAAACTTTTAAAATATAAGAAGGCTTCATACTTCTTCGCTAGAAAATAGACCCATGTAAATCTAGTGTAATCATCAACTAAAACAAATACACAATACTTGCCTCCAATGTTTCCAATTTGTGTAGGACCAAAGAGATCCATATGCACTAACTATAATGCATCTCTAGTGGAGACTTCACCGTCTGATTTAAAACATGATTTATGTTTCTTTCCATATTGACTAGGGTCAAAAACTTTTGAAGAATCAAATCTAATCTCCAGTAGATCCTTAACTAATTTTTTTCTTAGAAAGTTTGCATAGGTTCTTAAGGTTATAGTGACTTAACCTTCTATTCCACAACCAGGAATGATCTTCCATTACACTAAGGAAAGGTAGATCTTGGATCCTAAGGTCTTCTATGTTTAGTGTGTATATATTCTCTTACCTATGGGCAGTAAGTATAAACTCTTCCTTGGAATTCTATACCTAGCACTTATCATTCCTAAAATTCACAAGGTGACTTTAATCACATAATTTACTTATTCTGATGTGGTTGTGCTTAAGTCCCTTAACAAATAAAACATTTTAAATCAATGTTATTCCAAGAAGAAAGTTGTTACCTATACCAGTAATTTCTCCCTAAGCATTATCTCCGAAAGTTACATTCCATCCTTTCATCTTGATAATCGTTCCAAAGTAGTTTTTATTACCAGTCATGTGCCGGGAACATCCACTATCCATGTAACAAGTATTATTGTTGTTAATTTCTCTATTTTCCTGAAAAAAAAAGATTCAGACTTTCGTAATCCTAACATTATTGGATCTGGAAATTTCATAAAGGAAAATTTTAGGCACCCACATTTTTTTAGAAAAATAGGCTTTATGAAATTCTAAAGACTGAGTTTTTTTTAGGGAACAATTTTCTTCCCATTTTCCACCACACTAACACTTAGTTCAGAATGGAGCACTTTGTAGAACAAAATAATTGTAACTAAAAATTGGTTTTGAAATAGTATAACCAAAGCCAGAATTATTCTTTAGAGGGCAGATTTGAGAATACATCTTATCAAAATTTTCCTTACCAAAGGTAATGTTTGACAAACACTTCCTCAAGGAAAAAATCTCGGATTTTAGTTTGATAACCATGTTCTTGTATTTTGAAACATTTGATTTGGAACTATAGTTAGGCTCGAAAACATCTTTCTTAGAAATTAAATTTTTTAGATCCATAAAAAGTTTATTCTTCTCAGAATTTACTTCCTCATGATTTTTTGAAATACTTTCAAAATCCATGATTTTTTTATAATGATCTTTAGAAAGATCTTATATTTCTATAGTAAGAATAGTATTTCTAGAATTTACCTTATCAACACTTTTCAAGAGTTTTGAATTCCCAATCTCAAGGAGTTTAGAAAACCTAGAAACTTCTTCATAGTTAGGTAAAGTATTATCTTCATCGAGAGAAGATTCTTTATCAGAAGAGTTATAGTATTTATTATTACTATTACTTCTATTTAAAGAAACATTTTTCATTGATTCAGCATTGTTTACCTTAGCCATCAAACAATGATTTTTATTAGGCAGTCTGGATATTAGATCGACATTTTTTTGTCCAAAAGATTCATAATCTGATGATTCATCTGAAGAGTCACAACCACTGGTACTCGAGGTGTCATTAGCTTTCAAGACGTTCTTAGCTTTAGCTTTGCAGTACTTCTTTATGTATCTCTCATAATGCTTTTCCTTTCTTTCTTTTCTTTTAAGCATAGGACAATCAGGCCTTATATGTCCATCTCTCTTGTATTCATAACATGTTTCTTTTGAATATTTCTTGTCTTTCCTTTCCTTCTTCTTATATCTGGATTGAAAGTTCTTCTATCCAATAATCTTGTTCATCCTTCAAGCAAGATTTTGTAACTCATTTTCTAAAGATTCACTTCCACTAGATTCAGATTGAATAAAATCCTTTATAGATTTGGATCTAGTAACTCTCTCTGGAGTCTTGGCTTTCATTTGATTTGGAGTTGTAGTAAAAGCAACACTATCATTCCCATTCATCTTCATTACATTATCAGTATCTCTATTCATTCTAGTCTCATGTTGAACAAGAGTTCCAAAAATTTCATCAAGAGAAATCTGAGTGACCTTTCTATTCTCATCAATAGCAGATCTCTTGGATTCCCACTCATTGGGCATGATGTCTATGATCTTATCAACAAGAGCTTCATCGTCTATTAATTTCTCAACCATGGATTGTAAACTATTCAGAATAGTCATGAATCTTTGTTTCACCTTACATATGGGTTCTCCATAAGGAATGAAAAAACAATGATATTCAGCTCTGAGCATGGGTCTTCTTGTTTCAATGACTTTGGATGTTCCAAAGTGAGTAACTTCAAGTTTCTTCCAAATACAATTTGCTGCTTCACAAGATGAAATTTGGGTATATATATTTATAGTCATGGAACAAAGCAAGGTATTGCGTACCTTATAATTAAGTTGATACTCATGCTTTTCTTGATTGGTGAAGGTACTGACTTCTTCTCAGGGATTTTATATCCCCCAATAAGCATAAAAAAATTATCAACTCCAATATTGATAATAAATGTCTTCATGCAATCTCTCCAATATTAATAATAATTCCCATAAAAAAATAGCTGGTCTTGTTGGATTGAGATTGTCTATAGAACCAATATTGATTCCATCCATCTTAAAGAAAAATCATTCCACAAAAACTTGTTAACAGAAAAAGATCGGATTCAAGGAAAAAATTCCTAATCAAGGAATAAGATAGAACAATGAAACTGAGAAAGGAAAACTTATATACAAACATAAGTATTTCAGATCCCTCATTTGATACTAATTGTTAAGATGGTATGTGAGTATGATATACTCTGTAATACCAAATGTAGGATCGAAAAGATATAGATACTATATGTAGTATCTAATAATGCTCAGTATATGGGGGGGGGGTGAATCGTACACTTTAAAAATTTCCTTGGAACTTTAAAAGACGGTTATTCTTAACAAGGTTAAATAAGGTAATTCAGAAAACCTTGAGTTCTACACACTTTCTTGGTTCAGGAAATATTATTCCAAGAAAGTGAATCCAGAAAGATGGTTCCGGAAAATAAAACTTAATGAATGATTACTACGACAATGATTCTACCTTAAAGCGTATAGAATCCTACTATATCAGAGTACAAGTATAAGAAAGTATAAGATAGTTATACTTTCCTCAACAAATAAAATGCTGCAGGAAACTTGTAACAAAACATGTAACAAGTAGTAAATGTTTTAACCCAAAGAGAAGGGTATCCAAAAACATTGGATAAAGGTCCCTTGATTTATACATTCAAGAAATTCTATCTTACACACAGCAAGGAAGCCCTCAACTTCAAGGTAGTCGACACCTCTATCTTTCTATCCCTGGAAGCCCTCGATTGTACAAAACAACAATCAGAGTCACACAAAGAAAATATGAACAAGATGTTCAGTACACACTAAGCTTGATAGTCTCTCTCTAGAAATAACGTCAATAGTATGTAATCTTTAGAGTCATAGAAGAGTTCATCAAAGTTATGAGATCTTTCAATGATCTCATATTTATAGGCATGACTTCAATGGTCGGCTCCCACCCCCAATAGTCATATTTTTCCTTGAATTTCAGAGGGACCTGTACACGTGTCACTCAAACAAAAGTTAGTTAGTAACTGAATTCATGACATAATATTATAACAAGAACAAGTGTATGAAAAAATATGGTAACATAATTAAAATAAAATATTCAGAATATAAGAAAATAAAAGTTCTAAGTCTAACCAAAAACACATTCGGTGTCTATAATACTAGGATATTCAGTTTCTCTTTTCTAAGGAATTTGGAACCTAAACTCTATGGAATTTCGGAGTCTAAATTTCAAAGAAATTCGGAATATGGGTTCACACGAATTTGGAACCTGAACTTACAAAGTTTGGAGTAAGAGTTCATGAGAATTAGGAGTCAGAACTTACAATTTTCGGAGTAAGAGTTCATGAGAATTCAGAGTCATAACATACAAAAATTGGAGTCTGAATTCATTAGGATTTGGAATCAGAACGTAAAAGATTTTGGAGTCTGAATTTAGAGAACTTGGAGTTAGAACTCAGGAGTGTTCAGAGTCTGAATTCCGAGAACACGAAGTCAGAACTCAGAAGAGTTCAGAGTCTGAATTCAGAGAACTCAGAGTTAGAACTCAGTAGAGTTCAAAGTCAGAATTCAGAGAACTCAGAGTCTGAATTCCGAGTTTGAAAATAGATTTCAATTTATCTAAGTATTATATGATTCCGAGGTTTTAGATATGAAACCGAATTTTACACATAGATAAGATAATGAACAATTAAAGACATGGAAAGAATAAATTTCCACGGGGAAGGAAACGTTTCCTTATAGAAGTAAAACATAGGGTATAAAGAGATTTTGCTTTAACTAAGGTGTTTGTGATTTTAAAAATAAGAAGGAATGATAGAGTCATAAGGATACCTTATTGACATAACAATCATTCCAAACATGAAGGAATGGAAAATTCATAGGAAAAAACTTATTGACTCAACAGAAATAACCAGTAAAAAATATTTACCACAATGATCATGTGTTCCCAAATAAGTTATTTTATAATGATATGGTTTTAGGAAGAAAATATATAATTTAAGAAACAACATGAGAATCATAAAATTCTATGAATAAAATATATCACAACTTGTTTATGTAATGAAGAAAATAATAAGGAGACCACTTCAAAAAGGGCTGAAGAATGTAAAAAACCTATTAAATTGAATAGAAAATTATTTTCATTCTTTATTAATAATTTTTAATAATATTTTTATAGTTATATTATTATAATAATATTAATTTATTTTTATCTGTCAAAAAAGAAATATTTTTATTCTAATTAAATTTATTTACAAGCATAATAATGTTACATTTAAAATAATTATTTATAAATTGATGAAATTTAATTTTAAATAATTAAAATTATTTTTGAAATCATAATATCAAATATAAATTTAGTTAAATATTTAATTTTTTGAAAAGATTTATATTTTATTGAATAGTGAAAATATAATTGTTTTTGAAAAACATTCTTTTCTTTTCATTAGATAAATTAATTTCAAATTCCCATATAACCATAAAATAACTTTATTATCCTTTAAATATAAATAATATAATTAATTAAATTTGTTGAAAAACTAATTTTCAATTTTATTTATTTTTTCCCAAATAAGTTTTTTCACTTAATGAAATTAAATCTTGAAAAATGGATTTCATATTTGAAATTAGGCGGTCTAAATTTTATAAATGTCTCCCTTTTATTTTTTGGTTATTATGAATAGTAATCACAATAAATATTTATCACCAGGGTAAGGGTATGTCGGGTCATTAAGGTTAATAATAATGCTAGAAGGAATAAAAAATCTCCACAAATCATGTGCTTAATTTTATATATAAGTGCTTTTAAATAATGAAAATAAAATTCCATAAAATGTGGTAATTTATTTCCACTTTCCTGTGATAATGACATTAATATAATTTTAAATAATGAGTAATTTTATTTTTCACTATCTTTATTTAAATATTTCTAATTTTGTTCCATATTTATAAAAAGATGTTATTCTTGGTTATAAGTTTTTATTTTAAATATTAATGTTTTTTTACCATAGTAATTTGTTTTTCTTTTTTAGTAATGAAATAACTACCATAAATTCTTACGTAACATTGACACAATGCTTGTGCAAGAAATAGAAAGATCATATAAATGATTTGGAAAACTCTATTAGTAATATTTCATGGTTGAGTTATAATATACCATGAATTATATATATAAAACATATCATATTTTCGTTAAAACATTATATACTAATTCCAATGTTATATTCATGGATTTAAAGTTAAATTATATGAGTAGATCCAAAAATGAAAATATTGATATTTTATAATAAATAATATTTTATTAAATATTTTAACATTCATAAAAATCTTATCTTCATAAAAGTGAAACAGATACAATTTAAAATATAATCCATGGAATAATTATTTTAAAATTAACCTTTTATGGAAACATTCTGAAATCCTTTATTATAACACATGTTAATACCATGACAATCCTCAAAAAATTTAAAAAATGGTTAAAACTATGATATATGCGTAAATAATAACACAAACTTGTCCAAATGTTAATACATGAGTGTATTGTAAATCATAAATAACCAATATTATTAATATATAAAGTTGGATTCTTTTTTACATGAACATTAATTTATATTAATTGAATAATTTAAGTAATTACTAGAGTTCTCCTCACATAAAATTTAAAAGAAACCCCCATATTTTATCTTACTAACAAATGTTGAGCACTATAGTTCATCCATAGCCTAAAAATTTCTATTATAAACATTGATACCCAAATTTTATAGGTCTTTGTCTCACCAAAATACCCAACCTACATGACTAATAGTGTAGTCTGAAGAGGTTATTCAAGGAGAAGTTATAAGTCCTAACCTAGATATTTCAAGATTATTTCTTATTCTAATTGTATAAAATAACATTTAATCATGATTAAATAGTAACATTAGG
This sequence comes from Viscum album, assembly GCA_963277665.1. Taxonomy (NCBI): domain Eukaryota; kingdom Viridiplantae; phylum Streptophyta; class Magnoliopsida; order Santalales; family Viscaceae; genus Viscum; species Viscum album. Next base: position 1,808,594,684 of record OY728152.1, on the reverse strand, counting down.
ATCATATATATACATAAATGTTTTTATTATTTTGTTTAAACTATTTTTATCTAATTTTATATCCTATGGCAATTTACAACATTGCTTTTACATATGTGTAGATTCCAACCTCCATGAAGTGATGTGTTTCATTTTCCCTCACCAAATCCCATGGATATTTACAGTGAAGAATTTAAAGCATATATATTATATTAATTATATTATAATCATTAAGGAATGATAATATATCATGTATTTCCATTCCCTTATATCCATTAGAAAATTATAATGTCATTCATGTATACATGTGGATTACAACCTCCATGAAGCGATTTGATGTTTTTCTCCTGTAAAACATTCATTGGTAGTTATAAAATTGTTTTTAATTTATACAAATGAGGTTAATGTCCTGAATATTATATTTGAGATGTTTATATAATGACTTCTTTGACTACATTCATCCTAACAAGGTAGTTTTGGAATTATAAACCAAACATCCTTAAAAAATCCAAGATAAACTTAACAGATGAAGTAACTAAATAGAAAATGTTCATAAATAATATAAAATTGCAAAATGGTATTGGAAAAAATGAAAAAAACTATTTAGTAAGAAAATAATTAACATATTTTTATTATTAAATAACATAAATAAAGTGCATGGTGATCCGGACTCATTGTAAGGGACTTTATTTCAAAAATACAATTTTAATTTTTCCCTTCTAATTATTTTTTCCCATATCGATGTTCATTTAAATGCTTGAATAAAATTATTGTTTATTATTTAATAAATTATAAAATTATATTTCAACCATATTTAAATTTCTTTATAATGGTTTTAAAAGTAATATTTTTAATGTTTTCTTTATTGGTCACTTTTGGCTCTTTTTACCAAAGTGTAAGAGAACTTTTTTATTTAACATATATGGAATGATCATAATTTCCCACTACAAAGATGTCTAATTTCATTGAATATTACTTTAAAAATTTTCATGTCTATTTTTAAGTGAAATAATGTTTATAATTTTTTGGAATTTGTTTCATTTTAAGGTGCTCACATGAAAAGAGAAATTTTTCCATATTTTTTATGTAAAAATGGATAATATTTTTAATATTTGTTAAAAATAATTTTTAGTTTTTTATAATTAAAATAATTAGGAATAAAATGTTTTATTAATGATATGTTACATTTCAATTATAACTTATGATGAGTGATAAATATAGATCTTATAAGAACAGGTGATTTCCATATGACTTTTATGAACTAGTGAGCCTAATATATAATATACAACATGTAATCTTGATATATATCTCCAATTAATTGAGTAATGTTATTTGTATTTAAATGTAATAAATAGTGAGTTGACATTGGTGGTTTATCATATGGATTTAAGTGGGATCTAATTATTTTGGACCTGAATGGAAAAAGGTTATAGATATTGTTATATAACTATACAACAAGGGTTTCTATTTTTCTATTATGGGTTTTAAAGGGTTTCATTGATTAAAAATATATTTTTTCATATTGGAATTTTATATTTCATATTATTAATCAATATTTTGATAAAGGTAAATAATTTATGGGTTTTTATTTTTTTACCAGAATAACTGTTTTCTTAATTATTTCTCATGTTGAGATTATTATTCTCATCCAACATTTTAAAATTATTTTTACAAGATTCAAGGATGAGTAAGAAAAACATGTAAGTCAAGTTGAAATTTATAAATATTTGTCATTATTTTAAATAATGTTTCATTTTAAAATATTTAAATTCTTGGAAATATAGATACTGAGTGGAGGTGTCCACTTTAAAATATATGACATTGTTATTTATGAATTATAACCCTGTTTAATAAAACTCAAAAATATAAATATTAATAAAATATATGAATTTTAATTCTTGACAGAAAACCCATGATTTAGTAATTTTTAGGGCTGATTTCTTATACAATCTATCAAATCACAAAAGTTTAGATTTTGGTATGTTTTCATCAACCCTCATGATACCATTTAACTTGATGGAATAAAAGAAGAACCTTATCTCTTTAACATGGAAACACTTAGGTGGAAATTATCTCACATTTTCCCAAGAGTCTGATAAGACTGTTACATCATCTTATTAATTAGAAAGGACAACCACATCAACAATAAAGCATGGGAATTCCCCTAAATTATCTTTTGAATAATGGTATTTTGAGGTTTTATCTAGTTCATAAGATGACCCTTCAACGCCCATTCCTCTTCATAGTGGTGAGGAGGAACAAGAAGAGAATATTAGAGACACCCCTACAAAATTTGATGAATGTGTATGAACACCTGTTGGTAAAATATGACTAATAAATTTGGGAATAGAGGATGTCATACGATCCACATTGATCAGTGCAACCGTGACTTACCAATTAAAACAGGTGTTTACCCATTTATAAAGCATCAATGAGAAATGTTTTTTAAAGAATTACATAGAAATACTAATCCTCTATGAAAATGTTGATACCCATAATTTGGTCATGCTAGATGATCATCGTCGTTACAAGTAGGTTTCTAGAATAATAAACCTAACTCATGATTTCTAGGTTTAATACAATGTTGATAAAATTCTTAAATAAAAATTTATTCAATATGTCCAATTACCAAAATATATTACTAATATTGTCCCATTGAAGAAAAATAATATAAAAATCTAGGTTTTTATTGACTTTGGAATTATCAGCTGATATTTTACATATGATGATTTTCCTATCTCAATTAAAGAACTTATGAGTGATTTAACTTCTAGATATCAAGAAATGTACTTTATGGGTGATTATTCAGGATAAAAAAATATGAATGGACACAGATTATGAAGAGTCTACTATATTTAAGGAACTCCAAGGAATATACTATGACTCAGTGATGAATTTTGGTTTTAAAAATAATATTTCCACATATCAATATTATATAAACTATTTTTTAAACCCTTATTATTGGAGACCAATGAATGTTACATAAAAAGGTTGGTGGTAAAATCTTAGCAATGTAATGAAAATATTGGCGATCTCAAGATTTTTTTCATCAAGATATGATAACATATCTTAAAGATGATCCCCTTGGAATGTACTATTTAAGTCTCATTAATAATGTTCCTCAACATTAGAATACACTACCTCGGAATCGAATTCAATTTGGTGAAAACCATGTTTATACATGACAAGTCACCTCATAGAAAAATAAAATAAACATGAGAGACTAAAGGGTTATTCATGTAATTAAAATTAATTATAGAGAACCCTACACAAAAATATTTACCCTTCACCAGATTTATGGTGAAATTGGTCACCTATTAGTGGATTTATGACTGTCAAGAAAATTTTGATATTATCAGGAAATAGCTTTTATGTACACTAGTGATAATTCAACACATTTAATAAAGTCTACTCATTATATATATTTAATCATTAGAGTTATTAATAGGTTATTTCATTAAAAAACAAAGGTGCAAGAACTGAGAGTAATCTATATTATCTCAGTAGATCCATTTTTAATACCAAGACTTGATAACTAGACATCAAAAAAATCACTTGTATTAATCTTTGCAGTCCATAAATTGTGGCACTATATTCTACACCAAGATGTACACTTGGTCTCTTAAAATGATCTAGTAAAAATACATCATCAACAATCTATTATTGACTATAAACATGGTACAATGGATGGTCATTTTATATTAACTGGACATTCAGTTCATTCCACATAAAATTAAAATAATTGGATAAGGCTTAACATTTTTTCAGTTGGAGAATACTTCTATACATAATACGACATTGGAAATAGAGTAAACTGAAAAAGTGATCTTTTATGTACAAGAAAATCCCAAAAAATGGGAAATATATTTTTATGGTTCATCTATAAGTCTAATAGAAAAAATAATGGAAGATCCCAAACTCAACATAGTTGGTTTGGGGGTCATGCTTATCTCCCTAGACAAGGCCGTTCGACCTTATTCCTTTTTTTTAGAAGGCTATACTAAAAATGATACATGATACTAATACCTTATTTCAGTTTTGGAATTGGTACTGAAAATACCAGTAAAACACTTGAAAATGAAATGGTATTTATAATTACTAATCATGTAGACTAATGAAGACTATGTAATTAAATAGAAGAGTTCAATTTCCTACAAGACTATATACAAGGGTTTAAAGTAAAATTCACCCCAAAACCAACACTATCTCAGGTCCCATAATAATATACTTCTAAAGAAGATACACTATATAATGAATCTACTACTTTTATGGATCTAGACTAGGAAAAAATAGACATCAAAATTTTGCTTTATTGAATAGTGTCTTCATTCATTTGTCACCACATGGTAGAGATCAATAAAGGGAATTGAATCCCCAAAAAAGATATTTATACAAATTATTTGAAATATTATATATTTTAATACCTCCAAAGTGGGATTATGCAATCATAGATAGTAATAAAAGATAAAATATTATGAAATACTATTAATTTTATGCTTTTTGACTTTCCTAATTCTCAGAAAGTCCTTTATAAATGTGGCTTTGATGGAGTTTGGAACATACAAATAAAAGGAGGGGAAGATATTACTATTTTTAAGGAATATCATACTAGTTCATGTGTTTCTTAATTGGCAGGGATACAATTTTTCCAATAAAATCAGCTGTCTCTTGTATTTACATCTTTCAGAGAAACGAGATTGTACAAATTCACAATGAAATTGAATGCTTGTAAAATACACTGAAGATTCATTCCTCAGCCCCCAATGATCCTACATAACACAAAATATTAAGGGACATTTTCTATTTAGTTATTAGAAATCATGTGGCCATATCCCCTAACAACAACCAGGAAGTTCAGATACATTATTACAGCCACTGACTTCTTATCTATGCGGTTCGAGGAAATATTCCAGATTTTTTTGTTAAAAAAGCTCATATTATTTTTTTAATACAAATTCAATACCATATTTTTTCCCCACATACAATAATAATGAATAATTAAACCAAAATTTTCTCTTTCAAACAAAAATGGAAAGATCAGTAATATGACATCTCGTCTAACCACTCATCCTTCAACCATTTAGTTAGAAATGGATTGATAGTGGATTCCAATATAAATTTGTAAAATATACTCTATAATTAGGTGGAAGATGAAAAGTTATTTTAAGAAGATATTTTTTTTCTTTTAGGGCTTATTGCACCACAAACTATAAAGAGACATTGAAAACCCCTTATTCCCTTGTGTCTAGGGAAAAATTTGTTTATCCTATTGATGTCCAATTGACTTCAACCCTCATTATTAAATGTTCCTAGTTTTACATAAAAGAAAAATATCATAATAAATTAGATGAGTTGAAATAACTCAATGAGATAATATTTTATACCCTTTACTATTCGGAGGATCACTATAACCATGTAATGTGAGCCTCTAATAAGAATTTTTACCTCCATTTATTCCATAAAGGGTAATTAATATTGGTTCTTATGAACCCAATGATACTTGTGAAGAAACCTCCAAAATTGGATCCAAAATGGGAGGTACCTTTCTCCATTCTTAAGGTTTACCCCAATGTTGTATATTAACTAGTCCCCACGGATGAGAAACGCTTCCCATATACCACTAATTATAGATTTATCAAATGATGCATTGTTTAAACTACCACTATCTTAGTCGCATGATGTTATACTATGATACAATATCCTTTGCACATGACATTAAAATGTATGTCATCATGGTTTTAGAATAATGGCCAAAAACCTCATGAAAACATTTTTGCAATGATATGTAGCCTTAAACTATAACAACCATTTTTCTTCTTCATATGATACTAAAAATTGTGTCTAACTACCATCGAACATGACGTTAAGAGTTTTCAAAAATATCATAGTTACACAATGTAAAACTAAATAAAATCTCCATCATAATGTAATAAATTAAGTAGTGTGCATAAAAAAACCCTTAGACTAATCTTTATACAATATTGGTAATCTCCCAAATCCCCTTTGGTTTCCCACACCTTGCACATATCACACAAGCTTATAGATTTGAGATGATTATCCCAATTTTCATTTTAATCTACATCAAATAACATTGGGTCTACCCAAAATGACCTTAAATTAAAAATTGTGAACAGTGTGGTTTTTCCAGATCATTTCTTTCATGTGGGATAGATCTATGTGAGGAATTTCCCATGAAATACGTGGGGCTTGATTCTCATTATGCTGAGATATGCAGTTATGTCAGGATATTGTTTCCCAGTTTCATCCACTAAATCAAAATATTCCCTTGTCTTTTAAAACAAAACATATCTATGTGGGAATTTATTTATGGAGTATGATGGGTGACTTGACTCTTATTCTGACTAGATAGGTTGAGACATAATGCCCCATTATCCTAGGCCCATCTATAACCAAAAAATATAATTAACTTACCTTGTATTAGTAATTAGTTGTAATTTTCTTACCAGGAATATAAAAATTTTCATTCTCATCACATATAGATCTGACCCATGTGGAACCAAACTTCCAAGTCCTAATGGAAATACCTTAAACTATATATCGCCCACATCCCGATAAATTGAATTTAAACTATAATGTGGATGCCCACCGCTCAATAATCTAAACTACTATGGGTCATCCATTCCATTTATCCATCTCTATCCCTACAGAGGATCTCAATCTGTAGATGTATTTGGTTCCCGAGTGATTCCCATATAAAACATGAATTAATTTATTCCTTTCATGAGATCTATATATAAGAATGGAATTTATGAAAAAATATGTGTGGTTGATTCAATATTTCATTAGATATGTAGTGTTGTATGAATCATTTATTATAGTAAGAACTATAATAACTAATAAATACATATAGATTGATTCCCATTACAATGAGATAATTAATGACATTTGAATCCTATATCCTAGGCATAACTTTGAGAAAAATTAATTCCCCGTTTTCCTTGCATATGAGTCAGGTTTATATAAGGAAAATCATATTAGATCTATTTGATGTTTATCCTCTACATATCGATAAAATAACTATCACCTATTCATCAATATCATGGGTATAAATTCTTCCATTTTTCCCTATATAAACCTTAATTTCATAAACCATGCATTATTTTTTAAGAATATATAATCATTTTAAATTATCCTTGGCTAACACTGATAAGATAATATAACTTTGAATGAAACCTCTATTTTGAATATACATACTGTACCCCCCAACATGGATTTAAATATGTTCCCCCAATATGGCCTATCAGCCATAAGAATCTAAATTCGGATGAAATAAAATCCTCATATCTCCATATACCCTGATAGAAGTGAAATAATTTTCACTCTTTGAACATGGTCCACAATTGATAATTATGCACCCATTTATTACAAAATTTCTATTTCTGAGACCCTGAAGACATGATTTACAATTTCACACATTTTTAAAAAAAAAATTCAGAGTATCCTAGTATATAAGCTTAAATTCAGGTTACTAAGCCCATCAAATTGGTTCAGAACATTGTATCCTTTAATAATGGGCATAATTTCAATAGTCTTGTTCTGTAAAACACCTTCCCACCTTGAGTACAGTTTCCATGTACATCACTTTTTTTATTATAGTGTTTGAATATCTTTTTGAATACTCATATTCTCTATGAACAAACATCATATTTCTATTGTTTGATTCAACATAATCCAAACCATGAGTAGATCAATCATCTTTGTTCTCTCTTTCATTGAAAAATAAGCAACATGACAGGTCCGAGTGTGGTAATGATGGGATTACTCCCACTAGTTTCTAGTGAATGAGAATAAAACTAGGTTTATTTCATTATTAATTTTTATTCTACTCCCATTATATACAAAAATCCAATAATCTATCCATAGAATGAGTTTGGTGATCACCAACCAATCCCACTAGTTCCAATTCACTATGCATAGAATTAGTTTTCCACCATTACCAATAGTTATTATATTCCCTCCGTGATCAATTTAAAATTGACTTGTACAATTATGGTTTATGAATTATCCATTCCAATAAATTTTTTTTTCGATAAATTTATTACCCTTGGGATTGTGCACTAGTGCATAGTACTCATTTTTAGGACAAAAAACACTGGTTAAAGATATACGACCATAAACTAAATAAATAGTTTTTTATTTATAAGTGATATTAAACCTCAAAATCCATTATTTACAACTATTTGATCAAACAATACATAAAAATTTCTATATTGGACCCTTGAACACTCTAGGGGGGAGGGAGAGTAAGGGTTTCAACATTTACTTTGAAAACAACTGATGTCATTCCCACATTGGTAAGTGTTTGTAAACATTTTTGATGAAATTATTAAGTTATTAAATAATAACATGATGAGAGGGAACAAAACAACTTTACATGGTTCAACACTGAGGTCTAGTTCAAATAGAATACATAATTTTAGACAAAATGTGTCTATCATACGTAAATCCACTGATCTTCACAATTAGCTGTGTAATACAGAAGTTTAGACACATTCACTTTGTACTAAACATGCTAACATTGCAAGATTTTATAAAAAACAAACTACCTCCCTCACATCACATCCTTCAAATCCCCCAGGATCACTACTTTGGGTAAATTCATACTCTATTTAATGAATTGAAGTTCACTTATGTAGATTGGAATTTATGTCTTTTTCCCTGACTACCATGAGACTCTTCTTGCACCGCAGTTCTGAGTTGATACACTCAAAAGAACTATTCACTAGAACTAGAGGTTCAACACTACTATCTGGGAAGCCCAAATAATTTTTGAAACCCCCGTTATGTATCAAATGAATACCATTCCTCATAGAGCCACACATAATAATAAATCTCCCATCCTTTATGTATCTCACAGACATCAAAGAGTATCATGTTTTAGAAAAACTCCCAATCTTAATGAAACTCCTATTACATGAAATAATTGGGATTTTTAGAACATAATCATTATTTTGATTATGATAATGATCATAGTGAATTCCATATTTGGAAATATCCCAGTCTTCATGAAATTGGACTGTTTCATGATTTTCTTTTATTCTCTTCATGTCAAATTAAGTGGGTATAGACAAGTATTTATAGGAACAACAATTCCATAATATCCCATGGTCTGAGCAGCCTTTTCACAACCCTCTAAAATAATGAAATGAAATTCCTTTATTAGTGACTTTATAAATAAATTTAACACATTGTTGAATATTCTTGTAGTCTGGAAGATTATCTTTTTCCTTTTCACTTTAGCGATGATTGTTCTTGAGGCTCTATATCTTCATGGAGGTAAACCTTCATGGAACACATTATTTACGAAACTCATGACTTTACCATATCTGAGAAGATTAAATCCTTGAATACCACCTTTCATGAAGATTATTCATTCCACTTTATTTTTATCCTTGAAATTGGGAAAGAAATGAGATATTATTCCACCTTCAACACTACATCCATCATGTAATGTAAGATCAATTTCCTTGAAAACCCCATATTCCAACCAATGTGGATTGACAACAAAACACAAACAAGACATTATTTACAATTATTGAAGGCCACGTTTTAAAAAATATTTCTCTTTGGTTTTGTGGGGAATCTATTAATAAATTGAAAAAAGTAACAAACACCCAAATGAACCTAATAGATGTGAAAAAATCATCAATCACACTAAGATTACATGAGAGAAGCTCAGTGTAGAAAACATGAGTGACAAAGGAGAATTTTAAGACCCTATAGACCACCAATCAAAACCTCCTCATGTAATGGGAGGTGCAGAACACTGAGGATAAAATAATTTTTTACAATCATTGGGGATTCCATGGTCCTAGTTAGGATTCCATCCACATATTCATTAGTTCCAAAATTCTCTATTTTAGTCTCACCTTGTTAAAATTTTTCATTGTGAAGTTATATCTATCCTCCATATATTTTTTGGGGAGTAATAAAATGGATTCAATCTTAAGATAAATTTTTCTCTTATTGTCATAGTGAATCAACATTGTTTTTTTCGCCTCATAACCAGTATTAATAAGTTTTTTGTTGATCCAAAATAGTTGAGTGAATTCCTTTGAATCAAAGATATATTCTACTTATACCATGCTAAGAGAAGTGTTTTATTGTTTTTTTGTCAAACAACGTTGACATTTTTTCCCATAAATAATGATCCATCACTTTAGAAATTTCATTCGACCACATCTCTATCTCAATCAGTATAAAAAATTCTAATAATCCATTATCCCTTACTTCTACCCAGTATAAGATATAATTGAGAATAGAATGAATACACCTCATTATTCTTTTAATTACCTCCAGATTATATTACTTTAGATAACATTGAAATAAAGCTACTAATTATTTTGAAAAAACTAGATCTATCAATATTATAGTCAAGAATAATAATCTATCAATCATTCCATTATACAAAGTGTGGTCCACAGTTTTACGTAGTTCACCACTAAGGTCCAATCCAAGGAGAATATTATAACAGTGTGTCAATTATACAAAATCCACTAATATTCACTAGTTTTTGTGTGATATATGAATTTGGATAGATTAAATTTATTCCAAGCACATTGCCTTTACATGATATTTAGGACAGAACACTACCACCCTCAAAACAATTCCACTAACTCCCTCTAGATCAGTACATTGGGTAATTTATTACTTAGTTTAATGAATTTAAGGTTGCTTCATTAGATTGGAATTTATGTCTTTTTCCTTGAATAAAATAAGAATTTTCATGCACTGTAGTCCTAATTAGATGTACTTAAAATCACTATTCACTGTAACAAGATGTTCACTGCTAGAATTTATGAATCTGCCATCCTTCATGGAACCAATTTTTTGTTTCAAATAAATATAATAATTCCTGTATCGAAACACCTTTGTAAATATCAAAACCTTCATGATGCTCAATTCCTTCTAAGAGAACTATATTGTTAAAAAAGTCAAAGTACTTTTAAAACTCCCATAAGTCAAAATAATTTTCATTAGTAAAAATATAACCAGTAATTCAACAATGCTTAATCTCAAAAAGATTACCAGAATAATGAAACTCATATCCTTCATAAAATCATAGTGATTCGTAGTTTTATTTAATTCTCTTCATATCAAATGATGGGGGTAATCTCTTTATAGGCACAATCCTCTGTGAATATCCCATGATCATAGAGGCCTTTTTGTGAACCTCTTCATTCATGATTTCCATGATCCTCTATTATATATTCTCTAGTGAAATTTACACCATTATAAAATCTTCTTGTAGTCATGAATATTACAAAATATATATTGTGTGTTCATGATGATTGATTGTGATTATCTACATATTTGAAAACTCCACTTTTTTGAATCATAGTCTTTGCAAAACTCATTCCTTTAACATATCTAATAATTTTTAGTCATAGGAAACCACCTTTCATGAAGCTTTTACCTTCCTTTGAATTTTGAGCCAAGAATTTATAAAAAAATTGGAAATTAATTCAACATCAACACTCCATCCATCTTGTACTATAAGTTCACATTCCTTGAAAAACCCATGATCTAGCCTGATTGGATTTCCAATAAAAAGAAAGTATACTCTATTTATAGAATCAAAAGGCCTTGGATCCAACATGTACAAAGATGTGGGGGGCTTAAAATACCCCAAATATTGGTCAAATATATGAAACCATAAATTATAAAAACCATTCATTTGATATATTTGAACTTAAATATCAACTATGTTGGTTTGATTTTCATAAATTTACCTATATAAGGAATGAGGAAGAGAAATCACTAAAATGAAAACCCAAAAATAGAATTCTGGGAAAATGTTGAGTCTCCTCACACTTGACAGGTACATTGTGTTTTCTATAAAAAATACAAAACATTAAAAATAACTAAGAAATATTTCAAGTAGAGAACCCATAATGGGTTGACTAAAAAAACCATATCCCACCCACTATGAATTCTCTATATTATGGTTAAGTAAAATTTAGGGTAATAAAATAGAAAGGGAATAAATATCAGGTGTCTTACCATCACAAAAATCTATAAATGATAAATATATACTCATTAGTCACTTGGAATAGAAAAAAGTTAGAGTATATTTCTTTTCCAAAAAACTTGTTCAAGTATCCCGAACAAATCAGGAAAAATTATGTTAAAAATCATCAATTAAAATTGATGAACTCTAGTTATTTAATGGTGAAAAATAAATCCTATATCTACCCATAATCCATGATGAGGATAGGATCATTTGGGTTTTCCTAGGTCATTATTCATAATTTAGTGATAGAATGTTTCAATAAGTCCAATTATTACATTTCAAAAAAATTTAAAGTTGATACATGAGTTGAATAACTAATAAAAAATAAATTTTTATTTATTTCATCTATTAAATAATAATGTGACAATCCACATATTTGAGTTTATTTTTTCAAAAAATAAAACCATTGTTAATAATTACGTTAAGAACTAGTTTTCTAGATGCATCATTTAAACCAATTCTTAGCGATAAGTATTAATCGAAGATTGAATGAGTTTGAATTTGTTGGATTTAATATAAGGCAATGAATGTATCTCTCTCTCCCTCTCTAAATTGGATGGTTTATATCTCCTTATCTTCGAATCCTCATGTTGAGTTGTTGATTCTGACAGTTTAGACCTTTTATTATGTATGAGGGCCTCATATTACATCAACTCCACACTCAAGGAAGATAGATTATCTTGGAGTTATAATTTACAAATGCTTCATTAATTCAACTCTTAGTTAATTCACTCTATAAGCCATGATTGGTGATTCAAATTTTCAGGATTTTGATGTTCTTTCTCAGAAGTGACTATTTTCTCATGGATAATCATTATCTGAGGGGGGATCAAGTGTAACCATCAATAGGAAAATCCAAATATTCTAAGACTAATGAATAGTTGATAGTGAATACAATAAATGTTCATCAGTTTGATGATATGGGCCCTTATGATCATTGAATAAAGTTTTTCAATGTCTATTCATGAGATGACTCGTTCATGAATATAGTCTCAATATAATGAAAGGGTTTATCATGAGTACCAAATATGTTTTCTAGAATGCGGTTACTCGCTAAGTCACCTCATGTCATCAATGGGGACTTGATTAGAACAAGATTAAAGGAATGTCTATCAAGATGTACCTGGCCCAAAGAATCTTGACTAACAATAATTTCATAAATCATAACATTATAGTGTATCAGTAGATATTTTTTTCACACATTGATCCTCAATATTAGAAACTTTGTGTTCATGTATAATAGTAGTAACCATCATAGAATTATATAAAAAATCTATTTAATTACATCAATATCATGTGATGTTTCTTATTAGGATTCCCCTCTAATCAGAAATAGTGGTATGGATATTCATAGAGTGGATCCTTCTAGATCAATGTTCTGGTAATGTTTAATAAATGATTGAAAATATCTATATACACTTCTATTATGACTTCAAATGGTGGTAGATAAATCAGGAAGTTTCTACTAGGACATATAAACATTATCAAAAATTGATGCATGATCATTGGGCTCCACTAACTGCATGATTTCTAGATATAATATCTTCTCATCCGATGAAAAAATCAAATATAGCATTCAAAAATAAAATAAATTTATTGTTTGAAGATTGGGACACAATAAATTCTCACCATGAGAACCCCATCCATATGTCTTATATGTTATGATTGGGTAATGGATGAGTCATTTATTACATCCACCAATTTACCAACAAGATTCATATAAAGAATTAATTAAAACGAAGAATGATCTTACAATATTTAATACTATGTTTTTAAATCCATGATTATGGGTTTTATTTCCATAATTTCCATTAAATTAGTAATATTACAATAGTTGAGGATCCAAAGTATTGTGTCTCTGTTCATAACCTCGGATATGTATTAATATCCACCCATGAATCAGACTGTCAATTTTGTGAGGATATTCACCTTAATGAACATGATATAATGATTTATAGAGCCACTCCAATTCAATAAAACAATGTATAAATGATATAGTAGATTCCATTGAAGATTTAATTATTAACGTGGTCTCCCATTACATAAGTACATGCTTCTCAAGTAGGTAATAATCATATGTTGAGAAACATGTCTAGCAGTCCCGTAAGTTGATGATTTTAACTCACCGTTGACTGGTTTCAATATTCCCAAGTCATATATTTTCCACCATAAAGGATGAAATTGCATGTATAATTTGAAACACTAGTTTTCTGGGAAGGGAGGGTCCGTGTCGTTTTCTCCCTAGTTTTCAATCAATGTGGTTTCAAGAAACTTTTGATCAATTTACTAAAAATATCATTAAGAGAAGGACTAATTTAGTTTTATAAACTCCTTTAAACCAATTATAATAAATCATTGTTTTGTATAAGAGCAATCTTGATGTATTCCCATGAACCTAGAGGATTATGGAATTAATCATAAATATCCTTTAGGTTAGGGATTCCAATAATTTTATGAATATTTTATTGACCAATTCCAACCCTCCCGTGTGGTGGATAAAATATATTGGTCTCGGAGAACTGTTGATTGATTAGAACTTGGATGAGATCTAGGTAATGATAAAAATGGAACTATAAATTTAAAAATACTATGAATGTATGTAAGATCATAAACTAACGTCCAGTGAGATACAAAATTGGTTTATCAAATAAATCCATTCCTATTCCTCATAGAAGTTCACTCCATGATGAACTTCCCATTAAAGACTCTATCCTTTAATCTGATTCTACATGGATAATTTCTTAATCATTTATTATTATCTGAATTCGTATTTTTTTGAAACTAATGTGTTGAAAAAATAATACATTATTTCTCTATTAGGTTCATGGGAAATGTTTCCAATAATATAAATATTATCTCAAGAAGTGTCCTAGGATGACAGGATATGGATGTTGGAAGGTTTCCATTAGGATTTCGATATCAATCAGTTGGATGAACCCCTAAAATTGATTTCTACTTAACAATGGAAAGTTGTGAAAATTTGGTTTTAGAAGAATTACTAGATCTTGATAACCTAGGGTGATCATGTCTAATGAGTTTAGTTTAGCCTTCACAATAATTCCATTGATACTAGACTAACTTCCGCATCAAAAATGACACAAGAAGATCATGACATTTTAAAATCTACAAAATATTTTTGAAAAATGTATCAACATATAAAATCTAGAAAATAAAAAAGGTGACCCCCAAATTTAGAAAATAAAAATTTCATGGCTATAAAGATATATTTTTTACATAGTAAAAATACTCATTTATGTTACCTTGCTATGGTCCCCTCACTCAAGTGGCCCCACTAAGTCCCCCTTTCTCTGGTGTACTTACTTAGGTGATGGAGTAATATAGTTCACATTAGAGAAAAAAATGAGAAGCTGAAAATGGGATTAAAATAGTGTATTAAGCTATGGTTTGGGACTGCTCAGATTTATTGGGAATTCAATTCACAATCTCAGCCTGGCCAGTATAGCTTGTTTAGAGTAACCAACATGAATCCTCTTAAATACCTAAATGATCAATCTGGGGATAAATTTTTCCAATCTTCAATCTGAATGAGAGGAATGAGCCCATAATATGATCCCCATCATTCATCATGAATCCCATTTTGAATGGGGTAATTATTTAGTGATCCTTATAGAAGACAAAAGGGAATAGAAGAGGAGACCATGAAACCCCAAAAGATGTCCAATTTCTTTATCCATGGTATTATCTAGATGCAAGTCATACATTTCCTAGGGTTTCCTATGACAGATAATGTTACATCACTTAGGTCTATGTGGTCTGAAAATACAATTTTGTATACCCCACATACGTGAATCACATAACCACAAATCCTCATCTTCCAAACCGCTATTTTTTTGGATGAATAGACCCCAAAGGTTAGCACATACCACATGATTTTCACACTTCTAGAAGAGAAAAAAATCTCACCAATATTCATCACTCTGGCCTCTAATACGTATCCCAGATAGCGTATTATTCCCCAGGACATGGAAAATAATAAATAAGTAGTATTTGGCGATCTGAAGTAATATCCTATGAAAATAACCATCCATGTTCCATCACAAAGGAACACCACCTTAGTGAGTCATTTCCTAGTTAACCCACCTAAGCATATCATTTCCTTGAGATTCCCACATTGGCAGTCCATCACTAAGGGTAGAACACCATAGTGGCTCATTACCCAGGGTGTCTCACTTTAGTGGATCCCCACCCAGGGTATTCCCCCATAAAATATCATCACATAGGGTATCCCACCTTAATGGGTTATATCCTTGAGCAACCCATCTAAGAAGATCATTACCTTTGGAAGCCAACTAGTGGCTCATCACCCAGTGCAACCCACCTATGTTACCAGTTTCATGGGGAATCTTATTCAATAGAAGTTAAGTCATCCTTTACCTAGGTCTCCTATTTGAGAATAACATCCTTAAGGCCTCCCCCAAAAACTCTATATTCATAAGATAGGGCCCTGAAACACACTAGTGTGCCCTTATTTTGATTATGTATTCCATTGGTAAATGAAATCCACCATGTAACCTTCCTAATAGGTTGGATCTTAAAGATGATCAAAATCAAGAATTAACTTGGTAACAAGGTCCCCATTCTTGGAGGCAGTGATTATAACCTTCCCATTTATGAAAGTTGTTCTCGCCCCCTATTTGTTTATCATAATGGGAAGAAAATGAGGAAACATTTTTTATTTCTATTTTCCAATCAATTAATTCATAATCCAAAAACTACGGTTTATAAATGAAATGAAAGATGAAACTATGAACCACTCATAGTGTAATCAAATCACCCTTATTTCTTCTAACCCTTTCATAGACCATCGTGCATCCATTGAAAGACAAGGAGTATATTATTTAGGGAATCCCTTTTGGTGTAATCAACTATAATCTTGTATAGGATTTTATACCCTTCCCAACTTCCATATACCATCTCTGTACTATTATCATATGTGGAAGTTGGTTAAAACACCGACATTCAATTAAGGTGTAATCTCCATTTGCAACCAATTATGTGATGTGAAAGATCCTCTAGTGTTCCTTGATTCTCACATATAGCTATACTTAAATAGTATTTGGACTCAAGTTGATCATATCCCTATCATAAAAAAATTTACCCTTGGTCCTCCTACTTAGGAATAATTACCAACCCAACCGAACATCATGGGCTTTGGTTCCCATCCTGATGGGATGCATAGGATATCTCCCTAAGGATAAAACCCACCATCTCCATCCCATCACCATCATTATTGGGATAAATTCCAAATGAGATCATGTCCTCACCGGAGGGGTAAATTTCTTCACTATGATTTTAATTATAATGGGACTCTCATGTGAAATACCTACACTAGTCAATTCTCAAAAACATTATCTTGGATGTACTTACTACATGATATTATACATCATGAGCAGGTTCTTGTAACATGACCATAGAAGGCACACACTATCCCAATAAGTGGAACTGAACTACATGATTTTTTATTCCTTTCAAAAGGGTATGTAGGATGTCCAATAATATGTCCAATCCCAATATAAAAATAATAAACTTCTCTCTATATGATGATAAATTTACGATCACCCAATTATGTGGCTCTAAAGCATAGTAACATAAAGCCAGACATCAAAAAATATTAAATCAAGGTGGAGATACTTTGATACCTAAAGATGGTATAATTGATGATGAACCTATAATATATAAAAATGGTTCCATTTTTAGATATCCTCAAATACGTACAAATTTTTATATTTTAAAATGCTAATATCTGATTTAAAACAAATGGGCAACTGTTCCCATAATCTGATTTGGGAAGGACTCAAAATCATGTATTAAATCTATATGAGAGTCCTAGAGTATGATATAATCACCCCAAATAGGGTATGATGATACTGAAATAACATTCTATTGGCTAATATGAGTTTCTAAGAATCATTGAAAATATTCCTCAATAACCACATTCCTTTAGAAAGTAGGTTTGTAGCCTTTTATAGATACAATAACTATTTGGTATTTTCAATTTTAAAAATAAGCCTCATTGGAAACTATATGAAGAGTATGAGTAATTTAACACCAATTAATAACCATACATACCCCATTAGAAGTGAAATAAATATATATGAGTGGTTTCTAAATCCATATTGAATTTTTAGTCTTATATATATTTTATTTGTTTAAATAAATATTACAAATATTTTGTTCCTTTTCCATTATTCTTCATATGAGAAATACTTTTTAATTTTTAGTGAAGTGTACTAGCCTTTTTTAGTTTCTTTGAATAACAAACACCATAAAGAGAGCTTTTCCTTATGTTTCTTTATAATTCACTTTATGGTATTTCCAAAATCACCTTCAATTTTTCCAGAAGTCACCTTATAATGTTTAATATGTGACTTATATATACCAGAATTAACTTTATAAATTTTAGTGTTCACCTTACAAACCTCAACATCATTTCATTATTTAGGGATAACCTTATAAACTCTAGTGTCCCCTTTATAAACCTCAATGTTCACCTTACTTTATTCATTATCCACCTTATAATCTAAATCCTTAGTTTTTTTCCAACACCAACTATGAATTTCTAGAATACTTAAAATAATCATAGGTTTTAGGAAAATCATTTCAATGACTTATTAATCGCATTAAATCAACTAAATACATCATCTAACAATTATAATTCACAAGATACACCAATTTTTATATATAGTTTTTCATGGATGGTTTATTTATATTTCAAACTACCTTTATATTCATTTAACTACAAATCATAAATCTATGTAGCTTGAATATCATCATCCTTATTTAAAAGTTATAGTAATAATTTTTTATTAAAATATAAATTATTTTATTTCATATAAGTATTACCAACCAAATTGGATGTTTATACTTTTTAGATTTTTTTCTAGTAGCATAAAATTAACTAAAATACATCAATTTTCATTTAGATACCTTCAAATGAACACAACTAACCATAAAAATAATACCAATTCTCATATAACTGTTAAATATTTCTTAAAGTATTATAATGGTAATCCAATACCATTAAACCTTAAATTATATAATTGATCTACTTATTTTAAAATTATACATCAATCTCCAAGAATGAAAAATAAAACGACTGAACTCCTATGCTTGAAAGAGATATAAAATTCATCATTCATCTTACTCCTTGAAAAATTTAAACATTTTATTATATAAAACCATAGAATGTTGAAAGCTACAATATATTTTTTTATAAGAATGCATAATATTTTCACACACTAATGAGGAACATCCACTTCATTTTATATTTTTTTAACTAAACACAATCTTTTTCCTACAATATTAATGCCCGTACCACTTTATCCAAAAATCCATTCAATATGAATTGACCACAATGAGACTCTATAATGTTATTATCTAAAACACCATACATTTCAATATAAACAATGATAATTATTCTTTATTCAATTAATTTTCCCCAAAAACCATGATGGTAGAATCTTTCATCCATGTTTTTGGAATTTTTTATCAATTCAAGTACATCGACAACCTCATTCTTCTTCCACGCTATTATTTTATAAAACGAATTGAATTTATGAATATATTCCTTCATTTGAATTTAATATTTTTGATAAAATATATTTGAATACACAATGTGGGTTTCATAATCTTCCAATTAGTATTTTTTTCAATATCAGTGCTTGAAAAATAATGTAAAAATGTACGTCTATTTATTATATCCCCATTTTTATTTCCTTCACTACCCTATATTGAAAAAATACAATGTTATTTATAGGGGAAGATATAAATTCACTCATATAAATGTTCCATGAATTAATCCACATCGTATCTATGGGATCAATTATTGGTGTAAAAAACACGAGGGTCAAATTTGGACAACAAAGTAGTCTATTATAATATCTAATTATGTTAAAAAATAATTTAAAAACCACTATTTAACTTCCTCATCGGTGGTTAAACTATTTAAACGATGATACCTATTTTTTAAAATGGTGGTAATTTTTTTATTCCAACTGTTAAAGGAATAATAAAAATGTTTCTTAGCATGAAATTCACATATATATCTTAACACACATATTAAAACATTCAAGAATTGTTGAGAATTTTTATGATTCACAATCAATCGTGGAAATTTTATAATATTAGTAAACTCTATATCATTGAAGAATTCAAATTTCCCCCATAAAACTTTAGTTTTATTCATTCTTATAAATTAATGAGAAAATATCAAGGAATAATATTTAATGACTTATTTTGAGCACCATCTAGAAATTATATATTTAAATGAATTTATAATTCGAGAAACTACTCACAAAAAGTTTAAAGGAGACATTCCATTTTATTCATAAAGGAAAATATTTTCTTGGGCTACTCTTTATGATATCGAGTATTAAGAAACTTCCAAGATTCTTCTTTACATTATCTTTTCACGTCTTGAAAACATTCCTATATCCCTCAAAGATGATCTTTTTCATTAAGTATATTTCAAGACAAAAAATATTAGCTCATTCCAAGATGGTGAATTTATTTGATTTCAATTTTATAATGGAATCATGTTTATTTTCATAAATTACCCCCTTATAAATTGAATCTCCTTCAATTTCCTTCTTAGAAATAAAATAAATATAGAAAAAAGATAAGGGAAAAAGTATGAACTATAGTTATCATAAATGAGCATAGAAAGATTGGAAATTTCTTCTCAACCAAGACAATATTTTCTTTTATGATCTATTTTTGGATTTTTTTCCTTCATTAATGCTATTATATTTTCAAAACTAGTATTATAATTGGGTAACAGAGAATCATTATTTCCTTTAACAATTAATCTGTGAGGATTTTTATTCATTTCTGTTGACATCAAGGAACCTGTATTTCTTATTGCACGATGAATATTCATTTTCATTTATTCTTAGGATAGTAAAATATTGGATCAATATTGATAGATATTTTTATCCCTTATGATCCTTTTATAAAATAGTTACATTTTTCTTTAGTAAATATTTTTCAAAAAAATATCTTGAAATT
Source organism: Viscum album (assembly GCA_963277665.1). Classification (NCBI taxonomy): domain Eukaryota; kingdom Viridiplantae; phylum Streptophyta; class Magnoliopsida; order Santalales; family Viscaceae; genus Viscum; species Viscum album. The sequence continues at coordinate 1,808,573,644 of OY728152.1, read as the reverse complement.
TATTTTTATCTTCATGTAAAATTAATTATTTCCCTTTAGAATGTGTTTTTTCCTGGATATATTTTATTTTTATTTCATTTTATAAATCAATATTCAAATTATCATACATTATTTAGGTATGTGGTTAACATTCATTGTTCATATTCAAGGAATCTTAGAACTTATTTCCACCATATTACTTCTTTTATTCTCTACAAGAAATTATTTTCCTTTATTCTTTTATATGAATCTCTTAATAACAATACTCATGGAGTTTTTAGAGGTTTCCATGATTTCACCTATTCTTACACAAAAGAAGTATATCTCCAACTTTTAAATAGCATTCTACCATAAATGTTTTATATTTTTATTGAACCAATTTATTCATATATTTATAATAGAAGGATAGAATTACTTCATTTATTAGTATTTTCTCCTCATATTATCTTGATAAATTATTTTTAATTAAGAAAAGAATGCCGGAATTCTAGGACCACATTGATTAAAAGTTCTATAGATATTTTTGAATTATTTAAATATATTTTTAATTGATAAATTTTCCCAATTAATCTATTTTATTTTCCTCATACCAGCCTATATCCCCTTGATTTATTCTTCTATTTATTTCTATAAGTTGACATATTGTTAAAAAAACTTGAATCCTAGTGAAAAAATATACAACACTATAAGTAGTGGCATAATATCATTGATAGTTTTCTTAGAACACTTATCTTGAGAAAATATTAAACCCATGTTATCCTTAGGTATTTTTATTTATGGATTGGTATTCCCTTGGGAAACAACTTTTATGGAACATTTTCATGTCTACCATTGATGTATTAATTGAGTTATCATTACATTTATTCTTCCATTTTTGCGAATGTTTTTTCTTTGAAACCAGTAAAATTTTTAGTAATAAAATTATTTCAAGTATTTCTTTTGGAAATGGATGTTACATTTTTAATTGAACCTACAACATATTGATCATTAGATAATCCGATAACCTTTTTCCCACAATATAGAGGTCTTTTATCATAATGACCCTACTTATAGTTTTTAATGGAAATAGAACTTTTCACAACTTGATGTGAATAATTCACTTGTTCCCCTTCTCGATTGGAATATTTTATTCTCAATTCAAGATACATCATATTTAGAATATTTTTTTTATCATCTAATAAAATTATTCTAATATCCATATCTTTTCAAATCATTTGATCATCCATATAATAAATCATTGTATTTTTTATAAATATGTTTATATATTTAATCTTATTATCATTAATATCAAATTGAAATTTTTTTACCTCTATGAAATACAATTTTCTTTCATCTAATGCATGTATATTTTCATTATGTTCATTTTAGTATTCATCTATCTAATGGATTTTATTGATTAACTAATTAACAAATGTTTAGAACTATTATTCATACTATGTATTTATATAATTTAAGGTCCCAACCTTATTAATGAATTTTATTCTTGTTACAATTTGTTTATCTAAAGCTTTCTATAACCATTTACACTCATCATCATTTTGGGTGATCCCTTCAGGTATAATTTAAAAGTACCCAAAAATGAAAGTAAAAATTTATTTGGGACAATAATACAAGATTTCATTTATAGAAATAATTGTTTTATCTGATGAATCCTCATTACATTGATCTTTAACACTAGTTATTGGTTCTTCTTAAGGACATTATTTGAAATAAAATCCAATTTACCCTTGATTACCAAAATAATTTTTAACTTATGAGGTCCATTTTTTATCCAATACATTGGTAGTTGATTCAAACACTATATTTTCCTCAATGAAATACCAATGTTATTAATTATTACATCATGGGGAAATACTATTTTCTCCACCTGTTCAAATTAAGGGATGTATTCTCATTACCAACATCTTTATTTGGAAAAGTGTTACTAGAAGTAACATATATGTTTCCACATTTATTAAAATAAAATTGAAGTGAGTATTATTCTTTAATATTTAATTTCTGATATTATCTTCTTATCTCATATTCATATTTACTAGAGTTTTGTTAAATATATATCCAAAGGTTTCTTTAATAGGGAACACACTAAATTAATCAAATCAACACTTTAGAATTACCTTGTATGTATAACTCAAAATTTAATAATATTATAGTTTTTATATTATTGAGAATCCAATTAGAGGTTTGAATTGATTCTTTGATAACATCTTTTGGAATATAACAATATATAAAAAATACTAGGGGAGAATAAGGTCTTGTGACTCTTGATCAGCTAAACGTTTTATGCCTTATTTTACTGCTATACTTATTTTGTTATTATTTCACTCTATATAATTCCTCAAAATTGGTTTTCAAGCTTGTACATAAGGAAATAAATTAAGAAAAAATAAATGAAACAGAGGTTTGTTAATGATTTTCATCTCTAATATGGAAAACTATGTTCATGGTATAAAATGGTTATTATCCCACTCACACACAGCACCTATCTTATTTGCAATCAAATATGAAGAAAGTGTATATACTTGGACCCATATTAGTATCCCTAAATTGGTATAATTTTATAAAAGACATACATTTTAGACTATATAACCACTATAACTTTCTTCCCTCAATAAAATATTCAGATTGATCCTTTTAAATAATGATTAGAATTGAATAACACAATTATATTCTTGAATTTACCAGATATATTTTTTTCTTCAAATAATATTAATCTTGATAACTACCGAAATATTCTTTAGATATTATAATATATGAACATTGTAAGTAGGGATCACTCACTATATTCTTCAGTCTATTAGATACTTTGAGAAAAAATAGTCCCTCTAGTTCTCTTATTCTTTTCTCCTTCAATTCATTTGAATGATCTTTAAAATATAAATGGAATACTATTTTGATTTGATATACATAATATATAGGATGGATATAATTTCATGTCCCCACATTATTTCTTTGATTTCATAGAATAATTAGAGTAATAACAGTATCTAGATCTTCAGCACATTTCTATTCTTATTTTGAGAATATATATTCACAAAATTTGAGAATATTATTTCTAAAATAATTAGTATTTCTGATTTTCTAAATTCTCATCCCTTAAAACACATATATTCGGTATTCAGTTGGAATTAAAATTATTATTTTCCAATTGATATTTATTTCTCAAACATAAATTAATCACAATTATTAGAATAATCCTGGTCTCCTTGTTGATTCAGAAGTATTACTTATTACTTTTCCATTTATTTAGTTTTTTAATTCACAAACACTTTCATATAACATTTTCACTAACTTTTTAGGATCCAAGTGTTTTTTTAGAAAAAATTATATTTACCATACATATAAAAATTTAAAATGTATTACAAATATAATCATTTTTTTATTTATTAAGATCATCAAATTATGTAAGTTTCAGATTATTATAATTACTTTAAATCTGACTAAGAGTTAGATATTTTTCTTGTCTATCATACTAAAAAAGGCATAAACATGGGGATAATACATGTACCAAAAAATTCAGAACAACTATCATAAGGATTGTCATAGTGATAATTCATAAGGAAGTCAATTAGAATCACATATGTTTATAATGGGAACTCAATGACTTATTTCTATCATAAGAATTTCTTTTAGACTTTAATGTTTTAAAAAATATATATGTTGAGAATTCAGTTAAAAATGATCTTTCAAGAACCATCTATCCAAGGCTGTTGAAACAAACACTATAATATGACTTTTAGAGACTATAATATAAATATAGAGTCATTTTAAGAGTTTTGAGCTGATTTCATTCACAACCCAATTATTCTAAATAGTTCCATATTAGAACTTCTTGATCCTAGTAATTGTAATAAATTAAAGCGTTGGTAGTTCAATGGAATTATTTTCAAGGTTTTTTCCTTAATATTTTTTTAATATCATCTGATCATTTTAAAATTGATGGATTTTTGTGATAGGGAGACAGAATCCGATCATCATATCGAGGTCTTACAATGGTAGAATGATAGAGATATTCTGATTATTGTATTGACAGATTTCATAGTAAGGAAATAAGTACATTACTGTATGTATACAACATTAGGGGCTTTTAGTTATGGTTATTGATTACCTTTATCTTAAGTTTAAATGATGTGAATATATTAATATATATTTTAAGTGATAACTACTATTTTTATCGATTATAATACTTTTTATTATAATTTTTTGTTCCCCTGTTCATGAAATAGAATTTTTCTAATTAGAATCATCTTTCAAATTAGTTTTTTATTTATTTTACTATGATTATGACAGACATTATTTTTTAACAATCAGATATATTGTAATTCTAATCCTTTTTGTGACAATCACTCTAAGTTTTAGTCTGATAATTTTTTTTTATTAACATGAATTGTGTTTTGTCCTGTTTAAAATAGTTTTAACTAGAATTCACCCCACCTCTTGTACGTATAACCTTCTAAATACTCTTTCTATCCAACAATTAGTATCAGAAGATGTTTCTACTTCTAATGCGTAATGAGTTCTTACTTCTTATTTTTACTGAGATTTGTTTATTTTTAATGATATAAAATTTTTGTTTATAAAATCTGTTACACTAATATGAAATTGTGGATTATAGTTACGGTTATATTAAGATGGCAGGTATGAGTGATAGATCTCTTGAAATTATAAATCCTTTTCATCCACCTATATCTTAAGGTAAAGACTATTAATAATGAAGAGTTGGAATGAATAATTTTTCAATCAACACCAGTGTTGATAAATTTTTGATTTTTACTAGATAATATAAGTGACTCATTTTGGTACATCTAATGTTATAGAAACTATAATAGCTATGATAAGATCTAATTACCTAGCCTATTATTATATACCTGAAGATTATGTTGAAAATATTAAGGAAGGATTTATGATTATTAAAAATAATTTATAGTCTCTGGGAGGAAAAGGAATTGCGGTTGAAATTTTAGTGGAAATTAATTTGGACATAAGGAGAATTTAGTGGGACTTGAAAAAAATAGTTTTCAATGATACAAGGAAGTTAACTAATATAACTCTTTATTATTTTATTGGTACTTTTATTTAGTATGAGGGAAGTCTTAAAAGAGATATGGAGAAATTAAAAAAGAAAAATGGTTGTATTTCCTTTTCTACAACATCAATTTTACCTTCTAACATTCATTCAGTTAAGAATATTGTAAAATATTCAAAGAAGAAGAAATTTTTTATTCAATAATACCTTTTCATATCAGAACACTCTATGATTGAAAAATGTAATCCCACTATACTAATAAATGAGATTATTTGAATGAAATCTTTTCAATACAGATATAAAAAAGGTCAGAAGGTTAAATGTGATAAGAAATATTTCTATTCCACTTTCTATGAAAGTAAGAAAGCTTCATATATTTGACCTAATTTTCCAAAGATTAAAATGAAATGTTGAAATTAACAAAATTTAGAAAGAAATGAAAAGAATTACTACAAGTATAATTGTAAGAAAATTTTAAATATTTTGACACATGGAGTGATAATGGTGGTGATTCATCTGATAGTACTTCTAAAAATAAATGTTCTATAATGAGGAACATTAGTATTTTTTATAAATTAAACTTGGTAAATAAATGTCTAATAGAAAAGGTATGTAAATCTAAATATCTTAAAAATTTATCTGTAAATTAGAATTACCTTGATTGTGATAATGATGCATGTTTTACATCTTCTAATGGAGAATATTCCACATATTGTGAAGATAATACTTTACATATATATGATGATGTTTCTAGATTTTCAAAACTATTAGAAAATGATAATTTAATGATTTTTAAAAAATGTGATAGTGCTAAAGGTAAAACTGGTAAGGCTTATTATATAATAACTGTTTGAAAAATTGAAATATAATATCATTCAAAATATCTAGATAATATTTTTTCTTAAAAATATACTATTTCAAAAGACATTGAAACATTTTTTTCTGAAAAAAACATTTTTATAAATAATTCATAGTTCTAAAACTAATAGTGTTGACGATTCAAATTTAGTAGTGAAAATAAAATATGAAATTTATAGTTTGAAGAAAGTCTTTTCGAAGTTTACTAATGGAAAGGAAAATATTAGAAAAATATATACAAAGAAATAGATGTCTTGGTAATTGGTTCTAATTGAATTTTACAAATAAGAAACCTATTTTTCGTAACAATTATTTAATTCTAAAAAGTGATATTTTTGCACTATATTCTAAAATGTAGGGTAATGGAGAAAAAACTGTTCCTTAAAGAATTTAAAATCCCTAGGTTTTTATAATTCATATTTCTTAATGTAAATTAAATATTCCCAAAAATAAACAGACATATGAGGTTACCAATATTTTTATTTTATGACAATATCGGAACGAAGAATATTTGGGTTCTATAAAACTAATATTATTTCAGGATAAAAAATATTGTAAAACTAATAAAAATATATGTTACATTGATATTGGATGTTCTAGGAACATGATTTCAAATAAATATTTCTTCATTAAGATAATCAAGATGATATGTGGATAAGTAACTTTCAATGATAATGCTCAAGGAGAGGTTATTTGAAGAGGTTACATTGTTCTTCTTGAAAAAAATATTATTTGAAATGTTTTATTTATTTTAGGTCTTAGTAATACCATTATAATCATAATTCAATTATTTGGGGAAGTTTAACTTGTGAACATTAAAAATGAAAAATGTTTTGTAAATAGTTCCTAGGATGAATTTATTCATTATAACAATCTACATGATAATATTTACACACTAGACTTAAAAGAGTATGGGATCCAAGACTTACCTGTCTTTAATGAAATAGAAGATCAATCATTATTTTTAAATAGAAGGGTATGAAAATATACACTTAGAAACTTATCAAAGTTGACTACGAATGTAATTTCTAAGTATATACCGGAACATAGGTTCAATACTTCAAAATTAGATTACCCTTGTCTATATGGTAAGTAGCAGAAGTCATATTTTAAATATAATAGTGAAGTATCAAATTATAATTCATTATATTTAGTGAACATAAAATTATTTGGTCCCACTAAAACTAAAATTATTAGTGGAAAATAATTTTTATGATTATTAGTTGATAAAGAAACTAGATATGCCTGGGTCCATTTTTATCAAGAAAATCCCAATCTAATAATTATTTTCAATCTTTTGTGACCAATGTTAAAAATGGAAAAAATCTCTCTCTGATATCTATTCATAGTGACCATGGTGAAGAATTTAAAAATTACAATTTTAAATCTATTTTTAGTAAAAAATGTATTGAAAATAACTTTTTGGCATCGAGAACACTCCGAAAAAATAGTGTAGATGATAGTAAAATTGAAATATTCAAGAAATAACTAGAATATTTTTGAGTTAATGAATAGTTTCTTCAAATTTTTAGGTTGAAGTGGTTAATACCCCTTGTAATACTATATATTAAGTTTTAGTTATAATTTTTCTTAATAAAAATCTTTAAGAGTTGTGGATTGAAAGAAAACAAAAAATTTCTCACTTTAATTTATTTTGTTACAAAGTATTCATCTTGTGTATGAAAGATAATCTAAATAAATTTTCAACCAAATACAATGAATAAATATTTATAAGTTATTGTTATTCTTCTTTGTCTTTTAGAGTTTTAAATAAAAATTCTTATACTATTGAGGAATTAATGCATGTTAGGTTTGATTAAATTGATCTCTTTCTTTTCAAACAACCTCAACCTATATCTTCAGATCTTATTTCTAAAACTGATATTCATGAATTTTTAGAAATTTCCACTCATAAGGAAATAAATCAAGAATTATTTTATGATGTTATTAATCAGGAATATTTTCAACCTACAGTTGAAGAATAGGCTTTTGAAAACACAAGAAGCCAGTTGTTTCATAGGAATCATCCTAGTGAAAGTATCACCAGTGATGTAGATGAACCAGGTAGGACTCTAGGTTCCATAAGGAATAAAATTCAACATCTATATTTCTTATACCAACTAGAAACTAAGAATCCAATTGAGGCTTTAGGTTATGGGGATTGGAATAAGGAAATCCAAGATGATCTTAATGATTTTCAGAGGAAAAATGTCTAGACTTTAGTTGAATGACCTATAGAAACTTCTATAATTAGAGTAAAATGGGGTTCTTGAAGAAATATTATGAAAATATATTAATAGTTATAAATAAATATATATTTTTTGTTATGGGATATAATCAACAAGAAGGAAAATATTATGGAGAATCTTATGCTCTTGTATCAAGACGTGAAGCTATTCAAATACTTAAACCTTTGCAGCATTATTTAATTTCAAACAATTTCAAAGTGATGTGAAGTGTTCCTTTCATAATAAATATGTTTTAGAGAATGTTCATGGTGAAAACGACCATGGTTTTGAAAATAAAAACCATTTAGAACATTTTTTTAAACATAACAATGCTCTATGTAGACTTAAACAAGCCCATAGAGCATGGTATGATAGGTTAACTATATTTTTGTTAACAAAAAATTGTTTTTATGGGAGATATAGATCCATTTATAAAATAAATAAATAAAAATATTATCATTGTAAAAATATATTTTTATAAAATTATTTTCGGTTAAACCGAATATTCTTTAACTGATTCTTTAACAAATATTCTGAATTATGAGATTGAAATGAGTTTGATGTTTGTGTTACCATATTTCCTTGGTTATTAAATTTAAAAAAAAAACAAGAAGTTACTCTTATATATCTAAATAAATATACAAAAGTTATTCTTAATAAATTTGGATATGAAAATACTAAAAGTATTAATACCCCCATTGGAACCTGCAATACACTAGATCTTAAGGAGGCTGGGAAACTAGTAGACTAAAAAAATTAAAAGTATGACAGGATGTTTACAATACATTACTACTAGTCATCTAGATTTAATGATTTAAGTATTCATATGTGTAAGATATAAATAAAATACCAATGAATTCCATCTTGAAGACATAAAATGAATTTGTCATTATCTAATGTGAACTATGGATTTATTGATTTTGCATTTTTCAATAATCTTTTGAGTTTAATATCTTACAGATACTTACTTTTGAAGTTATAGAATGGATAGGAAAAGTACATCTAGAAACTATCTTTTCATAGGATATTCTTTAGTTTCTTGGTCATTTAAGAAACAAAACTATGTAGTACTTTCCATTGATGAATCTGAATATGTTTAATCTTGGAGTTGTTTTAGATCAAGTGTTTTGGATGCAACACACAATCGTAGACTATACAACGATTTTAACTAAAACTAAAATACTTTGCGATAAGAAAAGTTTCATTTCCATAAATTAAAACCCAACAAATCAAAAATGTGGTAAGAACATAGATATAAGACACCATTTTTTTAGGATCACACACTTAAAGGAGATATAAATTTTTTATTCATCAGAACACAATAATAAATTTATGAAATTTTTATACAACCCCTTGGTTTTGATGGATTTGAATACATTAAATAGAAGAAAAGAATGATAGATGTAAAGTTATCTTTAATATCTACTTATTTTTTTTCCAATATCCTTACATTATAATAATCCTTTTCATATGAGTAGAATATATATTTTATTTTTTTCAAAAACATTTTAGTTTTTCTTAAAAAATATAGTTTTCTAAAATGGTTAGTTTTTTGTAATGAATTTATTGTAATGATATTTCCTAACTCATATTTTTTGTAAAAAAATTTGAAACATTTATTTTAAATATGATTTTTAGACTCATAATTAAATATATAGTTTCTAGAATAATATTTTATTATAAATTGTTTGTTTTAAAAACTAATATAATTAGATTTATTTCAAGATAATTATAATATTTTTAAAAATAACTAAGAATTAAAGGTTAATATTACCTATGAATCTTCTTAATATGAATGGTAATCTAAATGGTTTTAGTTTTATCAATAAATAAATCATTTATTTGAAAAGAATTATTGTTCTTCATTGCATTTTATATATTTTATTAAATTTCTTAATAACTATTCCAAATCAGATTCATTCTCAATCCAATAAAAATCATAAAAACTTTGAGAGTACAAATATTTTTTTAAAAATTTATTCTTATCATTATTGAACATTGGATCAGAAATATTTTTCATATCACTCATTTTTATCTTATAAAATTCAAACAGTCAACACCATTTCTTATATAAGGGTGGGTCACCCCATTTCCTAGTTTAATTCTTTAAAATAATTTGGCAGCAAGTTGCTGCAGCGCTCAAATCCATCAATAAAAAAATTCTCTTCATCCGTTCTTATGATCCAATTCAAATTCTGATAGAAACAAAGGATGATTATTCTATGTGGTTCATATTTAGGTAATGTTTTATTGAAATGAAACGGTTTCACAAGTATGATTTAACACTAAATAATGTTATTTATTTTCATTTTTGGGAGGTAGTTTGTGTTGAGATGCTGGATAGAGTTTTAAACTTATATTGTCCAAAAATTATCTTGAAATTATATGCTTCAGTGATGTTTCTCAATAATGATGATTTGGATAAATTATCCATTATTATTTTTCTTAAATGGTATAATATTTCTTATAATAGGGTAGTTTATTTGGAAAGAGTTCTATTAGAAGGATAAAATTATGTACCTTCACATAATTTTCCTAATAGACATGGAACATTTGATAAGAATAATGATAAAGATTCATTGTTTTTCCATTATTAGAATGTTGGAGTAGTTTCTCACTTTAATATGTACAATATATTCTTTTCCCTATGGACGCAAGGGTATTTTATTCTATGGAAGGTAGATAGAGATACTTTGAATGTATAAGATGATTTTATTTTATATTATCTGGATAATATGAGGAATATGGACTTAGTGTTGTTAGTTTTTTTCATGGTGGAGAACATAAAACCATATTATATTAATTCTAGGATTATTATGTTTCCATATTTTCTATAATTTAGTTTGTTGTAATGTAAATATAGTTTTTAAAAGTCGAAAATAAATCATATCTAGTCTAAGAAATGATTTCCTTTATCAGAGAGGATATGATGTCTACAATGAAATTAGTTTTTAATTCTAATTCAAATATGTTTGTTGAAAAAGTTCATGGGGCTTCTTCAAATTACCAACCAACATGTAAAACTGAGGAAATTGACATGAATAAAATGATAAATGAAGAGACCTCTCCTTTAGTGAAGTAAAAGAATTAGAAAAAAATACCTTATAATTTTTTCAAGGATATGATGGCTAAGAAATAATATTAAAATAAAGGGGAATCAAAATCCAGACATAACCCCATGGAAGAAAATACCTTGAATAATCAGGCAGAAAATAAGGTAGAGTAATAATATAATAGGATGAAAAAAATAAAATACTACAAGAAGCATAGATTTTGGAATGTTTCTAAAATGTGTAAAACTAGATTCTGAAAATATTTACCTTTCAATCACCACACCAATCATGAAAATCAGGAATTAGGATTTTCTTATCAGGAAAACACTATTGTTCATTCCAATATCTCTTCTATGCTAGATAGAGGAAATAAAAATGCCATATTTGAAGAATTAGTCCCTAATATTTCATTGAAATAATCATAACCACAATCGGAAGGAAAGGGAAGTCTGATAACAGATAGATATCCATAGGAAGAAGTTAATAAGGAATTTGAAAAGAAATTAAAATAATGACAACAATAGGAAAAATAAGAAAAAGAAGAAGAATAAAAATATAATGAAGAATACTAAGAGGAATGTGAATAATTAGGAGAAGGGGTTGACGAAGAGGAATAAATAGAATAGGAGGATGAATAAAAAGAAAAAAATATGATGATGATGATAAAGAAACTCACTCTAGTATGAAATCATTATGATCATATTCATTCTCATCATATTTACCCACAAAGACAAATAAGGATGACAAATTTGGAAGTTCTCATGATGAAGAATCAACATCAAAAAAATAAGCACAATCACCATCAAAGAACGAAGAACAAGATCAAAAATCAAGAAAAAATTTGATGAAAAAGATGTCATTGATAAATATGATAAGATTATGGAAATACCATATGATAAGGAATTATATAAAAAATATAATAAGAATAGAAAAGTATTTCGATGTTGGAATTAGTATAACAAAACAGCCAAAGATTGATCTCGATCAATCTGACTCAGAGGAAATGATGGCTAAAAAAGTATTCAATTAGTTTTCCATGTCTTGATGAGATTAGAAATAATAATTCATTATTTTCTAAACCATGAAGAAAATTTTCAATTTTTTTAGAATATCCTTAGTGAGAAGATATGTTCTATAATTTTTTAACATAGTCAGTGATTCAGATTGAATCATTTTTGATGAATTTTGAAAAAAATTATCAGAATCACAAAAGATCATATAATCAAACAGTGAAATGGTCTAACCAAGTGGATTCATACATTCGTATGCATGATGAGATGTTTTATGAAGTGAATAAAAGTGTGTTATAGTTGGATGATTCCATCAAAAAATTATCATCCAGTATTAAAAGTAGAGTTATGTTTTCCGAATAATTTTAGTATGCTACAGATGAGTGAATATGGGATGTAAATGCTTTGAAAAAATAAAAATATGATATAGAATTGAATTTGATTAAAATTTGACCTTCTGAATATGAGATTATTGCAAATTGGGATCAGATAAAATAAAATTCTGAGGTTGAAAAAAGGATTAAGACTTAATATTATAATCAAGAAGAAATAATTTCAAATCCTGACAAAGAGCTCCAAGATTTTAAGAAGATGGATAATTTGGTAAAAACATTGATGAATAAAGAATTTTTTTATATTTAAACACTCAATGTACTTTGTAAAAAAATTATATTTTAATGAATTATATTTTAATCCTAATTATATTTTCTTGAAGGTTTTCAAATTCTCGTTGTTTATGTATTCCTTCATATTTACAAGGATGATAAGTTAGTTCAATATTCTTTCATATGTCATCCTTATAAAAATTCATAAAATTTCATATTCCTTCCTATTATTTTTGAAAATAAAAAATTAGGAGAATATTTTATAAAGGGGGAGACATATTTTGGATGGGATAAATATTTATCGAATGGTATAATGATATATTAAGGGAGATAATGTATTTGATTAAAAGGAGAGATACTATACTGAGGGGGAGTGATTTTCTTAAAGGGGGAGAAGTTTTATTGAAGGAATAATTTATAAATGAAATTCATTTTATTCATCATCACATTCAAATGAATTATAACCTGAAGGGGAGTTACCTTGTAAAAAACAATTTCATTTTTCTTAAAATAACTAAGTGATGTAATTTTTTCAATTTATTTTTTATTTATGTTTTGTGGTTTGTGCCTTCCAAAATGGGGGTGATTTTTGAGACTGAAGTATTACTTATTAATTTTCCCTTCCATTAGTTTTGGTAATCACTAAAACTTTCTTATAATTTTTTTAAAAATATTTTATGTACCATGTGTTTTGGTATTTTTTTATAGAAAGTATTATATTTTACCATACATATAAAATTATAAAATGTATTACCAAAGTAAAATAATTATTCTTCATTGCAATAATTATATTGAGTATTTTTCCGACTTAATGATTTAATTTTAATTTGACTAGGAGTTGAACATTGTTTTATATTATATGGAAATTAATCATGACCATAATAATGAGAAAAGTACCAAAACATTCAGAATAACTCTCATAAGTATTATCATATTGATAATAGATAAGGAATTCAATCAAATACACCTTAGTTTATAATCAGAATACATAGACTTATTTCAATCATATGAAATATTTTTAACAATGTAATGGTGTTAAAAAATGATATTAGAAATTCATTTACAAATGATATTTCATGAGTCACATGACTGAGGCTATTGCAACAGACTCAGAAAATGATATTTAGAGCAACACATAAAAAACAACAAATTATTTAAAGAGTTTATAGTTTATTTCATTTGAAACTCAAGTGTTATAAATATTGATTTGTACGAACTTCTCTTTGCTAGTAATTATAATTATTTATAGTGATGGTATTTCAATGGAATTATTTTCAAGGTTGTTTCCTTAAGAAAATTTTCTTTTATAATCTTGTATGGTCATTGTTAGGATTGAAGGACTTCCCAGATTGGAAGACGATGAATCTGACCATCGTATCAAGGGTTTCTGAGAATAGGAAGAGAAATATCGATCATTATATCAAGGTATTCCAAGGATATTAAGACATATCTATTCTAATCATCAAATGAAGTGTTTTACTAGTAAGTAAACACATAAATTAATATAAGTATAAAACAACAGATACTGTTAGTCAAGGTTATTGACTACCTTACTCTTAAGTATAATAGATGTAAACATTTTAATATAGCTGTAAATAATAATTTCTATTGTACTATTTTTTTTTAAATTTTTGTATATTTTATCATTTCTCTGGGAGTGAAATAGAAAGTTAATCATTAGGAACCTCTTTCTTTTATTTTGGTTTTATCAGTTTAACTCAGATTATGATAAACACACATTGATATAAATCAAATCCATTGTGATTATGATATCCACTTTGATAGTCATTCTAAGTATGATTTTGATTAATTTAATTTAAGAGGCTTTGTGTTTTGTCATATAAAAGAATTTTTACACTACAATGCACCCACTCTTGTTAGTATATCCAACTAAGCTACTCTTACAATCCTACAAATTTATCTAATTTAAATCTTAATAAAATACTTGTATGATATCTTAATCTATTTCACGAAAAGAAGAAATATTTTTCACTCTTTAATAGATCCAAAAAATCTATAGAATTTTACATATTTCGTCACATGTTCATCGAATCTTGTAGCATAACAAAGTTTCACTTCTCATCATGGAATGAAACCCACAATCAACATATAGAATCCCAAAATATATTGTGATGATTCTTTCAAGGATGGATACATAACATCACATGATATAATCCTTTATTAATATTCATTATGAATGTATACATCATTAAGGCCTCTTTATATCAGTATTTTTAGAATGATTTCTGAATTTTTAGGAGTTTTTATATTTTGAAATGTTAAGTGAACCATATCAAAATTTTCTTCCTTTTCCATTTTTATTCATGGAGAAAAAAATATAAATTTTCAAAGTGGTGTACTATCCCGTTTCAATATCTTAGAAGAACATCCTTAATAAGTTCGGGATCACCGTACATTCTTCTATACTCCACCTTAAGGTCTTCTTGAACTCACCTAACATTTATTTAGAATACACCTTATAACGTTCATTATGCATAATACAGAAATCATAATTCACTATAGAAACATTTATGATTACTTTATTAATTTCAAAATTATCCTTATATTCTATTAAGATCAATATAAAAACTCCAGTGACCACTTTATAAACTTTAGTGTTCACTTTATGTATGAGGACCCGACCTTAAACATTATATAATATTGAACTAAATGAATAATTCACGTTGAGGATCTTTTCAGGTTTAGAGTTTTAGAAAATTAGGACATATCTATTATATCTCAAAAGATTAAAAGGTAGATATTTCTACATAGTTTCCATTTTTTTTCATAAAATAAAAACTCTTGAAAAAAGAGTCATGTCTAGTTCCATGTTTTAGACAACATGACTTTTCCTTGATCCCATATTTGAACCTATTCATATTTAATTCCTGTGAAAATATTTCAAAACATGGGATGAATATAAAAAGCTCAGTAAGGGTTATAAAACAAATAAAGAAAAAATTGGTTCATAAATACATAAATAACATAAAATCTTTTACTTACCTCATGAAATAATAAGATCTATGAAAGACACATAGAAATCCTAAATCATAAAGGTATCTTGTGGCATCCATATCATACTTACGTTGTAGCTATCACAGCTACATAGGGAGTTACTTTGGAATACCCATCAAAGTATATTCCCTAAATCTTTTTGGAGAAACATTCATTTTTACCTTTGTCACATTACCCAATGCATTGGAAAGCTATCTCGGGCTCACCCGCCCCAGGATTATCACGGAACCAACCGTATAAAAGAAAGTCGTGTATTAAAACAAAGTATGCCTTAATTGAAGGAGAATGAGACAAAGTCCCTTACCTCATGTCCGACTTGACTCGATCATTCTTTAATATCCTGAATAATAAAATACAGTTAATTTTTACTTTCTTAAGAACCTTTTCCATGTTTATTATTCTTTTTATATCACTTATTACCATGTCATAAATATTATATAATCATTTAAGATAATAACATTCATTTTGTCGATATTTGGTACTTGAGTAAAAAATGAACACCTTATATTTACAAGTTTTCGATGTGGTCAAAAGTCAATTATATCCAGAATGAAATTAATTGTTTAGATGTCATATATATATCATATATATTCAGTATATACATGTATTTACATAACATTTGGAGGTAAGAAATGAAATGCACCATTCATGGAGACGGTAAGCCATATGTACGCATGAATGCTACATTCATTTCTATTTCTTATTTTAATGGAATTAAAACAAAATTATACATAGGTATATTATAATTATAGTATAAAATCATATATAATATCATTAACTATATCATTTATACATCACACATAAGGCATTAATGAGTCACATCACTTTAAGGGGCGGTAGTTCGCACTTACTCAAATGATATTATCATATTAACCAACTATGGAAACCATAAAGTCTTGATATAATTGGGAAGTACAGAAGAATAAGGAAATCATAAAAATAATATATATCATATATAAATACAGTTCCATCATAATTTCCACCATGATATGTGGTAAGATGTAATTGAACAATCATCGTTTCGTGAGGCGTTAGTTTGTCATCCATAGAAACATTATGTTCTTCATCCATTAGATGGAGGTGTGTGTAAGTGTAGTTAGAATCCATCTCATAACAACATCCTAGTATATTAAATATACTGGTGTTGTTGCAAATGAAAGGAATAAAAATAGTTTAGGGGTTAGACAAGTAAAATAAAATAAAATAATTTAAGAGAAACCGTTACCTTTAATTTGGGTAACTCCCTTTGGTATGAACCAAAGGACTTCTTGAAGTGCCTTATTTATAAGGTAAGGATTCTAGGAGGAGTAGAGGGATGTAGGGAGCTTAATTGGGCAGATTTTGGAGGAGAGAAATGTCTTTAGAAGTGTTAGGAATTGGATAGAAATGCGCTCCTTTTATAAGGGAGAGGGGGGGGATCTTTAGGAAAATGTGAAAACATTATTTTATTATATAATGACATTCAGTTTCTAAAGCTCCAAAAATAATTATATTCTAAGATAAGATGACTCATGGTTGAAATAAAATCATCCAACAAGAATTTAACATGTTTTGGATAATATTTTAATCATTATAATCTTATTTATTTATATAAATTATTAACAAGGTAAATACTGCATCATTATTATGTCATAAATAATTTAATTTATTCGATTTCAAAAAATTATATAAAAACTACTGTCATGTAGGAAATATTTTTGTATTTCCAAATAATATTTTTAGTCTAAAATATGACTTATATAACACCATATAAAAATTAATTACTAAAATATTTTTGTTAATGTCAATTTTTGTCTTCACATTAAATTAATTAATCTAAATTGTCATTATCACTCCCAAGTGGCTCAATGGGATCCCAAAATCGACCCAAAGATACCCATGGTGTTAAATGACTCAACTAATAAGGATTGGACAAGTGTTAAGGTAATTGTGAATTATTATTGTATTCTTTTAACCTTGAATTACCCTATTTACCTTTAACCGCTGCAAATAAAAGTCAAAAGTTACTATTCACAAAAAATTATTTTTATCTTATTTTACCAAATTTTACTTCTTGATAACAACAATGGATATTGTATTTTAGAAATTCAATTCACTGAACTGATAAAATTTCATTTAAATGAAAAGGCCATTTTTTTAACTAATACTAAGTGGTTTCACTATTCATCTAAAATTGAAGTTTTTCAGAAAAATACAAGAAATTCATCCTAAGCATTATTTGATATTCTGAATTCAAAATAGATGTATATTTTTCCAAATTCAAAACATATAAGTGTAATTAATTAATTTAAAAATTAATTCATGTTGTTAAAACAAATAGCGTGTTTTTAAGAAACAATAACTATCAAAAGATTGATACTTGTTTATGTCCAATTTCAAAGTGAAATTAATTCCAATGACCAAAATTCGATTAAATGGTAAAAATATATTTTAATTTAACTTTATAACCAACTAAAAAGATAATATAACTATATAAATAAATTAGATTAAAAGGCACTTTTGAATTAAAATGCAATATTTTTCACTATTCATTAAAAATGAACTTTATCAGAAAAATACCAAAAAATTACCCAAAGTAAAATTTGATGTCCCCATTCTGAAGAAGAATTTTATTTGGTCAATTAGAATGCATTAAAGTGATCAAAACTATTTTTAATGAGGGTTTGCCATTAAAAGTCGATAAATCGGCCTTTTAATGTAAATTATGCTTAAAATTAGATTCATTCACATTTTAAGACTCTAACTTTTTATTGGATAATGTAAATAAATTTAACAAACATGTATAATTATATTTTATTTAGTTTCATTCATTCCTGCCAATACAATGGCTAGGAGTTGACTACCATAATAATATTATATTATTAGTGTGCAACGTAAGATTCCAAAGAAACCCGTTGTTGCGTATCAGGTACGCTATCGAACATAGAAACCCCTTTTATGTAAAATTAATATTTAATTAAAAAATATTAATAAATATGAAATATGGCTTATTCTTAATTTACCTGGGATGTTACATTATGTTCTTTAGGAACCACCTAACAAACTCTGTCCATAGTTATTATCTAGCTCCAATATCAAATTTTAAAAATAATTCAAACAATTATAGACCTTATAAAATTAATTTAGAGACCTTCTAAGTCACTTTAAATCAACTTAATATATCATCCAAATGTTATCATTCAACCGATACACTATTTCATATACATGTTACATCACTAATGGTTCAATTATATTTTATACAATCATTATAAATATTTAACCACAGATCTCTAAGATGTTTCCCAAAGAAAACTTCCTCCATCTTCTAAAGTTGTAGTAGATAGTTCATCTCATAACATCAACACATGTATATCATATTATGATCAACTCACAAATTGATTATTTATAATTTTTATACTTATCTCATGTATCTTGAAATCAACTCATAATCTTCTAATTGCTTTGGAATAACTTCAAATAAAAATCAATCACTATAAAAGTAATTCCAAAGACTTTTTAGCTATTAAATACTCATTAGATAATCCTAATACTATTACACTACCTTGAAATATTCAATTATTCTTCATTATTTTTCCATGTACTTCAAAATGACATAATATTATTAAAGATATTTTTCTTTGGAATTGTTATTTAACCTCCCATTGGTTGAATCAAGCTATGTAATATGATGAGAAGAGCCTTTTAAGGACTAGGTTGGTGGTTCATAGATATATTTTTTGGTTTATAGAAGTTATTATATTGTCTGAATTATGGGTGTGTATATGGATGTGTGAGATAATAATAATGGGACCAAATATATTATTCTAGATTCAAGGGAAGATTTTGGGGGTTAGTATAGAGAAGTTAAGTGTGAGAATGTGCTAATCTATGATGTGGTCATGTATATTTTTGTTTTATAGGCAAAGAATTGATTTGAAATTTGAGAATTTGGTTTCTTCTAATTATTGTAATGTCCATGTAATGTGGAATTATAATTCCTAGATATCTTGTGAATGTGATATAGATTTCATTTATGATATGAAGATAAATATTCCCCATGTTCGTGGAATTTGTATATTATTGTTTCCACACACCGTTGGAGTTAAGACTATTGGATTGTGTGAATAGAGGGAGTGGGTGATTACCCCCAATTTCTAACAGGATAATTAAAATAAGTTTGGAATTGGATAGTGATGTTGATCACTATAAAGATAATGGGATACACCATAAATGTTTTTCATGGATTCTATGAGGTGATTGTGATCATAGTTTTGTGGTGAGACACTTGTTGTGAGATGGTCATGTTTTTTTTCACCAGATGAGTTGGTGATGCTTAATTCAATGTGGTTATATAAGTATTGCGATGAATTTCTCACCTAATTTTATGATGAAGATTGCTTATTAATTCTACCTCTGGGAGTGCTCAGACTATGAGAACATCATTCTATTCAAGCACTATCTTAAGTAGGAACACTACTCACCCATGGCTTTTCATTGATGTAGCAGAGAAGGGTTTGTTTATCCTTTTATTAATGATATGTTTAGAAAATCCACATCAATTCATTTTTCATTTGTTTTGATTATATTGATAATGCATATATATGATTGGTTCATAGGATATCTAGTTTACTTTTTTGGACTTATTTGAAATTATAGATACTAATTTTGTGTAAAATATAATTTGTTTTAATTTTATTCAAGATGTTGTATTCGAGTAAATATTTCTTATTTTTACTTCAATATCAATTATAGTTTTTATATTATATTTTGTAGTATATGATGAGAATAGATGATAACATGTTGATTTTGAGAGGATTTTATTACAAAATAGGATAGAGTGGATGAGATTTATTGTTTAGGGTTTTTTTCAAATACTTAAATCATATTTAGACTCACGTTTTATGTGATGTGATTATTTTTAGATATTTACTCATGTGATGCTTATAATGGTTTATAGTGTTTGAATATAATAAAATGTGGTTATTATATAAGCTATTGATCGAATTAGAATCAGTAAATAGATATTCTGATTATTCTTTATAACGTGATCGATCTATAATGTTTGTGGCATAAAAAATACTATACATCAAAGGTGTTTGGTTCATTTTCTTGGGGCCTTATCTATTTTAAGGACCCCACTGTATTAATATATAGCTACAATATAAAAAATACAAGAATAGTTTTCTTGTATATGGAATGTTGATGAACTATATTATATAAATATGTAATAAATCATATTGGATTTTAAAATGTGGTGTTTATGTTTTGGAAATAAGACTATGTCGTAGAGGATAAGAATGTATATATTTTTTTAACATGAGTTTTAAAAGATATTGACCCATAATCACTATACCAAATTCAAAGAAATATGTTCACACTATAGGAGAGGCCTATAAGATTTCAAATATATAGAGAATTTAATTCCATTCCACTAGATTTTTGAATTCCTTTACACCATAGTTACAACATCAAGCCAAAATGTGTTCAAGAAGTTAAAAACTAATTTTTATGAACTAATATTTTATGTTACAAAGGAGGAGGGAACGTTGTGAAATTGAAAAAAATACACTGTTCAAATTTCCTTGATGACTTCGATTTATATGGTATGCATGGGGTTTATTTCAAAATATTATAACTACCACTTAAAATATTTTGGGGGAGAATAACTAAAAGGTGAGATAAGGGATTTGTTTTAGGAAATGGATTTTAATTTAAAATTCAAATCCAAATCCAAACTAGAAGAAAATGTGAATAATATTTAGATATGTTAATAATAAGAACAAAAATTTATATATAGTTAAAAGAAGATGATGATAAAGATAAGTGAAGAGAATAATTTCTATATATTTAAAAAAATATGATTATGTGATTAATTAAGGTTGAGAAATGAAGAGGGAATAGAAAATCCAAGAGGTTGTGCTTATTTTTGTATATAATAAGTGAATAATAAATAATTCCTTGGGAAAATTTATAAGTGACGTTCTTTTTTCCTTATACTATACAAGTATAGAAGAATCCAAAGAGATCAACACACTAAATGAACTGGAATAAGTCTATTTGGTTAAAGACTCATTAGCTATTACTAACATTTATAATTCTAATATGTGGGATTTGATGAATAATTATTGGTAGAAATTATATAATGAACATCAAAGTTATTTGACGATTGTTTGTACTAACATAATGATTCTTGTAACAGCCCATGTTTTTATGGTCCTTTTTTATAAAATAAATCAAATTATAATTTATGACTTGCAATGAACTAAGTTAGACATTACTTACACACAAAATAGTCATGATATACATTACATATTACATTAACATGACATAAATTTCACTTAACACTATCAAGGCATACGTTACACAAAACAATGATTTTTAAATTAAACATCATTCTACTGTTATAATTTTTTAAATGAGAAAATTATGACCTAGAAATTAAAAATCGTTATATGAATAGTAATAACCTGTTTCAAATATTTACTATTTTGGGTTTATATAAATAATACATATTTATAGTGAAATATATAATTTATTGTGATGTCCTTATATGTTTTAAAATACCATTTTCCCAAATGATCTTCTTTTGGTGTCCTAATATGAAAAATAAATTCAATAATTTTAGAAACATTAAGAATTTTAATTTGATAAAATAAACTTATTTTAGGAATTTAAAATGTTGAAAGTATCTTAGGGTGAAATTTTGGGATATTTCTAAAAAACGTCATTTTTGGATGAATATTGAAAAAATACAGGATTTTAATTCAAAACTAATTTTTCATCGAATTTAGTTATAAGGTTAAAAATAATTTTAATTTTGATTAAAAGATTTGTTATGTTTTAATATTATAAATGAATCCAATTTATGTAATTGGAACAAATTTCACTTTGAAATTGGATATAAAAAACACAAAAAATTATCGACCATTTATACTTCAAAACCCCACATTGTTAACCCGACTATAAGATTAATTTTAAATTAATTCCAGCCACTTATATGATTGAAATTTGAAAAAAAAATTGATTAAATATTTAGAATCATAAAATTTTATAATTTATAATATGGTCAGCTTAGTTTTTGACAAAAAAATATTTGTGAATTTGATTAAAATTAATTACATCGTTTAAGGTTAAATTAAGCTTAATAAGGGAGTAAACCATACTCTTATGGCCCAAAAGACCAAAAATCGTTTCGATAATCCATTAGATGGATATATTTTCACTCGATCCTCACTTTTCTTGTCTTTTTATAATTAGTGTATCCACTTGCAACATGGATAATGTGGGTGGAATTCTCTCTTCAAATATTTACATGAGTGCCACTCCTCCTTCCCTATAAAATGAAACCTCATATCCATCTTCTTAACACCTATAAAAACTTCTAGGTTTGGACACTATCTTCCCAATACACTTCCAACAATACATACCGTTCTCCTTTAAGCCTCTATCTGAAAAAAATGTCTTGGATGGAAGCCTTTTAGAAGAAACCAAAAAGAGTTTCCCGATTAAGAGGTAATACCTTCTCTCAAGATCCTTTCCTTTATTATCCTTTTAAACCACTCCAATATATTTATTTAATGAATTTATAATAAAAGAAGTATCTTAAATATTCTATGATTTTTTATGATAAGGGTTTGACATACCCATACACAAACCTCCATCTAATGGAAAATGAACAAACTATTAATGTGTACGGAGAACTGCCGCATCACAAAATAATGATTGTTCATTTTTCTTTTACCGCCTCTCATGATAGAAAATATTTTTGTTATATTCTATATTCTATATATTATATATTTTATCTTATATATTTCTTTTATAACACGCATAATTTTACTTTCCATTTGGTGTAAATATGATCCTTTCATTTGAGGAAGTGTGGACTACCTCCCCCAAAAAGCGATTTGATTTGTTCATTAACTACATGGAATTTGTTATGGATGATTTTAGTGAACTTATATGATATATATGATAAACTAATTCTACTAGAATAATTATATATATAAACAAATATACCATTTACTGTTTCCATTCAATGTGACGATAAAAATGGAAACAACATCTATGCATATGTACGGCTTACCGTCTCCCTGAATGGTGTACTCCATTTCATAATTATATATCATAAAGATTATTACAAAGCACATATAATTAATATAAATTATATTTATATCATGGTTTAAATTCTGGGATCATGAAATAAGTACAAGGATCATAGATAAAACAAATTAAGACACATGCGAAGAACAAAATAAATATTACCCTAAGTAGAATCTTAATAATAGATTGTTAACAAGTGGGTAATATAATGTCATGATACAACCATATATGATATTATATATAAGAATAAGGATTTTAAAAATATTTATAATAACATTTTATATACTATATAGGTTTATTTAACAAGTACGCTGAGAGTCAAGACACAATGTTAGAGAATTTTACCTCATTTTTGTTATATTGAGATAGATTCCTTATTCAACACTAAAATATTTAGTTTTGTGTATGTAATGACCATTAATGAATTATATGTATCTAATAATTATTTTTAAATGTATTTAAAAATCCATTTTATGATCTTTATTTCGTGTAGTTTATGTTTCAAAAGTAACCAAATCGGTAAAACAATTTTGTCTCAACATCCCTTCTTTGAGACACATGTTTTGTTATGAACCTAAATTATTTTACAAGGTGTATATACTTCCATTTTACATGTTATATCTTGAATATAATTCTTTTAAAAATAATTTAAGATTCATTTAATTTTCTTTTCATACATGGAGATCATAATCCCAATTTACCATGTAATAAGAGTTTACTGAAACAATCTCATCACCTTTTGAGATTGTTTTTGATTATGCTTCAATTTATGATATCTCATGATACATATCCAAGTAATTCTCTTTAATTTTATTCCCATATTATTATTCAAGATATCCTAATATATCAATACAATGTTTCCACTCTTGGTACTTAATATAATGTTTTTAAGTAAAATTTACCATCTCTCTCTTCTGTCAAAAAATTATTATATGAAAACCCAATGTTTTAAAAAATGTTTTCAAAAGATATTAGAAGAAAATATTAAAGTTAAAAGGATTATAAAAACGTTTTAGGATCTAAAATTCTTCCTTTATTAGTTTTATCAACTATTTTAAAAGAAAATTGGTTTCAAATGTTTTTTTGTTTTAAAATGCATTTTTCAATGAAGGAAGGATATTTTCATAAAGATTTGTTTTTAAAAGAACTTTTAAAATAATTTCCCATATAATATTACATCCTTTTAGGTTACTTTTGTATTTATATGGATATTATTCAATTTTTTCATTGATATTATTTCTTTGGATGGATTATGGTTATATACCATGATGTTTATAAAACCTATTTCAAATTCATGATTTATATTCTATTGAAACCCGATACTTTTCCTAGGTTATATTTATGATGAAATTATTAGGAAACATTTCTATTATAATATGTTATGATATGATTACATTTTAAAAATACCTATTTTTTCATGGGTTACGATATGATTATTTATGATCTTGTGGAACATGTATGTATGATTTCATTTTCAGATTGGTGGGACATAAATATGCACCCAATGCATTGAGTAAATATTTATATCCCATGAGACAAAAATTATTGGAATAGATAATAAACACTATTTTGTATTACATGGATGGAATGGGAAATGAACTCGATTTAGTATTATTAGGCAGGAATGGAGAGTGAACTCAATTCAGTAATACAAGGCTTGAACGATGTGTGAAAATGGTTTAGTAAATGACTTTTTTCACTAATATGGTCTCGAAAAAAATGACATGAATACTAATGAAATAATTATATGTTCTTATGTTTCAACAATAATTATTTTTTGTATTCCTATGTTGTTACGTCATGGTTTATGTTCTTTACTTTATTATGATTGTTTTCTTACGGACTATAAGATTTATGAAATGATTAATGTATATGATATTTGATATGAAGGGTATGATCAAATATTTTAATGATCATGTTATCAAAAAATTATGCTCAAGATTATTCTTACTAATATCCAATTTTTACCCTTACTAATAATTTGAGCTTATAACAACCCTGCTCTTTCTTACACACATAAACATGATTTATTACATAAAATTTCATTTAAGACAACTCTAAGTATCAAAAGGTATCATTTATTGATAAATTAGGAACATTACATAAAAAATTTAAACATATAACACTAAATATTTATTGAATTCTTCTTTTACATGACAAAAACATTCGTTCGTACCTAGAATTACATGGGATAACATAAGGATATTCATAAGAAACAGTGAGATGTGAAGCCTAGTAAGAGACTAAACAAGAAATAACATTAATAATATGGTACATTTTAGGAAATAGGCCAATCAATGGAGCACAATAGAAACATTAACATAAGAAGTGATATAACACAACTATCATAACATGGAAATGTAGCAGCAATATTAAACATGATATTATCATGAGCTATGGTTCACTGCTCATGGAGCATGAGTAAACCCTCATTGCACTTGAATTAGCATTAGTAAACCCTCATTTCACTTGAATTGGAATGATTAAACCCTCATTTCACATGATGAATCACGTCACTAATATTTACCCAATGCATTGGAGCTCTCTCAAGGTGCACCCTTTATAATCATTTCATTTCATGCATAAGTGTGCCACATGGATCATAAAACATAGATTCATTAAACATCATAATTTATTCCAAGAATAAGATATTTGGAATACATAAATATGAGTACTCAATCAATAAGTACATGTGCATAATGGTTAATACCCTTGATGGAGAAATGGGTATAGTTTTCACTTACATGATGATTTTGACATGGGAAATTTTTATGTAACTTCGACTCCTTAACGATGTCAAATAGAAATCATAAAATGGGTTGACGAGAGATAAAGTAATATCTCATAATTTAAACCTGATATGGATATTAAGGATGTCACGGAACATAATATCCCAATATATTTAATGGAATTTAGATGCATAATATAAAATAATGGATGGAATGTATATGAGAAGAGAGAAATTCCTTATGTAAATTCTTGAATGGTAATATGTGTACATGAGAGAAATTAATGAGAGAGAAAGAGGTATATCATCATACAACATAAGGAGGGAAGTATGGGGGAGGAGAAAAATCATACACCATCATTTTTAATTGAAAATAAAATGGTATAACAATATAAAGAAACATCGATAAAAATGAGAAAGGAAGGAAATATCGTATTTGGAAGTGTGTTCCCAATGACTTAGGAGAGGCTTGAGAGAGGATTCATGGGATCCTAGGTCACCTTGGGAGGATTCTCGAGAGAGAAGGGAAGAGGTTTTTCGAGCTCCAAAGGATTTGAGTGAATTGGAATGGGAGATTGAGTGAGTTTATATAGGAAAGGAGAGGGAATTATTTATTATTTAGGTTTTGGACACTACGTATGAAACTAAACAAAACTAGAAACCATCCCATGGTTTTTCCTTGTTTTTTTTCGAAAGGGGAGTGGAAAAAATTAATTTATATGGAAAATGGCCCTAATGTTTAAAATATTAGGCTTTCTTATGTATAGGTAAGTCACACTCTCGAGGAAAATATTTTAAAAGCTTAAAATATTTTATAATCCTCAGAGGGTCCACTAAGGCAGCATAAAATTAATCAAACAAATCAAAAATCAGATTATTTTAAGGGTAAAAAATATATTATCCTAACTTAACTTTTATAGTATTTTATTACATCATTATTGGGTCAATAAGTTGTCATAAAACACATTATATATTTAAATAGTATTTAATTTTCACAGAAAAATTCTACTATCTTAGAAAATAATGAAAAAATCACCGTAAGATAATTTTGATGTCCTGAATCCCAAAATAATATTAATTTTATTTAAATAATTTTCAAAATATGTGAATTTTATATTTTGATTTAAAAACTGGAATTTATTGAAAATTCATTGGTTTTGAAAGAAAATAGTTTTCAAACATTAATAAATATTTCAATTGTAAAAATTATACGATCATTTGTATTTAGTAAAAATTAATTTAGTAATAATATATTATTAAAATATAATTTAAATAAAAAAATAATTAATTCATAAAAATAT
This sequence comes from Viscum album, assembly GCA_963277665.1. Lineage (NCBI taxonomy): Eukaryota > Viridiplantae > Streptophyta > Magnoliopsida > Santalales > Viscaceae > Viscum > Viscum album. Next base: position 1,808,545,765 of record OY728152.1, on the reverse strand, counting down.
ATTTCTCAATTTTATATTAACTAAAAAATTTATTTCTGCTTTTAAAACCTTTAACAAAGTAACAACAATAAGATGAATATATATTCTTCATACTATAAAAATCAAATGAACATAATCATAGTGCTAGAATCTTGTTACATAACCCCTTATAAAACCCTCATAATACTTAAGGGTAAGGTGTGTAATGGTGACCGACTCTTGTGGTGGCTCAGATGACATCTCTCGGGTGGTAATCTCTATTAACTTCCACTTATCGTGTAGGAAATTTGGTTTGAACAAAACATATTGACGTTCAGTTTGGGATTAGTCAAAAGCGAAGCCCAGTGACCATATATCCTTTCCGAGATTCGAAAAATGGGCTTCGTATAGAGAAATTATACTAAATGAGGCCACCAATTCCTTTGTCTGATTAAATTTAATTTGATAAAGACATACATTTATACTAATCAAGTGATCAATCTTTAATGGATTTATTATAAATGATAATAATTCTTAATGGTATTTTGAAATCCGAAAACAGAAAACCATGTAATTTCATTTGTTTTATATAACCATTATACATAGTAAGACATTTAATTAGATCAAGATTAATTTTTGTTAATAATTTTTTGGTCAATACAATCTTTCCCCTTATGAAATTTGGCCCCTGAAAGTTCGTTTCACATACTAAGGTGAAAATAGGTGAGCGTAAATCTCATTCATCTGTTTAACAAGGTCTTTTGTTTTTCCTATTATCATTGAATTTATGTAGAAAGTGTTCTTACTTCTCAATGGTACATCATGATTTTTTCAAAATCATATAATTCAATTGCCCAAAAATTGTTCATCCATCTTGGATTATATTTATGGAAGTATCGATATATCATAAAATAGGTATTTCCAATATATAATTTTGAGACATCGTCTTGGCCATGTTTAAAAAAAATAAATCTAATTCATCTTCAAATATTTAAAAATTGGGGTTTGGTAAATTATTTTTCATATATCCCAAAAGAAAAAAATATAACTTCATACATATAGGTGTATTGGATGTCTCTCTCTAATGAAACATCTAAAAAATAATTTAGTGCATCAAAATTATGAAATAAATTGAAGAATTAAAAAATATCCTGATGTTACATCCCACACTTATCTTGGTAAAAAAGTGGAGAGCACATGAATCTCAATTAGATGGTACTTGATCCTTGATTTAATTGTTCAATTATAGAGGTATTTGATGCCTCATAAAGTTGTTTTCATGCAACTTGGATATTTGAAAAAGTTTCAAAGTAATATGCACATAACTTCTGGATAATCTTTGCATGTAATTATTTAGGAAGAGAGGGAAGAGTTGTTCGTGATCTTCCTCCTTCCATGTTTTAACTAAAAGAAATAAAATAAAATTAATAGGTTTGAATACTTTTCTAATAATAATGTGAAAAAGTAAACATTGGACATAATAGGATAAACATGTAATTGAATTGCATATCCTAACTTGTGATACCCCAAGTTTCAATCTAGGTTATCCATGATCTATTTCCCAAAATATATTCTTAGGAAATTTTTTATTCCCTTAAATAATGTTTATACTAAGCATATGAATTTACCAAATAATATCCCCCAGGAGTGTCAAAAAAGGAGTATAGCAAGGCCTGTTTTCATACACCAATTCCCCTTTGATCCTAGATGAAAGCGGAGTTTTTGGGTTTTACCCCTAAATAAATCTGTACCGGAGCATCCACTACTAGTTCGGATCTTGGATGAGATGTATTTTTTTAATAAACCACTTACTCAATACTCACAAAAAATTTGGGATGTTTTTATTTTACATAGTCTTATGCCTAAGGCTTTCACTTGGGTTTTCTAATCCTAATCCCAAAAATAACTAAACCCATCCTCTAATCCCAAATATAACAACCCTTCTCTTTATTACACACATAAACAATATTTATTACATAGACTTGCACTTAAGACAACTTTGAGGATCGAGAGGTCTAGTGTCCTGGGAAAATAGGAACATTACATAAACAATTTGAACATAAAACACAACATATTTATTGAAAACTTCATTTAAATTACCACAATATTCCTTTTTACATAGCATTGCTTGGGATAACCTAAGGATATGAATATAAAAATGGTGCGATATAAATCCTAGTAAGGGAGTAAATAAGGAATTACACTAAAAATAACTACATGTTTGGAAATATTCATATCAATGGATTACAAGAGAAACATTAACATAAAGAATGATATATCATGATTATCATAACATGGAAATGTGGCAACAACATTCAACATGATATTAGAATAAGTCATGGGTCATTGCACATGGGGCTTGAGTAAACCCTCATTGAACTTGAATTAGCAAGAGTAAACCCTCATTTTACTAGAATTATCTTGAGTAAAACATCATTTCACTTGACAAATCATGGTACTAATCTTTACACATTGCATTGGAGCATAATAAGGGATCACCCTTTAAAAACATTTCATTTCATGCATAAGTTTTCCACATGGATCGTAGAACATGAAATCATTAAACATCATAATTTATTCCACGAATAAGAGATGTGAAATAAATAAATTTAAGTCCACAATAAACATGTAAATGTTCATAAAGGTGAATAAAGTTGATGGAAAAATGGTTATGGTATTCAGTTACATGATGATTTTGGCATGTGGAATTTTGGTGTAACATCGACAACATAACGACATCAAGTAGAAATTTTAAAATGGGTTTTTGAGGGAGAAAGGGGTATCACATAATTTATACATGCAATAGAAAGTAAGGGGGTAATGTAACATAGTATCCCCTCATATATAATGAAATTCAGCTGCATAATATAAAATAATTGCTCGAATATAAATGAGAAAAGAGAAATTCATTACAGAATTTTGGCATGCTAATAGGTGTACACAGGTGGAATTAATGAGAGAGAAAGAGGTCCCACATCATTTAAAAATAAGGAGGGAAGTATGGGGAGGTGCTAAATCATACCCCAACATTTGTAAATAAAAACAAAAGGGTATAACAATATAAGGAAACTTGGACAAAAATTAGAAATAAAGGAAATCCCTTACATGGATGTGTGATCCAAAAGGCTTGGGAGAGGCGTGAGGGAGACTTCATGGGATATGGGGGCTCCATGGAAGGATTATAGAGATAAGAAGGTATAGTTTGGTCGAGCAATAATAGTTTTTATTGAAGAGGAATGGGAGATTGAGTGGGTTTATATAGGAAAAGATAAGAAATTCATTATTATTTTGGTTTTGGCCATTACATATTAGTCAAATAAAAACCACAAACCATCATAGGGTTTTTGAAAAAGGGGAGTGTAAATAATTATTTTATAAGGAAAATGGTCAATTTTTTAAAATATTTGGCTTTCTTATGTGGAGGTGAGTCACACTCTCACGGAATGCATTTTAAAGGTAAAAATATTTTATAATCCTTGTAGGGTCTACTAGGGCATCATAAAATCAATTAAACTAATAAAACATAGAATTATTTAAAGGTAAAACATATATTTGCAGAGCATACCTTTTATAGTATTTTATTACAACACAATTGGGTCATTATGATATCATAAAAAACATTATATATTTAAATGGTATTTATTTTTTTACCTAAAAACATGGCTATCTCAAAAAAATAGAAAAAAATCACCATTTGTTAATTCCGGAATTCTGAATCCTAAAAAATATTCATTTTATCTAAATAATATTCTAAATATGATAATTTTTAATTTTAAAATAAAAACTGAAATTTATTGAAAATTAAGGTGTTTTAACAAAAATAGTTTTCAAACCTTAATAAAAGTTTCAATTGTTAAAATTATGTGATCATTTATATTTATTAGAAACTAATTTAGTACTAATATTTTATTAAAATATTATTTAATTAAAAAATCTATTAATTCATCAAAATAGATTCCATAATTGAGTATTAACTAAAAATACTATTTGTGCTTTAATAACTTTTTACAAAGTAACAATAATAGAATGAATGTATAACCTTTATTCTATAAAACAATTATGCAGATAATCATAGTGATAGGGTCTAGTTACATAACCCCTTATAACAGCTGCATAAGACCTAAGGGTAAGGTGTGTGATAGTGAAATACTCTTGAGATGTCTTGGAAAACATCGCTCGAGTGGTAATCTCTATTAACATCCACTTCTCCTATAGGAGATTCTGTTTGTGCTTAATGTTTGGAAGCTTGTCTTAGGGTTTTTTAAGAGAGATTCCTAGTGAAACTAACTCCTTACAAGCTCCGACAAATGGGATTTATATTGAAAAATTCTACTATATGATGCCATAACTTCCTTTTTCTAAGTAAATTGGATTTGTTAATGCCCTATATTTATACTAATCATGTGATCAATATTCAATGACTATATTAGAAACAATAAAAATTCATAACGGTATTTTAAAATCCCAAAAACATATAACTGATGAAGTGCATAAGTTTAATATGACCATTTTACAAAATAATACATTTAATTTGATCAAGAGGAATTTTCATTAATAAAAGTATGGGTGGTTATGAAGCTCTCCCCTTTCTGTGTTTCTTTCCCATAATTTAAAGATGTGTATTATTTTTTATGAGTCTAAGAAGGTTTCTTGTCAAGAAGAACCTAGTGGTAGATAATACAACTCACTTATGTATCATGTTTTATGTTTCCATGCTTCTGAAGACACTAGAATAGTATGGCCTTTGGGCGCCTACTTGTGTATTGTTTCAAATATTCTGCAATAGTTATGCAATTTTAACATATGAAAAGGGAGGTCCTCTATAGTTAGTATTAGATAAAAGGTTTATTCATACTTTTGGAAACATGTATGAGAAAACATTAGAAAAAACTCTATGTAATTGTATAAAGATATGTGTAATGATAAAGAATAAGTATAGAAAAATGTCTAATAAATTTGGTAAAGGATAGAGTGAGTGGTTTCCTAAAATACATCCATGTCTAGGTACTAGAAGATTTTGTGGATATGACATAGATTTACCTTGGGGTAACAATATTGACAAGATGTTCAGGGCCTAACTTAGGGTAATATGGTACAAGACAACATGCCTTGCTACACACCTGTTTTGACACACCCGGGGGATATTCATTGAGAAATAAAAAACTCTTCAAGAACACTTATAAAGGATTTAAAAATAAGTTGAATATTAATAACCTAGGATAAACCTAAGGTTTCAAAGATTAAGGAAGGTTTCATAACATAGATATTCTATAAGTTACTTTTCATTATTATGCGGTTCCTCACAATGATAACTGTTTCTTACACTATGATTTCAATTTTAGTCTATTCTTGGAGCCCAAAGCAACCACATTAATGGTGATTGTGATGGATAATGCTACAATTTTACTCCAGATAAACCAAATTCTATGGGAGATATAATGAAAAAACTCATTACTTTTCTCAAATAAATTTCTCAAGATATGAATCATTTTATACTTTTTAATGAGAAATGGATGGAACAAAATTATGTTCTATATTTCATGTGGAAATGTCCACCATCTTTCATAGAGTCTTATGATTCAATTTTTATTGAACAATGGATCAGCACCACTGAAAAGATATTCAACATTATCCAATGTTTGAACCATGAGAACGTTATTATGGATTTTTATCATTTAAAAGGTGAAGCAGACAAATGGTGGATTATAATAAATAAAACTAGGCTGCACGATGAGATTGAATCCCAGGAATGTGAAGAGTTCAACAAATATATTTTTCAATATGTGTGTTCCTTAGATTCTTTATACCAATATAGAGAAAGAGATCCTTGATTTAAATAAAATGGATGATGAGTCAATTTTTACATATGAGGATAATTTCACGAGACATGCAAGGTATGATTCATGAATATTCATCCAACCATAATGCCAAGTTGATAGTTTCTTTAGTGGACTAAATCCAAGTATTATATGGGTGTTGGCCCTAATAGACTTTAGTGGCATTGAAGAGATTGTGCATTGTGAATTCACAATATAAATGAAGTTGGGAGTCCCATATCAACCTCCAGTGTTTTATATGAAAAGGGAGATGGAGTTAAAAGGAAACTCTAAAAACCATAGAGAAAAGAAGGAGTATTTTCCTTTATTCTCAAAATGTGGTATGAAGAATAGAGGAATTTGTCTTAAAGTGTATAATAAATGTTTTAAGTGCAGAAAGGAAGGTCACTGAGTAATTTATTTTCTAAATAATGGGAAAAAGTTATCTCAAAATGCTAAAAGAGAGAAAGATACACGTAATGATCCTCTAACAATTTAGTGCTAAAAGTGCAAGGAGGATAAGAATTATGGTAACCACTACCCAAAACCATGGGATGGGGATGATGATATACTTAAACAACCTATTAATCTGAAGGAAAAAGAGAAATATCATTCAATAACTATTTTAGATGAGGGGTGTGATAACAATGCGATGAAAGGTAAAATTACCACTCTAGGGATCTTCTAATGTCATATTTTATTGTGGATACACCCAATCATTCATATCTAAATAATTTAATATGTGTGTTAAGATTACACCAACAAAATTATATTTGAATTATCAAGGAAAACCCCTAATGGTATGATGATTTCATATCATGTCTACGATTCCTCTCCGATTGAAGTTTGTGGGAATGTGCTTCCAGAAAATCATGTCATTATTCCTTGGGATCAATTTGATTTCATCTTAGGCGTGGATTTGAACTTGTTTCATAAATACCATATCAATTTTCAAGAATGTAAATTCACGTTTTATATTTCAAGCCATCATATGATCATCCATCAATGTAACAATAAGAATAAACTTCTTTTGGAGATTAAATACACTATATGCATCTTAATTCCTATTCAATGGGGTTTATTTATCTCAAATGGTTGGGGAGGAAATGGACAATGATGTTATGCCTATTGTTAGATAATTTTTGGAGGTCATTTTAGAATAGTTTCCTAGTCTTCCACCAGAATGTGAATTTTATTTCCCAATAGAACATAATGTGGTTCCACATAAATATCAAAGTATCCTTATAAAATGTATCCTATTGAGTTTCAAGAAATGAAGAAACAATCCATGAAAACCTTGATAAGGTATTCATTTAGAAAAGTTTGTCACCTTAGGGTACACATGTACTTTTTGTGAAAACGAAATATAGAACAATGAGTTTTTACATTGATTATTTTTTTTAGAACAAGATCACGATCCAGAAAAAGTAACATCTTCCCCATATTTAGGAATTGTATGATCAACTGGGTAGAGTTCAATACTTTTTTAAGATGGACATAATTCTGGATATCATCAATTGAGGTTCATGAAAGATGATATACCCAAGTTGAAATTCCATAAAAGGAATGTACACTATGAATATATAGATATACTTTTGTGTCTTACCAATGCCCGCACAATCTTTATGGATTTAATGAATATATTATTTATGGATTACATTGATCAGTTTTCAGTAGTATTTATATATGATATTCTTATCTATTGAAAGGTAATGGAATATCATGAAGATCACATGGGAATTGTTCTAAAGACCCTAATGAAAGAGAAGATATATGAAAAATATACAATGTTTGAATTTTGGTTGCAAATGGTTTCATTTTTGGGTTACATAATATCAAGATATGGTATAATGGTAGATCCATCAAAGAAGAAGGATAATGAAAGTTGTCTTAGACAAAACATAAATACATAAATCATTAAAACTCTTAGTTTATATAGATATTAAAGATGGATTGTGGAGAATTTCTCAAGATAATATAATCTTAGGACCATGTTATCTTGGAAGGGTGTCAAGTTCCTATGGATAAATGAATGCGAGGAACATTTCAAGGAACCTAAGATAAGGTTATTTAGTGATCCCATACTTACGTTACCCTATAGTGTAGAATATTATTTCATCAATATTGAATCATCCATGAAGGGATTCGAATGTGTTATTACGAAGAACAACCTGGTTATAGAATCTACCTCATGGTAGTTGATAATTCATGAGAATAATTACCCAATTAGTGGTGGTAAATTTTGTATAAATGATATAGAGAAATTATCTTTCTAGAGAAAAGATTGATATATATACCAATCATAAAAGTTTGAAATATATTTTCATATATAAGGAGTTAAAGATGTGTTAGATAAGATGGTTATAGTTGATAAAGGATTATGACATCTTAATACATTACCATCCTGGGAAAGTGAACAAGGTGGATGATGCTTTAAGTTAGAAGGATCATTCTAGATTGTCCATGATGTAGGTAATAAACTATCCAATATTTGGATATTTTCAAAGGATAGATCAAGAAATATTAAAGGAAGGGAAAAAATATTATCCTTCTCAATTGACTATTCAACAATCTATCAATGTGAAGATTAAGGTGGTGCAGAAGGAAGATGTAGAGCTACAAAATAAAGTTATAAATTTCATTGAGTTTATCTTTGATCAGTATGGAATGATATGGTTTTGGAACCATGTATCTATTCCTTACATAGTATATTTGAAGAAGGAGATGGTAGAGGAAGCTCATAGTTCATCATTCCCTATTCATCAGGGAAGTACAAAGATGTATAGGGAATTTAAATAATACTTCTGGTTGGTTTTCTTGAAGAGATATATCACATATTGTTTTATCTCATTGTTTGGTATTCCAATATGTCAAAGCCGAAATACAAAATCGTAATGGGATGTTGCATCCATTACCCATTACTGAATGGAAAAGGATGAACATCACTATGGAATCTCCCATTGGACTTCCCAAAACTACTAAAGGGTTTAATCATATATGGGTGGTAGTTGATCATGTTACTAAGTTTTCACACATCATCGCTATCAGTTAATACTTCCATTTGGATCAACTTTCCGGGGTATAGATTAGGGAAGTATTAAAGTTACATGGATTAGCACATTTCATTATATCTTATTTTTATCATAGGTTCACATTAATGTTCATGATAAGTATTTAGCCAGAAATTGATACGGAATTGGTTTTCAGAACTTCTCATCACCCTCATATGGGTGGACAGTTTAAAAAAAACAATTCAAACCCTATAGGATATGTTGATATATTATTCTCTAGATTTCAATGGTGGTTTGGAGAAACACCTACCTCTAGTTGAGATTTCGTACTACAATATGTTTCACTGATGAATTTATGTAGAACCATGTGAATCCATATATTGGAATAAATGTATAGGTCCAATGTTCTAGGATGATTTTGGGGAAAGAAATATTTTAGAATCAGAAGGAAAAAATGATAACAGATGTTTACAACATACCAAAAGGGGGATATTGTTAGCTCCTCTCATAAGAAGGTGAAACGTTAAACTACTAAAGCTTTTAAGATCATTCAATTATATGTGTTTGGGATTATTAGTATGTAATAAATAAAAGGATATAACTAATTTATTACTTTTATTGATTAAATTTCTCATATTACTTGTGTTATGTTTCTAAAAACAAATTATGTCCTTAAAAATGTGTAGAGGCATTTGAAGTGGTGTAGAAAAGGAGTGTTGTTTTTCTCTTATGGTGATCTAATAATACATTAGGAATGAGTTTAAAGATTTATAATTTGATGTTTATTTTATGATTCATGGAACGTAACATTAAATCAGTGTAGTAAAAACACACACAAAAATGCACTTTCAGAATAGTAGAATATTTTTTTGGTGGTAATGGCTTTGATAATACTTGTCAAGCATTATACTTCTCATAATTTTTAGATAAAATATATTGGTACAATAGTTCATAAAAAAAATTGTGTTTACATATTTATAATTCTTTTATACGACCTTTTGAGATGTATTATAAAAAAAATCATGTTTAAAGTATCATCATGTTATTGAAAGTTCTTGTGTTTTTATTGTTAAAGGTGATAATCTTAAAAAGTATGAAAATTGATTATTTGATTGGATATTTCTTGGATATCCTCCAAATGTAATAGGTTATATTTGTTTTAAAAAATAACTTGGAATGATAATTGATTTTGATAATGTGAAAATGGTAGAATTTTCAATGAAATATGTTTTATATTATATTATCAATTACAGAAATAGAAATGATAGTTACTTCATTAAACAAATAGATTAAATTTTTGTCATAGATTAATGTGTTGAAGATAAAAAATTTGTGAAAGTAGATTCACCCATTTTATATAATTATGGGAAATTAAATTTAAATCATATGAGGATAATAAAAAAATTTATGGTCCAAAACGACATAAAAAATCATGGAAAATAAGATTAAACTAGGATTACAATGAAAAAGACTCCTAGTAATTCATCTATCTCTCATGTTAAACCTAAATATGTATAATATGATTTAAAACATCCTGAGTGGGTTTATTATATGAATGATTAATTAGAACAAATTAAAAAGGATGAGACTTGGGAGTTAGTTCCCAAATCTAAAGACAACAATGTGGAATGAATAGAGTGGGTATTCCAAAACAAGTTGAATGAAAAAGGATATGTAGTGAAAAATAAATAAATTCTATTGTGTAAAGGTTATTCGAAATTTATATAAGTGTTCATTGATGAAGAATACTATATTTTATAGCTTCAATTTTGGATTTAATGTTTGTAGTTTAACATTTTATAGGCATTAAAGTGCATAAAATATGCCCCTTTTGTGTCTAGAAAAAATATTCCTAGATATATTAATTTTTTTATAATTTTCAGTTTAAATATGAAGAAAATAAGAATTATATATATGTTCTATAATATAGATATACATTATCCTGACAACGATGATGATATAAGAACCATAAAATATATATTTTATTTCTCAAGGGAATTATGTGTTTGTAGGAACACTAAGAAGAAACATTATGTTATTTTGATCAATTATGAGATAGAATGCGTGGCTAAAAATCATGGAATAACTCAGTGAATGTGGATAAAGACATAGATTTATGAATTGATGGTTAAGGTGAGGCCACCACTTTTTTTGGATTTGATAATAATTTTTTTATAAATTTATAAAATAATAATGATACAATTTCATGAATCAAGAACATTAATAATAAATATAACATTACTAAGGATCTTGTAGGGAGAACATAATTGAAGTTGGAGTAAATTGTTATAAAATTTCATATATCTTATTTGTTCACCCATGAAATTTTTAAATATACTTATCAGAATCAGTGATTGATGTTTGATATTTAACCTCACCTATATCATGGATGAGGTACAATGTTCATGAAACCTCTCGCAACTTATTTTAGGATATTATTATTAAATGGGGGAGAATGATTTGTAACATAAAATTTTTGATAGCATTAAATGATATGTTCATTAATTATTTAGAAGGAATGATATGTTTTAGGGGTAATTTTAAAAGGGGAAATCCATTATTTATGTTTTTTAATTATGTAGGAACTATTACAACAATTTTTTTGAATTATGGTCTATAATATTTATAAGATGATTTGATTTGATACCGAGGGTGGTGATGAAGGATTAATTGGATGAACTAATTGATGTGTTTTCAAGTGGTATCTCATCATTATAAATTATTATTTAATCATAAAGAATGTTTAATAGGTCTCAGATTGATGAAAAATTAAATATAGACCAATACTAATAGAAAACATGTTATTATTTTTTAAATGTTCTAGTTTCCTACACCCTCTTCCCTCATATAGGATTATAATTATTTAATTGTGATCTATTGATAAAAATTAAGAGTTTGGAAGTGATTTATGTTTCGGGGTTAATAAAAAAATTAAATGGTGGAGATAATTGAGACCATGATATATTGAGATGATTTTTTGAAGAAGTGGTTGGAGTGGATATTAATTATTATGCTGTATTTTTTATAGAACATAAAAAGTAATAAAGCATACATTTATTATGAGGTGAATATGTTTGTAGATTTATTTAGATGGAGCATAAACTGGTTTATAGTGATTACAGATCATGAATAGAGTTCATAATTAATGTTGTTAAAGGAATATATCTCAGGCCATAGATCATGTAATTGTGTCATATAAGATGATTGACAATGATGGTTTGTACTGCAAAATAGATAATACAACACAATAGAATCGAAGTTAGTTTTAGGTGGCCTAGTTTAGTTTAAATACTCCAGTTTATCAAAATATGGATACGATGTAAATAATTTTGAACATATTTCCCAAGCCACTATAATATTAATAAACTATATACAATAAATAAATAACATGTAATAGTGGATGTTGATATGAGGTACTCATTACATATAAGTAGGACCACACATTAGAGTATATGAATATTTTTTTGGGTCATTATATTTTTGAAGGTACTTGTATCATAGTTGAGGTGCCACATCACAAGTAATAATTTATCTCTAAATTAGTGGCTTACATGCCATATGGAATTGAGAGTGTTTATTTCCATGCCACTAGAATTTTTTAGGCCACTATTCCACAATAACCACATAACCCCAAAATGTGTTCATGTAGTAAAAAATAATTATTGTGAACTACTATCCTACACCCCAAAGGAGGATTGAATGTGACAAAAATGGAAAAATTGGAAGTCCCAAGAAACTTATTGAATTGGATTTCTCTAATAAGATTGGTGATTATTTCATCGTTTTATAACTACTGATTCTAATTTTATGGTGGATATTAATTTGAAAATAAAGATAGGGTTGTGTTTGAAGAATATTATTTCAATTCAAAAATAAAATTCATATTTGAACTGAAATAAAATGTAAATATTGTGAAGATCTAATAAGTAATAGAATAATAATTTTGATATTAAGGGAAGAACACGGGGAGGGTGATATATATAGAGAAGAAGTTATGGATGCATAAAAAATGATATTATCAATGGTAAAATGAAGGAAGAATGTGAATAAAATATAAGTGGTTGTTGTGCATAATATATGAATTAGAAACATGGCCATTACAAAGTTATAAAGTAGTTTTTTTCTTTTATTATGTAGTTAATGTAGAATAAAATTTAATAAAATATACCCAATCAATAACTTGGAGGAATTCTGTTTGGTTAATGACTATTAAATTTTTATTTATATATATATTTGTAAAGTATGTGATATACTTATGTGTAGGATGCACCAAAATATTATTGGGAGACATATAAGAATGATTTTAAAGGTTATACCCTAATCGTTTCCACTCAAATAAAGATTCTTGTGGGCCACGTGATCCTGGAAAAATACATATAACACTAAGAACTATCCTTATAACATTGTTAGGTGAACCTTTTAAATACTCTTGTGTTCCATTTTATTGTTGGGAATACGGAAGTGAAGATAAAATATATCACTATTCTTTAATTAGTGGAAAATTTTATTCATTGATGTGACATACAAAGAATTTATATAACTGATTCACCTTCTGGTGGACTCCCATAGACCATATAGGTGGATTCTCAGTCTCTCCTAATCAACTATATAACTTCACCACATTTTTGTATACTCTAGAGTAAGTTTTGGTACTCCTATGGTATATGAAACTCTAATACATTTATAGTAGAGGTTAACCATGAAAGGTATGCTATATTTGGAAATAGATCTTGTCATGGTTGTTACAAATGGAATCAAGGGGCTTGTTATGTTATTATTTGTGCAGGGTTTTTTGAAGTTTATAATATAGAGTACTTGAAAGAAACCATATCAATGAGATTAGATAACCCCTATTTAAGAAATTCTTATGTTACCATTATTGGGGAATGTTTCTTTAGTTTTTTATTATTACGATGTGATGATTTCATAAAATGAAATGTAGTCAATTTCTACTTGGTTTATGGTTTAATTTTACACTGAATAGGTTAGAGATTCATTATTTCATGAAACATTTTAGTAATATAGAACTCATACGAAATTCGTGCGTTCAGGAGTGTTTGGTTATTTGATTTTGGAAAGTTGGTTCAGATGTTTAAATTGTTGAAAAAATCTAAAAAGTGTTCACTTGTTTAATCTTTTAGTGGGATTGTACTCATCTAAATCAGGTACCTTGATTTTTAGTATCACAGGGTATATGGATCATGTGTGTGAGTGAGTTTCATGACCCTTAAATATAAAGGGTGGCCAAAATATGAAATGGTGTGAGAATTGGGTGTAGATAGATAATTTTACGGGTTAGTGGGTCATTCAACCATTACAGGTTTCCATATTTTTGATATCAATATTTTGATTTATTTATTGAGAATAAAACATAGTGTTTAGTGTGATACATCTTAGTCATGTACATAATGGGACACTTGAGTGTTGAGATGAGTATGTATCATACACGATGGTCCAAGTGTAGTCATGGTAGCTAGAGTATCTAGTTGATATAAGAGGCCAATATGATGATAAGATATGGGTGAGTTTTCTATGACTTATTCAGATTTTTCACCGAGAGATATATGGATTTGATCCATACATTTAATATATATGTAAGGAGTTTTAGTATTTTTATCCTATATTAATAAGTGGGAGGGTGGAACACAAGATGGTGAATATTTTATTGGTTCATTTGAGATCTTTTTTTATCATATTAAGATGACTCAAGGGGAAAAAGTGGAATAAGTGTTTCATATGGTCATTGGACCAGTGAAACACTGGTGGGACGTAATGGTGTATGTTCATAAAAGTGTGGGAGTTACATGGAAATTATTTTTCTGAGAATATTTAAGAATTTTTTCCATATTATAATTGAGGAAAAGCCGCTGAGTTTATAAAATTTATATTTGTTGATATTTATTTCATAGACTATGCTAATATGATCATGGGTATTCTATGTTTTAATTTATAATTAGACGGAGATGATATTTACATGGTTTAGTGATTTGAGGATAGTGGTTTATATTCATTTCGGGTAATGTTGAATTTTTTTTCGTCTGACCTCATTTTCATATGTTGTGAGCCATTAATTTATAGTTGTAGAGAATTTGATTGTAGGTAGTTCACTCATCCAGGTTGTGATATTAGGTGGTAAAGGTAGTGAAATTTCTAGAAATAGTAAGAAGGGATATGATGATTCATTGGGGAATTTCGGGTAGGGGATCATCGCTTCACCTTGGAGTGGGTCATCACCTCTGTGTTTTTAGAGTTGGGTGTTGGGGAAAATTTAGATTAAGTGTGATTGACTACCCACAGAATGTTAATATTACTTGTAGATGGCAAATTTTTAGAGGTTATAAAGAGAATTCCTAATTTTAGTTCATGGCCATGAAATTGGGAAGAATTATGAATTTGATGTGGGGAAAATGTAATTATATATATTTAATTTGCATCATTTGACCACGGTATTGGACATGATTTAAACAAAAATGGATAATAGATTTCAAATATGGTGACACCACTTGGAAGAAATATATATGGAGGTCAGGGTTTTGTCCAGAATCATGTAGATAAGCTAATTTTAAATAATCATTCTAGAGAACCATTATTGATCAGAGGTATTCCATAATTATGTTGGTTCTTATTTTATAAGAAATGTAATGATACATTGTGTGTGTGTGATGTGAAAATAGATGACCAAGTTCTAGTTGTTGTTTGCATATTGAGTATGATTCATCATGAGGTACATTTAATTGATGGTAAGTGTGAGATCTACATTGAAAACTAGGTGTGATGTCATCATCATGTCTATTATTGTATTTTTATGACCGAGTTAGTGATTCATATGTTGAAAAGAACCTATAGTTGTAATTATGTTGTTTTCTTTATGCCTATTATCCATGGGGATTTGGAATTGAAGGATACATTTGACATCATCCCAATTATTCATGAGAGTGATGAATAGAATTTTCACATTTTGAAAATTGTTAGTTCATTTCATAGTCAGAGGTAGATCAAAGAATTATTTTTCTATAATACATAGGTTTTAATAGATATAGAATTTAAGATGTAGGATTTAAAGAGTAAAACTATCCTAGCAGCATTTAATTGTGAAACATTGAGTTGGTGGAGGTTTCATCAGAAAATGGAGGGCCATTTTGTGAACATGGTCATGGTTTTAGTATATCTTGTTTGATGAAAAATGACACTGAGTACCCATTGTTCATGTACTGGGTACACAGTGACATTAGTAGTGATCCAATAAGACAAAGTTCGTCATCGAGTGGATATTAACCCATGTTTGGGTAGCTAATAGTGTACCATGTACCCAATTAAGGATAAAATGGTTTGGAGTATCTTAAATGATGGGGTTTTAATTATTAATTATTTGATTAGTTTACATAGTTTTTCATTAAAATGAGAAACCCATCATTTGCGTTTGAAAAGGGAATATCAACCCCTATCTCTTTATCTCCCTCTCATATCCACTCTAGTAGATTTCATTATCATTTTTCCTATTATTTGAATATTCTTTCTTAGGGATCTATCTTAGGTAAGGATTAGATCCCTGATTCACATATTTTATACATTAGAAACATTGACATAGATTACAACTAAAATAGTTATTTTCGATTATTTTCTCTAGAATTGAGTTTTTTCTTTATGTAAAATTAAAACATAGAATCTAATAAGCTAATTCCTAAAAAAATTATAGGTGGTGAATAGATATTTATTTAATTATATTAATTATTATAATATTAAATTATTGTATGTTAATAGATGTGTGAGAGAATAATAATAAGACCGACTATAGTCTCTAGGATTCAAGAAGGAGTCCTAGGGGTATTCTAGAGTGTTTATCTGTGGATATGGATTAAATTATGAAAATGTAGCATTATATGGTGGCAGATAGACTAAGTACTTGATTGAAATGTTTATTATGTTGTCTCTTATTATAGTTTAAAATCATGGGGTTTGGTGGAATCATAATTAACTTATATTTTTTGATATTGATATATTGTTTACCGATGGTGGGGGATGAAGGTTCTCTTGGTTTGCTGTCGTAGTATATTAGTGTTTCCATACACCATTGTGGTTGAGGCCATTTTATTATCTATACATGGGGGAGGATAGCAATGACCAGATGTTTTCTAGTGGGACGATTTGAATATGTGTAACTTAGGTTAATGATGTTTAAAATGATATGGATATAGGTAAATAAAAAAAATTGTCAATGGGTTCTATTTAGATATTGTGAGACCTATTTGGGGATGATATTCTCCCAATGAGATGGTAATGTATCAATCAATGGATGAGTTGGTGATGCATTATTCATTATTTTGTTATAGGTATTATGATGAGTTATTCTCCTAGTTTTTTGAAGAGGGGTGATTATTCATTCTCTATTAGGGTGTGTTCAGATTATGGGCACATTATGTACTTCATGAATTGAACAAAGAAGGGTGACTACATTATAATGCCCTGACCCTAGATATCCAGAGTCGGTGGATTATTACATAACATTGGCATGATCACAAAGGATCAAGTCTCGAAAGACCGATTAGTTTAGTAGTCTTGGAAACACTAGATTTATTCATAAGTCTTAAATTACATCATATGGTAAAAAAACTAAAACAACAACTTGTCTTCATATCCCCTCATACTATCCTTGCAGGTCATTAATAAATTACTTCTTCTCATCCTGGAAAAAATAAAATACTAAAAGGGGTGAACTTAGATGCTCAGTAAGGATAACAATATAGCATAAGCTTTTATAGATAAGCCTAAAGACTTAAAGCAATTTATAACTAAAAAAATCCTTTTAAACTTGAACTTCAGCATAATATGGCAAAGATAAAATGAAATAATTCCATTTACTTATTCACATGGATATTCTACTAGTCGAACAATTACATGGAATATCAATAACCACTTTCATAATGATGGAATGCATAATGCCAGACTATCACAAAAACATATCCAAGGCCTCGTGCCAAGACTACAAATAAGATTTTTCCAAGGCCTTGTGCCAAGAAACTAGTTTGTCTCATGAGACCTACCGATGCATCGAGGAGCTATAGCGGGCTCCACCCTTCACTTATTAAGTCCAATGAATTCCTCATATGAATAGGTTTAAACATAACATAAACATTCATATTAAAACTAGCATACGAAATGTCAATACTTTAACCACAAACCATGAATGGTATAAAAATAGCACATCCATAGTCAAACATAACTCATTTGATACAATATGGAATATTGTATTGTATCACATTAACCTCAATCAAGAATAATTAAGGATGTTTACATAGATGAAAATAATCATCAAAACTATTTGAGAGAAATATCCCCCTTTTTCTTGAAATCATTTAAAAGTCACACTATTTGTCAAGAATCCATTTTAAAATAGATTTTTGAAACAAAGTGTCCCATACCACTTTGAAACTTTTTAAAAGGAGTTTTAATTTTAAAACATTAATGTCCATATAAATAAATCCTTAAAACCATTTTTAAAACATGGACATTAATGAGAAAGATTTAGAAGAATAAGTCTTTAAAACATTTAAAAATGGTATTTTAGTTAGAGTTTCTAACCAAAAGAAAGACACTTGAATACAAATAATTGAGGTAATAAGAACATTTTAATATCATGAGAATAAAGGAATTCATGATATACTATGTAAAAGTACATTATATACACCACATAAAAGTGATTTGGTGTATAACAACAAAGAAGTCTCACTGGAATGTAAATTGAGATGAAATCTCTCATAAAGGCTGTATCCTTAGATTAAGGATAAATCAACGACATAGTTATGTGTGAAAAATATAAATACACTAAATATGATTGTATATTTAGTGTAAAACAATCCAAGGAAATTCACACATAATCTTGTAAAAACAACACCAATGAATTGGATGTTTAACTCAACAAATGGAGAATGAGTTAAAATTACTCTTATCAAATTCATATCGATGACTTGAGAAATTATCAATGGAGTGATTATGTGTATCAATAGTATATCCACAGGAAGGGGAGTAGAAATTATGACATAATAAAAAGAATAGTGATTCCACACATAATCTTGAAGTAATATAATCAATGAAATATGCGTAAAGCCAAATGAGTGGAAATTGAAATTTCAAATTCCCTTATCGATTTGGTAACTTATGAAACATACACCCATGAAAGAAGGATCATACCATGATGATGTAAATACCCATAAATTAAAGTATATTACACAATTAATACAATCATGGGCAGTACATATACACCACATGCAATAATTAAGTGGTGAACAATGGAATTCTCACGAAATTAAGATTGAGTTAAGAAACCCCTTACTTTGTACTTTTTCCTTGGATGATGGTAGGTTAACCTCCTGTATAATGGTGAAAAAATTGTTATTTAATTATACAAGAATCATTTACATTAATATGATATCATATACGATCTTTTAACATTGATTTGTTAATAATATCTTAGTATTATCGTCATTTCAGGTGTTAACTTACTCATTTTCCTTTATATTCTTTGTTACGTAAGCCATGTTTGTTAAGGATAGTTTCTATCTTATTCATATCCAGAATTATATCAAGTCCTTAAAAATTATTTTTAAATCATCAAATGATAATTGTACTTGAATGGATACGATGGAGAATGAATCTCGTCACTTTCGTGGAGATGGTAGTCCGTACGTACGCACGAGCGACAATATCATTCTTTTGATGTTAAAATAATATATAATTGGATGGTATATCATATATGAAGAATAATTATCATGTTATATTTATTATTTACATTAATTACACATCATTATTATACCCATCCAAATAATAAGTTATTGAATAACTATTACACCACGGCGTGGAGACGGTAAGCCGTACGTACGCACGTATGGTGACATGTCATTCAAAGGATGGATGGAATACTGAATATGGTTTTACTATATTTATAATAACATCACAGTATATATAAGATACTGGAGTTATTATTTTAGAATGAAAATAACAAATAAAGAAAAAGTGGAAGAAGAAAGGAACTTGAAAGAGGGTGGTGAAAACATTACCTCTTCTTCGTGTTCTTCCTTTTGATTTGATCAAAAGGACTCCGTAGGATGGATTTATGACGAAGTTAAGGCCTCTAGGATGAAGTTAGGGAAGTTGAGAGAGTATTTGGGCAGGTTTTGGCCGAACCAAAAGGCTTTGAAGGTGTGATGTAATGAGAAGAAGGAGTGCCCTTTTATAAGAGGGGTGAGGGCACCTTTGGAAAAGCAAGAAATATTATTTTATAATAAATTCATATTCAGTTTCTAATGGATCCAAAGTTTATTATTTAAATTTTAAGGTGGGTATGGGTCTAAAACCACTCAACCAATAGAGTTTAGATAGGTTTGGGTCATTATATTAACCTTATATTTTAGTTTTAACTCTTAGTTAATTAGTTTAACACTTACCATGCCACTTTGTATTTTTATATTATATAGTTAATAAACATACTATATACATCTAAGAGACCCCAAAGTGGTCAATTAATGATACAAATATCATTATATAAGTCTCTTGGACTAACCATAGATTTTTAGGAGTTTAATATCAATTAATAATATAATATTTGTTTTAAAAACTCTTTTATGTCAATTTTGACAGTATTCAAAAATTGATTTTTGTAAAAATCATAATAGAATGATTACTTCTAAAAAAATTAATTAAATCAATAATAAAATGTCATATTATCCTATAAAATTAGTGTAATTCATAAGAAGTCTCAAATTATATTTATTTGGATATTTATAATATCAATTATCTTAATTTTTCACTATTATGGTAATTATTGCATCATCATTGTGTCATAAATAAACTAAATTATTTAATGTCTAAAAAATTGTAAATAAAATATCATTATGTAGGAAATCTTTTTATATTTCTAATGAATATTTATAGTGTAAAATCCAACATATATAACCCTATGTAAAAATTGTTTCGCTAAAAGATATATGCTTATGTCATTTTTGTAATTACTTTAACTTAACTAATATAAAGTGTCATTATCACTTACAAGTGGATCCATGGGGTCCCAAAATCGACCCAAATATGCCCATGGTCGGCCATGTATCAACCAATAGGGTTAAGACACGTTTTAGGGTAATTTAATATTATTATAATATTATTTATTTACCCTTATTTACCGGATTTACCCTTTAACCATGGTAAATAAAATATTTACTGAAGTAATTATTCAAAATGTCTAAAAATAAAAGTTACCTATTTACAAAATTTGGAAATCCTGATTCAAAATGTGGAATACATTTTTCCAAATTCAATACACAGAAGTGGTAGAAATTAATTTAAAATTAATTCCCATTCTTAAAACAAAAAGCGTGTTTTTATGAAATAATAACTATCAAAAGATTGACAATTGTTTATGTTCGGTTTAAATGTGAAATTATGTTAAATGACCCACATTGTATGACATGGTCAATATATATTTTAAATATAATTTAAAACCACTCAAATTCATAATTTATCACTATTAAGTATTTCTATTAAAAAAGTTGTTTTTAATTAAAATTTAGTAATTTTTACTATTCATCAAAATATAAAAGTTATCCGAAACTTACCAAAATTTCACCCTAGGATAATTTCGTTATTCAGAATCCAAAAATGAAGTCTATTTTACCGAATTCAAAACATAAAAGTTTCATTTATTAATTTAAAATTGATTCCTGCTTTCGAAACCAAAAGGCGTATTTTTAAGAAATAATAACTATCAAAAGTTTGACACTTGTTTATGTCCAATTTCATGGTGAAATTACTTAAAATGACCATAATTGGATTAAATAGTAAAAATATAATCTATTTATACTTCCAAAACATTAAAATTTATAATTTAACAATATAAATTATATTGATTAAAAAAGTTGTTTCCAGTTAAAATATAGTATTTTTCACTATTCACCCAAATATGAAAGTTATCAGAAGGACACCAAAACATTATTGATACTAAATTATTTTGTCCCGATTCTAAAGAAGAATTTAATTTTGTCAAATTTAATGTATAAAAGTTTCAAATATTGGTTTTAAAAAGGATTTTCCATTAAAAGGTGGTAAAATTTCATTTTTTTGAAAAATACTTCTTTTATCTGAAAAAATGAATTTGTTCATAAATCATGTCTTATAAACACATAATATGGATTATAATTATATGTATAATATAATATTTAAAATTTAGTTAATACTATTCATAACCTCTTTTCAACGGCTAGTTTGGTAAGTTGTGGTGTACTTGAACTCAGTGTTGCGTACAACACACGCTATTGTATTATTCAAAGAGAAGTGTACCGTGGAAGATTGGGGTGTTACATTCACCCCTCCTTCAATAAATTGCGTCCTTGTAATTTTAAAAATTGGGCCTGAGAATATAATGTAAAGTACCACATCAGAAAAAGATTCAATAAAACTATCACTTTAAAAGAAATAAAGAGAGGTATAAAGGTCACCCAAGATAACCAATACTAGGATTCCAGGTAGGAAAACATGGATATGGATGATAAACTAAGTGTCAAGTTCTGATGGAGAGGGATTGAAATCATGATCAGGAGAAATTTAACAATAAGAAAACCACAAACTTGGGTTGGGACAAACGATCATTAGTCTCATAGTAGGAAAAGTAAACGGACAACATTTTTTGTTTTAAGTTACATTACATAAGGATGAGGAATTAATTTATGATATTGACTAAGAATATAAAGATATATACTTACTTTTTAAGTAGAGTTTCATTCTTTAATAAATTTCCACCACTAACTCATTTTTTTTAAACGATGAGTATTCAAGAAGACATGGTCACACTGGAAGTGCTAGAATAAACTTCTATAGAATCACATGATCCAAACAGGATAAAATATATATTTACATTTTCTTTAGAGATTAATCAAAACCAAAATGGTTAGTACAAGATCTAATGATCCCCCAAAAGTATATTCCTTGAGAGAAATAAACACTAATCTTAATTTCTAAAATTAAACCAATAATACCCCAAAGTTAAATAAATACCATTAAATAATCAATTGTCCTTAAAATCCTTCAATATAATTCAAACTAATATTAAAACCCAAAACATAGAAGAATTTGATTATGTAGTCACCCATGTTAAATTTTATCTCCAAATGACATCAAATACTCTTAAAGTCACATACTTAATAGTAATTAACCTCATAACATATTCTCTATTATAGGTTAATCATTTACATAAATAACCCAAATCACTATAAATCCACAATAAAAACGTAGATAAAAATACATCATTACTCCACAAATGAAACCCCACAGTATTCTATTTTCCTTGGGCATATAGTGTTCCCAAAAAAGCAAACATCTTCCAAAATAACATTTATCACTTAATCACCAAATCATTTTCCTATTCCAAGGGTATTCATTTGATAAGACATAAGAACCCAAATCAACTTATTATTGATCAATAAAATCATTTAACTAAAAATAATTAGTCACACTATCCAGGGACTTCACGTAGTCCAGTGGTAGGCGATAAATCTCAATCGCACTTTGGTTGTGGGTTCGATTCCCACAGCTTTGTCCGACGCGATGGGTTGTCACACGATCTGCGTGTTGTCCCTTTTAAAAACTATATTTTATAACATTACCAAAATGAGATAAATTTTTCATAATAACCATAACATAATTTAACCACAAATCTTATCTCATAACTTGCATTTTCATCCCAAATTATAATAACTTATAATTATCTCAAACCCAATGATCATATAAAACCAAATGGTTATTTATAACTATATCCACAAGAAAAGAGATAATTCTTCCTCAAATATCATTCTCACATGGTAAACTGTAGGGTTACAAATAAAAGAGAAAATTATTCCAAAGTAAACCCATCAACAAGGAGCACTAAAACTTTTTAAACATTTCTCCAAAGATTTATTTCCACATAGCTTCTTCTTTGACCAAGAAAATATCCTATAGAATTGGTCATTCACTTGGGTAATGGCTAGGTCCCCTACATTTACGGCAATTGACTATAAATGGACTCTTGGGACCATTTTTATCTTCTTACATAGTACTCTTCATTTTTCTTCGGCAATTCTTCACTTTATGTCCTTCCTTCCTGCATGTAAAGCATTTCTTTGTCCCATTGAGACACTTTCCTGGGTGTCTCCTTCCACATTTCCTACATGATGGAAATTGAGGATTCCTTTCTCCATGGTCTCCACTGCTGGAGCTCTTATCATTCATCACCTTTATCCTCCTTGTTGAGTCCGGGAGTTGGTTAATATATATGTTGTTGATCATATTTTTGGAAAACTGATTTGGCGTAAAGATGATATCTTTTACGCCTATCAACATTCCATTTTGTTGCTCATTTACACGACCGTTCACAACTTGTACATCATTCTCAAAGTCACTATGACTTCCTTGGAATCTAGCCATTGACTAAAACTAGAAGTTACTGTGTGAGTAACAATAGTCATTAAATAATTTAGAGATTAACGTGTCACCATATTCTCAATTTGAAACATATTAGGATTTAACAAGGTCATTTACTCTCATCTTATATATATATATTACTTTAAATTGGTTTTTAAAGAAAATGTAAATTATCCTAAGCATATCCCCCGGGAGTGTCGTAACCAAGAGTGCAGCAAGGTCCGTTGTCGTTCACCAGTTCCCATTCGAGTCTAGCTCAAAGCGGTGTTTTCCGGTTTTACCCCTAGGTACATCTATGCCAGAGCCGCCTCTACCTGCTCGTATCCATACAGGGATGTATTGCTCGGAAAACTCACAAAATTTCTACAATACCAAAATTCTAGGAAGTTATTCCATACTAATCCTCACAGTTCATATTAGGTCTACGTGCTCTAATCAGAGTTTATCTAAATCTAGCTTCCAAGGATTATACTAAACTTCCTCAAATACCAACTGTACTGCCCCGATCCTAGATACCTAGAGTCGGTGGATTATTACATAACATTGACATGATCATAAAGGATCAAGTCTCGAAAGACTAATTAGTTTAGTAGTCTTGGAAACACTAGATATATTTATAAGTCTTACATTACATCATAAGGTAAAAAACTAAAACAACATCTTGTCTTTATACCCCCTCATAGTATCCCTGCAGGTCATTCATAAATTACTTCTTCTCATCCTGGGAAAAATAAAACACTGAAAGGGGTGAGCTCAGATGCTCAGTAAGGATAACAATATAGCAGATGCTTTCATAGATAAGAATAAACACTTAAAGCAATTTATAACTAAAACAAAAGTCTTTTAAACTTGAAGTTCAGCATAATATGGCAAAGATAAAATGAAATAATGCCATTTACTTATTCACATGGATATTCTACTAGTCGAACAATCACATTCAATATCAATAACCACTTTCATAATGATGGAATGCATAATGCCAGACTATCATAACCACATAGCCAAGGACTCGTGCCAAGACTACAAATAAGATTTTGCCAAGGCCTTGTGCCAAGACACTAGTTTGTCTCATGAGACCTACCGATGCATCAAGGAGCTATAGCGGGCTCCACCCGTCACTTATTAAGTCCAATGCATTCCTATATGAACAGGTTTAAAAATAGCATAAACATTCGTATTAAAACTAGCATATGAAATTTCAATACTTTAACCACAAACCATGAATGGTATAAAAATAGCACATCCACAGTCAAACATAACTCATTCGATACAATATGGAAGATTGTATTGTATCACATTAACCTCAATATATAATAATGAAAGATGCTGACATAGATGAAAATAATCATCAATACTATTTGAGAGAAATATCCCCCTTTTTCTTGAAATCATTTAAAAGTCACACTATTTGTCAAGAAGCCATTTAAAAATAGATTTTTGAATCAAAGTGTCCCATACCACTTTGAAAATTTTTAAAAGGAGTTTTAATTTTAAAACTTTAATGTCCATATAAATAAATCCTTAAAACCATTTTTAAAACATGGACATTAATGAGCAAGATTTTGAAGAATAATTATTTAAAACATTTAAAAATGGTATTTTAGTTTGAGTTTCTAAACAAAAGAGAAACACTTGAATTTAAATAATTGAGGTAATAAAAATATTATAATATCATGAGAATAAAGGAATTCATGATATACTATGTCAAAGTACATTATATACACCACATAAAAGTGATTTGGTGTATAACAACAAAGAAGACTCAATGGAATGTAAATTGAGATGACATCTCTCATAAAGGCCGTATCCTTAGATTAAGGATAAATCAACGACATAGTTATGTGTTAAAAAAATAAATACACTAAATATGATTGGATATTTAGTGTAAAACAATCAAAGGACATTCACTCATAATCTAGTAAAAACAACACCAATGAATTGGATGTTTAACTCAACAAATGGAGAATGAGTTAAAATTACTCTTATCAAATTCATATCAATGACTTGAGAAATTATCAATGGATTGATTATGTGTATAAATAGTATTTCCATAGGAAGGTGATTGGAAATTATGACATAATCAAATTAATAGTGATTCCACACATAATCTTGGAGTAATATAATCAATGAAATGTGCGTAAAGCCAAATGAGTGGAAATTGAAATTTTAAATTCCCTTATCGATTTGGTAACTTATGAAACATACACCCATGAAAGAAGGATCGTACCATGATTATGTAAATATCCATAAATTAAAGTATATTACACAATAAATACAATCATGGGCAGTACACATACACCATATGCAATAATTAAGTGGTGATCAATGGAATTCTCACGAAATTAAGAGTGAGTTAAGAAACCCTTTACTTTTTACTTTTTCCTTGGTTGATGGTAGGTTAACCTCATGTATAATGGTTAAATAATTGTTATTTAATTATAAAAAAATAATTTACATTAATATGATATCTTATATGATCTTTTATCATTGATTTGTTAATAATATCTTAGTATTATCGTGATTTCGGGTGTTAACTTACTCATTTTCCTTTATATTCTTTGTTACGTAAACCGGGTTTGTTATGGATTGGTTGTATCTTATTCATATACAGAATTATATCAAGTCCTTAAACATTATTTTTAAATCATCAAATGATAATTATACTTGAATGGATATGATGGAGAATGAATCTCGTCGCTTTCGTGGAGAAGGTAGTCCGTACGTACGCACGAGCGAGAATATCATTCTTTTGATGTTAAAATAATATATAATTGGATGTTATATCATATAGACAGAATAATTATCATGTTATATTTATTATGTACATGAATTACACATCATTATTATACCCATCCAAATAATAAGTTATTGAATAACTATTACGCCATGATGTGGAGACGGTAAGCCGTACGTATGCACGTATGGTGACATATCATTCAAAGGATGGATAGAATACTTAATATGGTTTTAATATATTTATAATAACATCACATTTTATAGAAGATACTGGAGTTATTATTTTAGAATGAAAATAACAAATAAATAAAAAGTGGAAGAAGAAAGGAACTTGAAAGAGGGTGGTGAAAACATTACCTCTTCTTCGGGTTCTTCCTTTTGATTTGATCAAAAGAACTCCTTAGGTTGGCTTTCTGACTATGTTAAGGCCTCTATGATGAAGTTAGGGAAGTTTAGAGAGTATTTGGGTAGGGGTTGGCCGAACCAAAAGGCTTTGAAGGTGTGATGTAATGAGAAGAATGAGGTCCCTTTTATAAGAGGGGTGAGAGGCACCTTTGGAAAAGCTAGAAATATTATTTTATAATAAATTCATATTCGGTTTATAATGGATCCAAAGTGTATTATTTAAATTTTAAGGTGGTTATGGGTCGAAAACCACTCAACAAATAGAATTTAGAATGGTTTGGGTCATTATATTAACCTTATCTTTTAGTTTTAACTCCTAGTTAATTAGTTTGACACTTACCCTGCCACTTTATATTTTTATATTATATAGTTAATAAACATACCATATACATCCAAGAGACCCACAAGTGGTACATTAATGATACACCTATCATGATATAAGTCTCTTGGACGAACCTTAGATTTTTAGGAGTTTAATATCAATTAATAATATAATATTTGTTTTAAAAACTCTTTTATGTCAATTTTGACACTATTCAAAAATTGATTTTTGTAAAACTCATAAAGGAATGATTACTTCTAAAAAAGTTAATTACATCAATCCTAACCTATCATATTATACTATAAAATTATTTTAATTCATAAAAAGTCTCAAATTATATTTATTTGGGTATTTATAATATTAATTATCTAAATTTTTACTATTATGGTAATTACTGCATCATCATTGTGTCATAAACAAACTAAATTATTTAATGTCTAAAAAATTGTAAATAAATTATCATTATGTAGGAAATATTTTTATCGTTCTAATGAATATTTATAGTCTAAAATCCAACATATATAACCCTATGTAAAAATTGTTTTTCTAAAGGATATATGCTTGTGTCATTT
Organism: Viscum album; assembly: GCA_963277665.1. NCBI lineage: Eukaryota > Viridiplantae > Streptophyta > Magnoliopsida > Santalales > Viscaceae > Viscum > Viscum album. The sequence goes on along the minus strand of OY728152.1, from coordinate 1,808,517,501 downwards.
TTGTAATTACTTTAACTTAATTAATATAAAGTGTCATAATCACTTACAAGTGGATCCATGGGGTCCCAAAATCGACCCAAAGATGGCCATGGTCGGCCATGTATCAACCAATAGGGTTAAGACACGTTTTAGGGTAATTTAATATTATTATAATATTATTTACTTACCCTTATTTACAAGATTTACCCTTTAACCATGGTAAATAAAATATTTACCGAAGTAATTATTGAAAATGTCTAAAAATACAAGTTACCTATTTACACAATTTGGAAATCCTGATTCTAAATATGGAATCCATTTTTCCAAATTCAGTACACAGAAGTGGCAGAAATTAATTTAAAATTAATTCCCGTTGTTAAAACAAAAAACGTGTTTTTATGAAATAATAACTATCAAAAGATTGACAATTGTTTATGTTCGGTTTAAATGTGAAATTATGTTCAATGACCCAAATTTTATTAAATGGTGGAAATATATTTTAAATATAATTTAAAACCACTCAAATTCATAATTTATCACTATTAATTATTTCGATTAAAAAAGTTGTTTTTAATTAAAATTTAGTAATTTTTACTATTCATCAAAATATGAAAGTTATCCGAAACGTAAAAAAATTTCACCCTACGCTAATTTCGTTATTCAGAATCCAAAAATGATGTCTATTTTACCAAATTAAAAACATAAAAGTTTCATTTATTAATTTAAAATTGATTCCTACTTTCGAAACCAAAAGATGTATTTTTAAGAAATAATAACTATCAAAAGTTTGACACTTGTTTATGTCCAATTTCACGGTGAAATTACTTAAAATGACCATCATTGGATTAAATAATAAAAATATAATCTATTTATACTTCCAAACCATTAATATTTATAATTTAACAATATAAATTATTTTGATTAAAAAAGTTGTTTTCAGTTAAAATATAGTATTTTTCACTATTCACCCAAATATGAAAGTTATCAGAAAGACACCAAAACATTATTGATACTAAATTCTTATGTCCCGATTCTAAAGAAGAATTTAATTTTGTCAAATTTAATATATAAAAGTTTCAAATATTGGTTTTAAAAAGGATTCACCATTAAAAGGCGGTAAAATTTCATTTTTTGAAAAATACTTCTTTTATCTGAAAAAAATGAATTTGTTCATAAATCATGTCTCAGAAACTCATAATATGGATTAAAATTATAAGGATAATATAATATTTAAAACTTAGTTAATACTATTCATAACCTCTTTTGAACGGCTAGTTTGGTAAGTCGTGGTGTACTTGAACTCAGTGTTGCGTACAACACACGCTATTGTATTATTCAAAGAGAAGTGTACCGTAGAAGATTTGGGTGTTACATACATACCCTTGATTTCTTAAGCACATAATAGATTTGGGTTTATTTATTATTTTTTATTATATATTTCAATTTTCAAACATCCATATACACGTGGATACTATATAGGGATACCTTTGGTAGTGGCCTAATGAGTTTATACTCACACACAACATGATAACCTTAGTGCGTGTGTAGAGTTTATGTTCCATGTATCAAAAAATGGATAGATCCATGTTGCTGGTGCTTAGGTTATAGAGTTGTGATTGGTATTTTAGTGGGGTAGTAAGGGTTTTCTAGGAGATAGTTTGAGTATATCATCATTACAACATTAGACATGTTCCTTTTATTATTATAAAATTTCCCTGAATTATTGACCTATGAGTGATCTAGTTTACTTTTTTATATCTTATATAAAATGGTGGGAACTCATATATTAGAAGATATGATATGTTTTAGTTTCACTCTTGATTCTTTAATGTATTGGATAATTAATTTTAGTTCTTTCACATTTGTTTAGGTATTTTTTATATATCATAAATTATATTTTCACCATGATCACCTATGGACCCTAACTAAAAGTTGGTAGCCTTTTCTATATGGGGAGGCATGCCTGAGGTATGGGTTCCTCTGGTTTGTTTATCGTGTAGGTTTAATAGGATGGGGATGTTATAGATTAATTCAAAAATAATTTCCTTCCTTGAGTTTATAGAGTAAATTCTATGTATTAAATGAATTTAAAGAAGAAATATCTTCATTTATATTCAACTCCCACATTCTAGACTCCTTCAATAGTATTACCTATTAAAAACACTATGGGTATCTATAATGGGTCAATAAAAAATAGTTTAAGGATGTTGAATTCCACTACATAGGTCTTCTCATCCAGATTGATCTTCTCAGATCTGTTTGATGGGTAGGCCCCAGTAGTTTTTGTGTCACATGTTCATGCAATATTTTTAGCTCAAATATCCCTCAACATAATTAATCTTTATTTCCACTTTTAATTTTGAATTTATTATGGTATTTATACATGAACCATTAATTTAATATCATATTCAATTTTTTATGATCTTCTTTTTATCATCATCTTAGAAGAAATATCCAAATACCTTAGCACTATAAAAAATAAGGAAACATGATTTTAACTTATCATCAACCTTGTTCCTTATTTCAACATCTATATGAATATATTATAAACAACATAACACAAGAAATGAAGAGAATACATATTCTTATTATTAGGGGATCTTATTTTAAATATGTTCTCACATTACAATAAATGAAATTAGATTGATAATATATACTTACAAATTCAAAAACTCAGTGAAAAATGTTTAAGGTAACTTCGAGCATAGAATCATATTTATCTGATTGAGTCAATTTCCTATTAATCATCTTAGTCATATCATTATACTATGTTTTACATTGAATAATATTCTCCCATCAAATTCTGTTGTTAGAATAAAATTACTTGATCTCTATAACATCACACACTACTATATTTTTGAACAATTAGTATTAAATAATTTATTCCTAATCATTATAATTTATAGTAGTACACTTATAAATCAGATTATATAGATAAAAATTATTTTCTAGAATTTAAACACATAATTTACATGTCGTGACATCAATAAACCTCTCATAATACAGTGAACCACCAAATGATTGTACATAGTAATTTCACTAAACATAAGTGTGTACTAGGCCCAACCTCCCAACCATCGGTGTTATACCATATTTCATAAAAGAAACAATATTTTACCATCATATTATTAAAACTTCACATGGTACAACTTCAACTAGATTCATCTCTAGAAATATTACTTTTATTTATAACACCCACACCCTATTCTCACTCATGTTTTCTAACATGATGATCCACAATTATGATGACCTTATATAATTTTCTCTTGTAACTGTATATATATAATGTTTTTTCAGATTTTATAGGGTTCCATTCTTCGCTCTATATTTTATTAACATAATCCTAGTAAGAAATTTTCAAGAACCAACAAATTAACGTGGTTAAAAATTTTACATTATCAATATTCAAAATAGAAATAAAATTCCTTCCCAATACATGAGTATTTAATACATTGATCAAAATGAGTAAACTCTCACTATTATTTTTGATATATTAATCATACTTTTCCATAATATATAAGGGTTCAACATATATATGATGATCCGATAAAAAATTTATAAAAATAGAATTATTCAGAAAATCCTTCACCATTGGGGATTGAAAAATAACCCATGATTCAAATATTAATAACCCCATGGAATTATATACACTCATAAGAAATACATTTTTAATTCCTTCAGCTACTATTTTACCTAAATTGGTTTATTCTTCCTTTCTTTTATCCATAAAATCATTCTTTACATTTCCCTAGTTTCCACAAGCCTAATAGGTATAACCATGACATTTTTCTTTGTCTTATCTCTTTATTATTGATTTATTCCAGCTTATAAAATTATCCCATAATATATATGTGCATCTTCAATTAATATTTTGAATAGAACCACACAATATACATGAGTCTCTTATTAAAATATCCCTAATAATTATCAATCCCATCTCACCATTAAAATTTTATTTTCTATTTCCAAACAAATTGGTTGTGGTAGTTACTTTTGCGTCCAAACTATCAGGTAACAATGAAAAAAAATTAGTTCACATACCTTATAACTTTATGTAGTTCCCACCAATATCATTTGACTTATGATAATGTTTAATTACTTAATATGATCAAAAAAACATCTCTTAAAATATCATCATAATGAATGACCATTACATTAGGTATACTCTATTTGATTAATATGGATTCATGTTCACATTCTTGAGTGATTTCATCATCACATTCATCATTGAATACATTTTGATATTAATTTCATGGTCCCTTACCAATTTAATATGCAAAACTCATATAATCATTTAATCTATAAATTCTAAATTGGTATGGTATATCTCATTTTTTTACATTAAGAAGATAAAACTGTACACTTATTTGATAAAGATAATATTTTATATTCATTATATCGAATCAAAAATTATATCCATTGAAATTTTCTAGCATAATATTTCATTCTTCTATAGCTATCAATTAATTTATTAAATTGATCTTAATATACCAAACTTAATCATTAATTTTATTTGTTATAAAATACTTAGGGGCACCAATGATGAACAATTTGAAAATAATGGAAACATAAAAAAAATAAGAATAAAAATAATAAGTAAAAAAGGTTACTTCCTTGGAGAAAAATTATAATTTCGTTATTTTGTAATGAAAATTATAGTGCGCACACACACAATCTCAACCCCTACCTAAAATAGGAGATAATAAATTTACAAGGTGATACAAAAAGCTAAATTTCTATATGTCTAGATCTAAATTATATTCCATGTTGTTATAGTATCCATGAAAGTATAGTCAATGATTTTATGGTATCCAAGTTGGTAAATTAAACATGAGTATAGTACTAGGAATAAATGTCACTTGTAATCTCTATTATATTTTATAAGATCTAAAACAGTACATACCATCAGTGCCACCAGTCAAACCAAGTGAGTTTCTATATTTTTGTTTAGTATGATCCACTAACACTTGAAAAAACATCACCAAATGGACTGGGATTCATCATAAAAAAATTAAAATATGGATTTTATATCTTTTTTATTTTGAAACCCTACACAAGGGTTCTCTTTGCTTCAACCGAGGAAGAGCATGGAGAATACCCATTTTCAATCCCTCCCACATTTTACCCTTTGTTACAAGTGGGTTGTGAGGGTACCAACATGAATGTTTTAGGTGGGTAGATTCCCTTATATCCCATCATTGTTCCTACCTATTTCTATTCTAATTTAGCATGTCCCAAATAGGTATTTGAAAAGAATTTATACTAGAATATGGGAGAATCGTTCAACATGATTTTTATTTCATTTTTTGGCATATAGAAGAGATCGGGGAAGGATGTATTATCATGATCACTCACAATTTTAGTTGAGTTATGTCACCAAATGTGTATTGTTTAGGATTATAGTTTTATTTTTTTAAATTAATGGTTGGATAAGTTTATAAATTGGGTATTTTTCTATTGTAGTCCTATATGTGCGTATATAGTAAGAAAAACCACTTTGTGTATTTTTTTTATTTTTACACCTATAGGTGTGTCTGGATTTTGAAATTTCATTTTGGGGTTATAGTTTAAAGTATTTAGCAACTGATAAATTGGTTTTTAAGGCTTGGTGTGAGACCATAACTACAAAATCGATGTGTTATTGGGGTTGGTGGGATTTACACATTGATAGTCATAATCCTTTGGATTATATTATACTTATATATTTTTTTATTATTTTATGGAATGATTTTTAGATATTTCATTTATCCATGAATAAGATGATATCATGCAAAATTAGTAGTCAAGAGTGACCAAATTTTTTTCTAAATATTTTTTAGTGGATCCTATGTTAAATGAGTACTAGGGAAATATTTTATGGATTACATGGGGGAATTATTTTTGTTTTATAAAGTAAATATATTGTTCTGTTAAAAAAATATTTTATAAGGGGTGGGTTTTGGACTAAAATAAATATGTAAAACAAAAATTATTTTACCAATAAGGATAGATTTAAAACATTTCAATTAAAATATAGATTTGTTGAGAAAAAAATGGGGTCATTTAAATGGAAATATTTTAAAATTAAATTCAAATAAAAGTGATAGTTTTTCAAAAAACAATTCTTTGAATTTTGGACCGGGACTCCAAGTGATACAGTGGCATAATATTAATTATTAAAGGTATTTATAAAATACCTTATTATTATTATTATAGTGAAAATAAAAGAAATACATTTTGATTAAAAATTTATTCTAATTGAACTATTGTGGGAGAGTCCCTATTTTCAAAAAAATTTATACTTGTGTGAGCTTATTGATTTATTGTTCCCATATTGTTTTCTATATTTCATGATAATGTTTGATAATATAAGAATTATATATGTCACATTCCCTTATGTAATGTGTTGGTCAGTTGGTTGGGGTATTTATACTTATTATATACCCTTAGGAAAGGTTTTATAGAAAACTTATGATGAAATTTGGGAATAAGATGTGTCAAGTGTTCATTGGTTACACCAAACACATAAAGTGATTGATGGGTTATAGTGATATATTATTTTAATGACCATTAATTCGTTACTATTATGTATTTAAGTAAAATTTGGGATTAGTTTTTGATATACTTGAGGAGTGGTTGGACACCTTAGATATTATAGGATCACCTTTTTTATTTTCCTCATTTATTGAGGTGAGACTATTCCATGTTTTATGATGATTCTGGGTAAGGATCTTGTGTTGAGATTAGTTGGTGTGTGGGACATCGATAAATAATAATGATAGAAAGAGATAATGTTTCATTAAGATGATTCAAAAAAAATGTATATTTGATATTGTGAGAGTAGTTATATAGCCTATGATGATGTTTTTATTTAACAATATAACTCTTGATTACTAAGGACCCCTTTGGGAGGTGACATCTCAACTGTTTATAGAATTATGATTCTCCATCTAATTTTTTTATCATTAAAGTAACCATTATTTGATAAAAATTGATGTTTCCGAGGAAGATTTATGATACCACAAAGAGGGAGTGTCTGAATCAGTGGTATACTATTTTTATGAAATATAAATATTAATCCAACCTCTAGAACCTATTAAAGTTCATGATATACTAAAAATGTTACAATAGTATCACTATGTGAATAAATATTATGAAAAGGAAGACTATATAAATAGACAAGGTTTAGATATGAAGACTATGTATTTTTATGTCAGTAATTCCCAATAACATAGATTCTATACTATCTCCAAAAAACAATTTATCACACAAAATAAATGGTTTTAAACAAAATTCAGAGTCCACTAGAAGCTAAATCCCTAAAAAATTATTATACAGCACATATATTTATTATTATTCTCCTTGGTTTCTCTTATACCTCTTGGGAATATAATATTCCTCTATGATCAAAAGGATCAAAAAACCAATCACAAGTACTCCTTAAAAGTTTTCAATAGTTGATGATTATGTTTAACATACAAGTCTTGTAAATTTAACTATATTCTAAATGATCTGGATCATAAATCCTAAAAATATTCATGATATATATTTTATCCATTTATGACTGATCTCCTTGATTCAAACACAATTTTCTCCTCTCAAATGTTCTTTTCAAACTTTTTTTCATCTTAGGTTTATCACTTTAATCATATTTTCAAGAAATTGTTATACAAGATTTCCAAAAATACTTTTTATATTTTTAATTTCAAATTCACATTCAAACACTCATCTTCATTCAAAAACTTTTTTATCTTCTATTGGATTGTCTCTCAATTGATCATTTCTATCTAATTAGATTTATTAGTTAGAATAAATGGAATAAACATCGAATCACTTAAATGAGTACAAGTCTATGTAGAGTTTAAAAATTACCATAATTTTCCCAAAAAAACAACTTCTGTGGTGTGGCTAACTTTTATGGGGTGTTAGAAGTGTAACTATAGCATGATAGATATCACTATAATATAGCCATCATTTTTTCAATAGTTTATTATCAACTATCATAGGATTGATTTTGCATTGTCCATAGGATTCGATAACGATATATTCTAAATTCCAGTTGTATGACAATATTCTTAGAATTATCTTACAACATGATCTTCATTCTACGACATAGCACCTCGTTGCTCCATCCACTAAAATTCATGCCATATCTTTCATCTTAGAGGTCCTCAAATTTCTAGGATTAACAATATTCAACATAGTAATATTATATAATGTAATTTACTCTAATTTTATGTATAACCTCATATATATACCTCTTACAGTGAAACTAGTTTGACTGAGGTATAGATACCACTGATTGAGCCCCCAATGGTGTGTTCACTCACTCTGTAATGTGAGGACTAGTAAAAAAATTTATATCCAACTTTTTAATTCAGTAAAACCATTGTCTGGAAAATATGTTACGACATGAGCCTAATTTTTCATTCATTTTTGTGGTTTGGAATATAGCCTATTGTGTGGTCTCTACCAATATCGATCTACAAGAATTATGGTCTCTACAATGCTGATATATTACCAATATAGACTCATTCAAGCATAATATTAATCACATTTACCAACAAGATAAGATTCATCCTCAATTTAATACCTTGATTCAAAATCCAAGATTGTTATTCTATTAAATTTATCCTTGATCATACTGATATTAATTAATACAATATCTTATTAAAAAAAGATAGTACTCACAATGTAGATATAACAATACCTTTGTTATCTTTTTGGAAATACCCTTATCAATTATATTTCTATATTTTTTCCTCAAAAATAATTTATTCTCCAGAATATTGATAATAAATAAAAAGATTAAATTTTTAGAAAACATCTCATCTCATATTTTAGCTCCTACATTTTGATAATTTAAATAAAGGTATGATTTAACCAATATCCCAAGAAAACATTCTTTGATTGATCCAATATATGTCTATATAGGCCAACTAATTGTATATAACTAGAGATATTTAATTGAGGTTAAATATTTTTTATATAATAGCCTATAATATGATAAAATCCATAGAATCATATTATAGGGTCCTGTAAAGATATATTTATTAATAAAATAATGATCTTTAACACAATATGATTACGATATCAAAACAATTCATTTAAAAGTCATACATTACCCATTTTTTCCTCCCTTGATCAATCAAAAACCCCCTTGATAAATATGTTGATTATAGTAATAATAATGGAGCATAAGTGTTATTATCATAAATAAATTTAATATTTCATGTTGCTTTCAGTATTTTAATATGTAATTTCATAACAGCTTCTTCACAAATTTTTCTCCTTGTTAAGGAATTTTCTCATTCCACATTATAATTGTGTAGTAATATATAGAAAACTCATTTGATTTTTAATCCATACATGATAGCCTTGAACATATACTTTGATTACCTATATGTTTGAAAAAATATATATAAATGATTATAGAAGAAAGGATGGAAATTATTTGTTCCTAATAAGAAATACATAGGATGAGGGTTCTATTAACCAAAGGAAAATCATTCTTCCAATCTCAAAACCATTTATCATGTTAAAAATATCATCATGTTTCTGTTCTTGTTTCTTCTATTGAACTTATTTATTTAGTAAAATAGATTAATTTTACTTGTATGTTTAATTTTTTTTGTACTTTCATCATCATTTTCATGCATTTTTCTAGGGAGGCTAGGATAGTAATACTATTTTTTGAATAATTACTATATTGTTCTCATATTTCACAAACCATATTTTGTTATAAAAAACCACTTTTGTATGACTTATCATGAAACTTTTTCTTTTTATTTCATTAGTAAATATTTTATTTTATCTTTTATTATAATTTTCTTATAATCATTCCCTCTAATTACGTACCACTTCTTAGGTAAATACATATTGACAAATAAGAATAGGCATTGTCTCTATTTCTTCCATAACACTAATAATACCCTTTGAATTGTGTCTGTTTAAATTTATTATATATTTATCAAAATTGTGTTATTTCAATACTTATAATTTATATGCCTTAATTTTACATAGGGGAAATGGTTTTCTTGGATTAATAACATTATTTTGTGTCCAATAATCTCTCTAGGTATTCATCATGTTTTAATATTTTAGGTAATTTTTGGAGACCCAAACTTTAAATAATGTAATATCTATTTTGATATTTATATGTTCTTAAATATAACTAATTTTTGTATTATTTCATTTCACTTGCATGAAAATATTCACCATTAACCACCATTAATCTATTAATGTATTTTCTATCTATGTTTATCTTATTTAGTACTAAAACAATTTCAATTATCATTAAAAAATGTTTCTTATGTAGAAATAAATTTTCCCTCAAGACCACATGTCTTATTTTATTATTTTATAATATTCAACTTGTGTTTCTTGACCTCATTAATATATGCTTACTCATTCTGGATTACAAATTCCTTTTACATCACTAGTAACATTTTCCTCATTTGAGTGTACATTATCTTATTACCATTATAAAGATTCTTCTAATCATTATTTAGTTGTGAGGTCTACTCAAGAAAATATTCCAACTTACCTTTCTATTCCCACTCATGTTATGTTTACTCTTATCTATTGTCATCATTTCGCGATGAATCAAAAAATTTATTTTCTTAAGAAAAAACTACGATTTAATTGTCTTACTCACTATATGATTCGAGATATCTTCATAAAATAATCTAATTTTGGGTCCATATTTCTTATTCTTATCTCATTTATTATAATAAAGACATTGTTCTTTCTCATGTGATTCTGATTACTCAATATAATTCTTTTAGAAAATAATTGAAATATTACCAATATCTTTAAAATTAAAACATTTAAGAATATTATAAACAATATCTTTTCATTTACCCTTCACAAATCTCTTTGATAATATTTCAGAGATATAGTTTCGACCTTTATCATCCCCAAAAACTATATCAGTAAAATATTCAGTCACTTTAATTACCATTTTCTCATGTCTTCGAATTTAATCTCATATCTTTACTTTTTCATGAAAATTACTGGTTTTCTCATTTCATAAACTATGATAATTTTGTTAATCTCATCCATGGAAAATTTATCCCTATCAAAAAATTTTAGAACATTAGGATCAAATCTATTAGGAACATTCCACATTAACTCTTTTAAAATAGAGGATTCACCTAGATTTAAATAAAATCCCTAAAAATATTTATTAAAATAAAATTAATCTTTGTTAAATAGGCACTTATATTATAATCATTAACCATATTAATATCATCAAATTTTCTCCTCCATACTTATTGCAGGGATTCCTTTATTTTGATGTTTCCATCATAGTTGCTTAATATTTTTCCCAAATATATTTTTTGAGTTTCAAGTCCCATTACCCTGTTGTAATCATTTTTTGATATAGAAATCAATATAGAATTTCATGTCTTTCCATGTATCTCCTAATTCATTTTATTAGAATATTTCAAATGATCATTTTTAGGAAGGGGTTAATATCCCTCTATAGTAGAATCTCTCACTTATAGGTCGAGTGAAAGGAGGTAGGGAAACATTATTATCCTCTAACTATGATATTTTTTGATATAACAAGTAATAACTCCTTAATGGTTCAAAAAATTATTATTCTCAATATCCATTAAACAATTATTTATATCTTCAGTGTAATCTTGCTCTAATACCAATTGATGTTTCTAAGGACCTATTTTGGTACAACATAGGGTCAGTGAATCATTCAAAAACTCTTTTTACTAATTAAAATTATTATTGTAAACTCTAGAATCTATTAAAGTTCATGATCCACTAAATAATGACTCAAAGACTAACAATGGAACAAACATGTGATCAATGATAAGTGCACCAAAATTTAGATGGTTCAACTATAAAACCTAATCCATGATATGTTAGTTATTACTCCCAATATGGATTCTATACTATATTAAAAAAATAAACCTTATATCCACTATGTTCTACTAGTTTTAGAGTCCACTAGAAGATAAAACTCTATAAAAATGACAATCCAACAATGAAATATACTATTATTCTCCTATTTATTCTCTTGAACCAATAGAGAATATAACATCTCACCTTGAGAAGATTGGGTAAAAAACCCTTCAAAATTACTCTTATAAGATCTTTAATAGTTGATGATGATTCTAGAATAGTTAGTCCAAAATATTCATCGATATTCTATGTGATATAGATCCTCAATCTTCAAAATACATAGCCAACATAGCGTATCCTTTTATAAATGATCAAAATAGCATCACCCTCTATTATATCTTTTGAAATGTTATTATTTTCCACCTCATGTTAACCATAAGTTTCTCACTTATCTCACATTTCATATAAATATATACAATATGGTTCTAATAATCTATTCTGGAATTTAAAATTCAAATTTAGGCACTCAACATAGTTCAAACCACTCATTATAATCAATTGTATATTCTCCCATTTGATCATAACCATCATTTTTAAATTGGAAGTTGTAATTTTTTTGAATAAAAACAAATCAATTGAATGAATCCAGATCTGTATGGCTCTTTAGACTACCTAGAAGTGTCTTATAAAACCACTTCTATGACATGGATTTCTTTTTTTATCTTGAGGAGTGGAACTGTGGTTTGATGAATATCACTATGGGGTATCCATTTGGTTTTTAATTATTTCTTATCAACAATCACCTGCCTTTACATCATCTTCCATTACCTATTGAATATAGGTCTCTTAATGTTCAGTAGAAGTAAAATATACTCAGAAAACTCTTATGATGTGATCCACCTTATTTTTAGTAGTACCCCATTTTCCCATCCAATACACCGTATCCCATATCTTTCTACATAGAGGTACTCAAATTTATAGGGCTTCCAAATAATCAATTCTTTACTATAATATGGTGTAGTGTGATCCTACAACATGTAAAAACCCATTTTATTATTATTTTTGTTACAACTGGTTTCACAGTGGTGTGGCGACATTTGATCGAACCTGCCATGTGGAATATAAAATAACTCTATAGAAAAAGATCTTGTAAATATTCTTTCATCCCACTACCCAATTCAATATCTCCACATTGTGTAAAATATAAAAAGAAATGATCATATTTTCTCTTTAATTTCCACAGTTTGGTATATATCTTGTAGCATGGTCTCTACCCACATCATCCTTCATTTATCATGGCCTCTCCTTTAGTAAAATGTTATCTCTATAAACTAGTTCAAGTATTTTATAATTAAATTATACCAATAAGCTCATATTCTTCATCAAGTAACTATCTTCAATCATCATACAATATCATTCTTCACATTAATTTATTTCCAATAATACCAACATCAATGGTGACCATATATTATTAAAAAATACTATTAACAAAGAGGGCTCAATAACAAATATTGACCAGCATATGACACTCTATAAGATACGATTTCCAGGTTAACCATTGGGTTTGTGATTTTGTTCATAGAGCAGGACTATATATTTTTTCTGAAGTAACATACATAGTCTTTTATCAAGTGGGTATGGGGACTGACCTAGTTTTTAGTACCTCTGTTGATAGGGTAGAAATGATGTGTAGGTGGAGGAGGTTCTATGTGAGATGGTAGAGATTCTTGGGAGTATTTTTCTAAATAATTTTATTTTGATAAATTGTGTATCCTAGGAGGATCCAACATAATGTAAGACCATGGTCATGAAACTCACACATTTGATGATGATGATATATGATCCAATGGATTAATATGTATCCATATTTCTTCAATATTGTGTAGTTGGAAAAATCCTTTATAATGTAATGTGATATATGGGATAGAGTTAGCGATTATAAATGGGTAGTCTACCAAATTACTTTGGTGAGGATTAGTGATGATAGATCAAAATAACGAATATTTTTCATGACTATATACTATTCTAACTCAATATTTAAAAATACATACTATGATAAAAAAAATTCAAACATATTGTATGTACAACGACAAAGGAGTTTATGTTCACAATTAGAAGGATAACATAACCCAATGGTAACATGATGCACACACTGAGAATATGAAAACAAAGAAACTCATTTCATAAAAAATGAAGGATTCCTCACCTTGAAGGATGAAATATATTCTCTCTATGTTACATAATTTACAGACACATAGGGATGAATCTTAAATATATATTAAACCAATAGAAAAAAAGGAATGGTTCCATGCGTCTAACCTTATCCAAACTCTCGGATCTAGCTATGAGCAGGGCATGTGTGTTTGGTTTTTTAGTTAATATGGCCCAGAGACACTCTTCGATTCTTATTTATTTTCCCTACTATAAAACAAGTTATCTTCAATAGGGTTAATTGTGATGTAAAATTAATCTATTTAAATAATTCCTGAAAAAGGTATTATTTGCGATTTTCCATTTTTTATCGCAGAAGTCATCATTTTAGATAAGAAAATGTTTTTTAAAATAAAATTGGTAGGAATTTAGACCATCTAAAGTAAAAATATGTTACAATGACTAATAGTGATGGATTTAGAATTATATCTCTAATAGTAATCGTAAAAAAACATTTTTGGTATAAACATATTGTCTGTCGCAAATAATTTTGACTAATGTTTTTGGGATGTATTTAATTTAATTTCAATTTACAAGATACAATTAATATTAAATGAAAACCTACACCCCCTTCTTTCTATCCATCCTATTTCCCTCCAAAGACTAGCCTATGGAGCAAGATGGCTATCCTCCCCACTCTGAAATACTAACTTTCCGCCATATTTTTGTAGATCTGGATTCAAATCTTCTGGGTAAAGATTCCCCTAATATCTTATTTCAAATTTTTTTGAGTTTTTATCATTTTATTATACATGATTTAGTTTGGGAAAATCCCAGGTTAAGAAATTTATCTAATTTTCATGGATTATTTGGTATGTAGGGTTGTTGAAAATTTATTATTTCCAATTTCCATGTTAATCTGAACTGCACAAGTTATTTAAATTGGTTTTTATATATTTTTCTCATTGTTTAATGTTTGTATATGTATGTGTATATATATAAATATATATTAACATGTGAATACACACACACACACACACACATATATATATAAATGTTATCAAAAAAATATGTATGATTATATATATATGTTATATATTTATGTATTTATATTCTATGTATGTATATATAATATGATATGTATATTTTTTTAAAAATGGTGTGTAAATATATTTGATGTATTTATATTAATTGATATATATATATATATATATATATTACCTTGTAAGTAAACATATATAAATGATTTAAAAAAATATGTATGGTTTTTAATATACATATTTATAAGAAACATCTACCGTATTATATATATATATATATATATTTGTTTGTGTGAATTTACTAATTTATTATGTATCTTTTTAAAAAAAACTTGTAAAAATATATTTGATTTATTAATCAATTAATATATATATACTTACATCTGAATATGTATATATAAATGTTTCTAAAAATAATTTAGTGTTATATAAATAAATAAATAAATAAATAAATATATTCTATTATAGATTTGATATATATTGGTATATTTTAAAATGAGTGATAATATATTTGATGTATTTAAATTAATTAATAAATCATGATGTATATAGTAATTATTTTAATTAAAATAATAAATTATATAATTATTAATAATCAATAAATAATTTGAAATAATAAATAATTAATTAGTAAGTATTAAAAATAAATATTAAATATTAGTGATAAATATGAAATATTTTTAATGATTTGAAAATTTGTGGAAACTATGATAATTTGTAATAAATTATAAAATAAAAAATATAGAATAACAGTAATAGTTAAAATTTATAATAACTATTATAAATTAATTTATAAAAATTAAATAATTAGTATTAATTTATTATTAGTTTTATCAACTAGTAAAAACTAATAAATATTTCTAATACATAATATTTTTTTCAAAACATGCAATAAATTACAAAACATATAACTATTAGAAATTAAAAATAATTCATAAAATTGTCGTATAAATTAAAATGATTAGTATTAATAATTCATAAAAATTAGATAATAAGTATAAATAATATTAATAAAATATTAAAATGATTACCCTCACGTGCTATATTACCAAACACCCTACGCAAATAAATTTTAAGTCATGTATAGTGTAAACCTAGTATGACTGATCTAATAGTGGTCTCAAATTTCTGATACAATACACTATTAGGGAGATACGTTAATTTTTTTCATAAAAAGTATAATAAAAATCTTAAATGAATTACTATGTTACGTGATGTTACCAAAAACTTGATAGACACAAATGTGTTATCAAGTATAGGGTACCAGAACTAACAGTGGTCTCTGATTTTTCCTAGGATACAGGGTCTGAGAGGTAGATAAACTTTTTATAAAAAATTATAATAAAAAATTAAACGAATTACCCTCCTTTGAAACGTAACTATGAAATTGATGAAAAAATTTTATGACTCACCTATGTTAAAACTAATATCACAGAAAAATGGCGGTTTTAGATTTTCTATACCAGACATTGTTTGGGAGATATTCCAATATTTTTAGAAATTATCACGTGTTTGATATAATATATTTAATATTTTTATTCTATCTGTGTTGAGGCTATACGGGCCCCAGAATCCAATTCTACACTAGTACCTCACTCTAATTATATACCATTGAAAATTCCATGATTTTAAAATGTAATAATAATTTTCAATTGTCCACAATGATTAGAAATATTTATTCTTGTTTTTTAGATAACTATGAACTGATAGAGTAGAAAATAATTTCAATTACATGATTGTGATTGGATAAATCATCATAGAACTCCTAAAATATCTGGTATAAATATTGTCTACATTGAGGATATTGAAACATTTATATCATTTTATCGTTTAATTCCAATTTTTTTCTGAAGGAACAATTAAATTTCTAGGTAAGAAATGTGTTCTCAAGAGATTTGAAATGTTTGAATATATTGAAATTCATCTATTTTGTTTTGGTATTTGGAAAGATTTTATTTTTTGGTATCAACTTAGTGAACATAAATCATTAGAAAATACAAATTTTGTGGTTATAGATCCATCATTTTATAATTAAGTAAAGTAGCCTCATGGATCATCAATTTTGGAAACAACAACTAAGAATGATATTACATTCTTCGAATCAAACCTTCTCAGTTTTACAATTTGTTGAAACCTGCTAAGGAGGCCTCATTTTTGGGATACCATATTATAAAACATTATGATATTACTAAATATTGGGATATTAAATTATATTTTTGAATTTCAAATAGTTGTTTCAATCAGATATTATTGTTTCTGAAATAATTTTTTTACTAACAAAAATACATTACCTACATGTTTCTATGAATGTAAGTGGATGGTCCATAATTGGGATCTTAGTTATTAGAAGACTCATGTGTTTTCAAATAACTACATCAAATATTATGGTGATTTTGAATCAGTTGTTATTTTTGGAACATGTAGAGAATCAAGATATAAAAATTCACACCAAGTTATGTCAAGATTTTCTATGAAAATGTTGGGGTATTTCCATATTACATCTCTTTTTAAATGTATATTTATGTCTTGTAACATATCTGCATTGATAACATGGAATACATCCTATATTTAGATGAGTAAAATCTTAAATAATCCTAGTGATGGTGATTCAAGGAAATAATTTTTCAGCTAGAGCTTTATTTTTATTCATAACATTGTAACATATGGTCGAGTCTTTCTAAAGATGATTTTTCTCCATTTTACTCTTACAGAAGTTAATATTTTTGAAGGCCTGTATTCACTAATCATCACAACTTACCTCCTTTGATGCTGAAGAAATAAACATATATATATATATGGAGCTATTAATTCCAATACATATAAAGACGATTATTGATATTAATTTTTATCCACTAATTGAAAAGTTAATTTCACCATGGACCAATGGGGTGACTACATTTCATATTATTGAGAATTAGAATTTTAAACTAAATGTAACATTAATATAGTTGATCAGTGACTTTTCAACATATAGTATATTACCTGGATGTAGTACACATGATAAAAAATAACATCCATTGTGAACGTCTGAGAATAAGTCTTTCATTATATATAATTGGATAAAGACTAGTTATTTTTTAATTCCACTAGTGATTTTTTCTAGAAGATGTCTCTTTTAGATGGAATAGAAATAATTTTTCAAAAGGTGTTCTTGAAGGAAACAAACCTCCAATAGTTCTCTTAGGTATTTAGGTAAAATATATCATCTCGGAATTAAATAATACAACATTTGGACCAACCATAAATGAAATAAAGATAAATTGTTTTGGGAGAGATCAAAGTTTGATAAAATGAAGTAGACTTTTAAGACCTTCTATATTTTTATAATTTGTTGGTACATCACCTGTTAAATGAAACTCACATTTATAATATTTTTTTGAAAACCTATTTTATATTGTTCTTCTCACACTAGGAAAGAGCAAAGATAATGTAATGAAATGGTTATATCTTTCCCCGATTTACAGATGTCTTACACTTTAATTATTTGGAGATAAAATATCACACACCTCAATGAATCCAAAAAAATTACAAGATATCTAAAGAAATTAATTTATTATCCTTTCATTGGATTATTTATTTGTGGTTACCAGATGTTTATGCTTCTAATTTGTCTCACTACATTATAAATTGGTGTATTACCAATTTAAAAATCATATGTTCCCTGATATAATGAAAATATTACTATCCAGTGGTCTTATAGGGTTTTGAATTATTCAATATGGTATATTTTGACTAAAATATCATATTTATTATGATAAATTTTTCTGAAATTTTTTTTATTATGAGGCATTGATTATGCTATGAAAAGTTAATGTATTAATTTTTTTTAAGTGGGAGAAATTATTACCGCCAATATTCTTTTACTAAATGGAAAAATTAATATTTCATTTTTGTATGATATTAAATTTGGTGGTTCAGTAAAATTATAATGGATATACCCATTTGAGAGATGCTGGTAAAAGTTAAAGACAAAGGTATATAGAAAAGCATAAATTTAAGGGTTAATTTCAAAAGTATACTTGTAGAAAAAAATTAGAAATTTATACTCTAATTATTTTTAAACATAATATTCTTAAAAACATAACTGGATGGGTCGTAATGAGATAAATGAGGATTATTTCAAAGGGAATCAATTAATATTTTTTATTTATCCTAGGAATTGTTTTAGTGTTTATCAAGAACAATGGATTTTAGATGAATATCTACATAGAGATCATACATGTGTAATGTTAATTGTGAGGAAATGAAATTCTTTGTGAAATAAGAACTAATTTTTAATATTATTTAAAATGTCTATATTAAATTACATGTTATAAATTAATTTTTTATACACTATGTGTGGACCATATCAAAACAAAATATGCAAATTACTTATACCACTCTTTAATAATTCCATGAACAAAATTTTCACATTGGTTTCAAAGACTAGTAAGTTATGTTTTATTCAATTAAAAAATTAATCAAATTTAAAATTATAAATATTATTAATAATTTTTATTATTTTCATGCAACAAATCATAAAAATGAAACAGTCAGTAGATTAGACATAATAGAAAATCCTCCATAGAAATTTGTAAAACATTATAATTGGTATGTTGTTAATGGATTTCTATTCTATACACTCATATATGGTGACACAATGAAATCAATGAATAGTAGTGTTATTTAAAAAGATATCATCATAAAGAAACTGATGTTAAATTTTATGGTATGATGGATGAAATAATTGAGAAATGTTTCCTAGTGCCAAATTATGTTACAATATTTAAATTCTATTAGTTTGATACTAATTGAGGGTTGAAGGTTCTTCTATAATATGTAGTCATTGACATTAATTATAATATTATTCTATCATAAAATGAACCATTTTTGTTGGAACACCAAGAACATTATATATATTATGAAAATTACTATGACTTTTCTAGATATTTGAAATATTGGTGGAGTGAAATAAAAATAAAATCACATGCAAATTATTATATTTGAAAATGAAAATAGTTCTGTGGAAGTGAAACATAATGATATTTTGTAAGAAACAACCCAGAATATATCTCTTACTCGATGAGATATAAATATCTATGACAAACCCCCCTAATTATGTGCTGATGATATTGATAATGTTGGTGAGGTAATAAGGGATGATTAAAATGAAAGTCTCATAAATGTTTAAAATGATGAATAAATTCCCCACAATGAAAATTATGAAGAATGTGATGATTATTGTATTATATTTAGGTATTTTTTAGTTTTTTATAATTTATATTTATATTAGCAATTTTTTAGGTCAGATTAACTATTTTAGATAGATGGACTTAATGATCTATTTTGTTCCTTAATTTATGCCAATTATTATTATTTTTCTATTTTTTTATCTGTATTAAAAGTTAATAACCTATAATAATGTTATATTATAAAATATATTAATTATTTTTTAATATTTAATATATTTATTAACAAATATTTAAAGGGTAAATTATTATGTTCAAGTATTTATTCGCATTTAATTATTATATTATGGTATTTTTTTAGTTTTTTATATATAATATCTATATTAATAATATCTTATAAGTAAGATTATTATATTATGGAATCTTTTTATATTTTATATTTTAATTAAAAATTTTAAATTGATAGTTTTTCAGATGTTTGAGATGATCCTATATATATATATTTCACTCCCCCACTAATTCCAAACATCCTATTATTGAGATTGATTCATCTGATGTATATGATGATGTACATATTTAAAAGATGAATGGTCTCTCTCGATTGACGATTCTATACCCTCTTCCGGGGAGACATTTATCTCATTATTTTAATCATTGTTTACTAAGGAATGTTAATTTTTTATTAATAATTTTTTATTATGATTTTATATTAACATTGGTAATAAGAATATAGTTTATTTTATTTTATTTTTATTTTATTTTAATTTTATTACTTTTAATGCTGGTGCAATTCTAAGAAATTATTATTTTGATTTATGGGTGTCATGTGACCTGGTTCCCATCTTTATTCATCAACAAATGTTTTACCACAAGATTTTATATTATTAAATAATATATAATTTTTAAAATATATTTAATTACAAAAATATTCTTTAATAGTGTTTTTGAATTTATGGTTTTCTATTTCCCATAGTATATGTGATATTATCTGAGAGGTGTGGCAGAGTTGAATATGTGATCGGTTTTTTAAATTATTATACAACCTTAGAAAACAAGCTATGGACATATCTTCAGTTACTATTTCTGACCAGTATTGTATCTCCAATTGACCTGACTATATATTAGCATGTGCATGGGATGCATTATGCTCTTATTATCTCAGATAGTCATTTAAGAGGAGGTTATCATCAAGAGGTTAGATAAGGGTGAGGAAATAGGTCACACACACGGCCAAAAGTCATACATTTAGCATACATCGATGACATAAGATAAGTAATATTATTTATTAATGTATATATAATTTCAATGAAAAATTTACTTTTATATAATATTCTCATACTAACCACTATATTATGGAGATTTATGTTTTAAATAATATGTATACTAATCCTCATATAGGAGAACCTGTAGGAGAATGAAAATAGTTTTTTTTAAATTTCATTAATAATAATTTGATATTTATTCTAATTTATATTTATATTTAAAGGATACCAATGAAGTTGTGACTTCTTATTCCTGGGATATTCAATATTATATTGAAGAATTTTGAACTTGTGATTTAGTTTTGGATGAGGGGGCCTAGATAAAGGTGAGTTCGTATGGTGTCAACTAAGTCTGGGTGACTGGTATTGGTTCCCGACTGACTCCTATGAGTTATTATACTACTTCTGTGATGTCATCAGTGATCTTAATGGGGGATCATAAAGAGCCATTAAGGATTCCATCTTCCACTACCTAGTATGAGGAGAGGTTGAGAGATCAATATTTGACGATACAACAGATGCATAAAGAGAGATAGTGTGAGCAATGGATGATGAGGGTGAGAAGCATCATTAGGGAGATGTGAAAATGTTGGAGTATGTGAGACATATTGCTTGGGGCATTGGTATGGTGTTTTCCCCTAGCCCTCATAGTGATTCTATTCCACTTGATACCAGTTGTCCTTGTGATTTTTTTATCAATTCTATATTTTTGGTGATAAACATATTGTGTATAACATAATGTATTAATGTTAGGTTTGGTTTTAGTTGTAATTTTTCTTTACTGTTTTTGAATTTTGTTATTTTAATTACTTTTTTGGTAATTTTTTATTTAAAAAAAATTAATAATTGAAAAGGATCAATACATCCTTCGAAATTAGTTCATTTTGATGGTTCCATTTCAATTATTTAATTATCATATTTATATGATTTATTCCCAATAGATATATTATAAATGAAAAATAATTAGTATTTGTGATGGACCATACCAGAAAAAAATAAATTGAAACAATATTTTTTTGTGTTCACATTTGGGATAGACTCCGTTTAAAAATGGATTTTTTGGTAACTAGTGTCTATCGCTAATAAGACGTCGAGAAAAAAACTCCAGTAGTTTTTATCATTGTATTTTTAATCTTATTATATTTTTAGCCCCATTTAGCTATCATTTTTTTATTATCATTAAAAAAAATTATTGATGATTCATCCCTCATTGATTTCTCAATGTTGTAATTATTGATAAAATAATTTATCCCATGATATTTTAGGTTATGATTATTGATTTTTAGTTACACAACTGATGGATCTGATAGAATTATGATAGTTATGACTTTTAGAAGTAGATGAAACTCTTGATGATTATATTTTATGAGAAAAGATTTATTTTGGGGCATAAATCATTAGTAAATGAAATTATACAAGCCTTAGTAATAGGAATTTTGGACTTGGATTGAGTAGGGTTTCACCAGTTTGAGAATCTAATGAGTGTGTGAGTCATTTGACAATAATGATACACATGTATGGATTTTTATAATCATGTATAGGTTATGTTTCTAATATGGTTGAGTATCACTCATCATATACATTCATCGAAATCCACTTGACCACTAGAACATCATATGATGAGGTGTGTGGGGGAATATTATTAAGACATTAGACTTAACTCATACCTACATACAAAACATGTCTTTTAAGTAATTTGGATAGATCATATTTGTCTACTTAATGCATAAGAACCATCATTGAGATGGTCATATGGATTGGGTTGAGAAGTACATTAAAGGATAATGATTTATAATGAGATTAATTATGAGTAGGGACAATGTTTACTATATTTAATTTTTAGCTGTACTGACTATATATATGTCTTAGATATTAACATTTATTTAGTATTTTAAATTCCCAATATATATTATATTTGTTCCATTTTATTTTGGAGGCATATCATGCATAACATTTACTTCTATATAATGGTTGTAGAATACCCACATGGCTTCCTATTTTATATCTATATGTTTAATATATGTTAGTTATATAGACCGATAAGTTTTATAGTAGCATTATATCCTCATAAATATTGGAATAAACCCATTTAACCGGAGATATATCATCATAAAATCAACAAACATGACATAAAAAATAAACAAACAAGTTTTATGCAGGTCCAATGGGATCTATATTGATCATATATCCTTGATGGATATCTGCAGTAAACAACACTCGAGATATTTCCTCTATAAGGAGTTCAAAAACCACTATAATCCTTATAGTTTATTCTAGGACCCTTTTATATCAAAAAGGTTTTATGTCACCATATCTCAAAAAATAGATAACATAGAGTAATAATTCATTAGATTGGATTTATAGTGAGAAAAAACACACAAATAAGAAGGATTATTTCCTTTATATTGCCTTATATTAATCAAATTAGAAGATTAATAATTGCTTCCAATGTTAGGTAGCCACAATATGAATCTCTTAACATATAACAATTTTATATTTTGTGATACTTGAATGTTTCATGGATGATAAAACATTTAGAAGACACCATATGTTACCCAAAAAATACCCATTTGATATATCCATACATATTTAAACCAAATATATAATAAAAAATAAACAAAATATTGTAATCCTTTTTCTATATCATTATGTTACTATGATAGACATAGTATAAATATCATGTATATCCAACTATAATTTACATGATTATATAATAATATACTATCCAAATGGATGAACAAATTACATGTCATTTACCTAAATAAATAAGCACCTCACATGTCACTTATCTAGTTATGGTTATACACTTTCTAAGTTTGTCTCAATTGAGGTCCTAGATATCATATTCATTAAATGATAAGAAAATACCTTCTTAGTAAAACATCAATTAATGATGTACTCAATAACATACCCAACCACTTTAATTATGACAAACTTAAAACTAGAATAACAAATGCATTAATGTTTGAGGGTTCCCATGTAAGGCCTCCTATCAAACTATGGTAATAGGGATTCAATATAAAACATGCACTATTGATCTTAATGATACATAGTGTATGACACATTATGTTATATGTTCAATGTTTTATCAAGAAAAAAACTAATTTTATGCATCACGAAATAATTTTACATCTCTATATGAAACCCAACCTATGCTAATCATTACATGTCATCACAACCTAGAATACTCCATGATGATCATATATTACAGATAATTAAAAGTTACAGTTTGGTAATTTAATTTTTATCTCATGTCATATGACTTATAAAAAATAATAAATAATAACAATTTTGATACTATAATTTGTACAACATGGAACATATTATATATTTCTGATATTCTTTTAGTATATTAGCAAAATAATATATACAAACGTTTATAATCACATCACATATTATAGAACACCAAGAAGGACATATGTTTGATGTATTTAAATGGTTTTGTAAACTCATTACATAACTATGTAACTCCCACAATATCTCTATTTGACCACCTAGTAAATCCCGCCACTAATCACCTTTAATGGGTTAAAATTTATGAAGAAATACTATTTGAATTATAGCGTGATTAAGATTAATAATCCCAAAGTTAAATTCATAGAACATAATATTCAAAATTAATTACTTCATAACCTAAAACTATATAATGTTTATAACTTATGTTTTCTTAAATGCTTATAATTATTTATTTGTTTATCATCATCATATTAAAAGTTCCCTTTATAACTATTCATTAATATTATTTGGTAAAAAAATTAAATAAAACAATTTATATCAATATCATTATATAAAAATATACCGTAAAATAATTTATGATATAACATGAAACTTAATTTTAATTAATTTGGTTTAATTATTTTTATTACAGTTGAAATTACTCCATATCCAAGCGTACTCTTATTAGAAACTAAAAAACTATAGTTTTTTTAATATTTATATTTTGAAGGAAAAAAATTCACTTTTTTAGGAAATTAAAATTATTTATATTATATTAATATTAATAAAATAAAAAATCCATAAAAATATGTAAAATAATATGCAATGGGTTAGTACAAATATTTTAAGAAGAAAAATTTTATTCTTTACAATATGCTACTGTTTGGTGGTTGTAGCCCCTCCCTCAAATATTAATAAAATAAAATCTTTTATCATGTATAAAAATCCTATTATTCCTTGTATTAAAATCATTTTTTGAACTATATGAGTCATAAACCATCTATATTTAAAACTGTCTCATCACATTAAAAAATAATTATTATTTACAAGGAATCTATTGTCACTCAAGATAAATAAAATAAGATATAAAAAACATCCTTTATAATTTAATATTTATCAATACATTGAATCAAAATATTCAATTCAATAATCCTTTTATTTATAACTTGAATAAAAATTATAATATCTATCAATCATCTATACTTCAATTTTAGATTTTTATACATACTAACGTCAATTATTCAATGAATTGTTGGTATCGTATACCATTTAAAATTGGAGAATTGAATTGTATAAAAATTAAATATAATATAAAATCTATAATGTTCATATATAACCCCTTAAAATAATCTATAAATTCATTCTCTAATAACCAATTTCACCAAAATGGAAATAATACCCTTCCATCTTAACAACTCGTTTATGTTTTAATGACTTAATATAACTATTGGACCCTACTATATGATTATTTTGAAATAAAATTTTAATATTTTGTAGAGTCACAATATCAATATAACCTTTACCTCCCATGTTATAAAATATTATGTTCATCATATTATGGAGGCTAGGTAAGAATTAATTTAAATTGCCTATATTTTAATTCACAATAAACTGTTAGAACCTATCTTCTAGTGATTGTAGAATAAATTATGCCTCCATATCATTGCTTTAAATATATACCAACCTTTACATGTAATTATAATACCTAATTATTTATTATATATTATTAGATACAAAATTGTTTCAATTATTTTTCATCTACAAACTTCTTTTGAAAACTCTTACCTCTCATGCCTAGCCTATTGTTGATACAGAATTATCAAGATGTCTATTTTTTTGAATCATTATTATAATGATTCTTTTGATTCATAGGTTCCATGAACACAATAATTAGAGTGGGGGAAAAAATTAATAGTTTTTATATTTCCTATAGTCATATATACCCATTCATTGAAAAAAGTAAACAGACAACTACTCAAGAATGTGTTTCTCAGACGAATCGAAATTTCCATTTTTCTAAATAATAAATCTTAAGATCCAATACCAATGTAAGGTATTTGTTATATGAATTTATTTATATTATAGAATTGATTAAAAATTTAGGTTTAGAGATGAGGATACTATATTACATAAAAAATTGTTTTTATTAGATGTGTATCACATTTTAAATTCATTTAATAAGTCTATTTAATAAATATGATAATTCAAAAATGATGACCCATTTTAATTTTACATTAATTTAATTAGTAGTTGATGATGAATAATTTTATAAGTCCGATTTCCATTTTAAAAAGAAATTTAAAAATATTCTATTTATTTAGAAAATAAAATCAATTATATCATATATGTATACTCTTAAACACATGAGTAGATAAATACTTTTATAAAGTAATTATATGGATTATACTAACTATATTTCTCAAATATCCCATAATTTAAAGACTCACAATAAATTGTAACCCAAATATAAAAATATATATAGACATGCAATCTTATTAGGATCATAGATAGTAGACCTTCCACACTAAAGATAATACATGCGAACCTTTCTTCAGGAAAACTCACCCTTTGAATGATTAAGGTCTTGGAATACATACAATTTAGAAGGAATCTATTAATCAATATTTTAATGGGATCAAAAATTATCTTTATTTTATCAAATGGATTCTATTTATAGATGAATTCTTGTAATAACTTATTTTTATATCTGATTCCCTAATAAATTTTAATATTTTGAAAATATATTAATATATGAAACCTTTAAAAACTCATGATTCTATTACATAATAAAAAAATTAAAAATTATATTATATTTATAAATATTTTAATTTATCCCCTTAAAAATGTTGAAGTAAAAAAACATCTATGGTACCCTAATTTGTTTATTATTGATGTTGGATGCGTTAAAGTGGATATTTGAGATAGTTTTAGAGTTATTGGAGGAGTTTTAGATTATTGGATACCGAAATAACCATTTTTGGATATGATATGCAAAGTTGTATATCTATTTTGAGTGATATATAATGGTTATAATGAAATGATAATTTTATTAACATCCAAGAATTTTGGTATCATGTGGTGTTGATTATGGAATTGTTGTTTGGATATTTTCCCCCCTATATTTTTGGCTATAAAACCCATTTTTTGGGAGTGGTGATTCATTTTTTCATTTTGTTCTAGTGTTATAAGGATAATGTATATGTGTTTTGGTGATTTTGTTGGCTATGTAAATTTTTTATTTTGTAGAATTTTATTGCTGGTGGAATGAAATGCTTGTTATAGTGGGAGTTGTAAAAGGTGTGTCTGTTGGTGTTACTTATAGATTTTTTGGGAAACATAAAGGTTTTAATGCTAATATTTGGGACTATTTTCTCTCTGTAATACTTACAAGAGTTTAATGCTATAGACATCTAGCGGGATTAATTTTTTAAATCATCAGGATTGGGCAGTAATGTCATGTGGATTATTTATTTCAGTTTGGATTAGAGGGTCTAACACCCATCTTATATATGGTTATTCAATGGTTGAGGTCATCAACTTAAACTATTGTGAAACAGTTGGGGTGTTTTAAGATAGTTACAACCATTTTAATGACTCAATATTTTGTATCACGGTTTGACTGATGCCAAAATGCCTTTTTTGTCTAGACCACACTATAGGGGGCCCCCAAGATTTTATTATGAATTCAATTTATCCATTATTCATGGTTCATTTTAAGCATATCCACTCAAACCCTAGGTTATTATGGGACGATTAAATAACATTACTAAGCCTATATGAATGATATTTATTTACAAAATTCATATGATCAATCAATTTTGACCTAATGTACTTATTTAATCGGTTTCTATTTATTCTTCTTTTCCATTCTCATAAAATTATATAATTTTTTATCTTATTTTAATGGAAATTTTCATTGTCTGGATAAAGAGATGATGGTTTTAGGTTTTTTATTCATATTTAGATTTCATGTAGGCGTGTTTGATGTTATTTATCTCATTATTTCATGATGAACTCTAAGGATTTTTTTGAGGAAGGGGATTCCAAACAAATCCTTTATCACTATGTGTAAGTGTGTAAATATTAGGATTTAATTTTCATTTTGGAAAGCATTATAAATAACCTAAAATGAGAATGAAATAAAATTAATTAATTTAAATTAAGATAGAAATGATCACATGTGTTTATTATGATTTCTAGGATGTTGACATACAATATTGATTCCCAATATATTATTTATTTGTTATTAATTATATTATTTCATAGATATTTTTTTATAATACTCTAGTTGATGATTATTTATCTTGGTCATAAATATATAATAACTAAAAGTTGGAAACCAAAACCAATTTGAGTATTTATTTAACTTTTATTTTGTTACTATCAATAGATTTTATAATATTATTTTGGTATGATTAATTTGATATAATGGTATGACAAAAGAAGTTTATTAATTTTAATCAATATTGTGATTAACATATTTATATACTTATTATGCATAGAATATTTTTTTCTTCTTTCTATGGAGATTTTGTGGTAGTGAAATATTACATTTGGTGATGGAATTGATGTCAAAAGAGATAGAATAATATGGAAGTGATGTGATGTGAGGATAGTTCAACTGTTTTGAAGTTTTATTTATGGATTGAGGTGTTTTTTTCATTTTATATCATGATATGTAATGTTAATTAACTAATCAATTAATTAATTAGGATGATTTATAATGAATTAAAAATGAATTAGTGAATGATATTGTAGGTAAAGGAATTGATTTGTAAAATGTAAAAGGAATAGAATATGACGGGATAGTTATATATTATTATAAAATATGAAGTGGTGTGATGATATATAATAATAGAGTTTATAATGATCCTTATTGGTCTTAGTTATTAATATTTTTTATAATTGGAATTCATGTGGCCTAATGAATATATTTTTGAAGATAAATTATATATATAATGGGTTGAAATGTATTTGTGTCTTGTTGAATATTAATTTAATGATTAATGTAAATATTATTAATAAAGAAGTTTGAAATATATGTACAAACAATTAATGAAATATGAAATTCTAAATAGTTAGTAACATATTAATGTGAAAATATTATAAAATATTTATTATTTGAAGAATCTCAGTAGTTGTCTTGGGGTGTGCTATTGATGATTATTTAATTTTGTAGATATGACGATAGGGTTGTTTGACAATGGTTATAATAATTGAAATCTATATTTTTATTAGATAGTGGACCTTAGTTATAATATTTTTTCTTTTATAAACACGTTATATTTTTTTCTTATGATCCATCACTCGAGTGAGGTATCATGAATGACATACATTTTAGGTATTGGATTGTAGGTGAGTTCCCGAATATCAAATGTGTAGAGGATACACATGACTGACCACTCCCCTACATTTATCTGTCTTCTAGGAGAATTTTTTTAAGTAACATATATGGGACATGATGGAGTAAGATAATGGTATATGTATATATATGGTGTAACACCCCAAGCTTCCACAGTACGCTTCTCTTTGAATAATACGGTAGCATGTATTGTACGCAACTTCGAATTCTAACACACCACAACCAATCAAACTAGCCGTTATGAATTGTAATACCCACTTTATGAAATTTTAAAAATTTTATCTTTCAAAATGGACTTCATTTTTGGATTCATAATAACTAAATTAGCTTAATGATAATTTTTGGTATTTTTCTAGAAACTTTCAATTTTTGATGAATAGTGAAAAACACTTAGTTATAGTTTAAAACGGAATTTTTATGTAAATAATTATTTATTTTCTTTAAATTTATTTTAGGTATAAATATACAAATAATACCTATATAAGTTCAGTGTAATTTATTGGAGTCAGTTTATTATAATTTTAGATATATAAAATTATATTGAACTTATCACCGTCTTTTACCCACCTCCAACGAGAATTTGCAAATTCACATAAAACATAATTTTACTTCTTCATTGAGTGGAATTTAAAAAATCCAAGATACACGGTTGATATCAGCAAGTAAAATGAGGTTTAATAAGATGAAAATAATTTTTGTTGAATAGTAACCTTTTACTTTTATTTACCACGGTTAAAAGTAAATAAGGTAATTAAAGGTAAAGATGATATTATTATTACCCAAAAACATGTCCTAATTCTATTGTATAAGTATAGTTCGACAAAAATTATCCTTAGGAATAATATATTAACCTCTTTGGTTCACATGGATTAGATTAGGACAATTATTATTATTTTATTTAAGGAAGAGTTAAAAGAGTAAAAATCAATGTTTAATAACTAAAACATTTTTAATATAGTGTCAATAATAAGATAAATTAGAATATAAATATTCATTAGTAAGGTAAAAATATTTCATACATAGTCGTATTTTATTTATATTTTTTAGGCATTAAATAATTTAATTTAATTATGACACAATAATGATACAATAATTACCTAATTAATGAAATATTAAATTAATTGAGATTATAAATATCCAAATAAATGTAATTTGAGACTTTTTATGAATTCCACTAATTCTATAGGTTCATATGACATTTTAGGGTTGGTTAGATGATTTTTTTTGATTCAATAATGATGTTATGAATTTAGAAAAAACAAAATACGAAATAGTATCAAAATTGACATAAAATAGTTTTTAAAACAAATATTATATTATTAATTGATATTATATTCCTAAAAATATAAGGTTCTGCCTAAAGACTTATATAATGATATTTTAATCATTAATAAACCATTTGGGGTTATCTTGTAAGTATATAGTATGTGTTTTAACCATATAATATAAAAATATAGAGAGACATGGCAAATCTCAAACTATATAACCGAGAGTTAAATACAAAATATAAAGTCAATATAGTGACCCAAACCTGTCTAAAAACTATTAGATGAGTGGTTTTCGACCCATCCTTACATTATCCTTTAAATAATCCATTTTTGAGCCCTTAGAAACCGAAATGTTTTTTATTATAAAATAATATTTCTAGCTTTTCCTATGGTGGCTCTCACCCCTCTTATAAAACGACACTCCCCCTTCTCTATAATTCACCCCATAAAAGACATTTGGCTTGGCCAACCTCATCCCAAATACCATCTCAACTGTCCTCCCTTAATCCTAGAGGCCTTCCTTTAGTTAAAAATCCATCCTAAAGAGCCCTTTTGATCAAATCTAAAGGAAGAACCCAAAGAAGAGGTAAATATATCATCACCTCTTTCAAGTTCCTATCTTCTTCCACTTCATTTTTATTTGTTATTTTCATTATAAAATTATAACATCAGTATCTTCTATATACTATGATTTTATAATAAATATGGTACAAAAAAATTCATTATTCTATCCATCTTTTGAATGACATGTCACCATACGTGCGTACGTACGGCTTACCGTCTCCACATCGTGGTGTAATTGTTATTCAATACATTATTATTTGGATGGGTATAATAATGATGTGTAATTGATGTAAATAATAAAAAAACATGATAATTATTCTGTATATATGATATACCATCCAATTATATATTAATTTTATATCAAAAGAATGATATATTCACTCGTGCGTACGTACGGATTACCGTCTCCACGAACGTGATGAGATTCATTCCCCATCGTATCAATTGAAGACTAATTTTCATTTGATGATTAAAAATATATGTTTAATGAATTGATATCGTTCTGGATAGGAAAAATATGCATCCCATACATAACAAATATGACTCACATAACAACGAATATAATGGAAAATGAATATGTTAGCACCCGAAACAACGATAATACTAAGAAATTATTAAAAAAGCAATGTAAAATGATCATATATGATATCATATTATTTTATATAATTCTTGTATAATATAAATAACAATTATTTCACCATTATAAATCAGGTTAACCTACCCTCGACCAAGGAAAAGTACAAGTTAAGGGTTAATTTCCCAATCTCTTCATTATCCGAGGTTGTTTATATAAACTACTGGGACCTATTTATCATCCACATCCTTGTTTCTTAAAAATGTATTTCAAAACATTCTTAATATTTTATATATTATTGGTTAAAGTCATTTATACACTTTTTTGAATTTTTATAAGATGTCTATAATGGAATATTTCTGTCATTTTCGAAACAAGGTCCTTTTTAACCTTTTTGACAAAATTAAGCTAAGAATGTCTTTTTTAACTTATATGGCTGGTGTGGCTATTTTCTTCCATTATAAAATCATCGAAGCTTCCCTTACTAGAATATAAAAATATTTTAAAAGAAAACGTTTTATTTTATAATTATGTGACTTTTAAATGATTTAAAACTTAAGAGATATTTCTCTCAAATAGTTTTCATTTCATCTATGTCAACATACTTTGATGGATTTTAAGCTTATTTGAAGTTGATTTATTATGATAAAAAAACATCCATATAGTATTGAAGGTTTTGGGATATGTTTGAATATGTATGTGTTTTTTTTATACCATTCATGGTTTTTGGATAAAGTATTTATATTTCGTATGCTAGTTTTAATATGAATGTTTATGTTATTTTTAAACATGTTCTTATGAGGAATGAATTGGACTTAGTAAGTGACAGGTGGAGCACTCTATAGGTCCTCTATGCATCAGTAGGTCTCATGAGACAAACTAGTGTCTTCGAACAAGGCCTTGAAGAAATCTTATTTTTAGTCTTGGCATTAGGCCTTGACAATGTGGTTATGATAGTCTGGCATTATGCATTCCTTTATTATGAAAGTGGCTATTGATATTGCATGTGATTATTCGACTAGTATAATATCCATGTGAGTAAGTAAATGACATTATTTTATTTTATCATTTCCATATTATGCTTATGTTCAATTTTTAAAAGACTTTTGTTTTAGTCTTCTACATTGCCTTAAATGTTTATAATTATTAATGAAAGTCTCTTCTATATTTTTATCCTTACTGAGCATCTGGGCTCACCCCTTTCTATGTTTTATTTTTCCTAGGATGTGAAGAAGTATTTTATGACAGACCTGCAGGGATAGTCTGAGGGGATATGAGTGTAGAATATGGGGACTATTTTGTTGTAGTTTTTCACTTTATCATGTAATATAATACTTATTAATGTATCTAGTGTTTCCAAGGTTCCCAAACTAATCGGTCTTTCGAGACATGATCTTTTGTGATCATGCCAATGTTATGTAATAATGCACCGAATCTGGATAACTAGGTTCAGGGCCTTACAGTTGGTATCAGAGGAAGTTTAGTACAGTCCAAGGAATATAGATTTTGATAAACTCTGATTAGAGCACATTACCCTATTATAGAATTTGTGTATTAGTATATAAGAACTTACAAGAATTTTGGTATTGTAGAGATTTGGTGAGTTTTCCAAGAAATACATCCCACTTTAGATACAAGAAGGTGGAGGCGGCTCTGGTACAGATGTACCTAGGGGTAAAACCTGAAAACCCCACATTGAGCTAGAATCGAACGGGAACTGGTGCATGACAATGGGCCTTGCTGCACTCTTGGTTACGACACTCCCGGGGGATATGCTTAGGATAATTATCATTTTCTTTACAAACCATTATAAAGTGTTTATGAGTATATAATTCCTCAATGTAGACATTTTTTATGATTATAGACTATATCCATAAACTGTTCAATTGATGTTAAGTGTTTTACAAGTTTGTAATTGAGTATTTCGATTCATAAACTAATCTAGTTTATTCCATTGTTTAGAAATGGAACCTAGATGAAGGAATGGAAATTTTATCAATGCATGCACTCCATGTATGGATTTCTCTCCTTCACAAGATAATTATAGTGGAGCTGGTGATACAACTGGTGCTGATCAGCTTATCACCATACTGGGACAACTCACTCTGGTTAGGAATAATAACCTTACCCATATGGAGCACCCTCATCCACAGCTTGGAGGATCAATGTTATATCACTTCATGAGGCCACAACCACCAACATTCAATCGGAGTACAAATCCATTAGTAGCTGAGAAATGGATATATTCTTTAGAGAAAATATTCCATGCCTTGGGGAGTAGTGAAAGGGAAAAAGATATCATGGCAGTTTACCTCCTCACTGGAGATACTGATCAATGGTGGTCATTGATTAAAAACACAAAGGAAGATGATGAAGTATCAAATATGGAATGGAGGGAGTTTAATGATATTTTCATGGAAAAATACTTTCCTCATGACCATTGAGCAGATATGGAAAGGCAATTTCTGAGTCTGAGGTAAAAGGAGGATAATAATGTCACAAAGTATGAGGATAACTTTACAAGGATAGCGAGGCATGATACAGATTATATACATAACCCACGAATTGATATTGATCATTTCTTTGATGGGTTAAAACTGTTTCTCTGCCGAGCATTGGTCTCACAATCCTTCTCGTCGTACGAAGATATTGTCTCATGTGCTATCAAGACAGAAAACGAATTCTCTATGTTTTATGACTTTCTAGAAATGCAAGAGAGGAATAGATCTTCTGATCACTCTAAAAATGGAAATATGGGGAATAAGGGAATAGTTGAATATCCATCTTGCAGTAAATGTGGCAAGAAACACCCCAGTACTTGCTTGATGGAATGGGAGACTATTACAAGTGTGGTGAAAAAGGCCACCATGATCATGGTTGCAATGGGAAGAAATAATCTACTGATGTTCAATACTACACTTGCAGGGAGGTGGGACATTATGAAAATGAATTTCTTAAGCATCAAGGGAACTTACCTCAAAAAATTCCAAGGGATCAATGCCAAGCTTATGTTATCACTACTACGGAGGTAGAAGCTCCGAAAGACATGGTGAGAGGTAATTTAATGGTTTCTTCATGTTTATAAAATGCTTTATTTGATTCTAGATCATCACATTATTTCATATCTTCCCATTTTCTAAGAAAATTAGATATTTCCAATTTCATTTAACAAGGTAATTTTCAGTTAAAAATCCTAAGGGAAGTATAATCGCAACAAAGATTTGTGAATTTGTTCCCATTAGAGGATATAAATGTTCATTATTTACTGAAATCATCATCATACCCATTATTGCATTTGATATAATCCTCAGTATGGATTGGATTTCAGACCATGATGTGATGATTTATTGTCAGAAGAAGGAGGTTACAATTTTTGATGTTGATGATAAAGAACACATTATCTTTAGAGTAGAATCCTCACCACCTGATTCTTATCAAGATCCACCCCCAATAGTTCAACTAAATTCAATTATTTGGTAGGAAGAGAATGAAATAACTGTGGATGAGGAAAGGAATGTTCAAAAAGAGGATGTACCTATTGTGAAAGAATATGTTGATGTGTTTCCATAAGATTTTCCAGTACATCCCCCAGAATGATATATTGAGTTTTCCATTGACTTAATTCCTAGTTCAAGGACCATATCGAATACCCCTTATAGAATGGCCACTGTGGAATTAGTGGAACTAGAGAAACAACTAGATGAATTAAGAAATAAGGGATTTATTTGCCCTAGTGTTTCTTGATGGGGAGCCCCTATCATTTTTGTTAAGAAGAAAGATAGATCTCTGAGGTTGTGTATCGACTACAGGGAAATCAATGCTATAACAATAAAGAACAAGTATCCCCTACCATGCATTGATGATTTATTTGACAAACTGAATGGAGCCCAATACTTCTCAAAGATTGACCTTTGATCTGGATACCATCAGTTGTGTGTGAAGAAGGAAGACATTCCAAAAATAGCATTTCGAACCAGGTACAGGAATTTCATGTTTTCAGTAATTCCTTTTGGATTGACTAATTCACCCACTATCATCATGGATATAATGAACTGAGTTTTCAAGGAATATGTTGATGATTTTTAGTGGTATTTATTGATGATATCTTGGTATACTCCAAAATCTACGAAGATCATAAAAATAACTTGCACATTATACTGATGACTCTTAGAAGGCATGAATTATATGGGAAGATTAGCAAGTGCGAATTCTGGAATCAAGTGATTTCTTTTCTTATCCATATTGTCTGTAAAGATGAAATTTTCGTTGATCCTTTAAAGATCAAGGCAATCCAAGAATGGCCAGCATCGACAAGTGTAACTTAGGGACACCGTTTTATGGGTTTAGCAGGTTATTAGCGAAGTTTCGTCCAGAATGTTTCCCAGTTAGCTAACCCATTAACAAATCTCACACGTAAAGGGGTTAAATTTGATTGGACAAAAGTGTGTGAAGAATTTTTCGAAGAACTGGAGAGATGATTAGTCAATGCTCCTATATTGAGTCTACCATCGGGGAATGATTGGTTAGTTATTTAGAGTGATGCATCAAAGAAATGAATTTGTTGTGTCCTTATGAAGAGTGATAGGGTTATTTCCTATGTCTCAAGAAAGCTGAAAATTCATGAGCCAAACTATCCTACTCATGATCTCTAGTAGAAGCTGTAATCTTTGCTTTGATGATTTAGAGACACTATCTCTATGGTGAAAAATGTGATATTTATAACGATCACGAGAGTTTGATGTATATATTCTCATAGAAATAACTCAACATGAGGCAAAGGAGATGGATTGAACTACTCACAGATTATTATTGCATGATACACTACCTCCCAGGGGAGGAAAATAAGGAGGCATATGCTTTGAGTAGAAAGGATCATGGAGTTTTGAACAAGATGTGAGTTTAAAGGGATTCTATTTTCATGGATCTAGTAAAGATGGATTTGGGAATCATCATGTAAGGAGAAACATCAATAAGTTTTCATATGGTTTCCAAACCATCTTTACTTGAAAAGATAAAGATTTCTAAGACCAATGATGAAGAGTTTCAAAAATGATTAATGCTGTAAATGATGAGAGATTGAGTGACTTCGTGTATGAAGATGGAATTTTGAAATTTCAGAAGAGACTTTGTGTTCCCAATATAAATGATTTAAAAGGAGAATTGTTGGATGATGCTCATAGTTCCAATTTTTCTATACACCATGGGAACACCAAAATGTATAGAGATTTGAAAGAAAATTTTTGGTGGCACAACATGAAGAGGGAGATTGCTAATTTTGTGTCAAGATGTATGGTTTGTCAACAAGTGAAAGTTGGACGGCACCAGCCTGGAAGAGTCATGCAACCTCTTCCCATTCCAGAGTGTAAATGGGATAATATTAATATGGAATTTTTTATGGGACTAAAAAATACTCCTAGAAGGAACAATGCAATATGGGTCATTGTTGATCATATTACCAATTCAACTCATTTTCTTGGTATTAGGGAAGATTTACCACTTAAACGTCTAGAAAGACTATATATTAATGAAATTTTGAGACTTTATAGAGTACCCTTGTCGATTGTTTCAGATCATGATCCACATTTTATATCATAAATCTGGAAAAGTATTCAGAAATCCCTGGATACTGAGCATCGTTTGAGCACTGCTTACCACCCCCAAACTGATGGACAATCACAATGGACAATTCAAACCTTAGAAGACATGTTGAGATCATGCTCACTTGACTTTCAAGGTATGTGGGATCAATATTTACCTCTCTTTTAATTTTCCTATAACAATAGCTTTCATTCATGTATTCAGATGATACCATTTGAAGTGTTATATAGAAAGATATGTTGCACAACAACATGTTGGGAAGATGTTGGTGATAGAAAACTCATAGGCCCAGAACTTGTGGAGGAAACGATAGAAAAGGTGAAGTTAATCCAAACCCACATCAGTGTAGCTCAAAGTAGGCAGAAGAGCTATGCCGATAACCAAAGGAAGGATTTGGAATTTTAGGTAGGAGATCATATTTTCTAGAAGGTATCTCCATGGAAGGGTGTTATACCTTTAGATAAGAAGGGTAAACTGAGTCCCTGGTACATCAGACCTTTCGAAATTCTAGAATGAATTGGGGTTGTAGCTTACCATTTATCAATACCACCAAGTCTCTCCAAAGTCCACGATGTGTTTTACATATCACTATTGAGAAAATACATGCCTGACCCAACACATGTAATCACCTATGAGGAATTAGAAGAGGAACCCGATCTGTCTTATTACGAAGATCATGTCAAGGTTTTTAATACAAGAGAACAAGTGCTGAGAAACTGAACGACTCATCTGTTAAAAGTTCTATAGAGAAACCATAAGATGGAAGAGGCAACGTGGGAACCTGAGGAAATTATGATGAAGAACCAACCGAGTCTTTTCATGGAGTAGTATTCTAGAAATTTCCAGGTCAAAATTATTTGAAGTAGGAGAGAATGTAACACCCCAAGATTCCACGGTACACTTCTCTTTGAATAATACAGTAGCTTGCATTATACACAACTACGAGTTATAACACATCACAACTAATCAAAATAGCCCTTATGAATAGTAATACCCAGTTTTTAAAATTTCATAAATTTTTTCTTTCAAAATGGACTTCATTATTGGATTTGGAATATCTAAATTAGCTTTAGGTGAAATTTTGGCATTTTTCTGGAAACTTTCAATTTTTGATGAATAGTGAAAAAACACCGAGTTTAGTTTAAAACCTAATTTTTATTTAAATAATTATTTAGGTTATTTAAATTTATTTTAGGTCAAAATAGATACATAATACCTATATACGTTCAGTGTAATTCATTTGAGTCAGTTTATAATAATTTTACATATATAAATTTTTATTGAACTTTTCACCGTCTTTTACCAACCTCCTAGGATAATTTTCAAATTCGCATAAAACATAATTTTACTGCTTATATGAGTGTAATTTAAAAAATCTATGAGACACGGTTGATATCAGTAAGTAAAATGTGGTTCAATAAGATGAAAATAATTTTTGGTGAATAGTAACTTTTTACTTTTATTTACATCAGTTAAAAGTAAATAGGGTAATTAAGGGTAAAAATGATATTATTATTACCATAAAACATGTACTAATTCTATTGTATAAGTATAGTTTGACAAAAAAACCTTAGAAATAAAATATTAACCTCTTTGGTCCACTTGGATTAGATTAGGACACTTATTATTATTTTATTTAAAGAAGAGTTAAAAGAGTTAAAATCAATGTTTAATAACTAAAAAATATTTAATATAGGGATACACATAAGATAAATTAGACTATAATTATTAATTATAAAACTAAAAATATTTCATACATATTGGTATTTTATTTATATTTTTTATACATTAAATAATTTAATTTATTTATGACACAATGATGATGCAGTAATTAACTAATTAATGAAATATTAAAATAATTGATACTATAAATATCCAAATGAATGTAATTTGAGACTTTTTATGAATTCCACTCATTTTTTATGTTAATATGACATATTAGGGTTGGTTATATTAATTGTTTTGGAAGCAATAATGCTGCTATGAATTTAGAAAGAAGAAAATACCAAATAGTGTCTAAATTGACATAAAAGAGTTTTAAAAAAAAATATTATATTATTAATTGATATTATATTTCTAAAAATATAAGATTCGGACAAAAGACTTATATAACAATAGGTGTATCATTAATAAACCATTTTGGGTTCTTTTTGGAACTATATAGTATGTTTATTAACCATATAATATAAAAATACAAAGAGACATGGTAAATGTCAAACTATTTAACTAAGAGTTAAATCTATAAGATAAAGTTAATATAGTTACACAAAACTGTCTAAAACATATTGGTTGAGTGGTTTTCAACCCATCCCTACCTTAACCTTTAAATAATCTATTTTTGAGCCATTAAAAACTGAAAAGAAAATTATTATAAAATAATATTTCTAGCTTTTCCTAAGGTTCCCCTCATCCCTCTTATAAAAGGGAACACCCCCCCCCCCATTCTCTCTAATTCACACCTTCAAAGCCATTTGGATTTGCCAAACTCTTCCCAAATACCATCTAAAATTTCCTCCCTTCATCCTAGAGGCCTTTATATAGTCATAAAGCCAACCTAAAGATCCCTTTTGATCAAATCAAAAGGAAGAACCCAAAGAAGATGTAAATATTTCATCCCCCCTTTCATGTTCCATTCTTCTTCCACTTTCTTTTTCAATGTTTTATACATTATAAAATAATAAATCCAGTATATGATATATACTGTGACGTTATTATAAATATGGTACAACCAAATTCATTATTCTATCCATCCTTTGAATGACATGTCACCAGATGTGCGTACGTACGACTTTTCGTCTCCACATCGTGGTGCAATTGTTATTCAACACATTCTTATTTGGATGGGAATAATAATGATGTTTAATAGATGTAAATAATAAATATAACATGATAATGATTCAGTATATATTATATACCATCCAATTATATATTATTTTGATATCAAAATAATTATATTTTCACTCGTGTGTATGTATGGATTGCCGTCTCCACGAACGCGATAAGATTCATTCACCATCGTATCCATTAAATACTAATATTCATTAGAAGATTAAAAATAATGTTTAAAGACTTGAAATAATTCTGGATATTAATAAGATACATCCAATCTATAACAAATATGTCTCACATAACAAATAATATAGGGGAAAACGAATCTGTTAACACCCAAAACAATGATAATACTAAGATATTATTAACACAGCAATGTTAAAAGATCATATATGATATCATATTAATGTATATGATTCTTTTATAATTTAATAACAAATATTTCACCATTATATAGGAGGTTAAACTACCCTCGACCAAGGAAAATTACAAGGTAAGGGTTAATTTCACAATCTCTTCATTATCCGAGGTAGTTTATTTTATCTACTCAGACCTATTTATCAGCCACATCCATGTTTCTTAAAAATGTATTTCAAAACATTCTTACTATTTTATAGACTATGGGTTAAGGTCATTTATACCATTTTTTGACTTTTTATAATATTTTTATAAAGGAATCATTCTTTCGCTTTCCAAACAAGGACCTTTTAAACCTTTTCGACAAAATTAAGGTAAGAATGTCTTTTTTAACTTACACGACGGGTGCAGCTATTTTCTGAAGTTATAAAATCGTCGAAGCTTCCCTTAAAATATTATAATAATATTTTCAAATTAAATGTTTGTTTATAATTATTTTACTTTCAAAATATTAAAAAAATAGATATTTCTCTCAAATAGTTTTGATTTCATCTATGTCAACATCCTTTGATGGATTTTAAGCTTATTTGAAGTTGATTTATTATGATACAAAACTTCCATATAGTATTGAAGGTTTTGTGATATGTTTGACTGTGGATGTGTTATTTTTATACCATTCATGGTGTATGTATAAAGTAATTACATTTCATATTCTAGTTTTAATACGAATGTTTATGTTATGTTTAAAGCTATTCATAAGAGGAATGAATTTGACTTAGTAAGTGACGGGTGGAGCCCGCTATAGCTCATCGGTGCATCGGTAGGTCTCATGAGACAAACTACTATCTTGGAACAAAGCCTTGAAAAAATATTATTTGTATTCTTGACACAAGGCCTTGACTATGTGGTTATGATAGTCTGTCATTATGTATTCCATCATTATGAAAGTGGCTATTGATATTACATGTGATTATTCGACTAGTAGAATATCCATGTGAGTAAGTAAATAGAATTATTTTATTTTATCTTTTTCATATTATGTTTAAGTTCAATGTTTAAAATTATTTTGTTTTAGTCATATACATTTCTTTAAATGTTTATGCTTATTTATGAAAGTTTTTTCTATATTGTTATCCTTAATGAGCATTTGAGCTCACCCCATTCTATGATTTATTTTTCCCAGGATGTGAAAAAGTATTTTATGACTGACATGCAGGGATAGTCTTAGGGGATATGAGTGTGGACTATGGAGACTATGTTGTTGTAGTTTTTCACTTTATCATGTAATGTAAGAATTCTGAATGTATGCAGTGTTTCCACGTCTACAAAACTAATCGGTCTTTTGAGACTTGATCTTTTGTGATCATGCCAACGTTATGTAATAATGCACCGACTCTGGGTAACTGGGGTCGGGGAATAACAGATGGGTTTTAATGGATCTCGTTTCTGATATATATGTATATACACGTCGTAATTTCTTAAGTTTATGTTATATATATAAGGGTTTTAATGGATTACAAATTTGATATATGTCTATATAATCGGTATGTAATAGATTAAAGAATATATATATATATAAATAGGTGGAAATTTCTCAATGTCATAATACATTGTGATGTGGTTGTTTATATGTATATTTCACTACGATATGAATTTATTGATATTCGGTGAATAGATATATGTCTTACGGGAGGGGTGGTGGCACCAAGACATATACCATTGGGGCGTGAGGGAGAATTTTTTTGTGGGGAAGTAGATTCATGTTACTCTTATATTATATATCCTTAAGATATATTTTAACTTACACATTTATTTGATATTTGGATGATATATATTTGGTGGGGATTGAAACATTATTGACACAATTTTGGTAAAAATAATTTCTCACTATTTATTCACATATGATGTCATATGTTACTTACAAATTTTTACAAGATATTTTGGGAAGCATCCTACATATCACACTAGTATGTTAATCCCAATATATATTTAAAATTAAAATGGTGAGGTTGTTGGAAGCGATGGACTTTACAATCTCATGGTTTTTGTTGGAGTTAACATGTGGCCATAGAGTTTTTTCCATTGGAGCTCCACTCATGATATTATGTTAGAGAGTTTTCAGTTACGTATGAAATTTTATTTTACTATGGGATGGA
Organism: Viscum album; assembly: GCA_963277665.1. NCBI lineage: Eukaryota > Viridiplantae > Streptophyta > Magnoliopsida > Santalales > Viscaceae > Viscum > Viscum album. The sequence continues at coordinate 1,808,474,133 of OY728152.1, read as the reverse complement.
TTATTTATTATATATCTATTTTAATTAGTGGTTCTTAATTATTATTGGGTTTTATGAGGGAAATTTATCATAATTTTTTATTCATATACCCTTGGTGATAGATTCTAAACCATAACATATTGGATGTGGGTTTTTTGTATTACAACTGTCTTCCCAAACATCATAGGATGGGTTCTAGTTAGGGAGTGTCTTGGAAATTTTTTATATAATATAGTTTTTTAGTGTTAGGACACATTCATGATATATTATCAAGTGATAATTGTATATAATTTTATAGGAAATTATATCTATCAAACGTAGTATGTGATATATTCAAGGGAGATCGACTACGATATAAGTGAATAGTCCCCCTGTGATTTGATGCAAGGACCATAAGCATATCGAACATACATTGTTTTGTGAAACAACATATTGGGTAGATAAATAGGTATGGTATATACATTGTATGTGATTTTTCCGATTGTTGAGTAATATATATTATTTAAAAATTGAAATAAACTAAGTTATGAGATAGTAAAAATTATATATTAGTTGGCTTCAGAGTCCCTAATATTTTATTTTTCATGTAGATATGGTTCATGGTTAGTGTCCTCGTGAGATTAAGACAACTATTTTTTATAATTATAGTCTAGAATATCATCAGAGTTGATATTGAAGGGACTGGATGAAGACATTTCGTAGAGGTATTACATATAATATTCCAAAATCCGGTCACCACATTTTTGTTGATAACATATCTTGAGGTTCAGATAAAGAAATATTTAATATACTATATTTCCATATAGACATGATAATATAATGATAGATTCCAGTAGAAAATAATGAGTAGAAAAGATATAGAAATAGTTTCATGGTTTTCAAATTATTTAGACATTCAGTTAATTAAGAGTATATCATAGCATCCTTATTCATTTTTTCATTAGATTTTAATGTTATTAGATCTATATCAGGAGATATGATGTAGTTTGGTTTTGAATTATAGGTCATGGAAATTAGTAGCTTCAGTTTACTACTTTCTCCTATAGGAATCATGGTTCATGTATACCACTTCATGTGCAGAATTTTTAGTAGTTTCATCCATAACCTTATTTGAAACAATAATGATGTCAATATGGTTTTGGTCACTAGTGAAGAGATAGATATAGAATAGGTGAATATTAATATATCACCTATCTACACAGACATATGGATTAGTGAGCTCATGGTTTTGTCCATCATGAAGGTGAGAGAGGTATAGGAGAATGACAAGGTTAGATACATGACACAGAGTTTCCTATGTGAGGTAGACCATAAATCATATAAGTTGAAATTTATTTATTGTCTTACCTAATTTAGGGTTTATTTGATTTAGTATATTCACACTCTTTAGTGTCATGGTCTTTGAGTTTATATCTATGATTTAAGTATGTGAGACTTCTCATTCCCTTATTATTTACTATATTATTTGAAGATTAGGATAGCTTGTATGATATGTATAAATATTTTTAGTTTGTGTTTTGAAACATTAGTCTTGGATAGTTATATTATATTTGAGGATATGTCCATACATATCATCAAGGGAATGTTTTTTTTGTAATTTAATAAATGATATTATTGATTAATTTTGGTTATGATTTTTTTTATATGATACATAATATTAAAATTCATCAATTTTTAGTGGTTGAGATCATTAGAAAGACTAAAGTAATATATAGACTCTTTATTCTCATATGGATGAGTTGACTTTTGGTTCAGACGAAGGTTTATTGGTTGTTTGTTGAAGACTTTTTTGATTTTATTATAAAAGAGTTTCTAACACTAATGCATTGATGTAATTTCAAATTTGGGATAGAATTATTTTTGGGTGTTTCTATGAATATGATGACTCTATATTTCATGGTTCATTTTGAGTTATATGATTTTAGTATTTATATCAATGATGGATTGTATAATGTTCTCATTCATCCTAGAGTTTCACCTTGGGGTACTATAGTGTTATTTATGATGATGAACATTTATTATTATGTAGTGATTACCATTGAATTAATTACGTAATGGTGTAAAACATCTGTCTTCCCTCAAAGACTGATTATTTATTTTATTAGTAAATGATTTATAGGGAGGTTTTTGAAGATGTATATTTGGTTTGGGTATCACAAAATGTGGGTGAATGATGAAGATATCCAACATACTTTTAGATTTCATTATTGACACATTCAGTTCTTGGTAATACCTTTGGGTGTCATTAATTCAATAGTCATCTTCACGTGATTGATAAAATACGTGTTTCATGAGTTCCAGGATTAGTTTTTGGTTGTGTTCATCATCATAATCCTCATGTAATTGAGGATAGTGAATGATCATACTTATCATTTGGGGTCCATTTGGGAGTTCCTTCTATATAAATGAATCTATGGAAAGCTACCAAAGTGTATGTTTTAAGTGAGATATGGGTATTTCCTAGGGTATATTTGGAATCATTTATGTGTAATTGTAGATCCTCTGATGATTGAGGTAGTTTTTTGTTAGGTATCATCTAAAAATATTTTAGTATTTCATTACTTTCTTGGTCACATATTTTTTTATCAGAGGTTTGTGTCTAATTCTCGCAAGTTCTAGCTTCTTTTATCATCTTGAAAAAGAACTATTTTGTATTTTTATTAACATAATTGTATTAGTGACGATTTTATTACCTAACGGATTTTCCAGTAGGATAAGTCATGGTTGAGGTATTTGATGACACTGAATTCCTTTAACTTTATTATATTATGTTGAAAAAGAGGGAATTTGTATATTATGGGTCTTAGTAATTTTTTCTCACCATAATGTCATTATGATACAAATGATGTTGATATTTTGGTAGTTGTGTTTTCATTAAATATTTGGAGGTGATTTTTGGTTTTCACAGATTTTACGAACATGAGAAATATTTTTTCATAGTGTGATTTGAATTTTCATTAGCATATATGGATGAAGTTCTTGTAAGATTAGAAATTTAAAATATACTATATCACAATGTAATCAAATTTAATAATTGATGTGTAAATTAGGTAATCCCATGGAAATGTTTTTGAGATTCTAGAGAAGTATGATGGATGATAAAGGATCTTGTAGTACTGAATCATGATATAAAGGATGTCTGTGGTGTATTTTTTCTTTATTAGATAACAATGAAATAATATTTGGTGAAACACATAATGTAATATCTATGTAAGTATTTAAAGGTGGTGGTTTTTTAGGATTGTGTTATCTAGAGTGATTCCCACAAGGGATAATTTATGGATGATAACCCCTATGTATTCTTCTAGTTGAGGCTATTTGTTTTATCAGTGATGTCTAATGTTTTTCTTTATGAGTTTCAATACTCACATTTGGATTTGCATCCCAGAGAAACAAATATGTATCATTCTATGAGTTGTCAATTCACATGATCGGGGATGAATATGCTGGTAATATAGATTTATTTTTGGTGTTTGGTCTATCATAATGTAAATTAATAACATTATATTCTGTAACAAATATGTAAACCATTGGATGTTCATTGATGGAGATAGTGGTATATATCAAAATAATACATTAATATGATTCCTATATATTATGGGGGATTATATTATATACTAGTTATTGAGGATATGTTTACAAAGTCATCTAATTTGTTGTTTTTTATTTAATCAAATGTAGTGGGTAATTTATTGAGGTTTTACATGGACAGGGATGCGAAGATTCATGGGAAACCAAGGACGTCCATTGATCATGATCCTTACATTACCACATGGATATATATGACTATTTATCATGTTTTTGGATGATAATTATTATATATAATTGTCTTTCATCCAAATATTTATGTTCATACTGGCCGAACCATCCAAACATTACAGTATACTTTATGTGTGTAACTATTTTGGACTTTAGTGGATCATGAGTGGAACAAATACCTTTGTTTGAGTTTGTATTTGATAATAAATATCATACATTCAATAGTATTGAATCATTATTTAACCAAAATATAAGATTATGAGACCAAAATTGGCGGAGAGTATGACAACATGGGTATAGGCAATTCATGAGTAGTTGAACATTTCTCAAGACTATCACTAGTCTTATACAAATAATAGTAGAAGATATTTGGAGTTTGATGTTGGATATCATGTCTTATAAAGTTATTAATAATCATTGGTTATATTGGTTTGGTACTGGGAGAAATATTTCTTTTCAAATCATTAAAACTTTTAAATTTTTGGAGATAATTATTTTTGGGGCGTATTAGTTGATACTTTCCCAACAAAGTTTTCTTATCCATGTTGTTTTCCTTGGGTTAGATCTCTAGTAATATCTACATTATGATTATAATGTAATTTATTTGGACAAGATAGATGTTGAGGATGATGTGGTATGTATACCATGGTGATAATTCATTTTCATTAATTATTTTTTAATGACATCCCAAAGTCATTTGATCATAAAAGGATTATATTTTTAATTCAATGTTCGTGTTTAGAAAATGATTTAATTGTCAGAGAATTTTTTAAATTTACTATATAAGAACAATATATTGATCATAAATAAATAAATTCATATATTTTACTCAAATTCACGTGACTCATGTTTCTTTTAAATCATATAATATTTTTCTACAAATCATTGAACTAGATCTTGATATATATTTGTTAGTTATATTTTCATTTATAATAAGGGATAATCCCTTAAATTTTTATCCTTCATCATCAGATAGTTTTTATTTTTGTGTATTGGTAAATATCCATAATATAAAATTCCTTAAATTTTTTGATCACCTAGAAATATATGGCATTAAATTCTACAAAACTATCAAGGATTAATTAATTCATTATGTTTCCCAACAATATAGTTTAATGAATACCCATAAATTTGTCAATTTATTTTATAACTCTCAATGTTTTTCCTATATATCTCAAACCATAGCTCCAAATGTTCACATATATTTTTGGATATGGATATGAGGATGGGGAATAAATTATTTAACTTTACTCCTCTAGGACTTTATTTTAGTGATATAATTTTACGTAAATTGATCATTAGAATGTGGAGAGTTTATCCAACAACCTCATTTAACATTTATATTTCATTTATAAATTTGGATATAGTTTTAAAATTAACATGATAATTTTTCGGTTCATAACTAATAAGATTTGAGAAAAAAAGTTTGTTGTTTTTTTCAAATTATTTATCCATTTAATGGGACAAACATGTGTAAACATTTGAATAAAATTTTATAGGGAAAACCAACCACCAACCATAATATAATTATAGGCAACCATTCTAATTAAAATTGGTTATAATTTTAAAATGTGATGGAGTGATCTATGTAATTTCCAAAAACTGATCAAATTCACGAGGATCTTCCACACATCAGTTATAACTAGAGAGATCCATCCTCCTTTATTATTTCTTTACTATTTTTATTTTTTCTTTATTGATCCATTATAAGTGTCATTGAAATTTTAACTACATTGTTAATAAATGTTTCTTAATATTCTGTTATATCCAATCACATTATCATGTTATATTTTATTATGGTAGTTTAATTTTAGTGGGAATACCTCCCATAAATCCCCTTTTAATTCTATCACAAGTTTGTCTTATTTCTATTCTATTTATGTTTGTGTGTTAGGTTAGTATAGATATCCTCTTTTAACTTTATATATTAAATGAAATATTTATCAATAATATAAATCCATATACACATTACACACTATATATAATGATGATTAAACATCCATTATGGGTGATTTGTTTGTTAGGGATGATGCTTGGATCAACAGAAAATTTTGATAATTGTTATTTAAAAAATATTATTTATTCTAAACACTTTTATTTCAAATATTATTGGAATATATAGATACATAATGGTTTATGGATTACTGAAACATTCATAAAAAAAATCATGGATCGAAGTGGGTGTTTTTCCTGATGTATAATTAAAACTTTTTATATTTTCTATCCTTTACATATTATGTGGGGGATGTTTTTTTGACATGATATTTTTACTTCATGAGATTATTCAATTAAAAATATAACAATTATAATAAACATAAATTTTAATAAATATTTAAATTCAATTTAAAATGAATAATTATTCATAAATTTCTAAAAAAACACAACTCATTTCATTGATAAAAAACTTGAATTGAATCTAAAATAATAGTAACATCACCCAAGATTCAACACAAGTGACACTATAAACATTATAGAAGAAATCTGTAAATTTTATGGTCAAAAGGTGACAAATATATTTGATATAATTTGTAATATTTATGGAGTATGGTGTCACATTTCAATTTCTATTTCAAAACCCACCCACTGTTATAAGTTACGTGATTAAAAAAATTTCATGAAAATTTCAGTTGATTAATGGGTATCATTGCTAGGATGAGGTATTTAGGTAAATAATTAAGGATATCCCGAAATATATTTATTCTTAATACCAATAAATTTTATGTAGGGATATTTTTGAGTAATATGAATATTTTATAGAATAATATGATGATTTGGAAGCGTAAAAACCTGTGAAAAAACAAGAATAAATTACACCTCTTATTTTTTGAATATGACATTAAAAATGTTCAGGTAAATATTTCAACATAAAACTCTATCAAAATAAATTATATTTAAAATGATCTTAATTTCATTGTCACATTTTATATTATCTACACCATAGTTTAAATTAACAATAATAAATTGGTATAAAAGAGTTCAATACCATTTTTGTAATCACCTACAGATTTTCCCACACACACTGTCAACTATCCATGATTATATAAATTATCCATACACTATTACTCCTATATTATTATAATGTGAATAATTTTTTCAGATATTTTGAAGTTTTAATTTTTGGATCAATGTTGAGTTTTAAAATAAACATTATTTATTAGAATCCATGGGCATAAATTATTTGGAAAAAAATTGAAGTCAAATTTCATTGGTGAACATCATTGGTACACGTTGGAAAGTGAAATAAAAATGAATAAAAAACTATTAAATTCTATTATTAAGATATTATGTTGACTAAACCATACATAAATGTACAACCAAAAATAAAACATATACTTGAAAATCCTGGAATAGAAAACCAATAACTGGTTTACATTATCATTCATTGAGTTGAAGAACAAGGAGACGATCACCACTTATTTTATTAACCCCATTTAATTTTAAGTACATAATCAAAGAGTGTACAAAATTTTTAATGAGAAATATAGTTTATAAAATAACAAATGTGTTTCCAGGGAATTTAGATCTGATAAAACATATTGGTTCCTATAATGGAAACCACATCCCTCAAAAGACTATAGATATTAAACTGTAAATGTCTATATTTTGGAAGAATAAAAGAAGTTATTCTTATGAGTCAACCAAAGTTTCCATTCTATTTTACAAATATTTTAATTATTTTTTACTTTCTATTTAAATGAATAATGGAACAATTTTTTATTTTCTTTACGTTAAGTTATTATCTATCAAGATGAGTTACCTTTTCCAAGTTATCCATTGAGAAGATTATGAGATTATATAAATACAAACTATAAAGTATATATTTGAGTATATATATATATATACCTCTCTCCCTTTAAATATTTTTATCTCTTCACCCTCATTACTCATTATTTTTAATTTCCTAATTTTGCGAGTTTCTAAAAAACAGTGAAATAAACACTAAAACAATTCACTCACACTAATAAAAAAAATTATATATTTTTTCAAACCATTTTAGAGGGATAAAATAAATTATTTTCATCTCATTTATTTTTAATTTACTTTTAAAAAGTTAACAAATTAATTTTGTATTGAACACACTATTTTGATTTCTAAAATTTGTATTATAAAATAAATTTTCCCATTACGAGTCAGATATTAATTGAGATTTCATAACATGGAAATTTGTTTATGTCATTTATACTTGTGTGTTTTCACCTCTAATTTTCAATTAATATTTTTCTACTTTTTTTTGTGGAATTTACAAAAATAATTGTTTATGAAAATGATAAAGGTAATTTCATAAACACATAAAAATCACTTTAGCTAAGTAAAATCACTAAAACATACATTGAAACTCATTTCCGAAGTCTCTTTAATATAATGAAGACCCCATTTTTTAGGAATACATTAGAAAACTATAACGATGTTCCACCAAACATCAACGTGGATATTGTATTCAAGATTTCATAAAATTTATGTATGGGGGAATGTTTCTATAGATTATTTATATCCAGGGATATTTATTTAGTGTTCTTATGATTGGATTCAAGTATCATATTATGTGTGGGGATTATGTTGTCTTATGGAGAAGCCTTGAAAAAATTTCATTTTCATTGTGTGATAGTTTTTTGGAAAGATTTCATTTAAAATGTTTTCAAAATATAAAAAACAATAAAAATAATTTTCCACAAAGATAAAATTGAAATCATATACTAGAAAAAGAATAAAAATGGGAACACATAAATTTTCCCTTATCATACATGTTTTTGTGAGTATTTGAGATATTTCTATCTCTTATTGCATGTAATCTAAAACTCGTTTTTTTTGTTTCTAAACTTCTTGTTTCCCTTGAAAAAAATGTATTTTTATTTTCTTTTAAGTCCATGTTGTTTTTTATATCCCAATTTACAATATTTTTTTTTCACTTTCGTTCCATTTCATAAGCCAGAGAAAAACTTATTGAAATACCTTTTGATAAATGTTCACATTATGATGGGAATGAAATTTGAGATCTTCAACAAACTCAGAGATCAAAAATTATTATTGGTGAATGAGTGAATTCAATTTTAAAAGTTGAATCACTATGAGATGAGTAAATAATTTTTGAGAAAATTATCCTATAGAAAATTTTTATATGAAAAATTAAAAATGATTTCAAAATTTTTATGGAAGTTATAGGTTTTGAGATTCATAGTTTAATGAGTCGACTTGTTAATACCTCATCATTTGTTGAATTAAAGTGTTATGATTGGTTAGAGGGTGATAATAAATTTCATGTTATTTGTGATTCATTATGTCTAAGGAAATGAAATAACCTATGTGTGTTGGATTTGGTAATTCATTTTCATTCATTATTTTTTAATCACATACCATAGTTATTTGATCATAAAATATTAAATGTTCTCTTGAAATGATAATGTTTTCATATTAAATAAAATTTTGGACTATTTTTTTAATTCATAAATTTTATAGAACATTATGTTATTGATAATAATTTTTTCTATTATAATAAAAAAATTTATAGTATTGTTTTTTAGGAATCCAAAATTATTTTTATATAAATAATTCACTTAGATATTGACCTAGATTGGGCATTTAGAGGTATATATAGATTATGAAAGAAAAACTAACAATTTTTTCAGGAATATTGGATGATATAATATGTTTTTTTACTGGAAAGAATATATAATCCTAAATTCCTATAAAATCCATTTATAAAAAAAAGTGGGCATAATTTTTTTTAAAATTTTAGGTTCTAATTTATCAGTTGTGAAGCCCAAAAAATGTATTAGATCAAGCCGCATAAATCTATCAATAGTTTGGATCACTATAAATTATTTCATTATATATCCCAAAAAATTCCAAAAAATGACCTAAAACATTTGGTTGACATGGATATGAGGATGAGGAATAATTTCATTAAATTCAATTACTGTTTCATTGATTTCATGGTCATAAATTCTTGAGAAACAAGATCATTAGAATGTGAATAGAGTCTCAATTAAACATATTTTACATTACTATTTTATCTATAAGTTTTTATACATGATTAGAATTGATATAATGTTATTAGTGAATCATTAAGAAGGATATAAAAACTTTTTTGATGGATATTTTTATTTATTTATTATTGTTATGTTTAAAAAAGGATAAAATTTTGAATGACAGTTTTCTAGGGAAACCCAGCCGCCCCCTTTCCAATAAATTACTGTTTCTATTATCATTCAAATAAATTCTCTTTTGAAAAAAGTGAATAAAGGATATTTGGAACATACACACATTTATCAATATAAGGCCCCGACCTTAAACCTTACTTAATCTTGAGTTATTATAAGATTACAAATTGAGGATCTTTTCAGGTTTAGAGTTTTAGAGAATTAGATCATGAAACTTTCATTTCATTCCACATTTAAACAAAGTGGTTACATAAAAGACAGTATTCATTCTTCCCATCAATGGAAACATATTTAAAATAAAACATGGATTCTTTATTAACACATCCTTGACACTATCATCACATCATGTACCCTTCCCTTGACCTGTGAAAAACATTTCAAAAACTTGGGATGAGCATAAAAAGCTCAGTAAGTGATATAAAAATATGGAAAGGAAACATGAGTACATGTATACATAAGAATGAAATCATACTTTACCCATAAAACATAGGCATATCAGATCATGAGTAAATCATAGAAAACAGAAGACATAAAGGTAACTTGAGGCATTCATAACATTCTTACGTAGGGAGTAACCCTCTTGGTTACGTTTGGAATACCCATCACAGTATATTCCATAAATCTCTTCGGAGAAACCTTAACGTTTCACTCCTCCGCGTTACCCAATGCATTGGAGAGCTATATCAGGCTCACCCGCCCTTAGTTTATCACAGAACCACCCGTTATTCATAACAATTCCCAAGAACCATAACATAATCGTATCATATAAAACATGAATAAAGGAAACATAACATTTCCACATTTCAATCACAATATAACATTTTAGGATATTGAAATAACGAATCCATTTAAAAAAGAAACCATTTCCAAAACCATTTAAAACATTTAATAAAGAGATTTTTGAATCAAAGTGTCCCATACCACCTTGAAGCTTAAAATTTTAAACCATTAATATCCATATAAATAAATCCTTAAAACCATTTTGAAAACATGGATATTAATAAGAACAAATAATTAAAACATTTAAAATGATATTTTGGTTAAAGGGGTTTTACCAAAATTAGAGACACTAGAATACAATAATTGAGGAATAACATTTAGTCAGAACTTTATAATATCATGAGAATAAATGGATTCATGATATAATACTCCAAAGGACAGTATATACACCATATAAGAGTGAATTGGTGCATAACAACAATGAACCCTCAATAGAAATGTCAAATGTGGTGAAATCCCTTATAGAGAAGGTATCCTTAAATTAAGGACAAATCAATCTCAAAAATATGTGTGACAAATATAATTACACCCAATATAAGTGGATATTAAGTGTAAAACAATAAAAGGTCATTCAAACATATTCAATGGATGACATATTCAATGACAACATGTTGAACCCAAAGAAATCGAAATTGGGTTAAAAAGTTCCCTTGACAGCCTAACGACATCACATCAAAATGAGTTGATGAGAGATAAAAAGTGTATCTCATCACTTGGACATAAAATTTACATCAATAAGGATATATGAGAACATATCCCAACATAACAATATGTAAATTAAAAGACCCAACAAAAGAAGTCTTTTAAAAAAGAGGAGGGTGAAAGGTTCCCTTACCCACTTGGGTATCTTTCAAAACATACACCCCATGAAAGAAGGATAATATATCATTGATGTAAATACTCATAAACGAAATTATATTAAACAAAGAGTAGAATAATGGGCAGTACATACACCACTCAATGGAAATTGTGGCAAATGTATCATAAATCTCACGAGAATAAAAGTGAGATGAAAAATCCCTTACGAAAACTCGGCAGCCTAACGGCGCCACATAAAACTTCCGAACATGGATTGATGAGATCAAATAGGGCATCTCATCACATTAAAATAAAATTTATATCAAGAGGAATATAAAAGAACATCCCCCAAAATTACAAAGAGGAGCTTAAAAGAAGTGACATAAAGGAGAGTACTTAAGAAAGAGAGAGGTTAGATCTCTTACGAAAGTTCGGCAGCCTGACGGCGCCACTCAAAACTTACAAAATGGATTGATGAGAGAGAATAGGGTCTCTCATCACATGAACATAAAAATTACAGTAAGTGTAATATAAAAGATCATCCCAAAAACAAGAAAGATGAGCTTTAAAAGGAATGACATAAAAGTGTGTACTTAAAAAGAAAGAGACGAGTAGGATCCCTTACCTCGGGTCCGACTTGACTCGATCGTTCTTTAATCTCCTGAATAATAAACTTGAGTTAATTTATACTTCCTTAAGAACCTTTTTGAAGTTAATTATTCCTTTTATATCACTTATTACCATGTCATAAACATTATGTAATCATTTAAGTTAATAATATTTGTTTTGCCGATATTTGGTTCTTAAGTCGAATGTGGACTTCTTACAATTACATGTTGTTCGTGTGTCCAAATTTTTATTATATCCATAATTGTATTCATGATGTAGATATAATATATTTCATATATATCCAGTACATTCATGCATTTATAACATTACATAATCATTTAGAGGTAAGAAATGAAATGCACTGTTCATGGAGACAGTAAGTCGTACGTACGCATGAACGCTACTTTCATTTCTATTTAGTATTTTATAGAATGGAATAATAATGATATAAAGGTATATTATAATTCCAGAATAATATCATATATAATATTATAGTTCCATCCTTTATACGTCCCACATATGGTATTTAACGAATCAAATCACTTTGAGGGGGCGGTAGTCCGCACTTCCTTAAATGAAGATATCGCATTTACCCATAATTGGAAACCATAAAGGTATGCCAAAAATGAAAAAAACAGACACTTAAGGAAAACATAAACATATTATATATCATATATAAAATAGTGACATCATAATGGCCACCTTTGATGGTGTTAAATGAGTATTGAACAATCATCGTTTCGGGAGGCAGAATTTCGCCATCCACGGAAACCGTATGTTCTTTAACCATTTGATGTAGTTGTGTGAGATTGTAGCTCGTATAAATCTTATAAAAACATCCTAGTATATTGAAGATACTGGTTTGGTTACAAAATAAGTAAATAAAAAGAGTTTAGGGGGTTGGAGAAGCAAAATAAAACAAATGAACATTAGAGAATGAATTACCTTTAAAAGTGTAACTCCTTTTGATTTGAGACTAAAGGCTTCCTTTGAAAGGATTCTGCCCAAAGGGAATCCTCTAGGATGAGGAGAAGGATGTGGAGAGAGTAAATGGGCAGGGGTTGGCCGAGCCAAATGCTTGAGGAGTGTGTGAAATGAGGTAGAGGTGGGGGCCTTTTATAAGAGGAGAGGAGGGGCACTTTTGGAAAGTAAGAAATATTACTTTATTTGAAAATGTGTTTCGGTTTTAAAAGGTCCCACATTGATATAATTCGTGGATAAGGTGATAAGGGTTCGCAATCCACCCATACAATAAGTTTTGGACATGTGTAGGTCATAGAGTTTACATTATCTTCTCATTTTATTTAAATCGTCATATAATGATGTCATCGCTGCATCATTATGATGTCATAAATAATTTAATTTATTTATTGACTAAAAATTATAAAAAAAATTACTATGATGTAGGAAATCTTTTTATATTTTCAATAACTATTTATAATAAAAAATATGACTTGTATAACCCCACTTAAAAATTGTTTTAGTAAAACATATCATGTTTGTGTCATTTTTACTTTTACATTAAATAAAAAGTTATTTATGTCATTTCCCAACCAAAGTGGCTCCATGGGGTCCCCAAGTTGACCCATGGATTTTCTGGGCCGGCCATTACACATCCAATGGGGTTAGTACATGGGTCAAGTTCATTTCATATTATTAAAACATTATTTTTACCTTAAACTACACTAATTACCTCTAATCGCGATTAAAAACGTAATAAGTTACTATTCACCAAAAAAAATTATTTTTATCCCATTGAACCACATTTTACTTCTTAATGAAAACCATGTATGTCAGATTTTTGAAATTCAAAACAAAAAGATGGCAAAATTTCATTTAAACAGAAAAATCAGTTTTTATAAGTACCACTTAGTGGTGTCACTATTCATCAAAAATTGATGTTTTTCAGAAAAATCCCAAAAATTCACCCTAAGCTATATTTGATATTCTGAATTAAAAAATGAATTCTATTTTACAAAATTCCAAACATATAAGTCACATTAATTAATTTAATAATTAATTCCCGCTGTCAGAGCAAATAGCGTGTTTTTATGAAACAATAAGTATCAAAAGATTGACACTGGTTTAAGTCTGTTTTCAAAGTGAAATTAATTCCAATGACCACTATTGGATTTAATGGTAAAAATATATTCTAATTTCACTTTAAAACCAATTCAAAAGATAATCTAATCATATAAATAAATTAGATTAAAAAGAGGTTTTGAATTAAATTACAACATTTTACACTATTCATTAAAAAATGAACTTTATCGGAAAGATACCAAAAATTTACACAAAGTAAATTTTGATGTCCCGATTCTTATTAGGAGTTTTATTTGGTCCAAAATAATCTTTAAGAGTGAACAAAACTATATTTAATGATGGTTCAACATCAAAAGGTGATAAGTGAACCTTTAGTGAAAACTAGGGCATATACGCCTAAAATTGAATTCTTTCCGTATTTTAAGCCTCTATCCTTTATTGGATAAATGTAAAAACATTTAAAAACATATATAATCATATTTTAGTTATTTCTATCCATTCCCGCCATTACAACGGCTACATGTTAACTACCATTTAAAATAATATTATTTTATTATTAGAGTGCAACGTAAGATTCCCAAGAAACTCGTTGTTGCGTGTTGGGTACGCCATCGAGCATAGCATCACCTTTAAAGTCATATTAATATTTTATTCAAAAATATGGATAAATATGAAAATGTCATATTCTTTATTTACCTGGTGTGTTACATCCTTCCCCCCTTTTGGGAATTGCGTCCTCGCAATTTTTAAAATTGAGCTTGGAAACATCTTTGAACGTCCCACATCGGAATAAGAGTCGGTAAAACAATCACTTTAAAATGAAGGAAGATAAGTAAATAGGTCACCCGAGTTAACCCATACTAGGATTCCATGTAGAAAAAACATGGTCATGGAAGAAAAAGCAAAGGGTCATGTTCTTGAGGGAGAGTGATAGTAAACATGTCTAGGAGAAAGTTAACAATGAGAAAATCACAAACTTGTGATGGGTTAAACGGTATTCGATTCCCCATTAGGAAAAGCTAATAGACAACATTTTTGTTTTAAGTTACTTTTTATTGAGGAATTTATTCATAAGGAAACATAATCACTTATTATGTTGACTTTCAACTTTTACTAGATTCCTTAACCAAACTCATATTTTTTCCAAAAGACGAGTATTTAGGGAGACTTGTTCGCATTAAGAGTACTATAATCAACTTCTAGAGAATCACCTAATCCACAAAAGAGAACTATATACATCCCATATCTTTAGGCTTTAACCAAAACCAAAACCAAAAAGGTTAGTACAAGGTCAGATAATCCAGAAAAGGATAACCCATTAAAAAGAAAATCCATGCTTAATCTCCAAAATTTGTCCAACAAAACCCAAAGTTCAACAAGGACCATCCGATAAACAATTTTTCCATAAAATTCTTCAAAGTAAACCAATATAAGATTGAAACCCAAATATATGAAGGATTTAGTCACATAGTCTTCCAAGTTAAATCATAACATTTATCTCCAAACAACATCAGTTGCTCCTAAAGTCTCGTATTGAAAAGTAATTAACCTAATCACATATACTCTATGGTAGGTTAATCGTTTTCATAAATAACCCAAAATAAACTTACTCTAAAAAAAAGAATCAGTCAAACTAACCAGGGACTTCACGTAGTCCAGTGGTAGGCGATAAATACCAGTTACACTTTGATTGTGGGTTCGATTCCCGCAGCTTTGTCCGACGTGACGGGTAGTCACACGGTCTACGTGTTGTCCTTTTTCCAAAACTATATAATTCTCAAATCATTCCCCCAAAAGGGATAAAATCATCAAAAATAACCATAACATAATTTAACCTCAATTTTATCTCATGTCTTTCACTTCAATCCTAAAATATAGTAACCCATAATTACCTCAAAAGTAAGGATCATGTAAACCCAAAGGGTTCTCTATAACTATGTCCACAAAAGAAAAGATAACTATTACTTGAATAAAATTTTCCTATATTAAACATTAGGGATACACATAATATAAAAAGTCTTCTAATGTAACCCCATCATCAAAAGAGACTTAATAATCTTAATAATTTCACCATAACTCTTGAAGCCCTTATATGTTGACATCTTACTCATTCAACATTCTTCATGATCCATTATCCATTCCTTTCCAACTTATTCCGAAATACCTCTTTCCTACAAACAAAATCATGAATCATATCCTAAGATTCCAAAATACGAAAACAATAGTCATGAAATAGTACATACCTTTGATTGGTCATTGTCAGTTTCTTCATCCTCAATCGGAATGGCATTAGGTATTGGTAAACGAATATTGGTACGCTCTTGGTGACCCCATTCACGAAACTTCTTCATAGGACATGTGTTTGCATAATGACCATGCACACCACATTTAAAACATTCAATTGATCCCTCAGAAATAAATTCTTTCCCTTTCCTCGAGTCAACTGGATGCTTCCTTTTTCCATGGCAGGTTCTTGATTTATGACCTTAATTTCCACATCTATATCATATTTCTATCCCTTTGAAACATTTTCCAAGGTGTTTCTTTCCACATCTTTGACACATAGGTTTTTGAACACACTTACCTTTATGATTATTACCTGTACATCCGTACGGATTTGTTTCTTGCATATATGATGCCTTAGAGAAATATCGAAGGTTTAGGTGGTCAATCATGACTCCAGATAGTTGGTTGAGGATAATCACAAGAGTTCTCATTGCAGCTCCCATATCATTCAGTTACTTGCTCAAAAAACTGTCACAATTTCCTTCACATCCACTATTACTTTGGTGCCTGCTAGATCTAGCCATTTACTAAAACCAAAAAGGTCAGTGTGAGTATATCAACAAAACCATCATGTACTAATGAGTAAGATAAAAACTAAGATATACTTACCCATTCACTTTATCTAAAACTAGGACTCTTTCTGAAATCCAAACCATTATGGTAATGTCACTTATGCTTAAAGAATACCCTAACCTCTAAAGTTATCTAAACCAACCTTTGATACCAACTATAAGGCCCCAGCCTTAAACCATACTTAACCTTGAGTTATTACAAGATTACACATTGAGGATATTTTCAGGTTTAGAGTTTTAGAGAATTAGATCATGAAACTTTCATTTCATTCCACATTTAAACAAAGTGGTTACATAAAAGACAGTAATCATTTTTCCCATAAACGGAAACATATTTAAAATAAAACATGGATTCTTTCTTGACACATCCTTGACAATGTCATCACATCATGTACCCTTCCCTTGACCTGGGAAAAACATTTCAAAAACTTGGGATGAGCATAAAAATCTCAGTAAGGGATATAAAAATATGGAAAGGAAACATGAGTACATGTATACATAAGAATGAAATCATACTTTACCCATAAAACATAGGCATATAAGATCATGAATAAATCATAGAAAAAATAAGACATAAAGGTAACTTGAAGCATTCATAACATTCTTACGTAGGGAGTAACCCTCTTGGTTATGTTTGGAATACCCATCACAGTATATTCCCTAAATCTCTTCGGAGAAACCTTAACGTTTCACTCCTTCGCGTTACCCAATGCATTGGAGAGCTATATCGGGCTCACCCGCCCTTAGATTATCACAGAACCACCCGTTCTTCATAACAATGCCCAAGAACCATAACATAATCGTATCACATAAAACCTGAATAAAGGAAACATAACATTTCCACATTTCAATCACAATATAACATTTTAGGATATTGAAATAACGAATCCATTAAAAAAAGAAACCATTTCCAAAACCATTTAAAAAATTTAATAAAGAGATTTTTGAATCAAAGTGTCCCATACCACCTTGAAGTTTAAAATTTTAAACCATTAATATCCATATAAATAAATCCTTAAAACCATTTTGAAAACATGGATATTAATAAGAACAAATAATTAAAACATTTAAAATGATATTTTGGTTAAAGGGTTTTTACCAAAATTAGAGACACTAGAA
This sequence comes from Viscum album, assembly GCA_963277665.1. NCBI lineage: Eukaryota > Viridiplantae > Streptophyta > Magnoliopsida > Santalales > Viscaceae > Viscum > Viscum album. Next base: position 1,808,456,030 of record OY728152.1, on the reverse strand, counting down.
TACAATAATTGAGGAATAAAATTTAGTCAGAACTTTATAATATCATGAGAATAAATGGATTCATGATTTAATACTCCAAAGGACAGTATATACACCATATAAGAGTGAATTGGTGCATAACAACAATGAACCCTCAATAGAAATGTCAAATGTGATGAAATCCCTTATAGAGAAGGTATCCTTAAATTAAGGACAAATCAATCTCAAAAATATGTCTGACAAATATAAGTACACCCAATATAAGTTGATATTAATTGTAAAATAATAAAAGGTCATTCACACATATTCAATGGATGACATATTCAATGACAACATGTTGAACCCAAAGAAATCGAAATTGGGTTAAAAAGTTCCCTTGACAGCCTAACGGCATCAAATCAAAATGAGTTGATGAGAGATAAAAAGTGTATCTCATCACTTGGACATAAAATTTACATCAATAGGGATATATAAGAACATATCCCAACATAACAATATGTAAATTAAAAGACCCAACAAAAGAAGTCTTTTAAAAAAGAGGAGGGTGAAAGGTTCCCTTACCGACTTGGGTATCTTTCAAAACATACACCCCATGAAAGAAGGACAATAGGTCATTGATGTAAATACTCATAAACGAAAGTATATTACACAAAGAGTAGAATAATGGGCATTTAATACACCACTCAATGGAAATTGTGGCAAATGTAGCATAAATCTCACGAGAATAAAAGTGAGATGAAAAATCCCTTACGAAAACTCGGCAGCCTGACGGCGCCACGTAAAACTTCCGAATATGGATTGATGAGATAAAATAGGGTATCTCATCACATTACAATAAAATTTATAGAAATAGGAATATAAAAGAACATCCCCCAACATTACAAAGAGGAGCTTAAAAGAAGTGACATAAAGGAGAGTACTTAAGAAAGAGAGAGGTTAGATCTCTTACGAAAGTTCGGCAGCCTAATGGCGCCACTCAATACTTCCAAAATGGATTGATGAGATATAATAGGGTCTATCATCACATGAACATAAAAATTACAGTAAGTGTAATATAAAATATCATCCCAATAACAAGAAATATGAGCTTTAAGAGGAATGACATAAAAGTGTGTACTTAAAAAGAAAGAGAGGAGTAGGATCCCTTACCTCGAGTCCGACTTGACTCGATCGTTCTTTAATCTCCTGAATAATAAACTTGAGTTAATTTATACTTCCTTAAGAACCTTTTTTAAGTTCATTATTCCTTTTATATCACTTATTACCATGTCATAAACATTATGTAATCATTTAAGTTAATAATATTTGTTTTGCCAATATTTGGTTCTTAAGTCGAAAGTGGACTTCTTACAATTACATGATGTTCGTGTGGCCAAATGTTTATTATATCCAGAATTTTATTCATGATTTAGATATCATATATGTCATATATATCCAGTACATTCATGCATTTATAACATTACATAATCATTTAGAGGTAAGAAATGAAATGCACCGTTCATGGAGACAGTAAGCCGTACGCACGCATGAACGCTACTTTCATTTCTATTTCATATTTTATAGAATGGAATAATAATTATATAAAGTTATATTATAATTACAGTATAATATAATATATAATATCATATTTCCATCCTTTATACGTCCCACATATGGTAGGTAACGAATCAAATCACTTTGAGGGGGCGGTAGTCCGCACTTCCTTAAATGAAGATATCACGTTTACCCATAATTGGAAACCATAAGGGTATGCCCAAAATGAAAAAAACAGAAGCTTAAGGAAAACATAAACACATATTATATCATATATAAAAATATTTACATCATAACGGCCACCTTTGAAGGTGTTAAATGAGTATTGAACAATCATCGTTTCGGGAGGCAGAATTTCGCCATCCACGGAAACCGTATGTTCTTTAACCATTTGATGTAGTTGTGTGAGAGTGTAGCTCGAATAAATCTTATAACAACTTCCTTGTATATTTAAGATACTGGTGTTGTTACAAAAGAAGTAAATAAAAAGAGTTTAGGGGGTTGGAGAAGAAAAATAAAACAAATGAACATTAGAGAATGAATTACCTTTAAAAGTGTAACTCCTTTTGATTTGAGCCTAAAGGCTTCCTTTGAAAGGATTCTGCCCAAAGGGAATCCTCTAGGATGAGGAGAAGGATGTGGAGAGAGTAAATGGGCAGGGGTTTGCCGAGCCAAAGGCTTGAGGAGTGTGTGAAATGAGGTAGAGGTGGGGGCCTTTTATAAGAGGAGAGGAGGGGCACTTTTGGAAAGTAAGAAATATTACTTTATTTGAAAATGTGTTTCGGTTTGAAAAGGTCCCACATTGATATAATTCGTGGATAAGGTGATAAGGGTTTGAAATCCACCCATCCTATAAGTTTTTGACATGTTTAGGTCATAGAGTTTACATTATCATCTCATTTTATTTAAATCGTCATATAATGATGTCATCGCTGCATCATTATGATATCATAAATAATTTAATTTATTTATTGACTAAAAATTATAAAAAAATTACTATGATGTAGGAAATATTTTTATATTTCCAATAAATATTTATAATAAAAAATCTGACTTGTATAACCCAACTTAAAAATTGTTTTAGTAAATCATATCATGTTTGTGTCATTTTTACTTTTACATTAAGTAAAAAGTTATTTATGTCATTTCCCAACCAAAGTGGCTCCATGGGGTCCCCAAGTTGACCCATGGCTTGTCTTGGTCTTCCATTACACATCCAATGGGGTTAGGACATGTGTCATGTTCATTTCATATTATTAAAACATTATTTTTACCTTAAACTACACTAATTACCTCTAATCGCGATTAAAAACTTAATAAGTTACTATTCACCAAAAAAAAATTATTTTTATCCCATTGAACCACATTTTAATTCTTAATGAAAACCATGTATGTTAGATTTTTGAAATTCAAAACACAAAGATGGAAAAATTTCATTTAAACGGAAAAATCAGTTTTTATAAGTACCACTTAGTGGTGTCACTATTCATCAAAAATTGATGTTTTTCAGAAAAATCCCAAAAATTCACCCTAAGATATATTTGATATTCTAAATTCAAAAATGAAGTCTATTTTACAAAATTCCCCACATATAAGTCACATTAATTAATTTAATAATTAATTCCCGCTGTCAGAGCAAATAACGTGTTTTTATGAAACAATAAGTATCAAAAGATTGACACTGGTTTAAGTCTGTTTTCAAAGTGAAATTAATTCCAACGACCACTATTGAATTTAATGGTAAAAATATATTCTAATTTCACTTTAAAACCAATTCAAAAGATAATATAATCATATAAATAAATTACATTAAAAAGAGGTTTTGAATTAAAATACAACATTTTACACTATTCATTAAAAAATGAACTTTATCGGAAAGATACCAAAAATTTACACAAAGTAAATTTTGATGTCCCGATTCTTATTAAGAGTTTTATTTGGTACAAAAGAATCTTTAAGAGTGAACAAAACTATATTTAATGATGGTTCAACATCAAAAGGTGATAAGTGAACCTTTAGTGAAAACTAGGGCATATACGCCTAAAATTGAATTCTTTCCGTATTTTAAGCCTCTATCCTTTATTGGATAAATGTAAAAACATTTAAAAACATATATAATCATATTTTATTTATTTCTATCCATTCCCGCCATTACAACGGCTACATGTTAACTACCATTTAAAATAATATTATTTTATTGTTAGAGTGCAACGTAAGATTCCCAAGAAACTCATTTTTGCGTGTTGGGTACACCATCAAGCATAGCATCCCCTTTAAAGTCATATTAATATTTTATTCGAAAATATGGATAAATATGAAAATGTCATATTCTTTATTTACCTGGGGTGTTACAATCAAGGTATTTAGGAACTTATGAACTCTATTTGAAACTATAAATACCGATCCTATAATCTTTTATCATATTTTACTTTTTTGTATTCTTGTAATCTGATAATTGTTTTTGTATGTTTATGATTACTTTCAATATTAATTTATTTATCTTCTCCTAAATTCTATCACTTTGTGATCTATTTTAATTTTATTAAGTTATTTTTAATTCATTTATAATCTCTCCCCTTTATCCCATTTCAATTTTCTCTCAAACGTGCATTGTTTCAATTATGGTCTGGTATTTGTCCTTGGTTAGTGTGGATCTGTCTTGTAACATTATAATTTCTAGAAATTCTTCCAATATCATATATATCTTTAGCGAGATTACACACCACCAATATGGATGTGTACAAATACCTTCATGGAGATAATATATTTAGGTATGATTGATTGATCTAGAGAAAATAATATTTTTTATTTTTAAACCAACATTATATATCCTCCCAATTTATGATTCATAGATTATTGGACTACATGGATACATAAAGGTTCATGAAAATTTGAATTGTCATTATAAAACATGGCTTAAAGGATAGAATCTCAATTTTTGGTATGTATTATAGATAAATATATTGATATTTTTTATCCCACACATTTCACATTACAGAAGATGGTTTGGTAAAATTAGTTTAAATGCTTAATGAAATAAATTTAGTAATATAATTTCCTTAATTATCACCTGAAATAATCACAAATATTTTCAATAAATTTATTTTTATTATTTATTTAATACATTAAAGAATCAATCCCCTATTATGAATTATCAAGACCAATTTATTCAAATTCAATAGAACTATCATGGAGAATTCAATTTGATGTAAACTATACATATTATAGTATAGAATCATTAATTTTAATGTTAATGTAAAATAATTATAAATGAATGAAAATACCTATTGTTATTTAGTACCATCAGAAGAATGTGTTTCAGGGGGCTTCTATTCCTTTTCTTCATATGGGGAAAGAGTTACTTGAAAGAGTGTTCTTTAGAATGTTTGTTTCAAATGTGTTCTTAATATCCAAAGATATTTTCTGATTTAAATTTTTTATATGATGATGTTTTATTATGATAGTACAGTTTTATTGGTTTTACCCCTTATATTATTTTGTGCTTAATGTTCACTTATGATGTAGAAGTAATTTTTTGAGAAGTATCTCATGAGATGTTTGGTTTCATAGATGTCACATTATGTACTATTTGGGGTTTAGTTTTTATTTTTCTAGATGATAATCATTACTTAAGTATCAAATATAGACTCTTGATCATTCATTTCTCAGCTAAATGTTTATTCATATTGTTATCAGGAGATTAGAGATTGTTTCGAGTTTAAATAATGATTTTTGACATTCTAATTGTCAAAAAGAGCATTTTAGGATTGGTTATTCCATGGGTGCAACATTTTTTTTTTGAAATAGTATGGATTGAATGAAACATCCATTTTGGATGAAGTCATGGTTTTTAGGATAAAATTTATCATCTATGGAAACAGATGCTATCTATTTTCATGGTTCTTGAGGTTGTGGTTTTTATATGTTGTAGCAGTGTTGTAGGGGTAATGAATAAACATGTTGGTGAGTGGGGTGGATGAGGATATTTTTAGCACATTTTAGGGGGTTTTTATAGTTGGGGTCTTGTAAAACAAATTTTGGTGAGCATTTTGAATTTGTGGCTATTAGTGGTTCTTGGTGAAGGTTTTGTGGGAAATTGGAAGGATAAAACACATGCTTCAGATTCTATTTATCCTTTAATATATAGTATGAAGAGATTTTTATTATGGTTGATTAGAGGGAATAATTGAAAATCTATGTGGATGGGGAAACTATACCAAGGCCATTATTTATTTAATATAGGTATTTAGGGAGAAACACACATTTTAGCTATGGTTATATTTTGGTGGAGGTAAAATCTTTAAATATATTAAAATGGTCTTGATGTTTTAAGGGATTAATGACCATTTTAATGAGTTGTGATTTCATATCTCAGCTCTAATAAGACTACAATGCTTATTTTGGGTCATCCCCCACACTTATTGGGGTCCCTATAGATTTTAGGTAAATTTATGTTGGTTATTATTTATGAATTATATCACCTTATTTCATAGAACCCTAGGTGTCTCTATAATCAATTATTCGTGTTCTCAGGCCTCTATGATTGATCTAAATTATTTACATCATATGATTGATATTTATTCCCAAAGAACCTCTTGCAATCTTTATAATACCCTTTTCTTCTTTTATCATCTCCTAAATCCATATTAGTGGTGTTTATAATTTTTTTGGTCATTATTTTTTGTGGCATGATGATGGGATAATGGTTTTAGGATATTAGAGGATTTTCAGGAGAATTATTGGTTGTGTATTAATTTTCTTCATCTCATTACTGTGTGGTGATCATTGAGGCTTCATTTAAGGTGGTGGATTAAAAAACTATCATTTATTATTATGTGAAAATTTGAAATTATAATTCATTTGTTATTATTGGGTAAAGATATGTAATTGACTAATGAATATAATGAAGCAAACCTATAGAATAAAATGAAATAAAAAATTGATTATATGTGTTTAACAAATTTTCTAGGATATTAATTCCCATGTTATTGTTTATGAGTTATTTCATATATTTTCTAGTAAATTCCTATTCTATGATATCATACTCATTGATCATTATTTATCACGATCATAATGATAAAATTACGTAAAGATGGTAATAATAGAGGAAATGAGTATGAAAATTGTTAATACTAATGATTCTAGTATAAGAATGATTAATATATTAGACTGTTTTTCGTAATTATATTTTATTTATGTAAACCACTTAGAGGATTAACATATTTTAATTATTTTTGTGATTGGAAGGTTTCATTGGGGTACATCTATTATTATTGAGGCATCAATTGAGGTGATGATATATTTTTATTATGGATGGGGTATGTTGTAAATAGCGATTTGATTGATCATGAGAAGTTAGCATGAGATATTGGTGATGTTGTATAATTCGATGGATCTGCTGTTATTTGGTATCATTGATGTGTTTATGTGATTATGTTATAGATTTTCTAAATATGAAATGGCAATCAATATTTGTTAATTTGTTGTTATGACTTAATGAAAAAGTGATAAATTATTTGATGAATAAATGAATAAAAATTTTAAATATAAAACGAACAAAAGATGATTGGATAATGATAAATTATTGTCAACTATGTTGTGAGGTAATGATATATGGTAATGGGGTTAATAATTATGCACATAGTGATTTTTCAATAATATTTTTAATAATTGGAATACATTTGGCATAATGATAGTATTGTGAAAAATAATATGTAAATATAAAAGGTATAAATATATTTTTATCTTTATGAATATAGTCTAGATGATTAATGTTAATGTTATAAAAATGTTATGGAAATTGTACTTATACATATTGAATGAAATAAAAAATACTATAATATTATGAATTGGTTAATATTACATGGTTATAAGATATTAATGAATTGAATATTATTGGTTATAGTGTTGCAATACACTATTGAAGGGTGTTTTTAATGTTTTAGGGATGATTGTTTTGTTGTGGTATAATGGTGATAGTCACATATTGGTGTATTAGCAATAGATAATGAACATAGTAAGGTAATTTTTGGTATTATATATTCATTATAGTGAGGTTATTTCTTATACTCCACCACCATGTTTTGGTGATGAAAAATGAATCCAGATGAGGTTTTGGATTCTAAGTGAGTTATCAAAACACATGGTTGTCACGGATAGAACTATCTAACTAGCCCCTTACCCTCTCAATCTACCCCAGATAGAATTATATGTATCCATATCTAGGATCTGATGGATTAAGGTTATAATTGATGTATATATATGAGTAGGAATGGAACAAGGTGATGATATATATGTATATACAAGATGTATTGGCATAATGACGTGTTATATATCAATGTATGTGTTTTAATGTATTTTGGTAATAATATGCTTATATATACATGGGATTTAAAGCATTAAGGCGTAAATGTATATATACACAATTAATATTGACTGAATCTAATGATACATGATGATCTTGTTATCACTATGTATAGTTGGACAAGTTAGGACCAAACTGAATGAAAACACTTGGGGGTTAATCAAGATTAATGAAAAAGAAAAAAATTATTCTTTGAGGTCACCTTTTCCATATAGATCATGTTCAATCATTGGAAATAAGGGGTTACTGATTAGTATAATGATGAAAATCATGAATATTTTGATATTCTTAAGAAATACATCTTTGTGACCCCATGTGAAAATGCCCCCCCCCATTAAATAAATTCTACTCATTATATAGGTGACAACCTTATACATATTATTAGGTCCTTTACATACAAAAAATAAGGACTCAGAAAATGGGATTAGTCTCTTTTATCCTATTTGAACCATGCCTAATACTGAGAAGAAATAGTCAATCATCAGAAAAATTGGCAATCATTAATCATTGTAGTCCAGAAATTGAGGCACTACCTTCCGCACCATGTTATACACATGGTTTGTTGAAGTGATCCAATCAAATATATCCACATTAATACCTTGTTGACTTGAATCAGGGAGTAGTGGGTGGTCATTTTATAGTAGTTTTTTTAAAACCTCTGTGAAATGGTTATTTTAATAATCATAAATCATTGTTATTTCTGTTTATGAGTAACTTTAGTCAACTACTCATTTTTCTCTAAATGTGTTTATATATGATTAATCATATATGTTTATCTATGATTATTTATGTTTTAATATTGACCTGGAAGTGTTCTGGATTGAACGGACACTTGGTGTGTATTTCATGTTTTTGAATCACTGTTAGTTATCTTCTTGAGTCCCCGATGAGAACGGGCGCACCTAAAACAATGGTTACACCGATGAGAATGGCCGCACCGATTAGAACGGCTGCACCGATAAAAACGGTCACACCGATGAGAATGGTCACATCGATGAGAACGGTTGCACCGATAATAATGGTCGTACTGATGAGAACGGTCGCACTGATGAGAATGGTCGCACTGATGAGAACGGTCGCACCGATAACAACGGTCGCACCGATGAGAACGGTTGCACCGATAACAACGGTCGCACCGATGAGAACTGTCTTACATATGGAAATAGTCATTCTGATGCTGATCCGAGGAGCTACCGACACCGATGCTGATACAAGGAGCTACCGATACCGATTCTGATCCAAGGACCTTCTGATACTGATGTTGATCCGAGGACCTATCGATACTGATGATGATACAAGGACATACCGATACTGATGTTGATCCAAGGACCTACCGATACGGATGCTAATCCAAGGACCTACCGATACCTATGTTCATCACATGATCTATCGATATCGATGCTGATCACATTAGCTTCGAAAGCCGATTCTGATCACAAGACCTACTAATATCATGACTCACCAATAGTCATGAAAACTGTCTGAATTTCTATTGAATCTTATTTAATTTCAGTGGTCATATTTTATGTTTTTAATGGAATAAATGTTATTTATTGATAGTTGATGGAACGTTAGGGAACCGTACCTCGTACCTATGAAAAGGTAATCATTCTTATTGCAAGAGCTCAAGGAATATAAGGAAGATCAACCTATAGTAAGAATGTAACCTTTTTAGACTTGAATAGAAAAAAACACGAGACATATACAAGAAGATAGACTCGTACATGAAGTGAAGAACACACGAGGAACATGAAGGACAGTCATACTCATCAGGAACATAAGTTAAAAGAAGAATATGAAGTGTTACAAAGAACACTATTATACTCAAGCTGAACTCTTACACTAGAAGTGACGGAACAAGAATCACGACACTCTATTTTTATTAACAAGAACTAGAGGACTCAGAGCTTCATTTACATCAAACCAAGGAGTCCCGAAATTCACCCAAAACACATGGATCATTCTAAAATAATATTTATCTTTTTAGATCTATTGTGTTTCATTCATTTACTTTTTTTGATGTGTGTGTGTTGTATTCACACACTGACTCTTGGGATGAACTAGAGGATACTAAATATTCAATTCAAACTCTTTACATCTTATTGTATCCCACCGAGAATTGGGAAGAGGTCAAGTGTGACCTGGACAACCTGTGTTATGTTGTTTTTTTTTCACGAAGAACTGTGGTAGAGGTCTGAGGACCTGGACAGTCTGACCACTATTAAAAAACCCTCGATCCATGGTGTGGATCATAGTTTATATAAACTATTTGAGAGTACTATGTCTTAGCTTGAGACTAAACCTCTTGGTTTTACCTACTGTGAATCATTGTCTTAGTTTAAGTTATTTTATTTTTTCTGCAGCTAATTACTTTGAAATATAAACATATTTTAGAGTAACTCTAATAGTTAAACTAGAAACTATTTGTATTTATTGTATGGAGTTAGGTTAACTTCAAAAGTTAATTTATCTTCAGATTAGATTGATTGAGAACTAATCAACATCTTGAGAACCTATCTTACCCTTTGTTGTATTAAAAATTCACGACAGTTTAACTAATTTTTTAAATTGGAGGATTTTAAGAGAAATCTTTTTAACAGAAATTTTAATTGTAACTCAAGTCACCCCCCTCTTGAGTATCCACTCCGACCAACAGTTGGTATCAAAGGATTCAAATTATTATTAAAGGGTATCACAACACTCTGTTTTTCTACTGTGATTTTAATTGTATCTCAAAGATATTAAATTTCTCTTAGTTCAAATTTTTATCTCTTTAAATATATTCACTAAAATATTACTATTGATAATATACTTGAAGGTGGTGCTTCTAACAGACCACCCTTCTTTAATGGTGTTAATTATGCTCAGTGGAAGCTTAAAATGAATATTCATTTAGAGAGTATGAGATTTGATATCTGGAATGCTATAGAAACTCAATATAAGATTCCAAACACTGAGAGAACTACTTGGGATGAACCTACTAAAATATCTTATAATAACAATTGTAATGAAATGAATTCCCTGTATTGTTCTTTAGGAGAAAAAGAATTTAATCGCATATCTACTTGTAAAACTACTTATGAAATTTGGGATACCTTGGGTGTTTCTCATGAAGGAAAAACCAATGTTAAGGAAATGAGATTGAATACCTATAATATTAAGTATGATAATTTTAAAATGAAGCCTGATGAACCTATATCTGATATGTATCTCAATTTCAATGATATTTTCAACACTATGATCTCACTTGGAAAAGTTGTTCCTGCAAAAGAACAGATCATGAGAATATTAACATGTATGCCTGACAAATAGAGAGGCACATCAGTTTCAGTTAGAGAATTGTGTGATATTGGTGCTTTACCTTTTAAAGAATTAATCCGTAATCTTATGATGTATGAAAGAAAAACTGAAGGTAAACCAGGAAGAAGATGAAGAACAAAAAAGGAAGTCAGTGGAATTTAAGTCTACTGCCTCAAAAGGAAAGGACAAGGTGAAAGTTCACATACCTATTGAATGCTCAACAAGTGAAAGTACAGATTCTGACAGTGATGTAGAGATGGCTCAGATATCCAGAAGATTTAAGAAGTTCTATAGGAAAAAGAAATTCTTCATAAAATCAATTTACAATGGTAAATATGACAACAAAGGTCATTGGAAGAAAGATTTGAAGAAGTCTGATAAGAGTGATGAGATTGTCTATTGTGAGTGTAAAAGGAAAGGTCACATAAAGGATGACTGTCCAAAGTTAAAGATCAAAAATAAATATGACTACAAGGACAACAAGTACAAGAAATTAATGAAAGAAACTTGGAGTGCTTAAGAAGACTCTTCAAGTGTATTTGATTCTACTAAGGATGAAGACTCTCATAGGGATAACATGTGTTTTATAACAAACACATCTGAGGTAACACTGGACATTCCTACTTTAAATTCATTTTATTTTGGATTTGATTTTGATTCTGAATCTGAAAATATGTCTAGTTAAGAGTTATTTGAATATTGTAATATTCTAGAAGAAACCTGTAATGAATTGAAGGACAAGTATAATGATTTAAAGAAACAACATGCTCTAAATAGTTCTGTTAAATCCTCCCTTGATATAGAGAAGGAAAATAATGCTCAATTAATTAGGGAAAATATTTAACTAAAAATGTCTACTGAGAAATTAAGGAAGAACTTACAGAAATTCACAAATAGAAAGGATACTCTTACACAAATGTTCGGAAAACAAGTGGCACCAAAGTATACCACTGGAATAAGCTATCAGCCTGGATAGAGATAGATTACTAAAACTAGATTTATTCCTAAATATGGACAGAATGTTGCTAGTTATAGTTCTAGAAATTAATATGATTCAACTAGTTATTCAGCTGGTTATAGATCAAATAAAGTTTATCTTTTAAAATCTATCAATTCTGTAAATTAGTAGAGACTCATAAGACAAATCTGGGTACCTAAAGCTTTGCTTGCTAACCTGTCTGGACCCATGAAAATCTGGGTACCAAAATCATTTTCTATTTAAAACTATTTTGTAGGAGACTAGCTTGAAGAGTTATCATAAGAAGTTATGGTACTTGGACAGTGGATGTTCTAGGAATATGAATGGAGATTACTCATGCTTTAAGAACCTAATCAAAGTTGATGGAGTCCATGTCACCTTTGGGGATAACTCTAAAAGAAAGATCATCGGCCTAGGCCAGATTGGTAACACTAATTCAGTTCTAATTTCCAATGTTTTATTTGCTGATGGAATTAAATATAACCTATTAAGTATTTCTCAATTGTGTGATGATGGGTTCAATGTTAAATTTGAAAATGATTCATGTAATGTTTATAATTCTAAAAAAGTTTTAGTATTTTCTGCTTTGAGAAATGAAAATGTTTATGAAGTTGATTTTAATTCTTTAGTTAAACAAAATATTGCTTCTTTAAATTCTTTTCATAATGAGTCTGGGATATGGAATAGAAGATTAGGACACTGTAACATTCATTCACTCAGAAAATTTAATAGTAAGAACTTAGTTAGAGACCTACCTATGATTGAATTCCCAACTGATAATGTTTGTAACCCCTATCAAAAGGGAAATCAACATAAAGATTATTTTAAATCAATGAAATAAGTTTCAACTTCTCAACCTCTCGAGTTGGTTCAAATGGATTTTTTGGACCTTTTAGAGTTTCTAGATTAAATGGGAAGCACTATGTCTATGTCTTAATAGATGACTTTTCTAGACATACTTGGGTATACCTCTTAGCTCAAAAAATTGAAGCTTGTTCCTATTTTGTAAAATACTCCAAATCTGTAGAAAACCTTAGTGGACTTAAGATTAAGACCCTGAGAAGTGATCATGGCCGTGAGTTTAAAAATCACGAATTTGAATCTTACTTCTCACACAATGGCTATAATCACAACTTTTCTGCCCCTAGGACACCTCAACAGAATGGTGTAGTAGAAAGAAGAAATATAACCCTTCAAGAAACTACAAGAACTATGATAAATGAATATGATCTACCTATTTATTTTTAGACTAAATCTACAAATACAGCTGGTTACATTATCAATAGAATCTTGATCAGACCTGTTCTTAAGGAGACCCCTTATGAATTGTGAAATATTTGGAAACCTAATGTTAGTTACATCAGAGTCTTTTTTTGTAAAGTATTTATTCCCAATACTAAGGATAATATTGACAAGTTTTCTTCTAAAAGCGATGAATGAATCTTTTTAGGATATTCAATCACTAGAAAAGCCTATAGTGTGTTTAATAAAAGAACCAAGTGTGTGGAAGAATCTGTTCACATCAAATTTGATCAAACTGATCCACATGAACCTAAACCTTATCTTGAAAATCTTGAAGAAGATTTGTCTGTTCTGAACCTCAACGACAAAAATAGTGACCCTGGTGTTAAGTCAACCAGATCTAGAAATGTTCTAGAACTTTCTTTTGATGAATCCAAACCAATAGAATAACCTGAAATTTCTAGTCCATCCTTCACTAGATCAGCAAAGATTCAAAAGAATTATCCTTTAGATGATGTAGTTGGTAATATAGATAGAGGGACACAGACTAGAGCTTCTCTAAGAAACCAGATTGAACATCATGAATTTCTTTCACAGATAGAACCTAAAAATATCAATGATGCAATCAATGATGAATTTATGGTAATTGATATGCAAGAAGTGTTAAATCAAATTGAATGATACAACTTCTGGGAATTGGTAGAAATACCTAAGGAAACCTTGACCATAGGCACTAAATGGGTTTTTAGAAACAAGGCTGATGAATCAGGAAATATAGTTAGAAACAAAGCAAGGCTAGTTTCACAAGGGTATAGTCAAGAGGAAGGTATATACTATGAAGAAACCATTGCACCTATAGCTAGATTAGAAGCCATTAAGATCTTACTTTCCTATTCTTCTCATCTGAATTTTAGGTTATATCAAATGGATGTCAAAAGTTCTTTTCTAAATGGTTTTATAATTGAAGATGTTTTTGTTGAAGAACCTCCGGGATTTACAAACCCCCATTTTCAAAATCATGTTTTTATGTTTTCTAAAGCCTTGTATGGTTTAAAATAGACTCCAAGAGCTTGCTATGATAGGCCTACAAATACTCTTATTTCTAATGGTTTTACTAAAGGAATTGCAGATCCCACTCTTTTTATTTAAAGAATTTATGAAGATATTTTGATTGTACAAATCTATATTGATGATATTATCTTTGGATCTTCTAAAAATTAATTATGTACTGACTTTTCAAAAATTATGCAAAATGAATTTGAAATGAGTTTAATGGGAGAAATAAAGTATTTCCTTGGCTTTCAAATTTTTCAAAAGAAAGATGGTATTATTTTAAATTAAAGTAAATATACAAAGGTTCATTTGAAACGTTTTTGTTTGGATAGTAATAAGGGATGTGATACACCTATGAGTACCACCTGTAAGTTGGATGATGATGAAACTGGGAAATCAGTTGATCAAACCAATTATAGAGGTATGATTGGGAGTCTACTTTACCTTACTACTAGTTGACTAGATATCATGTTCAGTGTATGCATGTGTGCAAGATTTCAAGCTAATCCTAAAGAATCTCATTTACTTGATGATTAAAGGATTTTAAAATATCTTAAACATGCTTCCAATTTAGGTTTCTTTTATCCAAAAGGACAATCCTTTGACTTAATGAGTTATTCAGATGCGGAATTTTCCAGTTGCAAGTTAGATTGGAAGATCAAATCCGGAACATGTCATCTTTTGGGAAAGTCCCTGGTATGTTGTTGTAGTAAGAAATAGAACTCTGTTGCATTGTCTACTGCTGAAGCGGAATACATTGCTGCTGGTAGTTGTTGTGCATAGATTCTATGGCTGAAACACACCCCATTGGACTATGGATATCAATTTAGACATGTGTCTATAAATTTTGATAACACTAGTGAAATTAGCATCTCTAGGAATCCTATGTCTCACTCTATGACTAAACACATTGATGTCAGACATCACTTCATGAGAGATCATTATCAAAATGGTGATATTCCTCTAGAATTTATTTACTCTGATCATCAATTATCTGATATCTTCACTAAACCCTTGATCTCAGAATGGTTAAATTTTATTAAGAAATAGTTAGGTATGATCGATCAGTAAAATTGATCAGTGAAACCGATCAGTGAAACTGATCTTTTGTTATCATTTGTATCGTACAATGTTTACCACTTTTAATGTTTATAAAAATGACGTTGTTTTACTTAATCAATATTATATTTAATATTGTAACCCTAAATGATAAATTTAATGACCCATGGCTATTTCTTTTCCCAAGAGCGGTGACTTTCCATCTCCCTCCAAGCCTTACTTTTTCTGAGACTTGAACGTCTGGAACCAATTGAACCTTTTAAAGTCCCTCAATACTTTCAAACCTATCAAACCTCCAAATGGAAAAGCAAAAGAGAAAAATTATGGAATCTGAAGGTCCCTATGATGTGAAACGCCAACGTATTGAATCGAGCTGCACAACTCAAAGGTCAGTGAACCTAGAGTTGGAAACTCGAGTGGTTACAGCTGAAAAGGATGCATGTTCCGAATGGGTGTTAACCAGTAAGTTTGCTCTTTTAAATGTTTTAGAAATGCAAAGATGGAAAAACTTGTTCTGTGATAATAACTGAGTCTACTACCCAAAGCTTTTGCATGAGTTTTATATGAACTTAACTATTGTATTTGATGGAGTAGAAGCTACAAGATTATCTTCAATAGTAAAAGGGAAAAAGATATATTTTTCTTCAAAGAAATGGGTTGAGTGTTTCGGAGTACCTCATAAATGTAGATATGAAGATTATTCTGATAATATTCCTCTTACCACTGAATTTTTTTCATATGAACATGCTGTGGAGATGCTGACTGGAAATTATGAATCCAGAAGAATAACAGCTGCTGAGTTAGATGGTGAAAGTATAATTTTCTTTACGTTTATTCATCACCAAATCTATCCCAAAAGGGTGATTTTTCTACTGTGAAGTATCATGATGTTTTACTGTTGTTTTTATTGATGAATGATGATAAGATCAACTTGTGTAGATATATTACTATCCATATTGCTGAGATGGTGAAGCCATCCAAGAAAGCTACAACCATGTTCTACTATAAGAAAATCTCTTCTATGTTAATGTTTTTGGGATGTGTTGATGATGGATATGTGTGTATCTCATCCAGTAGTAGTTTTTTTATTAACAAGGATATCTGTGAAAGAATGAAAATCAACTGGAATCCATGGAAGAAGGCATGGGTTGCTGATGAAGATAAGTTGTATGACTCCTTTAATTCTTCTAACCATCATAAGAGACCAAATGGGATGAGAGATCCAGGTTTAAAACTAGTTGAAGAAGTTGTTTATTCTGATGAGGAAGAGGAGACAAAAGCTCATAAGAAAACTAAATAGTCAAGTAAGAAAGGAACAGGGGAAGCTGAGCCTGATGATGATGTGAATACTGAAAAGGAACCTGAATCACCTTCTGATGACCGGAGTGATCCTGATACAATAAGTCCAAAGAAAAGAAGAATGGAATTTGGACCAGCTAGTCCATCTCTCAAGTTACCTGAGTCAGAACATCTTCAAGGTGATGATGAAGAAGTTGAAACAGAGGAATCAGATTCTGAGGAGTATGAATCTAGTAGTAAAGATAATACTGATGAGACCTCAGTAAATAATAATGGAAAGGAAAATGGCAATGATGAAAATGGTGATGATGATTATTTTGATGATGATGATGGAAATAATGATGATAGTTGTGATGATGATGCTACTATACGACCAGTAGATGGTCAAAATGTGATCCAAGATGATCCACAACCACAACAAGTTGAAGAAGAAGCTATTCCTGAGGCTGAAAGAACAATGCAGATAGAGATTGATGTAGGTGAAGAAATTTCACTTGGAAATTATAGAAAAGATGATTTTGTAAAGCCCCATTATACCTCTTGAAATTTTGCATGGGAGGAACACCCAGGTTTATCCGTACTTGGTTTGGATTATTCATAGGAAGAGGAGGAAGAAGAAGGGGCCCACAAAGAGAGGGCATGTTTTTCAGTTAAGGCTATACTAGTTGCTGAGACTGTGCAAGTGACAGCAGAAAGACATGGTCCTTCGGTTTCTCGATCATATTTAGACCGATTTAAAGATGAGTTTCTCCATACAGTTTTAGAGACAATGAAAGAGGAATTATCTCATGCTCCTGCCCCTTCTTCTGGGAATTTATCTAAGGCTTCTATGGACGCTATAACTCAAAGAGTAGTAAGTATTATCAAGCCAGACCTGTGAAAAACTAGTGAATTGATTGGAAAGCACATTACCTCTTTAAATCAAGCACTAAATGATTTAGGCACTGAATAAGTTTCTATTTTAAGAGAATTTAGATCAACCATCTCTGGTATGATGGACGTTATGAGAAATTTGATAGAAAATCTGAAGAAGTCGGATTTGAGGAAGTTGAAGGCTGATATAACTTAAGTTGTTGCTCAAGCTAGATCCTCCAAAGTGACCAAGATTACTGGTCATGATATCAATACTTAGGAATGTTATAAAAGAAGAGTTAGTTTCACTTGGATAGATTTTTGATTTGGAAAATTGAAAAATATGACAGAAAACAGTGATCATATTCACAAGATGGTGATGCTTTATTTAGCTGATGCTACGAAGGCTTAGAAAGAGATCAAAGAAAAAGTGGATAACTATTTCCCTAAAATATATACCATGCATGAGTTGAACCATCTGTTTAAAGTCCTGGCTGAAAATTTGAGGATTCCTCCAGTCACTCAAGAATTTAAGGATCAGGTGCAGCAGTTGAAAGATTTTAATCCTACTCTAGAGAGCTTCATGATGAATAAAGATGATTTTGAGAAGTACATGCAATATGGTGGTGAAGTTATTCCAGATTTTATTAATCTGATCAAACCCTATCTTGATGTGAAAGCTAAGGAAATTTTTTTCCGACTACTGAGCCTCTCAGTCCATCCACTATTTCACCTGGTCAGTTATCAGTGTCTCAAGATCTCTCTAATATTCGGCCAGTCTTTCAGCAGCCCCCTTCAACAAGATCTTATACTAAACCTCATGTGACCCTAGAACCCTCTCTGTTTCCAACCCGAGTTGTCCTACCTCCTCTCTCTATCTGGCTAGATCAACCTTCCACCAAGCCACCCTTTGGTCCATCCATTCCCCCTTCCACTAAAGGAAAATCTCCTCTGCATCCCATGAAGTAGCCATTCCTGTCATTTTTGATAGGGTGTATTTTATGTGTACCTTTTTTGTGGTTATTTCAATGGAACTGTATTCGGTTTTCTCTATCTGCTCTCTTTTTCTTTTTTGATAATCCCAAAGGGGGAGAACATGAATACAGTAACATGCATACAATCATACTATATGAAGTAATGGGGAGAAATAATGACTACTTAAATTCTCACATGGTTTATGATATGGTGCATTCTCTGATGATCTGTTTATCTTTGGTTATATATTTTGTTTACATAGGGGGAGAATAATAAATGTTACATAATTTCCAATCTTTTATTTTATGACATATATTTGTGATTGTCAAAAAGGGGGATATTGTCAAACCCTTTATGAAATGATTCTTTTAATAATCAAAAATCATTGTTATTTCTTTTCTATAAGTAACTTTATTCAACTATTCATTCTGCACTAAATGTGTTTATATATGATTAATAATATATGTTTATCTATGATTATTTATGGTTTACTATTTACCTGGAAGTGTTATGGATTGAACGGACACTTGTTTCGTATTTCACATTTTTGACTCACCGTTAGTTATCTTCTTGAGTCACCGATGAGAACGGTCACACCGATAACAATGGTCGCACCGATGTGAACGGTCGCACCGATGAGAACGATCGCACCGATAACAACGTTCACACCGGTGAGAACAGTCACACCGATGAGAATGGTCGCACCGATGAGAACGATCACAACGATGAGAACGATCACACCGATAACAACAGTCACACCGATGAGAACGGTCACACCAATGAGAACGGTCGCACTGATAACAATGGTCGCACCGATGAGGACAGTCGCACCGATGGAAATGGTCGTACTGATGATGATCCAAAGACCAACCGATACTGATGCTAATCCAAGGACCTACCGATACCAATGCTAATCCAAGGACCTACCGATACCGATGCTGATCCAAGGATCTACAGATACCGATGAAGACCTACCGATACTGATGCTGATCCAAGGACTTACCGATACTGATGATGATCTAAGGACCTATCGATATTGTTGCTGATCCAATGACTTACAGATACCGATGCTGATCCATGGACCTACCAATACGGGTTCTGATCACATCAGCTACTGATACTGATGCTGATCACATGAGCTACCGAAGACGATGCTGATCACAGGACCTACGGATCTCATGACTCACCGATAGTCATGAAAACTATTTGAATTTCTATTAACTCTTATTTAATTCCAAAGGCCATATTTCATGTTTTTAATGCAATAAATTTTATTTATTGATAATTGTTGGCATGTCCGGGAACCGTACCTCATACCTATAAAAAAGTAATCATTCCTTTTGCCGGAGCTCGTGAAATATAAGGAAGATCGAGCTGTAGTAAGAAAGTAACCCTTTTAGACTTCAATAGAAAAAAACATGAGACATATACAAGAATATACACTTTTACATGAAGTGAAGAACACACGAGTAACTTGAAGAACCCTCATACTCATCAAGAATAGAAGTTAAAAGAAGAAGTCGAAGTGTTACAAATAAAACTCTTATACTCAAGCTGAACTCTTACACTGTAAGTGAAGGAACAAGAATCACGAAACTCTGTTTTTCTTAACAAGAACAAGAGAAGGACTCATAGCTTTATTTACATCAAACCAAGGAGTTATGAGCTTCACTCACAATACATAGAGAATTCGAAACTCATATTTATCTATTTAGATCTATTGTTTTTCATTCATTTACTTTTTGAGTAGTGTGTGTGTTGTATTCACACACACACTCCTGGCCTGAACTGGAGGATACTAAATCTTCACTCCAAACTCTATACATCTTTTTGTATCCCACTGAGAATTGGGAAGAGGTCAAGTGTGACCAAGAAAACCTATGTGCAGTTGTTTTATTTTCCCATAAAGAAATGAGGTAGAGGTCTGAGGACCTGGACAGTCTGACCACTATTGTAAAACCCTCGATCCAGGGTGTGGATCATAGTTTATATAAACTGTTTGAGAGGACTAAGTCTCTCCTTGAGACTTCACCTCTTGGCTTTACCTACTGTGCATCTTTTTTTTAGTTTAAGTTATTTTATTTTTTCCACTGCTAAAGACTTTGAAATATAAACATATTTTAGTGTAACTATAATAGTTAAACTACCAATTGTTTGTATTTATTGTAAGGCATTAGGTTTGCTTCAAAAGTTAATTTATCTTTTGATTAGATTGGATGAGAACTAATCAATCTCCTGAGAACCTAACTGACCCTTTGCAGTATTACAAATTCAAAATAGTTTAACTTAGTTTTTCAATTGTGGGATTCTCAGAGAAATATTTTTAACAGAAATTTTAATTGGTACTCAATTCACCCTCCTCTTGAGTATCCACTCTGACCAACATTTCTCATTAAGTTAATACAATAAAAGGAAATAAAAGGACAATCCTTAATATATTTTGTTACAGAGAATATCTCTACAGAAAACACCTCATTAAAAACTGAGTAACTAGGAATAGAGATCTTCTCTATCCAGGACTACCCACAAACATGAGAAATTTATTTTTATGGTGAATCCATAATTATAAAATTAAGAGAATAGAAGACCCCAAACTCAACAGAATTAGTGTGGGGGTCATGCTTATCTCCCTTGCTAAGGCAGTTTAGCCTTATTCTTTTTATGGTTAAAAGGTTATACTAATTGTGATACATGATACTGAGACCATACTATACGTTTGGAAATGTCCTAAAAATTACCTGTAAACCACATTAAAATAAAATTGGATTCAAACATAGTGATCAAGACGATCAGTAGTGAATTTGGTATTGAAATATAAAAGTACTATTTCCTACATGATTAGGTTTGGGTGTTGTTGGTTTAATTCCCCTAAAAACTAAAACTGAATCATGTACCACAATCATAAAATTCCTAATACGACTCACTAGATATTGCAGCATCAACCTTGGTGGACTAAGAGTAAGAAGAAATAGTCATCAACATTTTTCATCGCGGAACGATGTCTCCATTCATCGGTAACCACATGAAAGATATCAATGTGGTTAATTCCATCCCTAAAAAATATATATCTACAAATGGATGGATATCTACACTATTTTATTACCTAAAAATATTTAATTTTCCATCAAAGAGGGTAAGAATACATATAATTAGATGAAATAAATTTAATTATACTCTTTATGATTGACTGATTCCTCATAAATTATTCAATAATGGAGTCATTGATGAGGTTTACCCCATATTCATTCAAGGAGGGTAAAATATTTCTATTATGAATGAATACCATATAGGTACATGTGGTTCTAATTAATCAGAGATCAATTTTTTTCTATAAAATTAGAAGGATCTTCTATTTTTAGACTTGAATGGAACATGATTGTACAAAATTCACTATAAAATTTCATCCTTGTCAAACAAATCCAACAAAATTCATCAACCCCAGAGTTGTTTCATACTAAAAAATATTTAGGGCCAATTTCTATTTGGGTAATAGATGCTAGGTGGATATAACCACAAATAACAACTATATAGTTCAAATTAATCTATACAACTACTAAATTATTCTCCAAGTTGGTTGAGGCTATATTCATCAAAAACATTTATTAAAAAGGAAATCATATGATTTGTAAATACAAAAATAATTACCAAATTTTGTACCCACATACAATAAAAATGTATAATGGCACAAACATCTTCTCTACCAAACTAAAATAGAAGTATCTGCAATATTACATATGGTGTTACCATTGATCCTGCTACCATTCACTGAGAAATGGAGATATAGTGGATTCTAATAAAACATTGTAAAACATAATCTAGAAGATGGTTGAAAATAAAAAGATATCTTATACTGATAAACATTTTACTTTTTTGGACTATTTTAATACAAAATGTATTGGCTCAAGGGAAAACGCTTATTCCATTATCTATGGTATAAAAATGGTTTTACCTCTAATTTTCTAACTACCTTTACCCATTATTAAAACATGTTCCTAGTTTTCCATTGAAGAACAACATCAGATCCAATTACTTGAGTTGGAATGACCCAATGAGAGAAGATTTTATATCATTCACTATTTGGAGGTTCACTACAACCATGTCATGTGACACTTCAACAAAAAAGGTTTCTTATATTCATTCCCTAAAGGGGAATTGATATTGGTTCTCCGGACCACAATGATTCCTGAGAAGAAACTTGTAAAATTGAAACCAAAATGGGTGGGACCTTTCCCCATTCATAACGTTTACTCCAATTATTAATACTCACTTGTTACCATAGATGATAGGGGCATCACATATCCCTATAAATATAGAATCCTAAAATGACCATTTAAGTAAACTACCTCTATATCAATTAAATGATTTTAAACAATGAGAAACCATACTTATCATATGGAATTAAAATTTATGTTGTCATATTCTATGAAATATAACCATATACTATGTACAATAGTTTGGTCAATGATATGTCACCAAAAACTGTAGAAACCATTTTTTATTTACCTTTTGATGAAAATATGCATGTCCAACTCCCCACACAACAAAATTTTAAACCTTTTGGAAGATGTTATAATTTCACAAGGTAAAACTAAAAAATTTAATCTCAATCATATTGAAATAAATTATATAGTGTTCATAAAAAACAACCCTTGGATACATCTATATTAAATCTATGTAATAATCCAAATTCTATCTTTTTTCTCACACCATGCATATATAACATGATCTTAGTGGGTTGAGATAATTATTCCAAATTTATCGATTATGATGTGTTAGAGAACATTTTGTATATCCAACTTGAACATAAATAACATTGAGTGACCACTAATGTATGTCATTTTATTTCCTTGAATATGAGATAAATCTATGAGGGGAATTTCCAATGAACTGCATGGGGATTTATTCTCAATATGATGAAGAAAATAATGATGTAAGGATCCATTTTCCCAATTAAATCCTCAAATTTAAATAATACCCACCTATTTTTAGAAAAACCATATCTGTATGGGGAGATAGATATGTAAAATGTTGTGTGACTTGAATCTTGTTATGAATAGATAAGAAGTGATGACATGATCTCTCATCCTAGTCCCAACCATAAACCAAAATTGAAATACAATTTCCCTACATCTATAAATAGTTGGAACTTTCATACATAAAATATAAAAAATTTCTTACACTTCACATATAGGTGAAAACCATGTAGAACTAGACATCCAAGTCTTTCCAAAAAGACCATAATCAGTATATCACTAACATCCCAGTTGTATGAATTTAAACAATAATGTGGATGTTCATCCAGCATGAATCTAAACAACTCAAGGTGTCCCATTCATTTTTGGAAACTTGTTACCTTCATGAGATCTCAATCTATGTTGATTTATTTGGTGCAAGGTTAGGTCACAAAATTTAACATATATTCACTTATTCCATGTATGATATCCATATATATGAAAGGAATTTACTTGGGAATATGTGTAGATGATTCATGATCCAATGAGATATGTTGTGACTCCCAAATCTCATATTCTAGACCTGACTAAAATTACAAAGAAATTTATTTTGATTTATTCTCATTCTAATGAGATACCGACACCTGGAAACCTTATCTTAGGAACAACTACGAGAGAAAATAATTCACTGCATTCCTTGCAAATAAGTCAGGTCTATGCAGGGGAACCCCTATGAGAGCCATGTGAACTTTAGTATCTAGATCTTAATAAGAACACAATCACATTTACTTTATAAGGTTTGGTTTGAATTCTTCAATCTTTCCCTATAGAAACATTCTTTCCAAAATACATTCATCTTGTCTAGAGAAACTCGAATCCTTAAAAAAACTTTGGATATTTGTAATAAGTGCATCCTACTCTATAGGAAACCTCTGTCTCACTATGCATATTTTCCCCCAATGAGGATCTCAATACGCTCCACATATTTGGCCTATCAACGAGAAGCATCCACATATTAATGAAATAAAATCCTCTTATCTATATATACCCTAATGGAATTGCAATAAAATCTTCTTTGGAAAATGGTAAATAATTTTTCATTATGATCCCATCAGATAGAAAATTTATATATCTGAGAGGCTAAATCCATATTTTATAGTATCACTCCTTATGTTGAAAAATGTATTGGAGAATACTTGGATTAAAGAATTTAATTCATTTCCTTATTACCATAACATTTGTTCAAAACATTGTAGACTTGAATTATTGTCACACTGTCATAGAGCATGTTTTATATAACATATTACAACCTTGACTATGTTCCCATGTAAAACAATGTAGTAAGTAAAGTGTTTTAATGTTTTCCTGAAAAATCCTATTCTCTATGAGAACACTCTATATTTCATATTTCTGATTCATCATAATCCAAATTGTAAGTTGATCAGTCCTTTTTGTTCTATCATTCATAGAAAAATAAGAGAGACGACTAGACTGGGTGTGGTAATGACTATCCATATCCCACCAGTTTCCATTGAATGAGAATGCAATTTGATTTATTCCATTAATAATTTTTTAATCTAAACCCATTATACGTAAACTGAACCGAATATTCTATCTATAAACTGAGTGTGGTGATTATGAATTGACTACCACCAGTCCCCATTGACTATGCATGGAATTAATTTTCCACTGTTACCAATGGCTATTTTATTCCCCAAAGATCAATTTACAATTTACTCAAAATCTCATAGTTTATGATTTATACATCATATTACAACATTATTGAGGTAAATTAAATAGCCTTGGAATTGTGCACTAATTCATCATACTCATTTTTTCATAACATAAAAAATTATTCAAAGCTAAGTGACCTTAAAATACATTAACTATTTTTCAAAGATATGTGAACATAAAATGAAAAAACAATCGATAAAATCTATGTATCTAGAAACAAAAACAAAAATTGTTTTTTAGGACCCTAGAACACCATACGAGGGGAGGAGTGAATTAGTGTGTCAACACACACTTTTAAAATAATGGATCTTCTCCCATGATGGTAGGAACTTGTAAAACCAGCATGATGGAATCACATAGTTATTAGAAAATAACAAGAAGAGAGACAACACTACCATTTTACATTGTTCACCAGTAAGGGCTATTCTAATGATTACATTATGATAGCATTTTAGTCATACCTAAATATACTTATCATCACTAGTTATTGTGGAATACATAACTTTCGGCGTAGTCACTATATACATGGCAGTATGCCAATAAATTATTTTAGAGAAAACTTACTTCCACACTTAAAAAACATCCGTTGAATCCCCCTAGATCACTTATTTGGGTAAATTCTTAGTCAATTTAATGACTTTAAGTGCACTTCAGTAGATTGATATTTTAGTATTTTTACCTAACAAGAATGAGACTCTTCTTGCATTGTTGTCCTGAGTTGATTCACTTGAAAGAATGATTTAATGGATCTAAATGCTCAACAATATGGTTCAAAAATATAATATCCATAATAAAACTCCCTTTGGGTTTCAAATAAAAATCAGCCTTTATAGAACTACTCACTTGGGTGAAGCTTTGTACAATCACAGAGCTCACGGCCCTCATGGAACACTAATTTTTTTTAAAACTCTCAGTCATAATGAAACCCCCATAACTCAAATAATTGGAATTGGTTAAGTAATTACCATTATTTTCCTTATAATCATGTTCACATTGACTTATAGATTCATTAATCACCCATGCATTTTGAAATTATAGTGATTCATGAATTATTCAATTCTCTTCATGTCAAATTAATAAGATGTGGCCCACTACTTATAGGCACATCCCTTTATGAAGATACCATTATCCTAGTGTAATTTTTCAAAACCTCTTCATTCATTCTCACCAAGCTCTTCTATTGGATAATATTATGTGATATTTAATCCATTCACAAAGCTTCTCATAGTCACTAAGATTACCATTTTCTCCATTGAGTGTTATCCATAAAGGCCTTGGATGTAAAAATATCCCAATTTGGGTTTATTGAAAATCTATAGATAAGTAAACAAATAATCATCCTAAAATGGGATCTTGATAGATTTTACAAACTCAACAATCATTCTATGTTTACATGAGAAAATATTAGGGTAGAAAACAATAGTGACAAAGTAGAATTTCATGCCACTATAAACCAACAATTTCACTTATCACCCCCTCTTAAAATGAACACATAGAACCATTATTTTTCCTTTTAGTGCTAAAAAATGCTCCCTAGATTTTATCTCCCCCATAAACCAGAATCACTTACACAAGAAGATTAAAAAAGTATATAGAAATGGGGAGAGGTAAAGAACCATAGCGTCCTCATAAAATGTGATGTAGTTAAATAATGTTGTACAAACGATGTTTCATCAACATTGGTGATTCCAAGGAATTAGTCAGGATGTCTGCCTAATGGTCATCAGTTCTAAAATGCTCCATTATAATCCCACATTGTTCAGAATATTCATTGATTAAGTGATATAAGATCTTAAAATGTTTGGTATGAGAGTGATGAACTGGATTATACATAATATCAATCACTATATTATTATCATAATGAATTACCAGTGGATGTATCCCCATATCACAAATATCAATCAGTTGTTGCTTCATCAACAATAGTTGAGTGGATTCCTTTGTAATATATATATACTCTTCCTCTACTATTCTAAGAGAAGTGATTTCTTGTTTCATAACCAAAAAACATACAAGATTTTTTTCTAGTGGAGAATGATCCCCCACATAAGGAATATCAATCTACCACATCTGCAGACCAGTCATCATTAGATAATGTTGATAAATCATTATCACTTCCAATAATGTTGAGTGAGTATCGAGAGTACCTTTAACATACATCATGATTTTGTAACTACTTCCAAAATTTTCTTCTATTTTATTAATTTTAAGTAGATATCGTAATCATGTTTCAAACATGACATATAGTCTTCTAATTATCGTTTATAATATGATTCTAATGATTCTCATGTAGAAGGTGCGATCCATTGATGTACCATCATCAAAATTGTAAGAACCCATGTTTTGGGACTCTGAGACTTTGAAAAATTTCTTGATGTCATTCCAGAGCAGGGAGTTTACACGGCATGCAATTCCTAGTCCCAGTGTGGCTGGAATTAATTATATAAAAAAGTTCAGTGTTTTTATATTATGCACACCTGGTTAACTAAAAAAAATGTGATATCTCTTATATGGTTGATCGGATCGAAAAACTGAGGGCACCGTTGAGTTCGGAGTGTGCCATTTACCCTACAAGGGGTGTAAACGTTGTGGGCGCGGGCCTGATGTGAGAGTCGTCACCTAGGGGCGAAATCGTCATTTCAAAATAACCACTTAGTGTTTTTTTATCACTGGCATTCCTTTTCGAATAACTTTCGAACGAAGCATCGGAATGGAAATCTTAGACATTAGTTGTGTTTGAAATGGAGCACTTTACCTAGGTGCGGTAAAAAATAGGCAGGCGCGGAGGTTTCAGAATCCGCACCCGTTGGGAGAGTTTTAAGTGAATTTTTATAATTTCACTAAGTGTTGAGGGAAGACTCATTTTCATTCTCACTCTCTCCCTCTCTCTCCCACTCTCTCTATCTCTAGCGTTCTTCTCCATTCTTCATCTTTATTTACTGTTCTTCACCGGATTGAGGAGTGGACTCCGGCGGATCGAAGCAGGATCGAGCGGATGTGTTGCCAACGACGAACAGATCCAACAAGGTAGGTTTTTTGTTGAATTTTACTCCCTCATAGATTTTATCTATTTCTTCATCATTTTCGTATTTGAATTTGTTTTTTTATAGTTTTTAGAATTTGGGGCATTGGCGGAACGAACACAGCCAATGCCCGAGCCCCGTTCAATTCATCGTTCTTGAATGTTCTTCGTCCCAAATTTTTGGGCACGCACGAACCTCGACAGATTGATGAGAAGGGGAAGGCGTTTTGAAGATCCGGTACCAGGGATCCTGAAACTGGTGTCAAATAATTTTTTCTGATCACCGGAATGGTTAGGGGGGCCGGTCAAAGGCTCGGCTCTGGCGAGGGGCGGCGGTAGCAGACCGAACCAGCGGTGGAGCGGGGCGGCTGCGTCTTGGAACGCAGCGGAGCACGGGGGTTCGGGTCAGCGACGTTGGGTGCGGCCGACGCGGACAAGGAGATACCGGGAGCCAAGCTTTCCAGCGGCAGAGGCGGGGCGGGGAGCTTTAGCATAGGGCATTAGGGGGGAGGCCGGTCTTCGGACAGGATGGTGGAGCTCGGAGGTGTGGACGGGCCGTCGTGGTGCATAGGAGGCCAGGCAGCGCGGGACGGTGAGGTGGCATCTGCTGCAGGAGGCGGAGGCGTCGAGGGTGCCTGTCGCGGTCAGAGGTGGTATCCCCGAGGCGCTGACCTCAGGGGAGGAGCAGTGAACCAGGACCCGGGCCGTGCGGGTCCTGCTGGGGCATCAATGAGGACTGGCCAACTGGCCGGTCGGCTGGTAGGCGAGGACCCGCAAAACACGGGTCATGCTGCGGCGTCGAAGAAGACCAACCACATGGCCGGTTGGTTGAAAAAAAACTGGACCCACTCAGGTCCGGTGGTTTTGGGTGGGCCACGGCCAGCGGGCCGCGGCGTGACGGTCCGGACCCGCGGCTGGGCCAGGGGCCGGCGGCTCAGACCAGGCCGGCAGGGGTGGACCAGCCCGGTTAGGCCCCCTTGCTTCTGGGGGGCCATATCTCTTAAACAGCGCATCTGTTTGATGCGCCGTCTGCAGTTGTCGGACCGTATCGATGAGGCATACATTTTAAAGTGAGTTTCGGAGTTTTTGGGGTTCTGTTCCCAAAGGAGGGTGACCCGAGGTGTATTAATTTAATAATAATAAATTATTATTAAAGTTGCGACGGACGTGGCTCATGAGATGGATGTCCGTTTGATGCACCGTCAGAGGTGCGAAGGTCCCGGAGCTGAGAAGATACTTCCAAGGTTGTTTCGGAACCTTTGTAGGTTGGTTTCATTGCTCGGCAGCACGAAACACAATGCGAGTAATTAATTAATTAATTAATTGTTGTGTTGGACCTAACTCCGGCTTGGGATGTCTGATTGATGTGCCATCAGCAGCAGCATGACCCCATTCCACGTGTGGTCTTTTTGAGATTCATTTTAAAGCGCTCGGGTTGGAGACAAGGTACGGGCCGCATAGGCCCTAGTTTTCACGCTTTAAGGTGAAACACCACTTTTTCACCTGACATCTGTTTGGGGTGTTTGAGTACTCATTTCTGTGTGTTTTTATGAAGGGATTGCTATAGTGAAATCTGCCCGCCTAAATTCATGCTCGAGGTGTGGGCCCTACGGAGCCCCATTTGCATATAACGCGGGGGAATTGCAGCTTTTGTATCCGGATTACATTTTAGGCACCATCAGTGGTGTTGTGACCCTGGCATTGAGATGAGGTTGACCATGTTGGTCTCAGGAGATGAAGCTGGAGTTAAGGTGTTGGACCCATAATCCATCTTTTGAGCTGTGTGAAGCATACTCCAATTTGTTCATCAGGAGTCTACTTCATGAGTATTAATAGTCAATTTGATGTTGTGTTTCGAGAGAATCGCGATGGCGCAGTTCGCTTGACCTTTTTCGGGATCGTGGTGTGGGCCCCACTCGGGCTAGCAATGGTGAATATTACATTTTCCACCGTGAGCCCGTTTTCAGCGAGTAAGTAGTCTATCTCGCGTGTTTTTCCATGAGGATTACAACAGTATAATCTATCCTGGCTATCAGAGCCTCCTACATGATCGTATTAAATGTGGAATCATGGAAGGGTGATGACTGGAGGTTCCTTTGATGCACTCTGATCCTACGCACGGTAGGGGTGCTAGTGACACCGAGTGATGGCATGAGCGTTGAACCTCTACTTTGTGATTTGTTCTCGAGTTGGGTGGTTGCATGATACCCACTCCGTTTTCTGTTTCCTAGGGTTGTACCATCCAGTCGGGATGGCCAGAGCAGTTCTGGGTTTACCTTCCAGCAGAGACTGGGTAGTGGGTTGCTCGTCGACTTCTTCCGGGTCTACCCTCTAGCAGGGCTGAGCAAAGGGTCTCCTATCAATGTATTTTGGGTCTAACCTCTAGAACAACTAGATAGTGGGTCGCATGTCGACGTATTCCGGGTCTACCGTTCAACAGGGCTAGGAAGTGGGTCACATGTCGACGTATTTTGGGTCAACCCTCCAGCAAGGCTGGGCAGTGGGTCGCCTGTCGACATATTACCGGTCTACCCTCCAACAGGGATGGGTAGTGGGATGCCTATCGATGTATTCAAGGTCTACACTCTAGCAGGGCTGGGAAGTGGGTCACCCGATGTGTTATCAAGGTTTAACGTCTAGCCGGGCTAGGTAGTGGGTCACCCATTGGAATTTCATACATGGACCTTATCTATGAGATTAGTCAGTGACTTTTTTCTATGTGACTATCGGAGCAGGATCCTTGGTTGTACGGATCATCGATGTGACAGCTTTGACGTGACCTTAGGACATACGAGAACGAGGGGCATTTATCCCACCGAGACGCGTCCTTTCATTGTGACCTAAAAGTCGTGCAGGCGAGTCAGTGCTGCCCAAAGTGGATAGTATCGAGGTGCGGTGATTGACCCCCTTTGACAGGTACCTCTTAGGTTGACGTGCAGGGCGTTTGGGATCAGTTTTGGATACCCTTTAAACTATTGGCGACTCTTCTTGGGCTGAGCTGGGAGATAGTGATCCCCTTACACACTCATTCGAGTTTCTGGTTGAGCATATATATACACCCTATTATTGTTCCCACTCCTTGGGTTCGGTTACTCTCCTTCTAGGAGGGGCGAAGACGTGCGGGGTATGCCACGTGCTTTCCGTGTCTACATCCTCTTGGTTGGACGAGTCTACTCTCCTATTATAGGTAGAGAAGTCTCGACTAGAAGTTCATATTCTCACCGTCTCTAGCTCCTTGCGTTTGGACGATTCTGCTTCATTTCTCTTGTTGGGTTGAGCTGCACTCTCTCTCTTTTGCACTCTTACACTATTCTTTGCTCTGTCTGCTACTCACCATTTTAGTACCTCCCTTGTTGCTCCATAGATCTTTCGGGGCATCCCACTGTGTATTGTTATACTCACCCCTACATGGGATTTTCCCACACTTGGTGCGCCCTTACAGACGACAGACAGATCGGTCGAGACTACGGAGGAGCGTAGAGGACACAGGGGCATGGGCTACGTTCATTGGCCGTAGCAGGACTTCCTGGGTGTGAGACTCACCAGCGGTTTACCTTTGTTTGACCTGTTCCCGGGTTGTGGCACCTTTCTGGATGGGTGCATGTTTTGGCCCTTTTACTGTTCAGTTTACATGTCAGCACATTACTTGTACTGGTTAGAGGTTGATGCATGTATGTTGGTTCCTCTTTTTGTAGCAGTGTTGTATCTTGCTTTCTTTTCTCAGCACTTTTTTATAGATTTGGAGGCGTGTGTGTGTACAGTTTCATGGGGAAAGTCCTCCCCTAGTTTGTTGTGCCTTCGGTGCTAGATGCCTGCCCTTGGCCTATTGAGGCGGGCTTGGGGTAGTTGCATCTCAAGCCTCAGAATGGGTCGAGTCATGAAAAAGTGGTATCAGAGGTGGTTCATTCCTTGGGGCAATGTTCAGACGTCCCTAAAAAGTAATTGGTTGAGTTTTGAGGCAATAGTGTCAACGTGTCTTGAGAGTGGCTCTTAGGCCAAGGTGTCCAATGATGGTGCGGCGGCCAATGTATCCATTCCCAAGGACCCCGATAAACTGCTTGGAGACTTGGCACACTGAGACACTTGTTGTAGGGAATTTGATTCATGCATCATATAGGATTGAGTCCTTGACTATCCTTCTTGAGTCAGATCCCCTTCGTGTTGATATATATATGCTCATTTGACATTGGTGCCCTTGATCGGGTTTAGGATGTCTCCGTGATGATAGCTAGCCAGGATACTAGCTCCGGTTTGTGACGATGATTCCGTGATAGAAGAGGCCTCAGTTCAAGATCCATCATACTGTTACCCTTTCTATAGGAGGACATGCAGTAGCACCTTCACCTGTGGAGTAGCAGATAATACCAGCAATGAGGGCCGATGCCGAGCGCAGGCTAGGCGCGCTACGTGAGATCCAGCGTCAGAGACCACTGAGGTTCCACGGAAATCCATACCCTCAGACAGTGAAGGGTTCACTAGAGTCGGTGGTCCGCCTCTTCAGGCTTGATCGGACAGTGACAGGGTAGATGGTGGCTTTGACAGCCAGTCTTTTTCCACCGAGCAGTTCATCGCTTATAGAGCTAGGGTTACTCAGATACCCGATGAGTCGGTAATCTTTGGACGTGGTCTATGACAGAAATGTACGAGCAAAAAAGTTTGAACGAGATATCTGTAGCGGATATTCGTGCCAACTTAGTTCCCTTGTGCATCCTCACCCATCTCAGGGTGCTGGAGCATGCACTGGTGACAGAGAAATTTCTGGCAAAGGGACGTAGATTGGCGGGGCCTCGACACCGGAGGTTTCCCCTTTATGAGACTCATAAAAATGGTCAGGGACAGCGTAGAGCACCGAGGTAGCCCAGGGAGGACTAGTTCTATGTCTGTGATGTGCGAGATCATGTGGAGTGAGACTACTCGACCAAATGTGTTGATTCCTCTAGAGTTGGTAGATGCACCGCCATGACAGAGGCAGTGTCGTGATAAGAGAACTCCAAGGTGAGGACAGGGTGGTCCCCAGGGAGGTAGTGTTGGCAGAAAGCAAGAAGAACTGTGGTTTCCAGACAATGTTTCGAGGTCCTTCCACCACCACTAGGTGGATCATGTTAGGCTCAGGGAGCTGACGGATGGGGCCAAGGGAGGCTGTGTGCTGTGTGTTGTGGTTGTTTACAATCCTCCAGCACAAGAGATGATAAGAGATACACTCTATGTATTTTTCTACTTTTCTCAGTAGAACTTGTTAGACACTGCGTGAAGTAATATTTCGTCTAACTCCTTGCTCGAGGGGTTACCGAGGGTGACGCGGGGCATTGGTATACCCTGTGTTGGTACTGGTGGTGGTATTTTTTCCCTAAGAATGTGGAGACACTATCTTCGTGAAGATCGCTTTGTGGTTTACTCAGACCACTAGTTTCTCAGGTGCGTTCCCATACAGAGAGATTTGAACCAGGGACGACGGTGCTGGCTGGAGTTTCTTCGGGAAGGTGCATCTTGTCTGTAGTTGATGAAGTCGACTCCTTCGCTGGTTGAGCGTGTAAGAGAGTCTCGGTTGTGATGAACCGATTATGAAAGCTTGTGTGACCGGATATCCTTGGCTGTTTCACTAGATAGGTATTCTGAAGGATGGAATCATGAGACCATGTTCCACGAGAAAACCTTGATTTTAGTCGCGATGTGGAAAGTAGAGGTGTGGCCGGGAAGGACCCCAGAGTTTCTTTGGGCCATTCTGGAATCGTGCAAACGGTAGAGAGGTTGCCTACTGTCATGCCCTACCCTCCCAACAGTAGGAGTGGGCGCACGATGTCTTCCACATGTCGTAGCTGATGAGGTGGGTGTGTATTCCTACGCATGTTCTCGAGAGTATCCAACCTTATAATAATCATCCCTTTGGTTCGCGTGTTGGGTAAGCATGGTGATGTGCAAGTTTTCTTGGGTGTAGGAGAGAAAGGTGTGAGCTCTGTATCCTGAGTTGTTTTTCCATGTCTTGCTTTTTGGGAACGAAAATCTTGAAGGGGGAATGATGTGAGAACCCTGGTTTTGGGACTCTGAGACTTTGAAAAATTTCATGATGTCATTCCAGAGCAGGGTGTTCAGTCTGCGTGCAATTCTGAGGCCCGGTGTGGCCGAAATTAATTATATAAAAACATTTAGTGTTTTTCTATTACGCAGCGTGGTTAACTAAAGAAAATGTGATATCTCTTAGATGGTTGATCGGATCAAAAAACCAATGTCACTGTTGAGTCCAGAGTGTTACTTTTACCTTACGAGGGGTGTAAAAGTTGTGGGCGCGAGCCTGCTGTGAGAGTCGTCACCCAGGGGCGAAATCGTCATTTCGAAATAACCGCTTTGTGTTTTTTATCACTGGGGTTCCTTTTTGAATAAATTTTGAACGAAGCCTTGGAATTGAAATCTGAGACTTCCGCTGAGTTCGAAATGGGGCACTTTACCTAGGTGCTGTATAAAATAGGTGGGCGCGGAGGTTACAGAATCTGCGCCCGTTGGGAGTGTTTTAAGTGAATTTTTATAAATTCACTAAGTATTGAGGGAAGACTCATTTTATTCCTCCCTCTCTCTCTCTCTCCCTCTCTCTATCTCTCTAGTGTTCTTCACCGTTCTTCGGAGTTCTTCGCTGTTCTTCGCTTGATTGAGGAGCGGACTCCGGTGGATCGAAGCAGGATCGAGCGGACGCGTCGCCAACGACGAACGAATCCAACGAGGTAAGATTCTTGTTGAATTTTCGCCCTCGTCGATTTTCTCTATTTATTCATCATTTTCATATTTGAATTTGTTTTTTTTTATATTTTTTAAAATTTGGGGTGTGTCCTAACGAACACGGCCAATGCCCGAGGCCCGTCCAATTCCTCGTTCGTGAATGTTATTCGTCCCAAATTTTCGAGCGCGCGTGAACCTTGACAGATCGATGAGCAGGGGAAGGAGTTGTGAAGATCCGGTCCCAGGGATCCTGAAACTGTTGTCGGATAATTTTTTCCGATCACCGGAATGGTCAAGGGTACCGCTCGAAGGCTCGGATCCGGCAAGGGGTGGCGGCCAGAGACCGAACCGGCGGTGGAGCGGGGCAGCTGCGTCTTGGAACGCGACAGAGCTTGGGGGTTCGGGTCAGCGATGTCGGGTGCGGACGACGCGGACGAGCAGCTGCCGGGAGCTGGGCTGGCGAGCAGCATAGGCGGAGTGGGAAGCTTGAGCATGGGGTAGTAGGGGCGAGGCCAGGCTTTAGACAAGATGGCGGAGCTCGGAGGTGTGGTCGGGCCGTCGTGGTGCGGAGGAGGCAGGCAGCACGGGACGACGAGGTGGCGTCGGCTACGGGAGGCGGAGGCACCGACGACGCTAGTCACGGTCGGAGGAGGGAGTCCCAAGGCGCTGACCTTGAGGGAAGAGCAGCAAACCTGGACCCATGCGGCACTGGTCTTACTGGGGAGTCAATGAGGACCGACCAACTGGCCGGTCCATTGGGAGGCGAGGACCTGCAAAACGCGGGTCCTGCTGCGGCGTTGAAGAAGACCGACCAAATGGCCGGTCGGATGGAAAAAAACCCATACTCGCTCAGGTCCGGTGGTTTTCGGTGCGCCACAGCCAGCAGGCCGCATCGTGATGGTCCGGACCTGCGGCTGGGCCGCAGGCCGGCGGCTCGGACTGGGCCGGGCGGGGTGGACCGGCCCGGTTAGGCCCCCTTGCATTCGGGGGGCCATATCTCTTAAACGGCGCGTCCGTTTGATGCGCCCTCTGCGTCTGTGGGACCGTATCGACGAGGCGGCCCTTTTAAAGTGAGTTTTAGAGTTTTTGGGGTTCCTCCCCCGAAGGTAAGTGACCCAAGGAGTTTAAATTTAATAATAATAAATTATTATTAATGTTGTGACGGACGTGGCTCGCGAGCCGGACGTCTGTTTAACGCGCCGTCAGAGGAAAAAAGGCCTCGGAGCTGAGACGATCCTTCCAATGATGGTTTGGAACCTTTACAGGTTGGTTTTGTTGCTCGGCATCACAAAACACAATTTGAGTAATAAATAAATAAATAAATAAATAAATAAATTGTTGTGTCGGACCTAACTCCTGCTTGGGATGTCTGATTGACGTGCTGTCAGTGGCAGAATGACCCCGGTCCTCGTGCAGTCTTTTTGAGATAATTTTTGAAGCGCTCGGGTTGGAGACAAGGTATGGGCCCCACATTCGCCAGTTCGCATGCTTTACGGTGAAACACCACTTTTTCACCCGACATCTATTTGGGGTGTTTGAGTACTCGTTTCTGAGTGTTTTTCTGAGGGGATTGAAACGGTGCAATACTCCCGCCTAAATTAGGGCTCGAGGTGTGGGAACCACGGGGACCCATTTGTGTATAATGCGGGGGAATTGCAGCTTCTGCATCAGGAGTCTGTTTTAGGCGTCGTCAGCGGCGTTGTGACCCGGGCATCGAGACGAGGTTGACTAGGGTGGTCTCAGGCGATGAAGCTGGATTTGATGTGTGGGCCCCACGGGCCGTCTTTTGAGCTGTGTGTAGCGTACTGCAATGTGTTCATCAGGAGTCTACTTTGAGAGTATGAATAGTTGACTTGACATGGTGTTCCAAGAGCATCGCGATGTCGCAGTTCGCCCAACCTTTTTTGGGATCATGGTGAGGGCCCACTCGGGCCGGCTATGGTGAATATTACCTTTACCACCGAGAGCCCGTTTTCAGAGAGTAATTAGTCTATCTGATGTGTTTTCCCATGAGGATTACAACGGTGTAATCTGTTCAGGAGATCATAGCCTCTTACATGATCATATTAAATGCGGAAACATAGAAGGGAGATGGGTGGAGGTTCCTTTGAAGCACATCGAACCTATGTATGGTAGGGGTGCTAGTGGCACCTAGTGATGGAACGGGCACTGAACCTCTAATTTGTGATTTGTTCTCGAGTTGGGTGGTGGCGTGATACCCACTCCATGTTTTGTTACACAGGGTTGTACCATCCAGTCAGGATGGCTAGAGCAGTTCCGGGTTTACCCTCCAGTAGAGACTGGGCAGTGGGTTTCTCATCGACTTCTTCCGGGTGTACCATCCAACAGGGCTGGGAAGTTGGTCTCCTGTCGATGTATTTAGGGCTTACTTTCCAGTACAGCTGCGCAGTGGGTCGCATGTCGACGTATTCCAGGTCTACCCTTCAGCAGAGCTGGGCAGTGGGTCGCCTGTCGACCTATTTTGGGTCTACCCTCCAGCATGGCTGGGAAGTGGGTCGCCTATCGACGTATTCCGGGTCTACCCTCCAGCTGGGATAGGTAATGGGTCACCTGTCGATGTATTCAAGGTCTACCCTCCGGCAGGGCTAGGAAGTGGGTCAACTAATGTGTTATCAAGGATTACCCTCCAACCGGGCTAGGCAGTGCGTCACCCGTTGGCATTTCATACTCAGTCCTTATCTATGAGATTAGTCAGTGATTTTTTTCTCTGTGATTACATGAGCTGGATCCTTGGTAGTACGGATCGGCAATGTGACGGATTTGACGTGAACTTAGGACATACGAGAATGAGGGGAATTTCTCCCACCGAGATGCGTCCTTGCGTCGCGACCTAAAAGCCATGCGGGCGAGTCAGTGCCGCCCGAAGCGGATAGTATCGAGGTGCTGTGATTGATCTCCTTTGACATGTACCTTTTAGGTTGACATGCGAGGCATTTGGGATTAGTGTTGGATACCCTTTGAACTGTTGGAGACTATTCTTGGGCTGGTCTTGGAGATAGAGATCCCCTTACACACTCATTCGGGTTTCTTGTTGAGCATATATATACACCCTATTATTGTTCCCACTTCTTGGGTTCGGTTACTCTCTTTATAGGAGGGGAAAAGCGCATAGGGTATTCCACGTGCTTTCCGTGTCTAGATCCTCTTGGTTGGACGAGTCTACTCTCCTGCTATAGGTAGCGAAGACTCGATGAGAAGTTCGTCTTCTCACCATCTCTATCTCCTTGCGTTTGGACGAGTCTGCTTCCATTCTCTTATTGGGTTGAACTACACTCTCTATCTATTTTGCTGTCTTACACTGTTCATTTCTCTGTCAACTACTCACAATTTTTGTACCTCCCTTGTTGCTCCCTCGAGCTTTCAGGGAATCCTACTGAGTATTTTTATACTCACCCCTACTTGGGCTTTGCCCGCACTTGGTGTGCCCTTGCAGACGACAGACAGGTCGGTCAAGACTACCGAGGAGCGTAGAGGACACAAGAGCTTGGGCTGCGTTCAGTGGCCGTAGTAGGACCTCCTGGGTGTGAGACTCACCATCAGTTTACCTTTGTTTTACCTGTTGCCGGGTTGTGGCACCTTTCTGGATGGGTGCGTTTTTTGCCACTTTTACTGTTCAGTTTACTTGTCAGCACTTTACTTGTACTGGTTAGAGGTCGATGCATGTATGTTGGTTCCCCTTTTTGTTGTAGTGTTGTATCTTGATTTCTTTTCCTTGCACTTTTTCATTCATTTGGATATGGGTGTGTGTGTACAGTTTCTTAGGCAAAGGCCTCCCCTAGTTTATTATGCATTCAGCGCTAGACGCCAGCCCCGGTACAATGAAGGTGGGCTTGGGGTAGTTGCAGCTTGAGCCTCGATACGGCTCGGGTCGTGACAATAATTTATAATATTCATCCACACCACAATCTGATTCAAAACTCTTTTGCAGTCTTGAATTTTTTTTTTCTTTAGTGGGTATCTTGCATATTCTTGTTGATAAATGAAGGTATAATCATTCTTCAAATCCCCTGGTAGCTCCAAAAACATAGCAAGTTCCAAATTCATTGACATGTAAAATTTATATTTCTTGTGGTTAGAAATTATTTCCACTGATCCCTTCCTTCTTCCACCAAAATTAATATCATCCATTTATTCAAGCATTGTAAATTGATCTTTTTGGGATTTATTCACAAAGACATTTTAATCAACACCTATTCTTTTAAACTCTAGACTTATGAGATACGAATCGAGTAAAAAATAACATGCTCGTGGGTTCTTCTTTCTATAATTGAGATCCTTCTTTAATCTACAAACCTTTTTAATCATAATTTCCAATAAAAAAATTATAATGATTCAATGTGGACTTATTCTTCAGGAAATTCATTTAAGAATTCTATTTCGAAATCCATATGGATGGTGAGGAATATCAGGACTGAATCTAGTCCATCTAATTGAGTAAACATTAAATAAATATAAATACATTAAATATATTTATATCCTTTAAAAACCTTATATTCCTTGTTTATGATTAAATTTCCATGAATGCTGAATTTGTCATAAAAATCTAGTTTGGCCTAATAACATTGAGATTTTTGTCTCTAAAAAATTTAAAATGTCTGGTTTTTATCAAGTTGGTTCAATTCATCATTCCTAGCATTAACCAATGATTAATCATTCACATTGTATTCATATGCGGTTAGTTCCAAAATTAGTTGGAAAGAATAATGTTCTTAATTCCGCATTTTTCTTTTCTATGTAGGTGTAGTCCAATCCTAAATGATGCTGTAATGGTCAATTTTTCACCTCTCTTTATCCTATTAGTTTCTTATTAAGTTTCATCATTAATAGTTTCCTCTTAGGATTATTCTTATGAATCATCATCATTTTGTGTGCCCTGATTTTTTACAAGCCTTCAACTATTTCTATGTGTGAATCAATCACTACTCTGCTTTATTCTTCATCATCAATGATATTAGCATATGATATCCTCAATGGACTTATGCATTTATCCTCAATGATTTTAACCCCATTTCTTTCCACAATATTTCTATAATTATTTCTATAACATTTTTAGGCTTTACAATTCATTGAATATCATTGGAATATTCCCTCATCTATAACATCACAACATTTTTCATTATTACCATATGTATTTTAGATGAAAAATATAAATCCAAAAACAAGAATGTAATTCAAAGAGGGATTCATTGCATAAAATATATCATATGGTGACTTGGTTTCTCCCATAAAAATCTATGTATAATTTTTAGGGTATACTGATACATGAATAGCCACTTTCTAGTAATGATAAGAAAAACCCCTCTCAATCATCATTGTTCTAGCCACATTTCTCACCTTCCAATTTATACATTCAACAACCACATTTTTTTGAGGAGTTCTCACTGCATACACCTAATACATTAACACATGTTTTCTATTTAATTTTAAAAATAAATGATTGTTTATTATCCTCTATTTTCTGATCGTATAATCTTGATTCTATGACTAGTTTTATTCCCATCACATTGATGATAACAATTATTGAATAAATCACTTTTCATTTCCTCTACATAGACATTACACAATCCATTCTTCATAATAGTCAATAGTAATAATGAAGTAACTCTATTAATTTGTCCTAGTCACATTAATTGGACCACATACGTCTCTGGGGATAAGTTCATGAAAATTTAATATAAAACCCTACACTTTATTACACACATTAACACAATATATTACTTAAACATGCACTTAAGACAACTCGGAGGATTGAGTGGTCTAGTGTCTTGGGAAATTAAAAACATTACATTACATATTAAGACATAAATTACAACATCTTTATTGAAAAGATTTTTTATGTGACCACAACATTCCTCCGTACATAGCATTTAATGGGATAAACTGAGGACAAACATAAGAAAAGGGTGATCTATAAAGTCCAATAAAGAATTAAACAAGTCATAACATAAACAAAAAATTACAGGTTTGGAAATAGGCATATCATTGAAGAATAAGAGAAATATTAACCTAAAGGCATGAAATTGCATGATAATCACAACATGGAAGTGTAGAAACAACATACAACACGATATTAGGATGAGGCAAGGCTCATTGCACATGGATGAGCATGATTAAACCCTCACTGCACATTAATTAGCCTGAGTAAACCCTAGTTACAATTGAAATGGCAGTATTAATCCATTACTTCACTTTAATTATCTTGAGTAAACCCTCATTACACATGGAGTATCATGATACTAAAAAATATGCAAAACATTGGAGCGTTATCAGGGCTAACCGTTTATAAGTATTTTATTTCATGCATAATTGTGCCACATGGATAATATAACAAGGAATCATTCAACATCATCACTTATTTAAAGATAATGGAATGTTGAATAAATACATTAACATCTATAATCAATATGTATATGAGAATAAAGGTGAATACACTTGATAGAGAAATGGGCATGGTATTCACTACA
Organism: Viscum album; assembly: GCA_963277665.1. Lineage (NCBI taxonomy): Eukaryota > Viridiplantae > Streptophyta > Magnoliopsida > Santalales > Viscaceae > Viscum > Viscum album. The sequence goes on along the minus strand of OY728152.1, from coordinate 1,808,414,494 downwards.
CGATGATTTTGGTATGGAATATCACAGTTCAATTTCCATAGCTTAACGACATTAAATAATAATTTATAAAAATGGGTGATAAGAGAGAAAGGGATATCTCATCACATATACATGAAATGGATAGTATAGGGTAATATATATACATTTCCCAACACATGATATTTTTATATAGAAGGCGTAACATAATAAACAAGCTCGAAGAAAGAGGAGAAAGGGAATAACTCTTATGAAATTTTTTCATTGTTACATGTGTACATTGAGGGATTAATGAGAGATAAATAGGTCTCTAATAATTATAAAATAAGTAGATAAGTATGTATGAGGAGTGAAATTATTCCCCCAACATTTTTAATTGACAATACAGGGGTATAACATCATAAAGAAACATGGTCAAAAATAAGAATGGAAGAAATCCATTACATGAGTGTGTGACATCAGGATCTTGAGGAGGGGATTATTGAGAGCTCGGGGCACCATAATAGGATTCTAGAGAAAGAATGATAAAGTAGGGACGTGCTCCAGGTAATTTTATTGATGAGAAGTGGGATCTCGGGTGGGTTTATATAGGAAATGAGAGGGAAATTCTTTAATATTTCACTAACAAAGCGTTTGGGTCCTATATAATTAAATATTTAAATACAAAAAACTTCCCATTATTATTTAAAAAGTGGAGTGGAAAACGTTATTATATAAAGAAAATGTCTGATAAGTGTAGGTGAGTCACACTCTCAAGGAAATCATTTTAAAATGTTAAAATATTTTATAATTCTTGGAGGGTCCCCTAAGGCATTGTAAAATTAATTAAAAAAAAATCTAAAATCACAATATTTTAATGTTAAAACAAATAATTTCAAAATAACCTTTTTATAGTATTTTATTACATCACTATTGATTATTATGATTTCTTAAACAAATTATATATTTATATGGTATTTAATTTTTAAAGAAAAATTCGATTGTGTCAAAAAATTATGAAAAATTCACTTTTAGATAATTTCAACTCCATAATTCCAAAAATAATATTCATTTTATCTAAATAATTTTTAAATATTGGATTTTTCACTTTTAAAATAAATACCAACATTCATTGAAAATTCAAGTGTTTTGACAAAAAATAGTTTTCAGTCCTTAATAAAAATTAATATTATATACATAAAAATTATATGATCATTTATATTTAATAAAAAGTAATTTAGTAATAATATTTTATTAAATTATTATTTAATTCAAAAATCCATTAATTCATCAAAATAGATTTCTTAATTGTATTTAAATATTAACTATGAATACTATTTAAGCTTTAAAAATGAATATATATTCTTTATTATATGTAAAAATAATGAGCAAAATCATAATTATAGGGTCTCATTACATATCCATTTATTACACCATCATATGGCATAAGAGTATAGTGTGCGATGGTGGGGATTTCGTTGGTCCATTCGGTGAACAGGGGTTGGGCCGTGATCTTGATGAGGTTGAACAACTCCCGTGAATAGTTTAGCTCATGTTTTAGTTCTCTGAAATCGGATTGGTCTTTATCTAGTGAAAATGCCTCAAATTCTATCTCCCTAGAAAGATCCGATAAATGGTCTTCAAAGGGAAAAATCCTATTGGGCGAGGCCATTACCTCTTTTGTTTATGTCAAAAGGATTTGTTAGAACCCTATATATATATATACTAGTGATGTGATCACTGTTAAATGGCTTTATTATCAACGGTAATGTTACATAAAAGTTATTTAAACCCAATAAAGAAAGTGCATGTGTTTTATATATCCATAAGATACTAAAAGAAAGGAAATTTTATTCATGAATGTTTGGGTCGTTACAACCACCCCCCTTCAAATATTTTTCCGTCAAAATTCCCTTTCCCACACTAAAAAATATGTGGGTAGCTTTCCCTCATAACTTCCTTTAGTTCCCATGTTTCTCCTTCAAATATGTGGTTTATCCACCACAAATTGACTAGGGGTATTGTATTATTTTGTAGAACTTTTTCACTATGATCTATGATCTTCACCAGATTATCTTCTTATGAGATGTCATTCTCCAATGGTACGACCTCTAAATTGAATACATGCAATGGGATTGGTATGTAATTTCATAAGAGTGATACATGGAATACATCATGTACATGAGATAGGTTCGTTGGGAGTTCTAGTCGATAAGCCACTAGTATAATGTGATCAAGGATATCTAGAGGGATGATGTACCTTGGTCTATGCTTTCCATTCATACAAAATCTAATAAATCTCTTCCACAGTGATGTGCGGAGGACTACCATGTCTCCAACATCACACTCTAGGTCTTGTCGACGGTTGTCAGTATAGCTATTTTGTCGACTCTGAGCTTCATTAATGTGTTGCTGGTTGGTCTTAACCTTATCCATCATTTCATAGACCATTTCTAGACCTACGATTTGTTTCTCACCGACTTCATCCCAACATGCAAGTGTTATGCACCTCTTCCCACAATGGGCTTCATAAAGATCCATTTGGATGCTTCAGTGAAAACTATTATTGTATGAGAACTCAACCAAAGTAAGATGCTGATCTCATACTCTTTTAATGTCCATTGAGCATGATCTCAACATGTACTCAAGTATTTAGACATTTCAGTCAGATTGAAACTTAGTTTGAGGATGATAAGATGTTATGAATTTTTGATTTGTATTCAGAGTGTATTGGAGACACTACCATAACATAGAGGCGAATATTAGATCTCAGTTAGATACAATAGACATTGGTACTCTATGAATCCTTAACTCTTCATTGACGTATATCTATGTGAGTTGATCCAATGAGGAATCCTCCATTATTTCAATTAATTGTGCAGTATTTGTAATAAGATCCACAACAACCTAGATAGCATTGATTCCTTCAGATATCTTTGATGGTCTGGAGAAAAATTCCATCATGATGTTTTCTCATGTACATATTAGTATGGGTAAGGGTTGGGTAATCCCATTAGATATCTTCCTCTCAGCCTTCACTTGCTAACATACCCAACATGTTGATTTATACTCTGTGATCTCTTTCTTCATGTTATCCAACCAATAATGCTCTCAATGATCTCAATACATCTTTGTGTTTCATGGGTGAATGAAGAAATTTGAACTATATGAATCATTCAAAAGTTCTTTCTTTAAATCTGGTGAATATGGAAAACATATTCTTTAACCATATCATACAATTTATTCTTCATTAACATTGATCTATGAGGATTTCCCTATTTCGATTATTTCAACTTTCATAAAAATTCACACATATAATCCTTTTTATCATCCTTTAACCTTTCAAAAAGAGATGGTTTAACATTAATTTTTGAATGGATTTATGATGTTTTTTGTTTATGATTCCCATATCGAGATTCATGAAATCAAATAATATTAGATCCTTTTCAATTCTCATCAATGATAGAATCACAAGGTCTTTTCTATATATATCCTCATCCACCTTTTTCGTTTTCCCAGGGTGGTAATGGATTTAGCAGTCAAAGTGTTTGATCATATCTAACCATCTTTGTTGGTTTATGTTCATCTCATTCTATTTGAAAATATACTTAAGTCTTTTTGGATCCATATATATTTCACACTTCTCCCCAAAGAGGTAATGTAACAAAATTTTGAATGTGACGATTACTATAACCATCTATAGATCATGTGTTGAAATAATTTTCTCATGGACTTACAATTTCCATGAAGAATGGGTAATTATTTAGTCATTTTTCACCAACACACAACACATTCTGATCTTCAAAGAATCACTATATACCACAAAATGTTCTCCAATTATAGGTAGTGTGAGAATGTGCACAATGATAAGCCTATTTTTAAACTCCTTGAATATATCTTCACATTAATCACTCCATGAAAAATAGACTCCCTTATTAGTTAGATTGGTAAGAGGGTTTCAAAATTGAGATATATTTCTCACAAATCATAGATAATATCCAGCTAACCCATGGAATCTATGGATATTTATCATAGATGTTGTCCTTGGCCATCACTCAATTGCATTTGTCTTAGAGGGATCCATATATATCCTATTTCTTAGGATTATATGACCCATGAATGAGACTTATTTCAACCAAAAGTCACACATTATTTACTTTACCTAGAGCTTATCATTTTGCATGGTCTCTATTATAGTGCTTAGATACTCCTCATGATCCTCCTTGGTTTTGGAGTATATTAGAATATCGTCTATAAAGACTTCCAGAATTTTTTCATGGAAATATATAAAGACTATATTCATCTAGTACATGAAGATTTATAGAACATTAGTGTCTCTAAAATGCATTACTATGAAATCATAGTTCTCATACCATGTACAAAAGGCAGACATTGGGATACCATCCTTATTCCCCTTTACACTGTAATATACTGACTATAGATCCACATTGGAGAAGCATTGTGATCCGTGAAACTTATCCAACAAGTCATCAATTCAAGGTAATGGATACTTGTTCTTCATCGTTATTTTTTTGAGATCAAGATAATAAATGCAAAGGCTTATTGACCCATCCTTCTTGATGAAATGGTGATTTAGGTGGGTGTATAAATCCTTTAACCACATTATCCTATAGTTGATTCTTTAGCCCCTCAAGCTCCACAACAACCATTCTATATGGAGTTTTAGATATTGGAAAACCCCCTGCACAATATCTATCATTAACTCAACATCCCTTCTAGGAGGAAGACCATGAAATTTCTCAGGAAACACTACAGCGAATTCCCTAAAAATAGGCATATCTTAAAGGATGGTTCCTTATTTAGGCTCAATAATCAAGTAAATATATGCATGCTTATTGGGAATTAATATTCATTCTTGTGATGATGGTGTTAATAAGATTCATCCTTATCCATGTACTTTTATAGAATCAGTGGTAGATTCGCCAATGGAGAGTGATTTCCCTCTCATGGAAATTTATGTTGGCTCTATATAGGGAAAGCCAATTCATGTCAATAATTGCATCGATTTCCACAAGAGGGAGTATGATGAGGTTTTACAATAAGTTAAATCCCCAAATTGTAACATGAGAGGAGTTATATTCATGGGATGCAATAATTTCCCCATTTTTCATTGTCAGAGACATATCTACTTCTATGATTTCTGGTGGTTTTTGGATTGTTCTACAATACTTTCGTGATATAAAAGAATGTTTAGAACCACAATAAAAAAGTATTTTTTTTATATTAATGAATGAATATATAGTATTTCTATTAGAACTTCATTGTTAGTATTTTCTTCATCGGTAAAGATGGATAAATATCTCTCTTGCTAGATTGGAGGTTGTTGGTGGCCTATGAAAACACTTAGCATATGATACTGGTTTGAAAAGGGCCCTGGTTCATTGCAGTTGAAGTAATGAACATTGCGTTTTGGGACGAACATATCTTTCCTCTCCTCTATTGCAACAACAATATTTTCTTGTTGGAATTTATTGGCCTAGTGCCCTTCTCTTCTACACATAAAGCATTTCATCATCCCACTTCAGGAAATTTTTAGGGTGCTTCTTTTCACACCTTTGGTAAGTGGGGTGCTGGAATTTCTTAGTACTGTTGGATTCATCCATCACACTGCTTTAATTAATTTCAAATTTCTGCTTCTTATCCCCATGATACCCCTGAGATTCAAAGATCTATTTTTCGACTTTGATTGAACATCAGACAATTTCCTCATAGCAATCGAAGTCATGGATCCGTAGGGATTTCTATAGGCTAAGTTTTAGCCCACCAAAGAAGTGGTTAACCTTGCATTCACAGGTAACGAAAAGTATCGAGGCATATCGGGAAATCCATTTGAAGATTCCCTCACACGCTTCAATGGATTCATCCCCTTTTTTCTTGAGGTAATGGAAGTCTTTTTCCATGTTAAGTTTGAGGGTGCAGGGAAAATATTTATCGAAATACATTTTCCGAAAATCCTTCCATTCCAACACCTCGATCACATCCTTAGGCTTATTATTTTTATTCAACGTCCACCATTGATCAGCTTCAACCTCCATACAATAAGCAGCCAGACGAACCTTCTCTTTATTAGAACATTGATGTATGGAGAAGATATTCTCAATGGAGTGGATCCATTGTTTGGTTGTTGAGGGATCAGATGATCCATTAAAAGTAGGAGACCTTTATCTCATGAAGCTCTCAATTTCAGCTTTTTCTTTCTTAGGGAGGGGGGTGGACGTTCTTCTTGAACCAGGTTTCTATTCCAAACAGGAGTTAACTGACTGAGTATCATGATAACGTTTGCAATTCCTGCTCCATCGGAATGAGCATCTCATTAGAACAGTCATCACATTGATCATCACATCAGTTGTTAGAATAAGTCTTCCTATTACCGGAAATTGGTTGGAATAAAAGGAATGTTAGGGGGAAGACATAAAGAGAAATCTAATGAAAAAAAGGGATAACATATAAATTACATTTATTTCCTTAACTTATGAATTTATTGGCTTTAATGTATGTTATCCCTGAGAAACTTCCCCACATATATTCTTAGGGGGATTTTTTATTCCCTTAATAATGGTCCATACTAAGCTTATAAATTTACCAAATAATATCCTCATAGAGTGTCAAACCAAGAGTACAGAAAGCCCCATTGTAGTGCACCAGTTTCCATTTGAGTATATCTCAATGCAGTTTTTTTGGTTTTAACCTTAGATACATTTGTGCTAGAGACACCTTTACTTGTTCGTATCCATATAGGGATGTATGTTTTTGATAAACCACTTACTATGTACTCAAAAATATTTAGATATGTTTTTTAAATATATTCATGTCCCTAATGCTTTCACTAGGGTTTTCTAATCCAAACCCCCAAAATAACAAAAATTATCCCTTGATACCAACTATAACAACCTTGCTCTTTATTAGACACTTCAACACGATTTATTACATAAACTTGCACTTTAAAAAACTCTGAGGATAGAGAGGTATAATGTATTGAAAAATAAGGTACATTTCAGGATAACATAAGACATAAAATACAAAAACTTTATTTAGAAATTCTCTTAAATGAAACCAACATTCTTTCGTACATAGCATTGAATGGGATAACCCGAGGACATACATATGAAAATGGTTAGCTATAAATCTTAGTAAGGGAGTAAAAAATGAATAAATGAATAATACAATACATGTTATGAAATAGGGGTATCAATGGATAATAAGTGAAACATAAAACTAAATTCATGAAAAAACATGATTACCATAACATGGAAATGTGGGAACCACATAAAACATGATATTATCATGATATAAGGATCATTGCACATGAATTAGCCTGAGTAAACCCTCATTGCACTTGAATTAGCATGAGTAAACCCTCATTGCACTTGAATTAGAATGAGTAAACCCTCATTGCACAAGAATTATCATGGGTAAACTCTCATTTCACATGGAATATTATAATAATAAGCATTACCCATTTAATTGGGGCGCTATCAAACACACCCTTGATAAACATTTTATTTCATGCATAAGTGTTCCACATTGATAATATAACATGGAATCATTCTAAATTTTCATTTATTCCATGATAATAGAATATGGAATACATACATGAAACTCTATAATAAATAAGTAGATGTGAATGAAGGTTAATACCCTTGATAGAGAAATGTGCATGGTATTCACAACACGATGATTTTGGTATGGAAAATCATGGTGCAATATCTACTGCATAACGGCATGACATAATAATTCATAAAAGTGGTTGTTAAGAGAGAAAAGGATATATCATCACATTTACATGAAATGGATAATAAGGGGGACATATATATACATGTACCAAAACATAAAATTTATAAATATAAGGTTTAACATAATAATGAAACTTGAAGAAAGAGGAGAGAGGGAATAAATCATAAGGAATTTCAGCATGGTAACAGGTGTAAATGGGAGGGATTAATGAGAAAAAAATAGGTCTGTAATGATCCAAACATATGTTGAGGAGTATGGAGGAGGTGAAAAATCATACTGCAACATTTTTAATTGAAAATACAAGGGTATAAGATCACAAATAAACATGAAAAAAATGAGAATGGAAGAAATCCCTTACATGAGTGTGTGACTTAAATATCATGAGGAGGGGATTCTTGAGAGGTTGGGGTGCATGAGAAGGATTCTAGAGAGATTAGAGAAGAGTAGGGATGTTCTACAAGGATTTAGAGTGGCAAGAAGTGGGTTCTTGGGTGGGTTTATATAGGAAATAAGAGGGGAATTATTTTATATTTCACAATCATAGATTTTGGAACATATATAATTAAATATTGAAAACCACATACCTTCTCATGGTTTTTGCCCATGTTTATTTCCAAACTGTAGTGGAAAAAATTATTTTATAAGGGAAATGGACAAACATATTATAATATTAGGCTTTCTTATGTGGAAGTGATTGACACTCTTAAGGAAATCATTTTAAAATGTTAAAATATTTTATATGTCTTAGTGGGTCCACTAAGGCATTGTAAAATTAATAAAAAATATAAAATATTAGTATTTTAAAATAAAAACATATATTGGAATAATATATATTTTATAGTATTTTCTTACATCACTATTGGGTTATTACGATTTCATAAAACACATTATAAATTTTTATGGTATTTAATTTTAACACAAAAATTCCACTGTCTCAGAAAATTTGGAAAAATTTCACCACTGGATAATATCGATGTAATGATTCCAAAAATAATATGAATTTTAACTAAATAATTTCATTAATATGTGAATTTTATATTTTAAAATTAAAACTGACATTTATTGGAACTTCCTGTGTTTTGAAAAAAACAATTTTCAATCCTTAATAAAACATATAATTGTATTCATAAAAATTATTTGATCATTTATATTTAATAAAAAAAAATTAGTAATAATTTTTATTTATTTATTATTAATTAAAAATCTATAAATTCATCAAAATATATTTTTTAAATGAATATAAATATGAACTAAAAATACAATTTGTTCTTTAAAAATCATTTACAATGTAAGAATAATAAAATGAATGTATATTATTTATTCAATAAAAAAATAATTCACATAATCATAATTCTAGGGTCCTACTGATTATCCCTTTATTACACTAGCATATGCCATGAGAGTATGGTGTGTGATGGTGGGGCTTTGTTGGGGCAGTTTAGTGAACTTGGTTTGGGCTGTGATGTCGATGAGCATGAACTTCTCCCTTTAATGGTTTCTCTCATGCTTATGTTTATGGATATGGGCTTGGGCTTGGTCTAGGAAAATGAACATAAATTCTATCTCCATTAAAAGATTCGATAAATGGTAATCATAGGGAATGATTCTAGTAGACGAGGCTATCACCTCTTTTTCCTATGTTAAAAGGATTTGTTAAAACCCTATATATATACTAGTCATGTGATCGATGACTGATGACTATATTATCAACAGTAATGATAGTTTATGGTTATTTAAACCCAATAACAAAAATTCATTAATTTTTAATATAAATAATAAATTAAAAAAATGTAATTTTTATTCATTAATGTTCGGGTCGTTACATTTGAAGCCCTTTTTTTATTCATTGAATATGAACTTCCAACCATCTTTCTCTACATGCATGAATCACATTTATTTTTTTGATACCACTTCATATTAGGAATGTCGAAAAATATGTTAATGTTAGATAATTATTGCAGGATCTACTCATTAATGCGATCCAACCTCCAGTTCCATATATTATTTTCTTATTCAATCGATAAGTAACAAGTGATCACTTCATTTTCAACCCAGGATAAATATCTATATGTTCTACATCATTTATTGAGAGAATTACCTACCTTTAATTGTATATTTCACCCTTTATGACTAATTTTCACTATCATTTATGATTCACATAGATGACTCACAATCATGAGATTATGATGAAAACCGTCATTATAGAAAACTTTATTTTTCCTCAACTCTTAATTTTCAAGTTCTTTATTTCCACTTCCTTTAATTCTTAAATCATCGTCATTGTTGAATATCACTACTACATCAACCCTTTTCATAAAATTACTGAAAAATATTCATTTTTGGTCATGTGGGAAGAGAATCCATTATCATGAATCCAGGTGCTACTGTTTTGTTGTATCTTTGTGTGCTATTTATGTAACGTTGGCTTTCTCAATTTTATTCTTTTTCAACCATGAAATATTTGATTGGGTGGAGTCTAAATATGTAATTTCCCAACAATTTTCTATATGCATGGGATCTTCATACTCATATTTCTCTTCCATAATATAATGCTTATTTTTAAGTGTAACAATTCTAGGTTACCGGGTATTTACTTTTCTTTGATTTTTTGAGTTCTCATTCCCACCTTTCCTCTTCTTGCATTGAATATATTTAGGGACATATTTAGAATTTTGAAAAATATCCATAGAAACTAATACATCTATATAATGAAGATATGGTGTGAATATTCTTCTTTGACTTCCAAGAACATCCCCATTCAGACAGGTCCATGAATCTTCACAACCAGACTTGGTAGGACCCAAAAAGCCATCGAATTGTCATTTCATAAGAGTAAATTTCTTATAACTTTGATTCATTCTTATGTAACCTTATTTTGTAAATTAATTTTTCTGGTGATCCTCTATAAAAGTATGAGGATAATTTTTAGCTACATTTTCTATTTTATTTGATGTTTTTTTTATTAGGACAATGGGTTCATTTTTTATATGGTCAACTTTATGCTTCCCTTTATTTTGACATATCTTATTTCCATCAGCTGATGTTTCATAATAAGAAAAACTCCAAGTTTTCTTATAATTTTGGATAATTGATTATTCAAGTCCTTATATACACCTATAGAATGATTATTAGATTTTTCTAGTAGCTATGCATCAGAGAATTATGCAAATAATAATTTCTTATTTTTTACCTTGATTTTGATTTAGTTTCTAGTTTACTTATTAGAGTATGAACTTCTTGTTCATGTCCCTCAAATATCCTACCTTTTTCCTCTTGTATCTATGTAAGGCCATTGATGAATTCTTCCAACTCTTCAATCTTGTTTTTAAATTACAAAACATCTTATGATATTTTAAAATTTGTTACATGTTCTTATTCATCCCCTTCTAGTTAATAAATTCCCTCTTAAAGCTGATCAACATACTATTAAGGATCATTAAACATATCTCTCATCTTTCTATATCTCTTTATTTGATTGTAATGATAATCAAGATCACCCTAAAGTTCCAACATGAGATAAAAAAACACCATGAAATTGATTGTCTTCATCTTTTGAAGGATGTTTTTTAACAACAACGATCACTAATACTTCAGTTTTATTTTTAAAATATAGTTTTACATACTCTAAAAATTAATTATCATCTTTTCCATATTTTTGGAAAGAAATATTTCTATGAAATATCTTTCCTGATTTGATGTCTCACATATTAGAGAACATCATCTCACATTTCATCATTATTTCTGCTTCACATTATACATCCTCAAATTTCGTTTGGAATCAAGAGGCAATGTTATATAATTCACCACACCAAAAACAATTAGACGAATGATTTTGTTCAAATATACATTTTCCTTCAATGAATTTCTTAGAAAAAAGAGAAATAATGTCTTCTTAATCATTATCACTTGGTATAGAAACCTTATTTTTTTCACATGGATTTAAAATTATACTCCTTTCTTACATGAGTGGAAACATCTTTTGGATTGACTATCATTTCATAAGCCACTAAACTGCTTAAGAGATCATCAAGAGAGAGGTTAGACAAATATATTTCCGAAAAAGATAAAAAATTTATATTATAATGATATGGGATCCTTATAATGTTTTTTTAAATTTAATTATCCATAATTTCATCCCCAAATCCACAAATAGCTCCAATAACTTCAGTTATGCGATTAAAGAATATACCCTCATTTTCTTCTGGATTCATTTTCATATCAACAAAATGGTTAAAAAGTATTTTAATTTTTTATTAATTCACATTGTTTTCACCATCATATATATATTTTAGCTTCTCCCACATGGAATAGTATATAGATAAACTCATCACCTTCAAATAGATTTGATCATAAAATATTGGAATAAGAGGAATTTGAGATTTGGAATCTTTACCAAGAATTTTCCTATTTGTTTTAGTCATAAACTATCCTATTTCATTAGTGACCAACATTACATTATATGTATAAAAAAACAACTTCCATACCAACAGATATTAGATGATATCTCATGATGTTTTCTAAAATTTGGAAATTGCTTCTCTAAAAATGGGGGACTCCCCTTACATTCACTGAATTATCTATAATAAATAAATGAGGATATATTTAACTCCAATAACTTATTCCCTCTAATAACACTTCTAGGACATTAGAACACCTTGAGAGGAAAGTAGTGAATCAGGGTCTCAACTTTTTCTTTTGAAAAAATTGATCTTTTTTTTTCTACCCAGGTAGGAACTTGTAAACACTATTTGATGGAATCTTGAATTTATTAAAAAATAACATACCAAGAGACAACATAAAAGTTTTACATGGTTCACCAATAAGAGATATTCCAAGGAGTACATGATAATTTTGTGTCAATTATACCTATATCCACTAATATTCTCTAGTTTTTGTGTAATACAGATGTATTGACAAAGTCAATTTGTGCTCGACACACTACCATTTTATGATTTTATAGATAGAAAAGTACCTCCCTCAAAACACTACTGGAATCTGAGGTATTTGAGATGGGCTATTTACAAGGGGATCCAATTGCAAATACTCTTTTGCGATGGGGTCCTGTCGTAAATAGCCCGGTGTAGAAAAAGACGTTGTAATTTTTTTTGTGGGGAGCCCATCGAAAATAGTTATCCGACTATATATATTATATATATAAACTTGTTGTGATGGTCCCATCAGAAAATGATATTTGTGACGAGCCTGTTTTCCTATCACAAATATTTTTCGGATTTTATATTATATATTATATATATAAAGACATTGTGACTGGCCCATCACAAAATCATATTTGTGATGAGCCCAGTTTTCCCATCACAAATAGTTATTTAAAAAATATATAACCCATTTGTGATGGCTTCCCATCGTAAAAGGTCTCGTCCCAAATACATAATAAAAAAAATATTCAATAAAATCATGATAATTTAATATTAGAAATTGTTAATAATATTAATACTATTAATATAAATAATATTATATTATATAATAATATTAATACTAATATAAATAATAATAAAAAATTATTATTAAAATATTAATAATATAAATACTAAAAATATAAAAATGTTATTCTTCTTATTATTTATGATGAAATATTATTAATATTATTAAAATAAAAAAAATTCGAAAATATAAAATTCCCATTATTTGCAAAAAAATATAAAAAATAATAAAATTTAATTTTTATTATGACTCCAATAAACAAATATTAAAAAATATTATACTAATAATAAATAATAAAATATTGAAATATTATAAATAAGAAAAAAATAAAAATGAAGTTAAATTATGCCATATTTTCATAAATATAAAGGAAAAAATAGTATATAGTTAATAATACAGCACACATTGAATTCAAATGTTTTCAACATTAAAAAAAGTCACTCGGGGGATAGTCTTCTGGAGGAGGTAGAGGAGATGGAGAAGATAGTGAAGGAAACTCCACCCCTAAACTATGAGTCATACGACACATGTATTCCATCTGCTCATGATGTTGTTGATGCCATCAATGCATCTCCTCCTCATACTGCAGCTACAGCAGCTGCGGATGCATTTTTTCCTGCTGCTTATGGAAAATATCTATAAGCACACTTTGAGCATGCAGCTGCTCTTGATATAGTGATCCAGAAGATGATGCCTTTCCATAATCTCCTCTCGATCTTGATGTCAACATCACATCGTTACCACAATAAGTACCAAGAGACAAATGAGAGCTGATACCAACCACTCACCCCTTATCGAACCCATATTGAGTCTCATGTATCCATGCCGCCACATTGAAATTGTGGGCACTAGTCCAATCAGCCATCTCAGCCTGACTGTCAACTTGTGTTTGAGAGGTCGCGACCTCATATGACTCCTTTAGTTCCAATTTGAAATTTAAATAGAGAAAATATTATATGAAGTTAATGTTCAATCTTAAAAGGAAATAATACAGACCACAATATGACGATGGTGATCACCTCTTATCTAGTGGCTAGATTACTGTACATCCTTCAATAAAAGTCGTACTCCATAATATCGGGCTTCTCGACTTCCTATATGAATATAAAATAATTTTTTCATATTTAATGTTATATAAAATATTTTTAAAAAACACTTACCATATGATCTCTAAGCGTACTAAATATATGGCTACCGGCTCGATGCATCACCTCCTATCTCACCCGGATATGTCGGCCTAATGAGGATCTCCTCTGAAATCCACCACCCTAATAGTGGGAACATAATTAATCCCAATGGTGTGGTGAAATGTGCTTTGGTATGTGGGCCCTACAAGACACCTCAAATAATTCCACTTGTGCTTTGTTCGTGGCCTTCCATCTCAAATTGTGATAAAATGATAGAAACGGTCATGCATAGACACCTCCCATGCCGTGTGGATATCGTCACACATGCTATCATTGATGGGATACCATAAACCAAAAAATTAATTTATAATATCAGGTTATTAATGAAATAAATTTCAAAATAAATATTATTTATTTACGTACTAGCCAATGAATAAACATGTTGAGCTAGAAATCAATGGGAATATTCTCCCATGCGATCCACGGCTAAGAAAAATAATTTCTCAAGATAGAACTCCTCTGTCCAACAGATATATGAGAAAAAATGTGAAAAAAGAACATATAATCAAAAAAAAATTAGTATATGTATAATCTAATGAAAGCTAACTAAAATACATAGGTTACCATACCATCACGTGCATGGATTGAAGCAAAGACATGGATGTCGGTCGGGGATAGGGTCCATAACCATCAGTGGTGCATGACCGTGGCCCCTCCGTGTACCCCCTGAACTGCCAATATGATGAGGTTCAGATGATCCCAAATCCTCCTCATCCAAAGGTAGCTTACCCTTATGCAACTAACGAAATAGATCATCATTCATTTGAAACACAAAATCATAGTTCTTAGAAAATAGTTAAAAATATATATTATATATAGATATATATTAGTTACGATTATAACTAGTGTTTAAATGGGTCAATGTTCACCTTCATCATAATCATCATATCGGACGATGTTAATGTCTTCATATTCCTCCTCGACATCATCAATATCCATATCAGTTTCAGTTTCATCATCTCTTTCCATTTAAAATTCATTTGTAACATCATTAATATAATAATAATCATCATCATTGACCCTTAATTGCATGGTTTCATCATTGATATTCTTGTCTCTTTGTGAAAAAGATGTATTTTGAGTAGTCTATTGAAACATTTTAAATCCTTACACTTCAGCGGAACCACATTCACATTGAGTAAACAGATTTTCCAGAGATTTCATTGTTATTATGCTCCACCAATTGCTTAGGTCTCTTTATGTAGTAATGTATATTGCATAATAAATTTGATGTACATGGTGAGCTAGTAAAAATGGTTAATTTTCTATAAGAATACTTTTATATTTAATATCATGGAATCCATGAATTATATGAACACACAAGCCTCTCTCAGTATATAACCACCAAAATTTAAACATTGTTATGTAGTTTTGTCAAAGATAACACAGTTCAATAATTTCATCCGGCATACCGTAAAATACAATATCAATTTCTATACGATGAGATCCTCTAAAGAAAACTCTACTATACTTTGTTTTTTAATTCACCATATCCACGTGTAAAAAATTTAATACCATTCAAAACCTATTCATTGTACGATTTATCCATTTTGGATTGTGGGTTACTCAATATAAAAAGTCGCTTATAAATTTTATCACCATGTTGATACAACTTAATTTTTGTATAAAAATTATCAATATAATAAATAATAAATTGAATTGATATGTTAACCCCTCAATAATTTAGGTTACCAGTTTTTGAAACCATTGAGAAAATTTTTCCCCATGTTCTTCAAGAACAAATGATGTACTTTGTGGAAGATTTTTCCTAATATGATTATCATATAACCTAAAAATTAAATTATTTTACTTACTACATAATAAATTATAGAATATGTGATAGAATCCCTTACAGTACAAATGTTGTGATTTCTACATAGTTGAGGAGAACATATGTATGTTCTCTGTGATGTTAATCATTTGAAATCCATCATTCATAAACTCCACCAAAGTCGAACTCTGGCTGATTAAAAATTGATAATTTATTGTCCATTTCCTTATCAACATTCCCCTCATTCGGTCCCATGTGGTTGTCTTTTGAGAGATATTCAGATTCAATATAATGAGTGCAGAAAAAAGAAATTTTCTTTTTGAAAATAAGCTTCAGCAACTGACCCTTCAACTGATGCTTTGTTACGTACTTTTTTCATCAATTTTTCCATCATTCTCTTTAATGGGTACATCCATTGAAACTGTACTGAACCTCCATATTTTTATTAGGTGGAAAATGTAATATCAAATGTTCCATTGAGTCAAAAAAAGTTTGTGGAATGGTTTTTTTTTCAGTTTCCATATAATTACAACATCATATTCTTCCAGTTTTCATAGTGCATCATGGTCTGTTGTCTCCAAAAAAATGTCTCGGAAAAAATATGAGATGTCTGTTATCAAATGCCAAATCATATAAGTCAACAAACCTCTTATTCCTATCGACATAAGTCTTTCCATTATTACATGATGATAATGAATTTTTCATCTGATTATATGACAATTCCTAACACATATGCCCAAATTGGAAGAATAGACATATTGATGTCTCAAACCATCAATACCCTAAAAAAATAATAAGAGACACTGTTTGGAGAGTGTATAAGCTGCTTTTGGATTCATTAACCTCCTTGATATGACATTTTCAAACAATCCAAGTTCTGGTTGCCTGTAAATTTGGGTAAGATCTAATCATACCATTACATTATCCTTGGTTATACATTGTATATCCAAAAGTGTATGAAAAAAATTATCAAAATAGTTCTTCCCAATATGCATGACTTCAAACATGTGGAAGAAAAAAAAAATAAAAAAATATGGCATATCTCAAAAAATGATCTGTTTTATGCAATTGTGTTTTTTCCTGAAACCATGAGTTTTCTGTTGGTTTTTTATCGGTCCAAATTTGATTGGATGTAATGAAATTACAACTGATTTTAACTCTATAACTACGATCACTTTAATAGGTCCATCCCATTCAATTTTTCCTTTTCTAAAATGAGATTTGTTCCTTCGAAAAGGATGATATTTTGGATGAAATATGTGATGACTGTCAAAATAGAAATGTTATTCCATTGATGATCATAAATTTTTGTCTTCTCCCATACAGAAATGACATGATTTCAGACCATGTGTACTCCATCCAAATTACATGCCATATGCCAGGAAGTCACTAATTTTTCACATCAATGCAACTTTTAGTTGGAAATTTTGTTTCATAGAAACATCATATTTACAAACACCAATACATCACAAATGAATTTAACTCATTAATCAATGGTTTCAAATAAACATCAATATTTTTTTCAGATGTCATGGGATTAATAAGGTCAAAAAGATATAAGGCTCCTTCATTAACATCCATGGTGGTAAATTTTACAGAGTTATAAAGACATTACAACATGAATACTTACTACCATAAGAACCAAATAGATATAAATAGTCATTATAATGACCCAATCACACGTTCTGGGATTCCAAAGTAAAATAAAGAAGCACTGAGTAAAAATGATTCCATGAATCACCATCAGATGGAGGATTCATGATTTTACCTGTTGAAATATTGGTTTTGTGCCCTGACATCATTGTCAATGTGTTCTGAAACACAAATAAACGTTGCAACTAGGGTGTAAGCAGGAAATATCTCAACAGTTTTACCTGAATCAATCTAGACATCCCCAATTGAGCTTCTTTATACATCAATTTTCCTCATGTGGGGCAACTTTCCATTGATTCATTTTTACCAGAATATAAGATGTAATAATTTTCATATGTATGAATCTTCTTATAACTAATGCCAGGATTACGAACCATCCTCTAGCAGTCATAGTAGTTTACAAGAAACTCATTTCCTTCAGGTAAAAGGGTTTTAACCAAAGAAAATATTTGATCAAATTTTTTTTTTGACATACCATTATCTAATTTAATAGCCATAAATTTTGCAACTACTTATAATTTTCTGATCTTGCAACCAATATATAATGTATCCCTAAAAAACCTCAACAACTCATAAAATTTTGAAGGTGCCAACACAGGAGTTAAATCAATATCATCCTAAGTTTCAGTTCATTGAATAGATGGGCATTCTAAAATATGTACAAAATTTTAAAACCATGATGGATATGGAATCAAATTATTAGTATCTTCTCTGTTACTATTTTCATCAGTTTGATACCAAAAAAATCAATCTAGTTGAGAATAAAAATGCAAGAGATGTCCGCCAACATTTTGAAATGTTTCAAATGTTCTCAAAGCACATTTTTCTACCAAGACACTTAATTTTTTCTTCTGAAACAAATTCTATTTTTAATGATGAAAATGATAATAAAGCTTCAACACCCTCAATATATATAGGATTTAAACCAGAACCGTTTTGAATTTTTGCTGATTTATCCAAGCGTGATCAACAAGTAATTATTATTGTCAACATCTTTGTTCCATTTTTTCTACAATATATAATACCATTTCTGTATTTGTATAATTTGAAATAAGAAAAACACTATCCAAAAAAAGAGAAGATAAATAATTATAGCTACTTTTTACTATTTAACAGTAATTACGGGCGACACAACTTATAATGGATTGGAGGTTGCTCTTTTGTCTGTTTACATGCAACATTCTCACACTGAAATCACAATGAAGAATCTTCTCGGAGGTATACATATCCATTAATGTGCATAAGTTGAAGCACATTTTTCAAAATGTTTTGAGTTAGTGAGAGTGTTAAGGATAAGATTTATCAAGAAAAAGGAGTTCCACCAATCCACAAGAAATTGTGCCAAGTTATTACAATTTATTACAATTATCCCTATTTATTAATAATTTTTTTCTAATTATCTCGATTTATTACTAATTACTGCTAATTATTGCAAAATATTTCTAATTATTCTAAATTATTTTTAAATTTTCCAAATTATTAATAATTATTCATAATTATTCCTAATTATTCCTAATTATTTCTAATTATTTCTAATTATTACAAATTATTCTTAATTATTCCAAATTATTCCTAATTAGTACTAATTATTACTAATTATTACTAATTATTACAAATTATTGCTAATTATTACTAATTATTACATATATTTTTTTTATTATTAGCATTTACTACTAATTATTACTAATTATTACTAATTATTACTATTTTATACTGATTAATAGTTATGAGGCTAATTAATAATAATTAATGTTAATTATTACTAATTATTCTTACGTGTTCTTATGTATTCCTAATTATTCATAATTATTCCTAGTTATTCCTAATTATTTCTAATTATTCCTAATTATTCCTAATTATTTATAATTATTACTAATTATGCCTAATTAGTACTAATTTTTCCTATTTAATTATAATTAGTACTAATTATTACTAATTATTACTAATTATTACTAATAATTACTAATTATTCCAAATTAATACAAATTATTACAAAGTATTACTAATTATTACTAATTATAACTAATTATGACTAATTATTACTAATTATTACTAATTAGTACTAATTTTAACAAATTATTAGTATTTATTATTATTTATTAGTATTTATTGATAATTATTGCTAATTATTACGAAATAATACTAATTAGTACTAAATTAATAATAATTATTTGTCTTTATTGCTGTTTATTAGTAATTATTCGTAAATATTGCTAATTATTGCTAATTATTGCTAATTATTGCTAATTATTACTAATTAATACTAATTATTACCAATTATTACCGATTAATACTTATTATTGATAATTATTACTAGTTATTACTAATTATTACTATTTATTACCATTTGTTGCTATTAATTATAATTTATTAATAATTATTCGTAATTATTGCTAATTATTGCTAATTATTGATAATTATTGCTAATTATTATTTCTAATTATTGATTTCTAATTATTACTAATTATTACTATTTATTAGTATCACATTGTATTTATTAGTGTTTATTCCTAATTATTGCTAATTATTGCTAATTATTATTAATTAGTTACTAATTTATTAGCAACAATGGTACTGTAGTGGCCGCAGGACACTATAGCGGCGCAGGTGAACTGTAGCAGCGACATGTATTATGAGAGTACCGGAGCAGTGAAAGGACTATAGCAGTACAATTTACAGAATGGGCATTGGATAAAAAATTTGGGCATACGGGCTATGTAATGGGAAAAATGCCCCCTAGGCCTTCGAGCTAAGTAATTGGTCTCCCTCCACCCAGTTAAAGAGGTCTTTTCCTTGCTTTAATAATAAATTGACGATTGGACCCTCACCATTAAAAGAGAGAGAGAGAGGGCAACTAATAATTAGTAATAATTTGTAATTATAAGTAATTATTAGTAATTATTAGTAATTATTAGTAATTATTATTATTTATTAGTATTTATATTCTTGTTTTGTTTGTAATTATAATTTATTGCTAATAATTATAAATTACCGCTAATTATTACTATTTTTTGTTAATTACTATTAATTAATGCGAATTTCCGCAAATCACCACTACTAATTACTAATTACCGCTAATTATTCATATTCATTACTAATACCGGTTAATAATACCTAATTACAACGAATTATTAATAATTAGTGCTAAAAATTTCAATTTGTTATTACAAATAAATACTGATGACAAAAGACAATTTAAATATAATTTAATTACAACTAATTAACAATAATTAAAACTAATATAAAAATGAAATAAATATTAAATTAAATAAAAGGTAAATACATTCAAACACTGTATTTATAGGTGTAAATGACTTCAAATCCGATTCATAAAAAAAATCAACTCAAAGAAAAATATAACTCAAAAATTAGAGTAGAGAGAGAGAGAATGTAGGAATTTAGAGGAAGAATGAAAAAAATGGATGAAAGATATATATAGGTTAAATTATTTGTCAGTGTACTATTGGTTATGGGAGTCCCTTCACAAATACCTTCGACAACAATAATTACTATCTATGGTTAAAATGGTGTTTTCGACGGGTCCCATCATAAATAGTGACCTTTCGACACACAATTTGTGAAAGGGGCATATCCCGTCAGAAATAGTATTTACCACTAACGAGTATTTACGATGGGGGGCCCGTCGCAAACAACCTTCCCACGGTTTGGTGCACATTCCACACCACACTACACCAAAACTTTTGTGATGGGACCCTTAATCCCATCACAAAAAACTAATTATTTGAGACGATATTAGGGGCCCATCACAAATAATCTCTTTGACAAACAATTTGCGACCAGAATAGATCATGTCGTAAATAACAAGTTGCAAAAGGACATTTTTACTATAGTGCAACACTTCCCTCGACTCACCCATAATTAAAGGTATTTAGAAAATAATTTTTTATTTTTTTAAAGGAATGTAACCAAAACTTATTTGGATAAACATTTTATTCTAATTTACCTCATGGTGGAGATTCCCTATTTTCAAAATATTTTATACATGTGTGAGATTCTTGATTTATGATTTCTCGATTTTTATCCCATATTTCTAGAGAATTTATGATAATATTAGATGTATACAAGATACCTTCCATTAGGTAATGGGTTTTTTGGTTTGTTGGAGTATATATAATTATAATATTTCCTTTGGTTTTGTTATATATAAAACATATGATGAACTTAGGGAATAAATTTACACTAGCGATCTTTGGTAACACTGAATACTAAGAGTGATTTTTGGGTTTTAGTGCTATATTGTTTTAGTGATCATTTATTGGTTGTGATTAGGGATCTAGCTATCATTTATGTTTAGTGTTAGAAATATTTTATGATTTTTTGTCCACCTTAGATATTTTAGGAGAGCCTTCTTGATTAAAATCAGTTATTTAGGTGAGATTATTCAATGTTTTGTGATGATTTTGGGTAAGGATCAAGAGATCAGATTATGTGGGGGTGGGAAATCATTAAATATTATTGATACAAAGAGAGAATATATATTTTGGATGATGTTAAAAATGGATATTTAATATTGTGAGACTATGTATATAACATATGTTGTATTTTTTACTTTAAAAAAACATCTGGATTAGTATATGGCCCTTATGGGAGGTGACATCTTAGTTGTTAATGGAATTTATATTATATGTATCCAAAAAACATCATTTTTATCATTAAAATATCCTTTCTCTAATTCCAATTTTTATTTGGAGGACCTATTTTGATCCTAGAAAGAGGGTGGGGGTGAATCGAAGGTAATTTTTGTATGAATTATAATTCATAAACAAAACTGTAGTAAATTTTATGATTCATGATCTACTCAATAAATCCCAAAATTCTCACCATGTTAATATATATGATGAAAATTAATAATTTATAAATTTACAAGGTTCAGATCCAAATCATATATCTTTTTATGTTAGTCATTACAAAGGAAATGGATTCAATACAATCTAAAAAAATTACACCAAATAATACACTGTGTTCCATCACTTCTACTATCATGAGAATATCCTAATATCTAAAAAATTAGTATACACCAAAGAAATATATTCTTATTATACATGGTTTACCTTTCACCACCTGAGAATATAATATTTATATATGATCAGAAAGAAAAAAACACTACATGTGTACTATTTCACAGATTCAATAATTGATTATGATTGTCAACCTACTAGTCCTTAAAAATTAACTACATTTTGAATGATCTGGATAATCAATCATCCAAATAATCAATAAATATATATTCTCTATTGATGAATGATATCCTAGATTCAAACTCAATTACCTCTCCAAAATTTCCTTTTTGGCTTATTTTAATATTTAGCTTCTCAATTCCCTCACATTTTCTAGAAATGTTTATAGTAGAATTCCTATAATCCTTATTATAATGTTAATTTCAAATTCAATTTCAAACACTCAACTTTATTTTAATTCTTCATTATCATCATTGGATCATCTATCAATTGATCATCACTATTAAATTAGAATTATTAGTGAGAATAGGATGGAATAACCACCAAATCAATTAAAATAACGAAACTCAAAATGGATCTACAAACATTCCAAACTTTTTCTTGAAAACCACTTTTATGGTGTGTCTAACTATTCTGTGGTGTGAGATATGGTAGTCTGGCTAGATGAATACCACTATGATGTAGCAACCATTTTTAAATAGTTTCTTCTCATCTACCATAATTATTTTCTGCGTGGTCCACAGGATAAGATATAGAGATCTTCCAAATTATAGCTGTATGAAAATATGTTCAATCTTTACTTGAAATATGATCCTCTTTCTAGGATTTCACACCTCATTGATCTATCCACTACAACATAACCCATATCTTACAGCGTGGAGGTCCTAAAATTTTGATTTCTACCAAAATTTAAATTAGTTCAATACTATGGTGTAACATTCTCTTATTTTGTGTGAACCCTCCATCATATACTACTTGTAAGAAAATAGTTTGATTGATGTGTGGGGTCCATTGATTGAGCCTCCTTTACAATGTGGTCACTCACTCTGTAGTGTGTGGTACGATAGAATTTTTTATCCCACATCCTGATTCAAAAACACCATTGGGTGGAGAATATGTTGTGACATGACCCAACTTCCTCCTTTATTTCCATGGTGTGTCATATAGCTTATGTCATGTTATCAACATGTATCTTTCTATATACATCAATATATTTACATAAATAATATACTACCAATAAAAATGAAATCAAGCATAAACTGAATTACTTTAACTACAAGCTTATATTCTGTATCAATTCCCTATCTTCATTCAATATCCACACTAATTATTCTCTAAAATTTCATCTTCAACATATTTAAATCAATGAATACCAACAATTATTGATAATAAATAATACTCAAAATGTGGAATTAAATACCCCCATAGTTTTATGTTGGTAATACCCTTATCAATTACATTTAAATATATGTTCTTGAATATTTAATTACTCTCGATCTTTTTAACAATAAATTAAAATGTGTAAATGTGGGTAATACTTTTAAACTCATATTTTTATCATATGTTTGGATATTCTAAATAGAGCTAAGATATAATCAAGTTAGCTTGGAAATTTGATTTAATTTTTCTACTTTGTGACATTATTTGAAAACTCATTATAGATAACTAGATATATTTATTCATGTTTTAGTAATTTTTCCATAACATCTTATAAAATGACAAAATTATGTGAATCTTATAATAAAGTTTGGTCAAAATATATTTATTAATAAAATAATGACCCTTCTCCAAATTCAATAAAAATAGAAAAACAATTAATATTGATGTCATAAAATTCCTCTTGTTATTATCCTTTAATCAATAAAAACTCACCCTTGATAAATATGTTGAATATATTCATAATAATGGAGTGTTTTTCTGATTCTCATAAATTAATTCTTGATTTAAGGCATACTTCTTGATTTTAAAGAATCCATTATTGTCAAATTATTCTCCTATTTGGATCCCCCTCAAGAAAAGATCTTAGTCCTATTTAGAATGGTGTGGTACTCCATATAAAACTCATACTATTTTCTATCCAGTCATAATACAATTGAACTTATACGTAAATTACCAATATTTTATCACAAAATATATAAAATATTAAGAGAATAAAGATAGAAATTCATTGTTTCTCTGATGTAACACTCATGATGTGATATCTATGAAACCATACCAAACTAATTTGTTCCTATGTCAACACCATTTTTTATGTCATTATTCTCAGCAGGTTGTTGGTCTTGTTTGTTCTCTTGATCTTATTTATTATTTAAAACTGTTTAATTGTACTTGGTAATTTTATTTTATTCTACATTCATCATCCCTTTCATGATTTTTTCTAGGTCAATTCAGATAGTTATTCAATGTTTGATAACATGCCCATTTTTTCTAACACATTTAACAAACCAATTAGGTTTTCAAAACACCACTTGTGAATGAATTATTAGAAACTTTCTCTTATTATTTCAATTCCATAGGCATTAATTCACCTTTTATTCTAATTTTATAGAAAAACTACCTCTCAGTTCTTATATCTTCCTAAGTAAATAAATATTTACCAACATGAATTTTATTTGTCTACTCACCATTTGTAACACTAAAAATAGCCTTGAATAATAATTTGCTTTATTTATTCGATCATTATCTTTAATGTTTCTATTGCAATATTTATTAATTACAATACATAATTCATCTTGGGGAAATTGTTTTGTGAGATTTACATCTTCATTTAAGGGAGAATAATCCCTATCAATATTATTCATGGTTTAAATTTTTTTATATATTCATTACACTCACACTGTCATTAATGGAATATCTATTTTGAGATTTATTAGTTCTTGAATATACCCAATTTATTGAATGTTTCATCTAAATTTAATAAAAAGATTCATCATTAATAATAAATGATTTGTTAAAGTCATATCCATCAATTTTTATCTTAGTTTTTTCTAAAACACATTTGTATTATATTTCAAAAAAATCATATTTTTTAGAAATCAATTTTCATTCATGATGACATATCATATTTTATTGGTTTGTAATATTCAACTTGTGTGTCTATACTTATTTAATATGGTTTATCTCCTTCGTGATTCTATATTTATTTTTCCATCCCCAATAATTTTTTCTTCATTTATTTGAGAATAAATTTTATTTTTATCTTTCTCAATATTTTTCTTATTTTTCATTAGTTATAATATTTTCTCAAGAAAATGTTCTAACATACCTTTTAGTTCCCACTCATGTTCTGTTTACTCTTATCTATTGTCACCATTTCGTGATGAATTCAAATAATTATTTTCTTGAGAAAAATTTCTGATTTCATTTTCTTACTCACTATATGTGTCATAATTTAGTCTCAAAATAAACTTATATTGGTGTCAAATTTATTCTTGTTAAGTATTTTGTTCCTTTGAAGACATTATTGTTTCCCATATGATTTATATTCCTCAACATCCTTCTTTGAAAAAAGCATTGAAATATTACAAACATCATTGAAATTCAAACATTTTAGAAATTTATTTACTATATCCTTCCATTTTTTTCTTCAAGAATATATTTTATAATATGAAAATGATTTGGTTTTGACCTTCATCATCCCCAAAATTTGTATCATTGAAAACATCAGTCACATTACATTACCATTTTTTGGATTCAAATTAAATCTCAACTATTTTATTTTTCTTTAATACTAGAGGTTTTCTTATTTCATAAGATATGAGAATTGTTTTAATCTCATCCAAAGACAAATCCTATATATCATAGAAAGAAAAAAATTTAGGGAACTATTCTTTCAAGGAAACTTCTCATTATCTTTTTGAAAATTTTTACTTCCTCTATCTTTTCTACATATACCCAAATATTTTGGACTATCTCACTCACCTAATTAAAATATCCATATATATTCTCATCAGTAAAATTTTTATATCTTCAATGATTCTCCTCTATACTCATTGATTGGCTTTTATCATTTTGATGATTCCTTCATAAATGCTTCACATTTTTTCCCTAATCTATTTTAAATTTTTAGACCCATTACATTAGTGTAATACATTTTAATAAATATATAAATAAAACATTTAATATCTTTCAATCAATCTCCAAATTCCACTTATAAACATATTTCATGTAATAATTTTTATGAATGGGTTAATATCAAAATGTAACAACATCTATCACTTCTAGGTTGAGTGAATATAGGCAGGGAAAAAATATATTCCCCCAACTATGATAGATTGTTCCATAAAAAAGTAGTAATTCCTTGGGTTTTCAAAAAATTTGTATTATCTGTATTAATAAAAATTCATTTAGACTTTTAGAGTAACCAAGATCTAATACCAATTTATGTTTCTATATACCTGCTTTGGTACCACATAAGGGGTAGGGTGGTCAATCATTGGTAAAATCTTTTTTCTAATTCTACTTCTTCTTAAAACAACTATAACCTTTTTAAATTCACAAATACAATTAATAAAGAATCATATGTAACGCCCTGACCCCACTTACCCGGAGTCGGTGCATTATTACATGAAATTGACATGATTACAAGGAATTAGGTCCCAAATGACCGATCAGTTTAGTAGTCTTGGAAAATAGATTACATAAATGAAGTTCCACATTACAACTTGAAAACAAAAACTACAGTAATTTATTCCATTAGAAACATCATAGAATCGTAGATTATGCCTGCAAGTCACTCGTAACTAACTTCTTCATATCCTTGGAAAATATAACATATGAAAGGGGTGAGCTCAAATTCTCAGTAAGGGAAAATAATTTAGCGGAAGCTATAAACTTTTAAGGCAAGATGTGTAATAAAACAACAACCTCTTAATCATAAACATGAACACAATATGGAAAAATATAAATCAAACATTACCATATAAACATGCACATGGATATTCTTCTAGTCCAATAATCACATCTAATAAATAATTTCATAATGAGGGAATGTATTGTACCATACATTAATTTCTGTGTCAAGGCCTCATGCTAGGACCTATGGTCTAACTATAACCAGACTCAATCCTGGAGAGCCTCTGTAATAGGACTCCATCCCATAGAGCCTCTGTAACCGAACTCCAACCCGAAGAGCCTCTTTAACCGGACTCCATCCCAGAGAGCCTCTGTAACCGGACTCCAACCTAGAGAGCCTCTTCAACCGGACTCCCACCTAGAGAGCCTCTGTAACCAGACTCCAACCCGGAGGGTCTACTGTAACTGAACCCGAACCCAGAGGGCTTAATTTTACTAGTCCCCAAACCAGGTTATACTAGTCCAATACATTCATCATAAGAAAAAGATGAAATATAACATTAACATTCTTATTAAAACTAGCATATGAAATGTAAATAATTTATCCATAAACCATGGTTGGTATAAAAATAACACATCCACTGTCAAACATAGCACAAAACATTCAATACAATATGGAAGATTTTCAACAAAATATATCAACTTCGAACAAGATTAAAATCCATTAAAGGATGTTCACATAGATGAAAATGATCAGTAAAATGCTTTGAGAGAAATACCCATTTTCATGAAATCGTTTAAAATTATCTCAATTTATAAAGGTACTCATTTTAAATGGATTTTTGAATCAATGTGTTCTATACCACTTTGAAACTTTTTAATATAATTATCATTTCAAAACATTCATGTCCATATAAATAAATCCTTAAAATAATTTTGAAAACATGGACATTAAATCAAAGGGTTTTGAAAGATAAATCTTTAAAACATTTAAAATGATGATCTAGTAAAATAGTCCATTCCTTAAAACCTTAAAAGA
Source organism: Viscum album (assembly GCA_963277665.1). Lineage (NCBI taxonomy): Eukaryota > Viridiplantae > Streptophyta > Magnoliopsida > Santalales > Viscaceae > Viscum > Viscum album. The sequence continues at coordinate 1,808,385,919 of OY728152.1, read as the reverse complement.
TTCCTTTTGAAATATTTTTTATAAAATATGGGTATCTATAATAAGTATGTCCCAGAAAATACTTACTCATGAATAATATCTGATAATAATGAGATTGAAGAAATAAACCTTACCTCATTGTAATCAATCACGTCATATGAAAAATAGTAAATAACCAAAAAATGAATCACAGAATATCCAGAATATAAAGAGAATCATGATAATATATATCAAATGGAAGTACACAATACATCACATGCAATAAATAAGTGGTGAACAATGGAAATATCACTGAATTAAAAGTGAGATAAGAAGCCCCTTACCTTGCACTTTCCTTTAGTCGAGGGTACATTAAACCTTCTGTATGAAGACCATAGTATGTTATTAAATTATACCAGAACCATATTAATATTTATGATATCATACGTGATTCACTTATGACATAATACTACACATTTAATAATAATTTCCATGTTAAATTAACATTTTGGATAATAATTGTATATTTATCGTACATGTTTTAACTTGTTACTCTTGATTGTATCACATAGATCTTGGTTTAAATACTACCAGAATATAAAAAATGATTTATATATCATATATATTTATAATATAAATATGTATAATAGACATATATATGAAATGTACAACACCGTTTATGGAGACGATAGTCTGTTCGTACAGATAAATGGTGTTTTTGTTTTCATATCGTATTGAACGGAACTAAGTGAATAACATAAATGTATGTATAGATATATATATATCTCCAGTAGTATTATTATATCATATATTACATACTTATTAATGATATATATTTTATAATCAGCATTGAATGGTGGACATGGAAACGAATCTCATCACGTTGTGGAGACAGTAATCCGTACGTACGCACGAGCGACAATATCACCATATTGATGAAAAAATCGTTTTTAATTAGATGGTATATAATATATACCAAATCATTAACTTGTTATATTTATTATTTACATAATTTATACTTTTTATTATACCCATCCAAATAATGAAGTGTTCGAATAACAAACTACACCACGATGTGGAGACGATAATCCGTACGTATGCATCTATGGTGACTTTGTCATTTATAGGATGGATTGAATAATGAATATGGTTGTACCATTTCGAAAATAACATCATATTATATAGAATATACTGGATTTATTATTTTATAATTGAAACAACAAAGAAAGAGGAAGTGGAAGAAGAAAAGAATTTGAAATATGTGATGAAATATTTACCTTCTTTTATGGATCTTCTTTTTGATTTGATCAAAAGGGATCCTTAGGTTATCTTTCTGAACAAAGGAAGGCATCTAGGATGAAGAGAAGAATGTTGGTAGGATATTTGGGCATGGATTGTACTAGCCAAATGTATTTTGAGATGTGAAATTAAGAGAAGGGGATGTGCCCTTTTATAAGAGAGGTGAGGGTCACTTTAGGGAAATTTTGAAATATTATTTTATAATAAAACAATTTTAGGTTTCTAATGGATCCAATGTCACGACCCGCCCTCGAGGCCCATGTCATGACTACCCCAAGCCCTCCTTCCATAGGCCAGGGGCTGGCGACTAGCACCAAGGCGTAAATCCCAGTAAAAAGGGAAGGCATTGCCTTTGTAAAGTAAACAAGCACCACAGAGTAAGAAAGCGGAAAAAGGAAACCCCGAGACCCCTGAAGGTCTCCCAAAATCCATAAAGGATAAACCACAAGGAAAGATACAATCCCGAAGTAACAACCGACACTGCTTAGGTATATGCCCATACATATACCTAAGTCATCAATTCTAATACGCCCCAACCTCCGAGCCCTAGTATAACCCAGTCCACACAGGAAAGTATACGTATTCCACACATGAAAAAAAACGTAATCCACACAGGATAACACAACACAAACCACACAGGAAAGCAAAAAGGATTTCAGCTCACACAGGTATACTTCTTCGTAAAGAAAGAGAGATGATCAGATGTAATCACTGATTCATCTTCTAGGACCCACGTAGGATTCAAGCACTATAGTCATTGTCGTCAAACCCACAGAGGATTCTGGAAGAATTGTCTTCATCGTCGAACCCACATAGGGTTCCTGTACGACAATCTTCATCGTCGAACCCACATAGGATTCCAGTACGACAGTCTTCATCGTCGAACCCACATAGGATTCCAGTACGACAATCTTCATCTTCGAACCCATATAGGATTCCAGTACGACAGTCTTCATTGTCGAACCCACAGAGGATTCCAGTACGACATTCTTCATCGTCGAACCCACATTGGATTCCAGTACGACCGTCTTCATCGTTGAAGCCACATAGGATTCCAGTACGACAGTCTTCATCGTCGAAGCCACATAGGATTCCAGTACGACAGTCTTCATCACAGTCACAGAAGCAGTCGCAGCCAGCACTAGGGTTCCCGCACACAGTAAGATCGTTCGAGAGGGTCCACTCCACGATCTGAGAGGCTGATACATCAACTGACACATAGTCCAGAGTTGATGTATCCAAAAGTTCCGTATCGTCAACAGGAACCCAACGTCGCAGACGGCGCGTCAATCGGACGCCCGGTCTGAGAGTTATTGACTTTTTTGTCCCAGGGCCCGGTTGGTTTTTAAGGAAAAACCAACCCGACCGTACTCCACATGCGTCCAAACATCGGGTGGAGTATGCAAAAAGATACGTCGCACTAAGAGGAAACCAACAAAGTCGACGGCACGTCAATCGAACGTCCGTAGCTCAAGATATGAGCGTTTCCGCTCCGAGGGCCCGGTTGGTTTCGTGTACGAACCAACCCGGCCAAACTCAAAGTATTCCGAAACCTTGAGTGCAATATATAGAAACGACCGTCTTGTTCCAAGGACCGTGTCGTAGCTGACGGCGCATCGATCGGAGGTCCGTAGCCCGAGCTATGGGCAATTGAACCCAAATGGTCCAAAAACGGGGGTTTCGGGCCCGGACCGACCCGGCCCGAGACCCCCCAGGGTCGGCCCGAACCAGGTCGACCGCCCCGGGTCCGGGTAGGCCCGGCCCGGCACAGCCGAGCCCGGTTGGGCGCGGCCCGGCCGAAGGCCGAGCCATTTTTTCGGCGCGGCATTATGCCGCGCCTTTGATGAAAACGGTCCCCCACGTGGGGGCCCGCCTAATATGACACCACCGGGGGTTTCAACCCCCGGTTCTTCCGAAACTCGGCCGGCCTAAGGCCGACCATTACTTCACACGCGGGACCCTCGGGTTTCCACATCCAGATCACCCGCGGCCGACAAAACCGGCCGCTCAACCGCCCCCTTCTGCGGACGACCGGACGCGCTCCGGTGGTCCGATTCGCTTGCGGTCTTCGCCGGCAGTCTTCTCGGATCAAGATCTTCAGAATGGATGCCTCAAAACTCCAATACGGGTCCGCTTTTTCGTCACCGCCAAAACCGCGCATCAAAAACAAACTACGGAGGGTTGTCGGGCCGTGTTCGTTCGTCCCACGCCCTCCGCGTTAAGTGATATGAATTAGCAAATCAAACATTTGTTCCCAACAAATTATTGAGCACATACTTAACCATGAAATTAGACGACACCCAACAAAATTAACCTCGCATGGACGAACGGTCCGCGGATCAACCGGGTAATGGTTGGTCCGCGCTCGTTGTTCTTTTCTCAAGGTTAAGAGGAAACAAATAAAATTCCCCTACCTCGGATTCAAGAACGGTGCACGTTAACGAGTCGCGGAAGATGAGAATCGCGGAGGTCGGGCGTCGCGGAAAACGAACGTTGATTCCGTTGTCGTTGAGGTGCGTTCGAAGAGGAAACGTCATTGGAAGAAGACGTCGCGTTCTTCGGCGGAGATGTTCCTCGTTGAAGAACGATGTTCTTCGTCAGAGTCTGAGATGTTCTTCACATTATTCGTCGAGGTTGAAGAAGAAGAAGAAGGCTTCACGCTTCCCAATCCTCTCAAGGTGGCAAAAACTCTAACAATAATAAAATAAGACCAAGTCTTAATTTATTAACACAACCTAACAATTTGAATTTCAAGAGTTTGAAATTAAGTAACTCACCTTATTAATTATAACAAGTTGTCAAAAATTAATGAAAGTGAGTTAATGGGGAGTTAGGAAAGTGAAGGGTTAAGAGGAGTTAGGGATTTTAAAAGGTGGGGGGGGGGGGCTCGTGTGGGCCCCACCCTTTAAATTAACCACACATGGGAAGTTGGGTGGATGTGGGCCCCACCACCAACTTCCCATGGGAGAAAACAAACCACCTTGATATGAAATAAAATTGATTCAACAATTTTATTTACCCCTTTTTTTAAATAAACCCCGTTAACTAACTTCTTCACCCCACAAACGCAACTATGGTAAAGGTTCCCTTAAGCAATTACTGGCGTTGCGAGTTCATCGGTGCCCTCGGAATTCGATTTCGAGCACCGGTTAAAAAGTTAGAAATTCTCGCTCGTTCGTTCACTGAACGTACTGGAGCCAAACTTCGGAAATTAATTCCGGGAACACCGGGCCTTGGAATCAGGTGCCGTCAGAAACTGCGTTCTTGTAAAATTCCAAAGAAAATTAAGAAAACATTTCCCTTGAATTTTATGGGTATTTACATCCAAAATGAATTATTTAAAGGCTAAGGTGGGTATGGGTCAAAATTCTCACAACCAATATGTTTTAGAAAAGTTTTGGATACAATTTTAACCCTATCTTTTAGATTTAACTCTTAGTTAAATAGTTTAACTTTTACCTTGTCTTCTTGTATTACTACACTATATGGTTAATAAACTTACTATAAACTTATTATATAACATAAAGTAGTTCATTAATGACATATATAATATTATTTAATCCCTTTGGATGATCCTTATATAATTTTTGAATATTAAATCAACCAATAATATAGCTTTTGTTTTAAAAACTATTTTATGTCAATTTTGACATTATTTGGTATTTGTTTTTTGTTAAAATTATAACAGCATGATTACTTAGATTTTTTTAATCAACCCTTAAATGTCATATTAATCTATAAAATTAGTGTAATTCATAAAAAGTATCAAATTACATTTATTTGGTTATTTATAATATCAATTATTTTAATCTTTTATTAATAAGTTAATTACAGCATCATCATTGTGTCATAAATAAATTTAATTATTTAATTTCTAAAAATTATAAATAAAATACCATTATGTTGGAAATAATTTTATCTTTATAAATAATATTTATAGTCTAATTTATCTTATGTATAACCCAATATTAAAAATGTTTAATTTTGAAAACTTGAATTTTATGACTTTTAACTCTTCTTTAAATTACATAATAATAAATTTCCTAATCGAATACAAGTTGACCTAAAGGATCATATTTTATTCCTAAGGTTGTTTTTGGTCGAATTAAACTTATAAAATAGAATTAGGACATGTGTTTGGATAATTTTAATATCATTTTTAACCTTAATTACCCTATTTACTTTTAACCGTGGTAAATACAAGTCCAAAGTTACTATTGAAAAAAAATTATTTTCATCTTATTGAACCAAAATTTACTTACTAAGGTTAACCGTGTCTCTATAATATTTGAAATTCAGCTCACAGAAGTGGTAAAATTAAGTTTTATACAAATTTTCAAATGCTCATAGGAGGTGGAAAAAATACGATAAAAATTTCAATAATATATATATATATATAATTATTATAAAATGACTCCAATGAATTAAATAGAACTTATATAGGTATTATGTATCTATTTTTACCTAAAATAAATTTAAATAAATTAAATAATTATTTAAATAAAAAGTCAGTTTTAACCAATAACTCATTGTTTATCACTATTCATAAAAATTGAATGTTTTCAGAAAAAGACCAAAATTTCAAACTAATCTAATTTTGATATTCTGATTTCAAAAATTAATTCTATTTTAACAAATTCAAAACATATAATTTTCTTTTATTAATATAAAATTAATTCGAGTCGTCAAAACCAAAAATCATGTTTTTAAGAAATAATAACTAATAAAAGATTGATACTTGTTTGAGTTCGATTTCAATGTGAAATTATTTTCAATTAATAAAATTGTATTAAATGGTAAAAATATAATACATTTATACTTCAAAACCATTAAAATGTATAATTTAACACTAAAATTTATTTTTATTAAAAAAGATATTTTCAGTTAAAATATTGTATTTTTCATTATTTTCCCAAATATGAAAGTTATCAGAAAAAACCCAAAAAATTATTGAAAATAAATTCTTATTTCCCTATTCTAAATAACTTTATTTTTTTCAAATTGAATATATAAATGTTCAAAATATTGGATTCAAAAAGGGTTCTCTATTAAAAGGCGGTAAAATTGATTTTTTTTAAAATACTTCTTTTATCTGAAAAAAATGAATTTTTTTTCATTAAGTCTAAGAAACTCATAATATGGATTCTTAAATTATAAGGATTATATAAATTTCATATTTCATTTAACACTATTCATAACCTCTTTTAAATGACTAGTTTGGTAAGTCGTGGTGCGCTTGAACTCGGTGTTGCATGGAGTGCAATTTATTGAATTACTTTGAAGAAATAACGCACTATGAAATATTATGGTGTTACATTATTCCCACCTTCAATAAATTGCTTCCTCGCAATTTGAAATTGTTCTTTGAAAATAAAAGTTTGAAAATAAAAAATACCTTTGTGGGAAAACCCACAACTCAAATTGGGTTTAAAAAATTTAGTCTTAATAAGATGAAAAGAGGAATGGAAAAGTCACCACCAAATTATGATCTCGATTAAGAGAACATTGGTTTCAATTAGAGACAAATAAGTGGAAGAAAAACTTAAAAATTTATTGGGAGTGATTGAGGACATCAGTCAGAAACAATTGTATAATTTAGGGCCTTAAATCCATCAATCTATGATGATATAAAATATCATTGGTTCAACAAAACATAAGGTACTAGGATAACAAATTTTTAGTTTTAAGATCTCTTACCTAAAGATTAAGAATAAATATCTTCATAGAATAAGAGAAGACAAAGAATATATACTTGAAAGGTAGAGTTCCATCCCTTAACTAATTTCTACCCCAAACTCATCTTTCACTCTAAAAGATAATAGAACATTAAAAAATATACTATTTATTCTATTCATATAGGGTTCCAAAAAAATGAATTTATAATTCATCTACCAAACCTTCTAAAAACAATATATTATTCAATCCAGCACATCACGTAGGCCAGTGGTTCGTGATACACCCTTTTCCCCCTTCGGTGGCGGGTTCAAGTCTCATGGCGTTGATGGAAGCGATGGGTTGCCGCTAGACGTCCGGGTCGTCCTTTTTATGGAAATATAAAAAGAATCCCAAACTAGACCTATCCAAAATACTTCTGTCCAAATTCAAAGTCCAAAATTTATAAGGAAGGTAACCACAAAGAAGATACTTTTTTCCACATAATAACATGTCAACACCTTCATCATGTATTCTTTTAAAACACTGAAACATCCTGAATTACCAAAAACATTATTTATTACATTCATGCTCCCTTATTACTTATAGAATAACTGATATACTCCTTCAATCCATAAATTTTTTAAACTCCCACAATGATGGAATTTACAAATCATTAATCAGTTTCAAGGTAGTCATGAATATCCAATATAATTTATCCAAATCAATCATGTATTATTCCAAAATCATTACCTTAGTATCAAAACCATATTATGGTTTATCTTTGCCTCAACCATATATTTTCCAAAAATTTAACCTCCTATTGAGTCACTTCTCTTGGTTCCACACAATCTCAATTCCTTAATGAAATAGTACTGTAGTACACTACTTATATACTCTATAATTCTTATGAAATGTAAATCATTAATACAATACTAAAATGACACAATAATTTAATAACAACATAAGATATCTAATCATTCTTCTTCATCTTTGATAGTATCATAACTTTATTATTATCCAATAGCAGCATTTGGGGTATACTCTAATGATTTGGAAATTGATTCGCGTGGTGTCCTAACTCCTTGCAGATGAAGCATTGTACATTTGAAACTTTTTTATTACCCTTGCAATCACGTACATGGTGTTCTTTTTTTCCCACTCATATATCAAACTCCCATTCCCTTTCAAGCATTTAAAAAGTTGATTATTTCCACAGTTATCACATATGGGAAAATCCGTCTTTTCCCTCTTCCCATTATCCATCTTTCTCTCATTTATCCTTTTCTTATATTACTTCCCTTAAAAGCCATAGTATACAGATAATTATTTAATTATCTTATTAACACATGATACAATTTATTAATATGTTGAGAATACATGGGAAAATATTTCCATTCTAAATGTTGGCTTAATACCATGAAAGATATGATGTTTCTTACTCTTTGGATCATACGTATTGCTGGAGTTCCCATTCCTTCTACTGGGTGGCATTTCTATACAATGGTATACACTATTTTAGTTTATAAATTGCTATGAATAATTCAAAACTTGTAAAATACCTAACATAAATTGAATATTTTATGGATATAATCCATAATCATAAAAATATTTTCATTGAGGTGGTATATAATCATAAATCCTTCATAATGATTTGTAAAGAAAATTAGAATTATCCTTAGCATATCCCCCAAGAGTATCATAACCAGGAGTGCAGGAAGGCCCGTTTTCGTGCACCAGTTCCCATTCGAGTTTAGCTCAAAGCGATGTTCTTGGGTTTTACACCTAGGTACATCTGTTCCAGAGGTTCCTGTACCTGCTTGTATCAAGATTAGGATGTATTTTCTTGGAAAACTCAAAAAATCTCAACATTAACAAAATTCTAAGAAGTTCTTTTATACCAATCTTCAAAGTATATCTTAGGGTAATGTGCTTTTATTAGAGTTTATCTAAATCTAGTTTTCATGGTTATTGTTAAACTTTCTCCGATACCAACTGTAATGCCCCGACCTCAGTTACCCAGAGGAAGTGCATTATTACATAACATTGGCATGATTACGAGGAATCATGTCCCAAAAGACCAACCAGTTTAGCAGTCTTGGAAAATAGATTACATATATGAAGTTCAATATTACAACTTGAAAAGAAAAATAGCAGTAATTTATTCCATTAGAAATTTCCAAGCCTCCTAGATTATTCCTGCAAGTCACTCATAACTAACTTTTTCATATCCTGGGAAAATAAAACATATGAAAGGGTTGATCTTAGAGGCTCAGCGGAAGCTATAAACATTTATGGCAAGATGTGTAATAAAACAACAACATTTTAAACATAATATTGAACCTAATATGGACAAAAATAAATCAAACCTTACCATATAAACATACACAAGGATATTCTTCTAGTCGAATAATCACATGTAATAAATAATTTCATAATGAGGGAATGTATAGTACCAGACTTTAATTTTGGTTTCAAGGCGTCGTGTCAGGACCTATGGGAAAACTATTACCGGACCCAAACCCAGAGAGCCTTTATAACATGACTCCATCCCGGAGAGACTCTGTAACCGGACTCCTACTCGGAGATCCTCTATAACTAGACTCCAACCCGAAGAGCCTTTGTAACCGGACACCAACCCGGAGGGTCTGATGTAACTAGACCCCTACCCGAAGGGCTTACTTTTTCTGGTCCCAAACTCGGATCATACTATTCGAATACATTCATCATATGAAATGGTTGAAATATAACATAAACAGTCATATTCAAACAATCATATGAAATGTCAATACTTTCTTCCTAAACCAGGAATGGTGTAAAAATTACACATCGATATTCAAAAATATCACAAAACATTCAATACAATATGGAGGATTTGTATCATAATATATCAACTTCAGACAAGTTTAAAATCCATTTATGGATGTTGACATAGATGAAAATGATCAGTAAGATGCTTTGAGAGAAATACCCCTTTTTCATGAAATCTTTTAAAATTCTCATAATTTATAAAGGTAGTCATTTAAAAGGGATTTTTGAATCAATGTGTCCCATACCCCTTTGAAACTTTTTAAAATAATTATCATTTCAAAAAATTCATGTCCATATAAATAAATCCTTAAAATCGTTTTGAAAACATGGACATTAATTAAAATGGTTTAGAAAGATAAATCATTAAAACATTTTAAATGATGATCTAGTTAAATAGAACCTCCCATAAAATCTTAAAATATTCGTTTTGAAATAATTTTTGTAAAATATAGGTATTTATGATATGTATGTCCCAGAAAATACATACACATGAACAATCTCAGATAATAATGAGATGGAGGAAATAACCCTTACCTCGTTGTTATCAATTGAGTCATATGAACAATAGTCAATAACCACAAAATGAATCATATAATATCATGAATATAAAGAGAATCTTGATAATATATATCAAATGGTAGTACACAATACACCGCATGCAACAAATAAGTGGTGAATAATGGAAATCTCACAGAATTAAAAGTGCGATAATAAACCCCTTACCTTGGACTTTCCTTTAGTCGAGGGTACATTTAACCTCCTATAAGAAGACCGTAGTATGTTATTAAATTTTACTAGAACCATATTAATATTTATGATATCATACATGATTCATTTATTACTTTATAATACCCATTTAATAATAATTTCCATGTTAAATTAACATTTTAGGTAATAATTGCTATCTTTATCGTACGTGTTAAATTGTTACTTTTGATTGAATCACTTAGATCAGAAATTAAATACATCCAGAATATAAAACATGATTTATATATAATATATATTTAGAATATAAATATGTATAATAGACATAAATATGTAATGGAAAACACCGTTTATGGAGACAGTAGTTCGTACGGACGCATAAACGATGTTTCTGTTTTCATATTGCATTGAACGAAACTAAGTGAAAAAGATATATGTAAGTACACAAACACACACAAACACACAGATATATATATATATATATATATCCAATTGCATTATTTTTTCATATATTAAATACTTTTTAATGATATATATTTTATAATCACTGTTGAATGGTGAACGTGGAAATTAATCTTATCATGTCATGGAGACAGTAATCTCTATGTACGCACGAGCGACAATATCATTATATTGATGGAAAAATCATATGTAATTGGATGTTATATAATATATACAGAATCATTAACATGTTATATTTAATATTTAAATCAGTTATACTCATTATTATACCCATCAAAATAATGAAGTGTTTGAATAACAAACAACACCACGACGTGGAGACGGTTATCCGTACGTACACACATATGGTGACTTTGTCATTTAGAGGATAGATAAAATAATTAATATGGTTGTACCATTTCTATAATAACATAAAATAATATAGAATATACTGGAGTTATTACTTTACAATGGAAACAACAAAGAAAGAGGAAGTGGAAGAAGAAAAGAACATAAAATATGTGATGAAATATTTACATTTTTTTCACGTTCTTCCTTTTGATTTGATAAAAAGGGCACATTAGGTTCTCTTTATGACCAAAGTAAGGCATCTAAGATGAAGGGAGGATTTTTGGGAGGATTTTAGTTCAGGTTTTGGCCGAGCCAAATGGCTTTGGAGGTGTGAATTAAGAGAAGGGGAAGTGCCCTTTTATAAGAGAGGTGAGTGTGACTTTAGAAAAAGTTTGAAATATTATATTATAATAAAACCAAATTCGGTTTATAATGGATAAAAATGAATTATTAAAAGGATAAGGTGGTGATGGGCCGAAAACCTCTCAACCAATAGGTTTTATAGAAGTTTAGGGTACCAATTTAACCACATCTTATATATTTAACTCTTAGTTAAATAGTATAACTTGTCTTATTGTATTCTTAAACTATATGGTTAATAAACCAACACTAAAATTCCAAGAGAACCTAAAGTGGTTCATTAATGACATATATAATATTATTTATTCCCTTTGGGTTAACCTTTGATTTATAGGAATATTATATCAACCAATAATGTTGTATTTGTTTTAAAAACTATTTGATGTCAATTTTGACATTATTTGGTATTTGTATTTTTGTTAAAATCATAACATCATGATTATTTCGAAATAAATTTATTTAATAAACAATAACATGTCATATTAACCTATATAATTAGTGGAATTAATCAAAAGTTTCAAATTACATTTATTTGGGTATTTATAATATCAATTATTATAATCTTTTTTTAATAAGGTAATTATTGTATCATCATTGTGTCAGAAATAAATTTAATTATTTAATTTTTAAAAATTATTAATAAAATAAAATTATTTAGGAAATATTTTTATCTTTCTAATGAATATTTATAGTTTAATTTATCTTTTGTATAACCTATATTAAAAAGGTTTTAGTTATGAACACTTGAATTTTAACACTTTTAACCCTTCATTAATTTAAATAATAATAAATGTCCTAATGTAATTAAAGTGGACGTAAAGGATCATATTTTATTTATAAGGTTTTTTTTGGTCTAATTAAACTAATCCAATACAATTTGGATATGTTTTAGGGTAATTATAATATCATTTTTACCCTTAATTACCCAATTTACTTTTAACTGTGGTTAATAAAAGTCAAAAGTTACTATTCCCCCAAAATTATTTTCATCATATAGAATCACATTTTAATTACTGAGGTTAACCATGTCTCTCATAATTGTAAAATTCAACTCACAGAAGTGGTAAAATTAAGTTTTATACAAATTTGCAAATGCTCCTTGGATGTGGGTAAAAGACAGTAAAAAGTTCAATAAATTTTTTATATATCTAAAATTATTATAAAATTACTCCAATGAATTAAATTGAAATTATATAGGTATTATGTATATATTTTTACATATAATAAATTTAAATGAAATAAATAATTATTTAAATAAAATGACGGTTTAACCAATAAATTAGTGTTTTTCACTATTCATCAAAAAATTGAATGTTTTCAGAAAAATGTAAAAATTTCACCCGAAGATAAATTTGATATTATGAATTCAAATATTAATTCCATTTTACCAAATTAAAAACATAGAAGTTTTATTTATTAATATAAAAATAATTCCCATTGTCAAAACCAGAAAGCGTATTTTTAAGAAATAATAACTAACAAAAGATTGAAACTTGTTTATTTTTTATTTCAAAGTGAAATTATATCCAATGAATAAAATTGGATTAAATTGTAAAAATATAATCTATTTATACTTCAAAACCATAAAAATTTATAATTTAACACTACAATTTATTCTGATTAAAAAAGTCGTTTTCAGTTAAAATATAGTATTTTTCACTATTCTCCCAAATATGAAAGTTATCAGAAAAACCCAAAAAATTTATTGAAACTAAATTATTATGTCACTATAATAAATAAGAAGTTTATTTTTGTCAAATTTAATATATAAAGGTTTGAAATATTGGATTTAAAAAGGGTTCCCCATTTAAAGGTGGTAAAATTACATTAAAAAAATACTTCTTTTATCTGAAAAAATTTATTTGTTTTTTCATTATGCCTAAGAAACTCATAATATGAATTATAAAATTATAAGGATTACGTAAATTTTAAATTTTAGTTAATACTATTCATAACCTCTTTTGAATGGTTAGTTTGGTTAGACTTGGTGCGCTTAAACTCACTGTTGCGTGTAGTGCATGTTATTGAATTACTTTGAATAAATAATGTACTATGAAATCTTAGGGTGTTACATCATAGCCTTACAATGTGAAAACATATGATGAATGGTAATAAAACTATAATTTAGATGGTTTGAATAAAATTATTACCCAACTCTATGTTATTTATTGCTCTTAATATAGATTTTATACTATATGAAACAAATGATTTTCAACCAAGAATCCACTGTTTTCCCCAAATTTTAGAGTCCACTGTAAAATAAAACTCTATAAAAAATGATGATCCAATAATGAAAGATATTATTTATCTCACCAGTTTCTCTTGCCCAACTATAGAATACAATCTCTATCCCTAAGAAGATAAAATAAAAAACCACAAACATGTACACCTCCAATATTATTAATTGTTGATGATGCTGCTCAAGCTACTAGTCATGAAACATTATCAATATTTTCAATGATCTAGACCCTGAATCTATTTAATAGATAGGAAATAGATCTTGTTCCTTTCAGGATTGATTTCAGAGATTCACACCACGTTCCATCTTCTCAAAAGTTATTCTTTTCTAACTCATCTTCGTCATTGGTTTTTGACTTGTCTCACATTTTATAAAAATATATACAACATGATTCAATTAATACTTATTTCAATTTGAAATTAAAATTTAAACACTTTACATTATTTAAAAAATTACCATCCCTTGGATCATCTTTCAATTGATCATATCCATATAATTCAAATCCATTGTTAGGATAGTTTGAAATGACCACCAAATCAATTAAATGAATCCAAGGATTCATGGATCTTCTGAATACATTGAATTTCTCTAGAAAACCACTTATATGAATAGGATAACTATTTTTAAGTGTTAGGAGTGGTACTATATTGTAATTAATATCACTATGGTGTATCTATTTTTTAGTTGTTTCTTCTCAACTATTACATTTATTTGTGGAATGGTCCATAGGATATGGCATTCGTGTCTTCTAAAGTTAAATTTCATGAAAATATGCTAAAACATCTATTATGACAAGAACCACTTTTGTTGGTTTAGTTCCTTGTTTCTCCATCCACAATAGTGAATCCCATCTCTTTCTACAGGGAGGTACTCAAATTTAAGGGGCCTGAAACATTTAACCCACTACACTACAATGGTTTTGTGTTTTACTACTACTTGTAACACATCTTTTTTCTATTGTGTTGCAACTAGTTTCAATATGTTGTGGAGACCTGTGAACAAGCCTCCCATATGTACTGGTGACTCACTCTATGGAGTGGGGTCTGGTAAACCTTTCTTCACCCCACTACCCAATTCTGTATATCCATGATGTTAAAAATATACTACAGAATGATCCTCCTTTCTCCTTCATTTCTAGAGTGTGGCATATAGTTTTTGTAATATTTTCTACCCCCAAATTCCATATTTCAACACAACCTATCCTTTCATGATATGATATCAATATAAACTAGTTCATGTATTTCCTAATTTACATGTAACGACTAGCTTAGATTATTCATCAAGTCACCATCTTAAATCAACATCCTACATTATTTTTAAATTTATGTTTTTTATACATATTGACAATGATGGTGACTAAATCTTATTGAAAAAAATACTACTATCAAAGTGGGACTCAAAATTGAATGATTGATTCAGATATGAACCTTATAAGAGATAATTTATAGGATAACCATTGGTATTGAGATTTGGATCAAGGAGCATGAAAAATTCTTTTTATAAGGTCAGATACACTGTTTGTTTTGTCTAGTGGGTATGAGAATCAATCTAGTTTTCATCATTTTATTGATAGTTTTGAAATGGAGGGTAGGTAGAGGAGGATCTATGTGAGATATTGGAGGTTCTTGAGAGGATATTTATAACTACCCATGGGTGAGAAATTGTGTATCCTATGAGGTTCCACCTAAGGTAAGATCGTTGTCTTGAGAATCAGACATTTTATGATTATGAGATATGATATAATTGATTAATATGAATCCATTATTTTGAAATATTATCTATTGGGACAAATCATATATAATAACATGTGATATATGGGATAGAGTTAGAGGTTCTATTTGGGTTGTCTATAAAATAAATTTAGTGAGGATCAATGATGATGGATCATAATCAAAAATATTATTTAGGTGTGTATACTTTCATAATCCCATTTTTCCAAAAACCTACTATTATAGAAAACATTTTCCTTTAAAGGATGTACAACCAAAAACAAAGTTATGTTCACAATATGAAGAATAACATAACATAATGTAAATTTGGAACATGTTGTACAGACTGAGAATATTGAATCCTAGAATATTATTTCATAAATAGGTGATGGATTCCTCACCCTATAAGATGAGTTACATCTATCCATGTCACATTATTTATATAATCATTGTGATGACACTTAATGGTATAGAATAGCAAAGTAACTAATGGAACGATTTCATGTGTCCAACGTTATCCCAACTCCCAATTCTCACCTTGTGAAGAGAAATACTGTTGGGTTTTATTATTTCATGTGTTTAGGCTGCACACATTGATAATTATTTATTTTCACTAATAGAAAATTAGATATTTTTAATGGGTTTATTGTGATTGGAAATTAAATTGTTTAAAATATTCTTTAAAAATGAATTATTTATGAAATTATATTTTCCATCACTAAAGGACATCATATGTGATAAAAAAAATGTTTCGTTCAAAATAAAATTGGTTGGAATACCTTCTAATCTAAGTGAAAATCTATTGCGACGATTAATATCAATAGATGTAAAATTAATTATCTAAGGGTAATTGCGCATGAGCTTTTTATGATAGACATCAATGTCAGTTGAAAATACTTTTGAGGAATTTTTTTGATGTAATTATCTTTGTTGCAATTAACCCTTCATAATTAATAATAAATTAAATTATATTCACCTTCTTCCACTCCCTCATATTTCTCTCCTCTCACACGGCCCATGGAACCTAAGGGATAAACTCACCCCTCCAAAATACTCTATTTTAGTCAGCATTTTATAGATCCAGGTTCAAATTATCTTGGATAAGATTCCCTATGTCCCCAATTTTGTTTTTTTTCTTTTTTTATTTTATCATGCATGATTAAGTTTGGGAAAACCCTAGGTTAAAAAATCAATCTGATTTTCAGGGATTATTTTGTATTTAGGCTTGTTGAAAATATATTATTCCCAATTTGTGTGTTAATTGGTTTTTCATTATTATTTAAATTTATTTTAAGGTATTTTTCTAAATTTTAAATATGGATATATGTATGTGTATATATTTAAATATACATTAACATGTTAATATATACATACATAAATTTTTTTCAACAAAAAACATGTAATTATATATATATTATGTATATATATTGGTACGTATGTATATATTTATTTGTAGATTTGATATGTATATTTATTTTAAAAAATGTACCATAATATATTTGATGTGTTTATATTAATTAAGAAATATTTTAATATATATATACTTTACCTTGTGAATATATATATATATATATAAATTTTTAAAACGTGTATGGTTTTTAATATATATATATAACGTGTAAGGTTTTCGAATATATATATATATATATACATGTGTATGTGTGTGTATGATTGTATCTTGATTTGATATTTATATATTAAAAAACTTATAAATGTATATTTGATTAAAAAATCAAGTAACATATACATATATATATATACACACATATATATTAATTCATATGAATAGGTATATAAAAATATTAAAATAAATATTTATCATCAATTATATATATATACTTATATATATTTGATATGTATATTTGTTTATAAAAGAGTTAAAATATATGTGTTGTCTATATAATAATTATGAAATAATTATATAGAGTGTAATTATTAAAAAGGTAATAATATTTTAAATAATAAGAAATAATCATTAAATAATTTATAATAATTAGTAATCAATTAATCAATATTATTAATAAATAGTAAATATTACTATTAATTGCAAACTGTTATTAATAATCTGAAATTTTGAGGAAATTTTTATAATTTGTAATAAATTTTAAATGAAAAATATTGAAAATCAGTAATTGTTATAAATTAGGAATAACTTTTATAAATGATGTTATAAATAATAAAAAATTATTATTACTTAATAAATAATTCTATCAACTCGTAGAAATTAAAAAATATTTTTAATAAAAACTAATTTCATTCACAACATGTAAAAACATTAAAAATAATAATAACTATTAGAAATTCAAAATAATTCATATAAATTTTGTGTTAATTAAAATAATATGTATTAAAAGTTCAAATAAATATTGTAATATATATATATATATATATAATATCAACAAAATATTTAAAGGGTTACCCTCACATGGGATGTTACTGAACATCATACGCTCACATTTGTTATGGCGTGCCTATGATAAATCTTATATCACCGACCTAACAACGGTCTCCAATTTTTTATATGATACAAAGTTTTTGAGTAACTAATTTTTTTATAAAAAGTTATAATATAAATGTTAAATTAACTATCTTTTCATGAAATGTAACTAAAAAACTGATGGCCACAAATATTATTATAAACCTAGGTTAAGCCCCATATCCCAGTCCAAACGGTGATCTCAGAATACCTATATGAGACACTATTATGGAGATATTTCATTATTTTATGAAAAAAACATGTGTGTGATATAAAATATTAATAGTTTTACTCTCTCTGTATCAAGCCTCTACAAGACTCAAAATCCAGTGCTAACACAGTGCCTTACTCAAATCATATTAAATAGAATATTATGAATAAGAGAATTTCTATCATACCAGATCACATGGGGAAGCTCAGGGACATCAACAAGTAAAATGTTCTTAATTTTCTAAGAACTATTTAAATTATCACATCTCTTTAATTGAGATTTGAAATGGTTTTGCATCCACCAGCTACAATCAAAAATGTCAAAAATATAATTCCAAAGAGTATAATTTGTGGCATAAGAATGAAAGATATGATTAGCATCATGCCTATGTGGATTCTAGATACTGCATTTAGAAGATATTTGAAAACCAGATGATTGAAGACAATCATCAGTTGGTAGTCTATTATAAGCAAGCCGCCAAATAAGAGTAAATCTTGAGGTTTTTATACAAGGTTTTTCAAAAAGTATTAACCACCCAAAATCACTTTCCCAGTTACAAATAAAGTGGATGTAAAAGTTTTTAGAATCAATCATGCCCTTGTGTGAGGGTTCCCAAACTATGAAATCACCAGGGTTAGGGAAGGGGTAGGTGTTATTGACAATCATAATGTTATCAGGAAGAGAATCATTTCAGTAATTAAGAACATCTCTGATGGAGATGTTGTTGTTATTAGGGATTTAGTCAAGGGAAACCATAGAAATTAAAGGAGTGTCTGCCCAATTATCTACCCAGAAGTTCATTGAGGAGTTTCTGTAGACCATCCACCCGGAATTACTTATAATTGCAGAAAAAGAGTGTTTTATGGATGGACAGATAAAGGAGGAAAGAAAGATACCATTTTCTTTCTTATGTTTTTGATGAAATTTATTTTTAAGGAAGTTGATAAAATCATAGTTATTGTAGAAAAGATTTCAAGTGAGCTTGTTTGGAAGAGCCTCATTAAAATATTTAATATTTCTAATTCAAATAGCTCTCTTCTCAATTGGATGGAAACAAGTTGACCCGGGGATGGTGACATGATTCTTTTCCATAGTGCTACAGGTCAAAAAAAAATTGATTGAGGTATTCATTTTTTATTCAACTAGTAGGCCATTTGTATACCATTATAGAGTAAACAATTTTAGAAACAATAGTATATTTGACTAGGCATTTCTACCCACCATAGAGAGTGATTTTCCTTTCCAAGAGGAAAGATGATTTATTACCTAATTGGAAATTTCATGGAAATGACATGATTTTCGTCTTCCCCAAAAGATGGGGACACCTGGATACTTAAAAGGGAGAGATCCCTCTTTTATACCTAAGTCATTTATAACACTGCATTTCCTATTAAGGGAAAAGTTCATTCTAATGAATATAAAAGATTTTTTTCTAGCTAATCATTTGACCAAATATTTCCTCATAGTGAGCAAGGTCATTTTTTTGGGTTCGAATGTTTTTTTATCACCTTGAAGAAAGATAATGATATTATCATCATAAAACAGGTGAGTAGGAGTGTTCATATTTCACGAAACATGGATGGATTTAAGTTTGTTTCGATCAACCAGACTAGTGTGATGATGACTAAGACAGTCCTCCGTAATGGAGGAAATGATGACATAAAGAGGGTCCCCCAGTCTGACAGCTTTAGTGAATTTGAAATATCCCATAGGGGAACCTTTAATAAGAATGGATATGGAGGATGAATTGAACAATGTTTGGATAGTTGTGATTAATGCATCTCTAAAACAAAAATATTGAACAATATAAAAATAAAAATCCAGTCCATGGTATCAAAGGCTTTTCTAAAGTCACATTTAATGGCTATATTACCACCTCGGTAGGTTTGGTTTAATTTTTTAAAGCACTCAAAAGAAAGAAATATATAATTTTTGATGGGTCTACCCTTAGTAAACCTAAATTGATTCAAGGAAACAAATTCTTCATTGATAGAATATATCCTATTAGAAATGATTTTCAGGATGATATTATTGAGGGTGTTAATGAGGGAATGGGCCTAATCAAGTGGATTTCATAATCATTGTTATCCTCTGGAATTAGAGTGAGAAATAGGGAGTCTAGACCATGAGGGAGAACCCCATTGTAGAAGAAGGATTTGACCATCTTGTAAACATCAAAATTAATAATATCCCAGTAGTGTGGAAAGAATTCGTTATTAAATCCATTAGGGCCAAGAGAAGAATAAGAATTTAAACTAAAGACCAGGTATTTAATTTCATGATCAAGCGAAGTGTTTAGAATAAATTTTTTATCTTCATCACTAACCACCATCAAAATTATCGCAGGTAAGATGTCTTTGTTATTATCAGGGACATAAGAGAGAGATTCAAAATATGAAAAAATATGGTTGGCAATAGAATTGTCTTTATCAAAAATGTTGTCACCATTTATAAAGAGTCAGGAGGTCTAAAAGCATTCCAAGATATTTCATGGGAATTATAGAACATAGTGTTTCAGTCACCATCAGATAACCATTTAACATTGAAAAATTGTTTCCTCATCATATCCTTAAAAATGAGATAAGAATTGAACTTTATTGAAATGTTGATTTCATGATTTAGATCAGTTCTATAGTCATAATTCATGCTATTATTCTGAAGTAGATTAATCTTGTTCTCTAGGAGGGGGATATCCTTGTCGATTAGTTTGACATCAAGGAAAAACTAACCTTTGAGAATCTATATAAAAGAATTTAATTTGATCAGGAATGAAAAAGCATCATTGCAATGATTTATAGAGAGCCAAGAAATCTTCATGATGTCAGTGCATTCTGTGTTAGAGAACCAAGAATTATTAAATCTAAAAGGAAGTGGACGTTTAACAGTGTTGGTGGACACATTGACCAAAATAGTATGATGATCAGAATGGAGCATGTGATGGGTGGTACTGGATATGGTATCCCATTTATCTAGGGTAGGAATGTTTTTGAAGGCTCTATCCAGTTTGGAGGTGACCACCCTATTTTAGTGTTTTCTATACCAAGTGTATTTGGAACCCGTAAGATTTATTTCAATGAGGTTGTGTCCTTCGATGGTGGTTATGAATTATCTCATGGAGATCGTAGTATTTGAAGGTCCAATTTTATCACTTGAATTGATAATAGCGTTGAAGTCTCCAATTATAAACCAAGGTGCATGAGTGCTATTATGTAGATAATATAATGTTAACGAAGTAATAATGGATGATGAGACTAAACTTCATATGGAATTTGTTGATGCTGATGATTATGAATAAGACCGTTTCCTTGATGAAAATTATGAAGAAGATGATGATTTATTTCTTATATTTAGGTATTTATAATTTAGAATTATTTATATTTTTATTTACAATTTTTTACAGTTATGATTGTTTGTTTCATATGAGTAGACCTGATGATCTATTTTGATCCTTAACCGATGAAAGTAATTGTTAGTTTATTGTATTTGGTATCAGTATTAACAATTACTGACATGTTAAAATATTATATTCCACGTGATATTTTTTTTTATTTTATATCAATATGAACAAATATTTAAATGTTAAATTATTATGTTTTTTGTATTTACTTACACGTAATTAATATATTCTAGTATTTATTAGTTTTTTATATTTTATATTTATATTAATAATTCTATAGAGGTATGATTAATAAATTTTTCTATTTATTATTTTTTATATTTGATATTTTTTTAACAATTTCTTTCATGTAAAATTATATTTTTCAGATGGTTATAGATTCTTCCAATGATCTATTTTATTCTCTCAATAATGACAAACTTCATGTTGTTGTTCCAAATTCATCAGATCTATAGGATGATGAAGCTATTGGGGGGGGGGATTTTTTACTAATTGATGATTACATACCCTACCCCATAGAGATTCTCATCTCTGGATTTTGATCATTGTTTACAGAGGAATATTTAATTGTTTATAATAAATATTTTATATTAGGTTTTTGTATTATTTTTGGTAATGATATTTTGGTCATTTTATTTTATTTACACAGTTTTCCCATTTTTCTATTGGGTATTTTCTTTTGATTCTAAGAATTTATTTGACCCTTGGGTGTCATCGAAATTGGTTCCCATCACCGTTCATCAACAAATTTTTTACCACTAGATTGTGTGTTAATAAATAATATATAATTTTTAAAATTTATTTAATTAATGAAATATTTTTTAACTACATTTTAGAATTTATGGTCTCTTATTTTTGATTGCCTCAGTGATCTTATCCTGGTGGATGAGATATTTACAAAGGTGAGTTTATTTCCATTTTTTACACCACATTAGAAAGTGACCTATGGATTGAGCTTCTATTATATTTTCTAACTAGTCTTGCATATACCATCAACCGGAATATATCTCAAAATTGGTATGGGATGTATTTTTATCCTTCTATATTGGAGATACTTTTTGGAGGAGGTCATCATCTAGATGTTATAGATGAGTGAGGTAGGAGGTCAACCATAGGTATGATGGTATTATATTTGACATACATCAATGACATATGGTAAGAGATATTATTTATTCATGTATATATAATTTAATTGAAATTTTTTAAATAATAAAAGCTGATGTTGACCCCTCTATTTTGGAGTTTTATGTTAAAATGATGATATATATTGATCCCTATATAAGAAAACTTGTAGGATAATTACAACACCATATTCTTATTAGTATTATTTTTTGAAAAAACCACTATTATTATTTTAATTATTACTCTAACATCTATTTATATCTGAAGGAAATTTATGATGTTGTGAATTCGCATTAATGAGAGAGTCAACATGTGATCTAATTATAAAGTATTTGTGATTTAGGGTTTGATGATGGGGCATTGATAACTGTGACATGGAATTGTATCAAGAATGTAACGATGATTAGTATTGGTACTTGACTAACCCCTATGAGTTATTATGGTACTGCTGTGATGTCATCTATGAGCTCAAAGGGAGCTCGTGGAGGGTCCTCATTGATTCTGTCATCCACTACAATGTATGAGGATAGGTTATGAGCTCATGATGATATGATACATTGGAATTTGAGAGATAGAGAGAGGGAGGAAGATCATGAGCAATAGTGTTGTAGAGATGATAAAATATTAGAGTATATGGGATGGCCTGCAGGTGGAATTGGTATTGAATTTCCTCCATGAATCGTTCTAGTTATTCTTCTACACTTGATACTAGTTGATGTTGTCTGATTTTTTATGAATGTTCTATTTTTTTTATAAAACTAATATTTCTGATATAATGTATTAATATAATGTTTTTATTTTTAAATGTTTTTATTTTATTATTTTATTATTTCTTATAAATAATTAGTAATTAAAATGGATCCTTGTAGGCATCATTATTATTTATTTTTAAAGATAACATTTTAATTATTTATTTAAACAATTTACTTGATTTATTTATTACCGATATATTAGTCATCACAAATAATAATCATTTTTGATGATCCTTCATAGAAAAAAAATGTGATGTCATTTTTTTGACATATCATTACGGATGGACTACCATCGTAAATAATTTTTTTGTGTTGTGAGTTCATCACTAATAAGCCGTCACAGAAAACACCACCTCAATTAGTGTTTCACATTAGATTTTTAATCTTAATATATTTAATATTTTGGGACTTCTATGACTACCATGTATTTACTATCATTCAACATTTTTTCATTGGTGAATCAACAACCTTTAATTTTATAATGATATAAAATATTTATCTCTCATGATATTTTATGAATATCGAAGTTCATCAATAAAACTGATGGATCAAGTCAGATTCTAAATATTTAAAATTATAGAAATAGATGAAACTCTTGATGATTATATTTTATAATACAGGATGGATTACAGGGAAATCCTCATTTAGGAATGAAAGTATATGAGCCTTAGTTATAGGAATATGTGACTTGGATTTATTTGGGTATCACTAGGTTTAGAATTTTATGTGTGTGTGTCAAGTGACCATAATAACACACATGTATGTATTTATATATGAATTTATTTGTTGTGTTTCAAATAGGGGTGAGGATCACTCAGTATATACTGTCATGGAAATCTACATCATCACAATAATAATTTGTAAAAAGGATAGTGGGGGAATCCTTCTAGGATATTAGATTTACCCCATACTTACATAAAAAACATTCCCTTTGAATAATTGGGAATGATATTAAATTTCCTTTTTTAGAATAAATACTATCTTTGAGATTGAAATATGGACTGGATTAAGATATACATTATAGGGTAATTATTTTGAATGAGATTTATTATGAGTTATTTAAAATTTTATTTCATTTACAGTTCTGTATTATTGAATATATAATAGTCTAAGAGCTACCCATTTATTTATTATTTATGATTCCCAATATATATTAATAAATATTCTCTTTTATTATGAAATAATATCAGGAAAACTATTTAATTCAATATAATGGATTCAGGATACCCTCTTGGATCCCTATTTTATATCGATAACTTTTATATATGTCATTTATATGGACTGGTGGGTCTTATTATACCATTATATCGTTATAAATAGTGTAAAAACCCATTTAACCAAATATATATCAATATAAAAACAACCAAAAATGTTTTATAAAATAAATGTACATATGTAATTTATTTAAAAATTGATCCATCTTGATGATATATCATTGAGGGAGATCACTTTGAAACCACACTCAAGATCATTCCACTATAATGAGTGAATTGACCACTATAATCCATGTATGCTATGTGACTGGAAATAATTTTTTATTGAAATAAACCCCCTTTTAAGGGTTGTGGGGAAAACCATCAAGGCATCATGACATTAACAAAATAAACAAGTCTCCAACTGATCTAACCTCAAGATCAAAAGCCTTGCTCACTATAATATAGAAGCTCATCTGAGAAAAAAGAACCATTTAGACCAGCTTTCATTGTTTCATTGCATCACGACATGTTGTCCTTTGCCAAAGAGCATAGTCCTAGTACTTATGGCCATTGATTTACCCTCTCAAGAATCTGATTCCAAAAATACATAAAAATATGAAAACTCTTTGCCCTGAACCTTATCTAGATCATATTCTTGAATGGGAATGATTGATGAATCCTTGGAGATGTGACCCAATGATACCAAAACTCCAAAAAACCTTTAAAACCCCCAATTTGACCAAAATTCAATAACCATTCAATAAAAAATATAACAAACACCATACAAGAGTCTATTACAAATTGAGAATCAACTGCCGCATCCAAGTTGTGAAAATTTCAAATCCTTCAAGAGAGACAGCACGGCTCGCAGAAGCTGAAGATCCAGAAATCACAAAACACCAATGAAAAACATAGAGAAACAAACCATCACATGTACAAACCAAACCTTCAAAGGCCTCAGTGAAAACCACATCAATCCAAAAATTCACATCCAAAAATCCATCACAAACAGCAATACCAAATCCAAATATATCAGAATTCCAAAAGCATAATCACTAATAGAAAAACATGATAGGTAATCAGGGAGAAACTGCAGGTCCTCAACCTTCACCTCACTGCGAGAATCAAAATCCCCAAATAGAGATTACCACCACCTCTTCAAAAAACTAGTCCATAATACCCCTATACCTTCAGAAACTCACCTTAACATCGAATTTTAACAATAAAAGCAACCACCGCCCTCAACCAGAAATCAAAAACCAAAGTAGTGCAGAATCATCAGTAGTATTGACCCATCAAATGACCAAAACCAAAATAAAACTTAGAAGAAGAACAAGAAAAAAACCTAACACAGAAATGGGACCTCCCGAGTCTCACCAGAAGAAGACCTCACTAAAATACAAAGCCGCAGATCCTGATGCTGCCTTCAAACCCACACAGGGAGACCGAATCCTCCCAGCACATCCACATCAAACATGAAACCTGAAGAAAACCTCAGTCTGCAGTATCTGGAGCTCGATCACTGGACCAACACCGTTCCACCATGAAAACCCTAGCCGACTTGTAGGATTTGGTGAGAAGAAGGCAGTAAATGATGGAGAACACCGAGAGTGATGACCCCACACGACACTGCCACTGGAGGTTTAATCACACCATGAACATGCCGATCTAAATCACTAAGGATAGATCTAATGCTGATCCACGATGGTGGAGAGGAAGGCGGCATAGGGGAAATCCTATCGTCACGATGTCCCTTACAGGCACATCAGAATATACTTTCAAATATCTTGCACCTTGTATGATATGTGAGGATCCTTGAATATGGTTTTCTAGAATAAAATCTCAAATAAAAATTCAGAACATAGAGGAACAATGTTTTAGAATGGCCTTAGAGTTATCTACACACATTAATAGGGGGGATTATATCATTTATATAGCCTCAAATTAAGCATCTATGGAGTTCAAGAATCACTACCAATGTTTGGAAGACACCATATGTAACTCATAAAATATAACCATTTTATTATTTATTATCATTGAATGTTTCATTGATCATATAATAATTAGAAGCCACAATATGTTACCCATAAGAATACACTCTATATATATCAAAACTAAGGACCACCATATATATCATATACAATATGAAAAATCATATAGTCCTTTTTCTGTATCATTAAGTGACTACACGAGGCAAATTATATCAATCTTGTATATCCTACTCATATGTAATTTTTTATTTGATTATATACTGACCAAATGAATGAAACCAATAGATATCATTTACACTAATGGATGATCACATCACATGTCACTTATCTAGGGAGGGATATACACATTGTCACTCTATCTCAATCTATTTCTTAGACATCATATTTATTATATGAGAGGAAAAAATACCATCTTGGTTAAACATTAAAACATGATAAAGTCAATAACATACCGAACCAACCTGATTATCCCAACAGTAAGAATATAATATTAAATACATAAAATTATGTATTTTATCATGTAAGGTATCTAATAAACCTCTAATAAAAGAGATTGAAAATAAAGCATTCACCATTGATATTCCAAATGTGTGTGTGAAACTCAATGTGATATGTTTAATTTTTTATCAATAAAAAACTAATTTTATACCTAAAGTGGGAATTATATATCTCCATATTATACCAAACCTATCTTAATCATTAAATTTCATAAAAACATTTAACACACCATATTGACCATATGTTACAGATAATCCAAATTCATACACTGATAAGTAAATTATCATGTTACTTCATGTAACAGATAAAAAATATTAAGTAATAATAAAGTAGATACTGCCTTTTTGATAACATGACACATATTATATATTCATGAGATCCTTTCAGTATATTAACAAAACCAAATATAATAACTTTTTTAATAAAATGATTAATTATAGACCACCAAAAAGGATTTATGTTTGATTTATTTTAATGGTTTTTTAAACTCGTTACATAAAAATGTAATTCCTGCTACATATCTATGTAACCACCTAATAAATCCCCCGCTAACTCCTTTAATGGGATACAATTTGTGAAGAAAAACTATTGTATTAACGGTGAGATTAAGATTCACAATCCCCATGTTGATGTCTTTGAACATAATATTCAAACTTATTCACTTCATATTATAAAATATTCTAATTTTGATAACATATTTTCCCTTAAATGCTTAGAAATATTTATATGTTTATCATCATCATCATAAAACATTATCTTTAAAATTTTTCAATGATATCATTTGGTGAAAAATTTAAATGTAACTATTTATATCATAATTATATTATACATGTATACCTTAAACTATTTTATGCTATTACATGAATTTTAATTCAAATAAAATAAATATATCTTTTTTTAACACACTTTAAATTACTCTAGATCTAAACATACTCTTAATAGTTTTCTTGAAACTATATGATCTCTAAAATTTATATTTTGAAGATAACAGAACCATTATGTTAGGAAATAATTATTATTTACCTTATTGTAATATTTTAAATATAATATTCTAATAACAATATCTTATCTAATATTCTATGTCTTAGGATCAATATTATAAAAAATATATATTATTTAAAATATTCCACTTTTGAGTGGTGGTAAACCATCACTCAAATATTAATATGACAAAGTATTTTTTTTCTGGATATAATTATTTTTATTACATCATTTAAACCCATGTTTTTAAACTATATGAATCATAAACCACGTGTATTAAAAACTTTCTCATCACATTCAGAATGAATACATGTTTACAATCAATCTATTGAAACTAAAGACAAATAAATTGAGATATAATTGATATCTTTTAAAATTTAATCTTTAAAGTAATCCATTGTATCAAAATCCACAATGCATTAATCCTTTTGTTCATCACTTGAATAAAAATTTCAATATCCATTAATCAACTCAACTTCAATTTTAAACATTTATATTTATTAATATCAATTATTTAATTTATATTTGGTATCATATACCCATTAAAATAGGTTATCTAAATTATAAAACATTAATATATGATATGTATTCCCTATGGTGTATGTTTAATCGCTTCAAATATTCTATAAATTAAACATCTCACAACCAATTTCAACATTATGTAAACAACACCTCAATGTATTAAAATCTAATTTAGGTTTTAATGGAAAAGTATAACTATTAGACCCTGTAATATTATTTTTTTGGATTAATTTTTTTCTATTTGTAAAGTTGACATATTACAGGAGCATTTACCTCCCATGTCATACAATATTATGTTGTACATATTATGGAGACTATGTAAAAATTTATTGAACTCATTCATATTGTAATTCATATTAAACTATTACAATTTATCTACTTTTGATTGCAAAATAAATTATGGAGCCATATGAATCCATACTATAGACCCCAACCATTCCATGTCACTATAAAACCCAATAATATTAACAATATTAATATATATAAAATTACAACAGTTATTCTTGATCTATAAAATGTTTTTGAAACCACTTAAATCTTATTCCTAGCCTATTCTTGATAGGGAATTTTAATTTTATCAAATATTTTTAATGCATCAATATTTTACGGTTTCAATTGAAACATAGGTTCCATAGACAAAAGGATGAGAGTGGGGAAATATAATAAATCATTTTTATATTTATCATAATCATATAGATAATTTTTTTTAAAAAATTTACCAGTTGACTAAACAGGAAAGGGTTTCTCAAGAACATCAAATTTTTTATTTTTTCTAAAGAATAATTCCTGAACATCTATACCATTGTAAGTTGTTTTTAATATTAATTTTGTCCTTTTACAAATCTCAATTCAAATTCATGTCTGAGAACAATGATACTATTTTATAAAAAAATTTAGTTTTTAATAGATGAGTATCATGTTTTATAATAATTTGAAACAACCAATTAATAAATACATTTATTATAAAAGTTTTAACAATTTTAATTGTACAGTAATTACATTTGTTGTCCAAGATTCCTAATTTCATAAGTATTTTGTCGATTTAGTGATCCTTTAAAAACATTACTATTTTGATTGAAAATAAAATCAATTATATCATATATGTACTCTTAGATATTTGATTAGACAATTCTATTCCTAAATTCATTACAGGTATTATCCTAACTATATTCCTCCCATATAATAACCATTAAGGCTTCACAAGTAATTTTAACACAAATATTACACCAGATATATAAACCAAATCCTAATAGGGTCATCGGTTAGATAAAATACTTACTAAAGATATCCCAAGTGAACAATGATATTGGAAAATTCACACATGGAAAAATTAATTTCACGAAATTTATTTAATTAAAAATTATTTTAACAATTATCATTTTAATGGGATATGAAATATCTATATTTTATATAATTCATTACATTTGTGTATAAATTTTTAAATTAATTTTTTATCCTTTAAACTCTGAAGAATTAGTATGTTAAAATTATATTATGATTTAAAACATTAAAAACTAATAATTTATTCTACATAATTAAAAAATAAAAATTCAATTACAACTATATATATTTTAATTCAAACCATAAAAAATGTTGAAGTAAAAATATTTTGTGGTCCTCTAATTTGTTGATTATAGGTTTTAGATTTGTTGATGTTGGTATTTGAGATATTTTTAGGGTTATTGAATGAGTGTTATATTATTGGAGTCCAAAATACCAATTTTGGGATAGTCTATTACATTTTGGATATCCATTTTGAGTTATATAGAATGGTTCTAACAAAATGGATATTTTATTAAAAGGCAATAATTTTTGGATATTGTAGTATCGATTACGGAATTAATTGTTTGCTATTTCTGTGGCTCTATAGGTTTGGGTGTAAAATTGATGTGTTGTGGGTGGTTATTCAACTTTTCAAGTTTTTTAGTGTTGTTGGGGATAATTTCTAGGTGTTTTGAAGAGTTTGTTCGCTATATACAATTTTATTTTTGTAATGTTTTATTTCTAGTGGAATGTAATGAATATTTTAGTGGGAGTTATCAATGGTGTTGTCATTGTTTGCACTTATTGACACTTTTGTGGGAAATAGTAGGGTTATAATGCTCTTTTCAGGGTTAGTTTACCCTCTTTCATGTTTAGAATAGTTTTATGGTATAGTTATATGGGGGGATTCATTGTGAATTTATGATAATTGGGTGGTAATGAAAAGTCCATTATAGAGTTGAGTTAGGGTTTGAGTATGAATAACTTATTTTACATATGGTTATGAAATGGAAGGGCTAATCTCCGTATACAATACTAAATCTTTTGGAGAGTTTTAAGAGAGTAATAACCATTTTAATGGCTTCGGATTTTGTATGTCGATTTAACTGAGGCCAAAATGCCTTTTCTGGGTCTTCCCCACACTATAGCAGGCCCCCAAATATTTTATTATAAATTCAATATAGCCATTCTTCTGGATACATCTTATCCTTCTCCACTGAATTTGTACTTGATTATGGGAAGATTATATAATATTACTATGTCTTTATGATTTGTGTGGATTTAATAAATTCATATGATCAACCATTTTTGACCCATGGTACCTCTTTCGTCACTTTCCCTTTTATTCCCCTTTTCTCATCTAATAAAAAACTCAAATTATTTTTATCTTGATTTAATAGATATTTTCCAAATTTTAAGGACAAATAATTGTTATAGGTTGTATTTGGTTTAACATTAGAATTCATGAAGGCATGTTCATTTTTATTTATCTCCCGATTTCATGATGACGTTTTACGATTCATTAATTTGAGGTAGGGGATTGAAGGAATACTATCTATTATTTTGTGTAAGTGTGTAATTGTCAATGTTTTATTTTCATTGGGTATAGAGTTAAAATTTACCAAATAATATAATGGAACAAAATTATTTAACTGGAATAATGGGAGGAGTGATCACAAGTGTTTATTATTATTTCTATGATATAGATATTTGGTTTGGATTTTCATGCTTTTTTTGTTTGTTTTTTAGATTTTTTTAGAGATTATTGTTTTGTGATATTACATTAGTTGATGATTATTTTTCATGCTCATATTTAGATAATAATTAAAAGGTGGTAACTGAAAACGTTTGCAATTATGAATTTAATTAATGTTTTTACTATTTATATAATTATTAATATTATTTATTTGTGGCTAATATCTTTTAATTCTATGATAACTGTAGTTTACTTAGGTTGATCACTATAATGGTTACCATATGTATATCCTTTGTGTGAATATAATTTTAAGGTGTGGTTTCTATTTAGTTGTTTTGGTAGTGAAATTTTATATATAGTGATGGGATGTTTTCGTGTGGTTTATTTATAGTTTTTTTGGTAGTGAAATGTTACATATAGTAATGGTATTGATGTTGAAAGAGATATAATAATATGGATGGGGTTATATAGTGAGGATAGTTCATCTGTTATGATGTTTTATTGAAATACTGATGTGTTTTTACCACAATAACTCAAGATATAGAATAGTAATTAATTAATTAATTAATTAATTGGGATGTGTTTTGATGACTTAATAATGATGTATGAAATGATATTATTTTTAAATGAATTAATTTTGTAAAATGTAAATGTAACAGAATATGATAGGATAATGAAACATCATTATGTATGAAGCAGTATTGTGATGATCTATTTTAAAATATTTAATAATGATCCATAAAATAATTATTTATTAATATTATTTATAATAGGAATTCATACGACATAGTGAAATAATGGGAATATTAATGTATATATATAAAGAGTTGAAATGAATATGTGTCTTGGTGAATATAAATTAGAAGATTAATGTTAATGTGGTTCATAATGTGTTGGGAATTATATGTATAAAGAATAAATGAAAGATGAAATAGTAAATATATAGTAACTTATTAATGTGAAAATGTTATAAGATATGAATGATTTGAATATTTTTAGTTGTTGACTTGCAGTGTGATATTGATGATTATTTCATGTTGTAGAGATGATGGAAGGATTCTTGGAAAGTGGCGATAATCATAACTCGATGTATTTACATTATATATAAGACCTTACTCAAAGTATTTGTGCTAATATAAAATCAAATTTTTTTTATTCCATATGATCTGCTACTCGAGTCGGGTTACATGACTGACATCTGTTAGAGGTTTTGGATTCATAGTGACTAGCATAGAGGTTATAAAGGATACATATGACTAACTAGTTCCCTTCAATTAACTCTCTTATACGATTTTTTTTAAGTATACACATATGTTATATGATGGATTAAGGGTTTGAGATATGTATATATATGGGTTGTAATGGATTGAGGCTACTATATATATGTATATACATGACTGAATGTCTTACGGTTCTGTTATATATATATTTGTGTGTGTGTACGGGGTTTAGCGATTTACAGATCTGATATATGTATATACACATCAAATGTAATGACATATTGTGTAGTTGTATATATATATTGTTGAAAATTTCTCGAGATAAAAAATTGTGATGAGGTTGTGATTATGTAAATGTGACTATTAGGTGGATATATAGATATATGGTGAATAGTGATATGATTTATGGGAGGGGTGGTGACAATAGGACATGTACCATTTGGGCGTGAGGGAGAATTGTTTAGTGGGGAAGGCTATGTGTGGTACCTTTATATAATATATATTTTTGATATTTTGGTACTTATACTTTTATGTGATATTTGGATGAGTGATCTTTATTGGGGATTAAAAGATCGTTGAAACAATGTCTGTAAATTTTTTGTTTAACTAATCATTCACATAGGATTTCATATGTTTCATAATCATTTTCTAAAGATGATTTTGGGAGTATTATATAAATCATAATTGTATAATGACTAATATATATATAATCCATAAGGAGAGGTTATTGAAAGGGATTGACTTTATTATCTCATGGGGATTGTTGGATTTAAGAAGTTGTCATAGATTTGTTTCAATTAGATACCCACTAACGATATTATGTTATAAATTTTTCTTTTATGTATGAAATTTCTTTAAATATTGTATGGTTTATTTAATATATTATGGATTTGAATTTTGGTTTTTATTTATAAAAGTGATTTATGAGGTAAATTGCTTAGATTAGTTTGTTTATATACCATTGGTGATAGCATAAAATTCATGGCCTATTAGAGTTTCGATTTCAGTGTTATACTTGTCTTCCCTACCCTCCCATGAGGGATTATAGTGGGGGAGGTCTTGAAAAAATGGAATCTAATTATTTTAAAGAAGGTTAGGGCAGTTTTTAGAGATATTCAATAGTTATAACTGTATTAGTGTGGTAAGTAAATAATATATATCAAATATTGTATGTGATGTGTACAAGGGGGAACTACTAGGATATAAGAGAATAGTTCCCCCATTGATATGATTCATGGAAAACATGCTTGTTTAGGTGACACATCATGTATGGTAGATTCCAAGGTATGATGTTTAGATTATATTTGATTATTGCTATTATTTAATTTTAATGATAATAGAAAAAATGAAATGAAATGAACTCAGTGATATTAAAAATTATACATTCTTGGGGTTTACTGTCCCTAATGTTTTATTTTTCATGTAGTGTTGGTTCATGGTATGTGTCGCTATTAGGTTATGATTACTAATTTATATAAATGTACACTAGAATATCATCTGATTTGATGATTAAGAGAATAGATCAAGTAATTTCTAGGAGGTATTACATATAGATATCCAATACCAGGTCCGCCACCCCATTTTTATAAATAAAGTATCTTGATGTGTTGGAAAAGGAAGAGTAGATAAAGTAGATACCAATAAATACTAGACCATCATTGGAGGGAGGACATTAAAAAGTATGAGTTGAACAACTATGGAAAGAGGTTCTTGAGTTTCTAAATAGTCAAACATTCAGTTAATAGGAATGTAACTTAGCTTCTGCCTTCTCATTTCATTGGATTTTAATGTTCTCATAAGTCTATTAGTGGATATGATATAGTATTAATTTAATTTATATGTCTTGTAAATTAGAATATTTAGAGTAAAACCTTCCTCTGTAGTCGTCATTGTATAGGATGACCACTTCATGGGTAGCCTTTGAAGTTGTTTCTTCAATAATAATATTATTAAAATAAGTGGAGTAAATAAGATTTTGTTCACTAGAGTGTAGATAGATATGGAATAGGAAAATCCCATGATATACCCTATCTATAGGTACTTAGGGATGAGTGAGGTCTTGGCAGTGGCCATCATGATGGTCATAGAGGTATAAAAAGGCAAGGTCAGATGCATGACATCATGTTAACAACATGAGGTAGGCCACACATCATATAAGGTGCCATATTTTTTTGTATTATCGTGTGTTTTACTTATTAAATTAAAGGTATTTGTATTCTTTAATTTTACTTACCTTGGTTTTTTATCTAGGATTTATGTTGGTAGGAACACCCATTCACTTTTTTTACATTGTTATTTGGATATTAGGATAGATTTTATGATGTGTATAGAGATTTTGAGTTGGTGATTTGGAAAATTCATTCATTGAGTGATATAAATGTGTTTGGTTATATATCCATACATTTCATCAATGATATAAATTTTTATTCAATACATAATATTGATGATTATTTTTAGTGGATATATGTGTTCTCTTATACTAATTGTGTGTGTGCAGTGCTTATTGGTGAGTGAGATAATATGATAGAATAGAGGCATGTAGATCCACATTATTATCAGAAATATGTGTTGATGTTAGGCTTAAATTAATGTGTTTTGGATGTTTGTGGAAGAGTTATTTAAATAAATTATTAAAAATATTCTGACGTTAATCCCTTGGTGTGATGTCAAATCAAGGATATAGTTACTTTGAGGTGTTTCTATGAATTTTATGTCTCTATACAGAATGGATCCTTTTGAGTTATAGGATTTGAGTATTTATATCAATGATATATTGTATAAGGGTATCATTCATCCTAGAATATTACCATAGGTAACTCCATTGTTATTTATAATGATGACTATTTATGATTGAGAACTTATTTACCTTAAATTAATTAGGTGAAAGTGAAAAATATGTGTCCTCTATCAAGGATTGATTATTTTTTGATCGGTAAAAGTGATATTTCAGGTTTTTAAAGATTTATCTAGGGTTAGGAATAATCATATGAGGGTGAGTGATGATGATATCCTATAGAAATTTTTTAAATTTCCTTATTGACGGATTGAGTTCACAATTATACATTTTGATGTCATAAATGAACTAGTAATATTCATGAGATTGATGCATTCGAGGTTTCATGATTTTCAATATTAGTTTTTTATAAAGATCCTTATTGTAATCCTCATGTATTCATTGTTAAATAAATATCACACTTATCATTTGAGTTCTATTTTGGAGGTCCTTGTATATAATTGGATCTACGTGAAGCATCCTAAGTATATATTTTAGGTGAGAGAGGTTTATTTCCCCTGGTATATTTTGTTTCATTAATGTGTAGTTTTATAGACATTAATGATTGTGGTATTTTTTTTCTTAGGTATCTTCTACAATTATTGTAGTATTTTTTCTTCATCTCATATTATATTACCAGAGGTTTTTGTCTGATTCCATCATGTTTCATATCCTTTTATATTCTTGAAAAATATGTATTCTGTATTTTTATAAACATAATAGTATTAGTGTGAATTTTATAACCTGAAGTGGTAGTTTTTTAGTGCTCAGATTAGGCATTTTCTAGTAGTGTGATTCATGTTTTAGGTATATGGTGATTCTGAATTCCTTTTATTGGGTTTTATTATGATGAAACATAGAGAAGTGGTATATTATAGGTCTTATTAACTGTTCTCACATGAATTTTATAATGATACACATTATCTTCATATTCTAGGAGTGGTGTTTTCTTTGAATAGATGAATTTACTATTTGGTTTTCATATATCCGAAGATTTGAATAAATATTTTCTCTCAGTGTGATTTTAATTTTCACCATTGTTAGATAATAGAATTCTTGTATTATTATGAATTTTTAATATAACATAACAAACAGAAATTGAATAAAATAACAAATTTTTACAGTAGATAATCACACATAATAGTTTTTAGGAGTCTAGAGAGGTATGAATGATGATAGAGGATCTTGTAGCATTGCCTCTTGGTATAAATGAAGTATGGTGTATTTATTCTTTATTAGTTGACATTTAAATACTAATTAGGTTAATAGATAATGGAATTTCTATTTGGGGATTCATAGGTGGTGGTTTTTTATGATTTTATTTTCTATAGTGATTTCCTAGAAGGATAATCTACATATGAAAAACATTTGAAGTTGTTCTAGAGGAGGCCATTTGGTTGATCAGTGATGTGAATGGTATTTCAAATCTAGTTTCATTGCTCACCATTGGATGTGAATCTTGGAGTAAACAAGAAATATCATTATATAAGGAGTCAATTCATATGGTTGGATATGAACATGATAATAATAGAGATTATTTCTTAGTGTTTATTACATAAAAAAGTAAATGATTTACATCAAGTTCTGGAACACCACTTTACACCATATGATACTTTTTTATGTATGTGGGAGTACATATAGATTGATTTCATTAATGTGATTCCTCAATATTATGGTGGATCAGATTTTGTATTGAAGAATGTGGAATGTTTCACAATGTGAACTAATGTTTTGTTGATTAGGATGTCAAGCCTAGTGGGTAATTTATTGATGTTTTTCATGGATGAGGTAGTGAATCATTATGGGACATATAAAAACCATACTCTATATTTTATATTATTACTCATTTTATTACCAAAAAGTACACATATTACAACCAAGAATATCGAGAAGTCTAGTGTCCTTTGTAATCAGGTAAATAGAATAACATCATGATCATGGGATATAATAACATTATAGAAAACATCATTAACATGTTTCTAAAATTAAATGGATATTAAAACATCACAAGATAAACTGGGGACATACATATGAAATGGGTGATCTTTAAATTACAGTAAAGAAATAAACATTGGTGTAATAGGGAGAAAAAAATGTTAGTTAATAGTAATATAAATGTGGGATAAAAGGAGTGAGAATCACAAACATGAAAAATGAGGCATGATATAGAAATACAATCCTAAATAAAACATGGTAAATGTTAAAACAACTTAAAACACCACATCATAAATATAGTTCACGAATAACTACTAATGAATAATGATAGGCCAGTTCCCATAAAGGATTAATGTTCACTACCTATCCTAAGATGAAATCTCTTGAGACTAAACGTTTTCAAATGTATTGGAGAACAATATAAATATAGGCTCACATGTCTATTTCATTTCATTCTCATGCTTATGTGTGCCACATATATTATAAAACATGGATTAATTTGTAACACACAAAGATTTCATTGTATGTTATTTCTTCAAAATAATCAACAACTTTCCTTACATACAACACCAAGTTCAAGCGCACCATGACTTACCAAACTATCCGTTCAAAAGTAGTTTTGAATAATATTAACTGAATTTTGAACTAAATATAACACTTATAATTTTAGAACTCATATGACGAGTTTCTTAAACATAATATAAGAACTAATTCATTTTTTCATATAAAACAAGTATTTTTCAAAAAATGAATTTTTACCGCCTTTTAATGGTGAAACCTTTTTAAATACAATATTTGAAACTTTTATATATTCAATTTGAGAAAATAATCTTCTTATTTAGAATCGAAATATAAGAATTTAGTTTTAATAAATTTTGGGTGTTTTTTCGGATAACTTTCATCTTTTGGTGAATAGTGAAAAATACTATATTTTAACTGAAACAAATTTTTTAATAAAAATAATTTATAGTGTTAAATTAAATGTTTTAATGATTTGGAAGTATAATTAGATTATATTATTAGCATTTAATCCAATTTAGGTCATTAGAAGTAATTTTACATTAAAATTGGACATAAACCAGTGTCAATATTTTGAAAGTTTTTACTTTTTTAAAAATAACCCATGTTTTGGTTTTGACAATGGGAATTGATTTTAAATTAATAAATGAAAAATATATGTTTTTAATTTGGTAAAATAGACTTCATTTTTGAATACATAATATAAAAATTATCTTAAGGTGAATTTTTGGTATTTTTCTGAAAACATTCAATTTTTGATGAATAGTGAGATACACTAAGTTATTAGTTAAAATCGACTTTTAATTTAAATAATATTTTATGTTATTTAATTTTATTTTAGGTCAAAATAGATACCTAATACTTATATAAGTTCAATTTAATTCAATGGAGTCATTTTTTATTAATTTTAGATTTATAAAAATTTTATTGATCTTTTTACCGTCTTTTACCCACTTCCTAGGAGCTTTTGAAAATTTTCATAAAAAATAATTTTACCACTTCTATGAGTTGAATTTCCAAACTCTAGGAGACACAGTTATCCACAGTTAGTAAAATTTGGTTCAATAAGATGAAAATAATTTTTGGTGAATAGTGACTTTTGACTTTTATTTACCGCGGTTAAAAGTAAATAGGGTAACTAAGGGTAAAAATGATATTATAATTACCCTAACACATGTCCTAATTATATTTTATAAGTGTAATTCGACCAAAAAAACTTCTTAATAAAATATGCTCCTTTATGTAGACTAGAAATAGTTTAAGACATTTATTATTATTTAACTTAAATAAAAGTTAAAATTGTTAAATTCAAGTATTAATAACTAAACCATTTTTAATATAGGGTTATACATAATATAAATTCGACTATAAATATTCATTAGAAAGATAAAACAATTTCATACATATTGGTATTTTATTAATAATTTTTAGACATTAAATAATTAAATTTATTTATGACACAATAATGATACAATAATTACCTTAATAATGAATGAATCAAATAAATGGTATTATAAATATTGAAATAAATATAATTTCATATTTTTTCTCACATCAAAGAATTTTATAGGGGAATATGACATGTTATTTCTGATTCAATTTATATTTTTCGAAGTAATCAAGTTGTTATGAGTTTAAGAAAAATAAAATACAAAATAGTGTCAAAATTGACATAAAAGAGATTTTAAAACAAATATTATATTATTAATTTATATTCTATTCTTAAATATTCAAGGTTCGGTAGAAAAGATTAAATAATATTATATATGTAATTAATGAACCACTTGAGGTTCTCTTAGAAGTTTAGAGTATGTTTATTAACTATATAGTGTAAGAATACAAGAAGACAATGTAAAAGTTAAACAATTTAAGTAATAGTTAAATATCAAAGATAAGGTTAAAATGGTAACCTAAATTTGTCTAAAACCTATTGGTTGTGATTATTTAGACCCATAACCACCTAAGGATCGAAATAAATTCTTTTGAAGCCATTATAAAACGAATATGACTGTATAATAAATTAATACATTATTCTGTTCCTAAAATGACCCTCACCCCTCTTATGAAAGGGAACTTCCCCTTACCTTAATTTCACGCCTCCAAAGCAATTTTGATCGGCCAACCCCAG
This sequence comes from Viscum album, assembly GCA_963277665.1. NCBI lineage: Eukaryota > Viridiplantae > Streptophyta > Magnoliopsida > Santalales > Viscaceae > Viscum > Viscum album. The sequence goes on along the minus strand of OY728152.1, from coordinate 1,808,345,714 downwards.
CCCAAATATCCTCCAAACTTTCCACCCTTCATCCTAGAGGCCTTACTTTAGTCATAAAGCCAATATATGGTGCCCTTTTGATCAAATCAAAAGGAAGAACCTAAAGAAGAGGTTCATATTTCATCACCTCTTTCAAGTTTCTTCTTCCACTTCATCTTTGTTGTTTCCATTAAAAAAATAACTCCAGTATCTTCTATATAATTTGATGTTATTATAAATATAGTACAAACATATTAATTATTCTATCCATACTGTCAATGACTTGTCACCATACGTGCGTACGTACGACTTACCGTCTCCATGTCGTGGTGTAATTGTTATTCAACACATTATTATTTGGATGGGTATAATAATGATGTATAATTTATGTAAAAAATAAATATAACATGTTAATGATTCTATATATATTATATAATATTTATTTACATACGATTTTAAATCAAAATAATGATATTTTCACTCGTGCGTACCTACGGATTACCGTCTCCACGACGCGATGAGATTTATTTCCACGTTCACAATTCATCGACGATTATAAAAATATATATTACTAATAAGTATGTAATATATGAATTAATAATGATAATGGATATATATATATTAATGTTCTTACATATATCTTATTCACTTAGTTTCGTTCAATACGATATGAAAACGGAAACAACGTTTATGCGTACATACAGACTACTATCTCTATAAATGATGTTTTTCATTTCATATATATTTCTATTATACATATTTATATTCTAAATATATATGATATATAAATCATGTTTTATATTCTATAAGTATATAAATCTTGATCTATGTGATAAAATAAAGAGTAACAAGTTAAAACACGTATGATAAAAAAAGTGATTATTACCTGAAATGTTATTTTATCATGGAAATTATTATTAAATGGGTTGTATAAAGTCCTAAATGAATCATGTATGATATCGTAAATATTAATATGGTTATAGTATAATTTAATAACATACTAAGATCTTTATACAGGAGGTTAAACTTACACTCGAATAAAGGAAAGTGCAAGGTAATGGTTAATTCCACAATCTCATTATTATCTGAGATTGTTTATGTGTAAGTATTTACACAGAAATTTTTATCATCTATCTCCATTTTTCAGAAAAATGATTTCAAAATGAATATTTTAAGGATTTTTGAAAGTTAATATTCATCAAGATCAGAATTTTAAATGTTTTAAAGATATATCTTTCTAAATCTTATTAATTAATGTCCATTTTTCAAAATGATTTTATGGATTTATTTATATGGACATGACTGTTTTGAAATGATAATTATTTTCAAAAGTTTTAAAGTGGTATGGGACACATTGATTCAAAAATATCTTTTAAATTACATCCTTTATTAATTTGTGGCTTTTAAATGATTTTACAAAAAAGGATATTTCTCTCAAAATGTTTTACTCCTCATTTTCAACTATGTCAGCATCCTTTACTGGATATTATTTTTGATTGAGGTTGATTTATTATAATACAATATTCCATATTGTATTGAATGAGTTATTATATGATTGACTGTGGATGTTCTATGTTTTTACCATTCATGGTTTATGGTTAATTTACTGACATTTCGTATGCTAGTATTAATACGAATGTTTTTGTTATGTTTCAACTTTTTCATATGAGGAATAAAGTGGACATAGTAAGTGAAGGGTGGAGCCCGCTATAGCTCCTTGAGGCATCATTAGGTCTCATTTGACATACTAGTGTCTTGACACAAGGCCTTGAAATTTTTTTATTTTTAGTCTTGGCCCAAGGCCTTGACTATGTGGTAAGGATGTCTTGTGTTAGGTATTTCCTCATTATGAAATTAGTTATTACATGTGATTATTCGACTAGTAGAATATCCTTGTGCTTGTTTATATGGTGATGTTTGATTAATTTTTTCCATATTATGTTAATGATTATGTTTAAAAAGGTTGTTGTTTTTATTACACATCTAGCATTAATAGTTAATTGCTTCCACTAAATTATTTACCCATACTGAGCAACTGAGCTTACCCGTTTCTTATGTTTTATTTTACCAGGATCCCAAGAAGTGTTTTTTGTTTGATATGTAGGGTAAAACTAAGGGAAAAGTGGAATTATCAAAGGATTATTTGTCTATGTTGAATGTTTGAATGTGTAATGTAAAGTTAATGCATGTAATCTATTTTCCAAGACAGCTAAAATGATCGGTCCTTTGGGACTTTATTCCTTATAATCATTCCAATGTATGAAAATAATGCACTGACTCTGGGTAACTGGGGTTGGGGCATTACAGTTGGTATTATAAGCAGTTTAGCAATAACCTTGGAAACTAGATTTAGATAAACTCTGATTAAAGCACATTACCCTATGATAGATATTGATGATTAGTATAGATGAACTTCCTAGAATTTAGGTAATGTAGAGATTTTTTGAGTTTTCCAAGAAAATACATCCCTGTCTAGATACAAGAAGGTAGAGGAGGATCAGGCACAGAAGTACCTAGGGGTAAAACCCAAAAACACCGCTTTGAGCTAGACTCGAAAGGGAACAGGTGCACGACAACGGGCCTTGATGCACTCCTGGTTACGATAGTCCTGGGGGATCTAGTTATGAAAATTATCAGTTTCATTATAAATCATTATGAATGATTTACGAGTATATTCCTCCTCAAAGAAAATATTTTTATGGATTATATCCATAAACTGTTCAATTTACGTTAGGTATTTTACAAGTTTGGAATTATTCATTACAATTCATAAACTGACCTAGTGTATTCCATTGTATAGAAATGGCACCCAGTAGGAGGAATGTGAACTCCAGCAACACGTATGATCCAAAGAGTAAGAAGGATTATATCTTTCACAGTATTAAGCCAACATTAAGAAGGGAAATAGTCTCCCACGTATGTTCAACATATGAAGAGATAACATCATGTGATAATAAGATAAGTAAATAATTTTTAGAGGCCCGCGGATTTGAAGGGAGCAAGAGAAGAAAAGAATGGTGGAGAGAAAGACGGATAAATGGAATAATAGAAAGAAGAATTTTCCCATATGTGATAACTGTGGAAAGAATCACCTTGGTAAATTCTTGAAAGGAATGGGAGTTTGTTATTAGTTTGGAGAGAAAGGACACCAAGTACGTGATTTATAGGGTCAGAAAAAGGATTCAAATGTACAATGCTTCATTTGCAAGGAGTTGGAAAACTATGAGAATCAATGTCCCCGTCATCACAGTATACCTTAAATGATGCTATTAGATAATAATCAAGTTATGATACTACCTCAGATGAAGAGGAATGACTAGTGTTCTTATATTTTTATTATAGAATTATTTAATTTGAGAGTTGTATCAACAATGTAATGGTTATATGAATTATGAAGATAAATAAGGATTGTACTGTAGTGATATTTTATTGAGGACATGAGATTATATGGTTCTAAGAAAACTGAATTAATAGTAAGATACACTTTTTGGAAAAATACATGGTTGAAGGAGATGTAATACTTAATATGGTCCTGATAACGAGGTAGTGATTTTGGAATAAGAGATGGTTGATTTGGATAAATTATGTTGGATATTCTTGACTTCTTTGGAACTAATTAATAGTTTTTTTCATTATTGTTGGAATATTCAATATTTTGGATATAAGGTATATATCCAGTATTATATAAAGAATAAGGGAGCATGAATGTAATCAATAAGGGTTTATGGTAATTTACGGTGTTACCATGTTATAAAATAATACATGATGAAGGTGTTCATATGTTATTATTTGAAAAAAGTATCTTCATTGTGTTTTACTTCCTTATAAATTTTGGATTATGAGTTTGTATAGAAGTATTTTGGATAAGTCTAATGTTTGGAATAGATTAAGTTTGAAATTGGATATTATTGCTAAGGTTATTTTTGGATTTTTATAAAAAGGACAACATGCAGACGGTAATCGAACCCACAACCATTGTGTGATTGGGAGTTATCGCCTACCACTGGACTACGTGAAGTCCCTGGATTGTATAATGTAGTTTTTTTAAAAGCCTAATAGGTGAATTATAAATTCTTTTTTTGGAACCCTATACGATTAGGATAAATAGAATATTATTTTTAGAAATATTTTGGAGTGAATGATGAATTTGTGTTAGGAATTGGATGAAAGGTGAGAATCCACTTGTTAAGTATATATATATATATATATATATATAATTAATTAATTCCTCTTATTAAGACAAAATTTTATTAACGCAAATTCCGATGTGGGTTTTCCCACAAAGATATTTTCTATTTTCTACCTTTTATTTTTTGAGAACAATTTCAAATTGTGAGGATGTAATTTATTGATGCTGGGTAGAATGTAACACCCCAATATTTCATAGTACGTTATTTCTTCAAAGTAATTCAATAACTTGCACTACATGTGACACCGAGTTCAAGCGCACCATAACTTACCAAACTAGCCATTCAAAAGAAGTTATGAATAGTGTTAAATAATTTATGAACTATATATAATCCTTATAATTTTAGAATCCATATTATGAGTTTCTTAGACATAATATAAGAACTAATTCATTTTTTTTAGATAAAAGACGTATTTTTAAAAAAATGCATTTTTAATGCCTTTTAATGGTGAACCATTTTTAAATACAATATTTGAAACTTTTATATATTTAATTTTAAAAAATAAACTTATTCTGTAGAATCGAGACATAATAATTTATTTTCAATAAATTTTAGGCATTTTTCTGATAACATTCATATTTGGGTGAATAGTGAAAAATACTATATTTTAACTAAAAGAAACTTTTTTGATCAAAATAATTTATAGTGTTAAATTATACATTTTAATGATTTTGAAGTATAATTAGATTATATTTTTACCATTTAATCCAATGATGGTAATTGGATGTAATTTAACATTAAAATTGGACATAAACCACTGTCAATCTTTTGATAGTTTTTACTTTTTTTTTAAAAAAACCCACCTTTTGGTTTTGACAAAGGGAATTAATTTTAAATTAATAAATCCAACTTCTATGTTTTAAATTTTGTAAAATAGTCTTCATTTTGGAATTCAGAATATCATAATTAGCTTATGAGGAATTTTTGGTATTTTTCTGAAACCTTTCAATTGTTGATGAATAGTGAAAAACACTAAGTTATTGGTTAAAAACAATTTTTAATTTAATTAATTATTTATTTCATTTAAATTTATTTTAGGTAAAAACAGATACCTAATACCTATATATGTTCAATGTAATTCAATGGAGTAATTTTATATTAATATTAAATATAAAAAAAATTTATTAATCTTTTTACCGTCTTCTACCCACCTCCTAGGAGCTTTTACAAATTTGCATAAAACATTATTTCACCACTTCTGTGAGTTGAATTTCAAAAATCCAAGAGACACGGATAACCTCAGTAAGTAAAATGTGGTTCAATAAGATGAAAAATAATTTTTGGTGAATAGTAACTTTTGACTTTTATTTACCGCGGTAAAAAGTAAATAGGGTAACTTAGGGTAACAATGATATTATAATTACACTAAAACATGTCCTAATTCTATTAGATAAGTGTAATTCAATCAAAAAAAAAATTAGGAATAAAATATGATCCTTTAGGTCGACATGAAATAGATTACGACATTTATTATTATTTAATTTAAAGAAGAGTTAAAAGTGTTAAATTCAAGTTTTAATAACTAAACCATTTTTAATATAGGGTTATACATAATATAAATTCGACTATAAATATTTATTAGAAGATAAAACAATTTTATACATAATTTTATTTTATTTATAATTTTTAGACATTAAATAACTAAATTTATTTATGACACAATAATTATGCAGTAATTACATTATTAATGAAAGAATTAAATAAATGGTATTATAAATTTTAAAATAAATGTAATTTCATATTTTTTATGACATCCACGAATTATATAGGTGAATATGTAATGTTAGGTCTTATTAAATTTTTCTTGTTTGATGTAATCAAGTTTTTATGATTTAAAAAAAACTAAATACCAAATAGTGTCAAAATTGACATAAAAGAGTTTTTCAAACAAATATTATATTATTAATTGATATTCTCTTACTAAAAATATAAGGTACAAACTAGGGAATAAATAATATTATATAATAAATTAATGAACCACATGAGGTTCTCTTGGAAGTTTATAGTAAGTTTATTAACCATATAGTGTAAGAATACAAGAAGACACGGTAAAAGTTAAACGATTTAACTAAGAGTTAAATCTAAAAGATAAGGTTAAAATGATAAAATAAAATTTCCTAAAACCTATTGGTTGAGATGATTTGGACCCATAACCACATAAGTCTCTAATTAAATTAATTTGGGGCCATTATAAACCGAATATGATTGTATAATAAATTAATACTTTAAATTTTTCCTAAAGTCACACTCACCCCTCTTATAAAAGGTCACTTCCCATTATCTTAATTTCACACATCCAAACCTATTTGGATCAGCCAAACCCTTCCCAAATATCCTCCCAACTTTCCTCCCTTCATCCTAGAGGCCTTCTTTTATTCAGAAAGCCAATCTATGGAGCCCTTTTGATCAGATCAAAATGAAGAAACCGAAGAAGAGGCAAATAGTTCATCACATCTTTCAAGTTCCTTTCATCTTCCACTTCCTATTTCTTTGTTGTTCTCATTCTAAAAAAATAACTCAAGTATCTTCTATATACTGTGATGTTATAATAAACATGGTACCTCCATATTAATTATTCTATCCATCATTTTAAAGACATGTCACCATACGTGTGTACTTACGGCTTACCGTCTCCACATTGTGGTGTAATTGTTATTCAATACATTATTATTTGGATGGGTATAATAATGTAGTATAATTGATGTAAATAATAAATATAACATGTTAATGATTCTATATATATCATATAATATTTATTTACATTCTATTTTAAAGCAAAAGAATGATATTATCGCTCGTGCGTACCTACGGATTACCGTCTCCACGATGTGATGAGATTCATTTCCATGTTCACAATTCATCAATGATTATAAAAATATATATTACTAATAAGTATGTAATATATGAAATAATAATTCTACTAGATATATATAAATTTATGTTATCACATATATCTTATTCACTTAGTTCCGTTCAATATGATATGTAAACAGAAACAATGTTTATGCGTACGGACGGACTACCATCTCCATAAACGTTGTATTTCATTTCATATATATTTCTATTATACATATTTATATTCTAAATATATATGATACATAAATCAGGTTTTATATTCAGGAAGTATTTAAATCTTGATCTAAGTGATAATATCAAGAGTAACAAGTTAAAACACGTACGATAAAGAAAGCGATTATTACCCGAAATGTTAATTTAACATGGAAATTATTATTAAATGGGTAGTATAAAGTCATAAAAGAATCATGTATGATATCAGAAATATTAATATGGTTCTGGTATATTTTAATAACATAATAATATCTTCATAAATGAAATTAAACGTACCCTCTACTAAAGGAAAGTGCAAGGTAAGGGTTAATTCCTCAATCTCATTATTATCCGAGATTGTTTATGTGTATGTATTTACTATGACATTTTTATAATCTATCTCCATTTTTCATAAAAATGATTTCAAAATGAATATTTTAAGGATTTGTGAAGGTACTATTTATCAAGATCATAATTTTAAATGTTTTAATGATTTATCTTTCTAAATATTTTTAATTAATTTCCATTTTTTCTAAATGATTTTAAGGATTTATTTATATAGACATGAGTGTTTTGAAATGATAATTCTTTTCAAATGTTTCAATGTGGTATGGGACTCTTTGATTCAAAAATCCCTTTTAAATTACATCCCTTATAAATATGTTACTTTTAAATGATTTTACAAAAAGGATATTTCTCTCAAAAATTTTTACCGATCATTTTCAACTATGTCAGCATCCTTTACTAAATATTATTTATGATTGAGGTTGATTTATTATAATACAGTATTCCATATTGTATTAAATGAGTTATGATATGATTGAATGTGGATGTTATATTTTTATACCATTCATGGTTTATGGTTAATGTATTGACATTTCGTATTGTAGTTTTAATATGCATGTTTATGTTATGTTTTAACTTTTTTCATATGAGGAATGCAGTGGACTTAGTAAGTGACGAGTGGTGCCCGCTATAGATCCTTGATGCATCGATAGGTATCATGAGACAAACTAGTGTCATGGCACAAGGCCTTGATAAATATTTTATTTCTAGTCTTGGCACAAGGCCTTGAATATTTGGTAATGATGTCCAGCATTAGGTATTCCCGCATTATGAAATTAGTTATTATATGTGATTATTCGACTAGTAGAATATCCATGTCATTGTTTATATGGTGATGTTTGATTCATTTTTTCCATATTATGTTCAAGATTATGTTTAAAAAGGATTTTGTTTTTATTACACATCTAGCAGTAAAATTTTATAGCTTCCGCTAAATTATTTACCATTACTGATCAACTGAGCTCACCCCTTTCTTATGTTTTATTTTACCAGGATCCCAATAAGTGTTTGTGTTTGAGATGCAGGGTTAAGCTAAGGGAATAATGGGATTCTCAAAGGATTATTTTTCTATGTTGTATGTTTAAAAGTGTAATGTAAAGTTAAGGTATGTAATTTATTTTCCAAGAATGTTAAACTAGTTTTTCCTTAGGGACTTGATTCCTTGTAATCATGCCATTGTATAAAAATAATGCCCCGACTCTAGGTATCTGGGGTCGGGGCGTTACATAATTCATCATAATATTTTCTTCCATTATCAAGGATTGTGGAATATGTAAATGTATGTCCCAATTAAAATAATTATATATGTATATAGGTGAACAATCTTGATAGTAAATTTGTATGGTATTCACTACACAACTGATTTGGCAAGGAAAAATCCCGACGAAATTTCAGCAGCATAACAACATCTAATAAATCTTAATAAAAAGGGTTTATGAGACGGATAATGGTATATAATCATTTTTTCATTTGATGAGATTTAATAGGGACATGGAATTCCATATCCAAACTTTATGAATTGGAAATAGAATACATAAGATAATAAACAAACATGAATAAAGAAGAGAAGGAGAGGATCCCTTACTGAATTTCAGCGTGGTAACATGGGTATATAATGGTTCATAAGAGGGTGCTAATGAGATAAAAAGGGGTTTATAATTATACAGACATAAAATTTATAGTAATGTGGATATATCATAACTCATCCCACAATGAAAAAATGAAAATTAAAAAAATGACATAAAATAGGTTCTTGAATAAAAAGGAGAGAGGAATATCCCTTACTAAATTTTAACATGGTAACTACTGTATATAAAAGTTAATGGGTGTAATTAATGAGAGAGACTGGGTTATCTCATAAAACAGAAATTAAGGAGATATTTAAGAATATATACCAACATGAAAAAAGGAAATTAAGAAGAATAACTTATAGAGGTTCTTGAATATAAATTAGAAGTGAGAAATCACTTAATCAATTTCAACATAATAACAACTTAGGTATGGTTCAAAATGAGAGAGGATAAATTTTATCTCATTAAAATAACTAAAATTTAAAAGTAGGTTAATTTTTATAAATGAATTATTATATAAAAAATTGAAATTAAAATTACTAATTAAAAAAATGATCTTGAATTGAAAGGATGAGAGGAAGGTCCATTACCACGAGAGAGTGACTCTTAATGCTTGGGAGGAGATTCTTGAGAGGTTGGGGAAACCTTTGGAGGACTATAGAGAGGGATGTGATGATTAAGGATATTCTAAAATAATTTTTAGTGAAGATAAATGTTATCTTGGGTGGCGTTTTATAGGAAATTTAGGGTGTAATTCATTATTATTTATGAATATTAGGTTTTAGACACTACATAATATTATAAAATTAAAACACAAAACATCCCATGGGATATTCCCCTTTTTTTCTGAGAAATGAAAGTGATTTTTAATATTTAACAAGGTAAATGGACAATATAAATAAAATAATACCCTTTCTGAGGTGGATGTGATTCATACTTCTAAACAAAGAATTCTAATACCATAAAATATATTAATGGTTTTTAGAGGAATGAAAAAAGATTTATAAAATTTGTCAAAAAAAACCTCAGTATTTTAAAGGGGGAAAATATTTTTACCTGGATAAACATTAGTGTATTTATTAAATCAATTATAATTCATTATGATGTTATAATACACTCCTAAAATTTATATAGTATTTAATTTTTACTTCAAAATTAGACAACCATAGAAGGCATTGATAAATTCACCATTAGATAATTTTAGTGTCAATATTCCATAAATAATAATCATTTTATCAAAATAATTATATATATGTGTGTATTTTTCTTCTAAAAAATAATCGATATTTATTGGGAAATTTTGGGTTTTGGGCAATAACAGTTTTCTAACCCTAATAAAAATTACATTTGACTTTATAAATTTTAAATAATATATATATTTGATAAATATTATTTCATAATAATTTTTAAATAAAATATTATTTATTTCAAAAGTACAGTAATTCCTAAAAATAAATTCCAAAATTGAATTTCAATATTACCCAAAAAAATATGTGTTTAGTGTATCAAAATATACTAATATCAAAATAATTAATTAATAATTTATTACGTAAAACCAATAAAGAATAAATATAGTTACCATTTTAATGAAAATTAAATATATTTATATTAGAGCTACATTTTTCTATTCTTTGTTAAATTATTTTTACCCATAATGAACCAGTTTTTATTTTACCGTGGTCAATAATATATAATAAATTTACAATTAATTTGTTCTTAAATTATGTTGAAATTATTAAATAATATCAATTATGAATATTCCATATATATAATTAATTTTTTAAAAATAAATTCATAAAGTTGAAATACTTTAATTTAATATAAAACCTTCAAGCATGATGAAAATCTGTTTAAAAAAATACATTTCTTAAAGGAAAAGATGAATTTATTTTATCTCTATAACTGGTAATATTAATTATATGAATTAAAATTCAAAAAGATATATATATATATATATATATATACATATAATCATAATATATCATTTATATCATTTCGTATTATGGGTTATTTTAATTAATTATATTAGAGAAACAGTATTCATTTTAAAAGAGTTTTCAGAAAAATGTGTTTTGAATCCAAAAAATTATCTAAAAATAAAATCCAGTGCGAAGGTGACTAATTTTTATATTACTAATGAATAATTATGTTCCATTTAAATAAAATTAAAATAATAATTATACTTTTAACTTAATTAATTTATCTAAATAAAAGATAAATATACTTAAAAATGGTATTTTTCACTATTTATTGAAAAATCTATACTATCCAAAAAATCCCAAATTTTCCTCATTAGTTATCTTTTATATTTTTGTACAAAAAAATAGTGTTCATTTATTTTTTCAAAATAAATTATCTAAATTTTTTACAAAATAAATATAATATATTATTTTTGTAAATTGTAATAATTTTTTTTGAAGAAAAAATGTTTTTAATAAGAAACTAACATTACCAAAAATTAATTGATTATTTATTAAGAATTTATCAATATAATTATACAAATATATATATTTCATATATTAGTTAATACTAATTCTGTCTACAGATTTAATTGAATGGTTAAAACAGTCATATTTAAATAATCATTGATCTGTTGGGTTCAATGTTTTTTATCGGATACACTATCGAACATAGTTTTCTCTTTTAAAAACATAGGGCACTAACTTTTCCCTCATTTAAGAAATTTGGTCCTCTAAATTTTATATTTTACTAGAGAAGAAATGTTTTGACACTTGAAAATATGATTATTAAAAGCCCAAATCATAAAACGTTTTAATAAAACATCTTTATAAAATATGAGAAAAGGATGTTTGATGTTTATCCCAAAAGTAGTTCTCCAAGTAGGTTAACTTTTGTGGGTAGTGAAAATATGGAAATTGAAGATCAAATTAATACCAAATAACTAATTAAGTATGATTGAGAACATGGTCAAGAGAATATCATTGGCCAAAACCCATAACAATTTGATAGATAAAATGGTCATCAATTCATCATAAATGAACATATTATGAAAAAAAATTATTCAATATTATCTTCCCGGAGTTAAGGAATTACATTAACATTTAAACTAGGATCATAATTAAATATTAATTCTTGATATGTATAATTTCATCTTTTAATTAAAATACAATATAATGTCATATTTTTCTTGAAATAATGAGAGATCAAGACGATTTTTTAAATCTAAATCACTATAATCAACATAAAATGGGAATACAACAACATTAAATGTGTAACATATAAATTAAATATAGTTTCTTAACATATGAATTTCAATCCTTCAATCTATGTTATCCATAATCTATTTGATAACATATAAACTTATGGGATTTTTTCCCCTAAATAATGGTTCATATTGAGCTTATGAATTTATTAAAGAATATCCAATGGGGGTGTAAAACCTAGTGTATAGGAAGACCCATTGTCATTCAGTAGTTCCCAATTGAGTCTATCATAATGCAACATTTTCTGGTCAATCCTTTAGGTATATATGTTACAGATCCACATCAACTTGTAATATCCCAAAATGGATGTATTTTCTTGATAAACAACTTAATCTATACTGACCAAAATTTAGAGAAGTTTTCTTATAATTAGCATAATCCATTAGGCTTTCCCTATATCTTTAAAATCCTAATCCCAAAAATAACGAATCTTTTCCTTCGATGCAAACTATAAAAACCCACTCATTATTTCATATTAATACTTGATTTATTATATAAAATTATACATAATGAAACCCATAAGACCGATAAGTATAGTTTATTTTGGAATTAGGTAAATAAAATAACAACTTTCACATTTTATATAACAATACTAAATATTTCCTTGACATTCTTCAAAAATTATATGGCTTTTAAAACTACACGGGATAACGTAAAGACATACATTAGAAAGGGGGAGATATAAATATAATTAAGGAAATAAGATTTTAATAACATGGAGAAAGAAATATATGATATAAAATTAGAATGTTAATGGGGAATAAATGAATTAATAATCATAAATAGGAACAATTAGGCATGTTATGGAATGATAATCATACAGTAAAAAAGGGAAATTTTGAAACCACTTAAAACACTTCACCAAAAACATAAGTCAATGATAACATCCAGTACATCATGATGGAAAAATTACCATTAAAGAATTAGTTTTACTCGAATCCCAAAACAATGTCGCATGATACTATACATTTCCTAATGCATTAGAGATCTATATAATTCTGGTCACACCCATCACTTTCATTTTATTCTTATGCTAAAATGCGCAACACAGTTTATAAAAATGGATTTATTCATCATGAAACATTGTTCCATGGGAAAGGAGTATTGAATACACAATTTCCAATCCCTATTAAAAGAATAATAATTTTATAATGGATTACACCATTGATATGAAATTTTTATAGTTTTAACTAAACAATTGTTTTGGAATAGAAAATTTTTGGTTAAATTATTGAAGCAAAATGTCATCACTTCAAAATTAATAAAATTGGATGATGTGAGATTAAGGGATATCACATCATTTTTACATAAAATGGGAAGTAATAGGTACATGTAAATACATGTCACAACATAATGAATAATAATTATACTGAATAATATAATAAAAGAACATGAATACAGAAGAGACATGGAGGATCCCTTACTAAATTCAGGCAAGGAAACAGTGGAACAAAAGTGTTAATGGGAGGTATTTAATGGGATATAAATGGGTGTATCATCATGTATACATAAAATATAATGTAAATTGGATGTGTAATAATTCATACCAACATAAAAAATGATAATTACACGAAATAACATAAAAATATGAGCACGAATAAAAAGAAGAGAGGAAGAACCCTCACTATATTTCAAAATGGTAATAGTTGTACATAAAGGATAGTGGGTGGTATTAATGAGTTTTAAAAATAATATCATAGAATTTATAGTAATGATCATATGTAAGAAGATATACCGACATGACAAAATGTAAATGAGGGTGTATACCATAAAATATGTTTTACAATTGGAATGAGAAGAGAGAAATCCTTTACTAAATTTCGGAATTGTAACGACTTAGGAAGGGGTGAAAATGAGAGAGGATAAATGGTATTTCCTTAAAATAAAATCAATTTTATTTTAAGTGAATCAATATTAAGGAATTAAAATATAATAAATTTAAATTAAAAAGAAAAATTCAAAATAAGGTTCTTGAATTTGAAGGTGGTGAATAAGGTCTCTTACATTGAGAGTGTGACTCGAAATGATTGAGAAGAGCTGCTAGAGATATTTGAGTCACCTTGGGAGGCCTATAGAGAGGTAATGGATCGTTTATAACATGATAAAATGATTTTTAGTGATAATAAATGGGATCTTGATTGTGGTTTTATAGGAAAAGAGTGGGGAATTCATTTTTATATCACAAACTTAGGTTTTGGTCACTATAAAACAAAAAATTCAAAACCTAAAACCCTCCCATGGTTTTTCCCATGGTTTATTCCAAATGGTAGTGGTTTAAGTTATTTTATATGTTCAAGGTACTAATTTAACAAAATAATACTTTTCATGGGGTGTATGTGACTCATACTAAAAAGAAATGATTTTAAAACCCTTAAACATATTAATGGTTATGAAGGATCCAAAGAGTCTTAATAAAATCCCAAATTTTTTAAAAAAATTACATTTTTTTAAATTAAAAACATATATATTTCACTTTTATACCTTTTATAGAATTTATCATGTAGCGCCCTGAACCTAGATTCCCGGAGCCGGTGCATTATTTTAGTACATCGGCATGATTACAAGGAATCATGTCCCGAAGGACCGATCTGTTTAGTAGTCTTGGAAAATAGATTACATACATGAACATTACATTACACATTCAAACATAAAACACAATATAAATAATCCATTGAGAGCAACATTTTTCTCCATGAATAACCCTACATATCAAACATAATACACTTTTTGGAATCTTGGGAAAACAAAACATATAAAAGGGGTGACCTCAGATGCTCTGTAATGGAAAATAATTTAGCAGAAGCTATAAACCCTTAAGGTAAGATGTGTAATAAAAACATCAACCTTTTATAAATAAACTAGAACATAATATGGAGAAAATATATCAAACATTACTATATAAACATGTACATGGAGATTCTACTAAGCAAATAATCACCTGTATTGATTATTTTCATAATAAGGGAATGCCTAACACTGGACATCGTTATCACATAGTCAAGGCCTCGTGCCAAGAATACAAATAATTTTTTTTCAAGGACTTATGCCAAGACACTAGTTAGTCTCATGAGACCAACTGATGCATCGATGGGCTGTAACAGGCCCCACACGTCACGTACTAAGTCCACCACATTCCAAATATTAAAATGTTGAAACATACCATAACTATTCGTATTAAAACTAGAATAAAAAATGTCAATACATTATCCATAAACCATGAAGGGTTTAAAATAACACATCAATAGTCAAACATATCATAACTAATTTGATACAATATGGAAGATTTTATTATAATAAATCAAACTTAATCAAGATAATATCTAGTAAATAATGTGGAAAAAGTTAAAAATGACTCGTAAAGTTTTTTTGAGAGAAATATCACTTTATTTGAAATCATTTAAAAGTCACAAATTTATAAAGGAAGTCATTTAAAAGATATTTTTAATCAAAGTGTCCCATACCACTTTGAATCTTTTTAAATGAATTAAAAATTTAAAACAATCATGTCAATATATATAAATCCCTAAAACCATTTTGAAAACATGTAAAATAATGAGATAAATTTTTATGAATAAATATTTAAAACATTTAAAATGATGTTTTTGTTAAATAGTATCTCAAAATAATCATTTTGGAATTTATTTTATGAAACATTGACATGGATAATATATATTTCCCAGAAAATACTAACATATAAACAATCACAGATAATAATGAGATTGAGGAATTAACCCTTACCTTGCACTTTCCTTTGGTCGAGGGTACATTTAAACTCCTGTATAATTACCATAGTATGTTATTAAATTATACCAGAACAATATTAAAATTTAATATATCATATATGATTCATTTATTATGTTATACTACCCATTTAATAATAACTTCAATGTTAAATTAACATTTCATGTAATAGTCGCTTTCTTTATCATACATGTTTTGACTTGTTATTCTTGATATTATACCTTAGATCATGATTTAAAAACTTATAGAATATAAAAATTATTTATATATAATATATATTCACAATATAAATGTTTATAATACATAGATATGTGAAATGGAAACACTGTTCATGGAGATGGTAATCAGTACGTACGCATGAACATTGTTTCTATTTTCCTATCTTATAGTATAAAAGTAAGTAAACGACATATATTTTTATACATAAATATATATTATTCCAATAGAAATATTATTTCATTTATCTCATAATTATTAATAATATATATTTTTATAATCATCTTGGAATAGTGAACATGGAAATGAATCTCGTCACGTCGTTGAGACAGTAAGTCACATGTACACACGAGCGACCATATCATTTCCTTAATGATTAAAATGTGTGGAATTGAATGGTATATTAATTTTAAAGAGAAATAATCATGTTATTTCTATTATTTAGATACATTTTACTCATAATTATACCCATCCAAATAACATAGTGTTGAATAACAAATTACACCACGACGTGGAGGCGGTAAGTCGTAAGTACGCAAGCCTGGTGACATTATAATTAATAGGATGGATAAAGTAATGAATATGGTTGTACCATAATTAATATAAAATAATATTATGTAAAAGGTAGCAGATATATTATTTTTGTATGGAAATAAAAAAGAAATATATTGTGGAATATGATAAGAACTTTTAAAGAGGTGAAAAAATAAATATCACTTTTTGTGTGCTTCCTTTTGATTTGAAAAAAGGGCTCCATAGGTAGGATTTTTGCACAATGAAATGCCTCTAGTATAAATTGAGGGATGTTGGGAGGATATTTGGGCAGGGTTTGGTGGAGAAAAATGGCTTTGGAAGTGTCATTTTGAGAGAAGGGGAAGTACCCTTTTATAAGAGAGATGAGGGCCACTTTAGGAAAATTTTGAAATATTATTTTATTATAAAATCATTTTCGGTTTTTAATGGCTCCATATTGATTTTTATAGATTTTTAGGATGGTATAGGTCTAAAACCTCTCATCTAATAGGTTTTAGACATGTTTAGGTCCCCATATTAACCCTATATTTTATATTTAACATTTAGTAAAGTAGTTTAATTCTTACCATGTTCTATTGTATTATTATAATAAATAGTTAATTAACAAACATTAAAAATACAAGAAAAACCCAAGAAGATAATTATTAAAATATATAATATAATATATGTTATTTGGATTAACCTTATATTTTTAGTAGTATTTTATCATTTAATAAAATAGTATTTGTTTTAAAAACTCATTTATGTATATTTTGACACAATTTAGTATTTTGTTTTTGTCAAAGTTAAAATAACATTATTACTTAAAAAAATCATCTAATCTACCCTAATTTGTCATATTAAATTTCTAATTCGTGAAATGCATTTAAAGTACCAGTATACATTTATTTTTATATTTATAACATCAGTTATTTTAATCTTTAATTAATAAAGTAATTACTGTATCATCATTGTGTAATAAATAAATTTAATTATTTAATGAATATATTTTTTAAACAAAATATGATGATGTAGGAAACGTTTTTTTCTTTCAAATAAATAATTGTAGTGTAATTTATATTATGTATAACCCTATATTAAAAATGGTTTTGTTATTAAACATTGAATTTTAAACTTTTAACTCTTCTTTAAATAAAATTATAATAAATGTACTAATCTATTCCAGGTGGAACAAAAGAATCATATTTTATTCCTAAGGTTGTTTTGGTCAAAATGCACTTATCCAATAGAATTGGTACTTGTGTTAGAGTAATTATAATATCAGTTTTACCTTTAATTACCCTATTTAATTTTAACCATGGTTAATAAAAGTCAAAAGTTACTATTCAACAAAAATTATTTTCATCTTATTGGACTAAATTTTACTTACTGATATCAACTGTGTTTCTCAGATTTTTGAAATTCAATTCAATTGTGTTTCGCAAATGTGACTAAAAGTTGGGTAAAAGACAATAAAAAGGTCAATAAAATTTTATACATCTGTTTTTATAAGAAAATGATTCCAATTAATTACGTTGAACATATATAGTTATTATATATCCATTATGACTTAAAATAAATTTGAATATAATAAATAATTATTTAAATAAAAAGTTGTTTTAAAATAATAATGCAGTGTTTTTCAGTAATCATAAAAAATGTAATGTTTTCATAAAAATTCCAAAAATTTACCCTATGATAATTTTGATATTATGAATTAAAAAAAGATTTCTATTTTCTAAATTAAAATGATATAAGATTCATTAATTAATTTAAAATTAATTCTATTTGTCAAAACCAAAAAGCAGATTTTTGAAAAGTAAAAACTGTAAAAAGATTGACATGTGTTTATGTCAAATTTATAGGTGAATATATATATATATATATATAGTGACCAAAATTGTATTAAATTATAAAAATATAATCTAATTATAATAAAAAACCATTAAAATTCATAAATTAACAATATAAATTATTTCAATTTAAAAAGTTGTTTTCAATTAAAATTTAGTATTTTTCACTATTCATGAAAATATTAAAGTTATAAAAAACGTACAAAAATTATCAAAACTAAAATTTTATGTCCCACTCCTAAAGAAGAATTTATTTTCATTAAATGTATTATCTAAAAGTGTCAAACATTGGTTTTAAAAATGGTTCCCCCTTAAAAGTCAGTAAAATTTCATTTTTGTAATGATACTTCTTTTATCTGAAAAAATGAATTAGTTCTTATATTATGTCTAAGAAACACATAATATGGATTCTGAAATTATATGGAGTATATAAAATTCAAAATTTAGTTAATACTATTCGTAACCACTTTTTGAACTACTAGTTTGGTAAGTCATGGTGCGCTCGAACTCGGTGTTGCGTGTAGAAGAAGTTGTTGAATTACTTTAGAGAAATAACATACTATATAAATCTTAGGGTGTTACTTTCCCCCCTCCTTCAATAAATCACTTTCACACAATTTGAAATTGTTCTTCAAAAATAAAAAGTTTAAAATTAAAAATATCTTTGTGGAAAACCCACATTGACAATAGGTTTAATAAAATTTTGTCTTAATAAGAGGGAAGGAAAATGAAAAAGTAACCACCAAATTATGATCTTGATTAGAAGAACATTTGTGGAAATTAGAGAAACATAATTGGAGGAAAACTTAAATAATTATAGGGATCGATTGAGGTTATCAATCACAAACAAGTGTAAAATTGAGGGCCTCAAAGCCATCAATCTATGATGATTTAAAATATCATTAGTTAAACAAAATTTAAGGTATTAGGATAACAAATTTTGGTTTTAATATCCCTTACCTAATGTTTATGAATTAATTTATTCATAGAATAAGAGGAAAAAACACATACATGACTAGTAGTGTTTCATCCTTCAACTAATTCCTTCCACAAACTCATCTTTCACACCAAAAGAAAATAGAATTATAAAACATTCAATTTATCCAAATCGTATTGGGTTCCAAAAATAATGAATTTATAATTCATTTAATAGACTATTTAAAAAAACTATATTATACAAGTCAAGGCATCATGTAGGCCAATGATAGGTGATGCACCCTTGTCCCCCAACCACTGGGTTTCCTTTTTTATAACAATCCAAAAATAATATTAAGAAATTATTTAAGCTTATGAATAGTATCTAATGTCAAAATTAATTTATTACAACCATTAGACTTATCCAAAATACTTCTGTCCAAACTCATAGTAAAAAATTTATGAGTAAGGTAAACACAATATGGATATCTTTTTCGACATCATTATATGTGAATTCCTTCATCTTGTATTCTTTTAAAGCATGGTAACACCATGAGTTACCATAAAACCTCACTGATTACCTTCATGTTACCTTATTCCTTATAAAATACTGGAGATACTCTTTATATCCAAAAATGTTGTAAACTCCAACAATAATAAAATATATAGACAATTAATTAGTTTCTATGTTGTCAAGAATATCAAATATAATTTTTCCAAATCCATCATATCTTATTCCAAAATCAAAACCTCAATATCAGAACCATATTAAAGTTTATCTTTCCTTCAACCATGTATTTTCCAAAAATATTAACTTGTTATTGAGTCAGTTTTCATAGAACCATTAAATCTCAAATCCTCAATTAAAATAGTACTGTTGTATAATCTTTGTTTATTTATATAATTCATATAACCAATACATCATTGATAAAATACATAAAGAAAATAATTCCTTACCAACAACATAAGAAAAATTGTCATTCCTCTTCATCTGCGGTAGTATCATAAGTAGATTATTATACTATAGCATCATTTGGGGATTACTCTGATGATTTCGACATTGATTAGCATAGTGTACCAACTCTTTACAGATGAATCATTGTATATATGAAACCTTTTTCTTACCCTTGCAATCACGTACTTGGTGTCCATTTTTTTCCAAAAATATAGCAAACTTCTATTCCCTTCAAGCGTTAACCAAGGTGATTCTTTCCACAGTAATCACATATGGGGAAATCCTTCTTTCCCTTCTTCCATTTATCCATCTTCCTCTCTAATATCCTTTTCTTCTCTGGTTTCCCTTTAAGGCCATAAAACTCCAAGAATTAATTACATATCTTATTAACACATGATACTATTTGTTCATATGATGAGAATTCTTCGGAGACTATTTCTCTTATAAATATTTTCATAATACCTTGAAAAATATGATCCTTTTTACTCATTGGATCATGCGTATTGCTTGAGTTCTCATTCATTCTACTATGCACCATTTTAAAACAATGTCATACACTAGGTAAGTTAATGAATTGCAATGCATAATTCTAAACATATACGATACCTAACATAAAGAGTACATACATATAATTAATTATCATAATAAATTTTTTCATTGAAAAATTCTTTACTAATAAATCATTCACAGTGGATTATAATGAAAATGTGAATTATCCTAAGCATATCCCCTCGGGAGTGTCATAATGAAGAGTGCTGCAAGGCCCATTGTCGTGTACCAGGATACCTCGTGTCAAGCCCAAAACTCGTTGTCATAGTTTTCACTCCTTGGTACATCTGTACCAGAGCCGCATCTACCTAATCCTATCTAGATAAGGATTTATTTCATGGAAAATTCACAAATTCTCAACATTATCAAAATTCTAGTAAGTTATTCTATATTAATCCTCAAAGTCACTAAGGGAAAGGTTCTCTAATATGAGTTTAACTAAATCTAGATTCCAAGGAGTGTACTAAAAATCCTATGATACCAATTGTAACGCCCCAACCCCAGACGCCTAGAGCTGGTGCATGATTTTCATACATTGTCATGATTACAAGGAATCAAGTCTCGAACGACTGATCAGTTTAGTAGTCTTGGAAAATAGATTTCATACATAAATGTTACATTACACATTCAAACATAAAACACAACATAAGTAATCTTCAGAAAACGCCATTATTCTCCTAGCTTAACCCTGCATATCAAACATAATAAACTTCATTGAACCCTGGGAAAAGAAAACGTAAGACATGGGTGAGCTCAGATCCTCAATAAGGTTAAATAATTTAGTGGAAGTTATAAAATTTTCAGGCAAGATGTGTAAGAAAAACAATATCATTTTAAACATAAACATGAACATAATATGCAGAAAATAATTTAAACTTTATCATATAAACATGCACATGGATATTATACTAGTTGAATCATCACATGTAATAATTAATTTCATAAAGAGTGAATGCCTAAAGCCGGACATCATTACCACATAGTCAAGGCCTCGTTCCAAGAATACAAATAAATTTTTTAGAAAGGCCTTATGCCTAGGTAATAATTTATCTCATGAGACCTACCGATGCATCGAGGGGATATTGGGGCGCCACCCGTCACATACTCTGTCCACTGTATTCCTCATAAGAAAATGTTGAAACATAACATAAACATTCTTATTAAAACTAGTATATGAATTTCTAATACTTAAACCATAAAAAATGAAGGGTATAAAAATAGAAGATCCACTTTCAAACATATCATAACACCTTAGATACAATATAGAAGATTATATTATAATAAATCAACCTTAATCAAGATAATATTCATTATATGATGTTGACATAGTTGAAAATGATCAGCAAAACTTTTTGAGTGAAATATCACTTTTTGTTAAATCATTTAAAGGTCAAAAATTTATAAAAGAAGTCATTTAAAAGAGGTTTTTGAATCAATGTTTCCCATACAACATGGAAACTTTTTAAATGAATTAACAGTTTAAAGCAATAATGTCCATATAAATAAATCCTTAAAACCATTTTTAAAACATGGACATAAATGAAAATTATTTTGAAGAAAAAATATTAAAAACATTTAAAATGATGTTTTAGTTAAAGAGTACCATATAAATAATCATTTTTAAATTCTTTTTATGAAACATGTAAATGGATAATAAATATGTCCCAGAAAATACTTACACACAAACAATCTCAGATAATAATGAAATTAAGGAATTAACCCTTACCTTACACATTCCATTGGTTGAGGGTACATTTAACCTCCTGTATAATGACCATAGTATGTTATTATATTATTCCAGAACCATATTAATATTTATGATATAATATATGATCAATTTATTACTTTATACTAACCATTAAATGATAACGTCCATGTTAAAGTAACATTTTGGGTAATAATCGATTTATATATCGTACATGTTTTTACTTGTTATTATTGATCGTATCACTTAGATAATGATTTAAATACTTTCAGAATATATAAAATGATTTATAAATAATATATATTCAGAATATAAATGTTTATAATACATAAATATATGAAATGGAAACACTGTTCATTGAGACGGTAGTCCGTACGTAAACATGAACATTGTTTCTATTTTAACATCGTATAGTTTGGGCGTAAGTAAACAATGCATATTTATATACATAAATATATATTATTCCACTATGAATATTATTTGATATATCTCATACATATTAATAATATATATTTTTATAATCATCTTTGAATGGTGAACGTGGAAATGAATCTAATCACCTTGTGGAGAAGGTAAGTCGTACGTACACACGAGCGACGATATCATTTCAATAATGATTAAAAGGTGTGGAATTGGATGGTATATTAATTGTACATAGAAATTATCATTTTATTTTAATTATTTATATAAATATTACTCATCATTATATTCATCCAAATAACATAGTGTTGAATAACAAATTACACCACGGCGTGGAGACGGTAAGCCATACGTATGTACACATGATGACATTATCATTCATAGAATGGATAGAATAATGAATATGGTCATAAAATATTTATAATAACATCAAAATATTTAGAAGGTACTGGAGTTATTATTCTGGTAAAGAAGTAACAAATAACGAGAAAGTGGAAGAAGAAATGAACTTTGAAAGAGGTGATAAAATAACTACTTCTTCTTTGGGTGTTTTCTTTTGATTTGAACAAAAGGGTTTCATAGGTTGGCTTTATGCCCAAGGGAATGCCTCTTGGATGAATTGAGAAAGGTTGGGAGGAGATTTGGGTAGGTTTTGTCTAAGGAAAATGTCTATGGAATTGTTATTTTGAGAGAAGGGGAAAAACCCTTTTATAAGATATGTGAGGGTCACTTTAGGAAAAGTTGGAAATATTATTTTATTATAAAATCATTTTTTGTTTCTAATGGTTCCATTTTGATTTATTTCGAAGGTAAGGCGGGGATGGGTCGAACTCCTCTCAAACAATAGGTTTTAGACATGTTTTGGTCACATATTAACCCTATCTTTTAGATTTAACACTTTGTTAAATAGTTTATCTTTTACGATGTCAACTTGTATTATTATAATAAATGGTTAATAAACATACTATAAAAATCAAATAGAACCCCAAGTGGTTCATTTATGACATATATAATATTATAAAGAAAATTGGATGTACC
Source organism: Viscum album (assembly GCA_963277665.1). Lineage (NCBI taxonomy): Eukaryota > Viridiplantae > Streptophyta > Magnoliopsida > Santalales > Viscaceae > Viscum > Viscum album. The sequence continues at coordinate 1,808,321,452 of OY728152.1, read as the reverse complement.
CAATATTTTTAGGAGTATTTTATCAATTAATAAAATAGTATTTGTTTTATAAACTCATTTTGGTCAATTTTGACACTATTTATTACATTGTTTTTGTGAATGTCATAACAACATTAATACTTGAAAAAATTAATTGAATCTACCCTAACATGTCTTATTAACTTATAAATTTTTTGGGATGCATTAAAAGTCCCAATTTACATTTATTTTGATATTTATAAAATTAGTTATTTAAATCATTCATTAATAATGTAATTACTTCATAATCAGTGTGTTATACATAAATTTATTTATTTAATGTCTATATTTTTTTAAAGAAAATACCATGATGTAGGAATTTTTTTAGTTTTCTTATTAATATTTATTGTCAAATTCATATTATGTATGACCCCATATAAAAAATGGTTTAGTTATTAAATATCAAATTTTAAACTTCTAACTCTTCGTTAAATAAAATAATAATAAATGTCCAAATCAAATCCACTTGGACCAAAATGATCATATTTTATTCCTAAGGTTTTTTTTGGCCGAAATAAACATATGCAATAGAATTTGGAAATGTGTTAGGGTAATTATAATATAATTTTTACCTTTAATTAACATATTTACTTTTAACTATGGTAAATAAAATCAAAAGCTACTATTCACCAAAAATTATTTTCATGTTATTTAACCACATTTTACTTACTGATTTAAACCATGTCACTGAGATTTTTGAAATTAAATTCAGGGAAGTTGTAAAAAAAATTTATGAAATGTTTAAATGTTCCTAAAAGGTGGGAAAAAGACGTTAAAAAGTTCAATAAGATTTTATACATTTAATTGTATTATAAAATGACTCTAATGAATTACATTGAACATATATAGGTTTTATATATCAATTTTTACCTAAAATAAATTTAAATAAAATTAGTAATTATTTAACTAGAAAGTCGGTTTTAAACAATAACTTAGTGTTTATCACTATTCATCAAAAATTGAATGTTTTTAGAAAAAACCAAAAATTTACACTAAGATAATTTTTATATTTTGAATTAATAATATTTTATCAAATTAAAGACATATAAGTAGCATTAATTAATTTTAATTCAATTATCATTGGAAAAACCAACAAGCAAGTTTTTAAAATGTAAAAACTATCAAAAGATTCACACGTGTTTATGTCAAATTTAAGTATGAAATTACTTATAATGACCTAAATTGTATTAAATGATAAAAATAAAAATTAATTATACTTAAAAACCATTTAAATGCAAAATTTGACATTATAAATTATTTTCATTAAAAAAGTTTCTTTCAATTAAAATTTAGTGTTTTCACTATTCAACAAAATATGAAAGTCATCCGAAAAGTTACAAAATTTTATCCAAACTAAAATTTTGTGTCCCACATCTAAAGAATAATTTAATTTCCTTAAATTGATTATATTAAATTGTCGAATATTGGATTTAAATAGAATCCTCCATTAAAATACTGTAAAATTGCATTTTTTAGAAAATATTTCTTTTATCTGAAAAAATGAATTTGTTATTATATTATGTCTATGAAACACATAATATGGATTCTAAAATTATATGGAATATATAAAATAAAAAATTCAGTTAATACTATTCTTAACCACTTTTTGAACAGTTAGTTTGGTAAACCGTGATGCGCTCGAACTCGGTGTTGCGTGTAGCAGAAGTTATTGAATTAATTTGAAAAAAATAATTTAATATGAAATCTTTGGTTGTTAAATATCGCATCACGTTTGGGTTATTATGAAGACATAATGTGAACTATGTATTTATACAATATTTAATTTTTACCTAGAAATTCAATTCTCTAAAAAAAATATGAAAAATTCACAATTGGATAATTTTGATATTTTGATTCCTAAAAAAATATTCAATTTATTGGAATAATGTTATAAATATTTTCATGTGAAATTTTAAAATAATAATTGACATTTATTGATAAAATCTATGTTTGTGAAAATAATAGTTTTCGAACTCTTATAAAAAAAATACTTTTCACTTCATCAAAATCTTATGATCAGTTATATATGATTTTTTTAATAATAATAGTTTAAAAATTTATTATTTATTTCCAAAATCAATTAATTCATCAAAATAAATTCATTAATTGAATTTGAATATTAAAGAAATCAATATTTTTTTATTGTATTAAAATATACATTTTGTTAAACTAATTACATTATAATTTATAAATAAAAAGCTATATAAAATAATTACAATCATCATTTTAATGAAAATGAAATATAAATATTAGGGTTACGTTGTTTATATTACTTGTTAAATTATTTTATCCCTTAATTATCAAAATTTTCTTTTACTATAGTGATTAATATTTACTACATTTACTATTTATATTGTATAAAATTTTGATTGAAAATATTACTAAAAATTAATAAATATGGTTCCAAATATATAATCCATTTTATAACAATATATTCAAATAGGATAACGTATTTTAAATAATATAAAATCCATAAGCATTATGGAATGTTATTTTTAGAAAAATACAAATTTTTAATGGAAAAGATGATTTTTTAATTTCTATGACAAATAATATTCATTATATGAATATAAATTTATATATATATATATTTTGTATAAAAATTTCACCTATATCGTTTCTCAATAGGTGTAATTTTAATTAATTAAAATCGAGAAACATTATTCACTTTCAAACAGTTTTTAAAAAAATGCGTTTTGAATCCTAAAACAATACTTATACTAAAATCTAGTAGAAATATGATTAATTTAAATATAAATAAAGAATAATTATGTTTCATTGAAATAAAATTAAAATAGTAAATATAGTATTAAATAAATTAATTTATCAAAAATAATAAAAAAAATTATATTAAAATGGTATTGTTGAATATTAAGTGAATAATAATGTTTTTTCCAAAAAAATAAAATAAAAAATTGTTATCATTATTTAATTTTGATATTATAGAACAAAAAAGTTGTGTTAATTTAATAATTTAATTTTTTAAAATTTGATGAACATAACTAAACTATATTTTTTTCATAAGAATTAATTTAATAAATCATTTCTGAAGAAAACATATTTTGGATAAAGAAAAGTCATTACCAAAAATTGATAGATTATTTACTAAGAATTTATCAACATAATATGGATATATATATATATATATATTAATATATTTCATATTTTATTTAATACTAATTATATCCTTAAATTTAATGGATAGTTTGAAATAGTCATATTTTAATAATCATTGTTCATTTGGGTTCGTTGGTGATTATCATATATGCTATCAAACATAGTTTTCTATTTAAAAAACTCAGGGTATTACATGACACAATAGATGGCCATCAATAACCATGGTGAATTATTTAACTCATGTGTATATATGGTTCTTCATCATGTTTTTTGGAACTTAGTTATTACATAGAACTATGTTTATTCCTTAAATAGACATTCAGACTAAGAGAAACATCCTAATATTGGAGGACATGTTACACCTGTGTGCTGGACATTAGTGGATCATGGGTGAAACAACTACCCTTGTTTTTGATTGTCTATAATAAAAAATATCACTAATTTATTAATATTTAATTATTATATGAACAAAATTTATGATTAAGATATTGAAATTGGTGATGAGTATGTCAAAGAGGGTGTGTGTGATTCATTACTAGTTGGACATAAATCAAAACATTCACAAGTCTCCTGGAAATCATTCTTGGAGATCTATGGAGTTTTGTTTTGGAGATCATATGTTTATAATTCTTCTCCTCTTCATGGTTAACAGAGGTTTGTTCAATGGAGAATGATTTATTCTCAATTCATTAAACCTTTTATGGTTTTGGATATCATTATTTTCGTGTCATATTAGTTGGTACTTTCCAAAAAAATTTCTTTTATCCATGATGTTCTCCATGCATCACACATCTCTCGATATCTTTATGATGAATCTCATGTCATTGATTTGGATGAGTTATATGTCAATGATGATGTGATGTGTATAGTGTGGTGATAATATTTTTTCAATCACTGTTATTGAAAAACCTTTGAAATTTATTTGACCATAAAAGATGAACACTTTTAATCTATTGTTATGGTTTTTATAGTGAATAAAATTTGGATGAATTTTATGAATTTAATCATTTTTTATATGATATAAATGTATTTATTATAAATTCAAATATTCTTCTATAATTCTGGTGATTCTTCTTCATTATTATTTCTAGAATTTTTTTCATTAAATAATTGATCTAGATCTTGAAAATTATTTTTCATTTATAGGTCCATTTTGAGAAAGGAAGAAGCCCCTACAATTTTATAATTCATCAAGAGACAATTTTTATTTTTTTGTTACTCAGAAATATCCTTAATCCCAAATTCCTTAAAAATTTATGGATGAACCATAAATTCATGGCCTTAAATTGTAAAATAAATTCAGGGTTTCAGTCATCTATAAATTTCCCCACTAAGGCATTAAATTAATTCTCATACATCAATAATCTGATTATATTACTATAAATGTTAGGCCTATATATTGAAATCCAAATTTTCAGATGTGCACATATTTTGTGTTCATGGATATGAGGATGGGGAATGGATTTTATTAACTTTAATCCTTTGTGATTACTTCTTTTTCAAGGTTATAATTTTTTAATAAACCAATCATTTGAATGTGAAGAGTATATCTTGCCACCTCATTTGAATTTAATATTTCATTTAAAATTTGGAAATTGGTTTCCCATTATCTATAATATTTTTTTGTGCATCCCTAATAGGGATAATACAACTTAATAGATATTATTTTATTATAATCCTTCCATTATAGGAGACAAAAATGTGAAAACACTAAAATAAATTTTTTTATACAAAACCAGCCACCACCATGCCTAAAAGTATATGTAACCATTACCATTAAAATGGTTCATAATATTCAAATGTGAATAAATGAGCTTGGGAATTTCTAGAAACTGCTCTATGTATTGAGGATCTACTACACATTAGTTTTAACTACAAGTCTCCATCTTGCGTTTTTGTTTCTTTGTAATTTCTCTCTTTACTTTGTTGTAATGTCGTTTGTGTTAATGAAATTTTAACTATATTATTAATATAAGTTTCATAATATTATCATAACTCTAATATTATTATCTAGTTATTTTTTCTTAATCTATTTTAATTTTAGTTGGAATCTCTCCCATAAATCCCCATCCTATTATATCACATGTGTGTGTTGTTTCCATTCTATTTGTGTTTGTGAGCCAGGTTAGTATAGATCGTATCTTGTACCTTTATAATTTCAATAAATTTTTATTTAATAATATAAATAAATAACCACATTAATCATCATATATACAGCTAATTATATATTCATTATGGGTGATACATAGGTTAGTTATGTTGTACTGATCGATAAAAAATGATGTTCAGGTTTAGTAAAAAAACATTATGTATTCTCAATAATTTTGTTTTGCAGATTATGGGAATACACAGATACATAATGGTTCATGTAATATTGAAACATTGATAAAAAATGTAACTGGATTAAAGATGGAAATTTTTACTAGAATATAATTAAAACTTTTTTTATCCATTACTTTTCATGTTGGGGATATTGGTCGGACATGATATATTATTTTTCGATGTGATTAATTGATTAAAAATATAACCTTAATAATCAACGTAAATTTTCCTATATATTTACATTCATTTTAAATTGAATAATTATTCTTAAATCCCTAAAAAACACCCCTATTCATTGAAAAACAACTTCAATTGCTACCAAAATAATTTTAACATCACTATGGATTCCATATAAGTTACACTATATACATTATTGAAGAGACCTATATGTTTGATTTTCAATATGAAAAAAATCATATTTGATATAAATTGGAACCTTTTTGAGTATGTTGTTACACATCTATTTCTGGTTAACAACCCACCCACCACTATAATAGATGTGATTATAATTTGGGCATGAAACTTCAGGTTGTTCATGGTTCTCATTGAGTGGATGGTTCATTTTCATAAATCGGTTAGGATATCAAAAAATATTTTCATTTTTAATAACATTAAATTCTTTATAAGTATATTAGTGAGTATTTTTATTATTTTACATAATATTATGATTATTTTTAAGAGTATTAATTAGTGAAAAAACAAGAATTATTTACTCATCGTATTTATGAATATGAATTTAAGAATATTGAAGTTAATATTTCATCATCGAACTTGATCAAGCTAAGTGATCTTAAAAATGATCCTGATTTCATGGTTAACTACAATATTTTATACTCCATAGTGGAAAATAATAATCAGAACAGAACATAAAATATTTTTATACCCTCTTTCTAATCACATATTTATTGTCCCACACTCACCATCGACTATCCACACTGATAAAAATTCTCACTTAACCAATATGCCTATATAATTATAATGAGAGTGATTTTATTGATATATGTTCCATTTTAAATTATTTGATCAATTATGTGGTTTAAATTAAAAATTATTTATCAAAAACCATTAGCATAACTAATCTTGAAAATAATTTGATGTCAAATTTTACCATTGACCATCATTTATGAACTATTGAATGTGATGTAAAAATGAGTTAAAATGGTTAAAAAATAATATTATTATATTATGTTGTCTAACCAACACATAAAACCACCATTGAAACTAAAACTTATACCAGAACATCCTATAATAGAAAACCAATAATCGTTTATCATTATTTTTCCTTGAGATGAGAATAAGGAGAGGATCCCCATATTATTTTATCACTCCCATTGAATTATAAGTAAATCACCAAGGATGTATACAAAATTTTTTATAGAAAAATTTAGTATACATAATAAAAAATGTGTTTGAAAGAAAAATTGGAGCTGATAAAACATGATTGTTCATATCAGGGAATACACATACACCACCCGACATTAGATAGTAAACTATAAATGTCTAGAAATATACAAAAAATTGAAGTGATTATTTAGAAGAAAACCATGTTTTATATTACTTTTCTAAATAATTAATTTTTTTTTAATTTAAAGGAAAATTATAACAAGTTTTCATTTTCAAGAAGTTAAGTTGAAATCTAGATATATGAGTTACATTTTCCATGTTTTCCATTGAGTAAAGAAGGATTTTATAAAAATCCAAACGAGTACATTTCCCTTCGATTATACAAATCCCTATAATTCTTTCTCTATATCCCTTTAAATATTATTATACTTTCACCCTCATCACTCATTATTTTTCCATTCCTAATTTTTTGAGTCTTTCAAAAAAATGGAAAATATAAAAAACACAAAAATAATTCGTACTCCTAAATTTTTTTATATCATTTCTAAAAATGTTTGGGATTTAAAATAAATTATTTTAATCTCACTAATTTGTCACATTACATTACCAATTTAACCATTAATTTTTTAATCAAACGAACTATATTATTATTTTTGTAATTTTGATTGTATAACTAATTTACATCTTAAATGTGAGGTATAAATTGAGATTTCATATCGAGGTCATTAGTTTTATTCCTTTATCATTGTGTATTATCAACATTAATTATAAATCTAGATTCTTTTTTCCTTTGAGTGGAATTTAAAAAAATTTACTTTCGTGAAAATGATATATGAAATTTCATAGCCACATGAAACTTACATTAGAAAAATAATATCACTTAACCATAGTTTGAAAATCATTTTTCAAGACACTTTAATCTAATTAAGTCTTCAATTTTTATGATAATATTATGATCCCATAAAATATTGACACCCAACATTTACTTGGATATGGATTTTGTATTTTATAAAAGTTATGTGTGGGGGGAATGTTTTTACTGATGAGTTATATCAATTTATCTTCATATTATCATGTTATACGTAGATAAAATTATCACATTAAGTGTGGAGAAGATGTTGTAATATATATAATATTAGAAACATTTCATTTTCATTGTTCCATAATATGTTTGAGACATTTCATTCAAAAAAAATCTAAAAAAATGTATAATTTTTTTTAAATTATAAAAATGGAAAAAATATACTTGAAAAAATATGAAAAAATGGGAGCACATCCATTTTAATTATCATTCGTTTTTTTGAGATTTTTGGAGTTTTCCCCTTTAATTATCTTTTCTATAAAATTCTAATGTTTTTTTATTATGTGTATGTTTACCTTGAAAATAAGAGTTTTGAAGTTCTTTTATTTTAATTTTGATGTTTTACACAAATTTAAATCAACTTGCCACTTTCTTGTAATTTGATAAGCCATAGAAAAATCACTTGAGATACCTAATAATAAATGATCATCATAGTATAAGAGTGAATGTTTATTTCTATAATAAACTTATAGATCATCACTCCTAATTTGTGATTGAGTAAACTCAATTTTAAAAGTGGCATCATCAGGGGATGAATAAATCATTTTTGGAAAAAATATCCAATTGAAAATTTTTATAAATACAAATTCAATTTATCTTTTGAAAAATGATTATGTAATTAATAGTATTTTAGTTGCATGGTATAGGAGTGTATTTTCTAATAGCCAAATAATTGGAGGCTGTAAAGTGTTAATATTGGTTAATAGTTGATTGTGGTTTTCATATTGCATGTGTATCATTTTATATAAAGAAATGAACTGACCAATCTGTGTAAGATTTGATAATTAATTTACATTCATTATTTTTTTAATAAATTTCATTATTTATTTGATCATTAAAGATTCTATTTTTTGGTAAATTTTTGTGTTTTTACATTGAATACAAATTACGAGAAATGTTTGAATTCATTATTTTTTATATAACATTATTTTATTTATCCTAATATTTTATATGATACTAAAATTTATTACATTAATATTTTATAAGATTCTTGAAATATTTTTCTTTAAATCGATAACATAGATATTGATCAAGACTGGTCATTTAGGGGTTTATTTATATTATGGATGAAAAACCAATATTTTATCAGGCATCTTGGACTATAGATGATGTTTTTGTTGTAGGAAATAATTTATAATACCAATTTCCTTCAAAATCCATGCATAACATAAAAAATGTTGGTCTATTTTTTATAGAGGACCGTGTTTACTTTATCCCTAAAATAGCCTAACCAAATCCTTGAATCAAGACATATAATTGATTCCATGGTTTGGATCACTCTAAAATTTTGGTTTATATCACCAAAACCATCAACCAAAATGATCTAAGGCGTTGGGTGGATATAGATCTGTGGATTTGGAATACATTCATTAACATCCATTGATATTTAATTTATTTCATTTTTATAAATTCATGAGAAACTGATTTTTTAGAATGATATGAGTCTCTTTAGTTAAAAAACGGCCTTTTTAGGCAGAAGAGTTTTTAGTTTTCCAATTGATATTTATTTCTTACTAAATCATTAATATTGTTAAAAAAATAAAATGGAAATTATTTTATATTTATTCATGTTATTTTCATAAGTGTTTAAACATTTGAAAGATCATTTTTTAGGGAAACCCATCCACCCCTTGCCTATAAATTTGTGTCTTAATTATCATTCAAATAAGTTATCTTTCCCAGAAGGTAATAAATGTTATTTGGAACATAAATAAATTTATATAGGTATTTAGGAACTTACAAACTCAAGTATAACTAGAGAAACCCATCATATATTCATTAATCATAATATTCCACTTTTCAATCTTACAATCCCCTTTGTTTTGTTGTACTTTTATTTTTAACCTCAATACATGTTTATTTAACTTCGTCTAAATTAAAACACTTTTAGATATGTGTTTTCATTCTTATGGTAGTTTATATTCATTTATAATCTCTCCCCTTTGTAACCATTAAATTATATCTCAATCTTGTGTTGTTTCAATTTTTTTCATGTTTGTGTGTTTGGTAACTGGAGATATGTCTTCTAAATTTTTCTCTTAAATCTGTTTTTCCCAAAACAAATTATATACATAGCCACATTACTCACCACCAATATGGATGACTATAAATACCTTTAGGGTGATACCATAGTTAGGGATAATGGATTTTTCTAGTTAAAATAATATTTATTATTGTCAAAACAAAATTATATATCATCCATCCTTAGGTTTTATGGATTTCTAGACTACATGGATATATAACGGTTCAGGAAATGATGAAATATTAATACAAAAAAAGTTTTCAGAGACATAATATCTATTTTTGGTATGTAATTTAGATTAAAAAATTTAAATTTTTGATCCTCCACATTTCACATTATAGATAACGGTTTTGGATAATCATTTTCAATTCATATTGATATCAATTTATTAACCACCTTACTTTTATTATCACCCTAAATAATCAAAAATAATATCATTCACATTAATTTTATTTTTCATTTCTTGATATAAAAGCACAAATGACCTCTTTTATGGATTATCATTATCAATCCATTTAAATTCATTAACACCATCATTGAGAATTTGATCTATGTGAAACTATATATATATTCTAACCTAAAATAATTTATTTGAAAATTAATTGGAAATATTTGTTAGTTCTTTTAGAGACCTATTATGATATAGTAAAATTAAGAGAAGGTGTTTAATTGGGCTTAAATTACTTTTATTTTTATTTCTTATGGTGAAAAAGTGTGCTTCATAATATATGTCTAAATTACATGCTTTGTATTCTATGTTATTTTCTGATTGAAATTTTTGATGCAATGATGTTGAATTATGATAGTATAATTGAATTTATATTTCCATTATATTTTTATGTGTTTACTGTAATCATATTATGTTTAGATTCCTTTTAAAGGGTATCTCAAGAGATATTTGGTTTCATAGATGTTATATTATGTTCTCATTTAGAATTAGTTTTGATTATTATAGATTAGAATCATTAAATAAGTATATAATATAGTGTCTTGAACCTTATTTTCCCTCTAATGTTTTTTTTTCATTTTGGTATAGGGGGATTATATATTATTTTGGGATGAATGAATCTTCTTACACATTTTAATAGCATAATATTAATTTTAGGATATGTCATTCAATGGTCTAAAGATGTTTTGTGTGAACTAGATAAGTTTTTATAAAATGTACATTTTTGAGATTTTTTGGGTGTTTAGGATAATATTTTCTTAGTTGAGGCCATGGTATCTTTATTTTTTAGTGGTTCTGGAGGTTGAGCCTTAAAACACCGATTTTGTGATAGTTCTGACTATTTTCTATAGTGTAACAAAGTTGTAGGTATAATGGATAAACATTTTGGTTATTTGGTTGGATGAAGCCATTTTGATCCTAGTTTATAGTTTTTATTAGTTAGGGTAAGGTAAAGCCCATTTTAGATGTAATTTTTTAATTTGTGGCTATTAGTGGTTCTCAGGGATTATTTTGTGGGAAACTAGAAGAATAAGAAACCTTTTATAGAGGTGTTTTCTCCATTAATCTATGTTTAGAGGAGTTTTATGTCGTGGTTGGTCTAATGTAATCAAAGAGAAAACTATAGGATGGGGAAGTTATACCGAGTCCATTATTTGGTTATGTTATATATTGATTGAGAAACAACCACTATAGCCATGGTTATCTAGTGGTGGTTGTCAACTCTGTAACTATATGAAATTGGATAGGGAGTTTTATAATAATAATGAGAATTTTAATGGACTGGGTGTTGATATCTCACCCTGACTAAGGCTGAAATGATTATTCTTGGTAATACCCACACTTTTTTGGGATTCCACTAGATTTTATATAAATTTTGGTTGGATATTCTTTATAGAGTATTTCAAAGTCTTTAGTTGAACCATTGGTGGAACTATGATCAATTATTAGTTTTCTTTGGACACTATGATTTATCTTAAATATTTACATCATATGATCGATCCTTTTTATCCCAAGGTACCTATTTTAATATCTTTCTCTTCTATTTTTCTTTTTTTATCATCTCAAAATGGCATATCAGTGGTGTTTCCCATGTTTAGATCATTCTGAGTGGTTTCTTAGTAATGGGAACGACGGTTATATGTCATTCTAGTATTTCATAGATAATTATTGGTGAATCGTTCAATTTTCATGGTCTCGTTCCTATGTTACGGTCATTGAATGTTAATTTATTTTAGTGTATTCTAGGATTTTTTTTATTATTACATGTAAATGTTGAATTCTTATTCTTTTATTGTTACTGGGTAAGGAGATTGTATTTAACAAAGAAGATAACAAGTGAAACCTAAGGAATTAGATGAATGATAGAGGTGATCGCATGATTTTATCATGATTTCTATGATATTTATTTTCTTGCAATTGTTTATGCATCGTTTCATAAATTTTTAGTGATATCACACAAGTTGATGATTATTTATTACGATCAAAATTATATAATAACTTAATGATGGTAATGAAAGGGAATATGATTAGGGAGTTGATTAATATTATTTATTATAATATATGAATTATTAATACATTAGATTGTTTTTGTAATTATAGTCTCTTATGTTAATTACAATAATTTTTATCATAGTTTAATCCTTGTTTTGATTGGAAGGTTTTTCTTGGTTTATATATTATTATTATGTTGTTGGCTAAGATAATGATATATTTTTATTATGGTGTTTGTATGTTTTAGATAGTGACATTATTGACATTGAGACAATTGGCATGAGATATGGGTGATAATGTTGAATTGGATAGATATACTGTTATTTGTTATCATTGACTCTTTAATTTGAATCTTTCAATTTTTCTTTAGATATTAAATAATAAATAATTTAGGGGAACAACCTGTAATGATGTAATAAAACATCAATAAATGATATGATGAATGAATTAATTATTTTTTAAAATATGAATCAAATGAGTGATAGTGGGATAATGATATATTATTATGAAACAAGCAGTGAGGTAAAGATATACAACAATGTGGTTAATAATGGAGGACATAATTATTAAGCATTAATTTTTTTAACATTTGGAATTAATTTTACATACTTATTGTAATGTTAATAATAATATACATATGTAAATAGAAAGAATATATTTGTATCTCTGTCAATATAATATAGATGATTAATGGTAATGTGGTTAGCAATGTTCTGGAAATTCTATGTATAGAGTGTGAATGAAATAATAAAATGATTAGAATATATTAATGAGTTGAATATACTTTTTTGTAGTGTTGTAATATACAATTGATTTTTTTTTTCATGTTTTAGAGATGACTGTGGTGTGATTTTATAATGGTGATAATCACAACATATTTTCTCGACATTAGATAATATACATTTTTAGGTAATGTGTGGTTTTATATATTTATTATGGTGTTTATATTCCTTAATCTCTACCACCTATTTTGGGTGAATAAATATAAATCTATATGTGGTTTGGTGTTTTATGTGTTTTCTAAATGAACTTGGTGGTCCGGGATACAGCTTGCTGACTAGTCCCCCTTCCCCTCTCACTCATCCTTACATAGTATGGTATGTATCAATAACTAGGACATAATGGACTAAGTTTAATGGGTATGTATATATATATATATATATATATATATATCAGTTTTTATGAAACAATGTTATGATATTTATGTGTATACATGTTTTATTGGATTAAGGTTATGTTATATATTTATGAATCAGTTTTAATGTTTTCTGGTTGTGATATGTGTGTATATATAATAGATGTAATGTATTAAGGTATAAATGTATATATATAAAATCTATAATGGATGAAACTCATGACTCATGTTTATTTGGTTATCATTATGTAGATGTGTTTATATTTATACCAACTACTTGTAAGCACCTTGGGGGTGAGTCAATTTTCATGAAAAATAAAAATTTTAATCATTGAGTTCCCCTTATCCAAATAGATCATGTTCTCACTTTGGAATGAAGAATTTCAATTTTTCTCTCATCACTAATCACATTGAATATCAAATACGAATAAATAAAATTAATAAATAATAACCATAATGACATTAGATGGTTAAGCACTAATGGATAATCTAAGTATATCACACATTATGATGAGTCTGTGTAATATGAAAAACAATCATGCACTATTCGATGGATACAAATTTTTTTCCATGACCACTCTATGATAAGGTGAACTAACCTTATAAGAATTTATAAAGACGTACTATTTTCCTATGGAAGACACCCTCATATTCCCCTCCTTGTACTAATTCAATGAAGGAAAAGTTAGTTTATATATGTGAGAGTCTCATTAATTGTTTATAGACATGAAGATCACTATGAGATAAATATGAGGTGTATAAAATCCTTTCATTATAAACAACGAATTTGTTGATTTGTTAAATTACTTGATTTATAATAATCCAATACACTAAGGAATGACGTTAATGAAAAAAATTGACATTTTAATCCATTACCATCCACACAAACTATGAAAAAACAATTGTTCCTATAGATAATGATAACCCAACACTGGAATTATCATTTATATCTCTATGAATAGATGGACATAGCAGTATAACTCAATATTCATCTTTTTGAATCCTTCTCTATTAAAATAATTATATAACTCTATTTAAATTAAATGTTGATCTACATTAATTTTTTTCTCATAATAGAACAAGCCAATATGTTTTAATCTCAAATTTTCAAGATAATTGTTAGATGTTTTTATAAGAATATTCAATCTTCATGAAAATGATTTGATGGTTTAGATTAATTCATTATTCCTATAATACTATTAGCATATTATATAGGTCAAAATTTTCAAAATTTTATTAAATATTAAATATTATTCTAACATATAATCCAATATTCATGCAATATAGTCCTCTTTTAAAATTAAAACATATCATCAGAAAATTATATCAACTGAAAAATCTTGATGCATGCTACATTATATTGGTGTTATGTACTATGATTATCTATAGATTATAGAATGATATACTTCACCATGGAATGATCCTAAATTAATAAAATGATATATAAAATCCATATAATATATAATGTAAATTCCTCTAAGGATAGAAATGTGTTTTCTCAAAAGTCTTGAATATCTATTCATCTTGAACACTTTGCATGTTGTAAATTTTCTTCATGGTACAATTATTTGAAACCAAAATTGATCAAGAGTACTAATATTCTTATAAAAACAAATCCACCGTGATGGAAACACTATAATATGGTGTGGTTTGTCTTATAAATCAAACTGATCTGAATGATAATATTACCATGGTTTTATTTCTACAACCATGACAATATAGAATTGTATCAACTTTTAAAGCACTCTCACTATGAAATAACAGAAATCATATTCTCTATTTGACTATTCTATTAAATAGTTTTGATCATTCATTTCAGAATGGTCTCTAGTTTATTGACATAAAAGTCTAAAAATAATTTTTTTAATCATCTACAGATTCCTTAGGCATTGTTGGTTAACTTTTCAGAACTTCCAAAATTTATGGTAGAAACTATTTTCGGTATGGTTTTTAAATCACACCACAATCATCCACCATTCACATCTAAATAAACATAACATTTTGAAGATCACAATGTAGTCTATTATCCGTCGACATGCTTTCTAATCTCACCTGAGTTAATATTACATATCAACAATATTATTATTTTGTGAAACCTATAATATCAGTGTCTAGTACTCCAAGGAGAATCAAATTTTTGATTAATCCATATGAAAATCTTCTTTAATATCATTTGATACATTATTGTGGTGTGGTCTCTAATACTTCATTGTGGTTTTTGTTCTTTAATAAAACAATTCTATTATTTTACAAATAACTCCATGTAAAACTCCCTACTCTTTTAACTTCACAATGGTCTATAATTAGTAATATCTTCTTATTCAAAAAGTTGATCAATGTTTTTTTCATTCTCCAATATCAATGTTAATAGATGTTATGTATACTTCACTAATATTAGTTTCAATGTATATTAACTACAACAAATTCATTCAATAATATCCAAACACCATGTATTCTAATGAAAACCTTCATTCCCCATTAAAAAATCCAACCCTTATTATCAATAAATCCCATAGAAAACATATTGGATAAAATATTTTTCACCATTTTATTTTGTTTATAGAATTATAAATAAACTCACTCCACCATTTAACTCTAAATCCTTAAGAATAATATAATGTTTTGGATGTATTTTCCTCACCCACCAATTTTTAATAAAATTAAAATGGTTAATTCATTGGATGTTTCAATTTGGTTTTTATATTTTTCATTGACTATTTACCCTCATTATATTAAAATTCTTGGGGAATATTCTTATCTCCACTCCACCATTGTAAATGAAAATAAAAAATATTTTCTATAGCTCTTATTATTTGGTTCTATACCTCCTTTATATAAAATACATTGGGGTAATTTTATCAAAATTTCGCAAACATTAGAGGATAATCCTTACAACATATTTTAGAGAGACAAGGTTAATCCTTTATATATTATAAGGCTCCATGAATTACCAATATAATCATAATTTGTAAAAACCATTTCCAAATCATATTTTAATCTCCAAATTATTCAATCTCTTACCAAATTCATTCAAATATTTAGTGAGTAGATTTTCCACATAGGAATACTTCATTGAAATAAACTATATTCCTAATTTTATAAAAAATGGTGTAGGAAACAAGTATTTATGTCAACATAATAAAATATATACATGCCATTCATTAAATTCAATTAATAACATATAATTATAGATTTTATTTCGTTCTCAAAACGTCTCATTATCATAATAAAATTTTAAAATTAAAATTAGTAAGTAAAAAATAAAGTACCAAGTGTGTGAGTCATACCACATATTAAACCAATTTATTCCACATGATAAGACAAACTCACGATACCGCTTTATTTCCACGATCTTACTTTCCTTTTTAATAATTTCTTTTACTAAATGAGGCTTATATTACTTTTAATTCTCATCACCAACTCCACCATAATTTTTTCATCTCCTAATATCAAATATGGATAAAACAATTTGACTTATGGATTCCATTAGTTTGTTATATCACTCTTATTTCATTAGAATGTAATATCATTAGAATATTCAAATGATATCCCATCTTACAAAAAAAACAAAAAACTCAGGACAAATCATTTTTCAATTAGTATGTAATAAAAGTGTCATATCCCATATATAAGGACCAATTAAAATTGATTATTAGGTCCTCTTATCAACAATAGCTTAATTTGACCTTGATACCAACTATGATTTCCTCAATTCTTCTTGTTGCACTAATACAATTCCTGATTCATAATGACACAAAATTCACTATTCCAACATCAATTAGAATTATTAATGATTCCTTGATACAAATTTCTTGTTTCAATGAAATTCCATAATGGATCATATTTCCCACAAAACATAAGTCACCTTAAGAATGGTTGTGGAATTTAAATACGTGGAGAGAGGGGAAATTCCCAAACAACCACATGTAAGGAATGTAATTGTTTTTGTTAACCCACTATTTTCATCCAACTATCTTACAAAATATTATAGTTATTTACCTTATAACACAAATTCTAAAAAATTCATCAAGGATATGTACATATGAGTTCTCTATGTTCTAGAGATTGGGATTCACCTCCATTTTGAGTGTATATATACTAGTAAATGTTTCTTCTGTGGATGTTTAATCAATGTATCCATTTTCATACATTATATACCTCAAAGAGAATCTTACAGTAACAATTATCTCTTTCATTATGGTATAATTTATAAAACCATTGAGGAATGATTTGTTCTTCTCTTATTTTAATGCCATTTGAGTCACCCCTGCCATTTAATCTACGATGGGTCTTTATTCATATGCTCATCCATAATTATTATATATATTGTAGATTATTTCTTTTTCATATATTTTTTTGTATTTCCATGATGGATTCCAAGAGTAATAATTTATTTGTAATTTTTGAACATTTATGTGTTCTACATATTTTCATTCCTCTAATATAGTATATATATTTTCCAAAAATAAATATTTTATTTTCATGAAATATATCTTCATATTTGTTATTTGGATATGGGATTTGTTTATGATGTCATTATCTCCCCTCTTGTAGCTATTTATTTTCATAATTTTACTATTACCAAAAGTAAATATCATGATAAAATAAAATATTATATACTAATTATATGGTTGATATATTATTCAAATATTTTTTTCTTCAACCTTTGAGCCCATGGGATTTTAGAAACACAGTCATGTTTTATTCAATGGTTCCATAATAGTATCACTTTGTTTCAAATTTTCATTGAGAGCCTCAACATGAAGAATTTTCTAGAAAATTTACCTTACTCTGGGATTCCATATTTGTTATTTTTTATAGTCCACATATTTTTTCTATGATAAGAGGTTTATTATTATTCCTATAAGTGGTTTTTAATCTCTTTTTAGGATCCTAAATCATTAAAAAGTTATCATTTAATGAAAGGAAATTTCTCTAACCATTATCTAGATTCCTTGCAAAATTTTATCCTCTCTCAATGTTGAATTTTTAGAGGGATAATAATTTCTTCTATTCAATATTGTAGGGAATTGTTTTCCCATTTCATGTGAAATTTATACAACTAGTATTCTTAGAAAATTAATCTTACAACCATTTTAAAAATGTATTTATTCAAGTACACCTACAATTTCATTAATTTTTTTATATAGACATGTCTTCTTTGATTTAATATTCTACCTAATGAATGATTTTCAGTTAATATACCTTCTCATATAGGTTTTTTATATTTTCATTATCATTTCCTTAGCATTATCCAGATTAATAATTATATTTAATTTCTAATTCATCCATTGAATCAACGTATGCATCAATATTCATTTGGGGTGTATGAATATATATATTTATAATAATATTTGAAGAAATGATAAAAAATTATTTATCATCGATATGAAACTAACATTCTCAATGGTGTATAAGATCAAACCCTCAATTTTGAGGTGCTGATATATATATAAATTCTATTCTACCGTTTTTTGTTTTTTATTATGCTTGTTTTCAAGTGGAGGGAAAGTCTCAAGAGAATCCTGTGGGGTATTAGTCATTTGGAATATGGAGTTACATCATGAGGTCTTTGGTCAATGCTAATAGTTATCCCTAACCATAAAACATGGTATGACTAGGTGTAAGGTCTGTTTAACTGTTCATTGGGATTTTGTTAATCTTAAAAATCAATATAAAAACTGTAGATGAATTTCACATTGTTGGAACATGGATTGTTAAAATTTATCTATAACCATGTGTAACGGTGTATCCAAGAATGTGGAGGTTAACATGATTTGTGTATGATTTGGCCAATCTTGTGGCCAAATTGTGAACCCCATAAAAATCATGATTTTCTCTAACAACCTTTGATAACATTAATGAAATTTTCCACATTTTCTTGGAAATATAATAATACAATGAACACTACTATAACCCTTATGTTTTGGTGAATCTTTCATGATCCTTTAACATTTGGTGTTTCCATTTTGATGATTGAAAGGTTATGGTAAGGATAACCATCCATCATTGATCATTATTTATTTATTCAACTTTTATGTGGTCTCTAATTGTCTAAAATATTATAATATATTATCATAATTTCTGTCTGAATCTTTAATTTAATCTATTATAGCATAAATTTAAGGTTTATATAGTGAGAGTGGAATCCATAGAGTATATTTTAGGTAATCCATATATTCATCATATAGTATCACATCATTTTCATGTGTGTGTTTGTTGTGTGGTCACACCGATGTATCATGAAATGACCTTGAATTTATTTAAATAAATTTATCAATATTTATCCTTAACATAATGAAATAATAATTATAATTAAAATAATATACAGGATGGGTGATCCTAAGAACATACTGTAGATTGATATTTGATGACAGAGTTGACAATGTGGAATGGTAAACTAGAACTGTTTTCTATGAAATAAAATGATAGTCCTTGAGATGTTTTTTTAATGTCAAATTGGTTGATAAAGGATTAAAGTTGGAAATGGATGTTATGATATGATATTTTGATTGTGAATTGAATTAAACCTTATAAAATTAATTGAAAATCATTATGTGTTTTTGGTTTTGTGAAATTTGAAATGGTAATTTATGAAAATTTGGTAAATTATTTTAGATCAGTTTTTATATGGTGAAATAGAAAAATCTCATACAATGGTAAGGTAAATGGTATTTGAGATTCACTTATATGATGAAAATGTAATCCCTCATGGATATGACATTTAAACACTCTTTTATAGTTGTTTAAACACCATTTTACTTTTTTGAAAGCACACTTGGAGAATAATTCACACGGTGAGTAGGAAAATACTATCAAAATACTCTTGAGTGGGATTACATACGATTGGAATGATCATAATATATTCTAAAAGCCATTCAACACTAGTTGAAGAAGGTAGCATATTGGGTATGGGTTCCAATGTTGGAATTTATCCCATTTTTGGGTCACTTATGGTTGGCTTTAAACTACTACACACTTAGAGACAACCAACACCATCTAATGGTAGTATAATTATAACATATTGAGATTTTGTGACTTATTATTCTTCAAATTAATTTAATCCTTTAAATATTTATTTTTTCACAAAACAATAAAGATATTTCTTTTATTTACACACTATGTCATAAATTAATTATACACTATGCCAAGGTAATCATGTGATACACCCAACATCAACATGAGTTTCTTTTTACGCAACACTCAGTTTCTGCGAAACAACACTTTACTATTATAATTATTTAAACGAGATAGATATAAAATATACATTAAAATTGGTGATATTAATTATAATAAGTACTTTTAAGAATTTTTTTGGAATTTTTTAAGGAATAAAAGAAATATTTATAATAAAATATATATATTTTTTTATAAAGTCTTTATATGGTTAAAAATAATACTTTCATAAAGGAACTACTTTTTATATCCATCTTTGAACAATAATAAAATTAATGTAAAATACACAATGAAATTTAATTTGATAAAATAAAACTAATTTTTTTTAATTCATATGTTAATAATTAGGTTAGAGTTTTGTTTTAGGATTTTTTTTGTAAAACATCATTTGTTAGATGAACAGTGAAAAATGAAAATTTTTGATTCAAAATATATTTTTATTCAAATAAATTTATATAGTTTAATTTTATTTTTGGTTGTTTTAAAGTTAAAATAGATCCCTTATAAATTAATTAATACAATTTAGGTATTTTAATATTATATTTATATATAAAATATTAATTTACATTTGAACAATCTCACTTGAAAAACGTTTTTTATCACCGCATCTGTGTGATTAGATTTAACTTGATTTTTATGCATCTGTGAATTAAATTTAAAAAAAATACATATTCATAGTTATAATTATTATGTTATATAGGTGATAATAAGATCAACTAATTTTTTTTAACAAAAATATTAATGAAATTTGCTAAAATTAATTTTAATGATTAAAGTAAAATTAATATTAACAAGAGTCTAAACTTTAGAAATATGGTCCCAAATGACCTATAAAACTTTTAAAAACACATTATATGTACATATTTCATAAATTCAATATTTATTACTATGTTATTTATGAATTTTTTTAAGTAAAAATTTGGGTACACCTAACTTTTATTAAAAATGTCAAGTGAGTCCCCTCCCTCCTTTATAAACGACCACCACCTCTACCACTTTTTTCACACATCGCAAGCCACTTTTTCTCAACCCATATCTTCTCAAATATATCCCCAACATTCCTCCTCTAAACTTATAATACTATACTTGGGAAGAAATCCATCCACAGAAGCCCTTTGTTGAAAATAAAAAGGAGTTACCCAAAGAATAGGTAACACCCTTCCTCAAGCAATTTTATTTTATTTCCCCTCTCCACCATATCCAATATTCTTATTACAATATTATATAATAAAATATCCCCAATAAACTGAGTTTTTTTATTATAATCATTCTATCTAAACATATACACACTTCTATTTAATGTGTAATGAACTTCCCATTCTTGTGTAGATAGAACTGTCATCTCACGAAATGATATAGTTTGTTTTTCCATTACCACCTTTCATGGAATGGAATTATGATAGACATACTGGTTATATATGATATATGTGATATTTATAATTATTATTTTTTATTTAATTTTTATACCGATCTAAACTTTATGCTTTCCATTCTGTATAACTACGATAACATCGTTTGTGGAAGTGTGGACTACCGCCTCCTCAAAGCGGTGTGATTCTTTTTTAATTTTTAATTGATGTATTAAGGATGTATTTAGTAATAGTATATAAAATATATTAAATAATAATTCTAATAGAATTATATTGTATATTAATATACACATATGTCATTTAATTCATTTCATTCAATTTGATAGAAATGAGAATGTAGTGTTCATGCGTTGGTACAACCTACTATATCCATTAACGGTGTATTTAGTTTAATATTTCAATCATATATAGATTATTATAAATAATTATATACTGAATATATTTCATATTTATACAATTTTTCTTATTATTTATATAAATAAATCATTATTAATGTAAGTGGATCAAGAAAAACAATCCAAGAACATATACAAAAAACAAAGCAGATATTACCCGAAACATAAGATTGTCATGGTAATAAATAGATAATATAAAGTCATAACTAAATCTAATATGGTATTAGATTTAATAGTATGTTTCTACAGTATATGTATAATAAACTTTTATTTATTATGTTTGATTTTATTATTGTGTATAAAGAATATCTAGATATTAGGTAATGGAATTCTGTCTCACTTTTTATTTCCATGAGATTAATTCCATAATCACTACTCACTTATTTTGTGTTGTATATAGTGTATGATCATGTTTTTAGATGTACTTTTCTCTCTTAATTATTTTAGTTTGAAACGAAATGGACCATTCCTATTTATATATAGTGAGCCTTTATTGGTTAAAATGACATAAAGTTTGGTGTTGTATACTTGTTAAAATTAATGGAGTCTGAGTATAAATGGGTTAAGTGTTAGAGATGGGTTCAGGGTGAGATTGGAGGCTTTATAAGGAAAATGGGATGAAATAAATATACAAAACATTTACACGTTGTATAATTATTAATGGGTATTAAATAAATAAATTGTAGGCTATAAAGACCCAAGTTTGATGCACATGGAGAACACCTTTCTTTTTTGGAATACCAAATACAATAAAAAAAATAGATGCCCAAATACCGTATTAGTTTAGTGTATTTTGAAAATCTGAACACATTCTTTTATATTGGTTAATGATCATCAATATCTCATATAAAGATCTTCCCCCATTATATTTTTAGCCCAAAACCATTATTTATATCCTGTGGAAAAGAAAAGGTGCAAAGGGTGAGCTAAAATTCTCAGTAAGGGTAAACATGGATAACCTAAAACAAAAAAAACATAATAATACATAAACACAGATATAATGCTTCAATATGAAAATATTGAGTCATGAAATATGTATTTGCAGTTCGTAAGGCATAAACCATAAATGAACATGAACCATATTAAAAAAACTTTAACAT
The DNA here is from genome assembly GCA_963277665.1 of Viscum album. Lineage (NCBI taxonomy): Eukaryota > Viridiplantae > Streptophyta > Magnoliopsida > Santalales > Viscaceae > Viscum > Viscum album. Next base: position 1,808,297,931 of record OY728152.1, on the reverse strand, counting down.
AAAGCATGGAATTATGGAAAAAAATAAGAAAATAATATGATTTCCATAGTAGCCAATTAATTGCTTCCAAGGCAATCATAATGGACAGATTCCATTACTAAAATAGGTTTACATACCCTTCCTGCCCTGTATTTATAAATCCAATTTTCTTTCCATTCCATCCCTGTATTTCTGAACAAGATGTACTTTCCATTCCATAAATGTTTTTCTCATGAGATATTAATCTTCACCAAATGCATTGGAGGGAGATATTGGTCCCACCTATCTCATAATGAAATCATTCATACATGGGTCACAAAAACATTAACCATTCATCTTAGCATGACACGAGAAATAAATTTTTTTTCTTAAAAATGATTACATCATAACATAATCCACATAAAATATTATTCCATCACCTTCACAATAAAATCATAGTAATAATATGAAAAGAACCATAAAACAATTTAAATAGTTTCATCATAGATGGGAAATATTTTTGATAAATTGGTTGAACATAATTCTTGAGTAAAATATCATTTATTCATTAAAAACGTTTTCTTTTCTCTAAATTCCACGCATTTTTAAAAGGAAATGATTTTATCTGAAAATAAACATGAAATCATTTAGAGGAATTCTTATACAAATAAGGCATCAAGAAAATGTAAAAATCCATTAATACCATATAAGTTAAAAAAAAATCTCCTTGTACTTTTTCTAGAAAAGTAAAAAAGTATCTTGTATAGTAATAAAAATAAAGATTCCTTCCAAAAGATGTTATAAATGTCAGAAAGGTTAAACATTACATTAAACATTCATAGTAGAATAATGAACATTTTAATAACACATTTTTAGAAAACATAAACATGGATGATAAATATACCCCTAGAAAATACATACATATAAAAAATCAAGAATAAAAATGATATTGCACTATTATCCCTTACCATTGGTTCGATATGCTTCAAATGTGTCCGAACCTCATCTTCTTTGATGTGATCTCTTTAGATCTCCTCTTAATGGAACTATATTTGGTGTTTTTATAAGGAAAAAACATCTGTAATATAACTAGAGATGTTGAGAATATAAATTGGTAGGTTATAGGTGAACATAAAGGATTAATTAGTTTTGGAGAAATGAGGGATGAGGTTCCCTTTTATAATTTGGGTGAGGGGATCTTTTCAAAACCTCGAATGTATTATTTTATAAAAAAAAAATCAAAACCCACTCAAAAAACCTTCTAAATGTACCAATTTCGTATATGGGATGATATAAGGTTGTAATATCAAAATCTAATACATTTTATACAATTTTATATGTCTATTCAAGCCTTATCTTTTTAAATTTAACACTTAGTTATTCTATTTCATTTTAAGGGGAAAATATTTCAATATTAAAAGGGTAATATATTTAATTATTTCAAGTAAATTACATAATTAATTAATAATTAAGTAAAATTTCACCATATAATAATTATTATATTTTTAAAATGTTTTATTATTTTATAATAATTAAATGAAACATTATTTTGATAAACAACAAATAGTGTCAATTTTGACATTATAAATGTTATTGAATTTTAAAAAATATCAGGATAATATGTTAAATTTTAACCAACAATTTTATTATATTAATAAGATGTCAGGGGTATCTATAAAATTCATTGGACATATTAATTATCCCAAAATATTTTAATTTTTATATTTTTAATAACATTTATTTGATATCTCCATTAATAAAATAATTGCTACAATGTTTTTTGGTAATTATATAATATACTTATTTGTTGAAAAAAAACTTAAAATAAAATAATATAACGAATATATATTTAATATATTTAATGGGAATATATATAGTTGAATTTATCTGCTATAAAATCAAACATTAAAAATGTTATAACCACTAATGTTTGAATGTGACAACTTTAACACTACATTAAATAAAATAATATAAAGGTCATAATCTATTATATTAGGCTCAAAATAGCCACTATCCTAACTATTAGATTATTAGGGTTGATATATACTCGACCAATAAGATTTGGTCATGTTTTGGAATATTTTTATTGTAATTAGTATTTTAATAATAATTGATTCGATGATTTCTCATCAATTATTTAATTTTTTCATCCTCATTGAATAATATTTTAACGTAATTATTTATTTCCTAAAAATTAAAAATATATTAACATGATATAGTTAATAATTTTATATTTTCATGGAATATTTATGTTTGAAGAGATCACCTATTTGTCCATGTATTAAAATTATTATACTTTTATGAAATGTGAGTTTGAAATTTTGTCACTTTCATTGGTTTTATTAATATTTATATTATTTTCATGGTCAAATGGACCTTAAATGACTATTTTTGGAACCATAGATATTAATAGTAGAATTTTATTCATCTAATTGGATTTGGGAATGTTTTTTTATTAATTTTTTGAATTTATAATATTATTTGTTACACTAATATACCCGATTTAAATGTAACTGTGTTAAAGAAATATTATCATAGTTACAATTCATAATATAAAGAAATAAAATTATCCTAATAATATAATTTGTACCCAATGATTCCAAATATAGAATAAATTTTTAAATATTAAAAATACCTAAATTTCAGTAATTAATTTAAAATTAATCTCTTTGTCAAAATGAATAAATAGGGTTTAGATTAAAAGTTAAAACATTGAAAAATATTGAAATATTTTAACATATAAATTCAATGTAAAATTATTGATAATTTACAAAATTTTATTAAAATATAAAATATATTCTATTTATATTTTAAAACCAATCAATAATTTAATTTAACCATATAAAATAACTATATGAAAAATGTCGTCTTCAATTAAAATTTAGCGTATTTTTTTACTATTCATCAAAATATGAAACTTATCAAAAAATATAAAAAATTAATTCTAAGTTAAATTTTATGTCATGATTCAAATCATTAAGTTTATTTTTTCAAATTTAAATTATAAAAATTTCAAAAACTGTATTTAATATGGGTATTCCATCAAAAGAAGACAATATAACATTTTTTTAAAAGTACATAATTTATCAGAAAAAATTATTTTGTTAATATATCATGTTCTATAAAATATATAAGATAAATTTTTATGTTATATAAATTAAAAAAGTGGTTAACACTATTCATAAAAGCTAGATTATATACCACTAAATATTAGTATTTTAATAATATATTTTTGATTAGTGAAACTCAGTATTGCGTAAAATGTAAGTTATCGAGGAAGGTCGCTCATGCGTGTAACACATTACAAGGCAGTGTTGCATGTAGTGAAAGCTTCCTTTGATGTTTCATATAAAATTATCCAAAAACCATTATTTTATTCATTGAAAAAAATCATTAATCAGTGTTTCATGCATTTAATTTTATCAAAAGAACTTAAAATTTTTTGTAACAAAAACAATGAATAATGTTGCATTTATTGTAAGATAATACAGTGTTTAATAATAATTTATCTCCTAAAATATCATGGTGTTACATTCTAACACCCTTAAATTAATTTCGACCTCAAAATTCACTGGGTTTATAAAAGGTTTACAATTTGAAAGTTTATTTTATAGAAAACTACATCATAAAAATGAATACTAAAACATAATTTTAAAAAGGAACGTTAAAAATGTAACGGTTACCCATTGTAACTCATCAATAGGATTCCACAAAAGAGAACATAGTTGGGTAGTAAAAACATGGATACAGTAGTGAAATCTAACCGTCATGTTTTGATGGATAGTGATAGAGAATAAGGTTTGGAGAAAGTTAACTATAAGAAAGACATAAATTTTCAATGATTTAAGGGACCATATTATTCATTAGATAAGAAGGTACTAGGATAAATTTTTTGGGTTTAAGATCCTTTTTCAAATAGTTCCTGATTTTTTTCATAAGGAGAAATACTTACTTGATTTTAGTAAAATCTAACCGTTTTTCATTCCCAGAAAAATTTAAACTTAATCTCATATTTAATGAAATGAAGATGAATTTTTCATTCATGAAGTGTTTTCCGATAATGTGATAGAATTACATGTCCTTCCATCCATCTCAAAAATAAGTTTAGAATAGGTTATTAAACATGCATATGTCCACCTACAGTGAGATAATACATTAATCTAAAAAACTTCAACCGAAATATAACTTATATTATCCATAAATGGAGAACCTTACAATCCTTCCAAAAACAGGAAATCTAAAAAATTATAAAGAGGTGAACTAAATTGGTTTATCATTAATCTCCCATATCACATAATGTACTTCTTGGTTGCCACATTCAAAAAATTTCAATACCTTAGTCATGAATTCTCTAAAAACATGGTAACAACTTGCATTATCATATATCCTTATTGAGGAAATTCATGTTTCCGTATTCCAAAAATTATTGGATATATTCCTTAAGTCACAAAAAGTTGTGTACTTCATCCATGATAGCATAACCATCTTATTAATAAATCCATAATTAGATCTCAAGAAACTATAATAATTTAATTTACTTAGTAAAATCCAACATATCTTATTCCGGGAATCATTATCTTAACATAAAAGACATATTAAGGGTTATCATTACCATAATCATGTATTCTAAAAGTATATCACCTTTCCTTTAAATCAATTTTTGGCTCCTTAATTAAATTCAACATATCATTTAAAATAATTATTAAAAAACTTTCACTAAAAACACTTATATATTTCATGATTCATAAAACATAATCTTTGAATTACGAAACATAGAAAACTAAATCATCAAAAATTATTCTTAAACTATTACTCAGGATCCATCATCTTCTTCTTCCCTAAAATATAAATCATTTATTGAGGTTTCTCAACCTCACGATTCTTAGGTTTATTATAAAAAATAGTGTAAGAACATCACTTACCATTCACAGGTCATTTACAATCCCATTAACCATAGTTGTATGACCAATACTAATACAATAATCATTATTCTCTTCATGACATTTCCACTAATGAAATCAATATTCATAATTCCTATAATTTTCACATCACAAACATTCAATGGTTAACCATGTTCAATATAGTTCAAGATATTGACTAATACTAGAAGGAAAAGTGTGATAAATACATATCAGAGATTAAAAATGCATAAGTAAGTTAAATAACTAATAATAGTTAAATATATGATATATTAGGTTAAATCCTATTTTATTCATGATTATCACAAAACTCTAAGATTTTAAACTATACATGAATTATCCTAAGGATATCCCTATATTATTCCTTAGAAATATCTCTAGGGATCTCACTAAAATTTTCAAATCCTAGTTTCCAAAGATTGAGTAAACCTTCGCTCGGATACCAACTATGAAGACCAAAGTTTGACGTACATGGACATTACATTTCATTTATAGAATAGATAATACATTACATAAATATACTCCCAAATACCGGATTAGTTTATTTTATTTAGAAACCCAAAAAATATTCTTCTAGCTTGGTGAACAATCTTCAAAATCTCACATTAAGAACTTCCCCATTAGTTTTCGTTCCAAAAACCATGCTTTATATCCAATGGAAATGAAAATGTAAAAATGGTGAGCTTGGATGATCAGTAAGGTTAAACATGAAGAACATAAATAAAAACATAAATGTCAGAATGTAAAAACATGAATATAAAGATTAAATATCAAAATCAGGTGTCATGAAATAATACTTGGTAGTTTGTAAGGCATAAATCATTAATGAATGTGAACCATGATAAAATAAATTTGATATAAAGCATGGAATTGTGGAAAACAAATACGCACATTATATGATTTCCATAGTAACCAAGGAATTCCCTCCAAGACCATCATAGTAGACCAAGTCTATTATTGAAATGAAATTACTTAGTATTCCATCCATGTATTACTGAACCAGATTTACTTTTCATTTCATCCTTATATTAATTAACTAAAATAACGTTATGTACCATCCATGTTTATATCCTGAGATATAAATCATTACCCAATGCATTGGAGAGAGATATATGTCCCACCCATATCATAATGAAAATATTCTTACATGTTCCACAAAAACATAAACAATTCATCATAGCATAACTCGAGAATTAAAATGGGGTTCTTATACATCATTCAATCATAACATAATCCATATAAAAAATCATTCCATCATCAAGAAAATCAAATCAAAGAAATAATTTGGACAGAAAAACAACCCTATTTAAAGATATGTATCTTAGATGGAAAATAACTTTGATAAAATGCTAGAACTTAATTCTTGAGAAAAATATCATTTCTTTTTTAGAAATGTTATGTTTTGTCAAAATCCCACATAATTTTAAAATAAAACAATTTAGTTGAATATAAACGTGAAATCTTGTAGAGGAATTTTCAAATAAATAAGGCATTATGAAGATATAAGAATCTTTTAATACCATATAAGATAAAAAAACTTCTCTTCATACTTTTGTCAAAAAAATTAAAAAATCACCTTGTATGGTGATAAAAATAAATATTCCTTCCATACCAAGTAGTAAAAGTCAAAAATGGGTAAAAATGATTTTAAAAATACATTGTTGAACAATAAAAATTTTATGAAAACTTTTTTAGAAAACATGGAAATGGATGTTAAATAAACCACTAGTATATAGTTACGTATAAATAATATTGGATAAAAATAATATTGAAAAATTATCCCTTACCTTAGGTCTCATATGATTAATATGTGTCCAAACCTATTCTTCTTTGAAGTTATCACTTTAGACCTCATGTTAATGGAACTAGAGTTGATATTTTGAGAACAAATTCACCAATATAATTTAAATAGGGAAGGGGTGAAGATAAATTCATACGTTATAGAATAATGTATAGGCTCAATTAGTTATAGAGAAATGAGGGAGGAGGTTCCCGTTTATAATTGAGGTGAGGGGATTTTTTTGAAACCTCAAAAATATTAATTTATAATAAAATCAAAAATCACTCATAAAAACATTAAATTATCCCAATTTCAAAAATGAGATGAGATATGGTTGTAATATCATCAACTAATACATTTTAGACATGTTATCTGTCCATTCAAGCATTATATTTTCAATTTAACATTTAGTTATTCTATTTCATTTTAAATATGGTATCAAATATCTAAATATTAATAGAGTAAAATATTTACTTATTGGATGTAAATTAGATTATATATAAATATTTTAAAAAATTTATTACCATAAAATACATATTCTATTTTTTAAAATGTTTTATTATTTTAAAATTATTTAATCAAACACATTTTTGATAAAAATCAATTGTGTCAATTTTGACACTATTTAATTTATTGATTTTTTAAAAGTATCAAGATAACATGTTAACATAGAACCAACTATTTTATAACATTAAAATGTGGTCAATGGTATCTATACAATTCATTGGACATATTAATTATCCCAAAATATATTCATTTTAAAATTTTTAATAACATTTATTTGATATCTCCATTAATAATATAATTACTACACTGATTTTGGCTAATTATTTAATATACATATTTTTAGAGAAAAAAATTAAAAATAATATACAATTATGAATATAAATTTAATATTTTTCATTGGAATATATATAGTCAAATTTGTATTCTATAAAATAAAACGTTAAAAATGCTTTACTTAATAAACTATGAATGTTACAACATTAAAATTACCTTAAACAAAATAATATAATGGTCATAATCCATTCTATAAGAATCCAAATGGTCACCAGCTTGACCTTTGGATTATTATGGTTGAGATATACTCTACCCATAAAACTTGGTTATGATTTTGACATTTCTATTATTTTTAGTATTCTAATGAAAAATATTTCACTGATTTTTGTTCAATTAATTAATTTTTACATTATCCAAAAATAAAACACAAATGTAATTATTTATTTCATAAAAATTAAAAATTAATTAACATGATGTATGTAATTATTTCAAATTTCCATTAAATATTTATTTCTTATGATATAGAAAAGTTATTCTTATATTAATACTATAATACTTATAAGAAATTTGAGTTTGACATTTTGTCATGTTTATTGGTTTTATTAATATTTCTATCATTTTCATTGTCAAGTGGCCATTAAATGACTATATTTTGAACATAAGATGTCAATGGTAGATTTTTATTCATCCAAAGATATTTTCAGGTTTTTGGATAATTTTTGTTTCATTATAATATTATTTGTTTCACTAATTTTCCTCAATTACCACTAAATGGGTTAAATAAAAATTATTGTAATTACTATTCATTAAATTAAAAAAAGTAACCCCATAACATAATTTCTACCAAATGATTCCAAATATAGAATAAATTTGTTGATATTCAAAACCTAAAATATTCATTAATTAATTTATAATTAATCCAATAGTAGTAATTAAAAACAAAAGAGGTTTTTGTAAAAAATTTAAAACATTGAAAAAGATGGGAATGCTTTTACATATGAATTAAATGTCAATTAATGAAAATTAATCACACTGTATTAACTTGTAAAAATATATTTTTTTTATACTTTAAAACCATTCAATATTATAATTATCCATATGAATTATTTTAATGAAAAAGTTGTTTTCAATTAAAATTTAGTGTATTTGTAGTATTCATCAATATATACAATTTATATGAAAAATATAACAAAATAATCCAAAAATAATTTTATATCCCACTTCCAAAAAATAATTATATTTTATCAAATTTAACTTATAAAATTTTTAAAAACTAGAATTAATATGTGTGCACCATTAAAAGGCAGAAAAACAACATTTTTTTGAAAAGTACTTTTTTATCCGAAAAAATTGTTTTTATTCTTATATAATGTTCTAGAAAATAAATAAGACGAATTTTAATGTTATATAAAATTATAAATATTTTTAATACTATTCATAATGGCTAGTTTATATCCCATTAAACAAGAATATTTTAATAATATATCATTGTTTAGTAAAACTCGGTATTGCGTACAATGTAAGCTATCGAGGAAGGTTGCTCAAGTGTGTAATGAAAGAAAAGTAAAAGTTTCATGTGGTGAATGTTTATATTGGTGTGGAATATAAAATCATCCAAACATAGTTCTTTTATACATTGGACAAAATTTACACACAGTGTTTCATGAAATGAATTCTATCAAATGACCTTGAAATTGTGTGTAACACAAGCCAAGAATAGTGTTTCGTATACTGAAAACTAATACAGCGTTGCTTATAACACAACCTAATATTGGCATAGTGTAAAATGAAAGACATGAAATAAATTAAAAAAATCTATCTCAAAAAATATTGGGGCATTACAAAGGACATGGATTTTTTAGTAGAAACCAATAAAAATAATTTCACTACATGTAACTGGATTACACATGGTTTAAATACTCGAACACTAGGTGAAATAGTGGCTTCAAAGTAAAAGCATTGGCGTCGGGATTTTATAAAGCCATTTGAAATGTAACAACACTAACTTTTTGGTATTGGTTTTAACCAAAAGCAACGAAAAAAAAATTTTGTGCCTTTTTTGAATTAGTTTTTAAAAAACTGATGCAAAAAATGCTAGTGAAATGATATATAGTGTCATTTTTTTTTACAAAAACCAACGCCAAATTTTTTTTTAAAAATATTATATGTCATCATTATTCAAAAATATGGACGCTCTAAAATTATTTTCTAGTATCGGTTTCTATAAAAACGGATGCTAAAAACATTTAAAAAACATGGGATTACGAAACCCTCATTTTTTGGATATGCAAAACATTGTTCTCGCCTCATGATGACCCCAATGTGAACCCACAAATCCTCAGCAACCATTATTGTGGATTTTAATTGATTTTTATCATCATTTTTGGATCTTCAGTGTAAACTCATCATCATATATTCATGTTTCATCATCCACATAATTATTTCTCTTGGGAAATAATATTCTGATAGAACATCAACCGAGATATGATTTTTTTCATGATTATGGTTAATTAATACAATCAATTCTTATGATATTGAAGTGTATATGGGTTTAAAACAATTAAAAGAGAATGTTCGAATTGAGGATATATCATCATTTTTGAGTATGAATTGGGTATGTTTTTTTTTAATTTTGAAAAAAAAATTATTTATCATTTTGTTATATTTTTGAGTTATTGTTTCAATTACTTGAATGTATATGATTTTCATTTTTAATTGTTTTGTTAAAGATTGGTTATTTTGATTTTTATTATTTAATGAAATTTTAAAATGTTCTTCATGATATGATGAAATGAAAAATTTTATATGGTTTTATCATTCATCAATAAAATGTACATCAAATGTATTGAATCAATATTTTAATACCATTAAATTTATGAAATCTGCAATTCCTTTTTACACATATGATACAGAACTAATACATGTTAAATTATTGAAAACAATTAATATTAATATATCAATAAACAAAATTTATATTATATAAAAATAAAAAATTTACAATTTTCAAATTCTGAATATAAATAATTTATGTTATAATTGGATTTGTTTCATATAAATTATGTCAACATTTTATTTGATAGATCTTAGTAAATTAAAATGACCAATTTAAAATGATTGAAACAATATATGATATTTCCAAATATTAAATAATATATTATCTTTAATTAATATTGAAATTCCTTTGAAATAATATTACAAGACATTAAATATTAAAATGGTCATATTTCAATGATAATGATTTCTCATTATGTATAATAATTTATTTTAAAAAATTAATTTTATAAATTTAATTTGTTAAAATGAACATAAATTATTGGTTTATAATTTGAATATTATCATTGTGTGAATTTCTAATATTTTCTCTTGGACAATTTATTTTCATGTAAATAATGATTAATACTTTTTTACCAAAAATATGTTTTCGATAGTAGTAGGGGTATATGGAGTTACCATGGGGTGATTTACCCCTATATTAGAATGTTAATTTGTAAAATAAGTAACCATTTATCATGCATTACCACAAAAATAGTGTATAAAATTATATAAACATCCTAATATTGTAATACGAGGTGTAAAAACATACATGTAGTTAAAAAATCATTATTTTCTACTAGTAATAACACACACACACACACAGACACACACATATATATAAAGAAATTAATTAAAACCAAAATAATAGATTATTTGATAAAATCATGATTCTCTACTGAGAATTTGAAATTGGGTAATTATATGTTATTTCCACTAGATCATCATGACACACATCACAAAAAATAATTACCTTTTGTAGATTAATTTTTATTTTTTCTAGAACCATCCCTGGGGCCCGTTTCATGACTATCCCAATCCCACCTTCTATAGGCCAGGGGCTGGTGACTAGCGTCGAGTAGGCCTATCCAAGAAAGGGGTGGCATTTTCCTAAGTACCTATACACACACACATGTCTCCATGGAAAAGTGATGAAGTGAAATCATTGTGTAAACAAGTAATAATTCCACTAAGACAACCATTGAAAGTAATAGTAAAAAATGTAAAGTAAAGGGGCCATAAAAGAATCCAAATTGAAATATAAAATTACAATCTCTTGGATATCATCTACAGAAAGCACTACCTAAATGGTATGTGCAGTCAACTGTATGAATGTCTCTAAAGCATAAAACATCTGGAGGGTCACCCTGAAGCACCAACTGTCTCCGACCCACTAAGAACTCCATCAAAGATATCAATTATCTATACAAGACATGACACGTGTGGGAAAATCACTTATAGGGGTGAGTAAAAAAATACTTTTTAAGCACCCAAAACCACAAGTTTATACCACCATTCAATATACAATGGAGACTACCAAAGTGGTACATGATGTGTAGCCTCTAAGAAGTACCGTCAAGTGAGTCACTGTATTCAGCTCACACCTAGATACATATATAATGAATGCAATGTAAAATCCTAATCCAACGTGACATACTATATTCATAGAAGACATATTCCACTACTTCAATGGAGACATACTCTGAGCCCTTGAAGGAGACCTACTCTGCACCCTCGCAGGAGACCTACTCCTCACCCTTATAGGGGACCAACTCAACACTATCATATGAGACCAACTCTTCACCCACACATGAGACAAACTCTACATCTTCACAGGAGACCAACTCCACATCATTTCAAAATCCAGTCATAGGATTCCGCTATTATCATGATTATTCTGGGTGTAGCTAATCCTGGGGACAATAGGTCTTATTCTATCCTCCATAAAAAAACATGTAGTGTATTTCAAAAAATCCACCTCACTATAAGGGTCCTAACACCACAAATGGATCATGAAACAAACTTATGGTTTTAGAGTTAGGGTAATTTATCTAAAAATTGGATGGTTGGGACCGAGTCCAATTTTACCTGGTTGGACCGACCCCACCCGAGAGATCGACCCATCCCATTCTCCCAACCTGACCTGCCAGCTTTAGCCCAGCCCACTCGAGCGGGCTGGTTTGGTCCACCCGAATACAATGGATATCACATACTTATATTGTTAACATGACCAATAATCAAGCTAGCCACTCCTCCTCCAGGGGGTATGCGGGACCATGTGCCAATCAGCCGAGGTAGGACTCTGATGCATCACAAGTCCACGCTACTGCATCCCTCCATGGCTGAGGATCCTCTCATCGCACACCGCCGCACCGTCGAAGACTCCTCTACCACCAGCTGTAGTGCCAGTAGCTGTCTGATACTAGGCGGATGCACCGCTGTACACATCTACCGGCTCTTCTTTGCGGACCTCCATCATTTCCTTACTGATCTATTTTTCAAGACAGAATCACCATTGGGATCTTCGGGTCTCAATCTTAACTACTTTGGTCATGATCCTTCTCACCTCCACTCCAAGGGTCTGATAGTATTCATAACCACCCTATAAAACACAGAGTAACCATGAGGTTCTGTCGATGAAAGACGAAAGAACACAGAGAGAGAAGAGACAAGAGACAAGAATACCATTATAACTGACCATGTCATTGTTCGTGTCAGCCATAGTCCATTCATGTTATTATAATTATAAAGGAGAAACAAAATAATATTTAACTACATTCATCCCCATTAATCCCACATTTTTAACCATCCTGTAAGAATGATCGAACCGCAAATCAACCTTTCCGTTGATTGGTATGCATTCATTAATAGAAATAAGTATAGGGAATTGATTCCTGAAGAAATAAACCCAGTATATAGAAAAAGGATCCATCAGAGGAGATAATTATTCATTGATGGTGATCCCTCATGGAACGTCCTATATCCTTTGTTCATCAGTGCTCATCATTCATCATTTCTTGATATGAGCTCCGATCATCAAACAATCAACGCCAGATGGAGATCTTCCTTCACCTTGCCATAGGAAAACATTAGGGCTATAGGAAAAATTCACCAGTGTAATGTATTTTAACACGAGTCCCTGTATTTGTTAAATAGAGGAATCATTTTAATTCATTTATGTGTTTTAAATGTGTTTCAGCGTTAAATCAGTGCTGATTTGGCGCTTTTCACTAATGTTGAGGTACTGCATAATGTTGATGAAATAAAATAAAATAAAATTTTAAGAATATTTTATTTTTCTCCTAAATTATTCCTAAATAAACTTTTATATTCGACCCACACAGGCTGATGTAAATCCCCACCTATGGTAAACTATTTTTTTTGAGCTCAAGGGTGGCAAAAAATTTATGACCCTGTCACCCATTTAGATGTTACTAAAACCACACATGTGTGATATTTTTAATAAAATAAAAATTAGTCTGATCAATTTTTCTAGGAACCTCAGGCCTAAGTATCATGTTCTATCTTAGTTACTGGTCTCGAAATAATCCCATATTATTTTAAAATTTTTATATCGAATATCCAAGACATTATATATTTTATTTCTTTTTATCAATGATATTTCTTATTTGATTACCAATCATTTTTATTAAATGTGTTTATATTTACAATTTATTTGTTCAAATATATAATTTTAAATGTTTTTTTGTTTTAAAATATTCTCTGATTATATTGTGATATCAGGTATTGAGTGGATCTTAATTGGATAAATTTTCGAAGAACCAGTAGTGATATAAATAAAGAGTTGATGATATCATGTAATTTTCAAAAATATATCTTCAAAATGTAGATTTTATTTTCTTTGAATGTGCGATGTTTTTGAATATGAGAAACTTAAACTCCATAGAAATCAAGGATCATTTCATTCACTATGGTTTTGTCCTTAATTATACCCATTCTATCTGTCATGGTGTAATAATTTAAAATTAAAAATCTAATTTTGAGGTAAAAATGATATTGAGGTAGAAGATTTCATTAAATAATTAATTCATGATTTAAGTGTTGAACCCATTTAAAAATAGCAATTATTGAATGATTTTATAGTGATTTTGAGAAATAAGTATTCCCATGTTAATGTAAATATACAATGTTATTAACAGTTTGGATTTGAGAATAGTTACCTTGAACGAAATAAATGGTTTGAGTGATAAAAGATTCTCTAACTTACATGAGCTTTTAAAAGAGATACTTATGTAATGAAAAAAGCATCCAAATTACAATTATGAGGTGACAAAATCATTATTCCCAATGGGATTGGGTTATAAAAAGATTCATTTTCCCCAAATATTATGTGTTTTATAGGAATGAATATTAATATTTACCAAACTATCATACATGTGTGATATCACACTATAATATCGTTCAAAAAGTCAACACTGGTCATTATGTGGTATTTGAATCTAACATCCTGTAAAATCATTTTTTTTATAAATTCAAATAATTTCATCTAAAAATTTCACCCTATAATTTTGATAATTCAATGGAGATTTATTCTTAGGTACTAGAATCAAAACACCTTCTAATGAAATTTGGTACCTTCAAATAATTTTTCATTTGAAGTGTCTATTTTCCTATTCAATTGATTAAAAAAGGTTCAGATAACATTCATATGAGTAAATATCTGATAGTAACTTACATCACCTAGCTAATTCACTACAGTGGAAGATATTTGATAAAAATTTCAAGATTTTTTAAGTGAATTTATAAATATCTGAATGGGATTGTGTACAGATGGAATTCATCCATATCGGAGGGTATGATGATAACATAGTTCATAGCCTGATTTGTTGGTTTTTTACAAATTTTTAAACAAATATTTATGATTGAAAAACATGCTAGGATGAGAATGATGATTTTTATACCAAAACAAATGGGAAATGATATTGAGGTGTATCTTTCACGATTTATTTATGATTTTAAACAGCAGTAGGAGACAAGAGTTAACATTCTTGATGTATATAAGAATTTTTATTTTATTCTACATTCTATGATAATGTTCACAATAAAGGAATTTCATGCATATGGGATCTTCCCTGGATTGAGGGTTAAGGGACACAAATCAAGTCTAATTTTTAGAGAAGAGACTATATATTATCAATTGAAGAATGGGAGAAGGACATTGTACAAGGGATATAAAATATGTTATAAAATTTATCATCCTATAAATAGGTTGAAGAAATAAATTTAATGGTTTATAAGAATAAAATCTTCCCCCATGACCATTTTCAATTGAATTATATTAAGACACTGTAAAAAATATTGATTCAACATTTGGAATTAAATGAAGTTCTTATATTCAATAACTTATCTGGAAAAAACATTCTATATTTTTCTAACTACCTTATTGCGTATTTTTAGATATACAGCATAATATTGATGTTATTCAGTATGAGGAAAACATATTTGAATTTTTTATTTGAACTTTTTTAGAAATTAAATGAATGAAAAAATATGGATGGCATACTAAACTAGACATGATATCAAATGGAATATGTTTAGTGTTAGTTACCACTATGAAACTAATTAGACTATATTTAAATTCGACTTTTTAAAAATTAAAAAGAATATGAATTTTTTTTCACTGTCTTCATGGTATTAATGTACCATATAGTTATTATTAAAATATGAGGATTTTGGTGTCATTGAAGGATTATAAATTAATAGGTATGGAATCTCAAGACTATCATATATTGATGCAATAGATTCTACCGGTCACACTATGTGGTGTATTGTGGAAAACTTTTTTATAGACTATAATCAGGTTACGTAATTTTTTCAAATCTATTTGTATTAATGTCATTGATCCAAATTTGATAGATGTGTTAGAAAATGAAGCTGCTCTTATTATTTTTCAACTAGAAATGTATTTCCCACATACGTTTTGTGATATAACAGTTTATCAAGTGACTCATTTGGTGACTGAGATAAGAATATGTGGGCATGTTTATTTATGATGGATTTATACTTTTGAAAGATATGTGAAAATTTTGAAGGGATATATTAAAAATAATTATTGACCAGAGGCCTATATTTTTCAAATATTCTTATCAGAATAGGTGATTGAGTAATGTACTTATTCTCTATATAAAGTAGATGGATTTGAGGATTAAAGGAAAAGTGAATTACACATAATGATGTAATTCAGGGACATATTTACATTTTGGACAATACAGATGAGGTTCAATCAAATATATCAACAGATATTGCTAAATTAATGTTATGATATCCAAAAATAAATGATAAGTGGCTATTGATTGATCATAAAAATACATTTGTTTCATTGTTTAAAGAGAATTTCAACATAGATTTATCTCCATTAGAATCATTGAAATCATTGGTAGGAGGACCATATCTTTAGGTGATCACATGGTATGATTTCTATATTAATGGGTATACATTTTACAAAAAAAAATATGGATGATAAGATTTCCATTCAAAATAGTGGTTTAATGGTCATCACTAAAGAACTACATTATTTGAGTGAAAAAAGATAAAAAGTAAATTTCTACATCAATTAGATATTTTGGAGGTCTTGAATAGATATGGTAAAAATTATTAAATTAAATTTCTAATCACTATGTTTAAGTGCAATTGGGTTTCAATTAATATTGATGTGAAACAATATTAATGTGGATTTACAAAGGTTGAGTTGAAAATATGTATTTTCAATAAAGAACCATTTATCATGTCCACACATAAAAAGTGAAATATTTTACAACATTGAACCATTGAATGATTTGTGGTCCATCTTTTTTTGGGAAAAGAATCTATTTGGCAGATGAGGATGAGGATGATGTTATTGATTTATTTATGGCTTCTTCATCTATTATAGAATTTGTGGATAATAATGAATATGAAATAACCATAGTGAATTAAGAATGAAATGGTCATGAAAAAGGGGTATGGGTAACACTAAATTACTCTCCTAATAATCCTGTAATTATTTACATTATATTTCATTTTTTGAAATTTACAAGATAAAACTATATTATTTAATAACTATTGGACATATAATTATATATATGATTATATATATGATTTTTTCTATTAAATTTTTATATTTTATTGTTGTGGTTATAAATTTTTTTCATTTAAATACATGGTGTAAATTATTATAAATTGTTTATAGCTACACGTATGAGAAATTTTTTTCAAAAATGATATTTAAATTTATAAATGTTTCTAGAATTTTAGAAGTAATGATTATATTTAATAGTTTACAATTTTTCATTTTTTGGTTTATAAATCATAAAATAATTATTTTTTTTAACTTACACATGCATGATACTTTTTTACCTACATATTTTGGTTTTCCTATTTTTTAATTATTTACTTTTATAATAATATAAAGTTTCACAAGATTTTCATTATAGTTCCCTATTTCAATGACAGATTCAAATATAGAGAATGGGGAATATGTACTGAGGTATATTCCATTATCATATTATTAAATATATTGAAATACAATTATTTATTGAAAAAAACATTACCTTTATTAAAAATAATTTCAGTACTAATGATGAGACTTTGTCGGTAGCGTATTCTTCTTTTTATGGTTTGAAATTGATTCCTTGAGTTGGTAAATGTGAAATTTAACATTTACTAAATCTACCACATTCTTACGGAGGTGAGAGATTTATATTTTTTTATGATAATAATAATGCTACTATCTTAAATTAAACACTATTTATCAACTATATATCTATGTAGAGTAATTTCATGATTATTATTTTATATCCATATTGGAAGTCCATCAAAAATACAACGATAAATCTAATTTGTAGAACGTAATGGAAAAATATCTCAATTTATTTATTTTATCTCACTTTTGGAAAATGATGTTTTTTAAATTATTAATTATAATTTTATTCAATTTCTGATGAAATTATATTTTTTCGAATCAAAATAAATTATTAAAACATGTCTTTCTTTAGCATCAATTTGATGGAGAGACTTAAAAAAATGTCCAAAAAGTATTATGTCTTTTGGAAAGAAAAAAATGAAAACCCACACCTCATCTACGAGTTTTTAGATGTACACACATGGATGAAATCTGTATCCATCAGACATGGTGAATCCTTTCTGGTATAATAATTATATTATAATGTAAAATTTATTATATATATATATACTGAATTTCTTATTTTTTTACTTTTTGTATAACAGGCCTCTTTAAAATCCCATCCGGACATCCAGTTTTAAAATATATACCCTCATACATTATCACATAGAGGATATCTTTTAATTGAGAAAAAAATGATTGAGGAATGGTTTGAATCCTTAAGAGATAGTCTATTAGTGGTACTAATGTGGTCCAATTTGGTCCTCCATCTCCCCCACCGGCAATGAAAAATGGGAAAGATTGAGACGGAAAAAAAAGAAAAGTATCTTATAGGGAATGATGAGGAAGTGGCTGATAGAATTATAATTAAATGTTTTTTTATTTTTGATGAATTTTTCTATTTTATAAATTAACAACACTAATATACCATTTTAATTTTTTGTTTTAGGATCACCTTCAAATCTAATCATCACATTGAAATTTTATCCCTGATTGTATGATATACATCATAGCAACTACTATAGGAAAGCCAGAACACCACAACTGCATCTGAGATATGAGTTGGGTGTTAGTATTCAAAATGTTTTTGGTCATCAATGTAAGAAATTAGGAGATCCATAAATGAATTCCATAAAAGATAATATGAAATATATGAAATAATTTATGGGTGATAAAATTAAATCAACTATCCTGGGAAATTTAGAAAAATTGAAGAACCATTAATAGTCCACACAGCCTTCCCAGCCTTTCCAGCCTTTTCAGCTGGCTGCACATGTAAAGACCTGTAAATTTCAAGGAAATGTTTTTCATAAATTCTTTGGAATTTTACGAGTATGCAGTTTCTGAAGGAACCTGATTCTGAGGCCCGGTGTGTCCGGAATAATTTTCTGAAGCTTATCTCGGGTAAGTTCAGTGAACCAACGAGTGGGGTTTTCTATCTTTTGAACCAGTGCACTGAATTGAAATCTGTGGGCACTGATGAACTCGCAACACCGGTAATTTCTTAAGGGTACCTTTACCGCAGTTGTGTTTAAAGAAGGTTGTGAGATAAAAATTTGGGGTTTAGTAAAGAGGTTAAATGAATTTGTTAAAACAAATTTATATCCATGGAAGTTAAATCCTCCCATGTGTGGATATATGAGAGGTGGGGCCCACACGATCCCCAACCTCTCATCTTCCCTTAACTCTCTCCAACCCCCCCCCCCCCTTTAACATCGATTCAATTTAACATGACAACTCCCCTTATTATGACAACCCTTCACCTCCCTAATTAATATTCCATCAAGGGTTTGAAAGCTAAAAGGGAATGATAGTATTATATATTGGGGAGCATTCACTCAATTATGGGTTGGAAAATATTTTGGAGAACCTTGTGGGAAACCGCGAGAGAAATTTAGAGAGAACTTTAAACCTCGGACGAAGAAAGGTTCTTCAACGATGAGCCTTCCAAGATCATCGAGGAAGAACAATCCTTCAACGGAGATCGGATTCTGACGAATCTCTGACACTCAAGCTCTGATATGAAGTGTGAGGTGGATGAAATGATCGACGTCAACTCCATTCTCTTTCCTTAGCTCGACGGTGTGAAATGGAATAATTGAGGTAGGGGTTGTTATGTTAATGTTTTAATATTGTTCATCATCTTTATTCAATTCTTCAGTTTCATTTGGCTGCGTGATACCATCTTGACGAGGAAGGGCTCAGACTGCACGAACATGGTCTGACCCTTCCCCTCTCATTTTTTTATTATGGACGATGGAGGCGGACTGCGATTAACTAGCCGACGTCGGGCCGAGCATGAGAAGATTGTCAACGCCGGATTGTCAGGTCGCTACTAAGGTGCGGCACCATCGTGCCGCGTGGAGTAGAGCCGGACCGTGGTGGAGGGGCGTGGTGCCGGCGCGCCGTGCTAGAGAGAAGGGGTCGCGGCCAGGGTGGGCCGCATCAGAGGGAAGCGGTGCCGCTGCGCTGCGGTGGAGCTTCAGGGGCCGCGGCCGGGGCGGGCTACGGCGGCGGGGCGCGGCGCCGTCGCGCCGCGGTGGATCTGGAAGGGAGGCAAGTGCCATCAAGAGGAGGGACCCGAGGGGTCCTGCGGTTAGCCAAGGGATGGCCAAAACGGCCAGCCATTTCAAATAAACCAGGGGGTGTAACCCCCCCCCCCCCAGGACCAGCAGCTAGAGTGGGCCCCACTCGGCGCCTCCACCCCACCTGCGGTCAACCACACAACCAACCGTTTGGGCCAAGCGGGCTGGGCCGCTCCGGTCCGGCCGGACCACACCTGCCATGCCGGGCCGTACCAACCTGGCCAGGCCGCACCAACTGGGCTGGGTCGTGCCCAACCAGGCCGGACCCGGACCCGGTTCAGGCTAACCCAGGGGGTGTTGGGTCGGGTCGAAACGGGCCCCGACCCCCTATTTTTCGGACCGTTTTCGGTTAAACGGACATAAGTTGAGTTGTGGATCTACGATCGATGCACCATCAGTTGTGTAGGATTCCTCAAATCGATACGGTAGGTTCAGTATATTACACTCAAGGATTTGGCGAACTTTTGGTATGATTGGGTTGGTTCGAACCTGAAACCAACCGGGATCTCAGTGCGGAAATAGTTATAACTTGAGCACGAGACATCCGATTGACATGCCATAAACTTTGTTGGATTCCTCTTGATGAGATGGTACTTTTTTAATAAATCACCTGATGTTTGGATGTAGTTGGATTATGGACGGGTTGGAATGTACCTGGAATCCAACCAGGCCCCTGGAACGGTAATGCTAATAACTTACAGACTGGGCGTCCGATTGACGTGTCGTCTATTGCGTTGTTACCCCTATGATGAGGTGGTCATTTGAGATACTTCCACATGAGATTATGTGACAATTGGAAGTATCAAATAGTAGCTCATGGATCGGACCCTCCTGGAGACGATCGTACTAAGTACGAAGACCTTGTAGCTGGCTGAGACCTGATGACTGCTTGTCCGATTTGAGTCGGAGTGACTTGTATAGACCAGTGGGGGGCACTACTGTGGTTTGGTGGCAGACCCATGGTAGAGAACACTACTGTGTTTGGGTGGAAGACTCATGCCGGGAAGCACTACTATGTTTGGGTGGCAGACCCACGGTACTCGATAGGAGGAGTACCTCAGTAGTATAAGGTTAGTGAGAAGCGTCTCAGAGTCGTGACATGATCACTATACTCGACAGAGGAGGAGCTCTTCAGTAGTTGTGGTTTCGATATCATTAATGAAAATTCTGGTTTGATCTGAGTCAATGACCTTTGTGTTTACCTTAGGATTGAGATGGGTCACTTGATAACATAGGTATATGTATGAGCATATACCTAAGTAGTGGTTATCCATTGATTTCATAACCTTTGTGTTTCCTCAGGACTGAGATGGGTTACTTGATAACATATGTATAACTATGGGATTATACCTAAGTAAGGGTTATCTATTGAGATCCTTCTTTTTTGCTATCCTTGTTAGATTTTGTGAGACCATGAGGGTCTCGAGGTCCCTAATGAGTATCGTTATACTCACCCCTACACGGGCTATGCTCATACCTCGTTGTGTGGGATGCATACGGCAGACAACGCTGACAGATACCGAGTGTACGAGGATTGGACGGTACCCCGAGATGGTCCTGACGACAAGTCAGTACCCGGAGGTGGATCTCACGACGAGTCAGTACCTGGAGGTGGACTTCACGACAAGATGTTACTCAGAGGAGTTTGGTGGGTGAGAGCGTTAGGGAGGCTATCTGTACCAACCTTTCATGTAGGATCTGAGGTGGATGACCCAGGAGATGCTTCTATCTTACAGCTATTTTTTCTGTTGTACATTCATTCAGTTGTAGCTATATTTTTCAGATGGGTTTTTATTCTGGCACATTTACTTTTCAGCACTATCTTTTGTACTTAAAGTATTAATTCAGCTAGTACTCTGGTTTGATGTGTTTATGTTTTATAAAGGCAATGCCTTCCCAATTATCGTGATTTACGCCTTTGGTGCTAGTCTCCAGCCCCTGGCCTATGGAAGGCAGGCTTGGGGCAGTCACAACACGGGTCCCAAGGATGGGTCGTGACAAATTGGAATCAGAGGAGTCGGTTCTATCGCATAACTCAGGACTCTGATAATTCCTTTCTTTGAAGAAATAATATAAAGTATACTGATTATTGTCTTCAGTTCAGGGAGTCCAGTGTTTTTACGGAGGCCGACATATCCATACACCAGGACCCTAACTACTAATTTCCGACGTAGTGCACGAAAACACTGATAGTGTGTGTGTTTCGAAAAGTTCTAAAGTCAACTCAAACCAGGTCAGCTCACCAGGTTTAAATCATTTGATCGTGTCACATCGGTTCAAGATGCCTCCATGAAGACAGTCAGTTGGAGTTCCGATAGAGTACATGATGACGGCCCACTGAGCGATGAGGCTCCGGTGCAGGTCATTCTTGTTATGTTGGCACCTTCGAGTGGTGTACCAGCAGCACCACCACCAGTTAGGCAGTAGATTCCACCAGCCGTTCTAGTGAACAGTGCACGCCGGTAGAGTGCGTTGCATGAGTTCCAGCAGTAGAGGACTCCAAGGTTACGAGGCGAGATAGATTCCCAGGCAGCAGTGGACTGGATGGAGGTGATTGCTAGAGTTTTTCTCCTAGTTTAGACACTAGAAGAGTGGATGGTGGACTTAGCTACTAGTGTTTTCTAGTGAGTGACCATAAGGATGGACTGTTTAGTAATGGGGCTTCGGTATGTGGACCGATGCCTGAGATAGTACCTTAAGGTAGTTTTACATCTATATCACTACCTGTTGGTCAGCAGTTTCAACCGGTGGTACCGGTAGATGACACGTGTATGTTTAGTGCCTTACACGTGTTTCAACGTCAGATACCCCTCAGGTTCGGAGGCGAGCCCGACTCATATGCGGCTAAATACTGGATTGAGGAGGTGGCAGAGAGTTTTCTAGAGCTTATGCATCTTCGACAGGATGACATGTCAGAAGCTGATTATTCATCGAGGAGTACCGATCAATCTGGGTTCTCGGTGAATACGATACGATCAGTGCTTTAGAGCACGGACTTCGGAGCAAGGTGTGTTTAAGGATATCCGAGCCAGCACTTAATCCTCTATGCATTCCTACTTATGTTATGGTTATATAGAGAAACTTTGTGGTTTAATTTTCATTGGATGAGCGGAAACAGCCAGTGAATGTTAGTAGTGGGAAAGCAGGGAACAAGCGCCAGTATCAGAGACTTGGGCGTGTAAAATGTTTCAAGAAGAGAAAGTTTCAAGGACAGATGAAACTGCAGAGTAGAATACATGGAAGTAGAGATAGGAGAGCATCATGAGGTGGTGTACATTTTTAAATGTTACAACCACCCGCCTTTGGAGTCCCCGCCAGGCTCAGGGAGCTAGAGGGAAGGGGGAAGAGAATAGCTGCATGCGGTCAAGGGGTGTGACCCCAGGGCTCTAAGAATGATTTGAGGTATGGTATGTGTCTACTTCTAGTTGCCGTATCAATAGACGTAGGTACCAATCATTCCTACCTTCCACGAATCTTGTTCCAGCCCTAGAGTTTCCGGTTAAACCATTGAATTGACCCTCACATCTGGAGATACCTTGAGAGAAGACTCAATAATCACACTTACGCCGATGGTGTGATCCGGCCCTAGAGGCGAGAGTTTCGGTGGAGCCTCTTGGTGGTAGTGTCGAGGCCTTAAGATGTTATTTTAGGTATGGATTGGGCAACCACAGTTCATACACAAATTGACGGTATTAGGAAAAAAGTTTTTGGTTTATCTACAACGTTGGGATAGGGTTTTCCTTGGTCGGCGAAAAGGAAAACCCAGGAAGCACATGATGGAATCATGAATATGTTGGTGCATTTGATCACTCATGAGTTGAAAAAACTTACCGTTGTGCCAAAATTCTCCAGAGTTGCAGAACCACTTCCAGAAAAGCATTCAGGAGCTGAGGTATAGGTTTTACAGTGCACCCATTTTAGGGCGTTGGTTACATAGTTCTCTACGACGCATCAGGGACCAGACTCGGGTGTGTCCTGATGTAGAAGAGGGCAGTGATCGACTATGGTTCACGACAGTTGAGACTGCATAGAGTAGACAGAAGTCTTATACTGATAGGAGACAGAGACCTCTGGAGTTTGAGGATGGCTACTGCATCTTTATACGGGTCTCACCTTGATGAGGTCTACGGAGATGTGGCCAAAGTGGGAAGTTATCTCCGAGGTTCATCAGAATATTCCAGGTCCTTAGTGGTATAGGCAAGGTGGATTACCTCCTGGCCCTTCCACCTTAGTTGCAATGGGTGCATGACGTCTTCCACATATCTCAGTTGGGGAGATACATGCATGACCCGATGCATATCATCGACCACAGGGAGCTGGACATCGATGAAGGGGCGACATTCTCAGAGGTCCCAGGGGAGATCGAGGAACAATAGGAGCGGGTCCTACGTGGATGGTATATTCTTCTAGTGCGCATTCGTTGGTAGCACGGGAACCTCCAAGAGAGCACATGGGATCCGGAGCCTTAGATGCATGCTCAGTACCCTCATTTGTTTCCCTAGATTATGTTGTAGCATTACGAGGACGTAAAGCCCTAAGGTGGGGGTAATGTAAATACTCGTAAATTTTAAGGAAATTTTTTTCTTAAATTCATTGGAATTTTCCGAGTAAGCATTTTCTGATGGGACCTGATTCGGAGTCCCGGGGTGCCTGGAATAATTTCCTGACGTTTAGATCGGGTACATTCAGTGAACGAACGAGTGGGTTTTTCTATCATTTGAACCGATAATCAGAATTGAAATCTGAGGGCACCGATGAACTTGAAACTCCGGTAATTGCTTTAGGGTACCTTTACTGCAGTTGTGTTTAAAGAAGGTTGTGAGATAAAAATTTGGAGTTTAGTAAAGAAGTTAAATGAATTTGTTAAAACAAATTTATATCCAAGGAAGTTAAATCCTCCCATGTGTGGATATATGAAAGGTGGGGCCCCCATGATCCCCAACCTCTCATCTTCCCATAACAATCTCCAACCCCCCCCCCCCCCCTTAACACCTCTTCAATTTAATGTGACAACTCCCCTTATTATGACAACCCTTCACCTCCCTAATTAATATTCCATAAAGGTTTTGAAAGCTAAAAGGGAATGATAGTATTATATATTGGGGAGCCTTCACTCAATTATGGGTTGGCTAATATTTAGGAGAACCATATGGGAAACTGCTGGAGAAATTTAGAGAGAACTTTAAACCTCCGATGAAGAACGGATATTCAATGACGGGCCTTCCAAGAACTTCGACGAAGAACAATCCTTCAACGAAGGTCAGATTCCGTCGAATCTCCGATGCTCAAGCTCTGATTTGAAGTGTGAGGCAGATGCAATGATCAGCCTCAACTCCATTCTCTTTCCGCGGTTCGATGACGGGCAACGTCATAATTGAGGTAGGGGTTGTTATATTCAAGTTTTAATATTGTTCATCATCGTTCTTCTATTCTTGAGTTTCATTTGGTTTCATGATACCATCTAGACGAGGAAGGGCTCGGACCGCATGAACACGGTCCAACCCTTCCCCTCTCATTTTTTTATTATTGACGATGGAGGTGGACTGCGAAGAACCGGCCAGCGTCGGGCCGACCACGAGTGGATTGTCAACGCTCGATTACTGGGTCGCCGCTAAGGCGCGACACCATCATACTGCGCGTAGTAGAGTCGGACTGCAGCCTAGCTGAGCCGCGGCGGAGGGGAGCGGCGCCGTCACGCCTCGCCGGTTGAACAAAGTCACGGGCTATGGCTGGGGTGGAACTGGAAGGGCAGCTGGTTGTCCCGACCGTCGATGCCATCAAGAGTTGAGGCCCGAGGGGTCCCGCGGTTACCCAAGTTCCGGCCAACACGGCCGACCGTTTCAAAGAAACCTGGGGGGAAACCCCCTCAGACCAAGGGCTAGGGCCGGCCCCACTGGGTGCAGCCACCCCGCCTGGTCGGTCGGCCACACGGCCAAACTTGTGGGCCAAGCAGGTCGGGCCAGGATGCGCCCAACCGCGCCAAACCCGGACTCGGGTCGGGTCGACCCAGTTCGGGCCAACCCAGGTGGTGTTGGGGCGGGTCAGACTAGGCCATAACCCCCTATTTTTCAGACCGTTTTCGGTTAAATGGACATAACATGAGTTTGGACCTATGATCAACGCACTGTCGGTTGCATAGGATTCCTCGGATAGAGATGGTCGTTTCGATATATTACACTCAAGGTTTCGGCGAAGCTTGGGTTTGGACGGATTGGGTCGAACCCGAAACCAACCGGGCCCTCGGAGCGGAAACGCTTATAACATGAGCTCCGGACGTCCGATTGATGTGCTGTCAACTTTGTGGGATTCCTCTTGATGAGATAGTTCTTTTGGAATACTTCACCGGAGGTTTGGATGTAGTTGGAGTATGGCAGGGTTGGATTGTACCTGAAATCCAACCGGGCCCCCCGAACGGTAATGGTAATAACTCACAGACCGGGCATCTGATTGATGCGTTGTATGTTACGTTGAGTCCCCTATGACGAGGCAACCCTTTGAGATACTTACACATGAGATTACGTGAAACTTGGAAGTATCGACCAGTAGCTCGTGGAGCGGACCCTCCCTGAGACGAGCGTACTGAGTACAAAGACCTTGTAGCTGGCTGAGACCTGATGACTGCTTGTCTGATTCGAGTCGGAGTGACTTGTATAGCCCAGTGGGGAGTACTACTTTGTTTGGGTGGTAGACCCATGGTGGGGAACACTACTGTGTTTGGGTGGCAGACCAGTGGTACTCGATTGAAGGAGTACCTCTGTAGGCTATTAGGGGGAGCACTACTGTCTTGGGGTGGCAGAACCATGGTGAAGAGCACTACTGTGTTTAGGTGGCATACCTGCGGTACTTGAAAATAGGAGTACCTCAGAAGTCTAAGGTTAGTGAGCAGTGTCTCAGAGTCGTGATAGGATCACTGTAATCGATAGAGGAGGAGCTCTTCCGCAGTTGTTGTTTCAATATCATTAATGAATGTCATGGTTTGAGATGGGTCAATGACCATTGTGTGTACCTCATGATTGAGATGGGTCACTTGATAACTTAGGTATATGTATGGGCATATACCTAAGTAGTTGTTATTAGTTGATTTCATAACCTTTGCGTTTCCTCATGATTGAGATGGGTTACATGATAACTTAGGTATAAGTATGGGCTTATACCTAAGTAAGGGTTATCTATTGAGATCCTTCTTTGTGGTTATCCTTGTTGGATTTATTGAGACCTTGAGGGTCTCGGGGTCCCTACTGAGTTTCATTATACTCTCCCATGCACGGTTTATGCCCGCACCTCATTGTGTTTGATGCAGACGACGGACATCGCTGACAGAGACCGAGTGTACAAGGACTAGACAGTACCCGGAGGTGGACCTCACGACAAGTCAGCACATGGAGGTGGACCTCACGATGAGTCAGCACCCGGTGGTGGACGTCACGATGAGATGGTACTCAGAGGAGGTTGGCAGGAGAGAGCATTGAGGAGGCTATTTGTACCTACCCTTCATGTAGGATCCGAGGTGGACGACCCAAGAGCTGCTTCTATCTTCCAGCTATTTGTATTTTTTGTTGTACTTTTGTTCAGTTGTAGCTTCACTTTTTTATTGGGTTTATATTCTGGCTGATTTACTTTTCATCACTATCTTTTGTACTTAGTGTATTACTTCCTCTTGAAATCTGGTTGGATGTGTTTATGTTTTATAAAGGCAATGCCTACCTTGTTATCAGGATTTACGCAGTCGGTTACTTACTCTTGTACTCTGGTTGGATGTGTTTATGTTTCATAAAGGAAATTCCTTCCTAGTTATCTGGATTTACGCATTTGGTGCTAGTCACCATCCCCTGGCCTATGGAAGGCGGGCTTGGGGTAGTCAGGGCACGGGCCCCGAGGACGGGTCATGATAGCACAACCTACATAGCACTCCCAGCCAAACCTACTTGTCATGCATGCCTACTGATATTATCCACCTCCTCACATAGAGCCCACCATATATTATGAGTTCTATTATTGAAATCCTTTGGTATATATTGTTGCATTCATAGTGATGTATTTTTGGGGGGGGTGTCTTTATATCACCTTCCTTTTTAGATGGGAATGGTTAAAGTAACAGTACATAATATTATTGACATTCTTCTCTACTAAAATTTCTTAATGGGGAAGTTTCTAGAGATGGAGATTTTACTGGTCATTTTTTACTTTTTCCATTTGGCCTTCATCATTATCTTTCATATTAGGTACGAATTCTTTTAAATATTAATTATATCTAATTGAAAAATTCTTACGTATTCCTCTTCCATTTTATGTATATTAGAGTATCTAATATCAAATGAAATAGAACAAAAGAATGAAAATGTTTAGGAACAAACAAATGTAGATACTTCCTATTTTTATGATGGGATACAAAGATTATCTCAGGCATCATCTTCCCTGGATAATATCTATGGGATTAGTATGATGTCCAATATTTTTGAAAGATACTACACAATAATAAAATTCATCAAATATATCATGGATCTAATTGATTTTATAGATCCCATCATTACTATATTGCATTTTTTCATGTAAGTAAATTTTTGTGTCATTTTTTTCATTAAATAATTATGGATTAAATTGACTAACTATATTACTTTTTTTAATTAGGTAACTATACAAAGTTCATAAAAAACAAGGGAAAATTTTTTTAGGGATCTATAGATCCCTAATTCATTTTAATGTTTATGCAAATTGTGAAGAATGGCCATAGAGTTACATATATATGCATGAGATTATCATATATGGAGATTGGGTATTGGTTTTTTCCATTTCTTGATGGGTATGAATACAAACATAAATATGAAACAATGTTCATTATAATTTCATTAATTATGAACTTTATGTATTGAGGGTGGAATTGGATGTTAGGAATATTCTTCCTAGGTGAATGCACATTATATTGGATTTTTTCTTTATTATGTAGTGTTCATAAATAATTTACCACCTTGTTATACCTAATATTTTTATTCTTTTTCATAAGTTAATTTCATTTAATTATTATTGTATATACATCTACTATTATATGATACATATGAAAATTTAGGTCATGGTTTTTTTATCCAAGATAACTTGTCGATAAATAACCCAAATGAAATATAATATGTGAATGTAAGGTTAATTTTTTTTATATTAGAAATTATTCTATTTTTTCTTATATATATATTTATTGGTTTTTATGATCAACTTATTTTTTTATTACTGAAATGTCATTGTCAACAAGGATATGATTGTTTTAGTTATTATTTTCCATGATACATGTATGCGATAATCATAGTTGGGGTAACTACTAAACTTGATAAGATTAATTATATAAATTATTTTATATATTGTTTCATAGTTTTTTGTTTTTTAATCTTAATTCATTCAATGTTATTATATACATTCAATGATGCGAGTATGATATGAATGATGAACTTACCCATCTTTGATGTTTGTTTGAGAAGTATTTGTTATGTATAATTAGGTTTTAATTTATATATATTCTAATGTTTATGATTATTATTATATTTTCATAATAAATAGTGTTCAAAACTAATTAATTTTTTATAATAGGTGTTTGACATAATAGATTAAAAATAATGCTTCAACCTCAACTGAAAATGACCAGGTTGTAAATTTCATGTCTGTGTTTTTTATTCTTCATTATAATAAAAATGTTAAATAATTTTTTGATTAAAATGTTAAAATTATTTTCTCCTTATATGTTTTTAGTCAATGATACATTCTATTTGATGGTTGAATTTTTTTTTATATTATTGGTATTTTATTTATTTTTTGGAGTAATATTCAAAATTTTATATTTTTTTACATATGTTGTCAGTTTTCATCAAAACACCAGCCAAAAAGTTAAAAAAAATTGTTTTTTTCAGCGATTGTTAATATTAGCATCGATATTTTATTAAACCAGGGTTGAAAATCCGTTTTTGGTGTTAGTTTCTTTTAGAAACTGCTCCAGAAAATGCAATGTTTTCACATTTTTTCCATCAGTTTAACAAAAAACAATGACAAAAACCCTGTTTTCAACATCACCATTATAGACATTAGCAAAAAACGGACAATAAAATTTAAAAATACCCAACTTAAAATCATTTTTTAATAAGTTAAAATACTATTTTAAACATGTTTTATGGCTGAATTATCAAAAGTTATTTTCATTTTGTAACACCTTGATAGTTATAGGAGATAGATTTTTTTAAATTTATTTGATTCCATGTGTTGTAAGCTACACCAAGATAAGATTATGCTATATAAAACACAAGTTGAGCTTGCTGTATTTCCAACATCATGTTGGTCTTGTGTTAAATCCAATTTCAAGTTCTTTTGATATAATTCATTTGACATTAGATGAAGTTAAAGTAAACAACTGAATATTAGAATGTTACATTATAACATAGTAATTTTAATGTCGGGTATGAAAAATATTATTTTCATTATGAAATTATGCTTAATTATTTGTTGAACAATTAATTATAAATGAAAATAATACCATTTTTAAAGAAAAGGAAGTGATATTTATGAAAAAATATTTAATTGGAAATAAGTGTGGTTATGAAATAATAAAATCAATCCTGATAGATTTTATTAATAAAATATATTTTTAATATATCCAATATAATGTATCAAATTCATCTTATATTGTTTCTAGACATAATATGTGAACGAAATCAAATTTTTAGATAAAATATGTAATTTAAAGAAAAATAAAATTTTATTGTCTATTGATGGCGCACCCATTTTAAATTTAGATTTTTAAAATTTTATATATTCTATTTAGAAAATATAAATATTATTTTTATTTATGATATAAATTTTTTTGGATGAAATTTTGATATTGTTTTATGAGTTTTATGATTTGATTAAGATTATAAATATATAAAATTTTAATTGAAAATAACTTTTTTCATCAAAATAATTTATATGGTTAAATTATATTATCGAATTGTTTTAATATATAAATAAACTATATTTTTATCAATTAATATTATGAATGTAACTGAAATTAATTTTACCATTAATTTAGATGTAAAAAAATTTTATTCTTTTCCAATATTTTTACTTTTAAAACTGTTTTTTTAATCTGAAACCAGGATTAATTTTAAATTATTTACCAAAACTTTTTTTTCCTAAGTTTTGAAAAATTTATTCCATATTTTGAATTAGTATTTCTAAATAATGTAATTTTTTTTTCATATTTTGGAATTATGAATAGAAACTTTGGTAATTTTTATTAATTCCGTAAAAATATTTGGTAGTTAAGGGTAAATATAATCTTAGAAAATTACTCTTACAATTTTTTTAATATAATTGGATTGGCGATTTTGTTACCTAAATCATCATTGCGTAGAAATGGTTCCTTTTCAAAGCCACATGGGATAGATTAAGACATTTAATATATTTTATTTAAAGAAAATATAAATATGTCTTATTCAAATTTTAATAAATTAATCATTTCTTAAAATAAGTTTCAATATACGATAAATTAAAATATAGATTCTCATTTTAAAGCTATTTTTTTATTATAAGGTAAATTTATTTGTAATTTTTCAG
This sequence comes from Viscum album, assembly GCA_963277665.1. Classification (NCBI taxonomy): domain Eukaryota; kingdom Viridiplantae; phylum Streptophyta; class Magnoliopsida; order Santalales; family Viscaceae; genus Viscum; species Viscum album. The sequence goes on along the minus strand of OY728152.1, from coordinate 1,808,265,909 downwards.
AAATAAATTATTATATTAAATGATTATACATTAACGATGCATAAATTATTTAATTGATGAAAAAATGATAAAATATTTTTTATTAATATAATAATAATCATTAATGGACCAAAACACTTGAAAACAATATTACTTGTCGAGTATAATTTGGCCAAAATCATCCAAGGGTAGAGTTATTGACCATTTAAGGCCATATGAAAAAGATTATGACACTTATAATATTTTATTTAAAATTATTTTAAACATGTCGCATTCTTATTTTAATAAATATAACCTTTTTTATTTCCTATTTTCTTGGATATATATTCGAAGATAGGTACTCTTTTGAAATATATGGGATTTATATTCTTTATAGTATTTTATGCATAATGTTAACCCAAAAATTATGTATATTTAATAATTATGGAAAACTTATCTAGTAAGTATTTTATTAATGGGAATTTCAAATTAATGTTATTAATAATATTAAAATAAACATAATTTGGGATAATTCATATATTAAATGAATTAAATATATTCCCCTGAACCCTTAGTGATATTTTAATGGCTTGGGTTTTTGGGGTCCATTACTTTATGAAAATCTCATGTTGGGTTTTCTGGTCTGGGAATCTCAGAGAAGTTCAGCCAACGGTAGGCCTACCCGTAGCAGGCCCATCGGTAGCTCGGTCTACCAGTAGCTCTGTCTACCGGTAACTCGGCTACCGGTAGCTGCATCCTACCGGTAGCTCGGCCTACCGGTAGCTGCAGCCTACCGGTAGCTGCAGCCTACCCGTAGCTCGGCTACTAGTAGCTTTCGGCTACCGGTAGCTGTCACCAGCCGGTAGCTCTCACCTACCGTTGGCTCTGGCCTACCCCTGCGGGTTCTTTCCTGTGGCGCTCCTTCTTGCACAATTAGGGTTTTAAACCCTATTTTGACTCCTTTAAGCGTGTTTTAAATCCCAGTATCACCCATAAATGTTCTAATTAAATATTTAATGAATTTTCCTTGTGTGTGCATCGGTTTAGAACCCTTTAATAACGTGTGGGGCCGCGTGGTCAAGCCACGACCCCCTCTCCTTACACGGTTTCACGTTCTTATCTCAACCACCCCCGACCCTTATAAACTAAAGGGTTAACTGGGTTTCTTCTTTTCTCATTCACCCTGTGCTAGATTTCCCTTTGTTCAGGCGAGCCGCATCGCTATGCGCGAAGTTCCACGCCCGGACTAAGCGTTGATAGACGAGGCTATTTTCGTTCAGGTGAGCCGCATCTCTATCCCTGATGTTCTGCGCCCAGCCTTAGCGTCGATCGTTGACCAACAAGTAGGGAATTTTCCTCCTTCGTCTCTCCCTTTTGGGTATCATGTGGGGTAGGCGTTCTTTTGATTCTATAGATTTGGATATACCAGACCTAAATAAGGATAATGAACAGATTCTATAAAGAAAGAAGGGGGGGTTGTGATCGTTGATGTTGTTTTATGATCTTCTTTCTAATTTGTGAAGGCTTACACCTACTAAAAATTATGGTCATTGGTGGTCTTTCTCTGTGCACTAATGAACCCCTCGTGATGTTTTTATGTGGTTTGTTTGTGGTTGTGAGCTCATGCTGTAAAAAGGAATTAATCACATACATCGAGCTAAATGAATTGAAAGCACCAGGATCAATCCTTCTATGATAACCCCCAGTTAAAGCACATGGAAATTGAAATCATGGAGTGTGTAAAATCTTTTAAATTGTAAAATAACGGCATGGCCCTGCTTAGTGTTGGTGGTAGTGGTTTGATTGTTTTCTTTCACGGGCCGATTGGTGGAGATGTGTGAGGGGATGGGTTCCCCTATTTTTATAGTCTTGGTGGTTGTGTGAAATTGGGGACGTGATCCCCTGTTGTTGTGGATTCAGTGGTTGCGAGTCTTAAGAACAGGTGGTTACCTTGTTTAAATCACGAATTTGGGTGGGATCCTCTGTTGATGAGAAACCTTTTGGGGGGGACACGGGGCAGTGTCTCGGGGTTGTCTTTGGATCGAGTACTTCGAGGGATCTCTCTTATCCCTATGTTGTTGCAACTTTACATGAGAACCAGGTATGAATGCTTAAATTGACCTTTGGCTGGATCTTTTCCTTGGTTTGTGCTTATGATATCAGTTTCCCAGTAGTGCATGAACTTATTTAAAAATTATTACTGAACATGAAAACAAGAATGGGACAAATGGGTTTTTTTGTCAAGAGTCGTGACTCAGACTTGAGTGTTTTTGTGGTCTATAGGTTGTCTGAAGAAAAATCTAACTTTGGGTGAGTGATTCTTACCTATATATATACTTGTAGTTATGTGTTTCTTATTCACGCCCCACACAAGTTGAGCACTTAGTGCCGAACACCCCCATTTCATGGGGGAGGGTGTTTTCCCCATCACTATTCTTAGTGGCTGGTTATTAGTTCCTCTTCTGCAGCCTTTCTCGGATAGCCCAAGTATCATTGGGCAGGCTGTGATGGCATGAGGTCCATTATTAGCCCAAGAACCTTCGGGTGGGGTAGTGTGGTGGTTATGGCCCAGGTGTGTACGGGCAGGTAGTTTCACAAGTATCTTCGGGATGAGGCCCAGGTGTCTTCGGGCATGGCAGTGGATCTTCTAGCCCAGGTGTCTTCGGGCGTGGTGGTGGTTGTTCTGGCCTAGGTGTTTGCAGGCATGGTTATTTGTGATAGTTGTGGCCCTGTTGTTTTCAGGTGGGTTTTGGCAGCGGGACTGTGTGCGGTTGGGCCCTAGGTGTGTGCGGGTGGGTGTGGCAGTGGGACTGCGGTGAGAATTGCGAGATTGGTTCGATGCGTTGGATGTCTCAATAACCAGTGGTAAAGTGGCATGGGGTACCCAAACATCGATGTGCTCTTATTATATATATTACTTAACTTGCGTTATTTTGGGAGTGTGCCTTGGTGAGGATTGGGTGGATAGTTTACCTTGTTAGGTGTTTGGTTTACTCTTTTTTTTCACGGGACTTTAGTACATCCCCCCACTTATGCACGAGAGTCTTTGGTTTTCCCTACTGAGTGTACTTGTATGCTCACCCTACGTATATAAAACTGATTTTAGGTTTCCAGGGGGACTTTAGGGATCGTGCAGGACCATACTAGCTTGGACCTTTGGGGAAGTCGCAGTTTCTGTTTTCTTTCTTTGGTACTTACCCTTGTATTCACTTTTGTACTTTGTGGCTTTTACTTTTGGAACATGCATGTGGGAATGGTTTACTTTTGGCTTTAATTTTCTTTTACCTTGCTGCTGTTGGGTTTCATCGTCTTATCTCCCGATCCTATAAAACAAAAAAGGGAAATGCCTTCCATTTGTGTAAAACTTCCATACCCTTGGTGCTAGCCGCCACTTCAGGACCTATAGAAGGCGGGTTTCGGGGGTCATTATCTCTCCTTCAACTTAAGGAACGAAGGGCTTGGAAACCTGCTGACCCTTCCCTCCTTTTGGTGAAGGCGGGTCGTGATAGAATGGTATCAGAGGTGATGGTTTAGAGATAGGATAGATTCTAGAGTTAGGTACAATGAGGATTGTATAGGATGGTAGGGAAACAGTGTTGGGTGACCTTGGTGTGTGAATTAGGCCAGGGAAGACTGGCTAGGACACGAGATTTTAGGGCCCCCCATGATACGATGCATGGACTCTGTGCCTAACGAACAACCGAGTGAGGCCACATGGATTGTAGTGTAGAGACCCTTGGAAAGGTACATGAATCATGATGACTTGTGTTCTCGTGTTTCTGGGATGTAATGGGAATTAAAAATAAATGAAAAGCTTAAGAAGTTTTAAGAACAATATTTTGCACTACTTGGGCTTAGGCATTCTTTGTTTACCTTGTAGCTATGGCACCTGGATGGTGAAAACGTGTGGTACAGGAGATCGAGGCCCCGAAGACTACTTTGGTCGATTGACAGAGAGCTGATCGAGAGGAGGAGGATGACTAGTGACAGAAGACTCTTCAGGCCTTCCAGCGACAGACCCTCGAGAAGTATGAGGGAAACACCTCGGACATGAAGATGGAAGGCTGGCTAGAAAAGATAGTGATAGCTTTCGGCATGATTTGAGCCCAGACATAGTACTGGGTTCCTCTAGCCGTCAGCCAGATGCGGGGAGCGGTGCGTCAGTGGTGGACACTTTACTTGGGGGAGAGGAGAGAGGCTGAGGTGGCACAGGCTGATTTCGAGAGGGAGTTCCTAGTGGAATTCCTCTCTTCGACGATGAAGGCGGAAAAGAGACAGGAGCTACTCTCCCTCCAGCATGAGAGAATGTCAGTAAGGGATCTAGAAATCAAGTTCAAGGACCTCCTACGTTTTTCTCCGGACCTCTTTCCTGACGAGGAGTCTTGGGCAAGACGTTTAGAAGAGACGCTCTGACCCTCCCTCCAGAATGTTGTTACCCCATTTACCCTATCGACGTATTTGGAGGTCCAGAAGAAGGAAGAAGTGGTGGAGAGGATACACGCTCTATGAAGAGTGTCAAGAGAGCGGATCCAGCTGGGACCATCGAAGGGGAATGCCGTCAGCACCAGGCCTCCAGCGTCAGGACCCTCCAGGTTCCGACTAGCAGGGACAAGACCGCAACAGTTTCAGTTTCTATCCCCCAGTGCTCGCCCTTTTCCTTTGGGCCCGGGACAGCGGTGCTTCGTCTGTGGGAGCCATGAACATACCCGAATTCAGTGCCTAGACCGGGTATAGTACGGTGGTGGTGGACAGCCCCAGCACCCGCCCCAACAGCAGCTTCCAACTAGGCCTTTCCAGTAGCAGTAGCAGGGAAAACGAGTTCCCGCTCCTCCGAGGGCAGATGTAGGAGGAGGAGGTCGACCTCAGGGCACTCCTCAGGGACCTCAACCAGGGTGTGGTCGGGGAGGTGGCCGACAGCCGAGAGGCAGAGGATCTGGGCATGGAAAATTACACACCACAGAGGCAGCAGTTCCAGCAGGGCCGGAGGTTGTTCGAGGTACAATTAGTTTGTTTAGTACCATTGCTTATGCCTTGTTCGATGTCGGAGCTTCGCACTCCTTTGTTGCACCCAGTCTAGCATGTGCCTTGGGTATAGATGCCAAGAGACTCCTAGTGCCCCTGGTGTTGAGCACACCAGTCGGGGGTCAGACCGACTTGTTGTTTGATTGTCGGGGATGTAGACTGATGATAGGGCCACATCAGTCGGTTAGGGATCTTCTTCTGCTACAGATACAACCATACGATGTCCTCCTAGGCATCGACTGGATATTCTCTATGTGTGCCATCATCGACTGTTTCCGAGGATGAGTCGTGTTATCAGACTTGGGTGGCCGGCGTTTTACCTTCACCGGTGAGCGGAGAAGTCAGAAGGGCAACAAGCGAGAGGAACCCCTCCTCTCCTTGTTAGCTGAGCTGTTAGTAGAGTTAGTAGATGCTAAAATGGTGGAGGTTTCAGAGATCGTCCATGATTTTATGGATGTCTTCCCTGAGGAGGGGACGACTCTACCCCCTCGACGTGATATCGAGTTCGGGATAGACCTGCAGCCCGACGCTCATCCGATCTCGATGGATCCTTAACATATGGCACCTTCAGAGCTACGGGAGTTGCGGATCCAGATTGACGATATGATGAAGAGGGGTTATGTTCGGCCGAGTGCGTCACCGTGTGGTGCTCCAGTCTTGTTCGCAAAGAAGGCAGATGGTGGTCTCAGGTTGTGCATAGACTACAGGAGGCTGAACCAGGTGACGATTAAGAATCTCTACCCTCTCCCAAGGATAGACGATCTTTTCGACCAGCTGAAAGGAGCATGGTGGTTCTCGAAGATCGACCTGTGGTCTAGGTACCACCAAAGGAGTGTGAAGGAGTGTGACATCCCGAAGACAGTGTTCAGGTGTAGATATGGATACTTCGAATTTATAGTCATGCCCTTCGGTGTTACAAACGCCCCGGCTGTGTTCATGGGGCTTATGAACTCCATCTTTTAGGAGTACCTATATCGGTCTGTGGTTATGTTCATCAACAACATCCTGGTCTATTCAAGATCTTAGGAGGACCATGCGGAGCACCTGAGGACAGTTTTGGAGGTCCTCCGACAGCACCGGCTCTATTGTAAGTTGTCAAAATGAAAGTTCTGGACACGAGAAGTGCACTTCCTCGGGCACGTGGTGTTCGACCAGGGGGTAGCGGTGGACCCATCAAAGGTTGAGGAAGTTTTTTCTTGGGCAACACCCAAGAATGTGGCAGAGGTCCGTAGTTTCCTCGGGCTGACAGGTTACTATCGAAGGTTTATACCCAACTTCTCTTGAGTAGTATCCCCTTTGACAGCCCTGACCAAGAAAGACCAGGTTTTCGTGTGGAGTGAGTAGTTTGAGTCAGCCTTCAGCTATCTGAAGGAAAAGTTGGTTTGTGCCCCAGTGCTGAGATTACCAGAAGAAGGGGAAGCGTATGAGGTGTTCTTTGATGCTTCAGGATAGGGCCTGGGATGTGTGTTGATGCAGTGACAGGGGTGATCTTTTATGGGTCTAGGAAGCTACTCCCTCACGAGCGTAATTATGCAACCCATGACCTGGAGCATGCAGCCGTCGTTTTTTACATTGAATTTATGGAGGTACTACCTCATCGGAGAATGCTTTTTGGTCTTCACAGATCACAAAAGCTTGAGGTATATCTTCTCCCAGTGGGACCTAAAATTGCGGCAGCGAAGGTGGATGGAGTTCCTCTAGGATTATGACTTCGAGGTTTCCAACACTTCAGGGAAGGGAAATGTAGTGGCCAATTCCTTGAGCAGGAGAACGCAGAAGAATGCGGTCTGAGAGTCGGCAGACACCTGGAAGGCAATGGAGGAGTTAGATGCCTTAAACCTGGATGCGAGGATGGGTAGCGGTAGAGGCTTCCTGTATTAGATAATAGTGCAGTCTTCTCTGTTGTAGCAGGTGGAGGAGTCTCAGTGGGGAGACCCAGAGTGCGAAGTGATGCGTGACCGTGTTGACCCGGGCAATGCTCCGGAAGGATGGACGGAGGATGGTCAGAACCGGATGTTTTTTCAGGGAAGGTTGTTTGTTCCAGAAGTGATGCGCGGTAAGGTTCTCAGAGATTTCCACAGCTCACCCCTAGCAGTACTCCCTAGAGTGTCCAAGATGTACCAGGGACCGAAGAGACAGTTTTGGTGGCCCGGAGTTAGGCGAGTAGTGGCGGAGTTTGTGACCAAGTGCTTGGTGTGTCAGCAAGTGAAGGCTGAACACCGAGTTCCCGACGGCCTACTGCAGTCCCTAGATGTCTCCGAGTGGAAGTTGGACGACATATCGATGGATTTCATCATGGGACTACCCAAGGTCCAAGGTGGATACGACACCATCTGGGTGGTAGTGGACCGGTTGACAAAATCAGCTCACTTATTGGTGATTAGGGAGTCGATTGTAGTGGATGCTTTGGCATGAAAGTATGTGGACGAGGTGGTGCAGCTGCATGGAGTTCCGAGGTCTATAGTCTCGGATAGGGATGTCTGGTTTACCTCATGAGTCTGGAGAGGATTGTAGCATGCTTTTGGAACCCAGATGCATCTTAGCACTGATTTCCATCCCCAGACAGATGGACAGACAGAGCGCACCATCCAGACCCTCGAGGATATGATGCGGGCATGTGTTCTGGACTCAGGAGGATCATGGGTGCAATACCTGCCTCTGGTAGAGTTTTCCTACAATAACATCAATCACGTTACCATTGGTATGACCCCACTTGAATCCTTGTATGGGAGGACATGCCGCTCACATGTGTGTTGGACCGAAGTTGGAGAGGTGGGCATCCTTGGCCCGGAGGTGGTGCAGAGCATGACAGAGAAGGTTCATCTCATACGGGAAAGGATGAAGGCTTCCTAGGACCGACAGAAGTTGCATGCTGATACTAGGAGGAGGCCCTTGGAGTTTGAGGTTGGAGACCACGTGTTATTGAAGGTATCTCCTTGGCGCAGACAACGGAGGTTCGGTAAGGGAAGTAAGCTTTCTCCAAGGTTTATCGGTCCCTTCGAAGTGTTGCAGCGGGTCGACGAAGTGGCTTATCAGCAAGCGTTACCACCGCTGCTACTTAAGATACATGATGTATCCCATGTGTCTCATCTCCTTCGGTATCTACACGATGATTCACACATCCTCGGCTGGGGAGAGCTCAACATCGAGGATGAAGTGACTTTTGTGGAGAGACCAGTGATGATCGAGGATCGCATAGAAAAGGTGCTTCGTGGGTGAACCATTCCCTTGGTTCGTGTGTTGTGGAGACATGGTAGGCTTAAGGAGAGTACATTGGAGAGGGAAGCACAGATGCGTGCCCAGTACCCAAAGTTGTTTTTGTGTTTTGTGTTTGTAATGTTATGTTTTTGTACCTGTTGTGGTAGAACATTTTACCTTGTTGGCTATGAATACTAGTTTTCTTTCCTCTGAAGTGTGTGAAAGGTCCTGACTATGGGGGAGGAGAGAACCCGACCCCTAATCAAGATGCATTAAGGTGGATGCAATTAAACCCGTCCGGGTGAGTCAGTGCTGCCAAAAGCATATAATATCTTGACATGGGGAAGGAGACTCCCCAACCCCCACATTCCTGGGTAGTTTGACATGATATGTTTCTTGGTTCGTGCCAGAAAAGTGTTATTAGTTAACAATGAGGTTCACTCTTAAGAGGTATCTTTCGAGGTGGTTGTTTGGACCCTCTCCTTCCTTCTGGGTTGTTTTGATTCTCGAGGATGAGAATCGTTTAAGAGGTATCTGATGTAATGGCCCGAGGTTTTGGGGTCCATTACTTCATGAAAAATCTCATGTTGGGTTTTCTGTTCTGGGAATCTTGGTGAAGTTTGGCCAACAGTAGGCCTACTGGTAGCCTTAGCCTACCGGTAGAAGGCCTACCGGTAGCTTGGTCTACTGATAGCTGCTGCCTACCCGTAGCTCTGTCTACCAGTGGCAGAGAGCTACCGGTAGCTATCACCTGCCGGTAGCTCTCAGCTACAGGGGGCTCTGGCCTACCCCCATGGGTTCTTTCCAGTGGCGCTCCTTGCGCAATTAGGGTTTTAAACCCTATTTTGACTCCTTTAGGTGTGTTTTAAAGCCCGGTATTGCCCATAAATGTTCAAATTAAAAATTTAATGAATTAACCAGGTGTGTGCGTCAGTTTAGAACCCTTTAATAACGTGTGGGGCCGCGTGGTGAATCCACGACCCCCGCTCCTTACGCGTTTTCACGTTCTTATCTCAACCCCCCCGACCCTTATAAACTAAAGGGTTCATTAGGTTTCTTCTTTTCTCATTCACCCTGCGCTAGATTACCCTTCGTTTAGGCGAGCCGCATCACTATGTGTGAAGTTCCGCGCCCGGCCTAAGCATTGATAGACAAGGATATTTTTGTTCAGGCGAGCCGCATCGCTATCCGTGACGTTTCGCACCCAGCCTCAGTGTCGATCATTGACCAACAAGTAGGTAATTTTTCTCCTTCGTCTCTCTCTTTGTATATCATGTGGGTTGGGCGTGATTTTGATTCTGTTGAATTGGATAAACCAGACCTAAATAAGGATAATGAACGGATTCTATAAAGAAATAAGGGGGGGGGGGCTGTGATCGTTGATGCTATTTTATGATATTTTTTCTGATTTGTGCGGGCTTACGCATACTGAAAATCATGGTCGTTAGCCATCTTTTTCTGTGCACTAATGAACCCCTCGTGATGTTTTTAAGTGGTTTGTTTGTTGTTCTAAGCTCCTGCTGTAAAAAGGAATTAATCACGTACATCGGGCTAAATGAATTCAATGCACCAGGATCAATCCTTCTTTGATAACCCCCAGTTAATGCACATGGAAATTGAAAACATGGAGTGTGTAAAATATTTTAAATCTGAAAATACCGCCATTTCCCTGCATAGTGTTGGTGGTAGTGGTTTGGTTGTTTTCTTTCATGGGCCTATTGGTGGAGATGTGGGAGGGGATGGGATCCCCTGTTTTTATACTCTCGATGGTTGTGTGAAATTGGGGATGGGATCCCCTGTTTTTATAGATTCAGTGGTTGCGAGTCTTAAGACCAGGTGGTTACCTTGTTTATATCACGAATTGGGTTGGGATCCTCTATTGATGAGAAACCTTTGGGGGGGGGGGGACACGAGGCAGTGTCTCAAGGTTGTCTTTGGTTCCAGTACTTCGAGGGATCACTCTTATCCCTGTGTTGTTGTGACTTTACAAGAGAACCGGGTGTGAATGTTTCAATTGAAAATTGGCTAGATCTTTTCCTTGGTCTGTATTTATGATATCAGTTGCCCAGTAGTGCATGAACTTATTTAAACATTATTACTGAAATGAAAACAAGAATGGGACAAATGGGTTTTTTTGGCGAGAGTCGTGACTCTGACTTGAGTGTTGTTGTGGTCTGTAGGTTGTCGGAAGAAAAACCTAACTTTTGTTGAGTTATAGTTACCTATATATATACTTATAGCTTTTTGTTTCTTATTCGTGCCCCATCCATGTTGAGCACTTAGTGCTGAACACCCCCATTTCATGGGGGAGGGTGTTTTTCCCAACAATATTCTTAGTGGCTGGTTATTAGTTCCTTTTCGGCTCCCTTTCCTGGATAGCCCAATTATCTTCGGGTAGGCTATGATGGAACGAGGTCCATTATTAGCCCAAGAACCTTCAGGCGAGGTAGTGTGGTGGTTATGGCCCAGGTGTGTACGGGCAGGTAGTTTCCCAAGTATCTTCAGGATGAGGCCCAGGTGTCTTTGGGCGTGGTAGTGGATCTTCTAGCCCATGTGTCTTCGGGTGTGGTGGTGGCTGTTCTGGCCTAGGTGTTTGCAGGCGTCGTTACATGTGAAAGTTGTGTCCTAGGTGTTTTCGGGTGGGTTTCAGCAGTAGGACTGCGTTCGGTTGTGGCCCGGGTGTGTGCGGGCGGGTGTGGCAGTGGGACTGCAGTGAGAATGGCGGGATTGGTTCGATGCATAGAATGTCTCAATAACCAGTGGGAAAGTAGCATGGGGTACCCAAACATCGATGTGATCTTATTATATATATTACTTGACTTGTATTATTTGGGGAGTGTTCCTTGGTGAGGCTTGGGGGGATAGTTTACCTTGTTAGGTGTTTGGTTTACTCTTTTTTTTCACAGGACTTTAGTACGTCCCCCCACTTGTGCACGAGAGTCTTTGGTCTTCCCTACTAGGTGTACATGTATTCTCACCCTACGTATATAAAACTGCTTTCAGGTGTCCAGGAGGACTTTGGGGATCACACGGGACCATACTAGCTCGGAACTTTGGGGAAGTCGGAGTTGTTGTTTTCTTTCTTTGGTACATACCCTTGTAGTCACTTTTGTACATTGTGGATTTTACTTTTGGAACATGCATGTGGGAATGGTTTACTTTTGGATTTACTTTTCTTTTACCTTGTTGTTGTTGGGTTTCATCATCTTATCTCTCGATCCTATAAAACAAAAAAGGGCAATGCCTTCCATTTCTGTGAAATTTCCATACCCTTGGTGCTAGTCGCCACTCTAGGACCTATAGAAGGTGGGTTTCGGGGGGTCATGATCTCTCCTTCAACTTAAGGAAGGAAGGTCTTGGAAACCTACTGACCCTTCCCTCCTTTTGGTGAAGGTGGGTTGTGACAGATATAAATTTTTTTTTTCAAGGTTAACTTCTTAACTTGATATTCTTAAAAAGCTAATAATTGAATAGTGTCAAAATTGATACTATTGATATTTTGTCAAAATAATATATCAATAAAATATTTTTAAAAATAATTAAACATTTTATAAAAATATAAGGATTATGATATGGTAAAATTTATTTAAATTATTCATTTATGGTCTAATTTACATCAAATAAGTGAATATGGAAACCTTTAAACATTGAAATATTTGTTACGTTGGTTAAAAATTAAATAGAATAACTAAGTATTAATTAAAATGATAAGGTTTAAATTTAATAAAAACATTTCTAAAATAAAATATATTATGAGATTACAACCTTATTTAATCTCAACTTGGAGGAAATGTCATTTTTGGTTTTTTTTGGATTATATTTTATTTTATTATAATTTAATATTTTTGGATATTTTGAAGGTTTCCCTCACCCAATTTATTTAATGGAACATCCTCCAACATTTTTTCACTTTATAATGAACCTTCAATGTCATTTATACCCAACCCATATCCCTTATAAAATTTCATATACACATTCAATATGTAATGGTATTCTCAATAGATGAACTATAGTGCCTCAATAGGATATCGATTTAGGGCTCACCAAAGAAGATGTAATCTACTTTACCGACCCCCTCAAGATCATTTCTTCTTCTACATTCTCTGAATTTTTTTTTTCCATTATAATGTAATAAATCCATTATCAAAATTATACTGATATGATATTATGGTTATAGAACTACCATATTCCACCATCTTTTCAACATACAAAAACCAAAACCACCACACCTACGTACGTACGACTTACGGTCTCTATGCTGTGGTGTAATATCCTTTAAGCACCATCTTACATGGATTAGTATAATATTATAAATAATAAATTTATATTATTTTTATAACATGATATTTTTTCTTTAAAATAATATCACCCACTTCCATAAAATATCACAATTATTTTCATAATATTGTTGCTCATGTGTACATACGACCTACCGTATCCACAATGTGATGAAATTTAATTTACATGTTCTCTAATAAAGAAAGAATTATATGAATTACTAGAATGAGTAAATATATATATATATATATATATATTAATATCATTCTTGAAATTATATAACTATAACCAATGAAGAATTATCTGAACATATTTGGCAGAACATAAAAAAGAAAATGAGGAAGTTATCATCTCAAAGTAGAGTAATAATTAAATATTATTAAACGGGTTTTAATATGATCATATATTATATCACAAATGTAAATATAGTTCTATAATAAGTTAATAACATTATTTAATCCATTATATTAGAGATTTTATTCATAAAAAGGAACCCAAACCATAGGTAATGGATAATTTCGCAATCACATCAATATATGAGATTGTTAATATATATGTATTAACTGGAGTTTATTTATCACCCACATTCATGTATTCTGAGAAATAATTTCATAAAATGTTATTTAACTATAATATGGATTTTTAAAGTTATTTTAGCCTTTTTTTTACTTTTTACTACACCTTTTTAATGGAATCTTTCTTTCATTTTCAAAAAGAAGTTCTTTTTGACATTTCTGGAAAAAGTATCATAAGAATGTTGTTAACATATACAAAATAAATGGATTTTTACACTTTCATGAAAAATTATTTCAATGAAGTTTTCCTTCAAATTTTTCATGGTTATCTTCAAGTAAATTATTTTCATTTAAAATTTGCTGGACTTTTTAGAAAAAAAATGTTTTTGAAGAATAAAGGATATTTTTCTCAAGAATACATTTCAAGTGTTTTTTAATATTTTTTATATCAATGATGCCATTATTTAATAAGGATATGTTTCATGTATATTATCCCTATTGTTACTATCTATTTTTATGTTTACTATGGAATTATATTTGTGACATCCATTCATTTTATGTGGATTATTTTATGATGGAACCATGTTTTAAAAAAAGATTTTTATTTCAAGGATTCTGATTTGATGAATGATTCGTATTTCTGTGTCACACATATATACAATTTGATTATTAGATTGGTGGGACCTATATGTCCACCAATTTGTTCGGTAATAATGGTTTGCTCATGAGGTATATATGTTATGTGTCAACCTAAATTAATGTTCACAATTCTATGCATTGACATGGTTTTCATGTCCATAATTTAATGAGTAGACGTAATTTCCATTTTTTATGTTAATGCGAGGGCCTTATTTCAATTCCTAAAATGAGAAAATCTATTTCTACATAAACATGTTCACTTTGTTACAAGTTGATGAGTATTCAACGATTTCATTCCTTATGATTATTTTATGAAATTATGGATTTGGTTCGTTGATTTACATATGATTCATGTTTACCATTGATATGAAGGTAATGCCATTATAATGTTTTGATCACATTCTCATACCCCTTATGATCATGTTTATGTTTGAAATTTACATAGGTTAAATATTACAAAGCATCATATCTCAACCTTTATTATGCTTCATTTTACATAGGTTATAAAGAATGGTTTTAGGTAGGAGTACAAAAAGTGTAAGTTCATTGTAAGAAAAATTGAAGATCATTCACTAAACTAGATGTTGTTGTTCTGTATTTCCAAAGGCAATAAACTAAAACTTTATTTGGGATTTTTTTTAATGTACTATGTATTCTGAAAAATTAATGTCATTTACATGCATGTCATGTTTTTATTGCTACAGTAGTTATCAGAGTAAAGGATCAATTAACCCTTGGAATCAATGTTGTGAAAATTTTATTGAGATCCCTAGATATATTTCTATAGATATATCTAGGGATATCCCCATGTACATGTCTATATAGAGGTTACCATCCACGATTTTTTGTTATATTCACGAATATCATTGTATTAAACAAAAGATATCATAAATTGAAATATTATAAGTAATTTACCTTACTTATGTGTTTTTAATCTCTTATATGTATCAATCATACATTACATTATAGTTATAGTCAATAGAAAGATCATGGTAAAAATTATTGATCTGTGAATGTTCCAGATGTGTAAATAATGGTATTTATGAAAACTAATATCCTAAGTAGAAATGTCATAAAGAGAATCATGAAGATTGTATAAGTATTGGTCATATTGATAAGGATAAAGTTATTGTTTATCACATTTTAAAGGTATGAGATGTTCTAGAATTATCATTTACATTAAACATAATAATCCCTATTTGATATAGGTTGAGAAAGTTTAAGTCATGATTTATATTTTATGAAAGACTAATGTGATAGATCTTGGGTAATGGTTTTAGAAAAAGATGGAAGATTGGGGTGTATATTTTTCTTAATTCATATATTATATAAATCATGATACATAGAAGTGATTTAACAATAAATTTTTCATTAAGTATTGGAACGGATAGGTTTATTAGTTTTAATGAATGAGAAAAGTAATTTATGGGTAAGGTGATATATTTGGAGAAAAAAAATATTTTGGGAGAGATAACCCTTATTATGTCCCTTTATGTTAAGATAATGATGTATGGAAAATTATAGGGTGTATATGAATAATTAAAATGGATGATACTTGTTTCTTGGGAAATAATTATGGATTGGATGTCAATACTGTTACTTATGTTATATATCCAATATGTTTTGGAATAATAAAACATGCATGTTTTTAATAAGGATATATGGTAATTTAGGTTATTACCATTATTAAAGATAATACATGATGAAGGTGTTAACATGTTTGCAATGTGACCAAAAATGGATACCTTATGATATATGGGGGATAAATGTTAAACTGAGTTAGTTAACCTCCATCTAATGTTTTCTATTTTAAGATTTCATATGTATTGTAATGTTCTCAATTTATTGAAATTTTTATGTTAAATTGTTTTTGTTATTTGTTAGAATAATGAAACATCTCACCATAGGTGGACTTATGCATATTTTATAGCATTTCCTTAAATTTTTTATGGAAAAAAAAGACATATGGAATGACCAATAATTATATTTATGGATCACATGATCTGGTAGATTCATTTATTTTAATAAGATATGAAGTGGAAATTGTTTAAGGCACTAACAATGGTGGGATTGTACTGAAATCAAGTAAGTATTTCTTCTTAGGCTAATTCTTCAATATTAGAAATATGGATCACAATGTAAAGGGGTGTTTTATTATCATCATATTTTATGATATCAATGACCTCTTTCATGATTCTTTAGTTTATGATTTTGGGATTGTTAACTTTCACTCGATCCCCAAATTTATTATGATTATTGATCTTTGTCAATACCAGTGATTATTTATGCATTTCATCCTGACTTAAATATTCACCTTTGTTGTCCTACATAGATACCCAGTTATAATTTACATTGGGTAAATATAATTTTCTTACTATAAGTTTTTAAAATAAAATTTTATTTTTTGTTCTAATTGTTTGGGTTTCTATGAAAGAATCATTCAAGTATTAATCCCTTCATAACCCAGATGAATTTTGAGGGCCAAATTCCTTTTAAGGGGGTAAAATATAACACCATGATATATTTATGAGATACATTTATTTAAATTATTTGATTTATTATATTGTACACAACACCAAGATTATATTTTGTTCTACGCAACACCGACTTTGATTGTGATATACACAACAATATGCATAGCTTGTCTTACAAACAATTTCAAGTATTTTTGATAAAATTCATTTCACACAATATAGATTTTAAGTGAAAAACAATATATTATGAAGTTACCTTATAACCTAGTTATAATAATGGTGGGTATAAACAATATTAACTGAATAATGAAAATATGCTTAATTCATTGGTGATACATTTATTATAAATGAAAATAAAACTCTTTTTAATTAAAATGAAATGTTTTTCCAGAAAAAATATTAAAATAAAAATAAGTGGGTTCAAGAAATAATAAAATCACTTTTTATGGATTTTATTATATAAATATATATTTAATATATCCAATATAATAGTTAAAATTTATTTTATATGTTTACTAGACATAATAGAAAAACAAATTTAATTTTTTGGATAAAATATGTATCTTTTAAAAAAACTATTTTTTTACCGTCTCTAGTGGTAAAACCATTTTAAAATTATTTTTTGAATGTTTTTATTATTATATTATAAAAAATAAACTACTTCTTTTTAATTGGGAAAAAATTTTCTTTGGTTGAATTGTTGATATTTTTCCAAAAAGTTTAATGTTTTGATGAAGAGTAAAAATATATATATATTTTTATTGAAAATATCTTTTTCCATTGAAATAATTTATATGTTTTTAATGTATAAATATATTATTTTTTATCATTTAATATTATTTTGGTCATTTTCATTAAATTTACCATGAATTTAGACGTAAAAACATTTAATTGTTTTACATTGTTTTATCTTTTAAGACTCATTTTTCATTCGGAGAACGAGAATAATTTTAAATTAAATACAACAAATTATGTGATTTCAATTTTGAAAAATGTATTACATATATTTAATAGGTGGATCCAAATTATGTAAATAACATTCTTTTATTTTTGGGCATTATGAATAGTAATTTTAGTAAATTTTATATGGTTTAAAGGTAAATTGGGTAATTAAATGTAAATATAATATTATAAAAACACACTAACACTTTTCCGAATATAATTGAATGAGTTATTTTTGACAAAAATCATCCTTGGTTTGAAATGGTACCCTTTTTAATCCACATGGATTAGATTAGTACATTTAATATGATTTATTTAAAGAAAAGTTAAAAATGTCTCACTCCAAATTTAATAAATTTATCATTTTTAAAATAAGGGTATATGGGGGATGAATTCGACAATAAATACACATTTGGAAGATAATTTTTTTTTTATCATGATAATTTATTTTTAATTTTTAGAAAAAAAATTATAACTTTAAATGTGTAGACATGATAATGGTGAAATTATTTAACAGATGAAAATTCAATAAAATAATTTGTATTAAAATTTTAATAACCATTAAAAGACCAAAAAAATTGACCACATAAAATTGGTGGATTATATCGCAACCATAATGAACCCTGGTTCAAGTTATTGAAAATATGGAGATATATAGAAATGATTATGACACTTGTAATAATTAATTTAATGTGATGATAAAGTAGTCACATTCGTGTTTTAATAAATATAAATTTTTTAATATAGGATTTTTTAGATATATTAGAGTAAAATTATTTTTATGAAGTATTTATAACTTATATTTGTCTTATTATTTTATGTTTAATGTTTACCGAATAATAAATATATTCAATAAATATAGAAAAGTGATGTAGAAATTATTTTTTTAATGGAAATATCAAAATAATGTTATATAAAATATTAAAACTAATGTAATTTTTGATGATTCAAATATCTAACAAGTTTTCTAGATGACCTTGACCCATTATAGATATAATAAGTTATTTTTTTGGTGGTTAAAATTATACGTTGATATTCTTAAAAATCCAAGAAATAAATAGTTTCAAAATGGACATTATTGATATTTTGTAAAAATAATGTGTTATTAAATAATTTAAAAATCATAAAATATATCTAAAAATATAATAATATTATTATACTATTTAAATGTTATAAAGTATTCATTTCAGATCTAATTTATATCAAATAACGGAATATTTCACCATTTAAATACTGAAATTTGTGTTTCCTTAGTAAAAACAATTAGATGATGACTTAGTATTAATTAAAATGATAACGATTAAAATTAGCAGAAAAAATGTCTAAATATTATTTGTTGATTATATTATAACAATATATAATCTCATATTTGAAGTTGTTACATTTTGGATGTTTTTGGATGGGTTTTGAATTTATTATAAATTAATATTTATAGAGATTCCAATAGTGCCCCTCGCCTCAATTATAAAAGGGAATCTCCTACCTCATTTATTCACTTCACTTTGAGCTTTTAATATTGACCATAACCTACCCATTTCCCTTCTAAACTTCCCTAGACCCATTTTAGAGGTACTGTTCTTATCAGAAGGCCAACTCTAGTTCCTTAAGGCAAGATCTCTGTGGATCTTGCCAAAGTAGAGGTAATCTCTTTTACCAACTCTCTCAAAAACATTTCTTTTCTAATTCCTATTCCATTATTGTTTCCCTTACAAAGTTATAAATCTAGTATTAAAAATATACTGAAAAATTATTATGGTTAAGTAAAAACCATATTGTACCTTTTATTTATCCTATGGAAAATGAAATCTTCCCATGTGCGTATGTACGACTTACCGTGTCCACGCAATGGTGTAATTTATTTTCACCTCCACCTTACATGTATGTGTATAATGATGGAAAAAATAACTATATATTAATATTATAACTAATATTTATTCTTGAAAAAAACATATTCCAGGCACCTCCATACTATTTCAAAATTATGGGAATTATATTGTCACTTGTGCCTACAAACGGACTACCGTCTCCACAATTCGATGTGATTCATTCAACATGATCTACATTAAAGAATTTATTATATGGATGTATATAATTAATAAGTATTAAATATATATATTATATTAATATAATTTTTAAAATGATATAACTATATTTTATGAAGAAGAATCAGAAGTTATTCAACAAAACATGCATAAGAAAATGAAGCAGTTAACACCCGAAAGAAGAGTAATAACGAAATATTATTAAATTGGTTCAAATATGATCATATATGATCTCATAAATGTAAATATGGTTCTAGAATAAAGTAATGAAATTTATTAATACATACTAAAAGTGTATTTGATACATATTATGTATCCTAAACCAATGGTAGGGGACAATTTCAGAATCTCTTTATTATATGAATATATATACATATACATAAGTATTCATTGAGGATTATTTATCATCCATGTCCATAATCTCTAAAAATTATTTAATAAAAAGTTTTAATACTCTTCAACTGATGTTTAAATTCATTTTTTCCCATTTTATGATTTTTTTACTACATGGTTTGAAATAAATATTTCTTTTGTTTTCAAAACGAGTTAGTTTTTGACATTTTCGGAAAAAGTATGAGAAAAATGTTTTTATCTTTAAAAAAATGAATGTATTTTTATGCTTTCCAAGCCCGTTATTTAAATGAATCCTCCCTAGAATGTTTTCATGGTTATCTTTAAATAAATTATTTTCTTTTAAAATTGTGCAGCATTTTAGGAAAAGAAAATGGAATTGAAGATGAGAGGATATTTTCCACAAGAATCAATTACATGTGTTTTATCAAAATTATTTTCCATCAAAGATGACAATCATTAATAAGGAAATATTTTAGGTATAATAACCCTAATAATATTGTGGTTGATTATGTTTTTTGTGGATATGTATTTATGAAATGCATTCATTTTTTATGGATTAATTTATGATTGAATGATTTTAAAGAAACCCATTTTATTTCATATATTTTGATATGATGAATGTTTTTTATTTTTGTGGAACACATATATATTGTTTCATTATGAGATGGGTGAGACCTATATCTCTATCTAATTTATTGGGTAATGATGGATGAATCATGAGGTATATAAGTTATGTGTGAACCTGTTTCATGTTCACAATTATTTTCATAGACCTGGTTTCCAGGTCCATAATGTTATGAGTGGACTTAGTTTCCATGTACATATGTTTATGCATGTTCTATATTTTTTTCCTTAATGAGTTAACCTATTACTAATTACACATGATCATAAAGTTACATGTTGATGTGTATGACATAATTTCAATCGTAATTTCTATTTTAGGATTTTATGGACTATGATATTTGATTTCCTTATAATTCTAGATTACCTTTGATATGTAGGGAAATAAATTCTAATGTCATCATAACATTCTCATACCCCTTATCCTAATGTATATGTTTACATATAACCCTTGATTACTCTTACTGAGATTTTGAGACCACCCATTATTATGTTTTATTTTCCATAGGTTATAATGAAATGTTTTAGAGTGGATTACAAAAATAGGAAGATATTTGTGAAAAAAATGAAGATATTTTACCAGACTATAAGTTTGTATTCCATGTTCCTAAAGGAACTAAACTAATAAAGTCCTTGGGCATCTATTTTTAAGGTATTAAGTATTAATAAAAACTAGTTTAATGTCCATTAATGTCTTGTTTTGGTTGATCTAGCTACAACCTCCTCCTTTTACCATAAGATCCATTTGATATTTTTGGGTCTCCCGGACAGATCCCAATATTTACCAAACTCTTTTCTTATTGAATCTTGAGACAGATTGAAGCTTTTCACCACTGGGTATATGCTATGTTCTCCTTGAGATCTATATATCCCTTCTACTCCAATTTTCTAATAAAATAATTATGTTTACCCAATATTGGATTTAGATATATATCTAAAATTTTCAGACCTTGATTCTTTTGATCATGAATTTATGATTTGGAGATAATTTTTTTGTTCATTTCATTCTTGACTGGTCCTCTACAAATTAGGGATTCTTCCAATAATAATCATTGTAAAAATATGTAATGCCCCAACCCAAGATAACTAGATTCGGTGGATTATTACATAACATTGGCATGATCACAAAGCATCAAGTCTCGAAAGAACGATTAGTTTAGTAGTCTTCGAAACACTAGATATATTCATAAGTCTTACATTACATCATAAGGTAAAAAAAACTAAAACAACATCTTGTATTCATAGCCCCTCATACTATCCTTGCTGGTCATTTGTAAATTACTTCTTCTCATCCTGGGAAAAATAAAACACTGAAAGGGGTGAGCTCAGATGCTCAGTAAGGATAAAAATATAGCATAAGCTTTCATAAATAAGCATAAACACTTAAAGAAATTTATAACTAAAACAAAAGCCTTTTAAACATGAACATCAGCATAATATGGCAAAGATAAAATGAAATAATTCCATTTACTTATTCACATGGATATTCTACTAGTTGAACAATCACATGAAATATCAATAACCACTTTCATAATGATGGAATGCATAATGCCAGACTATCATAACCACATAGCCAAGGCCTCGTGCCAATACTACAAATAAGATTTTGCCAAGGCCTTATGCCAAGACACTAGATGGTCTCATGAGACCTACCGATGCATCGAGGAGCTATAGCGGGCTCCACCCGTCACTTATTAAGTCCAATGAATTCCTCATATGAACAGGTTTAAACATAACATAAACATTCGTATTAAAACTAGCATACGAAATATCAATACATTAACCTCAAACCATGAATGGTATAAAATAGCACATCCACAATCAAACATAACTCATTCTATACAATATGGAAGATTGTATTCTATAACATTAACCTCAATCAAGAATAATGAAGGATGTTGACATAGATGAAAATAATCATCAAAACTATTTGAGATAAATATCCCCCTTTTTCTTGAAATCATTTAAAAGTCACACTATTTGTCAAGAAGCCATTTAAAAATAGATTTCTAAATCAAAGTGTCCCATACCACTTTGAAACATTTTAAATGGAGTTTTAATTTTAAAACTATAATGACCATATAAATAAATCCTTAAAACCATTTTTAAAACATGGACATTAATGAGAAAGATTTAGAAGAATAAGTCTTTAAAACATTTAAAAATGGTATTTTAGTTAGATTTTCTAACCAAAAGAGAGACACTTGAATACAAATAATTGAGGTAATAAAACATTGTAATATCACGAGAATAATGGAATTCGTGATATGCTATGTCAAAGTACATTATATACACCACATAAAAGTGATTTGGTGTATAACAACAAAGAAGTCTCAATGGAATGTAAATTAAGATGAAATATCTCATAAAGGCCATATCCTTAGATTAAGGATAAATCAACGACATAGTTATGTGTGAAAAATATAAATACACTAAATATGATTGGATATTTAGTGTAAAACAATCGAAGGACATTCACACATAATCTTGTAAAAACAACACCAATGAATTGGATGTTTAACTCAACAAATGGAGAATGAGTTAAACTTACTCTTATCAAATTCATATCGATGACTTGAGAAATTATCAATGGAGTGATTATGTGTATCAATATTATATCCACAAGAAGGGGAGTGGAAATTCTTAAATAATCAAATGAATAGTGATTCCACACATAATCTTGGAGTAATATAATCAATGAAATATGCGTAAAGCCAAATGAGTAGAAATTGAGATTTCAAATTCCCTTATCGATTTGGTAACTTATGAAACATACACCCATGAAAGAAATATCATACCATAATGATGTAAATATCCATAAATTAAAGTATATTACACAATGAATACAATCATGGGCAGCACACATACACCACATGCAATAATTAAGTGGTGAACAATGGAATTCTCACAAAATTAAGAGTGAGTTAAGAAACCTGTTACTTTGTACTTTTTCCTTGGTTGATAGTATGTTAACCTCCTTTATAATGGTGAAATAATTTTTATTGAATTATAAAAGAATCATTTACATTAATATGATAACATATATGATCTTTTAACATTGATTTGTTAATAATATCTTAGTATTATCGTCATTTCGTGTGTTAACTTACTCATTTTAATTTATATTCTTTGTTACGTAAGTCGTGTTTGTTATGGATAGGTTGTATCTTATTCATATCCAAAATTATATCAAGTACCTAAACATTATTTTTAAATCATCAAATGATAATTATACTTTAATGGATACGATGGAGAATGAATCTCGTCGCTTTCGTGGAGACGGTAGTCCGTACGTATGCACGAGCGATAATATCATTCTTTTGATATTAAAATAATATATAATTGGATGTTATATCATATAGAAAGAATAATTATCATGTTTTATTTATTATTTACATTAATTACACATCATTATTATACCCATCCAAATAATAAGTTATTGAATAACTATTACACCACGACGTGGAGACGGTAAGCCGTACGTACGCACGTATGGTGACATGTCATTCAAAGGATGGATAGAATAATGAATATGATTTTACTATATTTATAAAAACATCACAGTATATAGAAGATACTGGAGTTATTATTTTATAATGAAAATAACAAAGAAAGAAAAAGTGGAAGAAGAAAGGAACTTGAAAGAGGGTGGTTAAAACATTACCTCTTCTTCGGGTTCTTCCTTTGGATTTGATCAAAAAGACTCCTTAGGTTGGATTTCTGACTAAGTTAAGGCCTCTAGGATGAATTTAGAGAAGTTTAGAGAGTATTTGGGTAGGGGTTAGCCAAAACAAAAGGCTTTGAAGGTGTGATGTAATGAGAAGAAGGAGTTCCCTTTTATAAGAGGGGTGAGGGGCACATTTGGAAAATCTAGAAATATTATTTTATAATAAATTCATATTCAGTTTCTAATGGATCCAAAGTGTATTATTTAAATTTTAGGGTGGGTATGGGTCGAAAACAACTCAAAAAATAGAATTTAGACAGTTTTGGGTCATTATATTAACCTTATCGTTTAGTTTTAACTCTTACTTAATTAGTTTTCCACTTACCATGCAACTTTGTATTTTTATATTATATAGTTAATAAACATACTATATACATCCAAGAGACCCCAAAGTGGTCCATTAATGATAAAAATATCATGATATAAGTCTCTTGGACTATCCTTAGATTTTTAGGTGTTTAATATCAATTAATAATATAATATGTTTTTTAAAAACTCTTTTATGTCAATTTTTCCACTATTCAAATATTGATTTTTGTAAAAATTATAATAGAATTATTACTTCGAAAACAGTTAATTAAATAACTCCTAACATGTCATATTATCCTAGAAAATTATTTTAATTCATAAAAAGTCTCAAATTATATTTATTTGGGTATTTATAATATCAATTATCTTAATTTTTCACTATTATGGTAATTACTGAATCATCATTGTGTCATAAATAAACTAAATTATTTAATGTCTAAAAATTGTTAATAAAATAGAATTATGTAGGAAATATTTTTATATTTCTAATGAATATTTATAGTCCAAAATACAACATATATAACCCTATGTAAGTTTTTTTTATAAAAGATATATGCTTATGTCATTTTTGTAATTACTTTAACTTAATTAATATAAAGTGTCATTATCACTTACAAGTGGATCCATGGGGTCCCAAAATCGACCCAAAGATGACCATGGTCGGTCATGTATCAACCAATAGGGTTAAGACACATTTTAGGGTAATTTAATGTTATTATAATATTATTTATTTACCCTTATTTACAAGATTTACCCTTTAACCATGGTAAATAAAATATTTACCGAAGTAATTATTCAAAATGTCTAAAACTAAAAGTTACCTATTTACACAATTTTTAAATCTTGATTCCAAATATGGAATCCATTTTTCCAAATTCAATACACAGAAGTGGCAGAAATTAATTTAAAATTAATCCCCATTGTTAAAACAAAAAGCGTGTTTTTATGAAATAATAACTATCAAAAGATTGACAGTTGTTTATGTTCGGTTTAAATGTAAAATTATGTTCAATCACCCAAATTGTATTAAATGGTAAAAATATATTTTAAATATAATTTAAAACCACTCAAATTCATAATTTATCACTATTAAATATTTCGATTAAAAAAGTTGTTTTTAATTAAAATTTAGTAATTTTTACTATTCATCAAAATATAAAATTTATCCGAAACGTACTAAAATTTCACCCTAGGTTAATTTAGTTATTCTGAATCCAAAAATGAAGTCTATTTTACCAAATTCAAAACAAAAAAGTTGCATTTATTAATTTAAAATTGATTCCTGCTTTCGAAACCAAAAGGCGTATTTTTAAGAAATAATAACTATCAAAAGTTTGACATTTGTTTATGTCCAATTTCAAGGTGAAATTACATAAAATGACCATCATTGGATTAAATATTAAAAATATAATCTATTTATACTTCCAAACCATTAAAATTTATAATTTAACAACATAAATTATTTTGATTAAAAAAGTTGTTTTCAGTTAAAATATAGTATTTTTCACTATTCACCCAAATATGAAAGTTATCAGAAAGACACCAAAACATTATTGATACTAAATTCTTATGTCCCAATTCTAAATAAGAATTTAATTTTGTCAAATTGAATATATAAAAGTTTAAAATATTGGTTTTAGAAGGGCTTCACCATTAAAAGGCGGTAAAATTTCATTTTTTGAAAAATACTTCTTTTATCTGAAAAAATGAATTTGTTCATAAATCATGTCTTAGAAACTCATAATATGGATTAAAATTAGAAGGATAATATAATATTTAAAATTTAGTTAATACTATTCATAACCTCTTTTCAACGGCTAGTTTGGTAAGTCATGGTGTACTTGAACTCAGTGTTGCATACAACACACGCTGTTGTATTATTCAAAGAGAAGTGTACCGTGGAAGATTGGGGTGTTACATTCACCCCTCCTTCAATAAATTGCGTCCTCACAATTTTAATAATTGGGCATAAGAATATAATGGAAAGTCCCACATCGGAAAAAGAGTCAATAAAACTATCACTTTAAAAGAAAGAAAGAGAGGTATAAAGGTCACCCAAGATAACCCATACTAGGATTCCAGGTAGGAAAACATGGATATGGATGATAAAATAAGTGTCAAGTTCTGATGGAGAGGGATAGAAATCATGATCAGGAGAAAGTTATCAATAAGAAAACCACAAACTTGTGTTGGGACAAACGATCATTAGTCTCCTAGTATGAAAAGTAAACGGACAACATTTTTTGTTTTAAGTTACATTACATAATGATGAGGAATTCATTTATGATATTGACTAAGAATATAAAGATATATACTTACTTTTTAAGTAGAGTTTAATTATTTAATAAATTTCCACCACTAACTCATTTTTTAAACGATGAGTATTCAAGAAGACTTGGTCACACTGGACGAGCTAGAATAAACTTCTATAGAATCACATGATCCATGCAGGATAAACTATATATTTACATTGTATTTAGAGATTAATCAAAACCAAAATGGTTAGTACAAGATATAATGATCCCCCAAAAGGATATTCATTGAGAGAAATAAACATTAATCTTAATTTCTAAAATTAAACCAATAATACCCCAAAGAAAAATAAATACCATTCAATAATCAATTGTCCTTAAAATCCTTCAATATAATCCAAACTAATATTGAAACCCAAAACATAGAAGAATTTGATTATGTTGTCTCCCCTGTTAAATTTTATTTCCAAATGACATCAAATACTCTTAAAGTCACATACGTAAAATTAATTAACCTCATCACATATTCTCTATTATAGGTTAATCATTTCCATAAATAACCCAAATCACTATAAATCCACAATAAAAACGTAGATAAAAATCCACCATTACTCCACAAATGAAACCCCATAGTATTCTATTTTCCATGGGCATATAGTGTTCCCAACAAAGAGGACATCATCCAAAATAACATTTATCACTTAATCACCAAATCACTTTCCTATTCTAAGGGTATTCATTTGATAAGACATAATAACCCAAATCAACTTATTATTGATCAATAAAATCATTTAACTAAAAATAATTAGTCACACTATCCAGGGACTTCACGTAGTCCAGTGGTAGGAGATAAATCTCAATCTCACTTTGGTTGTGGGTTCGATTCCCACATCTTTGTCCGACGCGACAGGTTGTCACACGGTCTGCGTGTTGTCCTTTTCAAAAACTATGTTTTATAACATTACTAAAATGAGATAAATTCCACAAAATAACCATAACATAATTTAACCGCAAATCTTATCTCATACCTTGCATTTTCATCCCAAATTATAATAAC
Source organism: Viscum album (assembly GCA_963277665.1). Taxonomy (NCBI): domain Eukaryota; kingdom Viridiplantae; phylum Streptophyta; class Magnoliopsida; order Santalales; family Viscaceae; genus Viscum; species Viscum album. Next base: position 1,808,238,521 of record OY728152.1, on the reverse strand, counting down.
TTATAATTGTCTCAAACCCAATGATCATATGAAACCAAATGGTTATTTATAACTATATCCACAAGAGAAGAGATGATTCTTCCTCAAATATCATTCTCACATGGAAAATTGTAGGGTTACAGATAAAAGAGAAACTTATTCCAAAGTAAACCCATCAACAAGGAGTACTAAGTCTTTTTAAACATTTATCCTACCATTTACTTCCACATAACTTCTTCTTTGACCAAGAAAATAACCTATAGAATAGGGCATTCACTTGGGTAATGGCCAGGTCCCCTACATTTACGGCAAATGACTTTAAATGGACTCTTGGGACCATTTTTATCTTCTTCCATAGTACTCTTCATTTTTCTTCGGAAATTCTTCACTTTATGTCCTTCCTTCCCGCATGTAAAGAATTTCTTTGTCCCATTGAGACACATTCCTGGGTGTCTCCTTCCACATTTCCTACATGATGGAAATTGAGGATTCCTTTCTCCATGTTCTCCACTGCTGGAGCTCTTATCATTCATCACCTTTATCTTCCTTGTTGAGTCCGGGAGTTGGTTAATATATATGTTGTTGATCATATTTTTGGAAAACTGATTTGACATAAAGACGATATCTTTTACGCCTATCAACATTCCATTTTTTTGCTCATTTCCACCACCGTTCACACCTTGTACATCATTCTCAAAGTTACTATGACTTCCTTGGAATCTATCTATTGACTAAAACCAGAAAACATTGTGTGAGTAACAGTAGTCATAAAATCATTTAGAGATTAACATGTCACCATATTCTCAATTTGAAACATATTAGGATTAACCAAGGTCATTTACTCTCATCTTATATATATATTACTTCAAATTTTTTTGTAAAGAAAATTTAAATTATCCTAAGCATATCCCCCGGGAGTGTCGTAACCAAGAGTGCAGCAAGGCCCGTTGTCGTGCAGCAGTTCCCGTTCGAGTTTAGCTCAAAGCGGTGTTTTTGGGTTTTACCCCTAGGTACATCTGTGCCAGAGCCACCTCTACCTGCTCGTATCCAGACCGGGATGTATTATTGCTCGAAGAACTCACAAAATGTCTATAATACCAAAATTCTAGAAAGTTATTCCATACTAATCCTCAAAGTTCATCTTAGGTCTACGTGCTCTAATCAGAGTTTATCTAAATCTATCTTCCAAGGTTTATACTAAACTTCCTCTGATACCAACTGTAATGCCCCGACCCTAGATACCCAGAGTCGGTGGATTATTACATAACATTTGCATGATCACAAAGGATAAAGTCCCAAAAGACCGATTAGTTTAGTAGTCTTGGAAACACTAGATATATTCATAAGTATTACATTACATCATAAGGTAAAAAAACTAAAACAGCATCTTGTCTTCATATCCCCTCATACTATCCTTGAAGGTCATTCATAAATTACTTCTTCTGATCCTGGGAAAAATAAAACACTGGAAGGGGTGAGATCAGATTCTCAGTAAGGATAACAATATAGCAGAAGCTTTCATAGATAAGCATAAACACTTAAAGAAATTTATAACTAAAACAAAAGCCTTTTAAACTTGAACATCAGCATAATATGGAAAAGATAAAATGAAATAATGCCATTTACTTATTCACATGGATATTCTACTAGTCGAAGAATCACATGAAATATCAATAACCACTTTCATAATGATGGAATTCATAATTTCATACTATCATAACCACATAGCCAAGGCCTCGTTCCAAGACTACAAATAAGATTTTGCCAAGGCCTTGTGCCAATAAACTAGTTTGTATCATGAGACCTACCGATGCATCGATGAGCTATAGAAGGCTCCACCTGTCACTTATTAAGTCCAATTAATTCCTCATATGAACAGGTTTAAACATAACATAAACATTCGTATTAAAACTAGCATACGAAATGTCAATACTTTAACCACAAACCATGAATGGTATAAAAATAGCACATCCACAGTCAAACATAACTCATTTGATACAATATGGAAGATTGTATTGTATCACCTTAACCTCAATCAACAATAATAAAGGATGTTGACATAGATGAAAATAATCATCAAAACTATTTGAGAGAAATATCCCCCTTTTTCTTGAAATCATTTAAAAGTCACAATATTTGCCAAGAACCCATTTAAAAATATATTTTTTTAATCAAAGTGTCCCATACCACTTTGAAATTTTTTTAAAGGAGTTTTAATTTTAAAAATTTAATGTCCATATAAATAAATCATTAAAACCATTTTTGAAACATGGACATTAATGATCAATATTTATAAGAATAAGTCTTTAAAACATTTAAAAATGGTATTTTAGTTAGAGTTTATAACCAAATGAGAGACACTTGAATACAAATAATTGAGGTAATAAAAACATTGTAATATCATGATAATAAACGAATTCATGATATACTATTTCAAAGTACATTATATACACCACATAAAAGTGATTTGGTGTATAACAACAAAGAAGTCTCAATGGAATGTAAATTTAAATGAAATCTCACATAAAGGCCGTATCCTTAGATTAAGGATAAATCAACGAAATAGTTATGTGTGACAAATATAAATACACCAAATATGATTGGATATTTAGTGTAAAACAATCAAAGGACATTCACAGATATTCTTGTAAAAACAGCACCAATGAATTGGATGTTTAACTCAACAAATTGAGAATGAGTTAAAATTACTCTTATCAAATTCATATCGATGACTTGAGAAATTATCAATGGAGTGATTATGTGCATCAATAGTATATCCACAGGAAGGGGAGTGGAAATTATGACATAATCAATTAAATAGTGATTCCACACATAATATTAGAGTAATATAATCAATGAAATATGCGTAAAGCCAAATGAGTGGAAATTGAAATTTCAAATTCCCTTATCGATTTGGTAACTTATGAAACATACACCCATGAAAGAAGGGTCATACCATGATGATGTAAATATCCATAAATTAATGTATATTACACAATGAATACAATCATGGGCAGTATACATACACCACATGAAATAATTAAGTGGTGAACAATGGAATTCTCACGAAATTAAGAGTAAGTTAAGAAACTCCTTACTTTGTACTTTTTCCTTGGTCGATGTTAGTTTAACCTCCTGTATAATGGTGAAATAATTGTTATCGAATTATTCAAGAATCATTTACATTAATATTATATCATATATGATCTTTTAACATTGATTTGTTAATAATATCTTAGTAATATCGTCATTTCGGGTGTTAACTTAATCATTTTCCTTTATATTCTTTGTTACGTAAGTCGTGTTTGTTATGGATAGGTTGTATCTTATTCATATCCAGAATTATATCAAGTCCTTAAACATTATTTTTAAATCATCAAATGATAATTATACTTGAATGGATACGATGAAGAATGAATCTCGTCTCTTTCGTGGAGACAATAGTCTGTACGTACGCTCGAGCGACAATATCATTCTTTTGATGTTAAAATAATATATAATTGGATGTTATATCATATAAAAAGAATAATTATCATGTTATATTTATTATTTACATGAATTACACATCATTATTATACCCATCCAAATAATAAGTTATTGAATAACAATTACACCGCGACGTGGAGACGGTAAGCCGTACGTACGCACATATGGTGACATGTCATTCAAAGGATGGATAGAATAATGGATATGGTTTTACTATATTTATAATAACATCACATTATATTGAAGATACTGGAGTTATTATTTTAGAATGAAAATAACAAATAAAGAAAAAGTGGAAGAAGAAAGGAACTTGAAAGAGGGTGGTGAAAACATTACCTCTTCTTCGGGTTCTTCCTTTTGATTTGATCAAAAGGACTCCTTAGATTGGCTTTATGACTAAGTTAAGGCCTATATGATGAAGTTATGGAAGTTTAGAGAGTATTTGGGCAGGGGTTGGCTGAACCAAAAGGCGTTGAAGTTGTGATGTAATGAGAAGAATGAGTGCCCTTTTATAAGAGGGGTGAGGGGCACCTTTGGAAAAGCTAGAAATATTATTTTATAATAAATTCATATTCGGTTTCTAATGGATAAAAAGTTTATTATTTAAATTTTAAGGTGGGGATGGGTCGAAAACCACTCAACCAATAGAATTTAGACAGGTTTGGGTCATTATATTAACCTTATCTTTTAGTTTTAACTCTTAGTTAATTAGTTTGACACTTACCATGCCACTTTGTATTTTTACCTTATATAGTTAATAAACATACTATATACATTCATGATACCCCCAACTAGTCCATTAATGATACACCATTAATGATATAAGTCTATTGGACGAAACTTATATTTTTAGGAGTTTAATATCAATTAATAATATAATATTTGTTTTAAAAACTCTTTTATGTCAATTTTGACACTATTCAAAAATTGATTTTTGTAAAAATCATAATAGAATGATTACTTCTAAAAACGTTAATTACATCAATAATAACATTTCATATTATCCTAGAAAATTAGTGTAATTCATTAAAAGTCTCAAATTATATTTATTTGGGTATTTATAATATCAATTTTCTTTACTATTATGGTAATGACTGCATCATCATTGTGTCATAAATAAACTAAATTATTTAATGTCTAAAAATTTTAAATAAAATATCATTATGTAGGAAATCTATTTATCTTTCTAATGAATATTTATAGTCTAAAATCCAACATATATAACCCTATGAAAAAATTGTTTTTCTAAAAGATATATGCTTATGTCATTTTTGTAATTACTTTAACTTAATTAATATAAAGTGTCATTATCACTTACAAGTGGATCCATGGGGTCCCCAAATCGACCAAAAGACGCCCATGGTCGGCCATGTATCACAATATTGGGTTAAGACACCTTTTAGGATAATTTAATATTATTATAATATCATTTATTTACCCTTATTTACCGGATTTTCCCTTTAACCATGGTAAATAAAATATTTACCGAAGTAATTATTCAAAATGTCTAAAAATAAAAGTTACCTATTTACAAAATTTGGAAATCCTGATTCCAAATATGAAATCCATTTTTCCAAATTCAATACACAGAAGTGGCAGAAATTAATTTAAAATTAATTCCCGTTGTTAAAAATAAAAGCGTGTTTTTATGAAATAATAACTATCAAAAGATTAACAGTTGTTTATGTTCAGTTTAAATGTGATATTATGTTCAATGACCCACATTGTATTACATGGTAAAAATATATTTTAAATATAATTTAAAACCACTCAAATTAATAATTTATCACTATTAATTATTTCAATTAAAAAAGATGTTTTTAATTAAAATTTAGTAATTTATACTATTCATCAAAATATAAAAGTTATCCGAAACGTACCAAAATTTCACCCTAGGATAATTTTGTTATTAAGAATCCACAAATGAAGTATATTTTACCAAATTAAAAACATAAAATATGCATTTATTAATTTAAAATTGATTCCTGCTTTCGAAACCAAAAGGCGTATTTTTAAGAAATAATAACTATCAAAAGTTTGACACTTGTTTATGTCCAATTTCAAGGTAAAATTACATAAAATGACCATCATTGGATTAAATAGTACAAATATAATCTATTTATACTTCCAAACCATTAAAATTTAATATTTAACAATATAAATTATTTTGATTAAAAAAGTTGTTTTCAGTTAAAATATAGTATTTTTCACTATTCACCCAAATATGAAAGTTATCAGAAAGACACCAAAAAATTATTGATACTAAATTAATATGTCCCAATTCTAAAGAATAGTTTCATTTTTTCAAATTGAATATATAAAAGTTTCAAATATTGGTTTTAAAAAACTTCGCCATTAAAAGGCAGTAAAATTTCATTTTTTTTAAAAATACTTCTTTTATCTGAAAAAATGAATTTGTTCATAAATCCCGTCTTAGAAACTCATAATATGGATTAAAATTATAAGGATAACATAATATTTAAAATTTAGTTAATACTATTCATAACCTCTTTTGAACGGCTAGTTTGGTAAGTCATGGTGTACTTGAACTCAGTGTTGCGTACAACACACGCTATTGTATTATTCAAAGAGAAGTGTACCGTGGAATATTGGGGTGTTACAAAATATATATGTATATGGTCTAATATTAAATTCCCATGGTCATGATATTTATTTGGGGGGTGAATTTTTTTATGTGACAAATCTGTTTAGAAATTGAAATTCCAAAACAGAATTTATTAATTTGGTGAATTAATTATTTTTAATAATGTGAAATTATGGGATTTTAGAATAATAATCTATGTAATTTAATTATACGATATTCAAGAGTGAATCAGATAATTAATTCGAACATAATTATGAGATTCTAGAACTGTGAGTATAAAGAATTTTGAATCACTTTATTTAATATTGATATTGTAAAAAGATTAATTAATTTTAAAATTAATCAATGGGTGGTAGAGATATATATGTATTATTTTTTTATTATGATATATATAAATGGTGAATGGTCACATGAGCAATCAACAAAGTATTATTCTGGGTAAAATGCTTATTCAACTATGTAGTATAAAATAGTGAATGGTAACACATACAGTTGGACATGTATTATGAATGGTAACAAGCTCATTAAAGTATGTATTGTAAAATGTTGAATGGTAACATGGAAATTTGTACAATTATTAGGAGGGGTAACATAATCATTTAATTATGTATTGTAATGCGGTAAATGTTAACATGGACATTTGACCAATGAATAAATAATGTTAAATTAGTCATTCAATTGTGAGATGTAATTAATGGTAAAATAGTCGTTCATTTGTGGGAATTAATGAATATTAACATGGTCATTTATTTTGGAATATAAGAATGGTCACATGGACATTCAAGAACATGATATACCTCATGGATAGTTTATACTCCGACATTGTTCAATGTAGGTAGTTAGATACGGGTTTCCACGAGAACCCTGGGTTGATGTGGTTAAATAAGGATTAACTGATAATGTGACAATTTTTTCATTTTTCATTTTAATTATTTCATTGTAGAAATTCATGCACAATTATATAAATGAATATTGTTTTAGACACTGTTTGTAGGGGCCAACTAAGTTGTTCTCACAACCTATCTGAGATGCTTGATCATTAGCCGAATAGACTTAATATTTGTATAATATGTGAAGAGTTAAGGTGTAGTGTTGGATAACATGATTGGGATTAGAGCATAGATGGGTGAACTATATGTGCTTCAAGACCCTCTTTGTAGTTGGCAATTTATTTATTTTCTATTTTCATTTTAGACACATGAAACATACTTTGGCATGGAATGCATTCATTTTAGTTGTATATTGTATTTCCCATTCTTTATCATGAGAAATTGATATTACTTATTCCAATATATTACTTACACTTCTAGATGTTATTTAAGATGTTGTATTACTCAGATTATAGAAAATATATAGTCCCCTCGAATGACTTATCAGACCCTCTCCACTAGTCAGAAGCCTATAGAATATGGGGTGGCACACACGAGGTCATGTGATTGACCAGTTTGGGGCACTAACAAGTGTCACCCAGGCAGGGACATTTCCAAATGGTATCGGAGGAGTATTAGATTCATTTTCAGTTTTCCTTACTGTCTGGGAAAGATATACATGAGACTGAGAAGACTCATCCATGGTAATCAGCTCATGCATGGGAGTTTCAGACCCATGTGTGGGGGAAATCCATGTACTCCGGGTGGTATTGTTGTTATTACTATTTGGTGTTACATTTGAATATTATTTCACATTTAGTGACACACTTATTTAGTTATGTGATAATTATTATTGAAATTTTTATAATAATTGACTTGTGACTAGAATGGCTTGAGATTTGAGTTCATATGCATCATTTTAGGCACTTAGGTTTATTTTGTGACATGAATCACTATATAAATCCTTGAGAATATGGGTTTTGGGTATGTTGTTTAATCTGAACTGTTCTCTGGAGTTGTGGAAATGAATTGAAAAAAATGCCTAATATGAATTCATAATTGGTTAAATGATGCAATAATGTGAATAAATGGGTTTCTAAATGAGAAACATGAACCATGAGAACATGTTTACCCACATAAAAAAGGCATTGGTTTTGGATGTGTGACTCCCTTGATAAAGGGTTAAATGACTAAATGATATGACTCAAGTAAACAAGGTACTCCTATTTTTGGGAGCCTACCTAATTATAACATCATAGTTACGATTGATTGGCATGGAGTAGTGATCATGATGAATGAACTTTTAGGAAGTTTCCTAGTGTGTGTGTGAGTGAGGATGAAGGATACAGGAAATAACATGTGTTGGCCTGTGTAGACAATCATTAGTGTAAAGACCCGTAAAATTCAAGGAAATTTTTTTCTTAATTTTCTTTAGAATTTTACAAGAGCGCGGTTTCAGACGGCACCTGATTCTGAGGCCCGGAGTGCCCAGAATCAATTTCCGAAGTTTGGCTCTGGTACGTTCAGTGAACGAACGAGCAGGAATTCCTATCTTTTGATCCGGTGCTCGGAATTGAAATCCGAGGGCACCGATGAACTCGCAGCACCGATATTCGCTTAAAGAGACCCTTTCGGAAGTTGCGTTTGTTGCGGAACGAAAGTTAGTTTTTGGGAGATTTATAAAAAGTTGAATAAAAAAATGTGGTTTCTTTTTATTTCACTTTTGTAGGTTAACTCCTCTCAATGGGAGTTAGGGGTGGGACCCACACCCACTTAACCTCCCTTGAGAGGATTAAGTGTGGTGGGACCCACACGAACCTAAACCTCTCAACTTCCCCCTTAAACTCCCCTCTCTCCCTCTTAAATTTTCGTAAACTTAACATCTAATTAATTACACATGACATGTTAATTAATTAAGTGTTATGTTTTTGAATTTGAAGTTTTGAATTCCTTGGCTTGGTAAATAAAATAAGGAGGGACCTTATTTTATTTTGTTAGCCAACTTGTGTGGTTTTCTTTTTGAGAGCTCCTCCTCTTTCTTCTTCATCTTGACGAAGAACGCTCATCTTGACGAAGAACGCTCAAGTTCCGACGAAGAACGCCGCTCCTCTTCTCTTCGTCTTCCGTGTCAACGAGAGGGAACGTCGCTTCTTCCTTGGACATCCTTCGTCGGCTTACGAAGATTCGTCAACGACGTATCACATCGGACACACTACTTCGTCATCGGATTTGACGAACGACGACCGCGACGCCCGACCTCCGCGACGTCGTCTTCCGCGGAACGTTGTCAAATCTTCGAACCTATACCCGAGGTAGGGGTTGTTGTTTATTGTTTAATTATTTTTTATTCTTGATCGTGGATTTAGCAAGTCTAACGTGTGGATTTTGAATATTTAAAGTTGCGTTATTATTTTAACGTGAGGGGGGCCGGACCGCATGAACACGGCCGAACCCCCTCCATCGTTCTTGTTGTTTTATCTTGCGGGAGGAAGCAAGGTGGCGTGGTGCCGTCGCACCACGCGAATAATTGTATGTTTATCTTGCGCGACGCCGTCACGCGCGCGCCGAGGAAGAATCATCAAGAACGCGATGCCGTCGCGCCGCGTTTAAAGAAATCAAGGCACGGCGGAGGGGCGCGGTGCCGTCGCACCGCGCCGGATGACGAACACCGCGGCCGGTTCCGGGCCGCGGCGGAAAGAGAAGACCGGCGGCCGAGCCGCCGGCGTTGGAAGCCGAAGAGGGGACCGGATTTTTCCGGTCCCGTTGGAGAAAACCGGCCGGCCAGCTGGCCGGCCGGAAGGCGTTAAACCGGGGAAAATTAATTCCCCGACCAACGCTCAAAACCCCCCTCATTATGAGGGGGGCGGTTTCCATGAAGGGAGGGGGGCAGCAGCCCCCCCGGTTTTAATCCAAGCCGGCCCCCACGTGGGGGGGCCGTTTTCTTGCAAAGGGCGCGGCACAAAGGCCGTGCCGCCTTCCCAATCAGCGGGGGTTTTGCCCCCCGCGTTCGGCCACCGTGCGGCGCCAGGCCGCCTTGGCCCCCGCGCCGCCGCGCCGCCCCAGGGGGGGGGGGGGTCGGGCCGGGTCGGCCCGGACCCGGACCCCCCCGTTTCGAACCAGTTCCGGTCTTTTGGTCATAACATGAGCCTCGGACCTCCGATCGACGAACCGTCTATGGCAACACGATCCTTGGATCGAGACGGTCGTTTCGGTATATCGCACTCAAGGTTTCGGATTACTTTGAGTTCGGCCGGGTTGGTTCGTTCACGAAACCAACCGGGCCTTCGGAGCAGAAACGCTCATATCTTGAGCTACGGACGTCCGATTGACGTGCCGTCAGTCGCGTTGAGTTCCTCTTAGTGAGACGGATCTTTTGGCATACTCCTCCCGAGGTTTGGACGTAGGTGGAGTATGGTCGGGTTGGTTTTGCCTTAAAAATCAACCGGGCCCCAGGGACGAAAATGTCAATAACTCTCAGACCGGGCGTCCGATTGACGCGCCGTCTGTTGCGTTGAGTTCCTGTTGACGATACGGAACTTTTGGATACATCAACTCTGGTCTTGTGACAGTTGATGTATCAGCCTCTCGGCTCGTGGAGCGGACCCTCCGAACGAGCTTGCTGTGTGCGGGAACCCTAGTGCTGGCTGCGACTGTTACTGTGACTACTACTGCTACGACTGCTACTGTGACTACGACGACGACAGTACAGAGATCCTGTGTGCATTCGACGACGACGACTACAGCACTCAGCGATCCTACGTGGATCAGTGCGACAGGTCCTGTGTGGGCCCGATCCTGTGTGGGTCCGATCCTGTGTGGGTCCGCGCTCAGCGGTTCTGTGTGAGCCAGCGCCTACAGGTCCTGTGTGGGCCCGATCCTGTGTGGGTCTTTGCGGGGGTTAGTTACCTATCGATCCTTCGTGGGTCCGACGACTTAGATGGATCAGTGATCATCTTTATCGTCCTTTGAAGAAGTATACCTGTGTGAGCTGAATCCTGTTGCTTTCCTGTGTGGATTGTGTTGTGCAATCCAGTGTGGATTATGTTTTACTTTCCTGTGTGGAATACGTTTACTTTCCTGTGTGGACTGAGTTGTACTTGGGCTCGAAGGTTGGAGCGTATTTGAAATTGATGACTTAGGTATATGTATGGGCATATACTTAAGCAGTGTCGGTTGTTACTTCGTGATTTTACTTTTCTTCGTGGTTTATCCTTTGTGGATTTGAGAGACCTTCAGGGGTCTCGGGGTCCCTACTGAGTAGCTTATACTCACCCCTGCACGGGCATTGCCCGCACTACGTTGTGTTGGTTGCAGACGACGGACAGCGTTGACCTTAGCTGGGGCTTGCAGAGCGGGACGGTACCCGGAGGTGGACCACTGGGCGGGACGTGCTCGGAGCGGACGGTGGGACCCGTGGAGCAGAGGAGCTATCTGTACCCACCCTTCAGGTGGGATTTCCAGTGGACAGCTCGGAGTAGCGGCTTTTACTTTTCAGTTGCTGTTTTCCCTTTCGAGTTGTACTTTACTTTCGGTTTGGGTTTGTATTCTGGCCCATTTACTTTTTCGCACTTCCAGTTGTACTCTGCTTTTTTTTAGTGTTTACTTTCCGCTTGCTTACTCTGTGGTGTTTGTTTACTTTTCAAAAGGCAATGCCTTCCCTTTTTACCGGGATTTACGCCTTCGTGCTAGTCGCCAGCCCCTGGCCTATGGAAGGCGGGCTTGGGGTAGTCACGGCACGGACCCCGAGGGCGGGTCGTGACAAATTGGTATCAGAGGAGTTCGGTTCTACCGCGAACTCTGATCTTTTCTATGTGAAGCAATAATGTTTACCGTATTGAGTGTGGTTATCAGTCCAGGGAGTCCAGTGTTGGTGCGGCGGCCGGCGTATCCGTACACCAGGACCCTGACTTCTGATTTCCGACTTAATGCACGAAAACATTGATTGCGTGTGTGTTTCAAAGTTTTCTTTGTGATTACTTATATCAGCTCACCAGGTATACTGTTCTGACCGTGGCGCACCTGTTTCCTTTTCAGGATGGCCCCACGATGGCAGCCAGCTAGGGTTCCGAGAGTCGAGCGTGACGACAGCCCACCGAGCGACGAGGCCTCGGTGCAGGGCCCTTTGCTAGTAGTGGCACCGGCGGTAGCACCACCCGCCGAGCCCCCGATGCTTCCAGCAGCAGCCGCTGACGATGCACGTCGCCTCAGCGCACTGCATGAGTTTCAGCGCCAGCGACCACCCAGGTTTCGTGGGGAGACGGATCCCCAGGCAGCAGAGGACTGGCTAGAGGCAGTGGTTCGAGTGTTTAGGCTAGTGAGGACACCAGCAGACCTCATGGTGATCCTCGCTGCGAGCCTACTACACGCAGCAGCAGGACGATGGTGGAGCTTGATGCTCCAGGTGCACGATGAGGAATCTCTACTTTGGACGGACTTTGAGAGCCTTTTCCGCTCGGAGTTCGTCCCAGCCACCCTTCGTGCGGTGCGTATCCAGGAACTTCTACAGCTGCGGCAGGGCAGCATTACGGTCGCTCAGTACTCGGTGAGATTTACCGATCTCTCGCGCTACTCGACCGACATGGTACGAGACCCATTCTTCCGGGCCCGGACCTTCGACCAGGGTTTGAGACACGAGATCAGGGCGTCGCTGATCTCCCTCAGCATACCGACTCAGACAGGAGTACTGGAGCGGGCCCTTCTGATCGAGAGCTTCCTTGCTGAGTCTACACCAGCACAGCGACCCACCGCAGGGCGGCACGTGGCAGAGTCATGGGCAGCAGGCAGTCGACGGATGACTCAGGGGTCCAGACAGACCAGACCTTCGGGCAGACGACCTCAGGACATTGGCTCGGCAGTGCGGGGCACACAGCGAGGAGCCAGTCATTCGAGAGGCAGACAGTGCTACTCATGCGGCGGGCAGGGCCACATGGCTCGTGACTGCCCGACCCGCTATGCCGAGGAGCAGCAGTCGGTTGAGGGACCACCGAGGCAGAGGCAGAGGGTCGACCGTGGCGGTCCGCAGGGACGAGGCGGACGAGGCAGAGGAGCTGGACGAGCAGCTGGTGGTGGGCGACGCTTTGAGGCTCTGCCACCACCACCACCAGGAGGTCCACCCCGACCACAGGGAGCTGGCGGGCAGAGACAGGCACAGCTCCAAGCAGCAGAGGCCTACGACCACGGCGCACCCGAGATGATTCGAGGTACTATCTGTGTCTACTCCACCCTTGCTGCAGTTCTTATAGACACAGGAGCGAGTCACTCTTTCATAGTCGCTGCCCTTGTTCGGAGCTCGGAGATTCCGACAGAGCCGTTGGCTCGATCCTTACGGCTAGAGACTCCTACGGGAGCAGACTCGATGATTACGCACTGGTGCCGGCAGTGTGAGCTTACTCTAGGAGGCGAGAGCTTCGGCTGGGATCTTCTTGTAGCAGCGTCGAGGCCTTACGACGTCATCTTGGGCATGGATTGGCTATCTACGGTCCATGCACAGATTGACTGTTTTAGGCGCAAGGTGCGATGTGTACGCACCAATGGGAGCAGGTTCACCTTCACCGGCGAGAAGGGAGCCTTAGCAGCACAGGATGGACTTCCGCGGAGGAGAGGACAGCCCATCACTCATCAGTTGGCTAGCCTTATCCTCGGAGCAGTTGACGTGCGAAGTCCTGGTTTTCCTGCAGTGGTGGATCAGTTTGCGGACGTTTTTCCCGACGATGTACCAGGGCTACCTCCTCGCAGAGAGGTAGACTTTTATATTTACTTGTACCCCGGGACAACCCCGATATCCACTCCAGCATATCGGATGGCCCCCGCTGAGCTTCGAGAGCTACGGGTACATTTGGAGGACTTGCAGGGCAAGGGGTTCATCCGACCCAGTGTTTCACCCTGGGCTTTCCCGATATTGTTCGCCAAGAAGGCGGACGGAAGCTTGCGACTTTGTGTTGACTATCGTCACCTCAACCAGGTGACAGTGAGGAACAAGTATCCGCTACCGAGGATTGATGACCTCTTTGATCAGCTCAAGGGAGCACGGTGGTTCTCGAAGATAGACCTCAGGTCAGGCTACCATCAGCTCAGAGTCAGAGACGAGGATGTGCAGAAGACAGCCTTCAGATGTCGGTATGGCCACTATGAGTTCTTGGTTATGCCTTTCGGTGTAACCAATGCTCCAGCAGTATTCATGGCTCTCATGAACAGGATATTTCAGCCATTCCTCGATCGGTTTGTCGTGGTCTTCATCGACGACATTCTGATTTACTCTACGACAGAGGAGGAGCACGCCTATCACTTGCGAGTTGTACTAGACACACTCCAAGAGCACCAGCTTTATGGTAAGCTCTCGAAGTGCTAGTTCTGGATACGTGAGGTCCACTTCTTGGGACACGTTATCTCTGAGGCGGGAGTTGCAGTGGATTCCGCGAAGATTGAGGCTGTGTTAGCATGGGAGCCACCCAGGAGCGTGACTGAGGTTCGGAGTTTCTTGGGACTAGCTGGATACTATCGGAGATTTGTGCCAAACTTCTCCAGAGTTGCGGCCCCACTCTCAGCGTTGACGAAGAAGGGGAAACCCTTCATGTGGTCAGACAGATGTCAGCAGAGCTTCTAGGAGCTGAGACAGAGATTGACTAGCGCACCTATCTTGAGGTTGCCTGAGGAGGGAGTAGGGTACGTAGTCTACTGCGATGCATCAGGGACCGGACTCGGATGTGTTCTGATGCAGGAGCAGGCAGTGATCGCCAATGGATCACGACAGTTGAGGCCGCATGAGCAGAACTACGCTACCCATGACCTGGAGTTAGCAGCAGTGGTCTTCGCTCTGAAGACATGGCGACACTACCTGATGGGCGAGCGCTTTACAGTCTTTTCTGACCATCAGAGTCTCAGGTATATTTTCTCGCAGAAGGACCTGAACCTGAGATAGCGGCGATGGCTCGAGTTCCTCCAGGACTATGACTTTGAGATAGTCTACACTCCTGGGAAGGGGAACGTAGTAGCCGATGCCCTCAGCAGGAGGACAGGCATCCAGTTACTTGAGGAGGCGACAGAGCAGCTAGCCTCTTTGCAGATATCCTTCGTGGATAGAGATGGAGCAGCCTTCCTTCAGTCTCTCACAGTCACTCCTCCACTACTGCAGCGGGTCAGGGAGGCACAGCGTGGGGACGCTGACTGTGAGACACAGCGTGCACAGATATCCTCGGGACAGGCACCTGATGGTTTCTCCCTTGGAGCAGAGCACGACATCCTTTTCAGAGGACGTACCATGGTACCAGTCACTTTGCGAGAGGAAGTGCTGAGAGAGTTTCACACTTCTCCTTTAGCGGTACATCCTGGAGTGGCGAAGATGTACCAGGACCTCAGACGACAGCACTGGTGGCTGGGCATGAAGAACGCAGTAGCAAAGTTCGTTTCTCAATGCCTTACCTACCAGCAGGTGAAGGCAGAGCATCAGGTACCAGCAGGCTTGGTACAGCCCTTGGAGGTTCCGGAGTGGAAGTGGGACGGCATATCTATGGACTTCGTGACTGGTCTTCCACGCACTTCCAGAGGTCACGACTCCATCTGGGTGATTATTGACCGACTCACCAAGTCGGCACACTTCTTACCCATCAGAGAGCAGGGCTCAGTGGAGAGCTTGGGACGTCTCTACGTTCAGGAGATTGTGCGGCTCCACAGTGTGCCATCATCTATCGTATCCGATCGAGATGCCCGCTTTACTTCCCGGCTTTGGAAGGGGTTATAGGAGGCGTTCGGGATGCAGCTACGTCTGAGCACAGCCTTCCACCCTCAGACGGATGGTCAGACGGAGAGGACCATTCAGACTCTCGAGGACATGCTCCGCGCATGTGTCCTCGACTTTGGTCGTAGCTGGGAGGACCACCTACCCTTGGTGGAGTTTGCGTACAACAACAACTACCACTCCACCATCGGGATGGCACTGTACGAGGCATTGTACGGCCGACCTTGTAGATCTCCTTTGTGCTGGACAGACCCTGGAGAGTCAGCACTCGTGGGACCAGAGATGGTCCAGGCCATGACAGAGAAGGTCCAGGTCATCCAGGAGCAGATGAGGACAGATCAGAGCCGGCAGAAGTCATATGCTGACAGGAGGCGGAGGCCACCTGAGTTCGAGGATGGCGACCACGTCTTCTTGCGGGTCTCACCTCGACGTGGTATTCGGAGATTTGGCCGAGGCGACAAATTATCTCCGCGCTTCATCGGTCCCTTCCAGATTCTCAGCAGGATTGGTGAGGTGGCTTATCGCCTGGCTCTGCCACCTCAGTTGCACCGGGTACACGACGTCTTCCACGTATCCTAGCTGAGGAGATACGTGCACGACCCGACGCACATCATTGATCACGGGGAGCTTGACGTTGACGATGGGGCGACTTTTACGGAGGTCCCGGTGGAGATAGAGGATCGACAGGAGCGGGTCCTGCGTGGGCGATCGATTCCTCTTGTGCGCATCAGATGGCAGCACGGGAATCTCCAGGAGAGCACATGGGAGCGGGAGGCTCAGATGCGTGCTCAGTACCCTCATTTGTTTCCCTAGTTTTTGATGTATCTTTACGGGGACGTAAAGCCCTGAGGTGGGAGTAATTTAAAGACCCGTAAAATTCAAGGAAAATTTTTTCTTAATTTTCTTTAGAATTTTACAAGAGCGCAGTTTCAGACAGCACCTGATTCCGAGGCCCGGAGTGCCCAGAATCAATTTCCGAAGTTTGGCTCGGGTACGTTCAGTGAACGAACGAGCGGGAATTCCTAACTTTTGATCCGGTGCTCGGAATTGAAATCCGAGGGCACCGATGAACTCGCAGCACCGATATTCGCTTAAAGAGACCCTTTCGGAAGTTGCGTTTGTTGCGGAACGAAAGTTAGTTTTTGGGAGATTTATAAAAAGTTGAATAAAAAATGTGGTTTCTTTTTATTTCACTTTTGTAGGTTAACTCCTCTCAAAGGGAGTTAGGGGTGGGACCCACACCCACTTAACCTCCCTTGAGAGGATTAAGCGTGGTGGGACCCACACGAACCTAAACCTCTCAACTACCCCCTTAAACTCCCCTCTCTCCCTCTTAAATGTTTGTAAACTTAACATCTAATTAATTACACATGACATGTTAATTAATTAAGTGTTATGTTTTTGAAATTGAAGTTTTGAATTCCTTTGCTTGGTAAATAAAATAAGGAGGGACCTTATTTTATTTTGTTAGCCAACTTGTGTGGTTTTCTTTTTGAGAGCTCCTCCTCCTTCTTCTTCATCTTGACGAAGAACGCTCATCTTGACGAAGAACGCTCAAGTTCCGACGAAGAACGCCGCTCCTCTTCTCTTCGTCTTCCGTGTCAACGAGAGGGAACGCCGCTTCTTCCTCGGACATCCTTCGTCGGCTTACGAAGATTCGTCAACGACGTATCACATCGGGCGCACTACTTCGTCATCGGATTTGACGAACGACGACCGCGATGCCCGACCTCCGCAACGTCGTCTTCCGCGGAACGTTGTCAAATCTTCGAACCTATACCCGAGGTAGGGGTTGTTGTTTATTGTTTAATTATTTTTTATTCTTGATCGTGGATTTAGCAAGTCTAACGTGTGGCTTTTGAATATTTAAAGTTGCGTTATTATTTTAACGTGAGGGGGGCCGGACCGCATGAACACGGCCGAACCCCCTCCATCGTTCTTGTTGTTTTATCTTGCGGGAGGAAGCAAGGTGGCGTGGTGCCGTCGCACCACGCGAATAATTGTATGTTTATCTTGCGCGATGTCGTCACGCACGCGCCGAGGAAGAATCATCAAGAACGCGACGCCGTCGCGCCGCGTTGAAAGAAATCAAGGCACGACGGAGGGGCACGGTGCCGTCGCACCGCGCCGGACGACGAACACCGAGGCCGGTTCTGGGCCGCGGCGGAAAGAGAAGACCGGCGGCCGAGCCGCCGGCGTTGGAAGCCGAAGAGGGGACCGGATTTTACCGGTCCCGTTGGAGAAAACCGGCCGGCCAGCTAGTCGGCCGGAAGGCGTTAAACCGGGGAAAATTAATTCCCCGGCCAACGCTCAAAATCCCCCTCATTATGAGGGGGGCGGTTTCCATGAAGGGAGGGGGGCAGCAGCCCCCCCGGTTTTAATCCAAGCCGGCCCCCACGTGGGGGGGGGGCCGTTTTCTTGCAAAGGGCGCGGCACAAAGGCCGCGCTGCCTTCCCAATCAGCGGGGGATTTTCCCCCCGCGTTCAGCCACCGTGCGGCGCCAGGCCGCCGTGGCCGCCGCTCCGCCACGCCGTCGCGCCACCGCGCCGCCCCAGGGGGGGGGGGTCGGGCCGGGTCGGCCTGGACCCGGACCCCCCCGTTTCGAACAAGTTCCGGTCTTTTGGCCATAACTTGAGCCTCGGACCTCCGATCGACGAACCGTCTACGGAAACACGATCCTTGGATCGAGACGGTCGTTTCGGTATATCGCACTCAAGGTTTCAGATTACTTTGAGTTCGGCCGGGTTGGTTCGTTCACGAAACCAACCGGGCCTTCGGAGTGGAAACGCTCATATCTTGAGCTACGGACGTCCGATTGACGTGCCGTCAGTCGCGTTGTGTTCCTCTTAGTGAGACGGATCTTTTGGCATACTCCGCCCGAGGTTTGGACGCAGGTGGAGTATGGTCGGGTTGGTTTTGCCTTAAAAACCAACCGGGCCCCAGGGACGAAAATGTCAATAACTCTCAGACCGGGCGTCCGATCGACGCGCCGTCTGTTGCGTTGAGTTCCTGTTGACGATACGGAACTTTTGGATACATCAACTCTGGTCTTGTGACAGTTGATGTATCAGCCTCTCGGCTCGTGGAGCGGACCCTCCGAACGAGCTTGCTGTGTGCGAGAACCCTAGTGCTGGCTGCAACTGTTACTATGACTACTACTGCTACGACTGCTACTGTGACTACGACGACGACAGTACAGAGATCCAGTGTGGATTCGACGACGACGACTACAGCACTCAGCGATCCTACGTGGATCAGTGCGACAGGTCCTGTGTGGGCCCGATCCTGTGTGGGTCTGATCCTGTGTGGGTCCGCGCTCAGCAGTTCTGTGTGAGCCAGCGCCTACAGGTCCTGTGTGGGCCCGATCCTGTGTGGGTCTTTGCGGGGGTTAGTTACCTATCGATCCTCCATGGGTCCGACGACTTAGATGGATCAGTGATCATCTTTATCGTCCTTTGAAGAAGTATACCTGTGTGAGCTGAATCCTGTTGCTTTCCTGTGTGGATTGTGTTGTGCAATCCTGTGTGGATTATGTTTTACTTTCCTGTGTGGAATACGTTTACTTTCCTGTGTGGACTGAGTTGTACTTGGGCTCGGAGGTTGGAGCGTATTTGAAATTGATGACTTAGGTATATGTATGGGCATATACTTAAGCAGTGTCGGTTGTTACTTCGTGATTGTACTTTTCTTCGTGGTTTATCCTTTGTGGATTTGAGAGACCTTCAGGGGTCTCGGGGTCCCTACTGAGTAGCTTATACTCACCCCTGCACGGGCTTTGCCCGCACTACGTTGTGTTGGTTGCAGACGACGGACAACGTTGACCTTAGCTGGGGCTTGCAGAGCGGGACGGTACCCGGAGGTGGACCACTGGGCGGGACGTGCTCGGAGCGGACGACGGGACCCGTGGAGCAGAGGAGCTATCTGTACCCACCCTTCAGGTGGGATTTCCAGTGGACAGCTCGGAGTAGCGGCTTTTACTTTTCAGTTGCTGTTTTCCCTTTCGAGTTGTACTTTACTTTCGGTTTGGGTTTGTATTCTGGCCCATTTACATTTCCGCACTTCCAGTTGTACTCTGCTTTTATTTAGTGTTTACTTTCCGCTTTCTTACTCTGTGGTGTTTGTTTACTTTTCAAAAGGCAATGACTTCCCTTTTTACCGGGATTTACGCCTTGGTGCTAGTCGCCAGCCCCTGGCCTATGGAAGGCGGGCTTGGGGTAGTCACGGCACGGACCCCGAGGGCGGTTCGTGACAATTAGTTAGATGACCATTTTTGGAATGTGGGTGGGCCCTATGAAAGGAACAACATGTATGAGGGGAAACTGGTGTTACCTGAAGGGCTAGGACCTAATGACCATGGTATGGTGGTGTGTCAATGCTATCTTTGGGTCCCATTTGTTACATCAGGTATCATAGGTGGTACCCATCCTTAAGTGCAGTGCACTGCTTGGGTTGAGATGTAGGGTCCACCATAAGAATATAGTGCTCAAATGGGGGGTGGGGTGAATGTAACACCCAAGAGTAATGAAAGGAAAAATGACTAAATGATATGACTCATATGAATAAGATGCTCCATTATTTTCAAGAGACTAACTGATTAGAACTTCAATGTTAATCATGCTTTCCCTGGAGTATTGATCAGGATGGGTGACCCTCTAGGATGTTTCCTAGGGAGTGTTTGAGTGAGGGAAAAGCACACTAGAAAGAAGAATTGTTAGCATGTGTGGAATGTTCTTAGATATATGACTTGTTCGAGCACGTGGGTGGTACCTTGGGTGGTGACCAAGTGTCTGTAGGGAAACATGTCACACCTGGAGAGCTACGACTTGAGTCGTTCCATCATGTGGGTGGGCCCCAATTGATATACGATGGTTAAAGGTAGTGATAACACATTATTTTTGAACATTTGGTGAGATTTGGGGAAAATAATTTTCAATACCTGTTGTTTTTTTCCTTATGTAAATTTGTTAATGTATTCAAATGTTTCCTATGGTGCGTTTTTTTGAATTATAGAGTTATGCCTCCACACCGACGCTTTTTGAGAGAATGACTGGAGGACATATCAGTTCACGATTCTGTAGTGGTGGATCTTGAGGCACCTTTAGTGACATGTGATGAAAAAGGGTATATGTTCAGAGATAACTTCACTCGCTTAATGAAATTAAATTAATGGTACCCAGGGGGGGTGAAAAGCATGTATTAGCTCACGATAGATTTCCAGTTACAACACCCATTGACTTTCACTAAGGAGTGTGGGCATTAAAGATATGTGTTAGGGGTAGAGAATATTGGGTGATACTTGTCCATTTTGTGTCTCTGGATGACAACAGATTAAATTTGGCCACTTATATTATACAAGGATCAATGAAGCATGGGTGAGATATTCATATGAGGATTAGACATGTTGATATCATGATATAGAATGACTTTTGTAGAGGTTCTTGGAGAACTACTATCCATAGAGGCTGAGACATGTGAAGGATGTTGAATTCATAAGGATGACTTAGGGAAGCATTCTTGTGATGGATTATGCTAGTATCTATAAAAACCTCCATTGGGTAACTCCAGCATTGATAAGAGATGAGACTACTATTACGAGATGCTTTAATAATTGAATTAAGTGAAAAATCAAGGCCCAAGTTAACATTTTTTGTGAAAGATGTTTTCTGAGGTAGTGGATGATGCACTCATAGCTAAAGTGAACCTAAAATAGGCAAATAGTGCTAGATAGATAGTGTCTACTATTTGAGGAAGAGGTTTGACTTCTAGGAGTAGGAAGGGCCGCTATGAAAACTTTAGTCAGAGTAGTACAAAATAAAGTACACAGATAGGTGGGACAGATTTACAGGACCTTACAAGAGTGACATATTATCAGTGTGGTATGTTGGTCCATTAATGTTGTTATTGTCCCTATCCACTAGTATAGTGCAAGTCTAATGGTAAGAAGATACATTTTCATATGTTCTCTAGGATGTAGAGATAGACGGTTAGTGAGGTTTCTTATATACATGGTCAAAATGTGGAAAGGGTATCCTCTACCCCGTATCATGTTGGCAGCTGGAGTTCTATTAGCTGAGGATATAGAGGTAGAAGGTGTGATGCTTCAGAGAAGGAGATCCCATATTAGCTAAGTGGTGCGACTAAAGGGAGTCAGACAAAATCATTGGGGAGATGGGCAGGATATCCATATGCAGTGAAGCCTCCACTTATGGACAGTGAGGATAGACCATTAATAGTTAGAGGTATTCTTCTTATAGATTATATATAATCTAGTTTATTATTTGATACATGTGCCACTCATTACTTTATATCTTCAGAACTTATTAATGGTTTGAGGTTGACATTTGTGTTTTTATGTGGGGTTATGACTATAGATACACCATTGGGTGTGTGTTCTAGAGACATCTGCTTATGCAAGGAATTCTATCTCAACATCTAGGAATAAACTAATCTATGGGATATTTTTATTATTGAAATGTTGAGCTTCAACTTAATTATGGGTATTGACTGGCCAGTTGAATACTAAGACCATATAGATTGTTACCGAAGAAGAGTGAACTTTACATCTCCTAATGTTAACAATTATATTAAATATGGGGAGTCAAATATATAATAAATATGATAGGGGAAAATTATAAAAAAAATGGGATATCTCATAGCCCAAGTTTCTATTATATTTGTGCATGATGGAGGAGTACAACATAACATAATTCCACATGTAGTTGAGCAGTTTCGAGATGTGTATCTTGAAGAATTCTCTGAACAACCACCTGAGAGAGATGCGGAATTAATTTTTGATCTCATTATGGGGGTTTAGTGAGTATCTACTCCACTATATATATATAATCTGAAAGATCACCAACAGCTTAAGAATAAAATAGCTGATTTGGAGGATAAGGTGTTTATCCATTCGATTATTTGTCCATGGGGTTAAACAATGTTATTTAAAAAGATGGTTGATCGGAGTTTACGCATGGGTGTCAATTACTAGAAGATTAACAAAATTACTATAAATAAAAAATATCTACTTCAAAATATCGATGATCTATTTGACATGTTTGAATGGATCTTGTGTGTTCTCGAAGATCAAATTGATATTAGGATATCATAAAATGAGAATTCGGACTTCTGATACACAAAGGAATGAATTCAAGTGCATGTATAGCCTTTATGTGTATGTCCTAATGCATTATTGGGTTTACAAATATACCGGTACTGTTTTTGGACTTGATGAATAGAATCTTCCATCCGTACCTGGATTATTTTGTAGGGGTCATCATGGATGACATCTTGGGGTACTCAAAGACTCATGACAATCATTCCCAACATATTTACATCATTCTGAGTTCACTGAGATAGAATCTGCTATACACCAAGCTATCAAAGTGCAGTTTTTGATTGGCCAGGTACACTTATTGGGACACAACATCTCAGAGGTAGGTGTGTCAATTTAACTAGAGAAAGTTTATTCATGAGTTACTTTGGAGAATCCTATGAATGTGTTCAATATTTGTAGATTTACAAGGTTATATGTATGTTATTAGATCTTCATCCTGGACATTTTTTGTTTTCAAATACCACTTTCAAGCCTGTCTAGGAAGGGCATAAAGTTATAATGGTTTAAATCTTGTGATAAATACTTCTAAGATTCGATGAAGCGCTTGAAATCCCCAACTGACCTAGATCCTTCCCATGACAAGTGTGGAATATATAGAGTATTGTGATTCTTTGAGAATTGTAAATGGAGATATGTTATTTCATAGAAATAAATTTGTGGTGTATGGGTATTAGTAGTTGAGGCCTCTTGAATGGAACTACCCTATGCACGATCTTGAGGTGACGATAGTTTTTTATTCTATGATGTCCGGGAGGAACTATATATTGGGGGAACAGTTTATAGTGTTTACAGATCAATAGAGCTAGAGGTACATCTATTTTAAAAAGAGATTTGAATCTTTGATAATGAAGATATGTTGAATATTTGCAGTATTTTTATTTTTAGATTGTATATAATCATTGAAAAGGAAACAATGTTTATGATTATTTAAGGAGGAAGAATTAGATAGTTATGTAGTCTAGTACTGATTGGAAGATGATGGATTTATTGATTGAGATGCGTGTGGTGGTTTAGGAGAACCAAAAATAGATGAATCTTATATCAGATGTAGTTGAGTCTACACTTTTGAGATAGATCCATGACTTGCAGTATTAGAATCTATGTTGTTTGTCTTTGAGAAAAAACCATGATGGTTGGGAGTCACCTTAATATTGAATCACATGTGAGGATGAGATCATATATGTCAAGAATCGAGTTCTTATGACCTACGAGAATCTTAGAGGAGATCATGAAGTAATTTTATTCCATGAAGGGGAAGTACATCCAATTATCACCAAAATTTATCATGACCTTTGAAATTTTTTTTGGGGCTTGGGAGTGATAAAAGAGATAACCGTATTTGTGACACAATGCTACATCGGTCAATAGGTGAAGATAGAGAATCAAAAACCAAAAGGTTTGCTTCAATCATTACATATTATGGAGTACTAGTTGGATAATGTGACCATGGATTTTGTGGTGGGTCTACCAAAGACACCAAGTAACAATTATTTTATCTATGTTATTTTGGATCGATGGAAAAAATTAGCACATTTCATACCTATACAAGAGGCTTTCATGGTAGAGCATCTGAGAGTTTTGTATGTGTGGGAGATAGTCCATCTACATGGGGTGATACTGACTATAGTTTTAGATCATGACTGATGTTTCACTTCATGGTTTTATTAGGGAATGAAAGATGTTCTTTGTATAGAGATATTTTTAAGTACAACCTTCCACTGACAAATAGTTTGGTTGTGGGAGTATACTATAAATGTACTAGAGGATATGTTGTGAGCATGTGTGGATAACTTCAGAGAATCTTGGGAGACGAAATTGACTTAGGGGAGTTTCCCTATTACAATAGTTAGTATGAAACTATTCATATAGAACTATATGATTCTATTTGTGTAGTCCATGCAGATCTCCACTATGAGGGATAGAGCTGTGTGAGTCCGTGTTGCTGGAGTTGAGACTCATGCCCGAGGCATCCGATGAGGTTTAGCTAATTCAAAAATGTATGGATATGACTCAGAGTTGGAATATTATGTATTTTAAAAAATAGATATGACCAATAGAGTATATAGAGGGTGATTAGGTTTTACTTTCCGTTTCACCAAGGTGGGGTCACCAAAGGGTTTAGACATATAGAATGTGGGAACCTAGGTTTGTTGGACTGTTTGAGGTAAGGGAGATAATCAGGCCAGTGGAATACCAATTCCCTCTTCCATAGAAACACAATTCCATAAATGATGAATTCCACATATGAAAACATAAACAATATCATCCCAACCCTTATATAATCTGATCAAGGTAGAGTATGCTGATATTGAGATATATGTGTCCTTTTAGAGGCATGGGATGTGTGTGTTGGATCACAAAGAAAATGTTTTTTGGAGAAATATTTTGCTGATAGTTCATGTATTATAGAACCATTGTCATATACATGAGGAAACATGAGAAAGAGAAGAAGATATACATGCCCAGTGGTGCATTTTTTTTACTAATAATGTTAGAGATGATGGTTAATTCATCTCTAGGATGAGTTGTTATATAGTGTGGAGACTGTAAGATCACATATTTTTAAGGTACTTTTCTTACAAAGTTTTATTCATTTTAATTTTAATCACCATGTATTGTTCATATATGGAGATATTTTTTGGATAAAATGACCAAAAGTTAGAGGATGCATGCTTGTTTGAATTAATAGAGTCTGAGTATAAATGGTTTATATTTAAAATATGGGTTTTGGCAGAGTCGAGAGGTTTTGAAGGGAAAATGGGCCGAAAATCAACTACATAAAATTTAAAAATCATGTAATGGTGTAAAAAATAATGTAATTTTTCATGGGTTTTAAATAAAAAATCCTAGGTGGCATATTTTTTAGCAAAAACCATTAAAAGTAATTTCACAATGTGTAACACGATTTAACAGCATGTAAATACCAATCCTACAAATTTAAATATGTTGTGCAGCTTAATTATACATCTTTTCACCTAAATTACTTTTCATTCATCCCTAGTATCCTTTTGAAGATGTTGGAGTCTCCCTAGCAGATCCCATGACTTCTGGACCACTGTTATTGTTGAATCAAGAGGTAGATTGAATATTTTCACCAATAGGTACATTCTTTCATCACATTGTGATCTATATCTCTCTTCCACTCTTCTTTTTAGATAAAATAATGATGTTTATCTGTTGTTGGATTTAGATCAAGATCTTAGAATTTTTTACCCTAATTTATTTTATCTTAAATTTTGGATTTGGTTCTATATTTTGATCTTCATTCTATTCCTGAAAAATCCACCTCATATTACGGATTCATTCACTGGTGAGCATTGTCAAAAAATTGAGGTAAGAGGAATGATGTTCAAATCCCATAGTTGTGATTTAGATTTAGTACATAATTTTTTTTAGAATTTATATAATTGTTTTGAAATAGAGTTTTAAAAATAGAATTAAATAATTTGGTGAATTAATTAATCATAGGAATATTAAATTGTGGGATTTTGGAATAAATAAATATAAAAATTTATTGTTTTATAATGAGAAGTGAATGATGTAATGAATTCAGAATTAATAATGATATGTTGGAATTATGAGTTTGAATAATTAACCTGTGAATTAATTTATTGAATATTGATATTGTGAATGGATTAATTTTTTATAGAATTAATTAATATGTGGTTTTGAAATATGTGTAATATTGTGTAATTATGATATATGTAAATGGTTAATTGTAACATAGACATTGATACAAGTACTATGAATGGTAACATGCTCATCCAGTTATGTTTTGTAAAGTGGTGAATGGTGACATGGAAATTCAACCAAGAATTATAAATGGTATCATGATAATTCAACTATGTAATGTAAAATGGTGAATAGTAAAATAGAAATTCATCCATGTAGTATGAATGGTAATAATCTCGTTCAATTATGTATTGAGAAATGGTGAATGATAATAAGGAAATTCAGTCGATGACTCAAGAATAGTTATCATGAGATCATGATATTTTTTATTGAAATATATTTATTGACTTTTTTTGTTATTTCCATGGGTGTATTACTCTGATTATATAGGGTATTGTCTCTCCATGAATGACCTATCATACTCCTACTACTAGTCGGAAACCACTTGGGTATGGAGATGCGTTATTGAGGTCAAGTGATCAACCGTATTGGGGAACCGAGATGTGGAACCAATGATTGGACATTACATATATACTTACATGTTACATGTTATATCAATAATTTTCTTTTATTTAACGACATTTAAATATTTTAATTATTTTATCCTCTCATGGGTGGCACGATTATAATTCCACCCAAGTATAAAATGTTTTGTCTTCTCACATTTATTTTCCATAAGTCAAAAGCCATATTCGCCTCATATTTCGTACATGTGTTTTATATACTTCTCATGTATGTATTATATTATTATTGTACTTAAATTTATGGATTCTTACATATCAATTTTATGGAATTTATTTCATGGGGTTTTTGTTTCAAAATTTAACAAATTGGTAATTTAATTTTGACTCAATTTTTATTCATTAAGACATCTTCCATGATAAGAACCAATATTATTATATGAGTTTTATATACTAACCTTTACATGTTATATCATAATTCTACATATTTTCATCATATTTTTTAGCGTCATTGAATGTTATTCCTTCTATTTTATTATGATTCAATGTTACCAAAAGTTGTAACTGCTTATTTCTACAATCAATTAATTTATAGATATTATTTATGATTATACTTACATTATTGGAATCGTATGAGCCATATCTAAAGAAACTCAATTAGGATTATTCTTCTCTGGATATCCATGATATTTTCATGTGTTAGTTCTATTTTCCACTTTTTATTACTTAATAAAATATAAAAAAACTTTTATGAAAATTTGGCTTTATTTATCCTTTTAGGAGGAAATATAGGTTCATTCAAAAATAAGTTCACTAAAACAGTTTTCAAAATGGTTTTACTATTATCCTTTTATTATTTACTTCATTTTTACCCATGTTTTTATTTTTTGACAAATTTGTTTTGAAAGTAATATTCTTATCATTTTATAGTCAGGGCAATTTTCTAAAATTTTATGGTGAAAAATAAATGTTCAATATGTATGACCATAACCGCCATCATAACTATAATTTCCATGATAATTTATTAGTACATTTTAATTTTTTTTATGTAAAACATTTACCACATATTCTAATTTTTTTTATTTTGAAATGGGTTTTTTTTCAAGATTATTTTATAAGTTTTCAAATTATTTTAGAGCAAAATAGTTTTCAAAAGTTCATATGTTTTAAAAATACTTTTTCAATGTAGAAAGGCTATTTTCCACAAGAACTATTTGTAGATGATATCTAAAAATTATTTCTCATCAAAGAAGACATAAATTAATGTTACTCATGCCTTTATGGGAATTGATCGAAAGGTATTATTCAAGTTTTTTTGAATGGTTTATGTTTTTATGGTATGATGAATATGAAAACCCATTTTTCGATGATATTATCAGTCTATGAAAACATCTCATCTTCTAGGAGTTATATGTTTGTGAAACCTGTTCCTTATTCAAAGGATAAATGGTTATGAAACTCATTTCTCATAAATGGGTTATACCTTGAAAAATTATTATGAAACTAAATTCATTTTATAGATTATTCTAAGATAAAATGATTATAAAAGATATATATTTTTATAGGGTATGATGTGACTATATTTTAATGATACCCATTTGATTTCATTAGTTATTATATATACTCTATTTAAGGGTCAGGATATGATGTATGTTTTATTATCTTTAGGAAAATATATGTATGATTTTATTATGTGTTGGTTGGGAGCTATATATGTCTATAATTCATTAGGTAATTTTTGATGACTCATGAGCATAAATGTTATGTGTGAACCTGATTACATGAAAATGATATCCATGGACCTGGGTGCATGCCCATCAGTTTATGTGTGAACCTAATTAAATGTTAAAAATGTTATGAGTGAACATTATTATGTGTTCATAATGTTATGAAAATACTAGATTATTTGTTAAAAATCATATGTATGGACATTGTTTCATGTCCATAAGTTATTTATTAATCTGATTACATGTTCATAATGTTATGCATGAACCTAATTACGTGTTCAAAATACTATATGTGAACCTGATTTCATGTTCACGTTTTTCAGCATAGACCTATTTTTATGTCCATAAGTCTATGTGATGCCCTAATTTCATGTCATTAACTAAAGAAGTGAAATTGCTTATAATTATACATGTTCCCACTGTTAGTGGGTTTGTATAACACCATTCCGTGTATTATTCATATATTATCCTTTCACATCATATGAACCTAATTATATTATGATTAATTTTTTATCAATTTATAATATTAATTACAAGATTAATGATTATGATAATTGATATGCATGATATGATCTTCTATGAATATGATCATGCTCTATTTCCCTTATGTTTATGTTATGATTACATATTTCTATTAATTGCACATTAATAAGAATTTTAGATGACCCCTTTCTTATGATGTCTTTACCCTGGTTATGAAAAATGATTTTAAATATGATTACTAATGGAGAATATCATAAAGAAATATGATTATGATATTTCCCCATACTAGAAGATTGTTTTCTACATTTCCTAATACACTAAAATATTATATTCCTCATGCAATTTTTTTATATGTTAAATATTTATATATAATGTTGTAATATACCTGTATGTTAAGATTTGTTCACTATAGTTGGTTTCTTTGGGAAGGTTTAGTCAACCCTTAAAAACAAGGCGGGGAAAACATTAGTGAGATACCTTGGTATATTTATAAGGATATGTCTAAGGATGTCTCTAAGGATAAGTATAAGGATGCATTAATGTTTTGGAAATTTTCTAAAAACTCTGGTAAAGGATAGGTTTTGTGGTTTCGTAGTAATACATTCCCATTTGGATATTACAACTGGATGTGGTTTTGGAAAAGATATAACTATGAGTAACAACTCCAACAAGTTTCTTCAGGCCTCACTCGAGTGTAACATGGTACAACACAATGTGCTTTACTGCACACCTTGTTTGAAATTCATGGGGGTATATTCTTCAGAAATTAACAAACTCATTATGAATCATCTTGAACGAATTTAATAGAATATAACTATGAATATCATAGGTAAATCCTAAAGGTTCATCGATTAAAAATTATGTGTCATGATTTAGACATCCTATAGGTATTTATATCATGATTATGTGGTTTTATTATATATTAAGACTTTTTCAGCATGTTATTTCTAGTTTTATTCAGTGGAAAGAACTATAACTATCATGGATAACGTTGAATGTTTCATATAGGGAACGTATGGGATGTTTTTTAATTTATTTCCCAATATAAATCTCATAATAATAATCTGAAAGGTTATACAAGCATTGGTTATACTCATGAAGATAAAGAGTCTAATAATGATATATGAAAGATATGAGATGTTCTTCTAGTATTTATTACATCAAACCTATGATGTATGATTACATTGAAGTTGTGGAACATTAAGACCTGGTTCATATTTCATATTCTAAGAAATATGTGTTTATGAATAAGTTTATGTAGACTATGTAATAATTTAAAAATAATTTTGGATGAATGAAGTAATAAATTTTTGGAATTCAATGATTATTTTATATGAATCATGAAATCTATAATAATTTTTAATATAAATTTTCATTAAGGATTTAAAAGGATATTTTGAATAATGATGATGATCTAGAAATGTGATTTAATGGAAATATGAGATTTTGATTAAAGTAAGGTAACCCTTAATGTGTTCAATATATAGAGAAAATGGTGTTTATCTTGGATAATGAGATAATTATTTTTGATAAAGTAAATAAGTTCATATTAATAACCATAGTGCCAATTAAGTGTTTGTTAAAAATGTAGTATATGTCATCATTGTTAAATATTACAACTTCTTGGATTTATGGAATATATCTAGTAATATTTGGTATAAATAATAATTGACATCTTACAAAATGAGATATCTAAAATCAGGTTATTACCATGATTCAAGAGAATATACAATAAGGGTATTGACATGTTTGTAATGTGACAATAAAAAAACAATATGTGATATATAGGGGATCAATTTTAAGTGAATTTTATGATATTCATTATAAAGTGTTGTATTTTCATCTTTTGGAAGTGTTATAAGGTTAATGATTTACGAATAGATTATGTTACACATCAGATAATGTTTGTGAGAACAACTTATTACCTCACCACATGAGGATTTATGAATATTTGATAACATATTATAATAACTTTATATTGATGATAACAGTTGATATATGGGATAATATATCATGGATTTCATAATTTGTGATTAATATAGTAATGAAAAATTAACCTTAATTTTTAGAGAAATAAGTGAAGTGCATCAAGGAACCACAAAGGTGAGTGAATCCTAAAATCATGCAAGTATACCTTTTTAAGAAAATTTTTCAACATTAGGAAAATGATTTCGAAATAAAATTTTGTCCTAATACCATAATGATTGTTGAACTTAAGTCCTTTTAAATAATCACAAATTTATGACATTACGGCCCATAAATTTCTAATTCCCATTTATTTTTTTTTTGATTGATGAACTTAATCACTCCCTATAAATATTTATGCTTTTCCTCTAAGTCCATATTTTCACATTCCCCTAATGTTCTCATATGTGGTAACCATGTTATGAGTCACTTTTTGAAGCTATTTTTTACCAAAATTTCAATTTTAAATGATGTTTTATTATTTTTTCTATGATGTGGTTTTATATTAAAGTTACATTTAAGTATTAAAACGTCAATAACCGATATGAATTTTTATGGTGAAATGCATATTAAGGGTGGTAGAATGGAACACCCCGATATTTTTCCAATTCTTATTTTTTGAATTAATTTAATCTTTTTGACATTTTTCATATTACACAACAATTATTTTTATTAAATAAATAGGTTATAATTTCATTATACACTACACCAAGGTAATCTTGCACTACAGACAACACCTCCTTCGCTTACATTACACACAACAATGTGTTTCTATAAAATATCACTTTATTATTAAAAGTATTTCAACAAAATAGTTATAAACTATCCATTACAGATAATAATATTAAAATTAATATAAAATTTTTAATTTCATTTTATAATGGTCTCATATAAATAAAACATATTTATAATTAAATATATAATTTTGTGAAAAGTCATTATATGTTAAAAATGCTATTTTCTTAAAAGAAGTCATTTTTATTTCATTATATGACTAATAAAAGAATTAATTTTAGAAAAAAATATATTTTTTTGTTAAAATAAACTTAATTTTATAATTCAGCATGTCATAGTTAGCTTAGTATAAATTATTGGTATTTTTCAGAGAAGCTTTATTTTCTGATTAATAGTTAAAAATATTTAATTTTAATTCAAAACCGTAATTACATCAAATTTAATTTTATAGTTAAGTTATATTTTAATTTTTTTAAAGTAAAAAAAGATAAAAGATAAATATATTAATCAAATAAATATAAATGGAATAATTTTTATTTTAAATTTCGATATAAAATCTCAATGAGATTTTGAAAATTCTAGCTTTACAAACATGCTTTCTAGCCATGTCTCTAATATTAAGATTGAAATAAAATTATTTCTTCTAGGTAATGAATTTATAAAAATATAAAAACATTTTTTAATATGTATTATATTTATATTTTTATAAGATCAAATTAATATTTTACCAAAATACTAATAATAGTGATTAAAAATATTACATTGATTAAGGTAAAATTTATCTTATAAAGAGACTAAACCTTAACCATATAAGACAATTTGACCAAGAATCATATAAAAACACATTTTATGGACATATTAGAGACATAAAAAATCCATTATTTATTTTGGGTGGTTTTTAATTACTTTTTTAACTAAAAACTACTGTACATCTATATTTTTTCAAAACTGAAAAGTTTACCCTCTGACTTCCTTATAAAAGGACACCACCTCTACCACATCCTATCACCTATAAAGACCCTTTTTCATGACCAATATCTTCCCAAATATATTCTCAAATTACCTCCCATAAACCAAGGTTCCTAAACATGGGATGAAATCTATCAAGGAATCCCATTGGTGAAAACCAAAAGGAGTTTCATAATGAATCGATAACACCATTCCTCAATATATTTTATTTTTATTTCATTATACACTACCTAAAATATTATTATTAAATTTTTATATTAATAAACTTGTATCCTCAATATTATGTTATTTTTATATTATAATTTTTAAACATTCACTTACAAACACTTCCATCTATTAGGAAACAGACATAACATTCTTGTTTATATAAAACTAACAACCCACAAAATGACGTTGTTTGTTTATTCTTTACCACCTTTCGTGGATGTGAATTATGATGGACAATGAGTTCTATATAATATTAATTTGGTATGTATAATTTCTATATTATTTATTAATTTCTATATATAACATATCTTTATTCTTTCCATTTTGTGTATATACGATAACTTTGTTTGTGGAAGTGTGGACTACGACCTCCAAAAAGATATATGATTTATTCACGCTTTTCATGAGAAGTATTAAGGATGTGTTTAGTAAAATTATATTATATATATTACACAATAATAATTCTATAATGAAATTATATATTTATACAAATATATTTCATTTAATTTCTTTCTATCGATACGATAGTAGAACCGATGCAGTGTTCAAGCATTTGTACGACGTACCGTCTCCACAAACGATGTAATTTTTATAATTTTAATATAACACATAGTTTATTATACATACATAAATACTGAATGTATATGATATTTATAAAATGTTTCACATTATACATATATGTAAATAATGATCTAACTATGTAGATTAATAATAAGAATACAAAACATATACAAAAAACAAAACATATATTACCTGAAAAGTAAATTTTACAAGGAACTATTAATAAAAAGAAAATATAAAGTAATAACCAAATAATATTGGCTATTAGATAAAATAATTTTTTTATTTGGTATATTTATGATAAATTAATATCTATTATACAAGAGATTTTAATATGTACTAATAAAGTCAATACTTAAGGCATGTGAATTTCATCTGATTTTTTATTTCTACGAGACACATGACACAATCACCACCCCATATTTTGTTTGGTTTATATAAATCCCTATGAAATTTTCTAAAATTTGTTTCATTTATTTAATGATATTTAAATATTTAAAGAATTTTATTTCCTCCTGTAGATCACAATTATAAAGTTACTCAAGTATTAAATGTTTATCTCCACACTTTTATTTTCTAGGAGATGCAAGTCATGTTCACCTCCTATTCCATAGATGTGTTTCTTATACTGAAAATGGATAATTTATATTGTTATTATACATAAATTTATGGATATTTACCCATACATTATGGATAATGTTTTTATGAGATTTATGTTTCAAAAGTTAGCCAAATAGAGATGTAATTTTTGTGTCAATTTTCATTCCTTGAGACACTGGACATGTTATGCCCCTATATTTTTCTATAAGGAATATATAATTCCTTTGTATTGTTATATCATGAATATAAGTATTTTCAAGATTTTTTAAGGTTCATTTGATGTTAGAATTTCCATTTTATTATGATTCAATGTTACAAATGTGGTAACATTTTATTACTATAATCTCATCATCAATCGAGAATGTTTAGGATAATCATTCCATTGAAGAAATATTATGATCCATCTCCCATAAAAACTAATTAATTTACTTCTCATATAGATAAAAATTATATATTAATTTGTTACTATATATTTTTATTCATTATTAATAAAGATAATTAATAAAATTCTTTTAGGAAAATCCAGGTTTAATTTTCATGTCGGTCGAAAAACATTGTTCATTCATAACATAATTTTCAAAAATGTTTTCAACAAGATTTTACTATGAACATATGATGTTTAAAGGAAATTTTACCCACGTTTTAACTTTTATAAAAAAATGTTTTTAAAAGGAGTATTCTTTTCATTTTCTAAAAATGGCACTTTTCTAAACTTTTATTGTGAAAAATGAATGATTAGTATTTACAAACTTACATGCCGCCAGAGATATAATTCAATTGATGTCTCCTTTTTAAATGTAAAATTATATTTTTGAGGAAATTTTTTTCATAATATTCTAAAAACCATTTATTTTAAAATGGTTTTCAAGGAAAAATTTATTTTAAAAAATAGGTTAAATTATTTTCAATGATTAATTTTTAGAATTTCAATAGGTTTTTTTCAATGAAAAGGATTTCAATTATCTGAAAGATTATTGTATCCATTTTTTATTTTTTCAATAATAATGGTTTTCATATTTTTTTCAATCTTATTTATTAAGTTTTCTAGGATAATGAGCTTCAAAATTATTTAAATATTAATTTATATGATTTCAATGAAATTAGTCTTCAAAATGTTTTCAATCTTTTTTTATTTGTATTGACTATATTTTCAAAGAATATAACATTAAAAACAATTTCTGTTTTAAAAATCCTTTTTAAAAAAAATAAAAAATATTCTCCTTTGGAATAATTTTTAAAAGGTATTTAAAAATTATTTTCAATATATGAATATATTTGTTGATGATTCAAGTTACTTTCTGGGAAATGATCCAAAGGTTCCATGCATATTATTTCTATGAATGATTTATGTTTTTATGGTATGATGTTTATGAAATCTCATTTCATATTCATGGGAATATATGTATATAAATCCTATTACTTTTCTATGGGTTATATGTTTATGAAACCACTTATTTATCTATAGGTTATAGAATTGGCAATATCATTTATCTTTAATGGGTTATTCCATGATAAATTCTTATGAATCCCACTTCCATCGATGGGTAATTCTAGGATTCAGTGATTATTGAATTTTTTTTAATAGTTTATGATATGATTAAATGTTTATGATTTTTTATTTCATTTCTTACGTTAGGATATGAACTATTATTAAAGGTCATAATATTATATATGTTTTTTAATCTTATGGAACATGCATTTATGAGTTTATTATGTGATGGTTGGGACCTATATCCCCCTCTAATGGATTCGGTAATGATGGAAGACTCATGAGTAAAAATATCACGCATGAACCTAATTACATGTTGACAATGTGATTCATGGACGTGATGTCATGTTAATATATCTTTGCATGAACCATATTTCATTTTCTTAACTTAACGATTGAACATGTTTTTACTTATACATGTTCAGGATGTTATACATTGATGTGTATTCAACAATTCTCTGTATTATTCGTATGTAATGATTTCATAGCACATGTTTATTATTATCTTAAGAATCATGTCTTATGAACTACTAAACATTATTCCATTGTTTATGTTTACAATTTTTTAATTGAAAGGAATAATCTTCTAATGATATGATTAGGTCTTCATGCCCTTATGTTCATGTTAATCTTAGGTATTTACTTTATTTACCCTTACTGGGTATTCAAGGTCACCCTTTCTAAAGTTTCACTTCCCTAGGTTATGAAAAAATGATTTAACTAGGATTTATATAGGTTATGATCTTTAAGGATGATGTTGAATATATTTCACTATACTATAATAATTTGTTCTATGTTTTCAGGGATTGTAAATATCATAGTCCTTAGACATGTATTTTTCTATTATGATAAGTATACATCTAAAATGATGTAATATCCATGTATATTATGCCTAGGTTTCAATAATAATTAATCTTAGGTGTCACCCTGGAATCTTAAAATCAGTGTTATTATTTGTATGTTTCCATAGATTATTAAATAGTTTAATATTGCACTTATGTATGATATTTTATTTGGAATGGTTATATTTAGGGACACCATTTATAACGACCTGTTGAGTTTCACTCGTAAACTTCTTAGGTCGCATTGGGAACCTGAGAATTATATTTAATAGTATGATAGGATAAAGGAAAAGGACTAAAAATTATGGTTAACTTTTGATATCTAGCGTAAAATATTGTTGATGGGAATGGGTTTGACTTAGAACCAGTTTGAAGATTCATCTTCTTATATTGTTTATTTTTATCATACTATATTTTTATATGATCCACCGATGGTGGATCCTTGAAATCGCATGGAACACTCCATTTTTCTACTATATATGAAGTCAGGAATATTTATTGGAACTTCCATGGTCTTTATTGCAGTGTTTATATAGGTTGATTATATGTGAGTTTCTTTATTTCAAATACTATTTCTACTAGAATGAGATGGTATAATCACCCCCCACTATTATCTTAAACCCTAATTACATATTTGTAGCATATAGTGTATTAGGAATCATTCATGAGGTCATGTCAACCTCTAGTATGTTTACAATTTAGAGTGAGAGGGGTTGGGGAAGAGACAAAGTGGTATTTGAATATGTATTTTATTTTTCATTACTATTTGGGAATGTTGAAACGGGATAGGAAGTCGTAAATACATGGTTATGAACTACTTTCTAGGAGAAACTAACCCATATATAATGGAAGCCCAAGTCACCAGGATGGGTTTGTTTTTTACATTTCTATCAATGATAGTTGATCTAAAATCACATAGAGTGATGCACGTAGTGTAAATTATTATTTTTGGGATTTTATCTCTTGAATGGAATGGAATGAGGGTTTTCATTCATGTATCTTTCAAGGCCTTTAGTATTTATACATCATATATATAATTCATATGATCAATATATATATATACATATGGATAAAGGGTTAGTTATCTAATATACTAAAAATGGTTTAGTGTTTTCCCATATAATTATAGGGTGGAACCTTACTTGAACAATATTATAAGTGATAACCTATTAATCATACTGATATATATAAATTTTTATATGATGGTTTTTCTTAAATAAAGTACAAGTAAGAAACATAAATGGGATTCCCCCATAAAACATCTAAATTAAATTTTATTTAACCATTCCATGGAATGTGATATTATAATGAATAAGTAGAATATTAAAATGTAAAAACTATAAAAATCCTGATTTCCACTTTGAATAATAAATAAGGCTTAAGCGACCTCTTGATTTTGAGATCTTAGGGTGGTATTGAGAATGAAGGTTAGTGGGATTATTTGTTTATTTTACTGATTGTGTTGTTATAAGTCTTTTTAAATATTGATCATATAGGAAGATGTTTTTCATTATAGAGATATTTCACCACATATACCCATGGTTCCACTATAGGAGGAACAAGGTGAGTATTTACCAATGATGGGTGGACTGGAGAAACTAATAGTACCATATCTTTTTTGGATGGTCATATTTGTGAAATCCTATAATGAGTGGTGAATTCAATTGAGAGGGAGACACCTTGGGATATACCATATATGTCTGACCATACAAATGATTTTCATCTATAGAAAATTGTTCTTTACTGGTGAGGGTGGTCCATAGGTAGCTAATGTATGGGCCGAACATATTTATAAATTTTTTGACCAACTAAATACTCCTTGAGAGAATAGGATAATTCTAGTAATTTATATATTATGAGGACAAGCACATTGCTAATGGGATGTTCTTAATCTAGTTTATTAGTATATCCCGTTGATATATATGCATCTAAAAACATGATTCCTTGATAATTTCATTCCTAAGACACAATTATCAGCTAAAGAAAAAAAATTTATCCGTCTAACTTAGAATGGGATGTCTTCTATGTATAAATATTCTTTTTTTTATAGAGCTACATTGTTTTTATCCATCTCTGGCTTGCGATAAGGTCATAAGAGAAAACAAGATTAAGTATAATTTAGGTTATGAGATCTAGGTGAAGGTGAATGTATTACTCATAATGTGTTTTAATTTTATTATCAACTGAAATCTATTTATGAGAAGAAGCTTGATGATAACTATTATATTAGAAAAAATCACCCTTAGGATGTGGGGGTGGTGGTTCCTCTGGATGAAGAAATCCTCTTTCAAATGTGACACACCAGAGCAATGGTAGTAAGAATATGTCAAGTGATGATTATTCCCTTTCCCCACTTGGGGATGCATGATTAAATGCTACCAGTGTGGTTGAGGAGAAAATATAAATACAATGTTCACAAGAAATACAAGGTATTTCCATTATTATTTGAAGATAAGTAATATTCGTGATTTTTGAAGGAGTTCTCTTCAAGAAGATTGTGGAAGTGGATCTCGATTAGTTATGGGTTCTCGAGTAGGATCTAATGTTCTATAGATGGTTGATAGTTAGAGTTCCAAATCGAATTTGGATCATAAAAATGAATTGGAAAAATGGGTAGAGATAATAAGTGATTTAGAGGGATTTAACTTACGAGAATATTTATAGGGTTCATGGTTGTGGTTCAGGAAATTTACATACTATCGATCCCACTCTAATAGATTTAAATGCAGTACTATCTATGATATGAAGTGTGATTTTAGTGTATTTGACCCCTGCATGTTATTTATTTAATATTGATTCCTTGCATTATTTTTCCTCTACATAGATAATTGGAGGATTATATAAGGCTATGGAGTATCTTTACAGATTGTTAATGATTTAAAATACCTTGAGCAAGGTTCTAAAGGAGATTCAAAATGATGTAGACCGTTCCTTGGTTATTATTAGTTATTGTTTCCTCAATGATTTAATCTTCCAAAAGATGTGTGGTTTTACTATGATCATATTGATATATTAGATCAAGTTTAATTAAATATAGATAGATTTCTATTAGCAGAGAGTATCATTTATGACTTGTGAGGGCGATAGTTTTGATTATTTCAGTGAATGGTATGTTCAAGTGGGTCTTTCATGAACTAATAATCAATGACTAGTTTAGATCATAAAACAAGTTTTTTAGTCTCATTTTGTATGGGGGAGGCTAAATAAAACATTTTCTTCCATCTTTAACCAATTTTAGGATGTATTACCTAAGTAATTTTAAGGATTAACACCAAATAATTGGATCAAGCTTATGATTGAACCTATACTTGGTATAGAAAAATTTTCAATTCCTCTTTACCAAATAATACCTATGAAACATTTATATTTGAAGAATCTACTTGAGGAAATTACGAAAAATAAGGTTTATCTACCTGAGTATATCCCCTTGGGGTGTTTGGTCATATTTTTCAAAAGTAATATGGTTTCTTTTGGTTGTGTGTTGATCATTAAAATGTGAACTAAGAAATGATTAAAATAACATATCCACATCCTCATATAAATGAACTATTCAAATATATTAATGGAACATTAGTTTTTTCTAATATATATGTATGTTATTTGTACTATTAGTTTAGGGTGAGATCTTCTTAAACATATTACATTTAATTATAGAGAAGGTATAGTTTTATTTATAC
Source organism: Viscum album (assembly GCA_963277665.1). NCBI lineage: Eukaryota > Viridiplantae > Streptophyta > Magnoliopsida > Santalales > Viscaceae > Viscum > Viscum album. Next base: position 1,808,198,346 of record OY728152.1, on the reverse strand, counting down.
CTTGTGATGCAATTTGGTTTGAGGAATATTCCAATTGTATTTATAATACCGATGAAATAGTTTATTCACACTTATTTGGATTAATTTTATTCATTCATTGACATTATTTAATAAATCCATTGCTTATTGGATGATTTTATTCAACATTTAGAGGTTGTTTGGAGCCCACATTGTGGGAAACATTATTATAAAAAATCATGAAATTTCTATTTTGGTTCTATCCAATTCACTTCTTGGGGAACAGGATAAACAATGTAAAAGTATTTATAGATCCCAACAATGTGATGTCCATGATTTCATGGGTGATACCCAAGAATATTTTTGAGTTTCATATATTTTTTGGGAGTGGATGGGTATTATTAAGGGTTCATTCAGGACTTCTCTAGTTTGGTGGTGTATTTGATGGACTGACTAAGAAAGGGGATATGTTTGAATGTTTTGATACTTATGGTAATTCATTCAGGGACCTGGAAGAGAGTTTGACATCAACACATATCAATACATTACCTAAACCAGGTATGTAATACACAATATTTTTTTTGATTCTTTAGTTGTTTTCTTTGCAGAAGTACTAATGCAAGATGGAAAGGTAGTATCTTATAGGTCAAGGAAAATGAGGTCTCATTAGCATAACTTCCAGAACCATTATTTGGAATTGGCTTCACTAATGTATGCCTTGAGGTGCTGCGATAAATAACATCTCAAGGAACGGTTTATGGTATATACATATCATTAGACGTATAAATAGCTTGGATGTTATCATGATAAATTACTATAGAAGAGGAGATGAGTGGATTTCATATAGTCTTTTTATTATTGAGTTACAATAATATCATATGTAGGGGAACACCATTGTGTGTTTATTAAGCTGAATGAAACAAATAAAAGTCATTTATGAGTTCATAAGTGAGTAGAGAATGATAGACATTTTTGTTGAATTGTGTCACGATGATTGAGAGTATCACATTTTTGAAAATTATTCATCCTTGAAGATTTATTCTTCATATCTTGATCTCTTGAAGGATTTCATGATTTCAAACTCAGTTTTCATTATGATGAGGGATTTTTTATATTTTCATTATCCACAATTATATAGGACTCATGATGGCAATGAGAATATATATGTTTGAGGACACATAGTAGTTATAGAATCATGAGAGATGTAGTGATAAGGGAATTTTATGTCTTGAAATGGGTAGTACAATACTGTGTGAAAAATATTTACTGAGATGTGTACCAATAGTATTGGTGCATTGGGATAGAAAATTATATATTGGGATTCATAATGATATTTTACACCTTTTTGATGGTGAATTATAGGAATCGGTGTCCTGATTTCCTTCTATAATCATTTAGCACTCTAGATTTGAAGTGGGATTATGTTGTAATTGAATTCCTAATGGGGTTTCTAATGATATCTTATGATCATGATGTAGTTGGGTTGTCATGGATTTACTATCAAATGTCGATAATTTATTACTGATCAAATAGGATTCTTTTGTTAATTAGTTAAGTATGTTTTTTTCTATATGGTTCTGTACCTTTATAGAGATCCACTAAGAATGATCCTAGAAATGGATTCCCATTTAACCTTGATTTTATATAAAGGGTGAAAAAATACACTTGGTATTCAATTACACCGTAGTTTATTTGATCACCTGCATATGGCTATTTAGTCTAAAAAATAATTCCATGTTATGGAGGACATAAAGTTTTCATGTTTTCTTGATTTTTTGCGTTATCCGGAGAGTCATCTAGATTTAATGGAGTTCTGATATGAAAGTAAAATTTAATATTTGATTAAAATAGAATCTTTCTTGGATTTTCATTGGATTCCATCCTAATATTTTCTATATTGGTTGGAATCTAGAGGTTTTTCTTTCCGTAGACCGAGTCTCGTGTTGGAGCCCTTAAAGTAGATTCAGTTGATTAATATTGTCCGAGCCAAGTAGGAAAAAGAATGTTTTTTGCATGTTTGTAGATTTTTTGACTTTTTTCTATAGAAATTAAAAGAAAAGGAATCAATTCACTTTGAAATAGATGGTGAAAAAATTGAAAATGTGTATTTGGGAATTCATCGTATTCAGGAATTATGACTCACTGTACATAAGAAATTTCATCACATTCACCTGATATTTTCTATATAAAATGGATCATCAGATCCACCATAGGTTCAATCAAGAAAAATATAATCATAATACGTTTTGGATTTTCCATGGCTTTATTGAAAATGGGATGATTATTTTATATTCCTGGGGTTCCCATAAATCATAATTAATTATAAAACTTAGGACGAATGATTTATTACATAAGTGGTGGGGGGGTGTCTGCCAAACATATTCAGTGTAATCGTAATAATCTCAATCATATTTAGGCTTAAAATAAATGAAATATGTTGATAGATATGTTACAATAGTTTTCTCTTTAATTCATTGTATGTTGAAACTGATCCTCAATTGATTAAAAGTTATGATACATGATGATTTTTTAAGAAGTTGAATGTTGGTTAAGCTGAAGTATTCTGATATGAAGAACATCATAATGATATTTCTGAGTGTATATTTGATGGAAGGATAAGGAGGATGATCATAAAAAATGTGTTGATTTTTTTTTCAGAACAAAAGAAAAAAATATTTTAATCCTCAAAGAATTATGTTGATGAGAATCATATTTTGAAATAAAATATGCCACTAATAAAGACCCATCACTTTCAGTGATTCATCGTATTGATCAACAGAATAATATTTGGTTCATGAAAATCCACTAGAATCATATTTAGAAAATAAATAAGTCCCTCAAGTAGAATATGGTAACACCTATCTATCAAACTCTATTTTTCATCCTATTCATCAAAATAATATTTTTTCCATTGTGAGTTGATGGGACCATCGATAAAGAAATTAATTTAATGTTTTAAGTACAATATGAAAATAATGTCATATATTTATACAAAATGTAATCAACCATTTAAAATGTGTTTAACTATTTTTTTATTCATTCAAATGGGTCTCAAGAAAAGGAGAAGCTGAATTTATTGTTTTACATGTTCTTTTAATATAATGATGGATATCTTATTGAAAATAGTGAATTTTAACAAAACCGATGTTTTTAAATAATGAATAAAATAGATTTGAAATTTTTAGAATACATAGAACAGTTTTATAAGGGTTGAGAAGTGATTATGAAGTCAATATGAACCTGAAATTCTAACAAACATATAGATTCGGAAAATTTGGTTGTGTAGGAAAACTTTTAGGAATCCCGCACAAACCCTTTTTATGCTTGTATGAAAGTGAAGGAAAATATTTATTTCTCAATGATGTGTTATTTTACCAAAGTAAGAGAGATGGTGGAGCTCTGATGAAATTACATAAGGATGAAGAAGTTTTTGGATTGTCTTTCTTGAAGAATTCATCACCGACAGAAGAGAAATGAGAAGATAAAAGTTTTCAATGTATTTAGGCTATAATCATAATCTAGTAGATAGTCCTTTTTACATTTTTATTTTATTGGGATGAACTATCGAACTAAGAAAATTAGATTACGATCTATATATTGAAGAATAAGTTGTTTATAATTTTGTCTACCATATTCTAACAGATTTATTATTTCTGTATTGAGAAATCAGACTGGGAAATCTGACCGAGTTGTTTAAAAATATCTAGAATTGTTCTTACCATCTTCTGGGTAAGAAGGTGAATTTTTTTTTTGAAGGATCATGTTTTTTAATTCTTATGAAGAATATCCATAGCAATTTTGTTAACAAAAAATTCATACATAAAATTTTCTAATTGAATTCCATTTTCGGTTGTACTGATCGTATTGCTACACATGATTAAGGGTATATCACTCTCATTGTATTACCCAAAAAAGATTGTTCTAAAGTTGATTTTGGGGGTATTGGATCATTTCAAAAACATATCAAGAAAGTAGTTATACTAATTTTTTATTAAAACATTTAATTTTTTGATTACCTATGGATTTTATTTGTTTTTATTAGTAGGGAAGGAAATATTTAATAGGAGGTGATGGTTTTTTCATCAGGAAGAATAAAATAAAAATATATCACTTATTCACCACTCCCCTCAGAGATACAGTTATCATGACAGGGAAATTACAATAGCTATTAGAGTCAGGTTCCCTTTGGTTATTATTTGTTCTATTGTAACGGCCCATCAACACCAATATGATAGAAGGTATAGAAAACTACCAGACCCTTCCATCCACAAGTTGAAGAATAGATAATGACCCCCTGAGTCCCTCCTTCAATAGGCCCCGAAGGGGTAACTAGCACCAACAGTATAAAATCAAACATAATATGGAAATCATTTAATTTCTATTTTTTAGGAAAGGGAGATACAATGGTAAAAATATAATAAACTCCAAAACTAATGTTATAAGTAACGTTAAAAAAATACATTCCCATATGCATGTTCTAAATAATGTGCAATAATGTACAAGAAACCTCCAAAGGGAAGTAATAGAAGAAAAGAAAATTTTCAACGTCAATGGTCTCAGCGTCCGAGTTAATAGGGTCCGACATGGTCCTCTATGTTCTCCTAGAAACATCATAGTAGTTTTATATACGTCAGGTGAGTGTACAGTTATAATCAGTAGGGAAAACCGAAATCCCTCATTCACAAGTTGGGAGGCATTATAATACACCATGAGAAAATGAGATAATTGAATCACCTAGCAAGGAAACTATCCACCCAAACCTCACCAAGGAACACTCCCCAAATAATTCTATTCATGTAAATTAATATTAATAACACATCTTTGTTTGGGTACCCCACACCACTTTCCCACTAGTTATTAAAGACATCCTACACGTCAAAACTCCCCAGCCATACTCACCATAGTCCCACTACCTCCCCAACAACATCCTCTTGGTCCACCACAACCATAACTAAACTAGTGAAAACCTAGGCCACCACAACCACACGTAACAATGCCCACAAACACTGAGGCCAGCACAACTACCACCAAGCCTGAAGACACCTAAGATCGAACAACTATTTTCATGCCTGTTGACAACTACACCTCATCTCGAAGACACTTTAAAAACCACCTACCCACACACTCCTGGTCCAACCACAACACCACACCCTTACCGAAGAATCCTGGGCTATAATGGTCCTCAGGCTATCACAAACTTCCTGAAGAGTCATGGAGTACTTTGGAAATGGACCAGAAAATGAGCTAATAACCAGCTACTCAGAAGAGTTTTTGGAAACCCCCCCCCCCATGAAATTGGGGTGTTTTGCATGAAATGCTCAACTTGGGTGGGGTGATAATAATATACACAATAACTAAATTATACATATAGGTAAAAAGCACTCGTACAAACCAAGGTGTTCCAAAATCATCCCATACACAAACACCCTCACTACAATTCATTCATAAATATCACAAAATCCACAACTAAGGCACAACTTATTCCTGAAAAACAATTCCCAATCAAAACAATTCTTGTTATAATATTCATGTGATTCCATTGAAATAATTTTTCACTACCAAAATACTAACAGACATAGCAACAAGCCAAGGAAGGAAAAATAGTCAAGAAGCAGTTTAAGAATTCACACCTGGTTCTCTTGTATACTCACAAAAAACAAAATAGAACCATGAGATCTATCAAAACTGGAACCAAACCAAGCCCCGCCATACATCCCCACATGACCTCAGATCTAGAAACCAAAAACTGCAATATAGGGTATCCCATACCCATCCACATCACCCCATAAGCATCCAGTAGATCAACCACACATAATACCAAGACAGAGCAAGGGGGTTTTCAGATCAGAACACACATTTCATTAAGTTCCTAATTTCCATTTGGTTAACCGGGGTGATCACGGAGGGATTTTTGTTCACTGGACATCCATTTAACCAACCGAGTTTGTGAGATTTACAAATTTCCTTACTACATCCATTCAATCATCAGAGAAGACAGGGGTTCATTATTTCACAAGGAAGGTCCCCCATTGAACACTATTTTTAGTGGACATAATCCTATACAATTAATGACATATAAGTAAAGATCAGAGAGTACAACAACATCATCCAACACACCTCATTATTCATTAAATACCATTTATTGTATTCGTTAATGTTTCGTTTCATCCATCCCCAAAATAAACATCATCATACCCACCCCACGTGAGACACACTAAAGAGAGAAGATAGAGGAACCTATTTTAATAACCAACAATCCATGTTTGTCTTCCTGCGCCATGAATTGGGAATGCACGACTTGTAGGGGGAGAACTATGATGACTCCAAGAGTGAGCAAAAGAAGTCTCCAGAACAGACACACCAATAGCCTTAGTAAGGTGGGGATCCATATTCACCAAGGAAAGGAAATAGACCATATACGAAGAAGAAGAAATCCCCATGCGATTAAAGGATAGATCCTGGAGTTATGGGATATGAAATCTCGAAAGACATTAATGGAGGATTGTGGTTTCAAAACATGTTTGAATGGTTACACACGATAGAATTAATTGTTATTTAATAATTCTTAATGGAGAGGTGGCCATAACAGCTATGAGTTATAGGGATTCCTTTAAAAAATGGAAAATGAGTATTTGGGGAAGAATTGGAAAGTAAAAGAAAATGGGAGTGACACCGTGGAAAAATCCACATGTTTTGGTGTGTTATGGGTCGCCCGGATCTTGGAGGATTTTAGATATCATTTATGTAAATTTAATGGATTTGAAAGGGGTAATAAAACATTTTTATGTCAAAAGATATATTGTGGGGGAAGAACTGGGAAAACTTGGGATACTGCAAAAAAAGGTAAATGGGGAAGACACGGTGCCACCATAATAGTGCCACCATTTCGGTGTGTGACCATGATGGTGAGATCATGATGGTGTGACCATTATGGTGTGACCGTGATAGTGCCCCCATTTTGGTGTGTGACTATGACAGTGTGACAATGATAGTGCGACAATGACAGTGCCACTAGTTCGGCGAGACACCATAAGTAGTGCCACAGTTTTGGTGAGACACCGCAAGTGGTGCCACTGTGTCAGTGTGCGACCGTGATAGTTCAACCTCAAAGGTGACACTGTCACGGTGCCACTACAATGGTTCCACCATGAAAAGTGCCACTGTAATGGTGGAACCATTTATTGGATCTTAGTTTTTGTACGATTCCTTAATGAGTCGTTGTTTGGGACAATACATTAGATACCTCTCAAAGTATTATCGTCCTCGAGAATATAAAACCGACCAATAAACAAGGTCCAAACAACCTTCCTTAAGATACCTCTCAAGAGTAACCCTCCTCAATATTTATCTCAAGATTGACCACAGTTACTCTACGGATCTACAATGACACCTCCTCAACATCTTGGAACATATCTCCCTCATACCAATCAACTATAGAAGAGCTATATCCCCTCTCCCCCAAGAAAACACACAAAAATATAAAATCCTCACTATCCAGACATATGGGTTAGGGAGTCCCTTCCTCCATGTCATGATACTATCCGCTTTGGGGGGAATTGACTGTCCTGCATGGGGTTAATGTCATCCACCTTAATGCATCCTGACTAGGGATCATGTCCCCCTCCCAATAGTCAAGACTCTTCACAAACATCTAGAGAGAAAGGAAAACAACACACTTCATAGTTAACAAGGTCAAGAACTACATCAGAAAAATGTACGAAACAAAACAGAATAAAACTCAAAATACCTCTGGGTAATGGGCACGCATTTGTGTCTCCCATTCCCAGGTACCTGCCTCAAGGTCACCATTCCTCGATAACAAACGAAACAAGGGAAAGATTTGTCCACGAAGCACATTCTCTCCATGATCCATGATCCTCATTGGACTCTCTACGAATGTATCTTCGTCCTCGATATCCATATCCCCCCAATCAAGGATGTTGGAATCAACTCATAGATACCGACGAAGATGATACACATGGAAGATGTTGTTCACCCTATGTAGCGGCAGTGGTAGCACCAGCTGATAAGCCACTTTTCAAACCCATCGTAACACCTCTAAGGGTCTGATGAACATGGGAGAAAGATTACCCCCTACCAAACGATTGTTGTCCATGCCGAGGGGAGACCATCAAGATCACGTTTTCCATGACCTCGAACTCCAAGGGTCTCCTCATATGATCATTATATGACTTTTTTCAGTCCTAATCTGCCTTCATCCTTTACCGTATATGCTAAAACATATCAATCGTTCTATACACCACCTCTGGGCCAATAACACTTCCTTCCCTGACCTCTTTCCAACACAATGGTGAGCGACACAGTCCTTCATATAAGGTTTTGAACAAATCCACTCCAATAGTAGATTGGCAACTATTATTTCCCGACTGGCCCAAAGACCTACATTTTTATTGATTTTTTATAACACCCCTTTCAAGGGATCAGGGGGAACTCATAGGCTTATAGATTACATAGACCATAGGATCTGTAGATTACATGACCCTAAGGTGTTAGAGAATTTAACTAGACTATCTACAAGGAACATCCCCTCCCCAACATCTGCATCAAGAGAGAATATCGCCAACTTCACATTCCTGTCTAGATAGGCTTCCCATGAAAGCACAGGTAGGTCTCGATGTCATAACCATACGATATAATTTGGAAAAATCCCTTTGGTTCTTCTCTGGTGAGTGCACTTTCTCCAAATCCTCTTCTGTGGCTGCTCCTTTTCTATAGAGTCTGTATGGGGAAATTGCACTGATATTATTTCCCAATGGAAATGACGTGGCACAAAGGCTTCAATGAAGGCCCAAAAGCTGTTTTGACCCAAAGGCATTGGTGGCTCGAAGCCCTTAAGGTCTCCAAGCCCAAACTGTTGGCCAATGTGAATAGTTTTGGCTGCTACAGTAATAAATAGTAACTTCTATAGTGACTACAATGTACTACTACAATGACTGCTACAGTACTATTACAATACCCCCAGAATTATGCCCCTGCCTCATTTTGAACCTGGACCTCATGGATGTAAATAAGGAGTACTCACCAACTTGGCCAGGGCTCATGTGCAGAAGCGATAGCTATTATTATAGGAAAACTCTACCAGAGGAATGTGTTGCACCCACAATCCCCTGAAATCCAAATCACATGATCCTAGCATATCCTTCAATGTCTAGATGGTCTTCTCTATCTGACCATCTATTTGGGGGTGGAATGAAGTTCTGATGCATAACGTGGTACCAAAATCATGTTGTAATCCTTTCCAAAACTACGTGGTAAATCGGATATCTCGATCTAAGACTATCGATCTCATAACTCCATGCAACCGCACCACCTCTCCCACATACCTCTGTACTAATCCATCCACTACACTCAAATCCCTGATGTCCAGGAAGTTAGCTGATTTTTTATCCATTCCACCACTATCCAAATAGCATCATAACCCCCTTGAACTGAAGGTAGTCCCATGATTAATTCCATCTAGATGTCATCCCATTTCCACTCAGTGACATCTAATGGGCGTAACAGACCTCCTGGGATGTAGTGTTCAGCTTTCACTAGCTGACACATGAGGCACTTTTCCATAAACTCTACCATAGACCTCTTCACCCCGATCTAATAAAACTCACCCTTAAACACCGGTACATCTTTGAAATTCCTTGGTGTACCACCATGGGTGAGTTGTGGAACTCACCGAGAATGACCTTGTGCATTTCCACAAGGATGGACAACTTTCCATGAAACAACATCAGATTATGACCATCTTCCAACCATCCTCCTGGAGCATCACCCTGTCTAACACAATCACACATCACTTTAGACTCTATGTCCCACCACTAAGACTCCCCAACCTACTGAAACAGAGAGGACTGAACTTTCATCTAGAATAGACAACCTCTACCATCCCTCCCCATTGCATCCATGTGTTGGGCAACCAATTCCTCCATCTCCTTCCCAGAAAGTGCCGATTCTTGAACCACATCCTTCTTTGACTTCCTACTCAGGGAATGGGCCACCACATTCCGTTTTCTTGAGATTTAGGAAATTTCGATGTTGTAGTCCCGAAGAAACTCCATCCACCTCTATTTCTGCAAGTTCAGGATCCACTGTGAGAAGATATACCTAAATATTTTGTGATCTGTGAAGACCACAAAGCATTCCCCAATGAGGTAAAGTCGCAACAACGTTAGTTCAAACATTACTGTTGCAAGATCCAAGTCATGGGTGACTTATTTACACTCATGGGAATGTAACTTCCTAGACCCATAAGATACCACCCCTGCTATTGCATCAGCACACACCCCAATCCCTGTCCTGAAGCATAATAGAACACCTCAAAAATCACCCCTTCTTCTAGACACTTCAGAACTAAGGAACTAACCAATATCCAATTCAGATAACTGAATGGTGTTTGGCACTGCTCACTACATACAAAATCCAGGTCTTTCTTGGTCAAAGATTTCAAAGGTGCTACAACTGGGGAGAAGTTGGGCACAATTCTCGTGTAGTAACCTACTAGACCTAGGAAACTATGAAACTCTTACACATTAATGTGTACTACACAAGAAACAACTACTTCAACCTTAAATGGGTCCACTACTATTCCCTTATTAGACACCATGTGTCTATAGATGTGCACCTGTCGTGTCCAAAATGTGAACTTGGACAAATTCCTGTATATCCAGTGCTATCAGAGGACCTCTAAAACTGTTCTCAAATGCTCAGCGTGATCATACTCTGCTCTAATGTAGATCAATATGTCATCAATAAAAACAACCATAAACAGATCCATATATTCTCAGTAGATGGAGTTCATTAGTCCCATGAATACGGCTGGGGCATTCATAACACCGAACGACATGACCTTGAAATAAAAATGTCCATATCTACACCAGAAGGCAGTCTTTAAGAATTCACCCTCATTCACCCTAAACTAGTGATATCATGAGCACAGACCAATCATGGAGAACCATCTTTCACCCTTCAACTGATCAAAAATCTCATCGATCCTCGGGAGGGGTTAACGGTTCTTGACCAGCACCTCGTTAACCCTCCAGTAGTATATACCTAGCATGTGACCACCATCTGCCTTCTTTGAGAACAAGACTAGACCACCCCTGGGTATGCGCTTGGTCGAATAAAACCCTTCTTCATCAGTTCTTCAATATGAATCCATAATTTCAACAACACATAAGGTTTCATCTAATAGGGATCAATCAAAATTGGAAGGGAACCCGGTTGCAGGTCTATCTCAAACTCAACATCACGTCAAGAAGGTGGAGTCACCGCCTCTCTAGGGAAGACGTCAATGATCTCACTAATTATCCATGGGACTTCCACCATCTCTGTATCTGTCATCTCCACTCGCCGGCTACCCTCTTGGAAACCCTGCTCGCTAACAAAAGCAACACGCTGGCTGCTCATATCTGAAAACATGACATTTTTCCATAAGCAGTTGATAACGAAACACATAGAGAACAACTATGAAAGGCCTAAAATGACCACATATGACTGCATCTGCCATAAAAAAGTTCCCCACTAGACTGTTGTCTTCCCAACATTAGTCTACATCCCCGAAAAACATGAGACAAGATGGTCTGACCTCCGACTGGAATACTAAAAACTAGGGGCATGGGATGTCTCTCTATGTCTAGACCCAGATCATGGGCTAGACCGGGGGAAAATAATTTAGAAGATCTATAATCAAACAAGGTGCATGAAAGAGTTCTAGACAAGCTTATCGTACCTCAAATTACTTCTACCTTTTCTGGAACTACTTCCACTACAGCGTGCAACTTCCCATGCCTAGCTCTTATACCACTCAGCTGCTAGCCGCCTCCCCGGCCATGCCCTGGTCAAGGCAAATGAGGATCACCCTCAGGACATCCTCCTCATACAACATCTTCTCTTGGAGGTGCGGGAGCTCACTTTCCCTACTGCTACTACAGAAAGGGTCTGGCTTGAAACTTCTATTCTAGAGGTGGGAACTGAACCTACCCACCCCCATAGTACTGCACTCGGTCCGGAACATGATTCTGAAGATCCAAAAAACTTCAAAAAATGAATCATCTAAGTCCCAGTACCACAAAAAATGGTCAAGGACATGGAGATTGAAACTAGAAATGATGGGTCCTGCTCCCCACTGGTTGAAACCTGGAAGGCCCTGAGGCAGCAGGCCTGCTGCAGACGACCTTCCCCTTTAAAGAGCCGAACTATCACCACTCTTGCGGAACACCTCCCAGTGTGTGCATCCTCTCTACCACTTCATCCTTCTTCTGAACCTCTATGTACGACGGTAGAGTAAAGGGAGTAACCGCATACTAAAGAGAAGGTCGAAGTGCCACCTCTAAACATCTTCCCTGGGACACCTCATCCGAAAAGAGGTCTGGAGAAAACCAAAGGAAATACTTGAACTGGATCCCCAACTCCATCACTAACATGATCCACTGTTTAAGGGAGAGTATCACCAGCCTCTTATCCACCTTCATCGTGAAAGAGAGGAATTCTCCCTGAAACTCCATCTTGAATTCAGTATATGAAACTTTAGCCTCCCTCTTCTCCTAGAGATATAGTGTCCACCACTGATGCGCTGCTCCCCGCATCTGCCATACAACCAGAGGTACCCAATACTCTTTCGGAGCCTAGATCAATCTGAAATCTATCCTCAGCTCCTCAAGCCAACTCTCTATCTCCATGTCTGAGATGCTAAACTCATACATCCCAATGGTCTGCCCCTGAAAGGCACAAAGTTTCTTCTCCCACTGGTCAGGCTCCTTCTCATGATCATCCCACTTCTCATCAGCCAAATGATCCTTCGAGGCCTTGATTTCCCACACTACATGTGGTCGCTGTCTGGGTGCCATAGCTGCAAAGTAAAATAGAAATACCAAATCCCGAGTAGTGTAGAATATTTCATTTAAAATTTTTTAGACTTTTTATTTATTTTAAATCCCTAAAATTCCCATGTCACACAAGAACACAATTCATTATGATTCAAGTTCCTTTTCGAGGGTCTATACCCTGAAATTAGTGTAGCCTCGTTTGGTCATTTGGTAGTTTTAGAGTCCTTGCGTCAGATCATAGTGGTCCATAAAATATTGTGTCCTAGCCGGTATTCCCTGGCCTATTTCACGCATCATGATTGCCTAACACTGTTTCCCTACCATCCCATGGAATCCTCACTATTCCATACCACGGACTCCATCCTATCTCTCAACCATCACCTATGATACCATTCTGTCACGACCCACCATCCCAAAGGTGAGAGACGGGAAAACAAACTACCAGACCCTTCCTTCCTAATGTTGAAGGGGAGATGATGACCCCCGAGTCCCACCTTCAATAGGCACTAGGGTGGCGACTAGCACCTAGGGTAAATAATCACACGTAATATAAAAGGCATTAGCCTTCTTATTTTTTAGGATTTGGAGATACGATGATAAAAATCCAATCAACTCCAAAAGTGGTGGTAGAAATAAAGTAAATAAAATCCATTCCCATATTCATGTTCCATATAAAGTGCTACAATGTACATGAAAACTCTAAAGGGAAGTACCAAAAGAAAAGATAAATAACAACATCAATGGTCCCAGTGTCTGACTCAGTCCTCAATGTCCTCCTAGAAACATGAAAGATGTTTTATGTACATAGGGTTAGTATACAGGTATACTCAATAGGGAAAAACAAAAGCCCTCATTCCAAAGTGAGGAGGCATTCTATTTTCCAATGTGGAAGGGAGATAACTGAATCACCTAGCAAATAAACTATCCACCCAAACCTCACTAAGGCACACTCCCCAAATAGCACAAGTCAAGTAAATTAATAATAACAACACATTGATGTTTGGGTACCCCTCACCACTTTTCCATTGGTTATTGATGACCTCTTATGTGTCAGAGCTCTCCCGCCATTCCCACCAAAGTCCCACTGCCTCCCCAACAACAACCTTCTGGGCCACGACAACCACACATAACCACACCCACAGACACCAGGGATAGAACAACTACTGCTACTCCCAAAGACACTTGGTCCCAAAAAACTACTACCACACCCGAAGACACATGGGCCTCATCCCAAAGATACATGGAAAACAACTTTCTTGCACAAAACTTGGCCAACAACCAAAACACACCCTTCCCAAAGAATCTTGGACTGGAATAGACCTCAGGCTATCACAGCCTACCTGAAGAGTCTTGGGCTATTCAGGAAATGGAGGAGAAAATCAGCTAATAACCAACCACTCATAGGAGTGTTGGAAAAAATACATGACCGCCTGAAATGTGGGTGTTCGACACGAAGTTATCAAAGGGTTTGGATCAACAATCATTGAAAAAAATTTGGAATACAAGATATCTTAATATGTTGATGGGATGAGTACAACCGAATATGTATTTCAAAACTATGTGATGAGAGTAACCAGATTATTTTATGAAAGGATGGGTTTATTGTGAAATGTGAGGAATATAGAATAAAAGTTACAACTGGCTGACACACATAAGTAAATTTATTTAATGAGGGTGAAATAAAAAACACTTTTTTTAATTGGTTATAGTAAAAGATAATTTATTATTGAATAAAAGGATGTGAGAAAAAAATGATAATGTTATAAAATAGAGATAGTGTTCATGATATTCCTTATTTAACAAGAAGAAGAGATTGGTGTTTCAATATCTTTCAAAATTAAAAACTACAATATATATACAAGATAATGTAGATATTTTTTTAAAACAATACATATAACATATTCATTTGGATAGAAATATTCGAATGGGGAAAAAGTAAAAAAATGGAGATAAGTACTTCGAAGCATTAATTAATGACTTTACTTGAATTACTAGTGATATTTACAAATATCATAAATTGGATGCACACAAAATGTTTAAAAAATTTATGATGAAATGTTAGATTAAATGTGAGTATTTTGTGATGTAGTTGAAAAATGATACTGGTGGTGAGTGTAAGAACTAATAATTTAAATGTTATATTGAGAATATTTGAATTCAACATGAGTATAGTTCCCTATAAAATCATCAACAAATTAGGGTTGCTGAAAGGAAGAATAAAATTTTGGTAGAAATGGGGAGAACTATGTTACATGGGACTGGTGTTTCTCATTACTATATGAGGAAATCCATGAGTATGACTTAATATATCAAAAATTGATATTTCGATAGAATAAGATCATATATTAATCCATAATAAATGGTTATTGGAAAACTCCATGTTGAAAAACATAAATGTCTTTAGGAGTCTATTCATTAAAAATAAGGAAGGTGGAAATATTGGAATGTCGGATCAGAAAGGGAATGATGTAATTTTTCATGTATATGCTTTCGAAAGAAGATGATGCATATTTTTAAAAAATAAACATGAAGAAATAATGATTCATTTCATTTGGAACTTATTTATAATAATAATGAAGATAAAACAACTCCTTCGGATAAGGAAGTTGAGCCAGATATAGAAATATTTTATTATAACTCTGATAAGGATATAGAAAAATATAATATTACTCAAGAAGAAGAATCAAAGTCAACTATTTCTAATAATGAGGAGTATAAATAAATATTTCATACTAGTATAAAGAAGAATGTGGAAGCAGAAAACATTATTGGTGATCAACATCAAAATGTTTAGACAGGAAGAAAAAAAAATTCCATTACACATACTTCTTTGTATTAAAAAGTTGATCTAAATGATGTGAAATGAGCTTTTGAGTATCCGGAATAGATTTAGGCCATGCATGAATAGAAGTATCATATAGAAAAGAATGATACATTGGAACTCATACCTAAACCACATAACAAAAATCTTATTGGTAGAAAGTGGGTTTTCTAGAAAAATCTAAATGAAAAGGTGAAATGATAAGAAAAAAACAAGATTAGTGTGAAAGGGTTACTAATAAATTGGAGGATTTGATCTTGATTAAGATTTTTATATAGTGCGAATGTTTAAAATAATCATAATTTTTCTATCAACTAATTAACAATGAAGTTACAAAATATGTAAAACGGTTGTAATGTCTACATTTATGCATGGGGATCAGGCTGAGGAAGTTCACATGGAACAAACTTGATGTTGGGAAAGACGAATGTTATGAGTGTAGTTTGAAGAAATACTTGAATGGAATGAAACAAATTCTCAGGGAATGATATTCCAAATTAGATATTTACATAAGGAATATAAGTTTCATGAAGGGATGTGTTGATGGAAATATTTAATTCAATGAAATTCCAGAGTTTTCCCTCATCATAATTATTTAGGATGAAGAAATTAACTTTTTTGTGAATGATGAATGATCTTTTGAATGATTTTAAGAAGAAATGAAAATGTTTTTCTGATTTCTATGATGGGGTAAATGAAATACATTCTTGTTTTCCAAATTTTACAAAATCAAAAACTCATTTTTCTTTCTCAAGAGAAGTATACTAACGATCATCTTAAAAATATATATATGAAAAATTTGAAACGTCTTTCCATACCGATTTTGTGGGAATAATGTTTTATAATGATGGAGAAGGAAATGAAGTAGACTAGAAAGAGTTTAGAATGATGAATGAGGGTTTATAATATTTGACTGCCCCATGACCCGAAATTTTTGATTTTGTTACCTTATGTTCAATATTTCAAAGTTCTCCAAAATAATCACATATACATTCTAGAAAAATAATTCTTAGATAAATAAATGGCGCAAAAAAATTGGAACACAATATAATATCTAAGATGGTATTGTTTTTTAAGTATTATGATACTGATTGGGAATAAAATTTTGATGATAGAAGATAAATAATATGTACAAATTTATTTATTGGGAAAAGTTTTTTTAGTTGGTATATAGAGAATCAAAATTCAGTAACATTCATTATGGATGAATCTGAGTGTGTTGCTGCTACAAAAGTCATTACCCTACTTATTTGGATGATGACTCAATTAAAATATTTACTAGATTAAGTAATGATAACAATGATCCTGGGATGTGACAATCAATGGGAAATAAACCTCAACAAGAAGCTATCACATCATTTTAGTTCAAATCATATTGATATCAAATATGATTTCATTAAATATCATGTGGATAAGAATAAATTGAAGCTGGAATTTGTTTTAACATCTGAAATCATTGCAAAAAGTTTTACAAAACCATTATTAAAGGAACCTTTTTATAGATTTAGGTTTAACACATGAATCCAATTGTATTCTCATTATGTTTAAGGAATGGATTTTTGTCTCCATAATTATCATAAAGTTGGATAGTGTTTTCAAGGGGGATAATTTTTTCACAAATATTTCCTTATAGAATAATGTTTAAAAGGGGATTCATTTTATGATTTGAATTCAGAATTGTAATTGTTTCAACTATTATAACTTTACATTGGACTGTCTATAGGAAATGAATATTTTGTACTCCAGAAAAGAAAAAATATGATGAACATTATTGAGGAAGATTTTTTCAAAATCATTACATTTGGACGGCACGATTTTGATGCCAAAAATTCTTGTTTTATACAATGTGGTACATCACATATGCTTAGAATTTTTGTTAAATAATCCATAGAATGATGTTTGATGTTTTAGTAATTTTTAAATCTTGGTTGAAAACAAAATCTAATGGGGGATATTTTTTTGTACCCTACTGGATAAATAAGGTTTTTGGATGTTTGATGATGTTTTTTTATCTTTTGTATTTAAATTAAGGAAAAAGGTAATGTGTAACTTCACTTTTTAAAATATGGTGATCAGACTCAAAAAATCATATTAAATAATTCATCATATTCAAGAATTTTTACTCACAGTACTTATGAAAGTCCATTTTATTCAAAAGTTGTTTGGTGGAAGAAAAGGACCATCATATCCACCTTAGGTTTAATCGAGGAAAATGTAATTGTAACATGTTTTGGAGTATACATGGATCCATTGAAAATATATTGATTAATTTTGGATCTTGTAGTAATCATAGATCATTATGAATATATAAATCATGTGATGAAATATTGAGGAATAAAAGGAGAAGAAAACGATTCTAAAAATCCTACTCATATTTATCATAATAATGCCAATCATATTCGGGCTATGAAGGAATGAAAGATGTATATAGGTATGTATCAAGACATTATTTTTGTTACTTTGATGATGTTGAAGTGTATCTTCAAATTATTCAATGTCACGTGGTAAATCATGATACTTCATGGATATTTGAAGAATATTAATGTTAGAGATGCCAAATCTTTCCGGTCTCAATATCATCATAATGATCTTTTTGAGTACAGATTTTATGAAATGATGATGAGGAGGATCATAGAAAAGTTACTGTTTTTTTTGTTGAAACAAAATCAAAATTATTTTAATCCTTAAATAAAGAAGTTGATGAAAATCATATTCATAATGAAAAGAAGCCTCTAATACATACCCATCATATTCAACGTGTCATCGTATTCATCTAAGGAAGAATTGTTTATGCCGGAAAAGTAATTGGTATTATATTTAGAATTGAATGATGTTTTTAAAGTCAAATATACCAATACCAATCAATTAGAATCTATATTCAATCTTAATTATCAAAGGATTATTTTTTTCATTGAGTTTTATTGGGACCAATGATAAATTAAATAAGATGAAGTTGGTGTGGCCAACATGAAAATAAATTCATATACTTATCAAAAGTTTATTAAACCATTTAAAATTATTTTTATTAATTTTTTTGTTAAAGTGTGTCAAGAGAAATGTTATAGAATAATTTATTGTTTAACTTTTCATTTTGTTGTAATGAGGTAGATCATAATGATTATGGTGAAATGGAAGCAGATTGATGTTTTTAAA
The DNA here is from genome assembly GCA_963277665.1 of Viscum album. NCBI lineage: Eukaryota > Viridiplantae > Streptophyta > Magnoliopsida > Santalales > Viscaceae > Viscum > Viscum album. Next base: position 1,808,179,575 of record OY728152.1, on the reverse strand, counting down.
GAAATTAAAATATAGAGATAATTTTTTAGAATATTTGAGAAGGTTAGATAAGTATTGAGAAGTGTTTAAAAAGTTGAGATGCACCTAAAATTAAAATTAACATGTAGATTCTACAAATATCATTGAACGAGAAAATTTATAGTATCCTTCCCAACCCATTTTGGGTTAGTATAACTGTTAAATTACCTTATAATTTCTAACAGATGTATTATTCATTAATGTAAGAGATAAGATGGAGATATGGGGAACTTCTAGGGAGAAGATGAGGTTTTCAGATTGTGTTTCAGGAAGATGTCATTCCATACAGAAGAGAATTGAGAAGAGATAATATTGAAACATATTTAGATGATCATCATAGTTAATATTATTATCGTATTCATCTTCTCATCATATTGAGCTGAATTTTAGGACATGGAAAATTAAACTAGGATTTTCATATTGAGGAAGAAGTGTTTTTGAATTATATCAAATGAATTCTGATATAGTTATATTTTTTTTAATGAAAAATTGGAATAGAAGAATTAGGATGAGTTTTATAAAAATGTCCAGAAATTTTATTTCCATCTTTTAGGTAAGAAAGTGAAAAATTATTTTGATATATCTTATTTGTGAAATTTTATCAAGATGCACCGTAAAATGTTTATTATAAAAACATTCTTAATTCATTTTTTTCTGCTTGAGGCACATGCAATGTTGTAATGATGATAGTGCTATACTAGTTTGAGGGTATAAACTACTCATTATATTTCTCACAATGTTAATTTTTCTAGTGTATTGTATCGTATTGGATCATTTCCAGACCATACCAAGGATGTAACTATTCTTATTTAATTGTAAATTGTGTAAATTCTTGAGTTTTAGTGGGTTAGTCATTTAATTTTTATTATTAGGGAAATAAATATGTAATATGAGTAAAATGATTTTTCATATGTATGGAAATATAAAATAAAAAGATATCACTAATTCAACCATTTCAATCTCAGTGATATAATTATATTAACTAAGAAATTACAAAGTTTTAGTTGGAAACCACTCAATATAGGAAGTGATCATATGGTGACTAGAGACATCTTTACATAGAGTTTTTGGTGGGGGATCCCGACTTCTTTTGAGTGTTACTATGGTTTGGGAAATGTTGTATTCAGACACATGCTAAGTAAGAGAGTATATTTATTGGTAAATTTGATGTTTTGTAGAGGATCTGTATTGTTTCATAATGTCTGGATCATTCAGTAAGTCACACTAATATGAATGAAGAGTTTCTCATCTCTTTCCTTTATCAATATCACTATAACCCATCTTTAGTGAATGATATTAATGAAATCATGCTGGAATACATTACATCATTTTTGGAGTGTCCATTTCATATCATCGATCATAGAAAGAGGAATCTTCATGAGAATATGGTTCCCATGTTATTTTTTCTATGGTAGTATGAATTTATTCACATTGATCTTTGGGAATGAGATTTCAATATTCAAGACCAATGGATAGAGTTATTCCTTAAAATGACACAATGAGGATCGATAGTATAGCTTGAGGTTGACCTATTATACGGTGAGTTTTTTTAAACCCTGACCTCTACATTAAGTTGTTGATCTATTTTAAAAAATGAACTTCTTTATGTTTTTATATTATCCATGTTTTTAGGGAGTATAAGAGGTTACATTTGTGTCTGGAGGCTCATGGATTGAATTTATTTATTTTTGAGTTGAAACTAGAGGTGAATAATTAGCACATGGATAATTTTAATGATCCACACTTACCATGAATCATGGTATTTATAGTCAGAGATATTTCTAATCAAAAATATAGATCCCTAAAACAACAGAAATATCTATATAAAATTACAGAGGAATTTCATATAGTTGGTTCATTGATTGTTAAATCGTGAAAACAACCTTGTAAAATGTTGTGTACTGGATAATTAAGGTTATCATGTTTGGCACATAGTTTCTCCAAATATGCAGTTAGTCCATGAACCCATTTAAAAAATGATAAATCTTCTATTTTTATTTTATAAACCTTGATCCTTTTATCCTAATTTTCCATTATCTTAAACATAAATTACCTCGATTCATGCCAATACATTCTACATTTTTTTGATAATAACCCTTATTCCAAGATTAATTGGAGCTTAGAATGATGTGATTAATTTCTTACGGTATGGCTAACCAAATGTTTCTACTCCTTCTCTGTTTTTGAAACCATCTTATCACCTCATTCACTTCACTTATTATATTACCTTTTGATTGTATGTGTCTTCTTATTTTATTTCATCCATTTAAGATCAAATAAAATGATGATGTTTGATAATTGGAATCATAAGAGACTATGGTATTTGGTGCCAGAATTTTACATACACCATTTCATATTTCGTAAGTGTCTATGTTGTGGGTTCATTGATACATATCACATAATGACCCTGAATTTTATTAAATACATTAACTATTATTTTACCTAAACATAATTCATATTTAATTGTTATTAAACTAGCCTACATGATGGATGATTGTAAGTGGTTTACATGTTTGAAATTGGTAGTTGGAATTAAACATAATGCATGGTAAACTAGAGTAGATTTTCTGGAATTTAAATTTGATACATTGAGATATTTTTATAATGTTAAATTATAAGGCAATGATTTATAGATGCTAATGCATTGACTTTGATCTAAATTTATCCTTGTAAATGGAATTCTAAATCATGATGTTCATTTTTCTTGATGAAACATGAAATTGTAAATGTTGAATAATTTATAAATTCTCCTAGAGTGGTATTGTAGAGACTTTTATTTTCCATTAATTATTTTTACATGTTATATGGTTTATTTTTGAGACCAGATGCTAATATTGAGTGTGATTTTGAGGCTTTCTGTGCCCAAAAATAATGATTGAAATATATTAAATTTTGTAAACACATTGTTGACATAAAAAATATAATAAATACTAAATGCGGGATCAACTCAAAAATCTAAGGGCACTTTGGGGTTCATAATGCGGGTTTTACCTTAGGCACAATATAAACTTATTTAGTAGATGGAATTTTTCGAAAATTCATCACTGGAGTAAAATGAATAAAATAAAATAATAATTTATTTTTATTTATTTTTTGACACAATGACCTAATTTCATTTTTAAAATATGCACTTAAGGTGAATTCTTAGGGTTAGCCACATAACCATATGAATTGATGAGATCCACTGGTGGAGATTCCATTAGAAGATAATGTTTGAATTAAAGATCAAAAACCTCTATGGGATGAAATAAAAGGATATCTCCAATGATCCTGGAAAAAATATATTCCTATTCCGTGATCAATTCAAATAATTGAAGGATGTTTATTTGATTTGGATTCATTCTCCATTCTTTATTTATGTGATGTAAATTGATAAATTTACCAAAAGATCCATGGTTCTACCATCATGAAAGATGGGTTAGATTAATCATGGGTTGGGAGAATTTCATTGTGATTTAATTATAATATATTTGTTCACCATTATAATGTATAAAAATCGAGGTTGACAGAAACATCAACTGAGGTCCTTTCCTCTTTTTTCCTTGTGGTTTTCTCCCTTGATTATTTCTTCAATTCATACATTATTCTTTTGGTACATGGTTCAATGTATCCCAATGAAATGATCATTATACAAAGATTTCATAATGAAACAATACGATAATAAGTACATGAGTTGGGAAAGACACAATAGTGGTGTGATGATGGATACAATGATGAATTTGGGGGATTTTGAAACCCAATATCAGTTCTTTGGTGTGAAGTTAATAACATCAATTGATATAGATTTATGAACATATTTATGGTCATATTTCAATGTTTCCATGATGGAAAGGCATGAATATCATTTCTCCTTGATTTCTAGAGTGTGTTGTGGAAAGACTGGTCACCAGTGCAGTAAAGGAGATGTGTGATTATAGATCTAGGATTCTAGAAATCCAATAACACATTGTATATAATCTAAGATTACACAATATGTGGGTCACCTTTTTGGTGGCTAGGGTTATAGGAGATATATATTTATCACATGGATTGTGATATTTCCACCTAGTATGTGGTCCGATTTTAGTGTCGAACATTTACCTTGGAGGGTAAAAAGATATAGGCTTGAGTACATAGTCCTTGAAATTCCACGTAATCCTTCACATACATGGATTTCCCTTAGTAGTTGGGGTTTGGATTAGTGGTAAGCACCCTGTAATCCTAAATGAAAAATGGGGGTTCAATACCCATTGGGAGAAGGTACTGTAGTAGTGGTAGAACTGTAGTAGTGGAGACACTATAGCAGCTGCAGGGTACTTTAGAAGTGGTGGGTACTATTGCAGGTGCGTACTATAGCAGTACCATTTACAGAATTGGCATTGAGCCACATATTTGGGCCTATGGGCCATTAAATAGGATAAATTCCAACTAGGCCTTCGGGATATGTAACGGATCTTCCTCTACCCAGCTAAAAGGGGCCTTTGCTTTGCTTTAATAAAAAATGAGGCTTCGGCCCCAACCTTTAAAAAAATGAATTTCCCTTGTGTACAAGAGTATACCTATTTACTAGTACATGGTAAGAGTGAACAAATATACAATATGTCATATACTATTACATGGACACGGACATGGACAGGTTACATGAGATATTTACACGTGTGGGACCAATGGTCATGTGAACATGATGTGTAACCCTACTACACAATATGTTCTCTATAGAGCATGGCTTTGATCCCTTCTCCTTAGTATCATGGACATATATTTTTAGGGTTTATTCACCATGTCCATTCCATGTGGGTTAGTATGGATTCACCTAAAACTACAAGGACAATGATCCCTTTAGAATTTCTTCTTGGATAGAGGTGTTTGAATCCCCTCATGGGCCCCTAAGTGAGATCCTATATTCATATTTATTCCATAGGTGGAGTTCATGGTATTTTTGGGACCCACACTAAAGTGGGTCCAATCCTCTATATTGCATGTTAATCTAGATTGTGCTTTTGATATACACCATGGTATTAAGTGTGATACTTAATTTTTTTTATCATATCCATTCATACTCACAACATGTTATTCTAATAGAGAGAATTGATCACATGATAGTGTGGCGGAAGATTTATCCATACACCCAGACTCTGATCACATGATTTTCAACTCGGTACATGAGAACATATGTTGGAGGGAAAATGATAGTCCATGTATCATATAAGAATGGTTTCTGGTTTCTCATTCCTTCTTGAGTTATCTCTATAGATATACTCAATGAACATGGTATATCAAGTTTCCATTCTATATGCCTATCTAGCATATCCAAGCTACCTTTATGCATTAGGATCAGGATGATGACCCCCTCAATTATGAGGATTTGGTACAGGGATAGGGTCTTGAGATGTTACCTCTAGGTGGTGCACCATCTATACCACCACATGTAGAGTATATTATGGTACCCGCAGTTCCAGTGGATGAGGTTAGATGGTTGAGTAAAATTCAGAAGTTTAATTGATAGGAAACCCTCTGTTTAATAGTTGATCATGACACACAGGTGGATAAGTAATGCCTTGAGATGGTGAATTGATTTTTTTTCCTGTTAGAACAGCAAAATATCAGATGGTCATCCTCCTAGAGAGACTTCTTCATGGATTATCAGGAGGATGGGGGGTAGTGTAATGGTCTTACAACGAGACAACTCTACCATGGTAATATATTGATAATTTATTCAGAGAGGAGTTATCTCTAGATATGCTGAGGGATGTAAATATCTAGGATCTTCTAAATATCCAATAGAAAATCATGATAGTATTTAAGTATTCATTATGGTTTTATAACCTCTCAAGGTACTTTATATATGTGGTTATTGACAAGTTATTGAGGACTCAGTCCTTTGAGAAAGGACTACATAGATACATATGATCTAGTGTTATCACTGTATGAATTCCAACATATGATGGGGTTCAAGAGTGAGATTTTGTGCTTGAGGGTTTCTTGTATGAGTTGATAAAAATAGTGTTTTCCATAAGTGAGAATAAAGGAGTAGATACCTCGACAGGATGGAGATAATGTTAGTATCATTGACCTAGGTGTGAGAGATGTTTCAGAAAAAGGTCCTATGATGGAAGATATTTGGTTATTCTATGAAAGGTCTGGTCTAGTTATTGAAGAGAGTGTCAATGAAAATCACTCTGTGGAATGGGACATACCACCCGAGACTTTCTGACTAACTGTACAACTGATAGAGAAACTTTGGATAGACAACCATGGAAGAGACATTGGTAGGATAAGACTGGTCCATAGGGTGGTCGATGTGGTAGAGGAGATTAGATAGTAGTAGTAGGTGGTATATTATTTGATATGTTACCAGCAACTCCCCTAGGTGGTCCATGCAAGGCTCTGAGAGCTTGATGACAAGGGGAAGGGATAAATATGGACCCTCAAAGCATACAACACAGATGTTCTGAGAATGGTTCGAGTTATGATATATTCATTATTTAACAAATCTGTAGTACTGATCGACATAAGTGATAGTAATTAAATTGTTGTGACATATTCGAAAAGATATATAGATAATCTAGTTGAGCCCTTGACTTGACCGTTATTCTTGGAGACTACTATTGGAGACGACTTAGCTTTCACACATGTGTACCAATAGTGTGGCTTAACTCTAGGATGAAGGTTTTTTTTCTTGGATCTATTTTTAGTAGAGATGGGTCTATAGGGTGTAATATTAGGTATATACTATTTATCCATAGTTCAGGAGAATATTGATAGTTTTATGGGGAATATGTGGTGTGTCCGTGGTGATGGGATAAGGTTCTCCTTTTTAAGTTAAAATGAATCACATGAAGTGCGTGATGGATTCATGAATTCGAGGGTGCAGATAATTACTCATTTTTTGGATATCCTAGAACTTTGTGAAGGTGATGCTATGAGTTATTATATTCCTAAATTGGTTGTGGTGTAAGAGGAAATATTCTCTGTGAATGTTCCATGTTTTCATCCCAACTGACAGATATAATTTTTCATTGATCTACACCATAGGATGAAAATCATATCTATGATTACATATCTAATAGATACCAAAGATATTTATGATATGAGGGTTCCATTGGAGTAAATTTATATGAATGGATTTGTTAGACCCTTTATTTTACCCTGGGAAGCATGAGTGTTGTCCACAAGAAGGAATATTAGAGCTTGAGGATGTGTGTTGTTAACTAGTACATGAACCAGATGACCATGATGAACAAGTGACCACTACTATGGATCGATGAACAATTTGGTTAGTCGAGAGTGGTGTGATGGTTCTCGAAGGTTAAACTCAGACCATGGTATCACCAGTTGAGAGTATAAGATGAATATAATTTGAGGAAGACATTCAAATGTTGTTATGGTCACTATGAGAACTTGGTGATTCTCTTTGGCATGATAAAAAACACAACAGTTTTCAGGGGTTTCATGAACCATATCATTCATCCATTCATTTACACGTTCATGTTAGTCTTCAATAACTATATCCTTATGTACTGAGAGAATTTGGAGGAGAACATGTGACACATAAGGATTGTTTTAGAATTAATCCATGAGAACAACATTTGTGTGAATCTCTTCAAGTCCCAATTTTGGATTTGGTTCATCCACTTTCAAGTAAATGTTATCTCAGAAGATTTAGTGATAGTGTAACCGACCAATAATGAGGAATTTTCATCTGGGGAGATAACCAAGATTGTGATGAAGTCATGTTTTTTCATTTTGTTAGTAGGATATTGATTTTGATTCGTACTTGACTTCTCCATGATATCATATCCCATGAAATATTATACCCAAAATGGAAATCCATTCATGTAGACAGAATGACAATAGTAGTCCTTTGGGTTGTTAAGGCAGAAACTAAAAAGTGCTCCCATCTTGAGATTTCCAGAGGAGGGTGTAGAGTAAGTAGTATTCTACAATGGATCCAGAACCATTTTAGTTGTGTTCTGATAAAGAGGTAGGTAATGATTTCTTATTGTTTATGTCAGTTGAGACCACACGAGCGCTACCATGTAACCAACAACATAGAGTCAGAAATGGTATTATTTTCACTAAATATGTGGAGACCCTACCGGATGGGTGGGTATTTTATCATACATTACGATCATAAGTGTCTCACGTATATATTCTCCTAGAAGTATATTAACATCAGATAGAGGATATTTATATAGTCCCTCTTGGATTATGATTTTAAAATTGTCTATACTGTTGGTAAGGGTAATGAGGTATATGATGCCCCTAGTAGAAAATTTTGTTCAATGTTGATGATTATATCATATGAGCAGTTGTCCTTATTGTAGTTATCCATTGTGGATGGTGATGGATAATCATACCTATAATCGATTGATGTCACCCTTCATCTCTTGGCATGATTCTGGTAGGCATAGATTGTGGATACTGTCTAATAGAAAAAACATACTCATATATCCACTAGATATTATCCTATTTTTTTAGTGGTTGATAGCATGTTATTATTTTTAGAGGATGTACAGGGGTACCATATACATCACTAGAGGAGGGTGTGATAGAGTGTCATACATCTCATTGGGTTGTACATTCGGGTCTAGAAAATATATATAAGGACCAATGATGTTTTTTGGTGTCTATAGATGAACAAAAAAGTATTATTGTTTGTATCTTGATTTCATATATGTATTCAAGTAAAGGATAAGCTACATGTTCAAACAGGTTAGCTCATCCCCTTAAGGTTCTCAAGGGGAAGTGTGATGACATATCCATTGAATTCATGTCAGGCATACAAAAAACATAAAGGGGATGAAATTCCATATGGGTGATTGTATAATGGCTCACCAAGTCAGCCTAATTTTTATCAATACCAAAACATACTTTAGTAGAGTGCTTGGGACGCCTCTAGATGTAGAAGATTGTCTGACTCTATGGAGTTCCATCAATGAAGGGTTTTTATCTTTATTCTCTCTTCACATTTCAATTATTAAGGGGTTTATAATAGGAATTTTGGAATCATTTATTCTTGAGCACAACATTCCACCACTAAACTAAGTAGAACACCATGTGGACCGTTAAAGTTCTATAGTAAATACTGTAAGCTTGGATTCTAGAATTTTACCATTATAGGGAGGATCAAATAGAAATAGATGATTTTTCATAAAACATTAGCTAACATTCCATCATTAGTATGTCACCCTTTGATTAGTTTTTAAGGTGACACTAATGGTCACCATTTTTCTAGATTGATCGAGGAGAGAAAACAATTATGAGCATATAGTTTTTTTCTATAACTAACTAAAAGGTGTATATCATTTAGGAGTGGATTATGATGGCACCAAGTCATCACAAATATTTTGGGGATATAAAACATAGTCCTTTGGAGTTCTTGGAGGGAGACCATGTGTTCTTATGAGTTCCACGTCGATATGGATTACATTGATTTGCCTAGGGTGGTATGATATATCCCTGATTCATTTTCCATTTATAGATACAATTTATTATTGGATAGGTGGCATACCTCTTATCTCTACCTCCAAAGTTAGATTGGGTACACGACGTCTTGAACATGTCGCAACTGAGAATGTGTGTATTAGAACCCCAAGCTTCCATGATACGGTTCCCATTGAATGATGCAGTAGCTTGCGTTGTACACAACATGGAGTTTTAACACACCACGACTAATCAAACTAGCCATTATGAATAGTAATACCCACATTTTGAAATTGTATAAATTTTAATTTCAAAAATGGGCTTCATTTTTAAATTTTCTAAATCGATATTATCTTTGGGTTAATTTTAGGTATTTTTCTGAAAACATTCAATTTTTGTTGAATAGTGAAAAACACTACGTTATTTATTAAAACTGACTTTTTATATAAGTAATTAGTTATTTTATTTTATTTTATTTTAGGTAAAAAAAGACACAAAATACCTATATATGTTCAATATAATTCATTGGATCCATTTTATAATAAGTTTAGATATATAAATTTTTTTGCACTTTTTACCGTCCTTTACTGACTTTCTAGGTGAATTTGAAAATTTTCATAAAACATAATTTTACCACTTATGTGAGTTGAATTTCAAAAATAAGAGAGACACAGATCAAATCAGAAAGTAAAATTTTGTTCAATAAGATGAAAATAATTTTTGGTGAATAGTAACTTATGACTTTTATTTACCACAATTAAAAGTAAATTGGGTAATTAAGGGTAAAATTGATATTATAATTTTACTAACACATTTACTAATTCTATTGGATAAGAGTAATTCGTCCAGAAACAACCTTAAGAATAAAATATGACCCTCTTTGGCTCCCTTGGATTAGATTTGGACATTTATTATAATTTTATTTAAAGAAGATTAAAAAGGGTTAAATTCAATGTTTAATAACAAAACCATTTTTAATATATGGTTACACCCAATATAAATTTTACTATCAATATTTATTAGAAAGATAAAAATATTTCCTACATAATTGTATTTTATTTATAATTTTTAGACGTTATATAATTAAATTTATTAATGACACAATGATGATGCAATAATTAACATAATAATAAAATAATAAAATAATTGTTATTATAAATATCGAAATAAGTGTAAATTGAGACTTCTGCTTAATTACACTAATTTTTTAGGTTAATATGAAATTTTAGGGTTGATTAAATAAATTTTATTCGATGTGATAAAGTTTTTATGGATTTTAAAAAAATAAAATACTAAATAGTGGAGAAATTGACATAATTGAGTTTTTAAAACAAATATTTCATTATTAATTGATATAATATGCCTAAAAAATTTTGATTCTATAAATTAACATATCTAAGATTATATATGTTAATAATGAACCACTTGGGGTCCTCTTGGCTGTTTATAGTATGTTTATTAACCATATAATATAAAAATTGAAATAGAAATTGTAAATGTCAAACTATTTAACTAAGAGCTAAATCTAAAATATAAGGTTAATATGGGGACCTAATCCTATATAAAACCTATTGGTTGAGAGGTTTTAGACCTATCCCCTCCTTATCCATGAAATAAATCATTTTAGATCCAATATAAATTTAATACTTTTTTATTATAAAATAATATTTGAAGCTATTCCTAAAGTGACCCTCACCTCTCTTATAAAAGGGTACTTCCGCTTCTCTTAATTTCACACCCCTAATGCCATTTGGCTTAGCCAACCCCACCCTAAATATCCTACCATATTCCATGAAATCAACCTAGTGTCCATACATTGATCATAAATCCAACCTAAGGTTCTCTTTTGATCACCTCAAAAGGAAACACCCGAACAAGAAGTAAAAATTTCACCACATTTTTTCATTTTCTTTTCTTCTTCCACTACCTCTTTCCTTGTTTTTTCCATACCAAAATAATATATCCACTGAAATATACATATTTTGATGTTATTATAAATATGGTACAACCATATTTGTTATTCAATCCATCCTATATATTACAAAGTCACCATACGTGTGTATGTACGACTTACCATCTGTACGTCATGGTTTAGGTTATTACTCTAACACTTCATGATTTGGATGGGTATAATATTGACTATAACTTATTTAAATAATTAATATAACATGTTAATGTTTCTTTATTTATGATATACCATCCAATTACATATAAATTCACCATTAATATAATTACATTTTCGCTCATGCGTACGCACGGATTACTGTCAACATGAACAAGATGAGATTCATTCCGCATCGTAATAATTCAAGTATGATTTTCATTTTATGATTAAAATAAATTTTTATGAAAATAATATCATTATGTATATGAATAAAATACATTATATACATAACATACAAGGGAACGTAACCAATCATATAAATTAAAATGAATCATTTAACACCCAAACGGTGATACTACTAAAATATTTTTAACAAAGCAATATTAGAGCATCATATATGATATAATATTTATTTATATTGTTTTTGTATAATATAATAACAATGTTTTAACTATTATCTATGAGGTTAAATTACCATCGACTAAGGAATAAAACAAGGTAAAAGATTATTCTACAATCTCTTACTTATCTGATGTTGTTAATACGAAAGTATCTATTGGGACCTCTTTATCATCCACATATGTGTTTTCATAAAAATATAATTCCAAATTTTTTTTTTCTATTTACTATACTATGGGTTAATTTACTTTATACCCTTATCTAACCACATATGTTTTGAAAGTAATCTTTCTGTCATTTTCCAAAGAAAGTACATTATGGCCTTCTCGACAAAATTAAGGGAAGGATGTCTTTTTTAGCTTATTCGGCGGGTGTGACTATTTTATACTGTTATAACACCATTTAATCTTCCCATACAATATTATTATAATATTTTCAAAATAAATGTTTTCTTTTATAATTGTATTACTTTTAAATGATTTTAACATATAAAGAGATATTTATCTACAAAATGATTTGATTTCATCTATGTCAACATCTTTTGATTGATTATAACCATGTTTGAAGTTGATTTATTATGATACAAATATTCCATATTGTATTGAAGGTTTTGTGATATGTTTTATTTTGGATGTTTTATTTTTACCCCATTCATTGTTTATATATAAAGTATCAACATTTCGTACACTAGTTTTAATATGAATGTTTATGTTATGGTCAAACCTTTTATTATGAAGAATGAATTGGACTAAGTAAGTGATGGGTGGATCCTGATACAGGTCCTCAATGGATCTCCAAGTCTCATGAGACAAACTAGTGTCTTGGCATAAGGCCTTGAAAAAATCTAATTTCTAGTCTGGGAACAAGTCCTTGACTATGTGGATATGAAGTCTGGCATCATGCATTCCAACATTATGAAATTTTCTATTGATATTACATGTGATTATTCAATTAGTAGAATTTCCATTTCAATTTGTAAATGGAATTTTTTGATATATCATTGCAATATTATGATGAATTTTATGTTTAAAAGGCTTGGGTTTGAGTCTTATACATTGCCTGAAATGTTTATGCTTATTCTTGAACGTTTCTGCTATATTGTTATCCCTACTGAGCATCTGAGCTCACCCCATTCTATGTTTTATTTTTTTTCTGATGGAAATAAGTATATTATGAATGACCTATAAGGATAGTCTAATGGATTAATGTGGTCAATAGTGATTTTTTTTGTTCTTTTTCATTTTATAATGCAATGTAAAACTTATGAATTTATCTAGTACTTCTTATGCTACTAAACTAATCTGTCTTTTGGGATTTTGTTCCCTTGTGATCATGAAAATGTTATGTAACAATACACAGACTCTGTGTAACTGGGGTCTGGGCGTTATAGTTGATATCATAGCAAGTTTAGTAAAATATTTGGAAACTATATTTTGATAAACTTTGATTAGAGCACATTACCCTAATATATACTTTGAGGATTTGTATATAAGTACTTCCTAGAATTTTGGTAATGTAGATATTTTTTGTATTTTCCCAGAAATACATCTATGTCTAGATTCAAGTAGGTAGAGGCGACTCTGGCACATATGTACCCAGGATTGAAAATAGTGACATGTAGTTTCGGGCTTGAATCGGGGTATCCTAGTACTCCACAACGGGCCTTCCTACATTATTGGTTACGAAACTCCCGAGGGATATGATTAGGATAATTGACATTTTATTTAAAAACCATTATGAAGGATTTATGAGTATATATCTCCTAAAAGAAAGCATTTTTTCTGATTATCGATTATATCCATAAATTGTTCAATTTCTGTTAATTGTTTTACAATTTTGGAATTATGTATTTCAATTTATAAATTAATCTAGTGTGTTCCATTATTTAGAAATAGCTCTTAGTGGAAGTAATGGTAACCATATCAACACACATAATCTATGTTTTTATTTCCCTCCTACTCAAGATAATTATAGTGGAGCTGGTGATGCAACTGGAGCTGACCAGCTTATCACCATATTGGGACAACTCACTCAGGTTATGAATAATTACCATACCCATATGGAGCACCTTAATAAAAAATGTGGAGGATCAATGTTGTCAACTTCAGGAGGTAACAACCAAGAACATTAAATGGGAGTACAAATCCATTAGTAGCTGGTCAATGGATAAATTCTATAGAGAAAATATTTCGTGCTTTGGGGAATAGAAAAAGAGAAAAAGTTTTCATGGTAGTTTATCACCTCATGGGAGATGCAGATCAATGGTGGTCATTAATCCAAAACACAAAGGCAGATGAAGAAGTATCAAACATGGAATGGAGGGAGTTTAAAGATATTTTCTTAGAAAAATTCATTTCTCATGTCCATAAAGTGGACATGGAAATAAAATTTCTGAGTCTGAGGAAAAAAGAGACTGATAATGTTACAAAGTATGAGGCTATCTTTACAAAGTTAGCAAGGCATTCTGTAGATTATATACATACCCCAAGGAGTTAGTTTGATCAATTATTAGATGGGTTAAAACCATTTATCTATTGAGAATTATTATCAAAATCCTTCTCATTGTAGGAAGATATTGTCCCATGCACTATCTAGATAGAAAAGGATTTCTCTATGTCTTATGACTTTAAATCAAAGCAAGAGAAAAAAAATCTGCTGAACACTGTGGAAATGGAAATAAGTGGAAGTTGGGAAAAGTTTAATATCCTTCCTATAATAAATGTGGGATGAAACACCCCGGTACTTTCCTGAAGTGAATGAGAGTCTACTACAAGTGTTGTGAAAAAGGCCACCAAGCTTGTGATTGTAAGGGAAAAAGAGGCTCTTAATGTTTAATGCTATAATATTAGAGAAAAAGGACATTATGTAAATAAATTTCTTCTATTCCAAGGGAATTTACCTGAAAAAGGCCAAGGTAGAATGTTTAAGCTTCTGTGATCACTACTACTGAGGTTGAAGCTCTGAAAGATGTAGTGGCAGGTAATTTAATGGTTTCCTCATGTTTAGCCAATGCTTTATTAGATTTTGGATAATTGCATTGTTTAATATCATTCTAGTTGTCTAAAAAAATAGATATTTTCAATTTGACATAACAAGGGAGTTATCAGTCAAAAAACCTATGTTAAGTATCTTTGCAATAATGTTTTGTTAATATGTTCCCATTAGGGCATATAAATGTTCATTATCTGTTAATCTCATCGGCATACCCGTGATTGAATTTGATATAATCCTTTGAATGGATTGGATTTTAGACCATGATGTGAAAATTTATTGTAAGAAGATGAAGGTTACAATTTTCGATGATGAAAGAGTGTACCTTACCTTTATAGCTGAAATGTCACCACATAATTCTTATCTGGATCCACCCCCAGTAGATCTAATAAATTCAATTATTGGGGAGGAAGAGAATGAAATAATTATGGGTGAGGAAAAGAATGTTCGAATAGAGGACGTAACTATAGTGCAAGAATATATTGATGTGTTTCCAGAGGATTTACCTGGACATCCTCTATCAAGTGAAATTGAGTTTTCCATTGATTTAATTCCTCGTTCAAGGCCCATATCGAAGACCCCTTATAGAATTACCATTGTGGAATTAGTGGAACTAAAGAAACAACTACTGGAATTGAGTACTAAGGGATTTATTCTCCATATTTTTTCTCAATGGGGATCCCCTGTCCTTATTGTTAAGAAGAAAGATAGATCTATATGGTTGTGTATTGACTATAAGGAGATCAATGCTATAACAATAAAGAACAAGTATCCCATAACTTGCATTGATGATTTTTCGGCCAACATCATGGAGCTCAATATGTTACAAAGATTGGACTTTGATCTGGATATCATTAGTTGGGTGTGATGAAGGAAGGAATTCTGAAAACAACATTTTGAACTAGGTATGAACATTATGAGTTCACAATAATTCCTTTTGGATTGACTAATGCACCCTTGGACTTCATGGATCTAATGAATTGAGTTTTTTAGGAACATCTTTGATGAATTTTTAGTGTTATTTATTTATGATATAATGGTATACTAAAAAATCTATGAATATCATGAAAATAAATTGAAAAATATTCTGAATACCCTCCGAAGAAATGAATTATGTGGGATGTTTATTATTTTTGAATTCTGGATTCAAGAGATTTATTTTCTTGCCCATATTGTCTCTAAGGATGGAATCTCTTTTGATCATTCAAAGACCAAGGCAATCCAATAATGGCCAGAACCGATGAGTATAACTAAGGAATGTAGTTTTATTGGTTTATCAAGTTATTATCAACATTTCATCTAGAATTTTTCCCGGTTGGCTAATCCATTAACCATGCTCACACATAAAGGGGTTAAATTTGGTTGGAAAAAAGAGTGTGAAGAATTTTTTGAATAACTGAAGAGAAGATTAGTCAATGATCTTATCTTGACTCTACCATCAGGGAACAACGTGTTTGTTATTTATAGTGATTCTTCAAAGAAAGGACTTGGTTGTGTCCTTATGCAGAATGATAGAGTTATTGCCAATGCATCACGACAGCTAAAAATTCATTAACCGAACTATCCTACTCATGATCTTGAGTTAGCAACTATAATATATTCTTTGAAAATATGGAGACACTATCTCTATGGGGAAAAATGTGAGATTTATAGTTATCACAAGAGATTGAATTAAATTTTACCACAGAAATAACTAAACATGAGGCAAAGAAGATGACCTGAACTACTTAAGTATTATTATTGCATTATACACTACCACCCGGGGAAGGAAAATATGGTGGCAGATGCTTTGAACAAAAAGGATCATGGAATTTTTCACAAGATGAGAGTTGAAAGGGATCCAATTTTCATTGATTTAGTAATGATTGATATGAGAATATCATGTGAAGCTGAAACATAAATACCTTTTCAAATGGTTTCCTAAACCTATTTAATAGAAAGGATAAAAAGTTCTCAGTCTAATGATGAGGAGTTTCAAAAGAAGAGTAAATCTGTTAATGATGAGAGATTGAGTGACCTCGTATATAAAGATGGAATTGTGAAATATGGGAAGAGACTTTGAGTTCCGATATAACTGATCTAAAAATGGAATTGTTGGATGATGCTCTTAGCTCCAATTTCACTGTACACCTCGGGACCACAAAGATGTATAGAGATTTGAAGGATATTTTTTTGTGGGACAACATAAATAAAAAGATTGCTGATTTTGTGTCAAGATTTATGGTTTGTTAACAATTGAAAGATAGATGGAAATATCCTGGAGGAGTCAGGAAACCTCTTCCCATACCTGAGTGGAAATGGGATAATATTACGTTGGACATTGTCATGGGGTTACCAATGGCTCCTAGAGGAATGATGTAATATAGGTCATTGTTTATCATCTTTCTATGTCAGCACATTTTTTTCAATAAGAGAAGATTTAACACTTGAACATCTAGAAAGACAATATATTAATGATGTTGTCAGACACCATGGTGTACCCCTATCAATTGTTTCTGATCGTAATCCCCATTTTACATCAATATTTTGGAAAAGTCTTCAGAAGGCCATGGATACTGAACATCGTTTGAGAACTTCTTACCAACCTCAAACCATTGGACAATTTGAAAAAACTATTCAAACCTTATAAGACTTATTGAGATCTTTCTCACTTGACTTTCAAGGTATATGGGATCAGTAATTACCTCTGGTAGAGTTTTAATATAATAATAGCATCCATTCAAGTATTCATATGGCACCATATGAAGCATTATATATAAATAGATGTCGAACACCATCTTGTTGGGGTATGTGGTTGAAAGAAAACTAGTAGGCCTGAAACTTTTTGAGGAAACAATGGAAATGGTGATGATTATCCAAACCCACAACAAAGTAACCCAAAGTAGGAAAAAAGATATGTTGATAACCAAAGGAAGGATTTGTAATTTCAATTAGGAGACCATGTTTCTTTAAAGGTATCTCTATGGGAGGGTCTTAAAATATTTGGTAAGAAAGGTAAATTAAGTACTATGTACATCAGACCTTTTGAAATTCTAGAATGAATTGGGGTTGTAGCTTACTATTTGGAAATGTCGCCAAGTCTGTCCAAAGTTCATGATGTGTTCCACATAACAATATTGAGAAAATACATTTCTGACACAATGCATGAAATCAATTATGAAGAAATTAAACTGGATCCCGACATGTCTTATTTCCAAGAGCCTATCAGAATTCTTAATACCAGAGAACAACTACTGAGAAACCGAACGACTCGCCTGGTAAAAGTTCTTTGGAGAAATTTTAATATGGAAGATGCAACGTGGGAACCTGAGGAACTTATGATATAGAACCATATAAATAATTGTACGTAGTAATATTATAGAAATTTAAAGGATTAAATAATTTTATTGAGGGGATAAGGTAACACCTGAAGCTTCCATAGTATGTTTCCCTTTGAATAATGCAGTAGCTTGCGTTGTACACAACATGGAGTTTTAACACACCACTACCAATAAAACAAGCTGTTATGAATAGTAGTACCAATTTTTTGATATTTTATAAATTTTATTTTTCAAAATGGACTTCATTTTTTAATTTTGAATATTGAAATAAGCATAGGGTGATTTGTGGTCTTTTTCTAAAAATATTCTATTTTTGATTAATAGTGAAAAACACGACGTTATTGTTTAAAACCGATTTTTTATTTAATTTATTAGAATTATTATTTTAATTTATTTTATGTAAAAATAGATACATAATACCTATATATGTACAATGTAATTCATTAGAGTCATTATATAATATTTTTCGATATATAAATTTTTATTGAACTTTTTACCGTCTTTTACACATCTTCTAGGATAATTTTAAAATTTACATAAAACATAATTATACCGCTTCTGTGAGTTGAATTTAAAAAATCCAAGAGACATGGTTGGAATCAGTGTGTAAAATTTTGATCAAAAAGATGAAAATTATTTTTGGTGAATTGTAACTTTTGAATTTTATTTTCCACGGTTAAAAGTAAATAGGGTAATTGAGGTTAAAAATGATAATATAATTACCCTAACACATGTCCTAATTCAATTGGATAAGTTTAATTCTACCAAAAAAACCATAGGAATAAAATATTATCCTCTTTGTTCCACTTGGATTAGATTAGGACATTTATTATTATTTTATTTGAAGAAGAGTTAACAGTTTCAAATTCAATGTTTAATTATTAAGCCATTTTTAATATAGGGTTACATAAAATATAAATTAGACTATAAATATTCATTAGAAATATGAAAATATTTCCTACATACTGGAATTATATATATAATTTTTATACATTAAATAATTTAATTTATTTATTATACAATGATGACGCAGTAATTACCATAATAATGAAGTATGAAAATAATTTATATTATAAATATCCAAATAAATGTAAATTGAG
The DNA here is from genome assembly GCA_963277665.1 of Viscum album. Lineage (NCBI taxonomy): Eukaryota > Viridiplantae > Streptophyta > Magnoliopsida > Santalales > Viscaceae > Viscum > Viscum album. The sequence continues at coordinate 1,808,160,238 of OY728152.1, read as the reverse complement.
ACTTATTATGAATTAAACTAATTATATAGGTTAATATGAAATGTTGTAGTTTATTCAATAAATTTTATTCAAAGTGATAATGTTTTTATGGCTTTCAAAAAAAATAAAGTACTAAATAGTGTCAAAATTGTCATAATTGAGTTTTAAAAACAAATACAATATTATTAATTGATATAATATTCCATAAAATATATGGATCAGAAAAAGGACATATATAATGTTATATAAATTAATAATTAACTACTTGGGGTTCTCTTGGTAGTTTATAGTATGTTTATTAACCATTTAATATAAAAATACCAAGAAACATGGTAAATGTCAAACTATTTAACTAAGAGTCAAATATAAACTATAAGGTTTATATGGTGTCCTAAACCTGTCTAAAACCTATTGGATGAGATTTTTTCGACCCATAACTTAATTAGTCTTGAAATAAATCATTTTGGAGCCAATAGAAATCTAAAATGAGTTTATTATAATATAATATTTCATGCTTTTCCTAAAGTGACCCTCGCCTCTCTTAAAAAAGGGAACTTCCCCTTCTCTTAATTTTACATCTCCAAAGAAATTTGGCTCGGCCAACCCCTACCCAACTATCCTCCCTACGTCCCTCAAATCAACCTATATTCCTTACATTGATCATAAATGCATCCAAAGATCCCTTTTGATCAACTCAAAAGGAAACACCCGAAGAAAGGGTAATAATTTCACCACCATCTTTCAAGTTCTTTTCATCTTCCACTTCCGCTTTATTTGTTGTTTCCATACAAAAATAATAATTGTAGTAACTTATACATATTTTAATATTATCATAAATACTATAAAACCATATTCATTATTCTATCCATCCAATAAATTAAAAAGTCACCATACATGCGTATGTACGGCTTACCGTCTCCACGTCGCGGTGTAGGTTGTTATTCAAACACTTCATTATTTGGATGGGTATAATAATGAGTATAACAAATGTAAATAATAAATATAACATGTTAATTATTCATTATATATGATATATAATAAAATTACATATTATTAATTCCCCATCAATATAATGATAATGTCGCTTGTGCGTACCAACAGATTACCATCTCCATGAATGCGATGAGATTCATTCCCCATCATAATCATTCAAGAATAATTTTCAATTTATGATTAAAAATAATGTTTATGAACATAATATTATTCTATATATGAATAAAATACATCATATCAATAACAAACATTGCTTACGTATCCAAGCATACAAAGGAAACGAATCAGTTAACACCTGAAACGATGGTACTACTGAAATATTATTAACAATGAAATATTAGAGGATCATATATGATTTCATATGTATGTATATAGTTATTGTATAATTTAATAACAATTTTTTGACTATTATGGAGGAGGTTAACATACGATCAACAACGGAAAAGTGCAAGTTAAGGGTTAATTCTATAATCTTTTTAGTTATCCAATGTTGTTAGTACGTAAGTATCTACCAGGATATCTTTATCATCCACATCTGTGTTTTCTTTAAAATGTAATTCATTTTTTTACAATTTACTAAACTATGGGTTATGTTCATTAATACCCTTATCAGACCACATATGTTTTTAAAGGAATCTTTTTGTCATTTTCCAAACAACGTACATTTTGAACCAGACAACAAAATTAAGGTAAGAATGTCTTTTTTTAACTTATACGGTGGGTGCGACTATTTTCTGCCATTATAACATATTCGAATCCTCCCAGACAAGCTTATAAGAATATTTCAAAAATAATTTTTTTCTTTTATAATTATATGTATTTTGAATGATTTCAAAATAGAAAGAGATATTTCTCTACAAAAAGTTTTGATTTCTTCTATGTCAAAATCCTTTGATGGATTTTAATCCAGTTTGATGTTGATTTATTATGATACAAATCTTTCATATTGTGTTGAAGGTTTTGTGATATGTTTGACTATGGATGTGTTATTTTTACACTATTCTTGGTTTATAGATAATGTATAGACATTTAGTATGCAAGTTTTAATACAGATGTTTATTTTTGTTTAAACCATTTCATATGAGGAAAGCATTGTACTTAGTATGTGACGGGTGGAGCCTACTATAGCTCCTCGATGAATCGTAAGTCTCATGAGAGAAACTATTGCCTTGGTACAAGGACCTGAAGAAATCATATTTGTAGTTACAGAACAAGGCTATGACTATGTGGTTATGAATTCTAGAATTATGCCTTCCAATATTATGAAATTGGCTATTGATATTACATGTGATTATTCGACTAATATAATATCAATGTAAATATGTAAATCGAATTAAATGATTTATCTTATCCATATTATGATGAATTTTTTGTTTAAGAGGCTTGTGTTTCAGCCTTAAACATTTCCGGAAATGTTTATGCTATTTCTTGATAGTTTCCACTATATTGTAATCCATACTGAGCATCTAAGCTCACCTCATTCTATGTTTTATTTTTCCCATAATGCGGAGATGTATATTTCGATTGACATGTAGGGATAGTATAAGGGATGATTGTGGTCAATGGAGAAAATGTTGTTGTTGCCTTTCATTATATAATGTAACGTAATACTTATAAATATAACTAGTACTTCAAATGCTACTAAACTGATAAGTATTTCAAGATTTTTATCCCTTGTGATCAAGAAAATGTTATGTAGTAATGGACCGACACTGGGTAACTGGGGTCTGGGCATTACATTCATACATGAACCGTCACACATTATTTACTCAGGAGAGATAGACATCGAGAATGGTGATACCTTTTCTAACTATGCAGTGGTGATGGAGGAGAGGTTGGATAAAATACTTCATGGGTGAATTGTTGCGTTAGCGTAAGTCAGATGGTAGCATATGAATCTCTAAAATATCACATTGTAGTGATAGGAACAAATTCATTCTTAGTACACACATATCTTTGTGTTTCCCATTTTTAGTTATTCATTATGTAAATATCCATGTTGTTGAGAATTTAATGGCTCATATTTTACTTGTATTAATTTTGGATATTATATTGAATATTTTCAATACTAGGTACAGAGGTGACATGTGATTTTAATGCACAATGTGCCTAGATGAAATGTTTTAAATATATAAAATATATTAACCAGAACACCCACATAATTTTCCTAAAAATGTGTAATATCATCAAAAAGGTAGTATTGATCAAAAATCTGAGGGCATCGTTGAGTTCGTAATGTGGGGTTTAACCGTTGTATGATAAAACATTTACCAGTGCAGGAAATTTTTAGAAAATTCATCACAGACACAAAATGGATAATATAATTATATAAATTATTTTATTTGTTTTGTCAACTGAGGGACCTAATTTCCTTCACTAAATATGAAGTTATAATAAATTTTCATTGTCATCTGGATAAACCTATGATGTAAATATTTACATTGTATCCATCGGAGGAGATTTCATTGGAATACTAATACCAAATCAAATATATACAATTGGATCATGGTAAAATTAGATTATCTCATAAATGATCATGTCATAGCTCTGTTCTTCATCATCGATCTGTCCAAATCGAGATCGAACATTTTTTTATTTGGATTCTTTCCCCAATCATAATCTCTATGATGAACATGGATGACGCAAACCACTTACTGATCTATGGTTATGTCATCTTGCAGGATGGATTAGATTTATTTGGGTTTGGGGGAATTTCATTGACGTTTAATTATTATCTCATCATTCTCCATTATAATGGTAATGTATTATGGTTGACACAAATATAAAATGAGGTCTATTCCATTTTATTTTCCTTCAAAATTGATTCCAAGATCTTTCTATAACCGTAAGAAATATTTGTATGGAATGTGGGTTGACATATCCAAATGAATCGATCATTTCCAAACTATTTCATGGAGTAACGATATGATATTGTAGATCCGAGTTCGACAGGACATGAAGGTGGTTCAATTATAGAAACGACGACCAATCAAATAAAATTGGACACCTGATTTCATATTCTTTGGAATTTAATGAATAAAATCATTCCATGGATATTTCCAAATGGATTGATTTTTATATTAAGATGTTTCCATGACAGAATTTTCTTTTTGCCATTGGTTCTTGATTTATGTCATGAGGTGTGCCTGGATTGGATGCATGTGTAGCGAAGGATATAAGTGATTCTAGAATTGGGATTCTAGAAAAATTGTTAACACATGGTTTTTAATTTAGGATTACCAGACATGTTGAAACCATATATTAGTGGCTAGGGGTATGGGAGGGAGACAATTATCACATGGTATGTGACCTCATCACATGACTTGTGTTCCCCTTTTGTGGCACGACATATACCTCGAAGGGTACACAGACATAGTGTAATGACCCAATGTTTTCCAATGTAAATTCCCTTCTTATATATATGTCATATAATCATATGAAAACACAACATAATAAACTACTAAGTGCTAAGTGACCTTTAAACACAAGTTTGTCACTTATATGTTTGGAATTTCAAAAATCCTACATACATGGTTGTGTTCAAGATGATTTTTCGATTCTAATAAAACCATTTTTTTTTGTGAATAGTAACATAACCTTATGAATAGTAACCTACCCTTATGAATAGTAATATTACACTTACTAATACTAAATCACACAAAATAATATGAACCTAAACAATGAATAATTAAATAAAATTTTTGCATCTTATGAGCAATGATATTTTTATAAGACATAAATTATTAATTATAATTAATTAATTTAAAAGAAAATGTATTTTATAAAAAAGTCTTCATAAATTAAAAAATCTATGTATTCTTTATTGAATATATTTTTATAAGACCTCAAGTAATTTTTGAAAGCATTATAAAATCAGTTTTAATTTTAAAAACTGTTTTTTAAAGTAAATTAGGATTTTAAATAATTATTATATTAATAATATTTTGAAATTTATTTTTGAAAAATGGAAATAATTATTGGATTTTAAATTTTTAAAAATAGTTGGGGTGAATTTTTTGTAATTTTCTGAAAACATGAATTTTTTAAGAATAGTGAAATACCATAATTTACTAAATAAGAAAATTAAGTTAATTATAGATTTATGTATGATGTTCTACGGATATAAGCCCACTTGGTTCATGATCACACTATAAAAATACTATTATTTGTCATGGAAGACTCAATATTTCTTGTTTTTTGGGGATATAATAAATTAATGAATTTTATATTGAGAAATCCCCTCTCCCCTATATTATAAATACCACCCTTCACACCCCAATTTCCTCACACCTCTCAAGCTTCAAGCCTTGCCTAAACTCTGCCCAAGAATCTTCCCCAGACCCTCTCCCATGTCCAAGATCCTATGGTATCATCAATGAACCATTACTAGGCCCCTTAATGAGGATCTCAATAGGAGGATTCAAGAGGAAATTTCTCTCATTGTTCTCCTTTAATTCCCCTTAAATTTCAAGTTATTTTCTTATTCTATCCAAAACTATCATTGTAAAAATGGTGTGGTAACTCCTGTATCATAAATATAATGAAATATTATGATACTAACAAGATATTTTACCATCCAACCCCATTATCCGCTTCCTTTTATTGTATAAAAACATTGTTCATTATGTGTAAATCTATCACCTTCAAGAACGACATGTTTTCATTTTTTCATTTATACCTTCATATCTAGTAGTGAAACCATTTTTATGGATGAACCAGAATATGTTATATGTATTAAGTCTGATTTAAAGTTCTGTAACTATATTATGTGCACATTTCCAAATGATTAATTCAATCTAGTTCGGTGTGGTCGAAAAACTGCCCTAATTAACCTAAACAATCATCATTAAATTATTATCAAATGATTCATCCACATGTTATATAATATAATCAATTATAAGATAATTTAAACTCTAAGAAGATAGTTAGTAATATGTAATATCAGTTCTATATGTTATCCCATGTTCTACCTGAGCTTCAATTTATGAATACAAGTTAACCGCTCAAGAAAAACCATAAAAACGAACATTCCCGAACAATGTTTTTAAACATTATAACACATCCAAAGTCACATAAAATAACTTAATGAAAATATAATAAAATATATTCATGTAAAAAAGTTTCTTGAATTTTTAATTAATGAATCTAATGTGGTTATACAGGTCATTAATGCCAAGTAAGTGTTCAAATATAAGGTATGGGGAAATTCTCAAACCCAACTTTCTTCCTTCAGGTTCTCCCTCTTTCACTACTTTTTGACATGGTTACTCCATAAAAATCTTTTTTTCATAATTAAATTTCTTTTTATGGGATATACATGTTTGTCCCAGGAATTTATGTCAAACCAAATGTTTTCCAAAAGAACTCTTCTTTTAAGAAGACACCTTTTACTTCTCATTCAAGATTGATTGTTCTTGTAACATGTATGTTATTCCCTCTTTATTTTGGGGACTCATTTTTTAAGAATGTGTTCTTATGAGATGAAACCCATTACTTTAAAAGGGAAAGTTATGTTTATTTATGTTATATATTCATTGTTTCATGCATGATAAATGATATTGTTATGATTTGACGGGTGCAACTATAATTATATTGCACAATATGAATGTTTCAATGTGACGGGTGCACCCAGAATTATACAACGCTCCAATGTATTGGGTAAAGTGATGAACCTAAATAGTAAATGAGAAATGATGTGTGAAAAAGATTATATCTTTTTTCACATGTATGTGTGGTATTTAAACAATAAGACATGATATTTTATTTTTTATACATTTCCACACTTCAAGAATTTTATTAATGATTACCTCAAGTTCACGATTATTTTCCTATTTTGTGATCATGCTCACCAAATGATATATTGTCCTTATTGGTCCACTTACTAGGCTTCTAGATCACCCCTTTCGATTTATTTCCACAAGTGGCTACATGTACTAAGGAGAGGTCCAATTTCAGTAAGAAGGTAGAGAAGAAGAAATTAAATAAATGTTTATCCTTGATGTTGTAATTGTTATGTATGGTCCTTGTTTTCCCAAGACACTAATCTTTTGAATCCTCTATGTGTAATAATATTATGTTATTTATCATTAAAATTATGTAATAGTAATGGATGAAATGGCTATGTTACTATACATAGTCTAGAGTGCACGAGCTTGGGAAAGCCGTGTACTCCCACACAAACATGGCTTGACGTGGTGTACATCGGAATACCCATGTACTAGTACACATTAATAGTACATCTGAAGCCAGCACACCATGTACTGTTACCCAAACATGAACACGGGACATGGGCCATTTTCTCGAGAATAACTTGGGGTCAAGGAGATAGGACATGTAACTCTACTACATACTGTTTACTTAATAAAAACATGGTTTGGAGTCCTTTTCCTCAATTTCATGGACATCTTTCGTTAAGGTGAACACCCCAAATACATTTCATGAGGGTTAGTATGGAATCTTATCCTACTCCGGGGAATGAAATCCCTTTATTATGAATTATTAGATAGAGTTATTGGAATCCCTCTATGAGGCCCAGAGTGAGATCCTCTATTAATATTTTCTCCCGAGGTGGATTTCTTGGTATATTCATGACCAATTCCATATGGAAACTGATTCTATACTTAGTAGGTTAATCAAGATAGAGTTTTTGGTATATCCCATGGCATTGGGTGTGATCCTCATATGTGTATCCTATTTCTTCGAACTGTTAGTGTGTAATTATAATACAAATACCCAATTAGCATTACCTCTAGGATGGTTTTCATCCAGGATATATGACCTATAGAGTGTGTTACATCAGATGAGTTCTTTGTGAAACCATCAAAATAGAATCTCATACTAGTATTATGGTTTTGAATTACCCTTAGACTTTGGTCATTGTTGATTATATCTAAATAATATTGTTATATTTGTTTTAAACATATAGCTATTTAGAGATGGTTTTATTATTTTGTTTCATTATTTTTGGTTTTGGGGTGTCCTTATAGGCATTGTCATAGTCACCCTGGAACAGGATTTTACAACACATGACTTGTTTTATGCTGATGAATATCCTTTTTATTGATTCCAAGAAAGGAATAGACTAGATGATTCAAAGTGAAACTAGGTAGATTGAGGTTTGTTCTTGTAGTATCTTAATAGCATTCCCTAGTTTCACTTTCATGTTGGTATGGATTTTATAATATTGGTGGTAGGATTTTATTTTTCCCACTTTACATTCCTTTACTTCCTATCATACTCTGTTTGTGGGATTTAGATGTATGCATTACATGTTTTTCAGATTTTTACATTTAATAATTTTATATGCTTTTAGATTTGTGTGTGTGTGCATGTACAGAAGCTATGTACTCCCATGTTATTTTTTAGTACCCTGTTCTAGTTTATAAACCCTTTACTATTAGTGGTGGTAATGGCGGGTTTCTCCATAATCCCCATTAAGACAGGCCATGAAATATATTTTTTTGATAAAATTAAAAATAATCGTTCTATGGACATAAAAATACAGATAGAGTAGTTTTATAAAGGATCTTAGAGAACGTATTGATACGATGAGTTGGAAAACAAACGTCATGTGATCCTGAGTGGGATTAAATTTTGTGGGAATAATAATTATATCTTATCACAGATATATGACATTAGAAGAATAATGTAGGCCTCTGGGTATTAGTTCAAGGATATGACTTGGTACCCAGGTGTAGAAAATTATGGTTTTCAAAATTCTGATGTGTTCTTTGAGATGTTAGGCACTAGTTGCAGAATGTATGACCGACGTCTCTTGTTAATGTAGATCCCAAACATCACTGTTTCTATTATTATTTTAACTTATATAATATAGTTGTATTGTTATAGAATGTTTGTGTCATCTTTTACTTAGAAGGTTATTTTAGGGATTTTAGTGGTGGTTGGAAAAATATTTGTAATCACATGCTTGTTAGGAATCTTCGGGTAACTAAGAAGACTATATTATTTCAAGATATGATAAGGGAACATGACTGCTACTAGATGGTTGACTTATTTAACAAGGATAAAATTTGGATAATGGGACTATGTGGAACACAGAACAATTTTGGGAATTCTTCTTTTTGTTTTAGTTATTATAGACATCATTATCTTTTATATTTTTTCACCCATGTGGAATACCTTGAATTTTATAAAACACTCTAGTTTTTAAAATCATATGATGTTGTGAATATTTATTATCACTTACATTAACTTGTCTGTGGTGTTTATATGGGTTAGTTTTTTTTGTTTGTTTGATTTATTTATGATATTATTTCTACTCAAATGAGTGTACATTACATCCACACCTTATCATCCTAAATCTCGACTTGTAGTTAGTAGTAATTTCATATATAAGCGTTATACTTCAGTCCATATCATCCTCTGGTCTAGTAACTATTTAGAGATAGTTTTGTAGGAGTTGATGCATGGTTTGTTTTTCTTCTAGAGATTATGAATTCGATTCATCCCCTATATTCCATTTAACATAAGATAATATTCCCCTTATTAATTAACTATTTTATCAAAACAAATATATTTACATTCATCTCTTCAGCTAGTCTCCAAAACTTTTTTGCATCCACTAATATTCAATATATTTCTTCCAAAACAAAGTAGATATAAAAATCACTAGCACGGTGAGTAGTTTTCTCAAATACAACATTGTATATTCATATATTAATATTTTTCTATTTCTCCACATCATATTTTACGGATTGTGACTCTAATGTTAGAATATCAGTGGAAATAATTCATGATTTCTTTATCACATTCGATACGAAATAAATACATATATCCTTTTCCACAAATATATGATATCACCACTGAAAAATGGATTCATTTTTTAATCAATGTTGGAAATAAAAATACACACATATATATATATATATATTTAAAAAAATCCATTACCTTTGACAAAACGTTTTAGGATCAAACAGTATGTAATAACCTCAGGGTGTTAATTGTAGTGCATTCTAAAAAAAATATACTCTGATGACCCCTAACCCTTATAGATCATGTTCCTTTATTGAATGGAATAAATTCAATATATTTTCACCTAAAACATATCCCATTAAATATTAAATGTGAAAGTAAAAAAGTAATGCACAACCGTAAAAAAATTTTTTCATGGTTCAACACTAAGGGATAATGAAATGTGCATACACATGGTGATATTCCATTATACCAGAATCCAATAACAAATAATTTTTTTGTTGATATAGATTTTAGATTATAGTAAATCTATACCTAGGTTTATTACCCTTATATGGTTTATAAAAGACACACTATCGATTTGAATTCCACTCGCACTTCTTATCTTATGCACACAGCTTTGGTGACGAAAATTTTAGTATATAGACCTGAGGTTGTCCTCAATAGTTTATAGACATGAATGTATCTTATAGATCAACATATGGTGTTGATACTCATTACATCATAAATTAAATATTTGATGCTATGTAAAAATCAACATTTTTTGATCTTCGAATCCATTAAGTTCATATGAGAAAGAATACTCAATGTAAAAGATTATTCATTATTATCCATATAAACACTACAAAACACAAATTCCATTATATGAAGATAATCACATACTATAAATATCTTTTTTACGCCATATTCAATAACTAGATACAGTAATGTAACTCTATATCCTTTTTTGATTTGTCCCCCTCAGAGTTTATGATATTTTAGTGAGAATATTCTATGGATCTCAGTTATTCTTATTTGATGTGGATATGTAAATATGTTACTGTTTCACTTTTCTATAACTTTTATTAGATTTTGTTAAAATAAAATTCTGTTTTCAACCTTTTCTTTAATGTTTAGGATCCATTTTATCTTGGTATAATTCTTAATGATTATACCATATTTCCCCAAAGATTGAATTAGTTCAAAGGCATCCAAAGGAGTCTAGCATATATTCTAAAATACATGCCATATCTCTCACTTTTTAATTGAAAAGTTAAATTTTAGGATACACTAGAAAAACAGATATCACAATGTATGAGACTATATTAAATCATGATATACATTGATTGTCTCTAGTTTTTAGATTCATTTCATTCACCATGTAATAATCCTTATTCAATATATTGATCCAAAACTTTTATATACTATATGATATATAATTTCTTAGATTATTTTCATGTGTCCCCTGAAATCTTGTCTAACCAAATTTCTTCTTGAATAATTTATATAATTGAACTTCTCTTCATAGAAAAATTCCCTAAAAAATAATTTGATTGAGATTTATAACATTATTTCAAAGATGGATCTTCCATGATATTGTCGTTATGAAATTTCATGGTATGTTCCACACTATACAAGGCATGACAAGATAACTTTTTTCTACATGTTTCCTACAATAATCACATTTCATGGTAACATCAACATTTCCCAACTTTTCACCTTGTTGTGGATACATTCTATAGTCCTTCAATATTTTATTTAGACTTATATATAATACTTTGTAGAGTTGTTTCTATAGTCATCAAATAATAAATATAAATACTAATATGTTTAATGTTATATCTCTTCAATTGAACTCATTAGTTAATATTATGCTTCGTTCAATATTTATAGAGTGTTATTTTGTAGAAACTATTTGTAGTTTAGTCTTAATGTCATGATATAATAATTAATTTTTTATTCATAATGTATGTAATTTAGAGAAAATAATGGGGGTTATTTTCTACTATTGAATGGTATACATGATTTTATTGAGGTAATATTTCATATAAGTAAGATTATTCATATGAAACACCTCTTTTAATTTTTTTTATAAATCAATGGCACAACCATACACCGCAATATTTTTAAATAGAGTCTATTTCATATCACATTAGACTAAATTTCATTATCTTTACTATATTTTTAGAGTTAATGTAATTCCTTATCAAAACACTATGATTAATTTCCCTAAAACATTTTTCATAAACAGTGTTGTTATAACTCCTTAATAAATTAGAATAAAAAATTTCATATTAAAAAAACAAATGAATCCATGATTTAGTCTCTACTTTCAATGTTTATAAATTTCTTAAAAACTTCCCCAAATGTGGTTCCCATGAATGGTAACTACATAAAATTAATTCAACAATATCCATGATCCAATTCATATAATGTAATCCTTTATTCAATATTAAAAAAGTGAACATTTATCCACTATGGATCACTATATCATCAATTTATTTAACCCAAGGCATACTTCATTATAGTACCACTTATGATAGACTTAAAACGAAGAGGGGGATGGGGTAAGTCAGTTTCAGTGTTGTTTTTCTCCATTTTTAATAATTATAAACATTTAAATAATTGAATAGTTAAGATCTTGATTATCTCATTCCCTTTCCTTTCCATCATTTACTATAACACAGAAAACGTGGATAAGAGATTTACTAGGTTCAACATTAAATATGAAAGTACAGTCTGCGGTGTATTCATGAAATAATCATGAATAACATAGGACACTATATTAAGATATCTATAACAACAGAATAGCTAGATCATAATCCTTAACATGAAATTTGGTGCCCTATTTTCAATAGGGGTAATTATAAACAATCCAGTTTCATTGGATTGGGGATATTCTAGTCTAACTCTAACTCTTTACTATATATTCATTCTATCTAAATAGACTATAGTAAACTTATTAATGTTATTTGTAACATCAAGAAACTCCTTTACTATTTCAAATTTCTATTTATTAAGATACTGTTTCTTTTTTATTCTTCATTGTAACATCTAGACATTTTATGAAATATTTTTCTCAAATAATATTTTTTCTATAGCATGCAATATGCAGACCCCAGCGTCTACATGAAATGTAATATAGTATATCACTATATCCTAACCATTAAATTTGTGGGTATGAATAGGCATATGAAATTTATGAAAAAAATATATGTTTCATACAATTTTAATGTAAATTATTTGGCTATCAATTGTTTAGAAAAAATTGAAATCATTTTTAATTAAATGATATATTTTCAAAACAAATTTATTTAATACATGCAATATATTTTTTCCTTAAAAAATAAAATTTACCTCAATTGGTTGATGATTTTAATAATATATATATATTATATTAAATAAAAAGTTTAACATCCATTAAATATTTTTACAATTAATGCGATATGCATATATCTGGTTTTATGCTTAAAAGATGTATTTTTCTAAAAGATATTTTTGTCATATTTTTAGAACATATTATAAAATTACATTATAATTGTTATAGGTATTTTATTTGATAAATCTGATTCTATATCTTGAATCATGTCTTTCAAATTTGGATAATAGGTCAATTTTATTTTTTGGCATGATGAATATTAATTGAGGTAAAATATATCTCCTTAGTAAAGCATAAATCATGTTAATCTAGGTAAAAAATAAGTATCAAGGAAACTATTTTATCATGTAAATTTATTTTGGTGGAAATTAATAATACAATTATCAACTTTGGATCGAAACTCAATTATTTAAGAGACACTATTCTAAAAAAATTACCTATAACAAAATTAAAGCAATGAAAGTTACAAAGTGTCACTATTTTTTTTGTAAATATCTTTTATAAGTTCACATATGGTATAAATAAGTTATAAAATAATAATATTTAATGTTTTGATAATAATTTAATTTTTTTAAAATTTTAATTTATTTATAATTTTTAGTGATTAAATAATTACCTTAAATTCTGAAACAATGCTAATATAGTATTTATTAAATTTCTAGACAAATAAAATAAGTTATTTTGAGAATATTAATATTAATATTATTTGAGTGATTTATAGTGTATCTAAAATAATTTATATAAATAAAACATATTAGGGAGTTGAAAAAGGATCAGTTTTTTATTTCATATATTTCTTGGAATATTTAATGTAAAAACAATTTCATAGTTCCAAAATTTATATTAAGGATATTTTATAATAAATAATAATTAATTAAATGATTTATGTTCATAATAATATTTTCTTCATCCATGTTAATGTTATAATGATTAAAACACTATCCATGGTCCATTTAGGAGAAACCGTTTCATTTATTAATACAATATTATCCATTTATGGTATAAATAATTGTTACAATATTTAAGGTAAAAAATAATTAGCAACTGGGTCAATCAGATAGATAAGGTTCAATATGACGCCAAAATATATCTAAATCTTATTATATGATGTTACTGAACCCCTATATACTATTTATTTTAATAAATTCCCATTTTGAATCATTTTTATTTAGTATTAATTTATTATATTTTAATCTTATAGGAAAATCCATGTATGTCTTCTCCCTCCTTTAGTAATGTACACCACTCCTTCATCCTTCATTCATAATTTGGAGCATTTTTATCATCAAATCCTATCAAAATTTTCTTATTCACTCCACGGGAGACATAATGTAGTTTTTTATATTCCCAAAATTCTATCCCTAGGATACCTAGGTGTGTATTTAAAGGGTAGATTTCAAAGAAGTGCTAATCACCTTAACCAATAAATTTCATTAAACTTATTCATCAACTCATATCAATTTTAGGTATTTAATATAAAATACTAACTTATTTATCCTCAATATACTTAAATGTTATTATTAGTATTAAATAAAAATTATTCACCCTCTTCCCCATCAAATGGGAAGCGAAAGTATCGCATGTGCATCCATATGAATTACACTATCCACATAGTGAAAAAATTCATTTTCCAACACAATATTTCAAGGATTGTTATTATAATGGTATAAATATTTATATATGATAATTATTATGTAGTTATAAACATTTAATCGTAATATCACACATAACATGTGACACTATTTTCTATTGGAAAGTGATAATGTTTCTTGTGTGTATGTGTGGACTACCACATCCATGATGTGATGTGATTTGTTTTTCATTTCTCTTTTACATTTATTGTAACAAGGATGTTGGACTCCTCATGTGTTAATCATGTTTTAATGATAACAAATCTCATTACTGTTAATTAATCTTGATCTTCAATGCACATCTTGGTAATGCTCTTCAAACTCAACAATAGGTGCACATCATGTTCTTATAATAACAAATCTTTTGGATGTTAATTACTCTCTACAAGTCTTATGCATGATCGCAATTCTCTTATATATTATCTCTAATGATTAACTTTAACCCATATTCTGCGTATCACTATCTTAGTCCAAATACAGATATTCGTCTAAGTATGGACTCACCGTGACCAGACACCGTGACCAGACACCGTGACATAGGCACCGTGAAGGACTCACCGTGACCACTCACCATGACCAGGCACCGTGACCAGACACCGTGACACAGACACCGTGAAGGACTCACCGTGACCAGACACTGTGACACAGACACCGTGAAGGACTCACCGTGACCAGATACCGTGACCAGACACCATGACCAGACACTGTTTCCATGATCACTGTGACACCGTTTCTTAAGCTTTTGTCAATTTTATTTTAAATAATGCTAACGGTCATATTTGTTGTTTTTAATGCAATTAATGTTATTTAATGTTAGTTTTTGGCTTGACAGTAAACCGTATCTCGTACCTATGAGAAGAGAATCATTCCTACTGCCAAAACTCATGGAATATAAAGAAGATTGAGCTGCATTAGAGAACGCGTGCGCTTGACACGTCTCGACAAATATAATACAATACATGCGAGCTCTGTACTGAACAGAAGAACAATCTGGAGAACAACTGTGAAGAACACATTGCACAATTCTCAATGAAGTTTCATACATGCAATCCTACATTTCTGAAGAACACACGACGAATCAAGTGACTGTAGAACACAAGCTGAACTACGACACTCTGTTTTTCAACAGAAAAACCAGAGAAGGACTCTGAAGTATTCCTGCTCAATCCAACGAGTCCAGAGCTACATTGAAAATCACTAGAGCCATTTATAAACACTACATCTCTGCTCTGTGATTCATTATTTACTTTTTGAGCAGTGTGTGTCATCTGTTGTATTTTTACTCACACACTATCTCCTGAACTTTAACTGGAGGATCTATAAATTCTCACTCAAATGCTTAAATCTTTCATCGCCCACTGAGATAGTGGTAGAGGACACGTGTGACCTTAACAGCTGGTTTGATGTAGTTTTGTTTCCGACGAATAACAGTGGTAGAGGTCTTGGACCTGGACAGTTTTTTTAAAACTGTTGTTAACCCCGATCCAGGGTGTGGATCAAATTTATATATATATATTTGAGAGGACCAAGTCTTGGCTTGAGACTGAACCTCTTTTTATATCTGTTGTGCATATTTTATTTAAGTTGAATGTATACGACATATATCATATTTATTCGGCTGCTATTATATTAAAATACAAAATTATTTTGAAGCTACTTTGATAGTTAAATTAGCAAGTGTTTACACTTATTGTAAATCAGTAGATAAGTTTCAAAAGTTAGTTTGATCTTGTGGTTAAACTAACTGAGATCTAATCAATCTTTCAGAAGCTAAGTGAACATTTACAATCTGTATAAATTCACTACAGTTTAACTTATTTTATAAATCGGGGGATTTTTAACTAGACAATATTCTTAAAAGAAATTTTAATTGGAACTCAATTCACCCCCCCCCTCTTGAGTGTCCACTGCGACCAACATTTGGTATCAAAGGATTGTTTAAAATATTTTGTACTCTGTTTTTCAACTGTGATTTTAGTTGCATCTTTAAAGATCTTAAATTTCTGTTAGTTCCAAAAAAAATTATCTCTTTAAATTGTCTTTCTAAAATCTAGTTATGGATAATAGACTAGAGGGTGCTGCTACTAACATGCCACCTTTCTTCAATGGTACCAACTATTCTCAGTGGAATCTTAAAATGAAAATTCATTTAGAAAGAATAGGGTTTGATATTTGGGCTGCCATAGAATCAGAATATAAAAATACCACTACTACTAGATCCACTTGGGATGAACCTACAAAGACTACTTACAATAATAATTGTAAAGCCATGAATGCCTTGTACTATGCTTTAGGAGATGAAGATTTTAACAGAATTTCTGCTTGTAAAACTACTTTTGAAATTTGGGATACCTTGGGTGTTTCTCATGAAGGAACAACCAATGATAAGGAAATGAGATTAAATACTTATAAAATTAAATATGATAATTTTAAAATGAAAACTGATGAACCTATTTCTGACATGTATCTCAGGTTTAATGAGATAGTCAATGTAATGAATTCACTTGTAAAATCAGTTCCAACGAAGGAACAAATTATGAGAATCTTGAGATGTTTACCAGACCGATGGAGAGGCACATCTGTTTCAATCAGAGAGTCATGTGACATTGCTGCTCTACCTGTTAAAGAACTCATTGGTAGTCTTATGTTTTATGAGGAAGAACTCAAGGTGAACAAATAAGAAGAAGATGAACCTAGAAGAAAGTATATTGCTTTCAAATCTTCAACTTCAAAGAATAAGGATAAGGAGAAACTCCAAGCTATAAACGAGAGTTCAAGCTGTGAAGACAGTGAAAGTACTTCTGATAGTGATGCTGAAATGGCTCACATTGCCATAAGGTTTATGAAGTTTTATAGGAAAAATAAATTCTTCATCAAATAAAATTATAAAGTAAAGCATGAAAATAAGGAACATTGGAAGAAGGATTGGAAAAAGCTAGATAAAAGTAATGAAGTTGTCTGTTATGAGTGAAAAAGAAAGGGACATATTAAAACAGACTGCCCAAATCACAAATTCAAGAAGAAATATGATTACAAGGACAGTAAGAACAAAAAGGCTATGAAGGATACTTGGAGGGCTTCTGAGGATAGCTCCACTAAATCTGAAGTTTCTGAAACTGAACACAGAAATAAGGTGAACATGTGTTTTATGACAAACACTTCTGCGGTAACGGCTGAAACTCCTGCTTTAAATTCTTATTATTCTGGAGATGATACTAACTCTGATAACATGTCAAAATCTGAACTATTTGAATATTGTGATATTTTATAAGAAACCTGTAATGAGCTGAAAGACAAATACAAAGGTTTAAAGAAACAATATGATTTAACTATTAAACATAAATCTGATCTTGACATTGAAATGGAAAAGAATGCTCAGTTTCTTAAAGAAAACACTGAACTGAAATTATCTAATGAGAAACTCAAAAAGGATTTAGAGAAATTCACAAATGGGAAGGATTCACTAACTCAAATGCTAGGAAAGAAATTTCCACCAAAATACACTATTGGAATAGGCTACAAACCTGGACAGAAAACGTTTACTAAGAATACATTTATTCCTAAATCTGGACAGAATGCTGCTAATTCTAGTTCTAGACATTTATATGCTTCAACTACTTATATTCATAGTTATGGATATAATAAGGTTTATCTCTCAAAGTCTTTTGATTCTACAACTTTCATGAGACCCATAAGACAAATTTGGGTACACAAAGCTTTGATTGCTAACCTGTCTGGACCCAAGAAGATCTGGGTACCAAAATCATTTCCTATCTAAATCTGTTTTGTAGGTAACCTACTTAAAGAGATCTTGTAAGAAGAACTGGTACTTGGATAGTGGATGTTCAAGACATATGTCTGGAGACTTCTCATGCTTTAAAAGCTTAGTCAGGATTGATGGAGGCTTTGTCACCTTTGGTGATAATTCTAAAGGGAAAATCATCGGCTTAGTCTAGATTAGTAACACTGACTCAGTATTAATTTCTAAAGTTTTATTTGTTGATGGACTTAGATATAATCTGTTAAGTATTTCTCAGTTATGTGATGATGGTTTTAATGTTAAATTTGAAAATGATTCTTGCAATGTTTTTAATTCTAAAAATGCTTTAGTATTTTCTACCCTGCGAAATGAAAATGTTTATGCTGTCGATTTAAATTCTTTAGCTAAGCAGAATATTACTTGTTTGAATGCCTTTCATAAAGAGTCTTGGCTTTGGCACAGAATATTCGGACACTTCAATATACACTCACTTAGAAAACTTACTAGGAAAAACTTAGTTAGAGACCTACCCAAACTTGAGTCTCCAAATGACAAAGTTTGCAATCCTTGTCAAAAGGGAAAGCAAGACAAAATCTATTTCAAAACAAAGAAAGAAGTCTCAACTTCTCAACCTCTCGAGTTGGTTCGCATAGATTTTTTTGGACCATCTAGAGTTTCTAGCTTAAATGGGAAGCACTATGTCTATGTCTTAGTAGATGAATTTTCTAGATATACTTGGGTATATTTTCTAGCTCACAAAAGTGAAGCTTGTTCTTACTTTGTTAAATACTCCAAATCTGTAGAAAACCTTAGTGGACTTAAGATTAAAACTCTGAGAAGTGATCATGGCTGTGAGTTTGAAAATCATGAATTTGAATATTTCTGCTCACACAATGGCTATAGTCACAATTTCTCTGCCCCTAGGACACCTCAAAAAAATGGTGTAGTAGAAAGAAGGAATAGATCCCTAAAAGAAATTGCTAGAACTATGCTTAATGAGTATGACCTGCCTGTTTATTTTTGGGCTGAAGCTGTAAATACAGCTTTTTATATTATCAATAGAGTCTTAATCAGACCTGTTCTTAGGAGGACCCCTTATGAGTTGTGGAACCATAGGAAACCTAAGGTTAACTACTTCAGAGTTTTTGGCTGCAAAGTATTTATTCTTAATACCAAAGATAATCTTGACAATTTTGCATCCAAGAGTGATGAAGGAATTTTCCTAGGTTATTCTGTCTCTATTAAATCCTATAGAGTTTTCAATAAGAGAACCAAGTGTGTGGAAGAATCTGTTCACATCAAGATTGATGAAACTGATCCACATGAGCCTAAAACCTCTCTTGAAAATCTTGAAGATGATCTCTCTGTTTTGAACCTTAATGATAAAGATAGTGGACCTATAGTTAAAACGTCCAGTTCTGGAAATATTCCAGAACCTGCTTTTGTTGATTCCCAACCTTTTAATGAACCTGAAATTTCTAGCCCTACCTTTACTAGATCAACTAGAATTCTGAAGAATCATCCTTTAGATGCTGTTGTAGGAAATCTTGATAGAGGGACACAGACTAGAGCTTCTCTTAGAAATCAGGTTGAACATAAAGCCTTCTTGTCACATCTTGAACCTAAAAACATTGATGAGGCTATTAAGGATGAATTTTGGGTAATTTCTATGCAAGAAGAACTCAATCAGTTTGAATGAAATAGCGTTTGGAATCTTGTTGAATGACCTAAGGACACTTTCACAATAGGCACCAAATGGGTGTTTAGAAATAAAGTAGATGAATCCAGAAACATAGTTAGAAATAAATCTAGACTAGTTGCACAAGGCTATAGTAAAGAATAATGTATTGACTATGAGGAGACTTTTTCTCCAGTAGCCAGGTTAGAAGCTATTAGGATTTTACTTGCTTATGCTGCACATCTAAATTTCAAACTATATCAAATGGATGTCAAGAGTGCATTCTTAAAATGATATATTGTTGAGGATGTTTTTGTTGAACAACCACCTGGTATTTCAAACCCTCATTGTCCAAATCATATTTTCAAACTATCAAAAGCTTTATATGGTTTAAAGAAAGTTCCAAGAGCTCAGTATGATAGATTAAGTACTTTTCTAATTTCTAAAGGTTTTAAAAAAGGAATAACTGATCCTACTCTTTTTATAAAATGAATTTCTAAAGATGTTTTAGTAGTACAAATTTATGTTGATGATATTATCTTTGGGTCTTCTAAAAATTCTTTATGTACTGATTTTTCAAAAATGATGCAAAATGAATTTGAAATGAGTTTAATGGGTGAACTAAAATTATTTCTTGGTTTTCAATTTTTTCAAAATGATAATGGAATTATTTTCACTCAAAGTAAATATACTAGAGATCTTTTGAAACGTTTTGGATTTGATAGCACAAAAAGTAGTGACATGCCCATGAGTACCACCTGTAAGATGGATCTTGATGAAAATGGTAAATCTGTTGATCAAAACACTTATAGAGGAATGATTGGAAGTCTACTCTACCTGAATGCTAATCATCCTGATATTATATTTAGTATGTGTATGTGTGCTCGTTTTCAAGAAAACCCTAAAGAGTCACATTTAAATGCTGTAAAAAGACTTTTCAAATACCTCAAGCATACTCCCAATTTAGAACTGTTCTATCCCAAAGGAAAATCATTTGAAATAGTTATTTATTATGATGCTGACTTTGCTGGATGTAAGCTAGATAGAAAATGCACCTCTGGAACATGTCATCTTTTAGGCAAATCACTAGTATCATGGTGTAGTAAGAAACAAAATTCTGTTGCATTATCAAATCTAGTAGTTGAATACATAGCTGCTGGAAGTTGTTGTGCACAAATTTTGTGGATGAAACACACATTACTAGACTATGCATATAAATTCAGACATGTCTCAATAAATTGTGACAACACAGGTGCTATTAATATTTCTAAGAATCCTGTTTCTCATTCTAGGACAAAACATATTGATGTAAGACATCACTTTTTGAGGGATCATTATCAAAAAGGTGATATCACTTTGGAATTCATTGGTACTGAATATCAACATGCTGATATATTCACTAAACCATTAAATTCTGAAAGATTAGACTATATCATACATGATCTTGGTATGATTAATCATAAATGATTATCTTACTGATCATAATGTTTAAAACTTTACTGTACTTTACTTTACGGTTTTATACTTACTGTTTCTATGTTACTGTTTTACACTCACGGTCTGACAACTCACTGTCTCACCGTGACTATATAAACTGCTCACTGTTTCACCGTGATAACTATAAACTGTCTCACCGTGATGGCTAGTTTTCTATATCACCGAGAGAAGTATGATAATTTTTTTAATTTATTTTATTTTTACCCGTATCGCGGTAATTTTTATTTCACCGCTATTTGATTTCCCATGTTTATGTTTTTATGATGATTGGCATTCCCAAATGATAAAACTTAAAGGTTTCATTCGAATCCTTACCCGAATTCTCTTCTGAACTTTCTCTTCCCTCTCGCCTGAACCTTTAGTGAATGACAAGGATGAAGCATCCATCTTTACCCTTGTCTGAGAAGCGCCTCTCTAAGAAACAAAGGAGGATACCGAGGATAGCTCCCAAAGGACCACTAAACCCAAACCTGGTAAGCCATACCGTTGTACCTGAAAAAGAGGTTTGCCCTGAATGGTTGTTGTCTAGCAGATCGTTAGTTTTGAAAGTTTTAAGAGAACAAGGATGGCTTGAATGGTTCACTAGACAGAATAGACCAATTTACCCTAGGCTTGTATCTCAATTCTATCAGTATGTGAAGTTCTCTTTTGAGTTTGGTGAAAGATTTTTGGTGACCAGCTCGATCGATGGTCAGAAGTGCTCTTTCTCTTCAATGTTGTGGGCTGCATGGCTAAGAATTCCACATGAAGGAGTGAGTGATGATTACTAGAGAGACCCTCCTCCAACAACTGACATCTTTGACCTAGAAACCTCTTTGGAAAATCTAACTGGAAATGGAACCAAGCGAACGGCCATAGCTGCTGAACTGTATGGGGAGACAAGACTTTTGTTCAAGTTTGTTCAGAATTTGGTTAGTCCAAGAAAAGGAGATTTTGCTGTGATGAAGTATCAGGATGTGTTCCCGATTCACCTGTTGAAAAATGGCCAAAAGATCAATCTGTGTAAGTATGTTATCAACCATATCTATGAGCTAATCAAAGTAACTTCCAAATCCACCTCCCTGTTTTATTCAAGGATGATTTCATCCATGTTAGTCTCAAAAGGAATGGTTGGACCGAATGAAGAAAAATTAGGGGACTTTGATTTCTGCTTATCCATGCCTATCATTAGAAGGATGAAGATTAGCTAGAATCCCTGGAAAAAGCAATGGGTTTAAGATAGTGATCAACTGTATAAAAATTTTAATCCTGTTGACTATCCAAGAAGGCCTAAGAACCTAGATGATCCTGGTTTGGAACCAGATGAAGTGGATGAGTACTCAGAAGAAGAAGATCAAGAAGAAGTAACAGATGAAGTTCCATCTAGAGAAGAATCGGTAATACCTCCAATGGAAACGGTTCCTGTTGAAGAGGAAAGGGGTGTTATCCCTGCTGAAATACCTCAAGGAGAGGAAGTTGTTGTTGAAAAGGAATGGAATGGGGATCCTTTAGTTGTTCTTCATGAGGAAGAAACTCATCCCAATGCTAGAAGGAAATTAGTTTTTCCTGGTTCAGAACAGTAAGCAACCTTTGAGGAAGTTTTTTTTGAAGTGACTCTTTCTGTTGAGAAAGAAGCAAGTCTGGAAGCTTATCCAGTTGAACAATCAGTTCCTGAGATTATTCCATCTGCTGAAGAAATAATGGAAATTGCCTTTCAGCTGGAAAGGCAAGAGTTTTCTGAAGAAATTAGGGATGATCCTGTGGATCTTGTCCATGTTCTTGAACCTCAAGAATCTGAAAGGGAAGCCCAAGTTGAGGGGGAGGAAACTCAAAATCTTGATATTATAGAAGCTGGATATGGTGAATCTTCTCAACCATTGGTTAATTTATTCGAACACTCTCAGTATGAGTTCCCAAGATTTTATGATGTGAATGAGTCACAACAAGTGACTGCAACTGGAATGGATCTTTCTTCTCTATTTCAACTGAAGTCCTTAGCTCATTCAGAACCAGAACCAGAGCCCCAACCTCAATCTGAATCAGAATCTGGGTCTGAAGATGACTCTGATCCTCAACCAGAATCTGAACCTCTACCTTTACCTGAATCCTTACCTGAGCTTCATTCCTTTGTAACCAAAGATGATCTGAATGTTTTTGGCGAGACTTTGTTAGATGGTTTTGAGAAAATTGTCTCCACTCAACCTCGCCCAGTGACTCAATTAAGTCAAGAAGAGGCATCATTTCTCTTGGAAAATATTATCTTGCATATTCAACCAAGGATGATCCAAAAAATTCAAGAAGTCTGAGTAGAGAATAAGCTACTGAGTGCTGATGTTGCAAATCTGAAAAGTATGGTCGCAAGTCTGCAGAATGAGCTATCTGTGAGATCAAAGCCTGCTCCTGTTTCTGCCTCTACACCTGCTGCTATTTCACCTGAGTCTTCTGATTCCCTCCTTGCTAGGGAGATTGGGTCTCAAGTTCATCCTTACCTACTATAGTTTGATGAAAATATTGGAAAAAGGCACATGAAGATGCTGGAATGCATGAGAGATCTTGTGGAAACTTTGAATAAGCTTATAGATGAATACACTGAATGTCTGCAAAAAGTTCTGAAATAGCTCAAAGTTCAAACGGAAGCTGTCAAGGCTTCACCTGCTTCTGTTCAGACCTCCACACCTGCTTTGGATGATTATCTGTTGAGATCCATAGTTAACGAAGAATTACAGAATGCCTTCAGTGACTTGGATATATCTTCTTTATCAACAGTGATTAAGAACATCGATAGAGCATTGGACTTGGTTAAAATCCATTCAAAGATAGCCAATGATGATCAATAAGATATCTCCAAGAAAATAGATTTGTATCTTTCCCGGATTTTCTCTAAAAGTGACATGACAGATCACTTTAGATATCTTGTGGAAAATCTGAGAATCCCTCCGGTGACTGAAGCTTTTAAAGATCATGTTCAGAAACTTTCAGAGTTCACAAGATTGTTGGACAGATTTCTGGAGAATAAGGATGCTTTTGAAAAGTCTATGCAGTATGGTGGTGAAATCATTACTGATTTCATCAATCTTTTGAAGTCGTATCTTAATGTGGAGAGTACTGCTATAGTTTCTCCAGCTGCTGCACCCCTTATACCTGGACTTTCAACCTTAGCATCAACTACCATGTCAGTTAGCCAAGCCCTTTCTCAGATCCGACCAGTCATTCTTGACCAACCTAAGCCTAGATCTTCTACTTCTCCTACTTTGGCTCCATCTGTTTTTGAAGGTTTAACCTTACCCTCTATGTCTAACTCTTCTATGCCTTCTTCTACTTTAGCACCCTCTCCTGCTAGTGATAAAGGCAATACAAAAATGGATCCCTAAAGAGTTTACCGGCTGTTTTTCTTTTTGATGGGATGTCATTTCTTGTTTACAACTTGTACTTCTCCTGTAGTTTGTATTATGAATCCTTTGTTTAATGACAACTGCCGAGTTTCATTTTCTTTTCTCTACTTTTTGATAATCCCAAAAGGGGGAGAAAAACCTACAGGTATCAGTTCTATAATAGTATAAATGGGGGAGAAAAACTACAAGTATCTGTTCTATAATGTTTTTGTTA
This sequence comes from Viscum album, assembly GCA_963277665.1. Classification (NCBI taxonomy): domain Eukaryota; kingdom Viridiplantae; phylum Streptophyta; class Magnoliopsida; order Santalales; family Viscaceae; genus Viscum; species Viscum album. The sequence continues at coordinate 1,808,135,045 of OY728152.1, read as the reverse complement.
TGCTAGTATCTGTAATATTACATGTCTTTTATATTCTGCCTATATATGATTTGTGATCATCAAAAAGGGGGAGATTGTTGGACTCCTCATGTGTTAATCATGTTTTAATGATCACAAATCTCATTACTGTTAATTAATCTTGATCTTCAGTGCACATCTTGCTAATGCTCTTCAAACTCAACAATAGGAGCACATCATGTTCTTATAATAACAAATCTTATGGATGTTAATTACTCTCTACAAGTCTTACGCATGATTAAAATTTTCTTATATATTATCTCTAATGATTAACCTTAACCCATATTCTGCATATCATTGTCTTAGTCCAAAAACAGATATTCGTCTATGTATGGACTCACCGTGACCAGACACCGTGACCAGACACCGTGACACAGACACCGTGAAGGACTCATCGTGACCACTCACCATGACCAGACACCGTGACCAGACACCGTGACACAGACACCATGAAGGACTCACCGCGACCAGACACCGTGAGCAGACACCGTGACATAGACACCGTGAAGGACTCACCGTGACTAGACACCATGAATAGACATCGTGACCAGACACCGTTTCCATGATCACTGTGACACCGTTTCTTAAGCTTTTGTCAATTTTATTTTAAATAATGCTAACGGTCATATTTGTTGTTTTTAATGCAGATAATGTTATTTAATGTTAGTTGCTGGCTTGACAGGAAACCGTATCTCCTACCTATGAGAAGGGAATCATTCCTACTGCTAGAACTCATGGAATATAAAGAAGACTGAGCTGCATTAGAGAACGCGCGCGCTTGACACATCTCGACACATATACTACAATACATGCAAGCTCTGTACTGAACAAAAGAACAATCCAGAGCACAACTGTGAAGAACACATTGCACGATTCTCAAAAAAGTTCCATACATGCAATCCTACATTTCTGAAGAACACATGACGAATCAAGAGACTTTAGAACACAAGCTGAACTACGACACTCTATTTTTCAACAGAAAACCCAGAGAAGGACTCTGAAGAATTCCTTCTCAATCCAACGAGTTCAGAGCTACATTGATAATCACTAGAGCCATTTATAAACACTAAATCTCTGCTCTGTGATTCATTATTTACTTTTCGAGCAGTGTGTGTCATCTGTTGTATTTTTACTCACACATTGTCTCCTGAACTATAACTGGAGGATCTGTAAATCCTCACTCAAACACTTACATCTTTTATTGCCCACTGAGATAGTGGTAGAGGTTGTGTGTGACCTCAACAGCTGGTTTTCTGTTGTTTTGTTTCCCATGAATAACAGTGGTAGAGGTCTTGGACCTGGACAGTTTTTGTAAAACTGTTGTTAACCCCGATCCAGGGTGTGGATCAAATTTATATATATATTTGAGAGGACTATGTCTTGGCTTGAGACTGAACCTCTTGTTATATCTGTTGTGCATATTTTATTTAAGTTTAATGTGTATGAAATATATCATATTTATTCCGCTTCTATTACTTTAAAATACAAAATTATTTTGAAGCTATTTTGATAGTTAAATTAGCAAGTGTTTACACTTATTGTAAATCAGTAGATTAGTTTCAAAAGTTAGTTTGATCTTGTGGTGAAACTAACTGAGATCTAATCAATCTTTGAGAAGCAAAGTGAACATTTAAAATCTATATAAATTCACTACATTTTAACTTATTTTATAAATCGGGGGATTTTTAACTAGACAATATTCTTAACAGAAATTTTAATTCGAACTGAATTCACCCCCCCCCCCTCTTGAGTGTCCACTCCGACCAACAAAGGAATTATTTAATAAATATATAACATTTTTGTGACATAATAATGATTCTATAATTTTTAAATATATTTTTTATTCTTTTTTCCATTTTTCGAAAATAAAAAACATCATTTACTGATACATACGACCTATCAACACCATTAACATTATAATTCATTATTATATCAATATTTTTTGAATGATTCTAAATATTTAAATAATGAATAAATATTAAGCTCATACACAGATTAAAATTATTATTATTTTTGACCATTATATAAGTACAAGGATTTTAAATACATCACTTATATTCTCATGATGAACTAAACCTTAAATAACCAGAAATGATAATTTTTATAAGGAATTATAAATTAATGTGTGTTGAAATGTTATAAGGGAATACTATATTATATTATACATATGTAAATGATTATTTTTTGTAAATATAATGAATATAATTTTATTATAGAGGTGGTTAAAGTTATTTTTAATTAATTGTGACTCAATGTAAGGGAATTCTTCCTCACATTTAATTCTCTATGACAGTTTCCATATTTATCAATTGTTTTTAGGTGGTGTATATATTACACATGAATTCCATTTATTATTTATTCTCCTGAAAATAACTGGATATAATGTTATGTATATGTTTTTTCTTTTTTGCGTCTTATGATTCAAAATTTACCATAGTATTGAGGGTTTTATATTATAATCACATTATTTATCAGGGTTATTTATGTTTATTCTTCTAATAATAAAGTTTCATGATCTAACTATAAATAATATAATTAATTTTATTCTCATATGGTTATATTATAGTATTTTTTTTTCATTTCATTTTTTTCTCTTTAATAACTCAGGAGAGAATAATTCTGTTTTTAAGTAAAAATGACTTCATTTTTCTCTTTGGTTAAAAAATCATTCTCTTCCATGTCCACATTTTCTAAAAAAATTAAATAATATTTTTACTAATATTTGAGTAATTTTTAATTAAAATTATTAAAAATTATTAAATTTTAAAGAATGTTTTAAATGGTATAAAAGTTTTTTTTTCAAATGTGATACTTTTTACATTTTACTGACAATAAGAAAGGATTCCTTATCTTAATGTATATGACAATAATATAATATCAAACCATCACAAAAGCACAATGATTTGAATATTCCTTTACAATTAGTCAGGCTTTTTTTCATATAAAATGTTTTCTTTAATATATAGTAAATTTTTAGATTTTAAATAAGAGAATTTACAGTTTAAGGGTTCTTTTCTCATGAAATATTTAATGTGATCTTTGAAAGGATTTTTTCATCCAAGATGACATAAATTAATGGTACATATTATTTACTATGTATATTAAATAATTATACTTAAATTATTATTTCATTGAATGTTTTATGATTATAATGACAACATATTTATTAAAATCATTCCATTTTCATTGGTTATGCAATGACTTATCGAAGAAATATTTATGAAACCATTTTTTTCCTAGGGTTATGACATGATGAATTATATATGAAACCCATATCATTTTCATGTGTCATGATATTGTGAATTTTTTAGGATATTGACAAAAAAATAGTTGTGATTTTTGTTTTTTGTGAGCCTAGCATTGTACATCCCACTAACACATGGATTAATATTGATATATCTTGATTTAAAGAAGTATGGAATATGGTGTGAAACTAATTGATAAAGGAACACTATAAATTATGAAAGTATTCTAAGTTAAAAATTACTACTATAATAGTTTTAGAGAAAACACAATCCACTATTATAGTTTTAAAAGTTATCCTTGACTATAAAGGAAATTATTTTCTATTCTAACGTATATGCCACAATTTTATGTATTATGCCAATATTATGTTCTCATGGACCATTTTCTTTGATTAATATATGATTCATATTTTTTGAACATACACAGATTATTTAATTATTGATAACTATTATATATGATATGTACATTATGGTTTTATAAATGCTATTCCCATGTTCACATAAACTTATGTTCATGTTATGTTCTTATCTCCATTTTTACCCTCACTAAGTATATAAGCATACACTTTCTTGTTCTTCCTTTCCCTATATTAAGAAATATTAATTATGAATAAAATATATAATAAGGGTTCACGTTTTGATGAACTTAATGGAATGTGATGGCGTTCACTTATGAACCTGTTTTTTATGTATCTAATTTTCCTAATGCACTATACCTATACGATTACATTGTGTTTAATGAATATTCTTCTATAAATATGTAATATCTTAGTATATAATGTATGTGATGCTATACTAGGGATCTGATAAAGGTTTAGTGACATTTTAAAATTAAGATATGAAAACATTAGTAAGAACACTAGGGATGAGCCTAAGTATATGAGAACATCCTACGGTTTTGGTAAGGATTATGAATATATTATTTTAAACCTATCATGCGATATATTTAAATGAATTTGTCTTTATATTGATATTAAATTTATTATTTTTCCTTATTTTTTTTTATTCTAATATGATTATGGTTTTTTAAACTATGTTTTTTAGTTTCTTTTAATATATATATCCAAAATGAATCATGTTAACGATGAATGTGATGAACAATGAAATGATTTTACCCATGATAAAACAAATTTTTAGTGATCTAGAATGTAATATATAATTTTTATGATCACAAAAAAATCTCAATGTATGAATCATGATGTCATTATACAAATGATAAGAATAGGAAAATGATTTGTTGAGTCCTTTATGTAGAAATATAAACCTTTTTTGTTTTGATAATCCACTAGTTTTTAATAAATATATCAGTACCACTGAAAATATAGTTTTAATATTCAAGTTTTCTATGAAGTAATTATTCATTTAATCAATCTTTAATTTGAAAGGAAATATTGATCAATGGTGGGATCTTATCCATAATACAGGGAAACATCAATAAATTAACTCCATGGAGTGGGATGAGTTATTAGTATATTTTTCAATAATTAACATCCATATATTCTTATCGTGATAGTAGAGAAGGTATTACATGAGATAATGTAGAAGGATTTTGATTCATATGGATCCAATGACCAAAAAAATAATCTTGTGAGATATTTTTATAGTATTAACATCCATCCTAGAAGCATGGTTTATTAATTTTTCAGTGCATTAAATCTATTTCACTGAATGGTGTAATCCATAAGATATAATTGTATATATAATTAAATCATTTGATGTTCTATCATAGTGTAAATGAATATTATAGTTACATTTATATCCCAATGTTTTAATAAGAAAATAAATATGTAATTCAACGACAAATTATAAAAATCATTGATAGAAGAAGAAATGCCTTCTTTTATATTAATGGGTTTTGACGAAATATTATGAAAATTATATAATAGGGAAAAATAAATTATTTAATTATTTAAAATAAGTTAATTATGTAATTAAATGGGGATGTGATGTTGTGATGTTAGAAAATGAAAGTAATAAAAATTACATAGAATGCACCACCCACACCCCAATGATTCAAATGATAGAAGTATATAATTACACTAACCATTGCTCAAATATGATTTTTAATAATGATTATCAATGCCAAAAACCTCTTAGTACCATATAAAATAGAAAATATCACACAATCACTATTTTTGATGTGGGTTATGAAAACTATGTGGTGAATGGTAAACATACCATCCACTATAGTAAATTAATGTATTTTTTGAATTTGGATCTACCCGCTATTTTATATATAAATAATTTTATAATGGTGTATAATACTAATTTAAAAATTAGATGTTTAATTAGATGCAAAACCCCCTAATCGTATGATGATTACATCTCAAGTCTATGATTCTTCTCTAGTTGATGTTTGTGGGAATGTTCATTATGAAAATATCATTATTCATCCTTTAATGAAGTCAATGTTCTTTTGGGAATTGACTAAATTTATTTACATAAAACTGACATCAATTATAGATAAAGGGATGTGACATTTTATATTCCAAAACATCCTTTGACCATCTATTAGTGGAAACATAAATATGAACCGATGATTGAATTCAAATACATTATATAGGTCTTCATTCCTATTTAAAAAGGTATTTTTATATTATATGACTAGGGAATAACTAATCATAAATTGTATTCCTTTAATATGAGATTTATTGATGTTTTTCTAGATTAATATCATGTAATTCCATTAAATATTGAAGTTGAATTCTCAATAAAACTCAAACTAGATTCTACACCTATTTTAGAGACTCTATATGCAATTAAATTACTATATTTGTAGGAATTGAAGAAGAATATTTGGTAGAATATTGAAAAGGGAATTATTATGATATGTGAATCACCTTGGGGTATACTTGTAATTTTTTAAGAAGAAATTTGGATCATTGTTGACATATATTGATGATCAAAAGCTTATATAGATAAAAACAAAGAAAATGTATCCTCCACCCTGTATTAATGTCTTTTTTGATTAACTGTTTTGAGATTAATACATTTTCAAGATTTTCATTCATTATATATATCATCAATTGATAGTATTGAATGAGGAGATACCCAAAAACATTAAATATAAGGTAAGAACATTATGAATTTATAGTTAATTAATTTGGTGATACTAATTCACCAACAATCATCATGAATTTAATGAATATAGTATTTATATTTTACCTTTATCAGTTTTGGGTATTCTTTATAGAGTATTCTATTATATATTAAAAGGGAAAATAATAACACAAATATTATTTGGGAATTATGATGATGAAGTTGGGGAAGGAATTTTTTTAGGAAAAAATTAACAAGTGAGAATATTTTCATTGAAGATTATCATTCATGGGTCATATAATCTCGTGTGAGTAGAAATTATGATCACCATCCTATTTTGATTGTTATAATTGATAATAAAGTAAGGCATCCCTTAACCTTTAGTTGTAATAACTCTTGGATTAAATATTTGGATTAAATAAGGCATGTCTAAGAGGTGAGAGAGTCTACTATAGGCCCAAATGATTTGTATTCTTATGTATCAATGTTGAATGGTCTAGAAGTGAATATATGGAAATAAAGTAAATATGTTTTTAATTATAAGGATGAGGATATTTAAAACCTAGAATAGAGTTTATAGTTGTTTTAAAAAAGGACTAATGAGGGGTTAGGTTCATAAAAACTTAATAGGAATATGACCGAGAACCCTAACTAAATAAGAATAAGGATTTAAATTAAATTTTTATAAAATAAAACTTGAGAATAAAATTATTACATGAGATAATGAGAATACATATTTCTTAGAAAATTCATAATGTTAGGAGAGATTCTAGGAACTTATTTTACTGGTATAATTGGGATATTGTTATCACATGAAATAAGAATATTAGACATCATGTTATTTATTATTATGAGGAGATCGTTAAATCCGCATTGGATTTTAATCCTTATCGTTTCAAGGATATCATTCCTCATAATTTCAATCATTGAGAAAATGAAATTCTTACAAGGTACCGGTTCTTATAGATGTTATGATGGTGACCTTCCCTCTTAATTTAAGGAGTGGTTATATTCTTCATGGTTTAAATAATATATTTTCAAGAGTTTATATATATAATTAATTACTATTTATTTAATTTTTTATTTATATTTTTCAAAAATGGAATCAGTCATAAGGTTTTGAACAGATAATTTTTTATTATTATTACTAAATATTTTAATTTTTATTATATAAACACCTTCATACATGTTCTTTTTTAGGATATTTCATTGTATATGATTCTGAGATATTTTTTTGGCAACTAGGATGTCTAAAATAATTTATAACTTGGTTACAAATAGATATTATGGTTTCTTAAAATGAATAAAAATAAATAAATATTTCATTTTAATTTCACATAAATTCATTATTTTCCTCCAAAAACATGGGAGAGTTAGTATAATTAACCTAAAATTGGATATTCATAAGGCTTTTGATATTAACAACATGATTTTTAAAGAAGAGTATATTTACATGTTTGGTTTCAATGGTTCTTTCAGAAATAATTTTTTCTTCTTTTTTAAATCTATTTAGATTTTTATTCTAATTAAAGGAATCCCTCATGATTATTTTTCTTACACCTATGGAATTATTTATGGTTATCCCATAAATACAATCTTATTCATCCTAATTGATTATTATCATAGTAGTTTTTTCAGTGACCTATAATATAAGGGTTATATTAGGACCATTCATGTCTAGAGTGGGGTAAAGTGCCCTACACATATCATATATGTTGATTACATGATTGTATTCCTATAAGAGGACATTTATGATATTAAATATATAAAATTTATGTTTTACAATTATTGTTATATTTTATATCGTCCCCTTAGTTGGAATAAATCACACATCTTCTTTAGTTATAGTTTTGATGAAAATATGAGAGTGATTATTAATGGAAGAACCAATATTAGTGAAGCCACCCTTACATTTATTTAAATTTTAATTCCCCTTTTATAGGGATGGAAATATCTATTTACCTCAGGGTGTTTTTTGGAAAAAGGCAACACCTAACTTTACTCTTGGAAAGGAAAATAAATTTATTTGACTGGTAGAATATCTCCTGTTAAGGTGACTGATATTCAAAGGTTTTCCTTTTTTGTTTAAAAATGGAATAACATCATTAATAAAATAATTAAACAATATTTTTGACTCTTAATCTAGAACAGAAATATCTTTTAGAGGAAGGAAATTTTTGGGAAATGTAATTGATGCTTCAAGACTATTATTGTTGGAAGACTATGGATTAAAAATATTTCTTTATTTAATAATGTTCTACAATCTCAGTTTCTCTAGAGGATTCCAATTGGCGACTTTGGAGGTAATATTTTTTTTAAAGAACATTTCTATAAAAATATTTCCTATAATAAACTAGGAGTTATATTCTATAATATTTGGTAAATAATTAAAGGAATATACTCCACTGGGATGAATTATAACATGTTGATGGTGTCAATGAACTCTAATTTGTTTTGTTGGAGGGATAAATAGTTGGAGGAACCTATTTATGATGATTGTTAAGAGAATATTAGATATTTTGATATCAAAATAAATGTTTAGATTTGTATTACCATTGAAAATATATAAATAATAAAATTTTTATAGTCTTAGAACATTATTCCTTAAAAAGATACTCATTTTTGTGATCTAGAAAGGAATTACACTTTAAACGGCAAGTATTTCTAAAAATTTAGTATGGGAAGGCTAGTAGAATATGCTTCTCAAATCACTCCATTATATAGACCTTGGATACCACCCTCAATATTTAGCATCATCTAGCGATCTCTTAAGTAAATACATCCCATGGATGATATTATTATTAGAACTGTGACCGCTGATGCTTAATTTCAGCTATTTACATGCCTAGAGAAGATTCCATCTGTTATGTATTTTTTACACTATCCTTTTTGATGGTATGTATATGTAATTGTTTACAAAATTTAATATATTATATCCTTTCCACCTCGTTGCACCTGAAGTTTAACACACTATTATTTTACTACATGTCTCGTTTTAGATTAAACTTCACTGATAGCTTATGTTACACAAAACACCTAGCTTATATATTATTATTTAATTGTGATAGGTATCACTTTGTTTTTGGAATGGTGTGAATGAATTATATTATCTATATTATTACAATTTAGTTTACATATTTATATAACTAGAATTCATTGGTTAATAATTAATAAGATATGAAAATAAAAAACAATTTAACAAAAAGGATGTTTTTTTATAAAAAAATATTTTCATACACAAAAAAAAATTATCATAATAAATTAAATAATCACTATTAGTTAAATTTATATAATAAATTTATTTGATACATATTGAATATTTTTTTCTAAAATTAAACCAATGATCATGATAGGCTTAAGATAAGAAATAATATGATCTTAAGAATTAAATCGATATTTTTCTAAATAAAATTATACCGCCTTTTAATGGAGTGTCCATTTTAATCCTAAATTCTGATGAATTTAAAATTTTTAGTGAAAATAGTTCTTAAATTTTTAAAGGTTAATATAAGAATTAACTTTGGGTGATTGTTTTTCATTTTTCTGAGAAGTTTCAATTTTTGATAAATAGTAAAAAATAATGTTTTTCATAAAATGTAGTAACTTCTATGTTAGCATGAAAACATGAATATATTATAAAAACTCATTAATGTTATGTAATTTCTAATGTATGATAATAAAATAAAAATATCATACAATAATAATCCATAAAATTTTAGTTATAATTTATTTCATGATAATAATAAAAGTCATTTTTTATGTCGATGCAGTTCTTGTGAAACATTGGAGAAGTAAAATTTCATGCGTTATATGTAATAATTGAGAGATAAAAAATCATTTAAAGAATTTTTTATTAAATAAAATTCATAAATGATGATTTTGGCATATAGTTTCTAATTTATGAATATTATAACAGGAATATTATCCAAATTCTTTTCTAATGCATTCACAAATCTAAGGAAATCCAATTTATAAATTAAATAAGTTTTCATGGTATGGAAATGAGTAAATTTACATAATTAACAAATGTAATGTATTATATTATGAATAAATTTTTTTATATTATACGTTTATAATTAATATTTATATATGATTTAATTAACATTAATTATTAGTAACACAAATGTTGTGCCGGTGCATATTGAAGAAAAAATTAAAAAAATATTATAATTAAAATTAAAAGAACCATTAAATTACCCACAAATTTGAATAAATCTAAATTTAGGAGTAATATTAAAATATAATAATAATTTGGTATAATTTGGTATCTTTTGGAGCCACTGTGTGAATTTATGATCCATATAATATTTTATTTTATGAAAAGACAAACTGATAACACCATGGTTATTCATCTGTACCATATTTTTAATATTCTTTTTTTCTTGAAAATATATTTTACCATAAATATTATTTATAAATAAATAATATTTTTCTTCATGGTGGTACCTTTTTTTTAAATTTTTATGTAAGAAATAAATAACGTAAATTCTCACAAAATGATTATTAAGTAATTATTAAATTAATTTCAAAATCTTATAAATTAAATTAAAAATATTAAAATAAATATAATTTGAGTTATTTTAGTGAATACAAAAAGGTTCATGATTAATATTACAAATTAATTATGTATTTAATGTATTTTTTATATATCTTTTCATATTTATATATTTAACGTAAGATTAATAAATAGTATAAAATTTGTCAATAATGATATTTCATGAAAATAATATTTTATTAAATTATTTAAATGTAATTAAAATATTTAATATGGGAAAATGAGATAATATATGTACTAAAATGTCTTCCCTTTTTAATTTATAGGTCATTTCATATTTTTTTCTCTTTAATAGCATTACTATATTTTAGCATTCTAAGAAATTATGAAAGTGTCCCTCACCCCAATTATAAAAGGGAACATCCTCCCACAATTCTTTACAATAACTAGATCCATATTGATCTATAAATCCAAAAATATTATTGTATTACCATATTTATCCAATATTTTTATATCATTTCATTAAAAAAAGTCCAACCTTATATCCTATAATATGTGGTCTAAAGTAAGACCACTAAAGAAGAGGTCATTGTGTTTACCAACCCATTCAATAACATTTATTCTTTTAAATTGTTTCATTATTTTATTTCCATCTAATATATATATATATATATCATATTATATATATTATTTGATTTAATTATGATTATGGGGGAACTATATTCGACCTTTAATAAACTCTATCAAAAATGAATGCACCATGTCTGCGTACGTACGACTTACAAACTCCACGCCGTGGGGGTAATTTATTTTTGATCACCAATTTATTTTTATGGGTAAAATGATTGTAATAATGGATTTATAAGGTAATTATGAATTGATATTTATTTTTTAAATTTAATATGACACCAAGTTGTTTAATATTTCACAAATTAATGGAATGATATCATCGCTCGTTTATATGTACGACCTACTGTAACGCCCCGACCCTAGTTACCCAGAGTCGGTGCATTATTACATAACATTGGCATGATCACAAGAAAGATCAAATCTCGAAAGACCGATTGGTTTAGTAGCCTTGGAAACACTAGATATATTCATAAGTTTTACATTACATCATAAAATGAAAAACTACTACAACAACATAATGTCTCCATAATACACACTCATATCCCCACATAATATCCCTGCATGTCATTCATAATTTACTTCTTCACTTCCTGGGAAAAATAAAACATAGAAAAGGGGTGAGCACAAATGCCCAGTAAGGATAACAATATAGCAGAAACATTCATAAATAAGAATAAACATTTAAGGCAATGTATAACTAAAACAAAAGCCTTTTTAAAATTGAACTTTTAACATAGTATGGCATAAATAAAATGAAATAATGCCATTTACTTATTCACATGGTTATTCTACTAATCGAATAATCACATGCAAAATCAATAACCACTTTCATAATGATGGAATGCATAATGCCAGACTATCATAACCACATAGTCAAGGCCTCGTGCCAAGAATACAAATAAGATTTTGTCAAGTCCTTGTGCCAAGACACTAGTTTGTCTCATGAGACCTACCGATGCATCGAGGAGCTATAGCGGGCTCCACCCGTCACTTACTAAGTCCAATGCATTCCCATATGAAAAGGTTTAAACATAACATAAACATTCGTATTAAAACAAGCATATTAAATGTCAATAATTTCACCATAAACTATGAATGGTATAAAAATAGCACATCCACAGTCAAACATATCACAAAATCTTCAATACAATATAGAAGTTTTGTATCATAATAAATCAACTTCAAATAATCTTAAAATCCATCAAAGGATGTTGACATAGATGAAATAAAAATTCATTTTAAAGAAATATCTCCTTTTATTTTGGAATCATTTAAGATCCATATAAAATAAAACATTTTCTTTGAAAATATTCTTATAAGATTGTAAGGGAAACTTTGAAGATTTTATAACGGCAGAAAATAGCCGCACCCACCGTATAAGTTAAAAAAAACATTCTTACCTTAATTCTGTCGAAAAGGTTAAAAAAGGACCTTGTTTTGAAAACGGCGGAAAGATTCCTTTATAAACCTCTTATAACAAGTCAACCAAGGGTATAAATGACTTTAACTCATATTCTTTTAAATAATAAAAATGTTTTGAAATACATTTTTAAGAAAACATGGATGTGGATGATAAAGAGATCCCAGTAGATTATTACATATAAACAACCTCGGATAATGAAGATATTATGAAATAACCCTTACCTTGTACTTCTCCTTGGTTGGGGTAGGTTAACCTCCTGTATAATGGTGAAATAATTGTTATTAAATTATACAAGAATCATATATATTAATATGATATCATATATGATCTTTTAACATTGATTTGTTAATAATATCTTAGAATTATCGTCGTTTCGGGTGTTAACTTACTCATTTTATTTTATATGTTTTGTTACATAAGCCATGTTTGTTGTATCTTATTCATATCCATAATGATATAAAGTCCTTAAACATCATTTTTAAATCATCAAATGATAATTATACTTGAATGGATACGATGGAAAATGAATCTCATCGCGTTCATGGAGACGGTAGTCCGTACGTACGCACGAGCGACAATATCATTATTTTGATATTAAAATAATATATAAATGGATGGTATATCATATATACAGAATCATTAACATGTTATATTTATTATTTACATGAGTTACACATCATTATTATACCCATCCAAATAATAATATATTGAATAACAATTACACCACGACGTGGAGACGGTAAGCCGTACGTACGCACGTATGGTGACATGTTATTCAAAGGGTGGATAGAATACTGAATATGGTTGTACCATATTTATAATAACATAAAAGTATATATATGATACTGGATTTATTATTTTAGAATGGTAACAACAAAGGAAGAAGAAGTGGAAGAAGAAATGAACTTAGAAAAGGGTGGTGAAATCATTACCTCTTTTTCGGGTTCTTCCTTTTGATTTGATCAAAAGGGCTCCTTAGGTTGGCTTTCTGATCAAACTAAGGCCCCTAAGTTGTAGTGAGGGAAGTTGAGAGTGTATGTGGGCAGAGTTTGGCCGAACCAAAAGGCTTTGAAGGTGTGAAGAAATGAGAAGGAGGAGTGCCCTTTTATAAGAGGGGTGAGGGGCACCTTTGGAAAAGCTAGAAATATTAATTTATAATAAATTCATATTCGGTTTCTAATGGATCCAAAGTTGATTATTCAAAGGTTAAGGTGGGGATGGGTCGAAAACAACTCAACCAATAGAATTTAGACAGGTTTGGGTACTTATATTGACCTTATCATTAAGTATTAACTCTAAGTTAATTAGTTTCACTTTTACAATGTCTCTTTGTATTTTTATATAATATGGTTAATAAACTTACTACATACATACAAGAGACCCCCAAGTGGTCCATTAATGATGAACCTATCATGATATAAGTCCCTTGGCCGAACCATAGATTTTTAGGAATTTAATATCAATTAATAATATAATATTTGTTTTAAGAACTCTTTTATGTCAATTTTGACACTATTCAATACTTGATTCTTTTGAAACTCATAACAGATTGATTACTTCGAACAAAGTCAATTAAATAAATACTAATATATCATATTATCCTAGAAAATTAGTTTAATTCATTAAAAGTTTCATATTATATTTATTTGGGTATTTATAATATCAATTATTTTAATTTTTCACTATTATAGTAATTAATTCATCATCACTGTGTCATAAATAAATTAAATTATTTAATGTCTAAAAATTATAAATGAACTTTCACTATGTAGGAAATCTTTATATCTTTCTAATGAATATTTATAATCTAAAATCCAGCATATATAACCCTGTGTAAAAATTGTTTTTCTAAAAGATATATGCTTCTGTCATTTTTGTATTCATTTTAACTTAATTAAAATAAAGTGTCCTTATCACCTTCAAGTGGCACCATGGGGTCCCAAAATCGACCCAAAGATGCCTATGGTCTAAAATGTATCAACCAATAAGGCTAGGACACGTTTTAGGGTAATTTTGTATTATTATAATATTATTTTTTAACGCTTATTTACCGGATTTACCCTTAACCATGGTAAATAAAATATTTACCGCAGTAATTATTCAAAATGTATAAAAATAAAAGCTACCTATTTACACAATTTGAACATCCTGATTCCAAATATGGAATCCATTTTTCTAAATTCAAAACACATAAGTGGCAGGAATTAATTTAAAATTAATTCCCATTGTCAAAACAAAAAGCGTGTTTTTAAGAGATAATAACTATCATAAGATTGACACTTGTTTATGTTCGGTTTAATTGTAAAATTATGTCCAATGACCAAAATTATATAAAATGGTAAAAATATATTCTAAATATACTTTAAAACCACTCAAATTCATAATTTATCACTATTAATTATTTTGATTAAAAAATTTGTTTTTAATTAAAATTTAGTAATTTTCACTATTCATCAAAATATGAAAGTTATCTAAATGTACCAAAATTTCACCTTAGGCTAAATTCGATATTATGAATCCAAAAATGAAGTCCATTTTGAAATATAAAATATATATAATTTCAAAAATTATGTATTACTATTCATAATAGCTAGTTTGATTGGTTATGGTGTGTTAGAACTCGGTGTTGCGTACAACACACGCTATCACATTATTCAAAGAGAGGCGTACCGTAGAAGCTTGGGGTGTTACATTCTCCCCTCCTTAAAATAATTTCGTCCTCGAAATTTCTAGAATACTTATCACATGAAAAGACTCGGGTGGTTCTTCATCATAAGTTCCTTGGGTTCCCACGTTGCCTCTTCCATCTTATGGTTTCTCCACAAAACTTTTACCAGAAGCGTCATCCGGTTTCTCAGTACTTGTTCTCTCGTATCAAGAATCCTAACGGGCTCTTCGCAATAAGACAGATCAGGTTCCAGTTCTAATTCCTCATAGGTGAGTACATGCGTTGGGTCAGGCATGTATTTCCTCAACAGAGATACGTGGAACACATCGTGAACTTTAGAGAGACTTGGCGGCATTGCCAATCGGTAAGCTACAACCCCAATTCGTTCTAGAATTTCGAAGGGTCCGATGTACCTGGGACTCAATTTACCTTTCTTACCAAAACGTATGACTCCCTTCCATGGAGATACCTTTAGGAAAACATGATCACCGACTTGAAATTCCAAATCCTTCCTTCGATTATCGGCATAGCTCTTCTGCCTACTTTGAGCTGCTCTAATGTGATTTTGGATTACCTTCACCTTTTCCATCATTTCCTCCACCAGTTCTGGACCTACAAGTTTTCTTTCACCGACGTCATCCCAACAGGTTGGTGTACGACATCTCTTTCCGTATAATGCTTCATATGGTGTCATCTGAATACTCGAATGGAAGCTATTGTTATAGGAAAATTCTACCAGAGGTAAATATTGATCCCACATACCCTGAAAGTCAATTGAGAAAGATCTCAACATGTCTTCTAAGGTTTGAATAGTCCGTTCTGATTGTCCGTCTATCTGAGGGTGGTAAGCAGTGCTCAAATGAAGTTCAGTATCCAGGTATTTCTGAAGACTTTTCCAGAATCTTGAAGTAAAACGGGGATCACGATCAGAAACAATTGATAAGGGTACTCCATGAAGTCTCACAACTTCATTAATATATAGTCTTTATAGACGTTCTAGGGGTATATCTTCTCTTATAGCAAGAAAATTTGCTGACTTGGTAAGACGATCAACAATAACCCATATTGCATCGTTCCTTCTAGGAGTCTTTGGTAGCCCCATAACAAAGTCCATCGTAATATTGTCCCATTTCCACTCTGGTATGGGAAGAGGTTGCATGACTCCTCCAGGCTGTTGCCTTCCAGCTTTCACTTGTTGACAAACCATACATCTTGACACAAAATCAGAAATCTCCCTCTTCATGTTGTCCCACCAAAAATGTTCCTTCAAATCTCTATACATTTTGGTGCTCCTAGGGTGTATAGAGAAATTGGAACTATGAGAATCATCCAGCAATTCCCTTTTTAGATCAGGTATATCTGGAACACAAAGTCTCTTCCCAAATTTCAAAATTCCATCTTTATACACAAAGTCTCTCAATCTCCCATCATTCACAGCTTTAATCTTCTTTTGAAATTATTCATCATCGGTCTGAGTACTCTTAATCCTTTCTATTAAAGATGGTTTGGCAACCATTTGAAAAAGAAATGATGTTTCGCCTTCCCTGGTTATTCCCATGTCCATCTTCACTAGATCCATGAAAATTGGATCCCTTTCAATTCTCATATTGTTCAAAACTCCATGGTCTTTTCTACTCAAAGCATATGCCACCTTGTTTGCTTTCCCCAGGTGGTAGTGCATCGTGCAATCATAATCCTTGAGTAATTCAAGCCATCTCCTTTTCCTCATGTTGAGTTCTTTTTGTGATAAAATATACTTCAAACTCTTGTGATCAGTATAAATCTCACATTTTCACCATAGAGGTAGTGCCTCCATATCTTCAAAGCAAAGATCACAGCTGCTAACTCGAGATCATGAGTAGGATAGTTTTGTTCATGAATTTTCAACTGTCGTGATGCATAGGCAATAACTCTATCATTCTGCATAAGGACACAACCAAGTCCTTTCTTTGATGCATCACTATAAATAACGAACCCATCATTCCCCGATGGTAGAGTCAATATAGGAGCATTGACTAATATTCTATTCAGTTCTTCGAAAAATTCTTCACACTCTTTTGTCCAAACAAATTTAACCCCTTTACGTGTGAGCTTCGTTAATGGGTTAGCCAATCGGGTAAAATTCTGGACGAAACGTCGATAATAACCTGCCAAACCAATAAAACTACATACCTCAGTTATACTCGTAGGTGCTGGACATTCTTGGATTGCCTTGGTCTTAGAAGGATCAACAGAGAATCCATCTTTAGAGATAATATGGCCAAGAAAAGAAATATCCCGAAGCCAGAATTCACACTTGCTAAACTTCCCATATAATTCATGCCTCCTCAGAGTCTTCAAGATAATGCGCAAGTGATTTTCATGATCTTCGTAGGTTTTGGAGTATACCAAGATATCATCAATAAATACCACCACAAATTCATTGAGATACTCCTTGAAATATCTATTCATCAGATCCATGAATACAGAGGGTGCATTAGTCAATCCAAAAGGCATTACAGTAAACTCGTAATGCTCGTACCTGGTTCAAAATGCTGTCTTCAGAATGTCTTCCTTCTTTACACACAACTGATGGTATCCAGATCGAAGGTCAATCTTTGAAAAGTATTGAGCTCCATGTATTTGGTCAAATAAATAATCAATACGAGGTAGGGGATACTTGTTCTTTATCGTTATAGCATTGATCTCCCTGTAGTCGATACATAACCTCATAGATCCATCTTTCTTTTTAACAAAAAGAATAGGGGCTCCCCATGGAGAAACACTAGGGCAAATAAATCCCTTATTACTCAATTCCTCTAGTTGTTTCTTTAGTTCAACTAATTCTATAGTGGCCATTCTATAAGGGGTCTTCGATATAGGCCTTGATCCAGGAATCAAATCAATGGAAAACTCAACTTCTCGTTCTAGAGGATGTCCAGGTAAATCTTCCGGAAATACATCTACAAATTCTTTCACAACAGGTACATCCTCTATTTGAACATTCATTTCCTCACCCGTAGTTATTTCATTCTCTTCCTCCCCAATAATTGAATTTAGTTGAGTTATTGAGGGTGGATCTAAATAAGAATTAGTTGGTGACGATTCTGCTCTAAAGATAAGGTGTTCCTTATCATTATCATCAAGAATCGTAACCTCTTTCTTCTTACAATAAATCTTTTCATCATAGTCCGAAAGCCAGTCCATACCGAGGATTATATCAAACTCAATCATAGGTATGACGATGAGATCAGCAGATAACGAACATTTATGTGCTCTAATGGGGACTGATTCACAAAATTTTGTTGCAATGATACTTCCCTTAGGAGTTTTAACTGACTACTCCCTTGTTAAATCAAATTGGAAATATCTAATTGTCTTAGAAAACTGGGAAGATATGAAACAATGCGATGATCCAGAATCAAATAATGCATTTTCTAAACTTGAGGAAACCATTAAATTACCTGCCACCACGTCTTTCGGAGCTTCTACCTCAGCAGTAGTGATAGCATAAGCTTGGCCTTGATCCCTTGGCCTTTTCTGAGGTAAGTTCTCCTGACGCTTAGGAAATGCATTTGCATAATGCCCCATCTCCCTGCAATTATAGCATTGAACGTTGGTAGCTTCCTTCTTCCCCTTGTAATCATGAGCTTGGTGGCCTTTTTCAACACACTTGTAATAGACTCCCATTCCCTTCAAGCAAGTACCAGGGTGTTTCTTCCCGCATTTACCACAGGATGGATATTCAACCTTTCCCTTCTTCCCTTTATTTCCATTCCCATATTGATCAGCAGGTCTCTTCTTCTCTTGCTTTTCTTTAAAGTCATAAGACTTAGAGAATTCCTTTTCGGTCTTGATAGCACATGAGACAATGTCTTCGTACGATGAAAAGGATTGTGAGACTAATTCTCGACGGAGAAATGGTTTTAACCCATCAAAGAAACGATCAATCTTACTTCTTGGGTTACGTATATAATCTCCAGCATACCTTGCTAACCTTGTAAAGTTAGCCTCATACTTTGTTACATTCTGATCCTCCTTCTGTCTCAAACTCAGAAATTGCCTTTCAATATCTGCTCGATGGTCGTGAGGAAAGTATTTTTCTAAAAACAGATCTTTGAACTCCCTCCATTCCATATTTGATACTTCATCATCTTCCTTCGTATTTTGAATCAATGACCACCATTGATCAGCATCTCCAGTGAGGCGGTAAACTGCAATGATAACTTTTTCCCTTTCACTGCTCCCCAAAGCCTGAAATATTTTCTCTAGGGAAAATATCCATTGCTCAGATACTAAAAGATTTGTACTCCCATTGAACGTTGGTGGTTGTTGCCTCATGAATTGATCTAACATTGATCCTCCACGCTGCGGATCAGGGTGCTCCGTACGAGTAAGGTTATTATTCATAACCTGAGTAAGTTGTCCCAGTATGGTGATTAGCTGATCGGCACCAGTTGCATCACCAGCTCCACTATAATTATCTTGAGCAGGAGGTAAATCCCTACATGGAGTGCGTGCATTGATACGGTTTCCATTTCTTCCACTAGGCGCCATTTCTAAACAATGGCATAAACTAGATCAGTTTATGAATCAAAATACATAATCCCATACATATAAAACACTTAACATAAATTGAACTATTTATGGATATAATCCATAATCATAAAAATGTTTTCTTTGAGGAAGTATATACTCATAAACCCTTCATAATGATTTGTAAATAAAATGAGAGTTATCCTAAGCATATCCCCCGGGAGTGTCGTAACCAAGAGTGCAGCAAGGCCCGTTGTCGTGCACCAGTTCCCGTTCGAGTCTAGCTCAAAGCGGTGTTTTCGGGTTTTACCCCTAGGTACATATGTGCCAGAGCCGCCTCTACCTGCTCGTATCCAGACAGGGATGTATTGCTCGGAAAACTCACAAAATCTCTACAATACCAAAATTCTAGGAAGTTCTTCTATACTAATCCTCAAAGTTCATCTTCGGTCTACGTGATCTAATCAGAGTTTATCTAAATCTAGCTTCCAAGGTTTGTACTAAAATTCCTCTGATACCAACTGTAACGCCCCGACCCTAGTTACCCAGAGTCGGTGCATTATTACATAACATCGGCATGATCACAAGAAAGATCAAATCCCGAAATACCGATTGGTTTAGTAGCCTTGGAAACACTAGATATATTCATAAGTTTTACATTACATCATAAAATGAAAAACTACTACAACAACATAATGTCTCCATGATACACACTCATATCCCCACATAATATCCCTACAGGTCATTCATAATTTACTTCTTCACTTCCTGGAAAAAATAAAACATAGAAAAGGGGTGAGCTCAAATGCCCAGTAAGGATAACAATATAGCGAAAACTTTCATAAATAAGAATAAACATTTAAGGCAATGTATAACTAAAACAAAAGCCTTTTTAAACTTGAACTTTTAACATAGTATGGTATAAATAAAATGAAATAATTCCATTTACTTATTCACATGGTTATTCTACTAATCGAATAATCACATGCAAAATCAATAACCACTTTCATAATGATGGAATGCATAATGCCAGACTATCATAACAACATAGTCAAGGCCTCGTGCCAAGACTACAAATAAGATTTTGTCAAGGCCTTGTTCCAAGACACTAGTTTGTCTTATGAGACCTACCGATGCATCGAGGAGCTATAGCGGGCTCCACCCGTCACATACTAAGTCCAATGCATTCCCATATGAAAAGGTTTAAACATAACATAAACATTCGTATTAAAACTAGCATACGAAATGTCAATAATTTCACCACAAACTATGAATGGTATAAAAATAGCACATCCACAGTCAAACATATCAAAAAATCTTCAATACAATATAGAAGTTTTGTATCATAATAAATCAACTTCAAATAATCTTAAAATCCATCAAAGGATGTTGACATAGATGAAATCAAAATTCTTTTTAAAGAAATATCTCCTTTTATTTTGAAATAATTTAAGATCCATATAAAATAAAACATTTTCTTTGAAAATATTCTTATAAGCTTCTAAGGGAAACTTTGAAGATTTTATAACGGCGGAAAATATCCGCACCCGCCGTATAAGTTAAAAAAAACATTCTTACCTTAATTCTGTCGAAAAGGTTAAAAAGGACCTTGTTTTGAAAACGGCGGAAAGATTCCTTTATAAACCTCTTATAACAAGTCAACAAAAGGTATAAATGACTTTAACCCATATTCTTGTAAATAATAAAAATGTTTTGAAATACATTTTTAAGAAAACATGGATGTGGATGATAAAGAGATCCCGGTAGATTATTACATATAAACAACCTCGGATAATGAAGAGATTGTGAAATAACCCTTACCTTGTACTTTTCCTTGGTTGGGGTAGGTTAAACTCCTGTATAATGGTGAAATAATTGTTATTAAATTATACAAGAGTCATATATATTAATAAGATATCATATATGATCATTTAACATTGATTTGTTAATAATATCTTAGAATTATCGTCGTTTCGGGTGTTAACTTACTCATTTTCTTTTATATGTTTTGTTACATAAGCCATGTTTGTTGTATCTTATTCATATCCAGAATGATATCAAGTCCTTAAACATCATTTTTAAATCATCAAATGATAATTATACTTGAATGGATACGATGGAGAATGAATCTCATCGCGTTCGTGGAGACGGTAGTCCGTACGTACGCACGAGCAACAATATCATTCTTTTGATATTAAAATAATATATAAATGGATGGTATATCATATATACAGAATCATTAACATGTTATATTTATTATTTACATGAGTTACACATCATTATTATATCCATCCAAATAATAATATATTGAATAACAATTACACCACGACGTGGAGACGGTAAGCCGTACGTACGCACGTATGGTGACATGTTATTCAAAGGGTGGATAGAATACTGAATATGTTTGTAACATATTTATAATAACATAACAATATATATATTATACTGGATTTATTATTTTAGAATGGTAACAACAAAGGAAGAAGAAGTGGAAGAAGAAATGAACTTAGAAAAGGGTGGTGAAATCATTACCTCTTCTTCGGGTTCTTCCTTTTGATTTGATCAAAAGGGCTCCTTAGGTTGGCTTTCTGATCAAACTAAGGCCCATAGGTTATAGTGAGAGAATTTGGGAGAGTATTTGGGCAGAGTTTGGCCGAAGTAAAAGGCTTTGAAGGTGTGAAGAAATGAGAAGGAGGAGTTCCATTTTATAAGAGGGGTGAGGGGCACCTTTGGAAAAGCTAGAAATATTAATTTATAATAAATTCATATTCGGTTTCTAATGGATCCAAAGTTTATTATTCAACGTTTAAGGTGGGGATGGGTCGAAAACAACTCAACCAATAGAATTTAGACAGGTTTGGGTACTTATATTAACCTTATCTTTAAGTATTAACTCTAAGTTAATTAGTTTCACTTTTACAATGTCTCTTTGTATTTTTATATAATATGGCTAATAAACTTACTACATACATCCAAGATCCCCCCCAAGTGGCCCATTAATGATGAACCTATCATGATATAAGTCTCTTGGCCGAACCGTAGATTTTTAGGAATTTAATATCAATTAATAATATAATTGTTTTTTAAGAACTCTTTTATGTCAATTTTGACACTATTCAATAGTTGATTTTTTGAAACTCATAACAGATTGATTACTTCGAACAAAGTCAATTAAATCAATCCTAATATATCATATTATCCTAGAAAATTAGTTTAATTCATTAAAAGTTTCATATTATATTTATTTGGGTATTTATAATATCAATTATTTTAATTTTTCACTATTATAGTAATTAATTCATCATCACTGTGTCATAAATAAATTAAATTATTTAATGTCTAAAAATTATAAATGAACTATCAATATGTAGGAAATCTTTATATATTTCTAATGAATATTTATAATCTAAAATCCAACATATATAACCCTATGTAAAAATTCTTTTGCTAAAAGATATATGCTTGTGTCATTTTTGTATTCATTTTAACTTAATTAAAATAAAGTGTCCTTATCACCTACAAGTGGCACCATGGGGTCCCAAAATCAACCCAAATATGCCTATGGTCGAACATGTATCAACCAATAAGGCTAGGACACGTTTTAGGGTAATTTAGTATTATTATAATATTATTTTTTAACCCTTATTTACCGGATTTACCCTTAACCATGGTAAATAAAATATTTACCGCAGTAATTATTCAAAATGTATAAAAATAAAAGCTACCTATTTACACAATTTGAACATCCTGATTCCAAATATGGAATACATTTTTTTAAATTCAAAACACTGAAGTGGATGAAATTAATTTAAAATTAATTCCCGCTGTCAAAACAAAAAGCGTGTTTTTAAGAGATAATAACTATCATAAGATTGACACTTGTTTATGTTCGGTTTAATTGTAAAATTATGTCCAATGACCAAAATTATATTAAATGGTAAAAATATATTCTAAATATACTTTAAAACCACTCAAATTCATAATTTATCACTATTAATTATTTTGATTAAAAATGTTGTTTTTAATTAAAATTTAGTAATTTTCACTATTCATCAAAATATGAAAGTTTTCCGAAATGTACCAAAATTTCACCTTAGGCTAAATTCGATATTCTGAATCCAAAAATGAAGTCCATTTTGAAATATAAAATATATATAATTTCAAAAAGTAGGTATTACTATTCATAACAGCTAGTTTGATTGGTTATGGTGTGTTAGAACTCAGTGTTGCGTACAACACACGCTATCACATTATTCAAAGAGAGGCGTACTGTAGAAGCTTGGGGTGTTACACCTACAATCTCCATGATGTGGTATGCTTCATCTAAAAAGTCCAAAATTAAATAATGGCTCCAAAATTTAATTAAATGATTAAGTAATATGATTATGAAATTAATATAATAATTTAAATGATGTTTCTATATATAATGGAAAATATAAAGTATATTCATAAAAAAATATTCATACAAAAAAGAAGAAATTATCACCAGAGATAAAGAAATATTATTGAAAAATAGACAATCTAATGATATAATTGGATCAAAAAAGATATAATAAATATTAATATGGTTATTTTATAAATTAATAACCATTCTTAATCAAATTTACCATTATTTAAAAATGTTCATCAAAAGGAATGTTCATTATTAGGATATTTCTCATATCACTTATATTTATGTTACATATGAATTATTCACCACTTATTTATTTTGCGTGTCTTAGTTACCTTTTATTTAAAATAACATGAATATATTTCTCTTTGTTGTATTAAATGTTTTAGTTTATTATTTTTAATTTTATGAGGCAAACAATTTGACTGATTATAATATGTTAAGGGTTTTTTAACATAATTTTCATTTATTGGGTTAAACTTAAACTTAATTGATTTCGTAATGCTAATCTCATGTGAAAAATGACAATTGATTAAATATTTTTTTATTTTCACTTTTTATATGTGGATTTATTTTAGATACGTATAATATTTTTCATTTATTAATTCACACATCAATTATATGGTCATTGAAAGAGACTTTATCTCAATTATCATATGATGAGTCATATTTTGATGTTATGAACCCATATTATTTTATGAGGTGAATATGACACCCCTTTGACAAGTTATATCATGAATTGTTTTTATTCAAATGATATTTAATGCTTTGTAAATTTTATTAATTCATGGGACTAATCAGTTTTTCATATCATATGGGTTTCTACCCATATATTTAAACGATCTTGAGTATAGATCATGATAGTAACCATCATGAGGATAAATCATGATTATTTAATGTTATATACACATATATATAAACTTGTAAGAGGATTGATATTGATAGTAACTATATATATGACATATCATGATAGTTTAGATGCCCAACATTATGAATTCAATAATAATTATTATTCCACGTGATTAATTGATTAAATATATTATCCATTGCAATGTTTGAGGAGCATATGATTAGTAACATGTGATTATTTATTTATCCTTTATTACAATTATATTATAATCAAGTAAGTTATAAATGGTATTTGTTATTAGATATTTACCTTTCCATAATAATTGTTATTAATTATTCTTCATAGATTCCTATATAAATTAACCTTACTGTTCACATGAGCTCAACCTAATTTTGTTTACTTAACCCATGTTATGAAGAAGAAATATTTGAATAAATATTTATGGATGGAGTTTAATAGTTTTTTATTCATTATTTTATATTCACCTTTCCCAATGTAAAATGGGATTCATGTATATATCATGTTTTATAAAAGTGCTAAACTGTTTGTTCCTTTGGGATTTGAATCATGTATCTATACTAGTGTAATAAAGTAAGGCGTTATCTCCAGATTAAGTGATTCCATGTCTTTTTAGTTGGTATGAGAGAATGTTTAGTATAAACCTTGGGAACTGGATTTTTGAAAACATATAATAGATACTATTATAAACATAATGAATTTTTGGATAAGTATCAATATGGGGTAACATCTTTTAGATTTTTAACAACCATAGAAACATAAATTTAATATAATGACAAATATACTAAGAATGTTTACTTATTTAGACATCCAATAAATGATTCCTCATGACAATGATATTTATCACTTTGATTAGAGTTTCTCACACTGTTCTTTTGGTTTTAATTAATTGATCGAACTATAAGAAGCTCGGATAGTGGTATATAATGTGTTGATGAGATACCCAATGGGATAAATAATGGAATTAATAATGTTACAGTTATGCTAAAATAGTTATGATGAAATTTGATTACCAACAAGAGCCTTAACCAACTGTTGGACTCTCAAATGAAGAGAATAATATTGTTTGATATGATATAAGTTAATGGAAACCATAGAAGAATAGTGATTCCTATTTATGCATATTAAGAATGTGAGAATAAACATAAAATTAAATGTATTAGAGGAATGAGAAGATTTTTTGGCTACATAAAAGTATGATATAAATAATGTAATTTCTAAGAACAAATAAATTTGATGTGAGTTTCTTACATTCTCTATCAGGTGGGAATCTTGAAAGAGAGAACGGTGTGCTAAAACCCTTCATCTGGATCTCCTCCACATGTTAATGATGGTTGGATAGGTACTCTATCATGTTGTGTTGTCCAGCAACGGTGCAACTTCTTGACAGAGGGGGCGATGCATCTTCCAGATTGAACTCTTTGTTGCAATGTCTTGTGAGGGGGGCAACAAGGACTCTTTTGGGGTTTTCATTTATAGTTTCATCTCTTTTGACTCACTATGTTTTTTATGTTCGTATTTCCCTCTCTGGCATTTCCTTTGTTTGTAATGGGTTTCCTCTCTCCCATGTAAAGAGGTCTTTCCTTTGTTCTAATTTTAGGGGTTTGGATCCCCACCTTAAAAAAATAAAAAAAATGATTTGGAATAATGGTGTCTGTAAATTATTATCCGCAGTTGAATGTTTCAAAAGTGGAAAATATGGGAAATATGAAAATTTATGTCCTAGGGGGGTGAATCATAAAGAAAATAAAAAAGTTTCCTAGAGTAATTATTTCACTTTATATGATGAAGAGATGACAAATGATATGTGAAAGGAATGTGGTATTAAGGAATTGAAATATCAATCAAATTTAATGATTTAACAATTAATTAAAATGATTAATATTATTTTGTATTTTTATTCAATATAAATTTTATCAATGATTATATGGTTATAATAATCATTTGATATATAAGTACTACACTATAAATACTTCTTCTTATTGATTTGGAAGTATGTGTTGAATAATACCAATAACTAAGAGAAGTGTCTCTTTTGTAAGTTGGTCTTTAGAAAAACACATGGTTAGGGGATGATAAACCCATATGTATTCCTGTTGTAGATATAACAATGAAAAGGGTATTTTATGGGATAGTATTGTTGACCATAAAATTGGTTAGTGATTTGACAGTTTATATTATTTTTCTTGTGTTCAGAACATGTTTGGACTTACAAAATATATTGAAAAATAAGAGATTTTATATTCGAAATAAAAAAAAATATCAATAAGGATTTATGGTGATAAAGGTATGCTTATATTTTTTATAATATAATAATAGATATATTATGTTATTTTGGGATTCTATTTCTATGTTTTTCATCGAAATTTATTGACATTCCCTATAAATATTTGGACCGTGAATTTGGATAGATATATTTTTGGATGATTCTTAAGGATAACTACTTATTGAATGGATTAAGTTTAAATTCCAATTTTATTATTTTAGTATAAACTAGGATTTATTTAAATAGATACCATGTGATATAAATTATTATTTTGGAAAAAGGAATAATTATTGATATGTGGATTATTTTATAAAAGTACATCAGGTATTTTTTTTCTTGAATGTCCATCTCCAGGTGTCTGAAATGAAGTGGATATAGAAAAAAGCACAAATAAAGGATGATATTATGCTCATTACTTGGAAATAAAGTAGGTATGTATAATTTATTAAGTTCCTATATAGATATTAAAATAATTAATTAACTCTAGGAAATATATTTGGGATAAAAACTATTATTTATTTAATTTCTGTACTATGAAATCAATGGTATTTTAACAAATCACAAATTTATGGTGTTGTAATATTATAAAATCAAAGGAAAATGATCTCTATCATTAAACATATGATATTGATATTCATATTTAATTTTAATGTCCATTTTTTCACTTCCCAATAATTTTCTCATATATGGAAGCATACTTTTACAATGACCTTCACATTTTATTTCAATCTATTTACATGATGGTTTTATCAACCACTTTTACAATGTGGGATTTCAAAAATGTTATTTTAAACTAATAAAATCATGATTACCAATCAAAATTTTAAATTTTCAAGATGAAATTAATTGATGTAGGGGAGAATATAATACCCTAATATTGTATGATATTTCTCTTTTTAGATTTATTATATTCAATGGATTATTTTATATTAATATCCAATCATAAATAATATAATTTATTTGTGATAGTTATAACTAAGTCCTTAAAGTGAAAGGAATGAGTTATATTAAATAAATTATAAAAACATAGTTTACACATGTTTATAAAATTCAATTCATTGGTTACCAATTTAATTTAAATGAAAATAAAAAAAATTGAACATAAATAATATGTTTTAATAAAAAAATATTTTTATAGGAAAAAATATTTTTATCACAATGAATTAAATTAATCAATATTAATGAAATATCATAATAAAATTTATATTTTATACAATCAATAAAATGTATTTAAAATATTCCAATAATATTGACAATCTTATGATAAGAATAAGTCATATCTGAAGCTAAAAAATATCATGATTCTAAAAGAAATTTTTTCCTACATTTAATAGTGCCTATTTTTTAAAAATAAATTTAAAAAATTCATCAAATTTTATTTTAACAAATAATAATAATTTATTTAATCACAAGTTATAAAATATTTTATGTTTAATATTTTTTATTTTTCTCAGTTGTTTCAGTTTTTGAAGAATAGTAAAAAATTAAATTTTTTTTCAAATACAATGTCTTTTGTAATATCATAAAAACATTAGTATGATATAAAAATTTATTAAATTTATATAAATACTTATGTATTATAATATAATACAAATATCATACAAAAAATTAATAACATATAAATTATAATTTTTTCATCATAATTATAAGAATCAACTTTTGGGTTGATACATCACTTTGGAAGCACTAGAAAACTAAAATTTGGGTCCTTATATATAACAATTTATATATAAAAAGTATTTTCATTACATTTTTTATTAAATATAATTCATAAATGATAATTTTTTTAAATTTATTTTGGAATTTAAAAAATATATAAAAAGAATATTATCAAAATGGTTTTTCAATGCTTGCGTAATGTTAGAAAAGTCAAATAATCAAATTAAATTTGTTTACCTGAGATGGATATGGGTAAATTTATATAATGAATGAATATCAAGGATTATATTGAAATTGTTTAATTTATTTTAATGAAATTATAATATTATTATTATTTATAAATCATATAATTAAATTTCATGCTTATTTAATGCTAATGCATTGCTTTTGCAAGTAGAAGAAAAATTATTTTGATGAATTAAATTAAAACTCTCTGAAGCATTAAATGAAAAAAATAAAATAAATACTATTTAATGAGTAATCATCAAAAATGGGAATCCATGGGTCAAATTTGGATGTTTTTTGATCTGAATGGTAAACATTAAGATATTTGTAGTGTTTTATTTTAGGAAAAGTCAAAATGTTCACAAATTGGTTTTCAATAAGTATAATATTTTTAATATATGATTTTACAGAAGACATTTTGATCAATAAATTGTATTTATAAATATAACATTTTCATATTCGTAACTATAATTTATACTAAATTTTTTAATGTGGAAAAGTACCTTAAATTCATAAGAAATGATGATGTAATAATTATTAAATTAACCGGTAAATCTAATAAATTACCTGAAAAACTATGAAAATAAATATAGTATAAGATATTTTAGGTGATAAAACAATTTAATATAAGAATATGAAATATTGGTGTTGTATTTAAATTTTTCGTTTGAATATATCTTTTTTATTGATATTATTAATGTCAATGTAATGAATAATATCAACTATGAAAACATTGATATTTCATGAATATTAATTTTTTTTAAATTATTTAAAAATAATAAATATATTTAATAAGAAAAAATGGGATTATATATGTCCTAAATTATCTTCTCTTATTCATTTATAGTTCATTTTAAGGTATTTATCTCTTTAATATTCTTATTAAATTTAAATATTTTCAGACATTCAGATAGTGCTCCAGACCTCAATTATAAAAGTGAACCTACTCCCTCACTTCATAATAACACATTAATCCATATATAACGACCAAAACTATACCATTTCAATTAATAAAATCTATATATATTTTTTTTATGATCTCTTCTTCAAAAATTACAAACCTTAAATCCCTAAAGAAGAGGACTAAAGGAAGCCCACTGAAGAAGAGGTAATTATGTTTACCAACTCAATCACTGTTCACTCCTTCTTCTACTCCAACATCATGAATTTATTACATTTTAATGTAATAACTACAATATTACATATATTTTTAGATGTTATTATGATTATGTTATTACCATATTCCGTCTTTTACCCCTCCTAAAAAAATCAAAGGACTGGGCCTGCATACGTATGGCTAGCCATCTCCACACCATGGTGTAATTTATTTTTCCTCAAAATACTACAAGGATGGATATAATGATTGAAATATTGGAAATATAAGTTACTTATGAAACGAGTTGGAATCTATAAAATTAATATAACACCCAGTTCATTACCATTTCACTAATTAGTAGAATGATATCGTCACACATGCGTACATATGATCTAATATCTCCAAGATGCGATGAAATTAATTTTACATGTTTAAAATTAATCAATTGTTATAAAACTATGTTAAATTATCAGGAATTATTTCAATTAAATTAATATAATTATTTATTAGAGGGATATATATCCAATTAAAATTAAATAGGACATTCATGATAAACCATACATGCAATAACAATTCTATTGACACCCAAAACAACAAAATATTATAAACCTAATGGTAATAAAATTATATTATGAGATCACATCTAATATCATAAATATGAATATTGTTTTGGAAAAAATTAAAAAATTCTTTAATGTATAGAAAAAGCATTTAAATAAAATTCAACTAAAGTAAAGTATAATGAAAGGGGTTTTCTCATCTCACTTTTTGTTATGCGAGATATGACTTATTCACCATTTTTTATTAGATTACTGACCCATTGATATATCATACCATGAATCTATTCATCTTCATGGTACTAAATATTTTATTTTATTATTATTAATTTTATAAGGAATATTATTTGACCAATTATATGTTGTTATGAGATTATTTTGACTATATTTCCATTCATTACGTTAAAATTTTACTTCATTGATTATGTCCTGATAGGATTATGTGTGAAATGAATTTTGATTAAATTATATGGCATTTAAAATTGTTTTATCTCTATTAAAGTTGATATAGATAATTTATTGAAATGAATAATGCTCACTTAAATTATATGATCTTTGTGAGGGACTTCATCACAATTTTTATTCATTGACTCAAATTCTTATGTTATTCACCTATATTATTAAATTATGTGTATTTAATTTATACATTACATGTTATATCATAAAATTATTTATTTCCATGATAGTTTATGTTTTTATAATTGACATTCTTTCATGGGGGACATCACTTGTCCAAATCAAATGGGTTTCTACCCATACATTTAAACAGTATCAAGGATAGATCATGATATTAACTATACTAAGAATAGATCTTGATAGTTCATGGGTTTATATCGAAAAAATTAAAATAGAAAGAGGATTGATCTTGAGAGTAACTATCTAAGGGATATATCTTGATAGTTCAATTATCTGTCTTTGAGAAATCAATAATTATTATTATTCCATGGGATTAATCGATTAGATAGATTATCTATGATCATGTTCTGGGATCATGTGATTATGTTTATGAAATTACTTGATCATATGTTATTCCTTCTATATAATGCTCATGTTATTGATTAATGGAATTAGTACACCATTATATACCATTCCTCATTGATTATTTTATATATTCATGATAGAGTTTACTATACGTCATCCTTAAAAATAATCGAATATCACCCTTGTTTTGTTTCCTTTCCCCAGGGTTTTAAGAAAAGATCATTGAATAAGTTTTCAAGGTTGCAGTTATTTATTTATTGTTATGTATTTTCTTTTATTTTATTTTCCTGATGTAAAAAAAGTTTCATGTATATATATAGTTTTCAAAAACTAATAAAACATTTTCACATTTATAATTTGAATCTTGTATCTATTCAAATTTATTAATGTAATGCATGAGCTCTTTATTACTGGATTTTTGGTATTTACATGGTGGATGTCTAAATTATTTCAATAATCTAGAGGCCTCTCCCCTACATAAAAATCAATGAGAACAAAGGATTTTAAAGTATAGTACCTTATTTCGTGGAGCTATAACTTCAATAAGTTTTTTGAGAATTCTCTCCAACTCAATATGATCTTCAAAAATCTTATTTTGGTTGTCAAATTTTGTGCTCCTATAAATATTTTTTATGGAAATTATTTTTGGGAATTAATAGTTTTGGAGTGGTTGGGAATCCATTAAATATATAATAATTTTAATAGTTTTATTTCAATTATTCATAAATTACATATAGTATGACGCATTAAAATAATCATTATTGGATATTTGAATGGGAATTGATGTCACTAATGTTATTTATGTATATTTAATAATTCATGCGGTAAATTAATTTCATTCTTAATTAGGTATCATGGGATTGTTGTGTATTATTAATAGAGGATTGTGGGAGTACTAATAGAGAGAACAATTGTGCATCATAATGGTTTGAATGATATTTTCCAAGAACAAGACTCTTCCATCCTAATTATTCTATTCAACTCAAGGCATCCCCTCATTCATAGTGACTATCACTAATATGGGAGGATTTCATGTTCTATTATATGAAAATAGTTTTTTTACATCATATTTAAAGGGTAATCAATGTCATTAATAATATTCTTTCACTTCATGGTGTTGGGAATATATGTTGTAAGAATTTGTTGGATACATTGGAGTATGGTGAGTAGAATTTATTCCTTGGAATTTTTAAATATTTATATTTTTGTTAAATTTAGTATTTGTGCCCCATAATTTTTCTCTTGGAAATATATTATTAATATTATTTTCATGTGAGGTTATATGAGTATATAATTCAAAGATAGATTTTATTGAAAATTGTCCCAGTCCAGCCATAGTTACAAAGATCCATAGTTTTCTTTGTTTGAATGGATATTATCATCTCTCTATGAAAAATTTCCCTTGACTATATAATCCACTCCCCTTTTTAACTGTGTAACACCCCAAACATCCACGGTATGCTTCTCTTTGAATAATACAGTAGCGTGTGTTGTAAAAAACTTCGAGTTCTAACACACACCACAACCAATCAAACTAGCTGTTATGAATTGTAATACCCACTTTTTGAAATTTTATAAATTGTATCTATCAAAATGGACATCATTTTTGGATTCGGAATATTGAAATTAGCTTAGGGTGAATTTTTGGTACTTTTTATATAACTTTCATATTTTAATGAATTGTGAAAATGACTAAATTTTATTTAAAAACAACTTTTTTAATCGAAATACTTAATAGTGATAGATTATGAATTTGAGTGATTTTAAAGTATATTTAGAATATATTTTTTCCATTTTATTTAATTTTTTTCATTGAACATAATTTAACATTTAAACTAGAAATAAGAAAGTGCCAATCTTTTGATACTTATTATTTCTTAAAAACACGTTTTTTGTTTTCACAGCATGAATTAATTTTAAATTACTTTTTTCCACTTCTATGTTTTGAATTTATAAAAATGGATTCCATACATAGAATCAGGAGATCCAAATTGTGTAAATATTTAACTTTTATTTTTAGATATTTTGAATAATTACTTCGGTAAATATTTTATTTACCAAGGTTAAAGGGTAAATCCGGTAAAGAAGGGTAACAAAATAATATTATAATAATAATAAATTACCCTAAAATATGTCATAACCCTATGTTTTGATACATTTCCGACCATGGACATCTTTGGGTCTATTTTGGGACCCCATGGATTCACATTTAAGTGATAATGACACTTTATATTAATTATGTTAAAGCAAATTCAAAAATGACATAAACATATATCTTTTAGAAAATCAATTTTTACATAGGGTTATATATGTTATATTTTCGAATATATATATTAATTGTAAATATAAAAAGATTTATTAGATAATTGTATTTTTTTTATAATTTTTAGACAATGAATATTTAAATTTATTTATGACACAATAATGATGGAGTATTTTCTTTATTAATGAATGAATAAAATAACTGGTATTATTAATGTTCAAATTAAAATAATTCAAAATTTTTGATGACATACACAAATTTTATTGGTTAATATGAAATGTTAGGAATTATTAAATGAATTTTTTTATAATTAATAAAGTTTTTAAGACTTTAACAAAAATAAATTATTAAATATTGTCAAAATTGACATAAAGGAGTTTTTAAAAAAAACTATTATATTATTAATTGATATTATATTCCTAAAAATATATGGTTCGGCCAAAGGACTTATATAATGATAGGTGTATTATTAATGGACCACTTGGGGTTCTCTTGGGAGTTTTTTATGTTTATTGACTACATTATATAAAAATACAAAGAGACATGGTAAATGTCAAACTATTTAACTAGGAGTTAAATAAAAAAGATAAAGTTAATATAGTGACCCAAACCTATCTAAAACATATTGGTTGAGTGTTTTTTGACCTATCCCCACCTTAAACGTTTAATAATACACTTTGGAGCCATTAGAAACCGAATACGAATTTATTATAAAATAATAGTTCTAGATTTTTCTAAGGTGCCCCCCACCCCTCTAATAAAAGGTCACTCCACATTCTAACTAATTCACATCTTTAAAGCATTTTGGCTCAGCCAAAACCTGCCCAAATATTCTCTAAACGCCCCTCAATTCAACCTAGAGGCCTTATTTTGATCAGAAATCCATCCTAATGAGCCCTTTTGATCAAATCAATTTGAAGAACATGAAGAAGAGGTAATGTTTTCACCACCCTTTTTCATGTTCCTTTCTTCTTCAACCTCTTATTTATTTGTTATTTCCATTATAAAATAATAAATTCAGTATCTTCTATATACCGTAATGTTATTATAAATATGGTACAACCATATTCGTAATTATATCCATCCTTTGAATGATATGTCACCATACGTGCGTACGTACGGCATACCGTCTCTACGTCGTGGGGTAATTGTTATTCAAAACATTATTATTTGGATGGGTAAGATAATAATCTGTAATTGATTTAAATAATAAATATAAAATGATAATGACTCTGTATATATGGTATACCATCCAATTATATATTATTTTAATATCGAAAGAATGATATTGTCGCTCGTGCGTACGTACGGACTACCGTCTCCACGAACGTGATGAGATTCATTCTCCATCGTATACATAAATTCTAATTATCATTTGAGGATTAAAAATAATGTTTAAGGACTTGATATAATTCTGTATATGAATAAGATAAAACCTATCCATTACAAACACACCTTATGTAACCAAACATATAAAAGAAAATGAGTATGTTAACACCCGAAACAATGATAATAATAAGATATTGTTAACAAATAAATGTTAAAAGATCATATATGATATCATATTAATGTATATGATTCTTTTATAATTTAATAACAATTTTTTCACCATTATAAAAGAGGTTAACCTACCCTCAACCAAGTAAAAGTACAAGGTAAGGGTTTATTTCACAATCTCTTCATTATCCGAGGTTGTTTATACGTAATTATCTACTGGGACCTCTTTATCATCCACATCAATTTTTCGTAAAAAAGTATTTAAAATAATTCTTACTATTTTATCGAATATGGGTTAAAGTAATTTATACCCTTGTTTGAATTTTTATAAATGAATCTTTCCATCATTTTCCAAACAAGGTCCTTTTTAACCTTTTCGACAGAATTAAGGTAAGAATGTCTTTTTCTAACTTATACAGAGGGTGCGGCTATTTTCCACCATTATAAAATCTTCGAAGCTTCCCTTACATGATTATAAGAATATTTTCAAACTAAATGTTTTATTTTATAATTTTGTGACTTTTAAATGATTTCAAAAAAAGAGATATTTCTCTCAAATAATTTTGATTTCATCTATGTCAACATCCATTGATGTATTTTAAGTTTATTTGAAGTTGATTTATTATGATACATGAATTACATATTGTATTGAAGGTTTAGTAATATGTTTTACTGTGGATGTGTTATTTTTATACCATTCATGGTTTATGGAGAAATTATTGACATTTCGTATTGTAGTTTTTATGCGAATGTTTATGTTATGTTTAAACTTGTTCATATGAGGAATGAATTGGACTTAATAAGTGATGGGTGGATCCTGATATAGCTCCTCGATGCATCAGTAGGTCTCATGAGACAAACTATTGTCTTGGCACAATGCCTTGACAAAATCATATTGGTAGTCTTGGCAGAAGGCCTTGACTATGTGGTTATGAATGTTTGACTTTATGAATTCCATCGTTATAAAAGTGATTATTGATATTGAGTGTGATTATTTGACTAGTATAATATCAATGTTAATAATTAAATGGCCTTATTTCATTTTATTTCTTCCATATTATGTTGAAGTTCAAGTTTAAAAGGATTTTGTTTTAGTTATACATTGCCTTAATTGTTTATGATTATTTATGAAAGTTTCTGCTATATTGTTATCCTTACTGGGCATTTGATCTCACCCATTTCTATGATTTATTTTTCCCAAGATGTGAAGAAGTATTTTATGAATGACCTGCTGGGATAGTATGAGGGGATATGAGTCTGGAGACAATATGTTTTTGTATTTTTCACTTCATGATGTTATGTAAACTTTATGAATGTATCTAGTGATTCCAAGGCTACTGAACTAATCGTTCTTTCAAGACATGATCTTTTGTGATCATGCCATTGTTATGTATTAATGCACGGACTCTGGGTAATAAAGGTCGGGGCATTACAAACTGGGAAGGGAGCTAAGTTTTATTGTGTAGATGAATTTGATAATGATTTAAAATAACTAAAGAGAAGTATGGTTAGTGAACCTATTCTTACTCTACCATATAGTGGATAAGGGTGTATAATATATAGTGATTCATTAAAGAAAATCCCAAAATGTTTGTTCTTGAGGAATGATACAGTGATTGTAGATGAATCACAAAAAAAATTAAAGCTTATAAGAAAAATTATCCAAATAATGATTTGTACTTCTATGGGGTTATTTTCCAAATATAGGTATTGATGCACTATATATTTTGAGAAAGTTATAATATATACTAATAAGAAAATATTAAATAATACTGTAAAATAGAAATCGATTAATATTTACTATATATGATTGTAAGAGTTGATAAATATTATAAATTCTAAATACATTTCCATCCTAGGAAAGAGAACAAGGTGATAGATTCACTAAGAAAAATAACAATGGTATATTATATATGAAGAGGATCTAAAAAATATAATAATTTGATATTTGAATTGATGGATTATGAAATCTCAAAAGGAAGTGTAGAAATATTATCCTTGTCAATTGGTTTCTTAACTATCTATCAATGTTAATATTAAGGCTCTGAAGAAGGAAGTGGCGGAATAATAAAATAAGGTTAGAACTTTTACATAGTTAACCCTTGATTATCTGAGAATGATAAGGTTCAAAACTATGTATTTTTTCTATCTGTTGAATATTTTTAGTACTTATTAGATAAGGCTCAAAATTCATCATTACATATTAATATTATAAGTAAAGTTATGTATATAGATCTAATGGATTATTTCTAGTGAGGCAACATGACGAGTGATATTTTTTTCTCAATGCTTAGTATGTAATAATGGTAATTCTATGATTAATATATATAATGTTATTTTACATCCATTACCCAAACCAAAATGAAAATGAGAAAAAATCACTATGGGAATTGTTTTCAGACTCTCAAATACATATGAGGGTCATAATTCCATTTGGGTTACAGTTGATCACCTTAAAAAGTCCCCACACATAATTTTCATTAGATAATATTTCTCATATGATGATATTTAAAAAATATAAATTAAATAATTGGTAAGGTAATATCGAGTAAAATATTCAATTTTCTGTAATGGGAATGCAACATTGATCTCAAATATTTAGAGATGACTTCAGTTGGATTTGGAT
This sequence comes from Viscum album, assembly GCA_963277665.1. NCBI lineage: Eukaryota > Viridiplantae > Streptophyta > Magnoliopsida > Santalales > Viscaceae > Viscum > Viscum album. The sequence continues at coordinate 1,808,096,584 of OY728152.1, read as the reverse complement.
ATATAGTTGATTTTTAGAAATGTGCATCACCATAAAAAATAATAACAATTTGAGATAACCATTTAAAACCTAATAGATATATAGAGATGTCATTCTATGGAATTCAATTTTTTTTTGGGATAGTCCCCTTAATTTGTTCAAGTTCTATTTGAATAATTTCTTTCACTCAAGGATTCAAATGGATCCTTATGAGAACTCAAATGGAATGAAATGTAGAACTATATCCTTCAAGTATAATGTTTATGAAATAATGATATTGAGACATTTTCTAGTTGAGAAAATAAAAGAGAAATTTCAATCCACTCAAAATCATAGCAAGGTAGCTTAGAGTAGAAAAAAAAAAGATAAGATGAAAATAAACAACATGATCAAGAATTTGTAATTTATGGGATTTTTTTTAATTTATCTATGGAAATTTTATTATATTAGGACAGAAGATAACTAATGGAGCTATGTATACTGTCCCCTTCAATATTATTAATTGAGTATATATGATAGCTTATCACATGTCCCTTCCAACAAACCTCTCTCAATTTTATGATTTGTTCCATACATCAGTCTTAAAGAATTGCATACATCATCCTTCTAATGTATTTAAATAATAGGTTTTTTCATTGGATAATAATCATTTCTATGAGGAATATCCAGTAGAAATTATGTATCATTGATATAAATTCCTAAATAATAATATCCCTCAGCTAGATAAAGTTCCCTAGAGAAATTATAAATTTAAAAAAAATTATGGGAACCTAATGGTGTGATAAAACAAAGTTATCATCATTTTATTTTACCATATTGATCTATTATTGAGGGAAAAATTTGTTTAAATTGTGGTACAATGTAACCCCTTTTGATTTTATTGAATATTTATCTCAATTAATTAATTTTGTGATAGCTTGTGATACACGCAACACCAATTCCAAATGACCCATAATATAGTATGTCATTATAATCTATTTATTAAATTTTTGGGTATAAATATGATTAACTAATTCAGGAAAAATCTTTTTTCTACACATGTTTAATTTTTTTCCTATAATGTATTTATAAGGTAAAAAATGAAATAATTTGAGAGTATAGGAGATGTTTTCTAAAAAATAGTTTTTATTTGTGAAATGTATTTTGATATTCATTAATTTAATTAATCACTATTGGTGAAAGATTTTAATTATATATATATATATATATTATTTCCAATTGGGGATTTAACATTAATAAAACATTTTTACTATGCATGTGATAAGAATAAATGTAATTTTATTCTGAGAAACATTATTTTTCATTAAAAATGTTTTCACCAATTTTTTTGAAATTATTTTAAAGTAATGTATTCTTATTTTAGTTATGGAATATGAAAATTTTTTTTCCATATTTTCTATTTTCAGGTTTACATTTGGTAGATAATAGCTTTTTATTTTTACACATTATGAATTGTAACCACAGTAAAATTTGTCACCTCAATAATGGGTAAATCAGGTTAATCATTGATAAAACTAAGGGTCAAAGTCTAAATTTTATCGTCTAAAGTATTATTATATAAAGGAAATTTTAAACATATCATTATGGGATGGAAATTTTAAAATTTTAGAGATAATTTTCCATGAAAATTGAACATATAATATTTAATCAAAATAATGTTACAATGTGTAACTCTCTTAGATTAGAATAAATCTTACGTGTACACATTGTGAAAAAATAATGTTATGAATAAAAATTAATGTTAATGTTGGGACTAATGAAATTTTATTCCGAATGATAATTTATATGTTGTTTTTAGGGAATAAATTATTACCTTAACCATATGTTCAATGATAATACAATGTTTATTCAATTGATTAAAAAATAAACTATTTTAAAAATATTAAAAGAGAAATAAATAGAGTGATTTATAGTATCCCATGATTGTTTTTGATAAATATTACATAATATTGATTTTAAAATTTGATTGTAATAAAATTTCAACTTGGTATTGGTTCCTTTAATGTCAAAATAAATTAATTGTTCCAAAAGCGGCATTAATGATATTTTATACTAAATAATTTTTTTAAATTATATAAATTTAACAAAATATCATGTTCACCAATTTCAATAAAATTTTGAATAAAAAATCATCCATGGTCCATTTATTAGTCAATTTTTTATTTATTAAAACAATTTTAATGACTTATAGTAAAAAAATTTGATACATTAGTTAATTTAAAAAATAATTAACGAAGGAGTTGTAAAAAATATATAGTTTAAAATGAAACCAATACGTATATAAATTTCATTGGATGATGAAATTTCAACCCTATAAAATTTTTCATCAAATATATATCCATTTTGAATAATTTTTATTGATAATGACTTTATTATATTTTAATCTATATATAAATTCCCTGTGTGTCATTTCCATCCCTTATAAAGGGATACCACACTTTCCTCTTTCTAACATTAATTTAAACTATTATTGACCAAACCCGGATAAATTTTCTTATAAAATACCTTATAAATGTTATATAGGTCATATTATTCCCAAATTACCATCCCTTGGATTCAAAATAAGATATCTAAAATGGATATTTTGTTGAATAGTTAATCTCCATAAACAATCCCTTTCTGTCTATTTCCTATTTTTCAACTCGACACATATTATATTTAATATGAAATAATGACATAAATTTAATTAATATAATATAATGTTATTAGGATTTTTAAATCACCATTATTCACCATATTTCCAATCCAATGGGAAGTGAATGTATTTGTTGTGCATACATACAACTTATCATTTTCACATAGCGATACAATTCATTTTCCATCACCATATTTAATGTATGTTTATTATAATGGGATTAATTTTTATAGATGATACATATGAGAAATATATAATCATGATACCACATCTATATTTTAACCATACATTCCATTGAAAAGTGATAACATCACTCATTCATATATTTTCACTACCACCTCTATAAAGGGTTGGGATTTATTTCACTTCTATTTTTTATGGATGAAAATATGGATAAATTTAATAAAAATAATATATATATAGATATGAAAAAATAATGATTCTATAATGGTTACTAATTTTTTACCTTTCTATGGTTCTATCCATTAGGAAGTGAAAACATCGTTCTTGCATTTGTATTGCCTACCGTCTACATATACAATGTAATTCATTTTTCAATATCTACATTTTATGAATGGTTATAATTATTTATATAATTAATATAAATTATTTTATAGCATAATTATAATTATTAATATAATTTAACCATGGTAAAATTAAAATTACTAGATATTTTGAACAAAAATTTAGATGACGATAGAAATAGTTAACATGTGAAAATGAAATATTTTACAAGTTATTATTTATCAAAGGGAATAAGAATATTATTAGGGGATCATATATGATATTATAAGTATTTAAATTATTATGTAATATAATAATAATAAATTTATGTTTTGTTTTAATGAGGTTATATTTCTTTTTAATGAATTGGAACTTGAGCTATGATATTTTTAGCTCATTTTTACTTCTTCAAAATACATTCCATATTCAACATAAGTTACCTTTATATGGTTCATATATTTCCAAAGACTAAATTTTATAATTATTATCATAAAAATTATTTGATATACACTTACATATCAAGTTATTTCTTTTATGGTACTTATGATTCAAAAGTTACCAAAGTGGTAAGGGTTTAATGTTACAATCTCATTGTTTGTCAAGATTGTTTAAGATTAAGATTATAAGGTCACAATTTCACGATATACCACTCACATTTATTATCCTATAATTTTTTATAATACATTTCATTATTTTATTTGTCTCCCTTTAATAATGGATTATAGACAAATAATGTTTTTATGATAATTGATATTATTTTTCTCTTCAGTCAAAAAACTATTTTCTTCCCTGATCATGATTTCTAAAAAAAGATTCAAAAATGTTTTTACTATTATCTAATGATTTATAAAATAAATTTTACCCATGTTGGATTTTTTTAAAATACTTTAAAAGGAATCTAATTTTCATATTCCAAATGATATACTATTAAATTTTAACCTACAATATAAATGGAATCATTATTTTAACATATATGGAAGGATAAAAATTTCCCTACATCTTGACCACTCAATGATATGAAGATTGAAACATATTTTTTTAATTATATTTTTAAGTAAAGTTTTTTCATTAAAAATTTGGAAATATTTAGTTTTTAGATATGTGACTTTAAATTTAAAATTTTATTTTCTTCATGAAATGTCCATTTGATATTTTAAATGGATTTCTCATCAAATATGACATCCTATTATGTTATATAATCATTAATGTGGATATTATCTAGTGATACCATCCCTAATTTTTCTTTTTATATTTTACTATTAAGATGAAAATATTTTTATGAAAATCATTCTAGTTACAAAGGTTATGTGATGACTACTTGATGAAATATTTATAAAACTCATTTCTTTAATATGAGTTATTCTTGATGAAAAATATTTAAACATAATTTATTGTGAATTTGTTATAATATGATGCATGTATTTTGGTCTATATTTTTATAATTATTTAAAGTATGGGACTTGAATTACATGTCCCTCTAATGCGTTTCATAATTATTAGTATCTCATGGGGTAAAAATCACTCAAATATGGATATAACCCATTTTATTAATAGACTCTATCCACTATGATAAACATGATAGTATACCATGACTACTATGATGGTTTGAGGAGTGAACCCAATAAAAATGATATTATTGGATTTGATCCATGACTAATATAGTATTGATTTTCTATACTTATGTGTATGAAAAAAAATTTGTATTATGCCAATGTTCTACTCTTATAGATCTTGTTCTTTGATTCCTATAGGATTATTGTCTTATAATATTTCATTCATTTTCCATTACTTAAGATAAAAATCTATGATATTGAAAACTTATTTTTTCAAATTTTATGGTCATGTTATCCTATCCTTATTCTCATTTTATCTTGATAGAAACCTTTTTTACCCATGCTGAGCATCTGAGAACGATATTTATTATATTTCATTTCCCATGGTTTTAAGGAAATATATTATTTGTTATATGTATAAGAATATTTCAAGTTATATTAAACTTATTGGGGGATAATGTAGTTCACTTTTGAACAAATTTTTTTTGTGTCCATCTTTCAAAAGGACATGACCAACACAATTATGGTGTGAATTATTTTTTATGTAATAAATATTCATATATTAATATGTGATATCTATGTATGAAATGAATGGGTCTTTGTATCACCATTATTGTATTGTTTTTGAAGAACAACATGAAAGAACTGTCATCATTTTCCTCTTATTCTATAAAACTGATTATAGTTCACAATTTTTTTGAACAAACAAAACTACATAGAGTTTCATTAATCTTTTAAAATTTATGAACAAGTTAGATAATTCAATTTTTCTTTTTCAGCATATGTAAATAGAATGGGAAAATACCTGATCTTACTCCTCCACCATCATATTATTTTTTCTGGGATACTCAAAATTATAGTTTTATATTCTTATCACCTATTTCATCATCCTCTTCTTCATCCATGAAAGAAATATACATTGGTCCTTAGTATTTATATTCAACTAATTGAATTTATAATGATAGTAATAGAGTCATTTTTTCATTTTCATGACACCAAAATATTTTTTATTTCAATCATAGTGTTGAAACATTATCACAATACCTTCCTTTATGTTGTATAAGAATATAAATAATAACAAATAGTTTCTATATTGGTGACTTATTCACATGTTATTATTATTTATATTTTCTTCCACTAGATCAAAAATCATTTTCCATTATTATTATCATTTAATGTTCCTAGAGTGTTGATACTAAAAACTCCCATTATTATAGAAATTATTTCAAAATAGTATTAACTGTAGTTAATAACTATATTTTAATAAATTGTAATTGATAAGGTCCAATCTTTCCCAAAACTGTATCCCTTATTCAATTATAAATTTCATGAATATATTACAATAGTGTTCAATAAACCTTCTTCATTTTCATCTTCAGATACTTCCCAATAATTATTTATTCATAACTCTATAAAATTAGCTTCACATTTATTAGTTTTCATGTAAAAATGAACAACCTTTGTGTAGTCATGGGACCAATATCATGACACAGAGCTCATAATACATCTACATTTTCATTCATAAGAAACATCTCAGGAATTAATTTTTTTCTTTATGTCTTCATATATCACAACCTAAATTGATGAATTGTGATTGTCATTTCAATTATTATCATCTTACATGACATATCATGGATTTCTCTCCTTATCAAATATCTATCAGGAATTCATTTAAATATATATTTATATTACATATATTTATATATTAAAATTATAATGTATAGATATTTCTAAACATATATAACATGTCTATATTTGTATACATGGTCTAATAAAAAATATAGATTCAATCTCATTCAAGGTTCATTCGTATATGAAACAAATTATTGGGGACTATAGATTCATTTACAATGAAAAACTCAAAAGTAGATATTTTCATACATAGTCACATATTCACATATCAAATTCATCTATATGTGGAATTCTATATGCATATATTTCGTTGCAATGAGTTCATATATAGCTTAACATATGTTTATCTAAACGTATTCAAAAAATATTTATAAAAATTATTTTCTTCACTTTTTTGTCTTATTCGTTCTTTCATTATTCATCTTTGAAACTCTTTATAGAAACCATGAAAACCATTATCATAATTTTTTATCTTTTTTATGAACAAATCATTTGTATTTTACTAAATTTAATATCCTCGTTTATTTAATTAGATTACACATTCACTTCATCATGTCATTCATTTATGGTAGCTTCAATTTCAATGTAAATCTCATGATCACACACACACTCACACTCACACATATATATATTCACTTATTAAATCTATGAATCCTCTACATTTTATACATGTTGTAAACGTTCTATGAATTTTCATGAACTTCTATTCTTTTCGAAGGTTTCACATCATATGGATGCATCCATGCATCGAAAGGGGTTTCAATTAATGTATGATCCTCTCCACATAAACTTATTTCATAGAAGATTTATTTCATTGAATCTTAATTCCATGGAATATCAATTCCATGAAATCTGATTTCCCCAACATATCTATTATACTGAATCTCCATTCTATATAATCTCATGTTCATGGAAGTTCCAATCTACCAAATCTCTTTTTATAGAATCTCTATTCCATTAAAACTCCATTCCATGGAAGTTTATATTCATTTTTCATACCTAACATGGATTGATTTTCCCATCTCACCAAAAAAATTATTCTGAAAATATTCAAATTCAAAACACTATTCATTCATATGAGAAGTGAAAAACCCCTAAACCAATATCCAAAGATGTTTTGAAGATATAATTACATAACATGAAGCCACAAAAATCTTGTGAAATTATCAGCAACTAATAATATTTTCATATTCAGTTCCACAATATTGATATTCGTTTGAAAAAAATTACAAATAACACAGAGTGGGCTCAATAATTTCTACCTTTATATATTTTGGAAACATATTTACTATGAATTGTCAATATTGTGATAAATTAATTATATCTCTTTCATTTATTTCACATTATATCCCCCTAATTGATAAGAAACATAATTCACATGGGAATGGGGTATCGATTATTATATAAGCAATGTGCTGTCAACAAACCCACTCTTACTATACTTGATTCATGCTTTGTGTAGAAAACAAGGGAGTTTTATTTAGACAATAAGGCTTTCAATTATCAACTATACATGATATAATATTAAATAATAACAGTTAAAATTTCAAAAAATCTATCCAAATATTTCAATAATGGATAAAAATTATAATAAAAATCATTTATAGATAAATCAAACTAAATTTCCATCACTCAATTCAAAAAATATTTCAAAAATATTCAATCAGAAAGAAGAAATAATTTTATTGTAAAGATCATTAATCATTTAGAAAAAAAATTTATTTTATTCTATTTATTTAAATTGAATTTCACAAAATTATACAATTATTTTCTTTCAAGTTACATAAATGGTAGATTTATTAAGGCTAAATACAATTTCAATGACATTATCTCTAAAACCAGTTCTGAATAATAATATTTTCCTGAAATAATAATTTTGGAGACATATTCATCCTTATAGAGTTTGATATCATCAAAATAAACATCACATGACAGTTAATGTAGTGAATTAAGAAAACTGATTTTATTCATTTGTTTGACCAAATTTGAAAACCTCCATATTATAATGAAGGATGATCTTACATAAATGAATGTTAAGTATAATACCAATTTTAAGGTCAAACATGATGGAATCCTCATCAATTTCCTATTAGGTTTTATCAAAAAACAATTAATACATATTCATAAAAGATGAACCATAAGTGAATTTTTCAAAATATAAATTGAGAGAACAATATTATATTGTTACATACTTATCTGGGTTTTCCAGAATTGAATGTTATAACTTCTACTCAGGTTCTCCCCTATAGATCTTGATTCTACTTCAATTACTTGCATTATAAGAACCAATATGACAAATATAGGTTAATGGAATTGTGTTCCTCATCCAACCATTCAATTTTAATAACATGTTTGATAAAATTGTATCAACCATGGTTCTCCATTTCTTCTACTCTTCATGAATTTACATGTGAAGATAAATTATGATATATCTTGTAGTGAATGGATCACATCACTTATTAAATTTATTTTTGTGTGAAATTTTTAACAAAAAGCATAATTAAGATACTAGTTTCATTAGTGAAACTTTTATCTTCGCTAGGAACTATTATATCATTTGAATTATAAAAATTAAATTTTTAGAAGTATGTATAACAATGTTTCACCTCACACCCAAAAATAATTTATCAATATATATTAGTTTTTTGAAAACATATCATTAAAATAAAAATATTCAAATTAAGTATTCTACTTCCTTTTAGTACTATATAAGTTTATGCATCTAATAAATTTCATTATTTCTCCAAATTTGAAAAAAAGATTACTAGAAAATCATTGGAATCATTTATAGTTGTCATAGATATTTTACATAAAATCTTATGTGTATTATTATTCATATATAACCATTTAAGTGTGACACTTCTAATGGTATTATAAGACTTGTTTTGAAACAAAAATCTGTTAAGTGTGTTATATAGGGATCTATCACCTATTCCTTTTGAAATCTCTTTAGGATAATTCATCTATTTAATATTGTCATATTTTCTTCCCAAGGTTTGTCCTTGTTTACTAGCCTAATTTTTTGATCTTCCATTATCATTTCATATAGATATATTTTTAGATGATAATGAAACTATTATATTAACCTAAATTCTATCAAAATCATATAAATATTCATGTTCTTTGAATGTATTTTAATTATATTTATTTTTCTTAATTTTTGGATATTCATTTCTACTAGGAATTTTCCCCATTTCGATGAAATTCCATTGTTCTCTTAAAATGATTGGATTGTACCAAAAATAATGTGCATAATGTTTGAATCTATTTCAACACAAGTATTTTCCCACAAACCATGATCTACATTTTTCTACTACGTTTAGTCAAAAATTCATCCAAAAATGGGATGTATTTGAGATATCATTTACCATCCATTGGGCTCTCCTTGGGAAACTGGCTTCCTTAATATATTTTAAAACCAATATATACTTTATGGTATCCTTATCATCACTTTCATTCATCCATAATTTTATATATATTCTTCAATCCATCATTATTTATAAAAGCAGATTTAGATCAATTATTTGAGATTAGAGTGTATAGTACATATTTTTCATTTATAATTGTGAATGATCCAAAAATGAATTCATAGTATTTTTTTCCTGAAGTGGGAGTTCATTTATCCTTAAAGTAATCCAAATATAATAAGTTTAAAAAATAATCATTCCTTATATTTTTAGGGAAACTTAGTATATGTATTTTCATTATTTGATAATTGGATTTCAATTTCAATAAATTTCAGATAGAATATATTATGTTGATCTAAAACCAAAATAAATCTAAATACATTAATATTCTTTATATTTTCAATCTCTTCTTAATGTATTTTGATCATCCCGTCAAAAAAAATTCAACTCACTTCCCTATATATGATGTTAACTCAAAATAAGAATTTAATAAATTAATGCTATTTTTTGATTTTCTTCATATGCATGTATATTATCTTCAATAGTCTTCTTCATCTCTTACTTCTATTTAATATGTTTGAGCCATTTTTTTTAAAATTTCGTGGAACATATTTAAATATATCAGTTTCTTAATCTTACAGAACCAACCTATTATTATATCATTATAAATATAAGAATATTTTCATGTAAAGAATTATCTATAATATTTACATTATAAAAAGAATGGTTTTTTCTTTGATTAATATTTTAGAAACTCCACCGACATGTGAAAAATTAATTCATGGGAGTCCTATGTATAATATCATTCCACCCACAATCTAATTTTTTTTAAAAATGTTTATAGTTCAACATCCTCACTTCTGATTAGTTTTCCTACTAGTGGAGAAATCAAACAATAATTTTCAAATACCATATGAATATCTGAATCCATTAATATGGAAGGTATATGCATATCTTCTGTGGAAACCAAAAACCACATATTTTTCTCTTTAAAAACCATCTCTTTCTTATTCTGTAAAATAGATTAGAGAAAATATTTCAAGTAATAAGAGTTATAAATTCATAATATTCGTTTTTCTTCCTCTATATTATATTCAAAAAGGTATTAGTGGATATAAAATCATTAACTAATATAAAAAATTCTATACTAAAAATGAACATCAATATAAAACATGAATGAAATTTCATATCATGAAAAATTGGGGAAAAATAATGTGAAATAAATAGTGTTCAACCTTCCTATGATTCAATTGATGGTTTTATATGAGGTAGAATAAAAATTGAGAGGGGTTGAATTAGTTTGGTTGTAGTTTTTCTCTAATTTAAATCTTTTTATCCATTTACATCTTGGATTAGTTAAGATCACGATTATATAAATCTATTATATTTTATTCATTCATTACCACACACATATAGTATATAAAATATTTAACAGGACCAACATTTAATAGGAAAGGCATTCCCATTTTGTAACAATGAAACTATCCTCAATCACACAATCACATTAATGAGACACCTATTATAGTAGGTCTTCCATGAAACAATCCTACACCTAAAGTGTGGTGTCATTAAATCATGTTTTGGATTGAAAAAATGACTATATATCCTTTTATAGCTTATTGAAACTAAATCTCCTTACTGGATAATTATAGTATATGCATAGAGAGTCTTCGCCTTCATTATATTCTTTGAAACATCATGTATGTCCTCCAAACAAATATAATTATATTAAATTTCATAGTGATACTTTTTTCTTCCCATTATCCTTTTAATATTATTTTTTGTAAAGTAGCGTATGCTAACTATCTTCCATATGTTATTATTATCTTGAACTAATTAAAGGTCATTTATTTCTCTATACAAACTAGACTACAGAAATCCCCCATCATCTTATAAACATCACATATAAATCAATGAGTTTTTACCTTTCGTCATCTTCATATTTAAAAATATATATAGAGTACCTCCTCCTCTTCTACTCTCTATTTAACAGTATTCTTATTCATCATCTTCTTCTTCTATTAAGTTAACTTCAACAATATATATTAGATATCTTATAAATATTTTTTCTTCCTCACCTTCCTTAGTTTATACAGTCTTTACCTTCTCATCATTCTGTGATTCAAATCATAAAATATACGATGATTGTATTTTATTTAGTTTTTCATATTCTTGAAACCAAAAATATTCCCTCTCTGAATTACTATATAGAACCACTTTCATTAAACACTCATTTTTGACCTATAATAATATATATAGTAATAAATAGTGGTAACGTCAGTTTGTAATTTACCCATTCATCTCATATACATTATCTTATATTATACCCACAATAATTTAATATATATTATTATCATTTAAAATTATTTAAGGATAAAAACTAACTTCTCAAACAATAATAAAACATATCCCCCAAATTTACCTATACTAACCTCACATAATATTTATTTTTTAATATATTGTAAGTAATGTTGATTACTCATTCTTAAAAAAACATCTTTATTTGATGATAAATTGATGACTCTCCTGTAAATGATGTTTTCGATTCTTATTTAATTGTGAAATCAAATACTCCCAAAAATTTCATCATTCATCACTCCACAAAAATCATCTTTGTATTTATTGTCTTACATTCACTAATTCATAACATTATTATAGTCATGGATCCTCCATTGAGACACAATGATCATGTTACTTCATTCGACTCACCCGAGAGTGGTAAAAGATACATTCCTTTGACAATAATGTTTTCCTGAATCATATATTAAAGTAAATTCCATGGATTATCAGTTCAATTAATTTCATATTATTTGGAATCTCCAAGATCATTTTCTTATATCAACTACAGTAATGAATTCAATTACATTTGGATTTTTATATGTATATGTATATATACATCTCTTGTTACCCAGATATTTTTATATGTCCAGTACATATACAGATTCATATATGTGGTCTAATCGAATGTGTTGATTCATTCAAATACATGCTTCATTGGTATATAGAAATTTTTTAGGGTCCATAGATTATCAAATGTAAGAAAACTTGTTCCAGGATACTCACATACATTATAACCTATTAGGGTATGTAGAATTATCTATATATGAAATTATATATGTTTATATTTTCTGACATGTATCATGTATAAAATGTATATTCATGTATCTTCACTTCTTAAAAAAATGCAATTTGAATATTATATTCTTCCCTTTTCTGCCTTAAATTTTATTCCACTCTTCATACAAGGAACTATTTTCAAGAACGATGATAATTATTATTAAGATATTAGATTATTGGAATAATAACTCACTTTTTATTAAATGAACTTAATATCTTTCTATTTATTTCCATGTTATCACTCGTAATTCTACATGCCAGCCACTCATAGTTGCTTCACATTGCTTATGAATCCCATTATCACACATCCTTCCATGTATGTCTATAGTTTCTAAATTCATTCATGTTTCTTCTCCCGTATTTTTATTTCCTTTACATTCATTTCTTATCCAAAATGATTAGTTTTTTTCTATGGTCACCTCGTGCACATACATATTCATCCAATCATGTGGAGTTTTATTCATGGAATATCCTCCATATAAAATCATATTTCATAGATTATTTCTTACCCAGAATCTATATTCCATGGAATCTATATTCCATGAAATAATTTTTCTATAGAATATCAATTACGTATAATATCCTTTTCATATAATCTATTTTCATTGAAGCTCCATTATTATAACTCTTATTTGGTTGGAATCTATATTCCAGAGAAAATCCATTCCATTGAATCTCATCTTCAAAATTCATCAAACACATGGATAAAACACCTCAAGTCATCACTAAAAACATTTTTAATCTCTATATAATTCTTGTAAACAACTCTCTTATATCATATGATATGTGATTAATAAATCTATTCTAATATTTCTTTGATGTATTTCAATGATAATCACTTTACATATATTCACAAAAAATATGGGAACATCATAACAACCTCCACGCTCTTCTTCTTCACCTCCATAATACTGACATTATCATGAAAAAAAATCCAAAAAGTGGTCTCAACACCTCCCGTCATTAGAAAAGACCTCTATATTTGGATGTATTCTCATATGATATTATATACTATACATGAAATCCCCCAAATCCCCATGCATAAATAGTGACATAGTGTATCACCTCAATTATTAGAGAAAATTTTATATCCCCTATTATATGCATATAATTGTTTAATATATTTTTATATTTCATTGAAATAATTTAACATGAGAATAAAATAATTCATCAAATTTATGAATCAAATTTACAGATTATTCTCATATAATAGTACATTACAACCCAAGTATAATAAAATAAGTATTATATACCAATGATTATGAAATACCATGGATTTTATCATCCATTAAATGTTCTTAAGTTAAAATGGGGTCATATATATAAAAGATTATTAACTTTATTTTTTTGAAATACCCTTATATTTACCATAGTGAATCATTATTAGTTGAAAGAAACCTATAATGAGAAATAAGATACTAAATAGAGAATTTTTTTTATCAAATCCTAAATGAAGAATAATGAAATTATTATTTTTATTTGAGATTCTTGAATGGAAAAAAGTTTCAGGATTTAAAGTGGGTAATATATCCATTATTTTAATGTTATAAAAATGTGCATAGTAATTGGGTATATTACCAATAAACATGTATCTAGTGTAGAATTCAAAGTATGTTGTTAATGCACATAAATTCAATATGGATTTCAAATAATGAATATTCCTATTATTTATAATATAATATAAAATAAATGAATTATTTTGGAATATAATTAATATATACTAATTCACTTGGGATAATACAACTGATTATAATTAAATTATTATAATCAAATTTAAAATTATGTTGAATTAATTAAATTAGAAAATGATTTTATTAAAAGATATTAAAATAAAATAAATAGTGATTATAAAAATAAATAAATATGATTCATAAAATAATAATGGGAATATATTGATTTGTTTTGGTTCATGGAAAAATTATATGATTTATTTAAAAAAATTAAATCAATTATTAATTATATTATTTTATTAAAAAGAAAATAACTATCATATTTAGATTATAAAATGTAATAATATTTATTTTTTTTAAATAGAAAAAAGAATAATAATTCATTAATTTATTGTCAATTGGTTATAAATGATGATAAATTCATTTAATGTTTAAAGCACATAATTTTCAATGAAAAATTTATTATATATAGATTGTAGTTTTATTTTTAATAATTAAAAATATTAATACTAAAAAATTATTTCAATGAAATTTAGTATTTATATATTCTAATATGTTAATGGAAATTCAGTTATTTGTTTTCAATTTATAGGGGAAAAAAATAAATTCACTTTTATGCATAAAAACACATTTTCAAAAAAATATTCATGCATTATGTGGTATTATATTAAAAATATTTTTTATCACATTTTTAATTTGAATATAATAAAATGGAGTTCTTATTTTGAATCATCATTTATAATTTGGGTAATGAGTTCAGTTTTATTGTTATACATTACAAATAATGTATTAAGGTTTTAGAGGAGGATTCTAGTATAAGAGAAGTTATCTAAAGGGATACTCTATTGAAGGGATTTATGGGGCACTGTAGCCCACAAAGGAAAACTATTCATACAGGAGAGGCAATATATAGAAGAATAACTCCTCCATGAAGACAAAATGATTTACAAAATCGAATTTCATATGCAAAAGAAGAATTCGTCCACTGAAGGATATACGGTCTGCAGAAGTGGAGGCATTTTTAAAGGAGAGTTGGCCCAGGAAGCACGCGTGCTACGTGGTGTTCTAAAGTTCATAGAGGTTGTAGGATATTTCACACATGAATATTTTTTAATATAACATTTTTTGGAATGGTAGATTACATCTGTAGGTAAAAGTGAGACATCAATAGAGAATCTATCTATAGTTGAGGATTATGGCTTTAATGAAATTGAATGGACATAAATGTCTATAAACTTGGTGGGGATATCTCCCATGGAAGTGTTATAGGGGGAGTCATTGGAAGTTCTCAATGGGACGTAGCAATCTATCACTATAATATTGTAAAGGTAGTGTTCCTAACACAGAGTGACTATGTCTAATCTCTTGTACTCCACATCATGTGAAGATTAGTGGATTTAGGTATGACAAACAAAATGTCAGCATATTCACCATAGACTATCCCATTGTGGTGAACTAGTTAAAATTTATGTGCTACCTCATTGAATTTGATTTTTTTACTATTCATTCTCATCCGACATGTATACCAGGTTCCTACCAATGTGAGAACAAGATCCATTATTTTTGAAGAAATATTTGACACCATGATTCACCCCTGCCCTCTCATGGTGTTCTGCGGTATTTCAATAATATTATTATACCTTTTAATTAATGATTATTTTGTAAAACAACTTTATAATCATAGTACCACAAATTATTCATGTTCTTCTTTGGACCAGTTTAACCACAAACATGAATGATTCTATTCATTTTAATTAGGGATTCTTAGTAAACTTTATTAATTTTTTTTTAGTGATAAAAAAAATAATGTTTTGTTTATTTTTATAGAATTATTATATTATTATTTTAATAATTATTAATATAACAACTCATGTTTGTTAAAAATTACCAAAACAAGCTCTTTATATTCATAATTGTTAGAAATTATGCCTGAAATACCCATAGAGTGGTCTGGGAACATCATTAATAATTACAGAGCTGTTATTATAGAATATTTTATGTTATTTATGTGCTTAAATTTCTTAAATATAATGATGATATAGAACTTCATATCAACATATACATTGAATAGTTGTAACACCTAACATCTGAAGATCAATATAAACTAAAAATAATTATTAAATTTTTGAAAAATGAATATAAAATATTAATATCAAAGGTAATAAAAATAAATAAGTTTATTAAATATAATTTGAATGAATCTATTATTATTATATTGGATATTATAGTATTTTTTAATAAGTAGGTTTCAAAGGTAATTGTCTTTCTTCAGTTGATCTCTTTTTTTTGGTTTATAACCATTCCTATTAAACTTACATTTCATATGTGTGGTACATTATATCTTTTTATTATATCATATTTTAATTTATCTTATGTTTCTATATATATTAGTTCCATTGTCATATTCCCATTATCCATTGATTCTTACCTTATAAAATATAACTTTTTAAGGTCATTCCTATGAATTTATCATCATTGAGGCATGTTTCATATTATTAACAATTTTTCCAATATATGGTGTATCTACAATACCATTTTCATCATTATATCATATTCCAATATTCCTCCATGGGAATTAAAATTATATTTCGTGATTCCTTTTTCATTAAATATTATTAATATATCACTAAATTCACATGGAGATTTCATGACACAATATTGTTTCCATTTTTAATAATAAATCATCATTAAATATAATTTTATAAATTTGTTATACTCTTCATTTTATTTATCATTTGTGTCATTTTATGTTTCTTTATAATCTGAATAAATTTCACTACCAAAATACATGTTTTGATTTATTATTAATTCACAAAGAATTTTTTATATATATAAAACAATTTACATAATATTTTTGTCAAATTTTATAACATGTTATTCCTTATGAAAAAATTAAAAAATTTATTATTTTAACGAAAAATATTTATTATATTTGATAAATCATATATTTCCATATAATTATACTCTAAATTAATTTTTATATTATATTTTAATTAATATGGGTTTCTTAATAACTATAAGATATTTCTAAAAAAATTTCACTACAATATTGTCAAATTGTTATCTTAAATAACATATTTGTTTATATTGAAATTTTATTATTTTTAAGGATACACAATTAGGACATTTTCTAGTGAAATAAATTTTATAATGAAATTATTAATATTTTGGAATTACTTGTAAAGCTGTCTTTTACATTTGTTTATGATGATATTATGGAAACCATTTTGAATATATCTCTATTATTTTCATGTGTTTTCTATCAAGTTTAACATTAAAGAAATTTTTATCTATTAAATTATTAAAAACTATTTAAAGCATTTTTTTTGGAAATATTCTTACCTGGTGTTTATATCTACAAAAATAATGGATATCATTATTTAATATATATTTTCATATAATTCAATCATTACATAAAAACTATGGAATGATTTTCATGATAAGTTTTATATTTCTTATCTTCCAGATTTTTTTCACCCATGGAAATAATCTCTTATAATATGTCATTTGAATATTCTATCAAATATTTTATCTCTCATTATACCCTTTTCCAAATCATCACCTAGTGTAATAGATAATTTTCCACTTTGATTACCATTATCTTATACGAATATTAAATATTTTCTTTACATTTTAATAATTATTGATCTCTTTCAATTTACATGACCAAATTCATTCCGATATTTTCAATAATCATTGGTGAATCGAAGAAATTGATAATCCTAGAAGAAAATAGAACTCATGATAGCGATAAAAAATCATAGTTCTTCCGGACTAAAAAACATTTAATGTTTTGTAGTGTTTATTATCAATCTCTCTCCAAATTCCATTCTTTTTCTCACATTATGAGATTTGAATTTATATATTACATGTCATTGTAAATGTAAATTATTATAAAAATTATTATTATATTGATATTTGTGTATCTTTTATATAGTAAACTATGTAATTTAAATATTTATAATTATTGAAATTTTATACATAATAAAAAAAATTATAAATAAATTGATAAAAAATTGTCTTTATTTGATTTCCCCAGTATTCATAATCTCCACCATTGAGTGGTAATGATAAACTAAATCTCAAATTATTTGTTGTTTTGATTAGTAAAACTAAAATGATCAATAAAACATCTTTCATATTCTACATGTTTTTTTAAAGAAACTGAAATATGTTTTGATAAACAAAAAAAAATATAAAAGTAAAAAAGGTAGAGTAAGGGTATGATAGAATGTATTATATCTATGGAAACAAAATTGGAACTATAATAGGAATTATTTTATCCAAAATAAAAACTAAAAATCATCATCCCACTCAGAATGTATTTTTATTAAAATTATAAACAACCAACCAAATAAAAATAAACAAAGTAAATATGCATCTTAAAAAAGTATATGTAATATAAAATAAATCCATCAGAAGATAATAACATAATAGAAAGAGGAAATATAAAAAGAAATGAAAATAATAAAGTATAAAATGTGTGAATTATCAACTGATAATATAAATACCCCTTTATAGTATATTATTAGAAAATAATGTCTAATCATGTGAAGTTTTTTATTTTAATACAATGTTTTAGTAAGATATATAGATTGAATAAAAGGTATAAACATTTTTCAAACACCAAATATTCATCAACTAAGACAATAAATACTATAATGTTCCACTTTGGGAACATATTTTAAAAAACTATTAGTAGAATGTAGCTATAGGCCAATGATTCTCATTAATCTCTTTAACTGGAAACATGACAATTGTAGAGACCCATCATTAAAAATTACATTAAATTGATATTTACATAAAGAAATAAATCTCATGGATTTTGTGGATCCTTATAGTTTATTGGGTTAGATAATTATTTTGTAGTCTTTTATAAATAAATATTACATACCAATGTGGAAACATCCACTTTGTTTTCATTTTTTCCACTTTAAAAATTGTTTATGATATAACATGTTTCTATTTCATGAAATATAATCAAAATTTTCATCCTAAAAACATATGTGTCCCAATTCTTCAATCTAACTATGTAATTTTTTTTGATGCATTGTATGAGAAAAATATTAGTAACAAATATATAAAAATAAATAAATAAACCAGCTATTCTATGAATACTTAAAAAAATTTACCATATTCCAAATAAATTTTGATATCCAAATAATTATTTTCTTACTGAATGAATCAGATTATCTATCCAAATATATTCATAATACTTTCCATAATTAATACATATGGAATAAAATAAATATCATTAAAGATTCATTTCAGTCAATGAAAACTCATAAGTTTTTTTCAAAAATTTATTCCTTTCTTCTCTAAGATGTAGTATAAAATTCCCTTTAATCATAAGCTCATTATATTAAATTGTGAAATAATAATATTTCAATAAAAACATATATAAATCATATCTGTAACATGGTACATTATTCTTATATCACTCTTATAAATAGAATAACTGACCCTATATATTCGAATAATATATTAGGAGGTATAAAAACCAATTTACTTAATCACATTAACTAATGCACTAGAGAGAGATACTGGGCTCACCCATCCTTGGTTTATAATGGAACCACCCATCCTTGGTTTATAATGGAACCACAGATCCATCATTTATAAGGGAACCATGAATCATAAAAAAATAATTACCAAGAACCATAACATAATCATAACACATGAGTTTTTTATATTTATCAAAATACTTATAAAAATAATCTTTCCTCTATAATAAAATATTCTCATATATTGAAATATCTATTCAATTTACTCTTGTTGGATAATTCCTTGAATAAATGGAATGAGGGTATTTCTTTGAAGAAAAAATGAAATCTTGAAATAGAATCCAAACCTCCAATAATGCTTACAACTGTGGAATGAAATATTTATTTTATATATGGTAAAATATAACATTACATTTTTAATTTTTTTCAAAACATTCCATGTAAAATATATAAAACATTTCCTTTTCAAAATATTTGAACAAAATTCAAAAATGTCATCAAATGTCTTATATAATTAATTTATTTTTATATAAATTACATCGTAAAATAATTTCTTGAATATTGACATATAGGAGAAATATTATCAAAACAAATATTGAAAAAAATTATAACATTCTTTTTTTAAAAATGTATCCCTCACCTCATAACCAACTCGTCACATATGTTCTTTATCATCCTCTTCTTAGAACAACCTCATTTAAATTATAACATAATACCCTTAAAGATGGTATTATTCCTAAACTAAAATATCTAGAACATAGGGTTGGATTTTAGGATGATATTTGGATAGTTCTATGCTAAATAAAATGGATCTTGATGTGTGCAAAGATGGGGAGAGGTGGTTCCATTTTATGAGTTTGTGGAGGGTCATTCATGAAATTTCTTAATTTTTTTAATTAATATAACTCAAATTTAAAGATTGTGTTCCTGAAGACATATATAATCTGAATATAGGATATATATGGATTAATTTTCACTCATCCAAAAAAACATGGATAATTTTAGGAAACATTTTCACCTTATTTTCCTTGATTTTACCCGATGTTAAAACTTTTGAAAATTTCCATGATATTAATGTTTTTTTACTATTTATGGGTCATGAATGTTACCATAAAAGAGAAAGTGGCCCATAAATGGAAATTTTTTTATTTTTAAAACAATATACCATTCACTTGGCCAATTATATTTTTGTTTTGAATTTTAAATCATTTAAAAAAATATTTTTTATCATAAAATTTCAACAATGATATTTTTAAAAATACAAGAAATTTTATAATAACATAAATTTAAAAATAATGTGAAATGAATCCAAAATGATAAGGATTCTAACATGTGGTGTATTTTTTCCTTTTATAATAATATAAAAAAATTTATATCAGTTTGGATATTATTTTAAACTTTATCTTATGGTTAATCATCTTGGATATCCACTTTTAACATTAATAGATGTCACAAATTTATATCATTATAAGGTTATAATTTTACTTATACATTGAAAATTTTCTCACAAATGGGAAAAATATAATACTTTTTACCATTTAGTATCTTACTTTTCCTCCGACAATATTTTTAAGATTTTGAAAAAAAAATTATTTAACATAAATATTCATTACCATCATTTTTTACAATATCCATTTAATATGAATTTAAATTCAACATTTTAGAAATAAAATTTGAATAATAACCTTACTCAAATCATATGTATTTTATATTTATTTATAAAATTCATGGGATACTATAAATCACCCAATCAAATAGTACATTTAGTGTTTTTAAAATCATTTACATTTTTTATACTATTTCCACAAGAACTTTGTTGGTGTTGAGGAAACAATTATCATAAAAATTTCATCACATAAAATTAAAAATAAATTAACCTAAAAAGCTAATAATATGTCTTTATAATTAAATTTTAAAATGAAAAATAAGTAGGTTTTATCGATTTCACAAAATATTAAAAATATTAAAATCAAGAGAGTGATATTTTTGACATTATCCGTAATTAACATATTATAAAGTAAACATAAAAAATAAATTCAAAAAAATTTCATATTTATATAATCTTTTATGATTATGGATTAAATATAGTCCTAAAATAAAATTAAATCATGTTTTTGAATGTATTTTAAACCTTGTCAGATTAGTTTTAATGTTAATCAACCAATTTTACCTTTACCAATAAAACATAAATATACTATAGTTTATATTCATTTTAACAAATTTATTTTTTGAAATTATTACCTAAAAGTATGTATTTCTATTAGAAATATTTAAACAATTTTTAAAATTTTAATTAATATAATTTATAGATTATTTTCATATTAAACTTGAAAAATGTTATAAAAATCGATTATTTGATAAATGACTTTTATGTAAAAAATATTTTCATACCAAATTCTAATAAAATTAATATTACCATAAAATTTATAAAATTATTTTCAATAGAATGTAACTTTTTATATTTTAAAAAAATCTGAAATTAAATGTGACTCTTTATGTTCATAAAAGGTAAACATTGTGTAAAATAAAAATAAATATTTTTCATTAATCATTTGAAAATAAATCATTTTAAAATATTATAAAACATTGGTCTGAAAATAAATTTTATATTTAGATATGGAAAAATATAATTTTTATCAAATATAATTTCTAATATTTCCATTAATTAATTAAAATATTTTCTCAAAAAAAATACCAATTGTAAGAAAATACCTTTTTGAAGAAAAAATTACAATATTAGAAAATTCAGTTCTTATTTCCTAATAATTAACCAATACATTTTAATTAAGTTGTTACTTTACATATATTTTATAATTAAATTAATCACATCCATACCACTAATTTAATAGATATATATAAATTGAACATTTAAAATGTAATATTTCATAGTTCGTTTAAGTCCTGTGTTTTGGGTTTCATATGCTATCGAACATAGTGTTCTTTTATAATATTGAAATATTAAATTATCTACCATATAATAAAATTGATCCTCAAAATTTTATTTTTATATTATTAATCATGAATTTTAAATTAAAAATTATATTTTTTTTGAAATACCACATTCTAAAAAGGGTTTAAAAATATTTCTCTTAGAAATAGGGAATGAGAAATATGAAGGTCTTTTGGAATTATACAACAGTAGGTTTAAAATTATTAGAACATTATTGGGATGTGGGAATATATACATGTAGGAATTAATTATACTTAAAAATGATGGATTGAGATAGAGAACATTAATCACAATAATGAAAATTCTTAGAATAATGTTAACGGCAAACAAACAATAATTAATCATGTATGAAAAAACCATTGATTCATCAGAGTAAAGTTAATATAAAATCTTTTTTTCAATATCCATTTCCTTGAGAAGATGAAATCATTTACAATATATAATATGAAATTATTAAATTATACATAATTGAAAAGTATAATTTTATTTTTAGTCAAATTCCACCATAGTCTCATTTTTACTCCAAACAATGAGAATTCTATATTAATATTTTGAACATGGTGAACTAAATAAACATCTAATGTGTCACCTATTTCCTAAAAGGATAATTTTTTCCTGCTATATTTAGATATTGACCAATAATAAAATGCTTTGAATATGTTAACACAATACTCAAAATGAATATTCCTTTACATGAAAAAATAATACATCAATTTTAAAAAATAATTATTGACACCTAAATTTATATTTAGGCCATATGATAAATAAAAAATCTTAAAATTATACAAAATATTCCTAGCTGGGTATAAAAAAATCAGAAGTATTTGATAACATATTCTTCCAAGATTTAGTTAACATTTATCTCCAATCAATACAGGTCCCTCAAAAACTCATATACCTAAAAATGTGTATTCCCTACTAAAATAATCTACAAAATATTATTATCATTTCCATAAATAAAATCGATCAATATAAAGACACATTAAAATCATATGCATCCAAATATTAATTCAACATTTTTCCTTAAAATAAAATCTCATCTTCTAAAATTACATTTTGTTTACCTAAATCGTATAATTCTCTGTAAAAACATACTTATCTTTTTTCTTAAATATCTCGAATATCATAATCACCATATAAATTTTTTATATCATGGTAATTAACATGATAATACATATATAAGAAAATAATAATAAATCTTAATTATCTCAACATCGATGAAATTATAAACCCTATGGTTTATTTGTCATGACCCGTCCTCGAGACCCGTGCTGTGACTACCCCAAGCCCACCTTCCATAGGCCAGGGGCTGGCGACTAGCACCAAGGCGTAAATCCCAGTAAAGGGAAGGCATTGCCTTTGGAAAGTAAACAAGCACCACAGAGTAAACAAGCAGTAGAAGTAAACACTAATTAAAAGCTGGTACAAGAGTAAGTGCGGAAAAAGTAAATGGGCCAGTATACAAACCCAAACTGAAAGTAAAGTACAACTTGAAGGGAAAACAACAACTGTAAAGTAAAGTTGCAATGCCGAGCTGTCCACTGGAAATCCCACCTGAAGGGTGGGTACTGATAGCTCCACTGCTCCTTGGGTCCCGCCGTCTGCTCCGAGTTTGTTCCTCCCATTGGTCCACCTCCAGGTACCGTCCTGCTTTGCAAGACTCAACCACGATGAACGCTGTCTGTCGTCTGCAACCAACACAACGTAGTGCGGGCATAGCCCGTACAGGGGTGAGTATAAGCTACTCAGTAGGGACCCCGAGACCCCCGAAGGTCTCCCAAAATCCACAAAGGATTACCACAAAGGAAAGATACAATCACGAAGTAACAACCGACAGTGCTTAGGTATATGCCCATACATATACCTAAGTCATCAATTCCAAAATGCTACAACCTCCGAGCTCAAGTACAACCTAGTCCACATAGGAAAGCATACCTATTCCACACAGGAAAGGAAAATGTAATCCACACAGGATAGCACAACACAATCCACACAGGAAAGCAAATAGGATTCAACTCACACAGGTATACTTTTTCGAAGACGATAGAGATGATCACTGATCTATCTAAGTCGTCGGACCCACAAAAGATCGATAGGTACTAACTCCCGTAATGACCCACACAGGATCGGACCCACACAGGATCTGTAGGTGCTGGCTCACACAGAACCACTGAGCGCTGACCCACACAGGATCGGACCCACACAGGATCGGTAGCACTGATCCACATAGGATTTCTGAGTGATGTAGTCGTCGCCGTCGAATCCACTGAGGATCTCTGTACAGTCGTCGTCGTCATAGTAGCAGTCGCAGCCAGCTCTAGGGTTCCCGCACACAGCAAGCTCGTTCGGGAGGGTCCGCTCCACGAGCCGAGAGGCTGATACATCAACTGACACATAGTCCAGAGTTGATGTATCCAAAAGTTCCGTATCGTCAACAGGAACTGAACGTCGCAGACGGCGCGTCAATCGGACGCCCGGTCTGAGAGTTATTGGCATTTTCGTCCCAGGGTCCCGGTTGGTTTTTAATGCAAAACCGACCCGACCGTACTCCACCTGCGTCCAAACCTCGGGTGGAGTAAGAAAAATATCTGTCTCACTAAGAGGAAAACAACAAAGTCGACGACATGCCAATCGGACGTCTGAAGCTCTAGATATGAGTGTTTCCGCTCCGAGGGCCCGGTTGGTTTCGTGTACGAACCAACCCAGCCATACCCAAAGTATTCAGAAACCTTGATTGTGATATACCGAAATGACTGTGTCATTCCATGGATCATGTCGCCACTGACGGCGCGTCGATCGGAGGTCTGTAGCCCTAGTTATGGGCAATTGAACCCAAACGGTCCGAAAACAGGGGTTTCGCGCCCGAACCAACCCGGCCCGAGACCCCCCGGTCATCCCGCCCCGGCACGGCCTGGCCCAGCGGAGCACGGCCCGGCCTAGCAGACAGGCCAGGTGGCCGGTCCGGCGGGGCACAGCGCACCCAGCGCGCTGTCCGACTCGGCCGAAGGCCGAGCCCTTTTGGAAAGGTGGGGGGGCGCCTGCCCCCTGGTGTAACCACGGTGCCCCATTTATGGGGGCCGTTTGAAGTCCGGTCGGGGGAATTAATTCCCCCGGCTCCTCCCCTTCCATCCGGCCCAACCTTGCCGGCCGGTTCCTGCTCAACGGGAGCGGCGATGGCTGGACCCCTTCTAGCTCCGACGCCGGCGTCCCGGTCCGGCCGCCGGTCACCTTGCTTCGCCGCGACCCGGAACCGGCCGCGGCCCTTGTCATCCGGCGTGGTGTGACGGCGCCGCACCCCTCTGCTGCGGCCCCGATACCGGCCACGGTGTTTTCGGGTTTTCCTTCGATGCGGTGCGACGACGTCACGTTCTTGATCTTCTTTCCATGGCGCCGCGCATTTCCTTTTGCATGATTCCGTGTGGTGCGACGGCACCACGCCTTCCCGTACCAAATCACAAAGGAACCAACATGAAATAAGGAGGAGGGTCGGCTGGGTTTGTGCAGTCCGGCCCACTCGCATTATTCGATAACTATTGGTTTTAATCCACGATGATCTTCAAGTTGGTATTCACGATCAAAATAAATAAATAAAACTCCTACCTCGGTTTCAAGAATGGTGAACGTCAACGAGCCACCGAAGAAGAGCATCACGGAGGTCAGGCGTCACTGAAAAAGAACTTCGACGTCGTGAAATGAGGATTCGAAGACGTTGACGGATATTTCGTCACGAAAAACCCTCGCGGAAGAAGAACGTCATGAAAGAAGTTCGTCGTGGAAGAAGACGTCGTGGAAGAAGTTCTCCGCGTTCTTCGGCGGAGATGTTCTTCGTTGAAGAACGGTGTTCTTTGTCTGAGTCTGAGGTGTTCTTCACGTTCTTCGTCTAAGAAGAAGGTGTTCTTCCCAAAACCTCTCAACGACAAAACTCTAACAACAAAATAAAATAAGATCATTTCTTATTTTATTAACACAACAACCCTTTTGAATTTCAAGAGTTTGAAATTTAATTAATCACACATAACTCACCTCATTAAACTTATTACATTAAAGTCATAAGTTATAACTTAAGTTAAAAAAATTTAATGGGAGTTGAGAGGGGTTAGAGGATATGAAGGGGTGGGGTTCATGTGGGCCCCACCACCCTCATAACCTCCCAAGGGAGGTTGTGTGGTTACCCAACTTCCATCAAGAACTAAACACTTAGAATAAAAATTGTAGAATAATAATAAATTAACTTCCACAATTTTTATCATCCACACCCGAGATAACGCAACTCCGGAACAGGAGTTACTAAGAAATTTTCGGCGCTGCGGTTCCATCGGTGCCCTCGGAATTCGATTCCGGGCACTGGTCCAAAAGTTAGAAATTCCCGCTCATTCATTCACTGAATGTACCCGAGCTAAACTTCGGATAAAAATTCCGGGCACTCCGGGCCTCGGAATCATGTGCCGTCTGAAACAGCATTCTTGTAAAATTCCATAGAAAATTAAGAAAAATTTTCCCTGGAATTTTACGGGTCGTTACATTACTCCGACCTCAGGGCTTTACGTCCCCGTAAAGATATATCGAAAACAAGGGAAACAAATGTGGGACAGAGCACGCATCTGAGCCTCCCGCTCCCAAGTGCTCTCCTGGAGGTTCCCGTGCTGCCATCTGATGCGAACTAGAGGAATCGACCGTCCACGTTGGACCCACTCCTGTCGATCCTCGATCTCCACCGAGACCTCCGCAAAAGTCGCCCCATCATCAACATCTAGCTCCCCATGGCCAATGATGTGCGTCGGGTCGTGCACGTATCTCCTCAGCTGAGATACGTGGAAGATGTCGTGCACCCGGTGCAACTGAGGTGGTAAAGCCAGGCGATAACCCACCTCGCCAATCCTGTTGAGGACCTGGAATGGTCCGATGAAGCGTGGAGACAACTTTCCACCTCATCCAAATCTCCGTAATCCACGTCGAGGTGAGACACGCAAAAAGACGTGGTCGCCATCCTCGAACTCTAGTGGCCTCCGCCTCCTATCAGCATAAGACTTTCGCCAGCTCTGAGATGTCCTCATCCACTCCTGGATGACTTGGACCTTCTCTGTCGTGGCTTGAACCATCTCTGGTCCGACAAGTGCTGACTCCCCAGGGTCTGTCCAGCACAAAGGAGATCTGCAAGGTTTGTCGTACAACGCCTCGTGTGGTGCCATCCCGATGGTGGAGTGGTAGCTGTTTTTGTACGCGAACTCCACCAAGGGTAGGTGGTCCTCCCAGATGCGACCAAAGTCGAGGACGCATGCACGGAGCATGTCCTCGAGAGTCTGAATGGTCCTCTCTGTCTGACCATCCGTCTGAGGGTGAAAGGCTGTGCTCAGACGTAGCTCCATCCCGAACGCCTCCTGCAATCCCTTACATAGTCGGGAAGTAAAGCGAGCATCTCGATCGAAGAAGATAGAAGATGGAACACCGTGAAGCTGTACAATCTCCTGAACGTAAAGTCGTCCAAAGCTCTCCACTGAGCCCTGCTCTCTGATGGGTAAGAAGTGAGCCGACTTGGTGAGTCAGTCAACAATCACCCAAATGGAGTCGTGACCTCTGGAAGTGCGTGGAAGTCCAGTCACGAAGTCCATAGATATGATGTCCCACTTCCACTCCGGAACCTCCAAGGGTTGTACCAAGCCTGCTGGTACCTGATGCTCTGCCTTCACTTGCTGGCAGGTGAGGCATTGTGAAACGAACTCTGCCACAGCCTTCTTTATGCCTGGCCACCAGTGCTGTCGTCTAAGATCCTGGTACATCTTCACCACTCCGGGATGTACCGTTAAGGGAGAAGTGTGAAACTCTCTCAGCACTTCCTCCTGTAAAGCAACTGGTACCAAGGTACGTACTCTTAAAAGGATGTCGTGCTCTGCTCCAAAAGATAAACCATCAGGTGCCTGTCCTGAGGATATCTGTGCACGCCGCGTCTCACAGTTAGAGTCCCCACGTTGTGCCTCTCTGACCTGCTGTAGTAGTGGAGGAGTGACTGTGAGAGACTGAAGGAAGGCTGCTCCATCTCTATCCATGAAGGATATCTGCAAAGAGGCTAGCTGCTCTGTCGCCTCCTCAAGTAGCTGAATCCCCGTCCTCCTGCTGAGAGCATCGGCTACTACGTTTCCCTTCCCAGGAGTATAGACTATCTCAAAGTCATAGTCCTGGAGGAACTCGAGCCATCGCCGCTGTCTCAGATTCATATCCGTCTGAGAGAAGATGTATCTAAGACTCTAATGGTCAGAAAAGACTGTAAAGCGCTCACCCATCAGATAGTGCCGCCATGTCTTCAGAGCGAAGACCACTGCTGCTAACTCCAGGTCATGGGTAGCGTAGTTCTGCTCATACGGCCTCAACAGACGTTATCCATAGGCGAT
Source organism: Viscum album (assembly GCA_963277665.1). Lineage (NCBI taxonomy): Eukaryota > Viridiplantae > Streptophyta > Magnoliopsida > Santalales > Viscaceae > Viscum > Viscum album. The sequence continues at coordinate 1,808,067,247 of OY728152.1, read as the reverse complement.
CACTGCCCGCTCCTGCATCAGGACACAACCGAGTCCGTTCCCTGATGCATCGCAGTAGACTACGTACCCTACTCTCTCCTCAGGCAACCTCAAGATAGGTGCACTGGTCAATCTCTGTCTCAGCTTCTGGAAGCTCTGCTGACAACTATATGACCACACGAAGGGTTTCCCCTTCTTCTTCATAGCTGAGAGTGGTGCCGAAACTCTGGAGAAGTCTGGCACAAATCGTTGGTAGTATCCATCTAGTCCCAAGAAACTCTGCACCTCTGTCACGCTCCTAGGTGGCTCCCAAGCTAGCAATGTCTCTATCTTCACAGGATCCACTACAAATCCCGCCTCAGAGATGACGTGCCCCGCACTGCTGAGTCAGTGTCCTTAGGACGTCTTCCTGGACCCATGAGTTATCCGTCGACTGCCTGCTGCAGAAGACTCTGCTACGTGCTGCCCTGCGGTGGGTCTCGGCGCAGGTGTAGACTCAGCAAGAAAGCTCTCGATCAAAAGGGCATACTCTAGTACTCTTATCTGAGTCGGAATGCTGAGGGAGATCAGCGATTCCCTGACCTCATGTCTCAATCCCTACTCAAAAGTCTGGGCCCGGAAGAATGGGTTCCATACCATGTCTGTAGAGTAGTGCGAGAGATCGGTAAATCTCGCTGGGTGGCTGGGACAAACTCTAATTGGAAGAGGCTCTCAAAGTCTATCCAGAGTAGAGATGCCTCATCGTGCACCTAGAGCATCAATCTCCACCATCGGCCCACTATCGTGTGCAGTAGGCTCGCTGCGAGGATCACCATGAGGTCTGCTGGTGACCTCACTAACCGAAAAACTCGTACAACTGCCTCCAGCCAGTTCTCGGCTGCCTGGGGGTCCGTCTCCCCACGGAACCTGGGCGGTCGCTGGCACTGGAACTCATGCAGTGCACTGAGGCGACGTGCATCGTCAACGGCTGGGGCTGGAAGCATCGGTGCCTCGGCGGTTAGGGCTACCGCCGGTTCCACTGATGACAACGGGACATGCACCGAGGCCTCGTCGCTCGGTGGGATGTCATCACGCTCGACTCTCGGAACCCTAGCTGGAGGCTGTCGTGGGGCCATCCTAAAAAGAAACAGGAGTGCCACGGTCAGAACAGTATACCTGGTGAGCTGATACAAGTAATCACAAAGAAAACTTGAAACACACATGCAATCAATGTTTTCGTGCATTAAGTGGGAAATCAGAAGTCAGGGTCCTGGTGTATGGATACGTCGGCCACCGCACCAACACTGGACTCCCTGGACTGATAACCACACCCAATACGCTAAACACTATTGCTTCACATAGAAAAGATCAGAGTCCCAACTTCTGTGGTAGAACTGAACTCCTCTAATACCAATTTGTCAAGACCCGTCCTTGGGACCCGTGTCATGACTACCCCAAGCCCGCCTTCCATAGGCTAGGGGCTGGCGACTAGCACCAAGGCGTAAATCCCGGTAAAGGGAAGGCATTGCCTTTGGAAAGTAAACAAGCACCACAGAGTAAACAAGCAGTAGAAGTAAACACTAAGTAAAAGATGGTATAAGAGTAAGTGCGGAAAAAGTAAATGGGCCAGTTTACAAACCCAAACTGAAAGTAAAGTACAACTCGAAGGGAAAACAGCAACTGTAAAGTAAAGCTGCAATGCCGAGCTGTCCACTGGAAATCCCACCTGAAGGGTGGGTACAGATAGCTCCACTGCTCCTCGGGTCCCGCCGTCCGCTCCGAGTATGTTCCGCCCAGTGGTCCACCTCCAGGTACCGTCCTGCTCTGCAAGCCTCAACCACGATCAACGTTGTCCGCCGTCTGCAACTAACACAACGTAGTGCGGGCATAGCCCGTGCATGGGTGAGTATAAGCTACTCAGTAGGGACCCCGAGACCCCCGAAGGTCTCCCAAAATCCACAAAGGATTTACCACAAAGGAAAGATACAATCACGAAGTAAAAACCGACAGTTCTTAGGTATATGCCCATACATATACCTAAGTCATCAATTCCAAAATGCTCCAACCTCCGAGCTCAAGTACAAACCAGTCCACACAGAAAAGTATACGTATTCCACACAGGAAAGAAAAACGTAATCCACACAGGATAGCAGAACACAATCCACACAAGAAAGCAAACAAGATTCAGCTCACACAGGTATACTTCTTCGAAGACGATAGAGATGATCACTGATCCATCTAAGTCATCGGACCCACAAAGGATCGATAGGTACTACCCCCGCAATGACCCACACAGGATCGGACCCACACAGGATCTGTAGGCACTGGCTCACACAGAACTGCTGAGCGCTGACCCACACAGGATCGGACCCACACAAGATCGGTAGCACTGATCCACATAGGATCGCTGAGTGCTGTAGTCGTCGCCGTCGAATCCACTAAGGATCTCTGTATAGTCGTCGTCGTCACAGTAGCAGTCGCAGCCAGCTCTAGGGTTCCCGCACACAACAAGCTCGTTCAGGAGGGTCCGCTCCACGAGCCGAGAGGCTGATACATCAAATGACACATAGTCCAGAGTTGATATATCCAAAAGTTCCATATCGTCAACAGGAACTCAACGTCGCAGACGGCGCGTCAATCGGACGCCCGGTCTGAGAGTTATTGGCTTTTTCGTCCCAGGGGTCCGGTTGGTTTTTAAGGCAAAACCAACCCGACCGTACTCCACCAGCATCCAAACCTCGGGCGGAGTAAGCCAAAAGATCCGTATCACTAAGAGGAAAACAACAAAGTCGACGGCACGTCAATCGGACGTCCGAAGATCAAGATATGAGCGTTTCCGCTCCGAGGGCCCGGCTGGTTTCGTGTACGAACCAACCCGGCCATACACAACGTATTCAGAAACCTTGAGTGCAATATACCGAAATGACCGTCTCATTCCATGGATCGTTTCACCACTGACGGCGCATCTATCGGAGGTCTGTAGCCCGAGTTATGGGCAATTGAACCCAAATGGTCCGAAAACGGGGGTTTCGGGCCCGGACCGACCCGGCCCGAGACCCCCCCACCCGGTCGGCCAGGCCCGGCACGGCCCGGCTGGGCGCAGCCAAAGGCCGAGCCCTTTTGGAAGGGGGGGGGGGGTGCCTGACCCCCTGGTGTAACCACAGCCCCCCATTTATGGGGGCCGTTTGATGTCCGGCCGGGGGAATTAATTCCCCCGGCTCCTCCCCTTCCGGCCGGCCCGACCTGGCCGGCCGGTTCTTTCTCAACGGGAGCGGCGATGGCCGGACCCCTTCCAGCTCCGACGCCGGCGGCCCGGTCTGGCCGCCGGTCACCTTGCTTCGCCACGGCCCGGAACCGGCCGCGGCCCTTGTCGTCCGGCGCGGCGCGACGGCGCTGCGCCCCTCCGTCGCGGTCCTGGTACCGGCCGCGGTGTTTTCGAGTTTTCCTTTGACGCGGCGCGACGGCGTCGCGTTCTTGATCTTCTTTCCACGGCGCGGCGCGACGGCGCCGCGCATTTCCTTTTGCATGATTTCGCGTGGTGCGACGGCACCACGCCTTCCCGTACCAAATCACAAAGGAACCAACATGAAATAGGGAGGAGGTTTGGCCGTGTTTGTGTGGTCCGGCCCACTCGCGTTATTCGATAACTATTGGTTTCAATCCACGAAGATCGTCAAGTTCGTATTCACGAACAAAATAAATAAATAAAACCCCTACCTCGATTTCAAGAATAGTGCACATCAACGAGCCGTGGAAGACGAGCATCGCGGACGTCGGGCGTCGCGGAAAAAGAACGTCGACGTCGCGAAACGAGGATTCGAAGACGTTGATGGAGATTTCGTCGCGGAAAACCGTCGCGGAAGAAGAACGTCATGGAAGAAGTTCGTCGTGGAAGAAGACGTCGTGGAAGAAGTTCTCCACGTTCTTCGGCGGAGATGTTATTCGTTGAAGAACGGTGTTCTTCGTCGGAGTCCGAGGTGTTCTTCACGTTCTTTGTTGAAGAAGAATGTGTTCTTCCCAAAACCTCTCAACGACAAAACTCTAACAAAAAAATAAAATAAGCTCTTTTCTTATTTTATTAACACAACAACCCTTTTGAATTTCAAGAGTTTGAAATTCAATTAACCACACATAACTCACCTCATTAAACTTATTACATTAAAGTCATAAGTTATAACTTAAGTTATCAAAATTTAATGGGAGTTGAGAGGGGTTAGAGGATATGAAGGGGTGGGGTTCATGTGGGCCCCACCACCCTCATAACCTCCCAAGGGAGGTTGGTTGGTTACCCAACATCCATCAAGAACTAAACACTTAGAATAAGAATTGTAGAATAATAATAAATTAACTTCCACAATTTTTATCATCCACACCCGAGATAACGCAACTCCGGAACAGGAGTTCCTAAGAAATTACCGGCGCTGCGGTTCCATCGGTGCCCTCGGAATTCGATTCCGAGCACCGGTTCAAAAGTTATAAATTCCCGCTCATTCATTCATTGAACGTACCCGAGCTAAACATCGGATAGAAATTCCGGGCACTCCGGGCCTCAGAATCATGTGCCGTCTGAAACCGCGTTCTTGTAAAATTCCAAAGAAAATTAAGAAAAAATTTCACTTGAATTTTACGGTTAGTTACATTATTAATACCTTAAAATTTATTTTCACCAAAAAAACAAATATTATTCTTCAAATAAACATTTAACTCAAATAAATACTAATCCCAAGGGTTTTATTAACATAAATTTATCACAAAATACTCACAAATTCCTAAAAATCGTATCATTTAAAACCAAAAAGTTGGTATATATTATATTAACCATATATTCAACCATACACTAATAAAACCTCAATGATATCCATAAATATTAATCTAACCTCACATGAAAAAAACTGATCAAAAAAATTATCGACTATATACCTCTAAAACCAAATATAAGGACCCAAACTCAATCATTAAATAATCTTGAAATTGAAGTAATGAATTATGTCTCTAACATTTTATGGGCCGTTACAATTTATAATTTTAGTGAATTAGTTTATCCCCCTAACATAAATAAATATCACATCACAATTTTTATCTTGAATTTATCTTTCTCTCAATTCATACAGTAACCCGATGAAAAAAATTAAAATATGGTATTAGTGAAAAAAACATAGTAAGGTAATTATAAAAATAAATATATAACCCCCCTTATTCCACAAAAACATATATAAAATTTCCATCTATAAAATAATATTGGGTTTTACAAATTTGTTTTTAATAACAATGAAATCAACTTCTCTACCCAATGTTTTTCCTAAAACATTTTATAAGTAATATTAAAGGTAAAATTTAACTCTAAAAAGATTTTTCAATAATTAAAAATTCATTATTACTTTTTAAAAAAATTATACATTTCACCCTTAAGAAGTTGAAATAAATCTCCTTTAAACATAGGCTCATTATCATACCTTGTGAAATCATGAGTTATCTATAAAAATCCCTAGAAAGACTAGATTAATCACATAAGTAAATTGGGAAATCATATATATACCACTCATAAAAATAGAATAACCTACTAGGTATATTCCAAAAAACTCTTAGGATAATCCTAATGGGCCAAATCAGTCCCTTTACCAAATACATTGGAGTGATATATCATTCTCAATCTACATTGGGTTATAAAAGAATTAAATATTATAGGTTAATAATAAAACAACCAATCATTGGTTTATAATTGAACCACATATCATCATAAATTATTCACACGAATCATAAAATAATCCTAACATAAGAAATATCTCATAGCCATCACCATACCCATAATATTATTCGGACATTCCATAAGAAAAAATCTCCTAGATATTGAAATATCCATTCAATTTAAAAATAAAATTCAAAATTCTTAAAACAAATAGAAATAGGTTTTCCTTTCAAGAAAAAATGAATTATAGAATAGAAATCCAAATATGAAATCATTTTCATAGTAATGATAAAAACCTCTGACATCAAATATATTATATTCAATTTTTAATTTTTAATTTTATTTCAAAATGTTCTCTGAAAAATTCCTAAAAATATTTTTTTTTGAAAACCATAGAAATAATGTAAACAGTGACATAAAATGCACATTATAATTAATATATGTTCATATGAATCTATCCATTAAATTATTTTAATAATACTATAATTAGAGGAAATTATTTGTAAAATAACTCTTGAAAACATTTCAAATTTGTCTTATAAATTAATGGTTCCTTTAAATTGAGTCTGACTCATCACATATGTTCTTTATCTTATTTTTATTTGGAAAACAACCTTTATCTAAACCTTAAAATCAATATTATTTTTATTCAACACAAATTAAGACCTCAATAATGTGGGATTAATTTTACTCTGGGATATGGGTATGTAGTATCCTAATGAAATTTCTCTAATAGTGTGAAGAGGAGAGGAGAATGTTATTTTATAAGTCAGGGGAGGGGAATTCAAGGAATTTCATAATGTTTAAAACTAGTATAAATTTAATTTCATGTTCAAGTACCTAAACATTTATATAATTAAATAAATAAGGAAATTATGATTCAAATACTCAAATCCAATAAAATTAGGTCACATTCAAGTAATGTTTTCTTCCTCATCTCTTTTCATTAAACTGTTGTTAACAATTTTAATGATTACAATAATATAATTTTTTTAATATTTAGAGGTCATAAACTTTACTGTAAAAAGGAAAGAGGCCCATAAATGGACCCTGGATTATTTTTTACTCTATATATCTTTCAATTTCATGAATTTTTTAGTTTAATGAAATGTAAATCATTTTATAAAATATTGTATATTATAAATATCAATAATTTCATTCACGGAAATATATGAAATATTATAATACAATATATGCATTAATCATGTAAAATGGTTCATAACTGAAATTTATTTGAATATAAGTAGTATATTGTGTTACTATAATATTAAAATTAAATTTAAATTGGTTTAGATACTATTTAAAGCCTTATATTTCTTTTAAACCCATTCGTTAAACATTTTTATCACTAACCAATTTAATGACTTGTTCAGTATTAAAGTGCTATAATTTTACTAATATGGTGAAAACTGGGTAAAAAATGGAAATGGTTTGACATTTGATAACATTTATTACTCTAATTTTCTTCTTTAAAAAAAATAAGTAAAGTAAATAATTTTGTAAATATTATTTAACACAAAATTTCATTAATGTCATTTTTTGCAATATCCATTTAATTTGACATTTAATTCCTCAAGATAGAAATGGTATTAAAATATAAACCATTAAAACAACATTAATATTTTATATTTAACTATTAAATTATTTGGACACTATAAATCACTCAAAAAATATTAGATTTATAGTTTTTAAAATCATTAATTTGATTTTTCAACTAATTAGATAAACATTGTTTATGTATTGGGTAAGAATTAAAGGTATTTATATCATAATAAAAAATAAAAAAAAATTCAACATGATAAAAAATAAAAATTTTGATTTCAAATAACCAGTTATTATTGAAAAAGTGTTGTTTTCTCAATTTCATTAAATATTTAAAATATAAAAATCAAAGTAGTGATATTTTTACATCATTATGTACTTATAATATTATAAAGTTAAAATTAAAAGATAAATTGTTCGAAAAAGATATATTTTTCAACATTTTTGATGATTATGGAATAAAATAATCACATAAAATTAAATCAAGGTAACTTTTTTAATGAATTTGAACCCTTATCACTTTATTTTAAACCATATTTAAACCATTTTACATTTACTTAGTTAAATGACACCACTTTCATTACTATTTATATAAAAATAATAATTGAACCATAATACATATTATTAATTATTATTATTTCAAATTTTATTTAATTTTATTTGAATTTAATTTTAAGATGTGGTATAATTTAATATCAAATTATACCAACTAAATGGGAAAAATGTTTTTTCTAGATAATTCTTTTTTATGTTTTTAAATGATTTTATTTCAAATTCATGTAGAGTCTTCCATTAAATTGCAATTACTATATTACATTTAGTCAAATTTATGTAATGAAATTTTACAACTAATCAAAAATAAAATTTTTCTTTGTCTGTACATGAAAATAAAGGACAGTTTTGAAAAAAAAGAATTAGTATTTTTCAATATTTATTGAAAAATAATAATTTTCAGATAATTTAGATACTATGATTTTAAAAATGTTTTCTTTAAAATAATACTTATAATATTTCTAAAAAACAATTTTAATATTCACTCAAAAAAATAAATTAAAACCAGTTTTGAAGAAAACATATTTTTGAAGAATTAGACGAATTTACAGAAAATGTAGGTTTTTATAACCTATTAATTAATCAGAAAATTTTTATTGAGTAGTAACTTTATATATTTTTTGTAATGTGGTTAATTTAATTCCTACCTACTAATATAACACATCAATTAGAACTGAAAAAAATAAATAGTAATATTTTATGGTTCATTTATTCATTGTGTTGCATGTTTTATACTCTGTAGAAAATTTTGTTCTTTAAAAATATCATGATATTAAATCAATATACCTTAAATTTTTTTCAACTCTAGGGTTCAAAATATACAGATTCTCAACCCTGAATCTTTTCAATCATAATGATCAAATAATGGACCATTATAAACTAAAATGATAAGACCATTTGTAATGAATCCTCAAAAATATAAGATTTGAGTAAAACACGTTGAAACAAAATTATTGATAAGAACTCTTGGAAATATAATAAAATGTGATTTAACAGGTTTAACAAACATTAGTTACTGCATTTTTATATTGAAACAACTATCATTCCTCAATGTGCTAGTTTAATTTATAGATGATGCATTTAAAAAAAAAATTGTTTACATTATGAGATCTTTATGATCAGTTATAACGGAATCAGAAGCATTACTCTATCTTCTGATGATGAATCTCTAACATTTGGTGACATATTTCAACCTGTATTATCAAATCTCCAAAAATTATACAGTTCAGTTTATTTCAATAGAATGTATACAATCAACTATTATAAAATATTCATATAAAAACATAAAAAATTTCTTTAGGTAAAGTCAAAATAAAATAATTATATTATGAATATAAAGAAAATGGTTAATAAGATCCATTTGACTCAAACTATATCATAAAAATGGACTGGGATCATTTATGTTGTTCTATACATAGAATATCATGAGATTTAATCATTACATAATGTATCAGGGGGATATCTATTTTTTTGGTTCACCAAAAGAATATTAACATGTAAAAACAAATGCACACCACCTAGAAATGAATAATTAAAGTTAGTATACAATGATCATAAGAAATATAAAAATGATTATTTGGAAATAAAATAAGTTAAATAAAAAATTATGGAACATCTCATAATAGTCATTTGAATAGAAAGAGTGGATGGTAGACAATATAAACATAAAGAAATAATGATAAATTTTATAATTTAATTTCAAAGGATTATATTCAGAAAATAATTAACTAAAAATTTAAAAAATAATAAAGAGGAAGAGAATAAAATATAATAAATCATTAAGAAAATTTATTTCTGTTTTTATAATTTTTGAATGAATTATAATAATAGATGTGTTATTTAAGTGACATAAATTGTGAATAAATGATAATATGTTAAACTCATATAAAATTACATATGAAAAATAAAATATAAGATAAATATATCAAAATAATATATGGATAGTCTAAGAGAGAAGACAACATCGTAAAAATAGAAAATAATATTTACCATTACCTCAAACTAACTTAAACATGCTTTAACAATCGACATAATCAATGTTTATTAAATAATTAACTGTATAATTAAATTATTAGTATTTATTTAAATTAATTATAATCATTTATTTTATTTTATTAAAGTTTTTAGTAATTCATTGTCTATATAGGTTCTCAGATGTTAATAATTCGAAATGATCCACTCATATTATCGTATGGAAGTATTAATCATTATTCCATGGTTATGAGTTCAGAGTATCCTAAAAATTCAATTTGGATGAATCAAGATATCGAGAAGGGAGAAAATATTATATATTCATCCATTTGTAAGTAAAATTGTAATTTTTAATGAAATTTTCCAAAATTCATTCATTAATTATTGATTTATCAACCATAGAAATTATTTTAATAATTATTATAAATTTTAATATTTGAGGAAATTTTGGGGAAAGGAAATCTATTAAAAAAGAAAAAACAAACATGGCCCAAGAGCCTCGTGGGACATCCAAGGCACAAATCCCTTAATTTATTATGGCCTAAAGGCCTAATACTAGAAACCCATTAAAAAAACCCCATGGCCCAATAGCCCAGTGTGACAAATCCCAATACAAAACCAATCCCAAAGCCAAAGAGCACGAAGACTCAACTCGCAACTACGAAATCCTTCCAGCATCCATCGGTTCCACCCACGGAAGGTCCGTCGATGCTGCTAAGCCAGATGAAATTTCCACCAAGCCAACCAAACTAGCTTCAAAATAGATCATCGATGTCGTGGGAAAGGTTGAAGGATCGCCACAGCCTGGCAGAGCCTAAACCGTGACCGCCAGAACAACAGATCTTACCCAGTATTACCCAGTCGACTGCCCTCCAATGACCCCATCGTGACATGCTGCTGACCAGAACACGTCCCACTGATCTACCCAAGATGCCACAACCACGATCCTTCATCCTATGAACAATCGTTTTAATTTCCAGATCTACAGATATATAGGTGCCTCCATTCCCGCAACCTCAAAAGCAGTGTTGCACATGAAAATTCAACCAGATCTGGTTTCATACCAGATCTAGAAACCATTGTAGGTCGAGTCCATGCAACTAACAAGATCCGAAACTCAAAGGCCACCACTCACATTCCCTTCCATAACCCTATTATTGGTCCTATGAACCATCCTATTTATATTCCTTATTTTTTTTTACTAACCAACTATGATTATGGTGTTGATTATAGAGTAACAGAATTGTGGCAGGTGGTCAAACAGACCTAAAAAATATTCTTAAAGAAAATGATGTTTCTAAATAAACACTTATTTAATTATTACATACATATTAAAAGATAATTATTTTAATTATTTTGTTTTAATAAAATTATTATTAATATTTATTGTGTACTAGAATAAAATAATAAATAAATAATTTTAGGGAAGATTTGTTTTCACTTAGCCAAACCATCACCATAGACCATCATTGTTGCGGACTATGTGATTTATTATAATCACTAAAATATAATCAAGGTGAAAGAGATTCATGGGGGTGAGTATCATGGTATATTTATCATGTTAATAATCAATTTAAGAGTGATTTGAAAATGGTAGGGTCATTTTATAAGTGAAAATGTGTATAATTTTCCCAAATATTCATTATTTAATTGTTATGTAATATAATGTTGTGTGTATGGTGACATAAAAAATGGAAATTGGATAATTCATTACTCATTTCTAAAAACAATATGTGTACTAATGATTTATACATCTGTTTTACAATGTACCACATTTTAATGTATTTTTTATAAAAATACACATTTCAATATTCACATTGATAATTTATATTATCACTTAATATATGATATTTACCATCGTAATTAATTATTAAGTGATAATTAAATTTTGGTAATCTATTTTTAAAAATTTTATATCTAAATTTTTGCAATGTAACTATCATATAAAAACGTATAATTCCTTAAACTATATATATATATAATTATTTATCTATAAAAGAATATATTATAATTTAAATCATTATATCGTTGTTATTTATTTATTTATAAATTTATAATATATTTATTCGATATGATAATATATATATATACAATAAGTATTACATAACTAACACATTTGAGACATCAAAACTATAATATACTCATCAACTATATGCTCACCTAATGAATATATAACAATCAATTTACCTTCTAACATTATTATACATTTCTAGATATATATTTCTTAAAAAAATTCCATGATTAAATTAGATAATTCCCAACATTTCTATCATATTTATAGTATATTTCATTATTTTGTAATGATTCTAGTGGGTATGGTAGTTTTGATAGGACTACCAATAAATATATTTCTATAATTTATCCATTTTCTTTATTTTTATTTATTATGCATTAATATTATTTCAAATTGGAACCACACTGTTTTACTAGTTTCTTATTTTAGTTCAAATATTATGTCGCTAAAAATAAAATATATATATTTAATGAGGAAACAAAGATCATGTTATTATATTCAAAACCCTAGGATGATGTATAAAACATATAAAGAAACATTAATTATAAATGGAAAAAATCATCCATCTTAATATTTACCATTCAATAAAAATTCAAAGAACTGTACACCACTTTTATAGTATATATTAAATTCTAAATTATAGTTTTTTAGTTATGAAATTATCAATTTTGAAAGAAAAATGATATTTAGGCGATCAGGAGATGGAAAATTGGGAAGAAATATGTGTTTAGAGATAATGGGATACAATATTTTTCCTCCAATAGTCTAGTGGAATTTCCCAAAAATTATCCAAGTTGTGACTAATAATGACTAATTCTAATAAAGTAGATGTTAAATTTTATAATATATATAACAAGAAACTATTACCCTTTATTTTTTATCATTTTCTCTGGCCTTCCCTTTTCACAATCTCTTCCATTCCCACCAAAATCTAGATCAATCAGTGGGGTTGTAATTTTGATGGTGAATCTAATATTATACATAATTGATATCTACCTAGCAAAATATTTGGGAATTGTCCAATTTAATAAATGAAAAAATATTTTTCTTAAATTTTTCATTTACATCATTCCTTGCAGCTCAAGAAAAATTAATTTCATTGAGTTGATTTATAACATCCTCATAATAGATGACATTAAATGTATCTTGGGTTATTCAGATTGTTTTATATTTGATCAAATTATTCCGGATTTAATACCAAATATAGTGGAAACAAAGGTAAAATCATTATAGAAAAAATTACATAAAAAATTGGATATATACTTTTATATCAATCATATATTTCTCGCATAGGAAATAATAATTTTACAAGACCCATATAGGTAATATATTTTTTATATATCCTTACAAATAATTTTTTTATTAAATGGTTTTAGAAAACATATTTTATTATGAATTTAAAAATTGTCTTAGTTATAGACATTTCTTTATTAAAATAAAATAATTAAACGATGATTTATTAGAGGCTTTATTATAATATATTAGTAATTATTGGATTTTTAAATAAATATATATTGATTTTTTATTTTTATGAGGGAGAACTATATAAAACTGACATTTTATGATGACATAATTGTGATTACTTCCTCCATAAAAGGTTAATTACCATATGAATACACCACAAATCCTCCTTCATGGAAACTCACATCACAATTAAGATTAATTTCAATAGGACTTCACAATTATAATAAAATATAATTTTATTTATCATGGTGTTATATCCCATCGTGAATATTATTGGTGATGGAAATTCATGGTGTCTTAAATAGTTGACTACAATGTTATTGGTGATGAAATCCATCCCTAATAGATTCATTAGTAAAACATTATTATCTATTGTAAAAATAATTTTATATGGGTTAATATTTAATCATAGATAATTGTAGGTAAACAAAAAAATATATCTTATTGGAAACAAAAATTATTTATTTTTCACCAAAAAGTATATGAAACAGAATGATTACCTCATAAAATATAACAATATAAAAGTAAAAAATTATAAATACAACATAAAATGAATAACCATGAGAATATATTTAGTAAAATATTAATTTTTATATAATTAATGAAAAATTCATAAAAACATAATAACAATTTTACTAAGTAGGTGAGGGATCAACCTCATCCTATTTAGGTAAGTACATCCCTAAAAAAATTCTATTCATAAAAAACATTACAAAATCAAGTCATACTGGTTATTCTCCTTCTCCTACTAATTTCATTTATCTTCTTAATACATGAATATATCTTATTTCTATTTTAACCATCTCACTATAGCCTGATCTTGAGAAAACATCCTCATATCATACTTAGAAATCACGAAAGATGATGATATTTTATATCATCCCATTATGGTTAATGATGAAGTCATATTAGTACTATAATAATAAGACTAATATGATCACAACCCATGTAGTATTTAATTTATGTATGTGTTAAAAAGTTTAGAATGAATTTGTATTTTTAGTTACTAGATGAGTCATATTTTTATCAAATATTAAAAATGGATTTATGGTGGTTGCAACATAGTAAATTTCTATTTTAGACAAGGAATATATATTGAAGGGTTCCTCGGGTATATGGGTGCACCCCACGAGATTTAGAGTATGTTTTTAGAGTTTTTTCAATGTTCTTGTTAGAGTGAAAGAATTAGGGGAAGTTGTGTTGAACCTGGATACTCACGGTATTTTTAGTTTCTTTTTTTGGATCACAGTTAACTATAATGATTTTCTCAAAAATAAGGTAATCATCCACTATATTTGAGAGGAATCAGTGTGAGGTTTTAGAGTATGTTCCACGTCTTGGGGATGGTTTCGAAGACAATGAGTCCAAACCATTCATGCTGAGTTTCTATATGAATTGGAGAGTGCATAATTGGCTGCTAGTTTAGAAAACTATTCATATAAACCTTGAATCATATGAAAAGCTTAAAATTTAACATAAATTTCAAACAATTTTTAAGGGGTATCCATCTTTCTATCAGTTTCTTCCACAATGATATTTATATCCCCACAACCTTCCCTCCCATATTCAACGCATTTTAATGCACTGTTTTTCTATGGGCTTATATGGTGTCATGAGTTATGCCACATCCTATGGTATCATATTTTATACTCCCTTATAATTAATTTTTTCCTCTCACTAGTTAGGATTATTGATCATGATTCTACTTGAGTATGGTGGTATCAAATATCAGTGATAGATATTTCACTCTACATAGGAAGAGGAATTCAATCGATATCTGATGAAGCTCATGTTTTCACATATTGTATACTATAATTCAACTTTTATGAACCCATCGTATGGTTATTTAATGGAAAATTGTTACATATTTTTGATTTTGTTTTATTTTGAGCCTAAATGGAAAAAAAGGCCTAATTTTACAATTTTAAAAGATTGTTATCCCATGGGTATTTTGGTCATTTATCATAAAATATATTTCCATATTTAATGATTCTAATTTTTTCAAAATCAATATTTTATTTACATAAACTTTGCCTTCTGGACCAGGGGATGAATCAAGTATCTAAAGGCCTAAAAAATCAATGAATTTGCACATTGTTCTGAGTGGACATCATGGACCCCACCACCGTAACAGACGTCCATCTCAGCCTACACGCCTCAAATCGACCACATTCACCCCAGGATAGAACTAGGTCACATGGAAGAACTCTAAAATAATCTTAGGGGGTTTTAAGTCATTACTGTTTCCATTGGATGTTATAATTTTAGAGGAAGATAACTGGAACCTGTGTCCAGAAAAAGAAGCCGACAAAAAAAATCCTAACTGATACATCCGATGGAGAATAAGCCTATATTCTGAGGGTAAATGGACAAAACATGTATGAAGAATATTAATAAAGGTGTACAAGCATGAATCGACCCCTTAATGTGACAAAAATGTGTCAAAATGTGGAGGACAAAAATATACCTATATTAGGAGAGGAGCTCCTACCTCTCAATTCATTCCAATCATCCCCAAAACCATCCATAGGCAACAAGGAGAGGAGGACAAGGGACATTTGTAAATTTATTTATTTATTGTATTTTTATTTAATGATTTATTTTTTCATTTAATGCATCATATTTTATCCAATGTGTTTCCACCTGTTTTCCACTATTTATCATTTCCAACATTAATCTAATTTCTATCTCTCTTTCATCCTTATATCATGATCTCTTTTCAATTCTCCATGGGTAGTGACTAACTCAAGGATTCAACCTAGGGGGAGGTTTTCATGATGTTCTTCCTTATTGATATTTACATTAAAATTGGTTAAATTTATTTATGGTGGGAAAAGGACTGTTGCACTAGTGTGGCTGACATCCACCATGACAATATTTCCAAAATCCATTCATTTTCATTGATTCATTCTAATTCCTACCTTATCTTAAGAAAACTCTTCACACGGTATATTTTGGGTTTTCATAAGGTAGAAAACAACATATGTTGGAGTCGGGTCTTTTTTGGATTAAATTCTCAGTTGAGGTGTTATACTAGTTGACTATTGGAGGAGGAGTGGTTTGGTATGCCAAAGGAATTCTAAAATCACACAGTCATTAAATAAAAGGAATGAAATTCATTAATGGGGTGTCATAAAATTAATTATCAAATTCAATTTAAAAAATAAATAAATTATAAATAAACACGTGTTATCCAACGCTACAACCAAGACCATCCTTCCATAATTTCATTCAATTCGCATCAGGATTTAAATTCTTCTCATTATAATTTTAATTGTACGACTTCATGGTGTGCCATCATCTATCATCTCCGATCGAGATGCCCGCTTTACTTACCGGCTTTGGAAGGGGTTGCAGGAGGCATTCGGGACACATCTATGTCTGAACACGGCCTTTCACCCTCAGACGGATGGTCAGACGGAGAGGACCATTCAGACACTCGAGGACATGCTCCGTGCATGTGTCCTCGACTTTGGTCGCAGCTAGGATGACCACCTGCCCTTGGTGGAGTTTGCGTACAACAACAGCTACCACTCCACCATCAGGATGGCCCCATACGAGGCATTGTACTGCCGACCTTGCAGATCACCTCTGTGCGGGACAGACCCTAGGGAGTCAGCACTTGTGGGACCGGAGATGGTCCAGGCCATGATAGAGAAGGTCCATGTCATCCAGGAGTGGATGAGGATAGCTCAGAGCTAGCATAAGTCTTATGCTGATAGGAGGCGGAGGCCAATGGAGTTTGAGGATGGAGACCACGTCTTCTTGCGGGTCTCACCTCGACGTGGATTATGGAGATTTGGACGAGGCGACAAGTTGTCTCCGTGCTTAATAGGACCTTTTTAGGTACTCAGTAGGATAGGAGAGGTGGCTTATCACCTGGCTCTAACACCTCAGTTGCAACGGGTGCACGACGTCTTTCACGTATCTCAGTTGAGGAGATACGTGCACGACCCGACGCATATCATCGACCATGGGGAGCTGAACATTGATGATGGGGCGACTTTTGTGGAGATCCCGGGGGAGATCGAGGATCGACAGGAGCGTGTCCTATGTGGATGGTCGATTCCTCTAGTGCGCATCAGATGGTAGCACGGGAACCTCCAGGAGATCACTTGGGAGCGGGAGGCTCAAATGCGTGCTCAGTACCCCCATTTGATCCCCTAGTTTGTGATGTATCTTTACGGGGACGTAAATCCCTGAGGTGGAAGTAATGTAAAGACGCATAAAAATCAAGGGAATTTTTTTTTCATAATTTTCTTGGGATTTTACAAGAACGCAGTTTCTGACGGCACCTGATTCCGAGGCTCAGTGTGCCCGGAATCATTTTCCAAAGTTTTCCTCGGGTACGTTCAGTGAAGGAAAGAGAAGGTTTTCCTAACTTTTGAACCGGTGCTCGGAATTGAATTCTAAGGGCACCGATGGAATCATAGCATCGGTAATTGCTTATGAACACCTTTTCCAGAGTTTCGCTTTCTCGGGTGAGGTTATTAATTAATTTGGTTAACTAAAAAATAAAAATAAAATATTGTGCTACAATTTTATTTTTATTCTAAGTAATGATAACCTAGGCATGGAGGTTGGAGTGGGACCCACTAATACCCTAACTCCTAGGTAGGATATTAGTGAGGTAGGTCCCACACGAGCCCCACCCCCTTTATTCCTTTTTACCTCCCACATGCATTTATTTCTGTAACTCACCCACAACCCAATTAATTTTTAAGTCAACTCTCTTTTAATTAACTGTTTAAGTTATTTAATATAATTAATTCGATAATTCAATTTTGAATTTCGGATTGATTGGTGGCTTGTTCAAGTTTATTAAATAAGACAAGTCTTATTTCATTAAGGGTGTTTGGGTTGTGAAAGAAGGATTGGAGAGGATTTTCTCCAGTCTTGAAGAACGTCCTTCCTCGTTGAAGAACGCGAAGAATGAAGAAGAACACTGACCTCCGATGAAAGACGATGAAGAATGCGAGTTCCTCAGAGATCGACGATGCGACGTCGTGTACCGCGACACCAACGATCCTCTTTTCTGCAAAGCCGTCTTCTGCGACACCGAAGATCCTCCTTCAGCGACGCCGTCTCCCGCGACGTCCCTTTCCCGCGACAAACCTCATTCGATGACTTCATCGAGGTAGGTGGTTTGGTTTAATTTATTTTATGTGGATTATATCCTCGGCATATAATTAAATTGTTGGAAGTTGTTTGAACTGCTAACGCGGTGGGTGCGGACCAACGAACTAGTCCGAACCCACCGGTTCTCTGTTCTTGATGCGCGAAACATTGGGCGGTGATGAAACGGGACCGTTGAGCGAATGGAGGCCGTCGCAGTAATCTATGGGTCCCGAGACGACCCCAAGAGCAGACAGAAGCAAGAACAAACCACCGGAGTGGCTCTAGTGGCCCGCGGACTACATCGGCGGCGTCCCGGCACACCGCCAGGAGGGACCGGCACGGCTGAAGCCGCGGTGGCAGCCGACCGATCCCGCGGCCGCGCGGGACCCGAGGGAGACGCGGGTCCCAGCGCCGCGTCCGCTGGCAAGGGAGTGGCCCCCCACGTGGGGTCTCGGTTACTAAATCAGGGGGGCAGCGCCCCCCCCCCCCCCCCTGTCTGCTCAGTTCGGCGCTGGCCGAGCTGGCCACGCGAGCACGCCAAGCCGGGCCGCACAGGCTGGGCCGGGCCGCACCGACTGGGTCGGGCCATGCCCACCGGGATGGCCGCGCCCTAATGGGCCGGACTGGGACCCAGTTCGGGCCGACCTAGGGGTTCTCGGACCGGGTCGGTTCGGGCCCAAAACCCTCTAAAAGCGGACAGGTCCGTTATTTTGCCCATATCTTGGGCTACATGCCTCCGAACGATACACCGTCAGTTGAGATGCGAACCTTGGATCGAGACGGTCGTTTTGGTATATTACACTCCAGGTTTCGGAGAACTTTGGGTACGGCCGGGTGGGTTCGAACACGAAACCGACCGGGCCCTCGGAGCGGAAACGCTTATAACTTGAGCTCCGGACGTCCGATTGACATGCAGTCGAGCTTGTTGGATTCTTCTAAGTGATACGGACCTTTTGGCTTACTACGCTCGAGGTTTGGACGCTGTTGGAGGGCGTTCGGGTTCGTTTTGACTTAAAAACCAACCGGGCCCTTGGAACGAAAAAGCCAATAACTCTCAGATCGGGCGTCTGATTGGCGCGCCGTCTGTCACGTTGTGTTCCTCTTGTCGAGACGGGACTTTGAGATATATCAACTCTAGACTACGTGTCAGTTGATGTATCGACCCCTTGGTTCATGGAGCGGACCCTCCCAGAAATGAGCATGTTGTGTGCGGGAACCCTAGAGTTGGTTGCGACTGCGACTATGACGACTGTACTGAAATCCTCCATGGGTTCGACGACGATGAAGACTGCACTGAAATCCTATGTGGGTTCGGCAGCATTGAATACCGTACTGAAATACTTTGTGGGTTCGACGACCATGAAGACTGCACTGAAATGCTATGTGGGTTCGGCAGCGATGAAGACCGTACTGAAATCCTCCGTGGGTTCGACGACGATGAAGACTGCACTGAAATCCTATGTGGGTTCGACAGCGATGAATACTGTACTGAAATCCTCCATGGGTTTGACGGGGATGAAGACTGCACTGAAATTCAATGTGGGTTCGGCAGTGATGAAGACCGTACTGAAATCCTCCATGGGTTCGACGACAATGACTATTGTTCTTGTATACTACATGGGTCTGGCAGTGTCTGACTCTGTTCTTTCTATCCTACGTGGGTCTGGAAGAGTAGCTGGTCTGTATCCTATGTGGGTCCGACAGCTTAGCTGGTTTAGTATCCTACGTGGGTCCCAGCTTAGATGAATCAGTGGCTATATCTGATCATCTATATTACCGAAGAAGTATACCTGTGTGAGCTGAGTCTTGACTTCAATCAATATCTTCGATATGATTGACTTGTTTTCCTATGTGGATTGGGTTGTGTTATCCTGTGTGGATTGGGTTGTACTCCTATGTGGACGTGATCGAACTTGGGCTTGGATGTTGGAGCTGAACGGGAATTAATGACTTAGGTATATGTTCGGCATATACCTAAGTAGTATTGGTTGTTACTTCGATATTGTATCTTTCCCTTGTGGATTATCCTTTGTGGATTCTGGGATACCTTCGGGGGTCTCGGGGTCCCTATTGAGTAGCGTATACTCACCCCTGCACGGGCTATGCCCGCACTACGTTGTGTTGGATGCATAGGACGGACATCGCTGATTGTGGTTGAGGCTTGTGGAGCAAGTCGGTACGTGGAGGTGGACCACTGGGCGGGATGTACATGGAGCGGACGACTGGACCCGAGGAGCTGAGGAGGCTACGTGTACCCACCCTTCAGGTGGGACTTCCAGTGGACGGCTCGACGTTGCTGCTTTACTTTCAGCTGGTGTACTTTCTTTCCAATTGTACTTTACTTTCAGTTTGGGTTTGTATTCTGGCCCACTTACTTTTCTGTACTACTTTTGTACCCATATTTACTTAGTATTTACTTCTTCTTGCTTACTCTGTGGTGTTTGTTTACCTTATAAAGGCAATTCCTTCCCCTTTGTTGGAATTTACGCCTTGGTGCTAGTCGCTAGCCCCTGGACTATGGGAGGTGGGGTTGGGGTAGTCACGGCACGGGTCCCGATGACGGGTCGTGGAACCCACCCAATATTTAGAATCAAATGCACACTAACTCCATACAAAAATATAATCTGCATCCATTGTATGAACTAATTAGTCAGCTACACAGTTTATAAAACACTAATAACCAGCTCAACATGTGTTTTCACATAAAATCACACTCATATCACATAACCACATTGCTAATAAATCAAAGTATTTGATATCTCAATAAGACAAACAATTTTTCACAATACACAGCAAGTAAACAATATGCTAAAAAATTAAACCTGCAAATTAATTCATCAAAGAATAATTATAGGTGGAACTACCGACCTCGGGTGAAGGAACTTCATAAATATGTGCGAATCACCAATTACACCTAATTTTCTTCACAACCAACCCTATTTATACCCTAAAAACAGAATTCAAATAGAGAAATTATTCAAATTTAGCCCTTAAAATAAACTCATGTCTGCTGAAAACCCAAGAACTCAAAAAAATGGAAATTAAATGAATGAAAAGAGGTTCAACCGAGGGGTGCGGGATGGATGTTTGTTTCACGACGAGGAAAGAGGTATGATGAAGGGGATGTGATGGCTCAGTGGAAGGAAAATGATGACGTGGATTAGTGGGAGGGGAATTCAGAGTCGACCAGTATGGGGAGAGCTGGGTGGGTGGGACGACGGGATCCAAGGGAGAAGATGAGATCTGATGGGCGGTTGGGGTTTGGAGGTTCAGGCGCAGCACAAATGGGAAATCAGGAGGTGGAGCACGGTGCAACGGGAAGTGGTAAACCAGGGGGTGCGGTGCGATTCTGATAAGGAGGCAACATGTGGTATATGTGGGTCCGAGCAGGAATATGGTGCGATGGAGAGAGGGTCTCTCGACTAGGAGAAGAGGTGTGCTGATGGGGGCACTCGGCCGGGAGAAGCGACAGTAGGGGAAGGCATCGACCAAAGTGGAGGGTTGCAAGCCAGCATCGGGTAGAGGATGTAGGGGTCGGGGTTGGGGCGCAATGGGATGAAGGGATAGGGGGAATGGGTGTGATGGCTAGAGAAAAAAAAGGGAAAAGAGGAAAGGAAAGAAAAAAACAAAAGGAAAATAGGAGAAAAAATTAAAAATAAAAGGAACTCAAAAATAAATTAATAAATAATAATAATAATAATAAATAATTCAACTTAAATATATTGGTGATAAAATTAATAATAATAATAAACTAAATGAATTATGATCTTAATAATAATAATGTGATTAATAATAGTAATAACTATATTAATATCCTAATAATAATAATAATAATAATTACCCTTTTATCATCATTAAAAAACTCATTTAAATTTTGTTTGATTCTTTTTATTATTAAGGAATCCAGCAACCGCACGGTTACCCCGAGCGACCCATGAAAATTTTTTTAATAGAAAGATGGTGATAATATTAATAAAAAAAATAAAATTATCTTCCTGAACACCTCTTTTAATTTCAACCCCTTATTGTTCATTACAGTTAATTAATTAATTAATTAATCATGTACCGTGCGTACCATGCGGTGAACTGAGTGAGGTCACACGGTGACCCAGGCGATGCCCCATGACTTCAACGTGGTGCGCTGGACGCAGTCGAGGCCAATACCATCGTTTTTTAAGAACTCTTAAATTTTAAATTCGGGCCTCGACCTGAACTACCTGATGCCTAATAAAAATAATAAAATAAATAATAATAGAAGACGACGGGTTTGACAATTCTCCCCACCATAAATCTTTCTGTCCCCGTAAATCCATAACTAAGGTTGACACTTGATGATGAAACTGATATAGTACCAAGGTTCAAAGAAGATCCCCATAATCAACAAGAGAAAAGAGGAAAAAACATCGTGCTCAGAGAAAGTGATTCAAAAACAACTTCAAGAAATGCGTAAAAAGACTTTCTCATATGTGTCACCCACCCTAAAGAGATAGAATGCCTCCAGTTGACTGGTCAAGGAAATGAACTCTCGCACCCACAGAAAACAACTTCATAAGCCAAAATATCTAAAGCACTATTTAACAAAAAACATCACCATTTGGTTAGAATGAACAAACATGTTGAAACCACGTCCAAGGAACACTCCTATCACCTATCACCCAGTCATCCTTAGATACAGAACCAAAAGGTCAACATGGGGATGTCTGAGTGGCTCCCCACCATTATGAACCTACCAACACCCAAGACGAGACTCGAAAACCGACACGGGGAGTTCGGATCAGACTCTCCACCATTAAAGAAAATTCCAACATCGATTCATCCAAGAGACATTCGTGTGAGACCCAACGTGGGTCTACCCCCATTAGAACTAACATAAGTTACATAACATTGAAAACATCCAGACGGTTACTGGACACCCCACCACAAGGGGCGGGGAGGGAGGGACCCGACCACCGGTCATCAAAACCACGACCTAAGATCAATGAGCATCTCCACGTTCATAGATGAGTACTATTTAAATATGAAACTGATTTACCTAATAGAACCCATAAGGACCAATAAAAGTTATTACCCTTAGTGAGATTCAACCCATAGGACATTATGGTATGAGATGACCATGCTTCCTCGTAGGTACATGAAACCTCACGCACCCAAATGGGTCATTCGGAATGGAACAACTACATGAATTTATTTAAACTCCTTTCACTTTCAATACCAACGATAGAAATAAGTTTGGGGTCTCATACACTCCCATGGTTCCTGACCACGCGCCAGCTTCACTCTGGGGCCTATGGTTGGAGAACTGATGTTTAAAGCATCTATTGCCTTGCAGTTAGGTATCAAAGACTCTCGAACGGAAATTCTCCTTTTGGTGCCACACTCAACCACACTACAACTGAGACAACACTGAAAAACACAACAGATTTTGGCATCTAACTAATCCCTCACGGCACATTCACCAAAATAGGGGTTTAGATAATGGAAATGCATCACTTCTTCACCTTAACTAAAAACTTCATAAGGGAACGCACAATAAAAACACTCCCCTTTGAAAAGAAAAAATAAAAACTCCCGAAGAGGAGGACACACTCCTATGAAGACAATGATTCTTGAAGGGTCTCATGAAATTCACCTTTTCTCTTGAAGAGAACTCACACTGCAAAATGTCACCAAAATGACTTATACGGCCGATTTGGGAACTACAAGCCTTTCAAGCCAACAGTTAGCACTGATAATTCCAAATCTCCTTCAGCCTTCCCTGCTGAAATTTCATTCAACGTTTCCAAGGGGACCTTCAGACACAATGGTGTCAAACTTCATACCCAACAACTTGGACAACTCAAAGAGACCAAAACTCCTATCTCTCCCCGCATATGTTATCTCGCTGTGAGAGTATCTGTCTAGTTGTAAAATGGAGAGGTGGGTTCAATTCTAGGATTCAAGAAGAGAGTCATCTGATCAACTGGAGGGTCGGCCAATGGCGAATTTCCAGTGGCAACACTTCAATCGCATGTTAACGCTTTATTGGGGGCACACACTAGTCAATAATGAAAACCATGGACCCATCCAAATTGGTCCAGTGGTCAAGAAATACCACAAGAGAAAACTAAATGTGTAGGGAGAACCACTGCAAGGGCTTCCTGATGCACTTTTAAAAATAATTCACTAACTACATGCTTGCATACTAACATAAAAATAAGATTTCAAACTCAGGACACAAATAAGTCATAAGGGATCCTCGGCTCAAAATTCCTCACATCCAACATTTCCAAAACACAAGGACACACCACACAATCACCAGTTATTAACACACCAAATTCTCATTTAACAAAACTTTTGGAAAATAATCAAAGCTAGTGGGTTGCACAAACACCAATGGTGTCCCATGGACCTCACACATGCACGTTCTCATGCCGCACAATCAACCACCTCACATCCATTAAATAATTCACCTTCTCATGCCATTAACCATTTATATTTCCATATACTTTCATGCATGTGGTTTCCTATGGGAACACCAAGAATCAAAACCAAAAAATTTCCATTTTTCAAAACCACAACATTAAACCCACACCTTTCAAATCTCATATATCACTTCCTTTTTTAAAGTTCTTCATTTCAAAACATTCTCCAAGACCAAATCATTTTTTCTTAAAAACTATATTTCCATAATTCCAAAACAATGAAACGAGGAATGATGCAAGATAAAACTATTTTCAGCGGGTGACTAGAACATATGGTCGGCAGCCATACGCCAATGACGCCACCACCACAGAGGGTATTCTAGGACAGTGTATATGGATCCACATGGCTTTCCAGACCCTTCGTGCTCACTGGGACCACTGACCCTACTCCCATTTCATTTCCCCTAAACAAGATCAACCACAAGGACCAAAGACTTAGAAAAACCTCAACATACTTTGCTAACTCGAGTCCCGACATGGGGTGTGCTAGCCAGGCAACTTACTCGTAACCAGAACATCGAGTTCCGACTCCCGTAAATTTGGTTTACAATGACTCTATCAAAAAAGAACAAGATCTAAGAGAGAAAACCTTCCTCTAATACCAATTTGTCACTAACCAGGCCGGGTCACCATCCGAACCGGCGCCCTACCCGGTCTGCATCGTGGCCCAAAGGGCGTTCCTGATCCCCATGGGCTGGCACAAGTGCATGTGTATCAAAACTAGCATGTGGGAACAATTTACCGGAAATAGTAAACACAAAACAACTGAAAATTTAAATAAACAGACTAAAATTGTGAACTGACAAACATACAGATCCTTAAACCAAAAGAAAATTTTAAGGTTTACAACTTGAGCCATCATCCAAAAATAAATGACAACAAAAGAAACTAACTCTATCTCAAACATTCAAGCAACCAAAGATGTGCAGCAACTTTATGGCACAAACACCAACTTGCATGAGAAGACCATTAACGACCAAAACCCCATCGCTGAGCACAACACTTCAACCTGGAATACAAAAGAAAATAGAATCTACATACACCCAAAGGTGTATGTTGGGTGTGAGAAAAAATACCAGTAGAACGTCACCCAATAAAAAGGTTCCACGCATAATTATTAAATGATAAATACATTAGAAATTTTAATCAAAGTAAGTAAATGCTTAAACATATTTAAAGAAAACAGAATAAAAGAAAACAGTTTCAAATGGAACAACTTAAATTAAAACACACACACCCTTACTTTTTAAATTAACAAATATGTCACATCGGCGAGCTTAAAGTAACCAATGAGCACTAATATGGGAGAGGCCGCATTGGTGTTAGCTAGCTTGGGTCCTTAGAGCTTTGTGTCTCGGTGAAACGTGTGGTTTATAGGGCCAAGACCCTCAGAAAATGTGGCTTAGAAAGCCACAACCATCAGAAAACATGTCTTAGAAGGCCACGACCCTCAGAAAAGCATATTTTTAGTAAGTGTTGCAATCGTTAGCTCTGCCAGTGAAACCGGGTCGAGTCACCTCCGAAACACTAGCCCGCTAGTCTAGTCCACCCTCTTAGCTACTTGGGATTCCCAGTTTGTGCTCAAACAAGTTTCAAGTTCTTATCACTGTCACAATAATGCATAAAAGCCAAACAGGGTACTTACACACACAAAATCACAATTTTCAGACCCAAACCCGCTTTTTAAAACCATACGCACACCAAAATCTTTTTAAGACATAATCTATAATGCTTACACATTTAATTAAACTAGATTCATAGTTTAACAAAAACAATTTGATAATTAAGCAAACCCCTAAGAGAATTTAGTAAACAGTTTTCAAACTTTTCGTAAAACTCATAAAGGGAAAAAAGTCATTCAAAACCCCTTTCCAAAATAAAACCTATTTTGACACATGCCAAAACATAAACCACGTCATCCGCACTCCCTAACTCACATAATGCACAACTTACAAAACAATAATAAATAGTCTAAATGTAAAAGCTTATAAAAAAATTTAAAATAAATCGCTCAGAGTTAACCACTAAACTCACACGAACCATCTTTTAAGACCAAACACACATGAAGAATACTTCAAAGATAAATTTTCAATACATTAAAAACCAATTAAAATTACTACTTGGTAAAAAAGAAATCATAGTCAAACAAACATTTCAAAGAATTTATAAAACAATTTCAACATACGTCCCAAGTCTTTAAACACCAAAAACCCACCCGAATTCCCATTTAAGACAGACGCTACATCAAAATGCCAATTCAACCCATTGCATCCACAAATTATCTAAAATAATAATAATAGCTATGATAATAATAATAATAATCATCATCATCATTATCATCATCATCAAATGCACGCCAAGAATCTTTTGAAAACTCAATTAAAACAATACTGCATCCTTAATAACTATTTAATAAAACATTTAAAATTTTAATAAACAAATTTGGGAGAGCAGAACATTAATTTTCACACACAATCAATACCACCCTATATTTAGAATCAAACGCACACTAACACCATTCAAAAATATTATCTGCATCCATTGAATGATCAAATAAGTCCGGTGCACAAATTATAAAACACTAATGACCAGATTGACATGAGTTTTCACATAAAATAACACTCATATCGCATAACCACATTGCTAATAAATCAAATAATATGATATCTCAATAAGAAAAACAATTTATCACAATCCACAGTATGTAAAAAATACTCTAAACCAATTAAACCCACAAATTAATTCATCAAATATTAATTATACGTGGAACCACCTACCTCGGGTGAAGGAACTTCAAAAACATGAGTGAATCTCCAATTGAAACTAATTCACATCACAACCAACCTAATTTATACCCAAAAATAGAATTCAAATAGAGAAAATGTTCAAATTCATCCCCTAAAATGAACTCATGCCTGTTGAAAACCCAAGAAATCAAAAAAAGGAAATAAATGACTAAAAAGAGTTTCAACTGAGGGTTTCATGGTGGCTATTTGCAACGCGACATGGGAGGAGGCCCGATTAAGGGGGTTCGATAGCTCGGTGGAAGAAAAATGATGGCAGAGATCAGTGGGAGGGGGAATCAATGTCTCCCAGCAGGGGGCGAGCTGGGGGGCGGTGTGACGGGATCCAAGGAAGAAGAGGAGATCCGATGGGCGGTTAGGGTTTGGAGGTTGAGGTGTGGCGTAAATGGGAAGTCAGGAGGGGGGAGCATGGTGTGATGGGAAGTGGTAAACCAGGGGGTGCGGCGCTATTCTGAGAATGATACAACTGGGGGTATATGTGGGTCCGAGTGGGAATAGGGTGAGACGGGGAGTGGGGATCTCAACAAGGAGAAGAGGTATTCCAGTGGGGGTGCTCGGCCGGGAGAAGTGATGGAAGGGGAAGGCACCGACCAAAGGGGAGGGTGGAAAGCCTTCATCGGGTAGAGGAGGTAGATATTGGGGTTGGGGCGCGATGGGATGAAGGGAGAGGGGGGGAATGGGTTTGACAGCTAGAGAAAAAAGGGGGCAAGATGGAAGGAAAGAAAAAAAACAAAAGAAAAATAGGAGAAAATAAAAAAATAAAAGGAACAAAAAAATAAATAATAATAATAATAATAAATAATTCAACTTAAATATATTGGTGATAATATTAATAATAATAACAAACTAAATAATTATGCTCTTAATAATAATAATGTGATTATTAATAGTAATAACTATATTAATATCCTAACAATAATAATAATAATAACAATAATTACCCTTTTATCATTATTAAAATAATCCTTTTAATTTTGTTTTATACTTTTTATTTTTAAGGAGTATGGAAACCGCGCAGTTACCCCACTCAGCCCATGACAATTTTTATAGAAAGATGATGATAATATTAACAAACATAATACAATTATCATCCTTAACACCTCTTTTAATTTCAAGCCCTTATTGATCATTACACTTAAGTAATTAATTAACTAATCATGTACTGGGTAGGTCATGCGGTGAACTGAGCGAGGTTACATGGCGACCCAGGCGAGGCCGCACGGCTTCAACGCGGTGCGTTGGACGTAGTCGAGGCCAATACCAGCGTTTTTTTATGAAAACTGAAATTTCAAATTAGGGCATCGACCCGAATTACCCGATGCCCAATAAAAATAATAAAACAAATAATAAAAAAACGACGGGTGTGACATCCTCCCTTTTGATGTATTTTCGGAAATGAGGTGCTTTGAGGTCGAGTTTGAGGTTGTGTTTGTAGTTAATATAGCTAAAATGATGAAGGTGGTGATGTTTAATTCTTTCATAAAAATATGTTACTAAGAAGAATTATCTTGTGCGTTTCAATGATCTAAAATTTCATTGAAGTTATAGAGAAATAGTAAATTTTTAACATAAGTTTGGAGATTTGGTTTTTTTATGGGAAATATTTTACGAAACATATGATTTTCTCGTAGGGAGTATGCGGCCGCATATGGAGTATGTGAAAACATAGGGTGTATATTATAAGAGGTTTTCAAATAAGGTTTTATATAGAGCTTATGAGTTGGATGGTTTTTGTAGGGTTCGCGTAGTAGGTGTTCCATGATGTAGGAATCCCCTATGATGTATGCAGAAACATGTTCGTCTTGGTTGTACATGAATCTGAGGGAGGATTTTACTAAAGGAATGTAAGAAAGACAAAAATAAAAAAATGTAGATTCATATCCATGAATAAATAAAGAAAAGAATGGAATTGTTTATAAAAAATTTTGATTGTCATTTTTTAACCATGTTAGAGGATTGCAATGGTTGATCAATGAAGGAGGATTTTAGGGGAAAACTCACAAAGGATCCATTCAAAGGGGATTAATGTAATTTCAGGACTAGAATGTTTTTTTGGTGTCACTATATATAATTATCTTACAAATATACTCTTTATTTATTAATGAAAAAGTAATGTGAATATTGATAATTTAATTTGATGTTTACATATGGAAGATTTGTTCACAAAGTCCCAAACAACCTATATAGTTCACAAAGAAGGTATGTATAGGAAATACATGGGATGTAGGTTGTCTTATGATTTTTTAAGAGTTGAACCATGTTATATGTTCATGAATGGGTGGATCGAAAATGTATTGAATGTAGGAACAACTCCTGATAGAGCTATATGTGAAGCACAAAACAAAAAGTGGAACATCAATGAGACATTTAGTGGAGGATAATAAAGGAAAAATGTGTGCAGAACATAAAGAAGGAATAGTTTTTAAATTGGTCATTCAATGAAGTTATGGTGAGTACAATATGTGTAGTGAATTATGTACTACATATTATCTGAAACACGGTGTTGAGAGAAACATTTTATGTTTTATAGTACATAATGCACAAAAATAGTATGTATAAATGAATTATAATCATATTTGTGATATCATGATGTAAATAAACGTACATTTTTTTTAACATTGTATAAGTTAAAAATGAATCAATAATTTTAAATGACACCTATTTAATTTAGTTTATAGAGGAGGAGTTGATAGTAGTGTTTTGAGGGTGGTAAAGTGTTATTCCTTAAATCAAATTATAATAGAATTGAACATGATATTGAGTGAAAATGATAGAAACATTATAATCCACTAAAACTAGTAAAGAGCCGTGTATTTTTTTTAATCCAATACAATGAAACATGTATTATCGTGGTCTAATCTATTAATGATAAACCACATAAATTTTTTTATATTTACTTAATTTGAACAATTTTAATTGTGGTGGATTTGTTAAAAAATATGATAGGTTTATCTTTTTTCTACCAATATGGGAACACTATCAAATATAATAAAATGAAAAAAATTTCACACTACTTCGCCCCTAACTTCCCAAGGTGTCCCGGGTTGGAACCAGTGGTATCTTTGTGGAGGTTATATTCTTTGAATATTTTGGTTATATCACTACAATATGTAAAACAAGATCAATGTAAAAGGGGTGACTCTATTTTAAGAAAAAAACAATCAAATATGGTACGTAATAATGAGATATTACTTTTTATCTATTGGTCCATATGCTTTCACTACTATAGAGAATATGATATTGGTGAGTGATTGATCCCACTGTGGTTCAATGTTTCATTTTCACCCTTACAACATTTTTTTAAACTGAATTTGTACTGTAAATTCCAAATATAATAACAAATTTTAGATCTTGTTAAATTAAATTATTTTGTTTTTAACATGGTTAATAAGGGAAATTATGCTTGTTTTGATATTTTCCTTGACAGTGGAGGTGATTTAGAGGCCCCGAAGATCTTCTAGATGAAAAATGGGCCAAACAGAATGGAACCCCATGGACATTTGTCCACTATTCTGAGATGTATGAGAATTACGTGAATTGAAGTGGGAAGAACCATTATAGTCCAATTCACAACACCATGGGATACAACTCTATTCCAGGAACCATAGCCCAATTTGGCCATTTGATGGACCATCTGAACCATTCTATCCAGAAGACATAATCTACTCGAATTCAAAAGTTTTGTTTTGGATTTTTACCATATCTCCCAATTCGGTTGTCTAATGGCCTCCAGATTTGATAGGGAGACAGGAAAGAGGTCGTTAAACAACTATTATCTTTTAGTCAAGTAATGATATTGCATGATACTATTCCAAAAACGAGACACAATTGGTATCTTGAAAATATGGTGCTCAAAACCATGTTCCATATTTTCTATAAAAAGGCACCGTAGACACCTCATCTGTATATTCAACCAGAGGGACATGCTCTGACATTTTGGAGTCCTAGAGGAGTATCCTCCACATCCTCAAATTTCTGGATTCCCCAATCCCCATAAATGTATCAATAATTAAGAAGATGTTCCATCTGATCTTCCTCCTACTCTCGATGTCATGCTAAGCGGTTGGTCATCATTGTGAGGGAGCTACAAACTTGAAGAGGGAGTTCCAAAACATAATTATCTACTTTTTTGGAATTGATATTTCTTAGGTATCTTAACTTGTCTTGATGCATTTAACTGAAACACTTTTCATTTCATAACTGATAGGTGTGTGATTTTAAGTGTGCTTCTTGGGTTGTTGTATTTGGAAGACAAAAGAACCCATTTATTTCCTAAAAATTTGATATTTCAATCCTCCTTTATATCCTTAAATCATATTTAGGGTCTGGAACTTGACTACACGATTGTTAGGCCAAGGTTTAGTTCTAATCGCATCTTTTTAAGAGGCTGGTGAGTACCCATGATCTTGGTTATCACTAACCTAAAGGATTACACTAAAACATAACTATCAAGTAAGAATGTGGAACTCTTCAAGTTTTATAGAAACTTAGCAATGAAAACTTATTTATCTCATATTTTTCACAATCCACTTGTTTTCAAATTTATAACTCTTTAAATTATGTTTCTTTCTAGAATATGTTTTCAACCCCCCCCCCCAATTTTGGTTCTTATCATTAAAAACGCACACCATAAACATATCAACACTAATTGAGAGATGATATAGGGTCTAACCTAGACTATAAATCAACCTTAAAACATAATCAATATGACATGTCACAATAGTGCGTTCAGTTATTCATTATAACTATCTACGACAATAATAGACATGATTCTTCTCAATACTAATGGACAAGGTTAAATTGAATTATCTAAATATTAGTCTAATCTTATTTATATGACTATAATGATATGTTCTAGTGACCTGACCAAGTGTGATAAATTGAACAATATTTACAAGGTTGACAGTATGGTGAGGTATGAAAAGATTCAATTGTCAAACACGAAATTTAACAATCTAAAAATGAATCAGGATGCAAAATTTTTATTTTTTATTCAACCAAATCACTAATATTTTTTGGAGCTATTGGAGGACATGGAGAAAAAATAAAGGATATTTATTATTTAGTGAAACTTTTTTAGTGAGTTCTTCCTCTATACAATACAAATGTTTCATCTATTGAAAATTTATATTTTCTTATGCTTTCCCTATATAATCTATTATATTGTTTGGTAAACTATAATATTAGGGTTAATATAGAAAATTTATAAAATAAAAAATATAGGATATGGTGTATAAATCCATATAAAACATCACAATGATAAGAGAATTGATGATGACGAGGATATTGATGATGAATTATTTCCCTTATGGTGATGGAAAATTGAATATATTAAAAGGCATATTTTAGGGAAAGAAACCACTATCATGATTTTGATGGTCTAAATATGGACACATTACATATAGTATTTCATGTAGATTTTACAATTAATTGATTGAAGTAGGTGTTGTACAAAATACCTGAAAAAGCTTACCACATAAAATATACTCCAAAGCGTGAATATTATCATGAAAAATTCAATAAAAGACATTTTTTATAAAATAAAATAATGATAATAAATATTACAACCTAGAAGAATAAATGGAGTTATAGTTATCTACAAAATATGTAATGATTAAATTTTTTGAAAATTGAGAATATAAATTGGAAAAAGATAACCAGTAAGAATGTTTTTTTATATGAAGGTGTAACTAGGGGAGGTATGTAAGAGATCGATGTTAAAATAAAGAAGAATAAAAAAATAACTAGTTGAGGAAGAATGTTCTATGTTTTTGGATCATATTGAAAAAAATGACAGACCATATGAAGAATTATAAAATTGTTTATCTTCTTATAAAAATAACTATAGAAGTTTTAGATTTCAATATAGTTATTGAATAAAATATAACAGTTATTAATATACATAATAGTAATTCGAAGTGTTATTTAAGAGGGTCAAATATCTTCAATAGGAAATTGTTTCATGGAAGCATAAATTTGATGTCAAATCAAAATTAGGGTAACAAAATAAGAAGCCATAATTTGGAACGTTCACTAATGAAAAACTCTTATAAGGTTTCAATCAATGGTCTTATGTTATTGATAAAATTATAAAGCATCAAAGATACAGCTTCATCAATAAAATTTGAATTGATACTAATGTTGAGAAATAAAAAATAATAATTATAATAGAATATGATAATTAGACTGAAATTTTTAGGGATGTTACATCCAATATAAGGACATTTGAGAAAAGTATAATGATAGATATGAAAAAAATGTACTTGAGGGTTGTAATGTAATGACAGGAGAATAGAAATACTTTATATTAATAATATCCTCAAGACTTCTTTTCATAGAGAACACAAAACGAATGAATAAACAAACTAAATTGAACATATTCTAATTAAAATTACATGAATAATATAATCATTATACCATTAAAGTATTATAATCGATTAAAATATTTATATAATTTTATTTTTCATCATTATTTTAAAAAGGAATGCCTTTGGAAGAACCATCTAAAAAAGTGTATTATATATTACCCTACTTAATGAGATTTATGACCATAAAGTTTTTATTTTTATAGTTAACGATTATATTTTTAAACTATTATCTCAATATTAAGTTATTCATAATATTATATTAAATAATACTAATGATCCTGCATGTTGATGATGTGATTTTTCAGTAAAAATATTTATTTTTTCTATAACATTTTTATTTCAATAACAGTATATTTAAAGTTTATAATTTGAATTTTCTAAAAATAACCTCATTTTGAAATTATAATTTAAAAATAGTTTAGGGTAGGTTTTTGGGGATTTTTTTAAAAAATTTATTTTTTGGTGAATATTTGGAAATACCACTTACAAAAAAAAATTAATATTATAACACTATTCATATATAAGTGTTAATCGGAAATTCATGAAACCATTTAATAAGACCAGATATGTTTCTTAAAAATGAATTATTTATTTTTTAGTTGATTATTTTTAATAATAAACACATATTAAACATTTTGTAACAAAATTTATAATTTTTTTAAATAAATTACATAATGAGTGTGTTAAAATTATTTTTTATCACTTTTCAAAATTCATTAAAATAAAACTTATTTTAAATTTTCTAAAAGTGGGTCAAAATGTGTAATAAGGTCCATTTTTTAATAATTCATATGTTACCTTTGGTAAGAAACTACTCAGCACACTTAAATCATAAATATTATAGGTGAAAAATATAGCGGTAATTAGTTGAAAAAAGATTAAAACCTATGTGAGAATGGGTCGTAGAGGACTGGATCGACCATATACCATCCCATATCAATTATTTATTAATTATGGATAATTTTTTATGGATATTGAATTATCATTATTTATTCATTTCTATATTTTAAAAAATGAAATCACTTTTTTACATATAAAATGTAATGTCTCGTCCTCACATTCCCTCACATAACATCACAATTATCTGAGAAAAAACTCTTCTGAAACCTCTCCTCAAAATTAATAAAACCTTTAAGAAGATATATTATAATTAAAATACCATATCTCAAAGTATTAACCACCTTTCAAGAATATATTATCTATGAAGTGAGTTGGTTAAATCACATTTTTACTAAGCATGAAACGTAGTAATGGTTTTCATGGTAATAATTTTGATTCTTTGAGATATAATACATTTTGTGAACATGTTTTCTATCTTTAGTGCATTTATTAACCATTTATGTATTTTTATCAAATAGTTTTTTATTTTAGAGTATATGATCATCCAAATCATAATAACATATTCTAATTGATATGGAATCAGTTGTTTCCCTAGTAGAAATGATTTTTTTATAACTCAGCATTCATTCATTGATTTATGATCATTATATTAAACTTATTTCATATAAGTTGGGTATATTCTAGAATTAATTTTAATATACACTATTATTTAGTTGTTTTATGTAGAATTATGTCAATAAAAAATTTATCCTTGTCAAATATTTATTTTTATATAGACTTTATTTCTCATAAGGGATATTGATAGTAAAATATAATTTAATTGAGTTACAAATTTTTCTCATCAATTGTGTTCTTCCATTGTTAATTCATCCAAAAATTATATTTTATAATATGATGTTATATGATAATTTTTTGGGAAATGATGTTTTATTATAAATAAGGTTTTATTACTCATTTTACAATTTGGGTTTTTGATAACGGTAGTTTCAAAACATTAAATGGATCATTTAAAAATTATTATATTTATCTTTGCCTCCAAATATTCATTATAAACCATTATTTATTTTTAAATTATCCACTATTAGATATTATTTTTTAAAATAAAATTGTTTCATCACATTTCACTCCACCTATTCATAAGTTACATTTGAATGTGACAAAGAGGCATGTATATGAATTCAATGATAATTTTTTTTTCTAGAAGAACTTTTATGTTTTCTCATTCGTTTTCCTTTTCATATTAAAAATGATTGAAATTAATGGGATTTATGATAAATGATTTATCATATAATATGTATATATATATATATTATAATTTATACAATTGAACTATTTCTATAATATAATTCAATTCTCAAACCCTCATTATGTGGTACCACTAAAATACTTATTTTTCAAAGGTGGATTTCATCTATGTCAATAAAATTCAGAGATACCTTTGTTAAACTATGGATATGTAATTTTTTAAAATTTTAAATTATTTTTATATTAACCATATGTAATTTTATTATCTATTAATGATATGATAAACTAATACATTTTTTATTCCAAACCATCCACCACGAATTGTCATAACCTATATTCCAATTCCATTTCATTGTGAATACCATGTTTCCATAATTTTATTTAATTTTTTCACCTAGAATATATACAATTATAGATTGTGGGAATTATTGACTTAAATATATACCCTTTACATATAAATAGTAAATATTATATTCTTTATTGTGATTGATGGTAATTTACCTAGAATGTTACTAAATATCATTAGATACCCATTTTTATTTCATTTGGATTATCATGTTGATGATATCATTTCGTGAATCCAATTTAAACATATTTAAAATACATTTCCTTCCATAAATTATTTACGATGTTTTGAATGAAACCCATTTTATTTCCATGGGTACAAAATGCTATAATAAAATAATGATTTTCAGTTAAATGTTTTATGAAACTCATTTTATTTCTATGGGTTATTTATGATGTTAAAAGGTAATGGTTTTCAAGAGGAAAGAATAAGTATGGATAAATAATCGGTGGGGTCCTATATCTCTATGGGATTCATTTGTTTATGTTGATGTATTATGAGAAAAATTAGGTACACATGAAGATTTATCCCATTCCTAACGGTACATGAGTGGATTTATAACCACCCAAAAAGTAATTGAAGAGGATTAATACCAATACCAACCATACAAATGAATATTTATCCCATGTAAATAGATATATGAAAAGATTTATCACATGAAAAAGGGGTACACATTAGGTTACATCTAATGTACAAGGGTATAAGAGAGGATTATACCAAACCCATGATGGTACATAGGTAGTGAGCCTAATACTAATATGTAATGAATTTTTTATTGGGTATCAATGAAATATGATTTCTATATTTATGTTTAAGACACACTATTATGTATATTCTCACGCCTTTATTATTCTCTCATGTCTCATTCTTAATGACTATTTTTTCTACACTCTTTTGATTCATGCATTATGTAATGAAAATTATTAAACGATGATTTATGATCCATGATTTAATTGTTATAAGAATATTTGATCATAATTGCACCCATATTCCCATATTAAGCTCAATTATGATATTGGATTCTAAAATATTATGTTTATCCCAGCTTAGAAATTTTTCTCACCCCTTTCTTATGATTCCATTTCCATAGGTTTTGAATATCAAAAAGTATAACATATATAGAATATTTTCATATATAGAAATGTTTTTCAAGATAATTATTATTAATTTTTGGATAACTATTTTTATATATAATGGAAAATATTTCCAATTAATAAAAATAATTAGTGTTTTATTTTATAATGTTTTTTCCTAATTATCTATAAATCAAAACCTAAAAGGTATTAAAAATGTATTATAATGAAATGTCTGAAATAATTTTTGTTGATGAGAAAATCATGTATATATGATAAAATAGTTGATATCAAAGTCAGGTTAAAATAAATTTGGTTATTATGATGATATTTTTAAGAGAAAATAGGGAAATGAAATTTTCCTAAAAGGTTGATAAGTAAAGGTTGATTCTAATATCAATGGTATAACTAATATTTTATGTCTTTTGAGTTAATATTCTACAGATAACAATGAGAAAATATTTGTAAAAAAACTAGGAATTATTATATGGGTTATGTGTAATTATGTGATTATATATTGATGTTTTGGTAATGTTACACCCGAGATTTAATTAAAGTATGTTTTTCATTTTAGAGAAACAAAGAACAATACAAATAGTTTTATTCAAGAATTATATTAAAAAAGATATTAAAAGTTTCTATAAATTTGATTTTCTTAGATTTGTCTCAATCATGAAATCAGTATATATAAATTAACATAGGGTTATATTAAGTGATTTTTCAAAAATGAATGATTTTTAAATGAATAGTAAAAAATGCATATATTTTATATATTATTATCTATTAATTAGATTATAATATTTATATCATATACTATATTTTTTATTATGGTTACATATGATCCATTTAATTTAAATTATATAATTAATTCTAATATTTTTTCATTTTTTATAATAGTTGATATTTTATAACTAAAAACACATTTTTCTAAAAACTTTTTTTTCACATTTCGTTTTACGAATTTATATAAAATTTTATTTTATCACCAAAAGATATTGAATCGGGAAAAATAGATACTATATTTATAATAATGAGGTGAAAATTAGGTAAATATCACCCTATTATTATTTTTTTCATGATGAATAGTAACTGTAGAAATGTTCTGTCCCATAGGCAAGGGTAAAATGGGTAAAACATGGTGAAATCCATAAAATAATGTCTCAAAATCAACCCAAAACATGTCTTAATTTACATTTATAGGATATAGTAATCCATTAACATCAAAAATTTTGATATATATCATTTTGGTTCAATTTTCCCTTGATAATGACACTTATATTATTTAATGTAATTGAAATCCATATATATCCATTTGTTGACTTAAAAATATCTATTTTTTAACATGGAAAAATAGAGAAAATTACCAATTAAAAATATTTATATTAAATATAAAATAATTTTTTCCATAATATTAATTTATTTTAAATGTTTAGTTACGAAATAGTAAACTAAAATGGTTATATAGTGCCCACACAATGCATGTACAAGCCGTAAAAAATGTATATATTTTTAAAAACAATAAAATTAATATTTTCTTGGTGAATTAAAGTGAATCATGAATTTTATATATAAATATTACATATTAGGGATATAGTAGAGGTATATATTATAATCTATCAGCTGTCGTGATGTATTTAATGTCAAATTAAATAAATAGTGTAATAATTAAAAAAATTATATTTCTTAAAAAAAATATTTCATTAATTTTTTTAACAATACAAAAAATATTTAAATAAGACAATTTTGAATAGAATTCTTCAATTTTTTTTCCATAGAAATTTATGATCCACGTTTTAGCGTATATGTGAAGTTATAACCCTTTGATATTGAAAAGTGGTTTCTATGGTTAAGGGTAAAACAAGTTATCGAAGGGTTATTTTAAAATTACAATGGTTAAAATGACCTAACAGATTTATTAAACCTAATTGAATTGTTTTATTTAAAATAAAAAATAAACAAATATTTTTTAATTTGGATCCATTTTTCTATGAAGTATACGCCATTATATTTTAAATCATTATTAATTACAAGGTTTCGAGTCACCTCAACTATAAAATGGAACCACCTCCCCTCATATATTCACACCACTTGATCAGTAAAATTTTAGAAAAACTGAAAATAATATACCCCAAATATACATATCCATAGTTTTGAAATTCTTTTTCTTCAAAATTACAGTCACTAGGGTCCTTAATAGAAGATCCAAATGATGTTTCGCTGAGATAAGTTAATCTTTTTACAACTCATTCAAATTTATTCCTGCCTATACATCCTATTTCTATGTTTTCACCTAATAAAATAATTAATCAAGTGTAATAAATATAGTTATATACTATTATTATTAGGTGAAAACCATTTTCCAACTCTTTTATATCATACAATAAGTGAAAAACATGGTCCATGCTTACGTACGACCTACCATCTCTATGTAACTGTGTAATTCGTTTTTCATCACAACATTACAAAGGTCTCTTAAATATAGAACGAATTAATACTATGATCATTATGAAATAATTATTCTTATATAATTTTAATATCATATTTACCTTCTTACCTTTCAGTTAATGGAAAATGATAATTTCTCTCATGTGTATTTGTGGACTACCACCTCTATAAAGCGCGACGATGCATTTTTTCATTCACAATTTATAGGTATTATAATATAGTCATATTTAATTAATATATATAATATATTTTATATCATTTTTATTTTATAACAGTTAATTATTATTTACCTTTATTTCATTCCTCAATTTTAAAATTGAAATGCATGTTCATGTGTATGTACGTCCTACCCTCTCTCTGAACGGTGTGATTCATTTTTCTATATCAAAATTTGAAAGATGATTCAAAAATATATAGTATTAATTTATTTGATATTTATATCAATATTAACATACTAGATATTTTGGATTTATTATCATGATATAGGCACCATAACTACCAAAATGAAACATATATGAAATAATGAACAGTTAACACTCGAATTTGAGTATTTTTATAAAGAACTGTTAATAAATGGGTATTGAAATGTTATAAGAAAAAAATGATATTAGAATATGAAATGGATATTTTAATGGATTATAATAAACATAAATATATTATAATGAATTCTAAAACTACATACATAGAATTTCAAGACTAAAACAATAGTTTATTTCACAATATCATCAATTTTTAGGATCATTTATATGAATGTATCTAATTAGAGAATTATTTGAGATGTTATTATTAATTAAAATATATATTACTATACTCATATTATTTCTTGAAATCTAATATTTTACTATCATTTTACTCAATTTAATTACTTAGCATGATGATAAATATTTTTATAGAATCTATGGTTATTTTTATCTTCATTCTAAACTATTTTTTATTTTACACCCTTTTTTCCAATAAATGATTTCAAAAATGGTTTTAATATTGTCACATAATATTATAAATTAATTTAATCCCATTTTTCAATTTATATAAATTTTCTTCATTGAAATATTATGATCATTTTTTGAAGGAGGTACTTTTTTATTTTTTTACCAAAAATGTGAGTGGAATATTTGTTTTCAAACACACATGTTGAAGGGAATTTACTTATATCATGACCACCAAATGTTTCTGAGATACATTTAAATGTTTGATGTTTAAATTTTAAATAAAAATTTCCATAATATTTGGGAGGTTTTAAAATTTTGAATAATTGATTTCAAAATGACAGGTGTATTTTCCCCAAGAAATATTCCATTGATAAATTTTGAGTATATTCATCTATATTAATATTATTTTTTCTATATTATTCTTTATCAGTGATATATAATTTTGATTCCATTCACCATATTAATATGTATTTCTTATTATTGTGTTTACTTATTGGAGAATTTATTATCATTTCAATTATATGATTTTAATAAAAATTTATGTGACGATTTTGTTTCACACCTTTAATATAATAACGAAATTAGACTAAGTAATTGATGGGATATAACCACTAAATTCCCTAGATTAATTTGTAGGTTTCACTATACATACAAAATTGGTTATTTGGAATATGTCATAGCTTTTTTGATTTGGTTTTCTAGGCCGAATGAATTATCTGTAAGATTATGATCTCCAAAACTATACATTATATCATTAGGAAACTAGTCACTATTATTAAACTGATTATTTGTGTTGTGATGTTATAAATAGTTTTATACCCCTTAATGATATTATTTATATTTATTATGTTAATATTTATTATCTTTACATCATTGTTCATTTTATATTTATTATAAGATAGATCCTACTATACTTGTTCCCTATCTGGGAATAATATATCACTCTCTATTATGTTTTCCTTTCCCTAGTATATGATGATTTGATCTATTAATGAATGTAATGACCCAAATTTTTTTTATTATATTTTTTTCCTATATTTATGTGTTATTTTATTTCATACTCAACAAAACTATATCCTTTAATTAATGAAATGGGTATATTTAAAATTTGACCGTTGGGTTTCGACTGTAATATGACCGTTGGTCAATATGACCGTTGGAAACTATAATAATAACACTGTGTTTTTTAAATACAGTTTTCTTGGTTAATTAATACAGAATGAAGATTTAATGGCCACATACAGTATACTTGGGCCATATGAAGCCCCTATGTTAGAGCGTAGAAAGGAGGTAGCATCACTGGGATTTGTTCTGGACAAAGCCCAAGCCAAAATTCACTATATGAATCTTGAACAGAATCACCTAAGGGAGAATTTCAAGATTATAGAAATCACCACTTGGGATATTTTATCCATGCCACCCCTAGATTCTATCACCATAGAACACCTTACACTCAGGTCCTATGTTGGTGTTATAAGGGGCTATGTAACGACACCTTAGCTGCTTTATGTAATCCTTTTATATAAATAAAATTGTTATTTCTTCTTATGGAAAAGTTTGTGAATTTCAAATATCCGGATAAATATAGGATGTGTATTACTGACGAATTTAGGAAAAAATTGGTATTTTAAGATATTTTTGAATTCATTAAATAATTTATAATGTAAAATGATTTTAAAAAAATGGTCTTCTATAGTTGATATTAGTGATAAATTTAGAGCCTAAAAATATCAACATGGTTTTTAGTGAATAGTAATGTAGGAATAGTAACATACCCATATGAATAGTAATGAATAGTAAATTTAACAAAAAAATTTAAACATGACCCATGAATGTATAAAAGTATTTTAGACATCTTAAAAGTGAAAAAATGATCATAGTTAATGTTTTGGAATTTTTGGATATCATAAATATTTTATTTACTGTTTTATAATTAATTTAAATATTTAAAATTGAAATGTATTTTCCTAAAATGTAATCATAAATTTTTACTTTATTGTCTTACAGTTATATGATAATTTTATGGGACCTTGATTACTTTTTTAAGGTTTCACAAAATGTGTTATAGCTTTAATGTTTTTTTTGGAATAAATAATGATTTTATTTTAAAAATGAATTAAAAATATTTAGAAAATTATTTTCAAAAAATGGTGTTCATTTTTGAATTCAGAGAATTAATATTAGGTTATGGTGAATTTTTAGGATTTTTATGAAATAGTTTAACTTTCGGGGAATAGAAAAAAGTTGTTTTAAGTTTGAGGTTTTTAATGAAATCATTAATGATGTAATATTGATGTATGATTTCTGGTAGACTTATTAGTAGTGAGATATGCTATGTGGTGTCCTATGTTTCCAATACCATGGGAATGCCCATGGTTTTTCAAATACCACCAGTGAGGTGTCCCTTGGAAATTAATAAGTTATTCCCTCACTTTTCCTATAAATACCAAGCCATTTACCCCATTAATTTCATTCCTAAATCATCCTCAATGAATTTATGGTTTTTTACATCCCATGGAGTCCTACCATGGTGCCTTCAAGCCTCTCAAGGTCCCTACATTCAATCTTTTAAACATACTATTCAATGTAAGGGAATCATCCACCGTCCACTTTTAAGCCATGACTTCTTTTATGTTGTGTATTCATGTTTCCATATATTAATGTTGAGGGTATATTTTTATATGTTCTAATTACAATAAATTTCAAGTCTAATTATTTAGGGACCCTTTTCTCTGTCATCAATTTGTTTTCAGACTTTTTATGTGACGTCGTTAGGCTGCCGAATTTCTCGTAAAAGAAATCA
This sequence comes from Viscum album, assembly GCA_963277665.1. Lineage (NCBI taxonomy): Eukaryota > Viridiplantae > Streptophyta > Magnoliopsida > Santalales > Viscaceae > Viscum > Viscum album. Next base: position 1,808,023,628 of record OY728152.1, on the reverse strand, counting down.
CATCTTCTCTTTTCAATCATGTTTACTTTTCAAGTGATATTTCATTCAAATATCCACACCATGATCTTTTTAAGAACCCATACTGTATTATGAAATATTTATGGAGGTTTTAACATTTTCCCCTCTCTTGTAAATGTTTTTTAAAACCATGTTATATAGCTGTTATGCTGTAGAAATTTCACCTCTAAATTTCAATCTCTTTCTTTCCATAAATTCTATTATTTTATTTATGTAAATACCTAGAGCTATTTCGTTTATAAGGGTGTTAAAATATATATATATATCTGATATATTTGATTTTATAATTGACATAAATATTACCATCACCCCCTTTCAATGCATTATAAATGTCATAATGATCTAATTTTAAAGAACTTTTAAAACGTCACGATTTTAAAATGAAACCCATTTCTTTTATTCTCTATTTGTTTTTTAGGAAATGTTTTATTATCATCTATTTAGATCACATGAAATTAATGACATATTAAGGGTTCTACATGATAGTTCTCCAATGCATTAGGTAATGAATTGATCTCTAGAGATCACCTGATTCATGATGCCTTTGTGAATAATCGTGGTAATTTTTATGACACCTCTGGGATAAACCTTGGTGATATGTTTATGAATGTCTAAATGAAATTTTATAACCGCATATTCAAGTTATTATTCAAGTTATATTTATTATAATATTCTTATTGTTCCATTTCACATTCCTTTATGACTTTTATCATGTTCTTATTAATATTGCTCAATATCACATGTCAACTGTTTCACTTTTTTTCCTTACTGAGCCTTCTACTCACCCTTTCCATTGATGTATGTCTCCATGATATGAGATATAGTAATTTTACTTATGATGAACCTAAGATGTAGCCTTACAAGTGGTTGAGAATAATGTTTTATATTTGTTTCATGTATTATGTTCCTGATTTCCCAGACACTATATTTTAAAGATCCCCTGTTTGTAAAATGTAATGAAAAGTTATGTAATAAAAAGGTGGGATGCCATAGTTGGTATCAAAGGATAGTTTAGTTAAATATACAAAATAGGATATGAAAACATTAGATGTAATACTATAAATTTTTTTCAAAATTGGAAAACTTCCAGTTATTTTGGTGAGTATTGATTAAGTGGTTTTTCAAGAAAATACATCCATGTCTGGATATGAGCAGGAAGAGGCGGCTCTGGCCCAGAGGTACCTAGTAGTGAAACCTCTAACAAGGAGTATTAGGACTAACCCAGGGCATCCTGGTACTCAACAATGGGCCTTTCATAACTCATGATTATGACACTCCTGGGGGATAGGTTTGGTTAATCATAATCATTTTAAGAATCATTATGAGGGAATTATAGAGAAATGGAATTGTTTAAGAATGAAGATTTAAGACACAGAATCCTTTATAGTTAAAATATTCATAAATGAAATAAGTTTCTCACTTAGGTTTTATTCCTTTAGAAAATGGCTGGAAATAGGAGGAATCGTGCAAATGGTGATCGCAATGGACCATTCGCTGACGACCCTCCGATGGAAGCCAGAATGGAAACATTCTTTCCAACGATGAACCAACTAACTCAAGTTATGGAAAATAACTTGAATCAAGCTAAGAGACCAATCTCACCATGAAGGGAACAACATTTTTTTGAGTTTTTTATGAATCAATGACCACCAACCTTCCAAAGATCAACAGACCCATTGATTTTTGAGCTGTGGATTTGCTCTATCGAAAAGATCTTTTCTATGATCCTCTATTCAGAGAAAGAGAAAGTCACCATGGATGTCTATCGCTTAGAAATAGAATTTGATCTGTGGTGGGAGTAGATTAAAAACATGAGGCAAATAGTGTTGGTAGAAGCGATGGAGTGGGAGGGTATCAGAGGGATCTTCTTCAGCAAGTATTGCCCTTGTCCCATGAGAACATGAATGGAGAAGGAGTTTCTTGTGGTGAAACAGAAGGAGAGTGAATCTGTGGGATGCTTTGAGATAATCATCACAAGGCTCTCATGTTACCCCTACAACATTGTTATGGATCCAAATGGCTACGTTGATAGATTCTTCTATGGACTGAGACCTCATCTGCAGAAGAATCTATCCAACTAATATTATGACAGCTGTGAGGAGATCATGTGAAGTGCGATAAAATTCAAACTCGACTTTAGTGAGATGCAGTGGTCTCATAAATTCAAAGACAAAAATAGATCCATGGAGACAAACATATGGAGGATCATTGATAAAGGAAGAGGATGCGAGCAATTGTAACGTACCATGTGTAATAAATGTGGGAAGAAGCATTCAGGGAACTACCTGCTTGGGAGTGGGAAATGCTACAAGTGTGGAAGAGATGTCCATATTGCGAGGAATTATCGTAGTGAGGTGAAACCTCAACTTCTAAAAACATACGACAAGGGAAAGATGGTGCAGGCCCTACCTGATGTATATTTCACTAAGTGTGGAATACTTGGGCACTTTCCCAATCACTGTCCAAATCCGAGGGCAGTGGAGGGGAACCAAAATCAGCCTCAGCAAAGGCCAAGGGAGCAAGGTAATGCTTTTGATATCATGACAGATGAAGTTGAAGATCCAAATGAAGTGATAGCAGGTACTCTTGTTGTTCTCTCAAACCTATCATGTAATTTTTTTATTCTGGTTCTATGTTTTCCTTCATTTCCTCCATGATTGCAAAGAATTTAAAATCCACTCCAGATTTTCTAAAAGTAGTGTTATCAGTCAAGACACTTTGGGGGGATTATTCAAGCACCATCAATGTTTAGAAACTAAAGTATTTACATTGTGGAGCACAATCTTATTGCAAATCTAGTAGTCAATCCCATGCCAGAATTTGACATTACACTAAGGATGGACTTGCTCTCAAAGTATAATGCTGAGATCAAATGAAGAATAAAAGAAATATCAGTACTCTTGAATGGAAATCCTAAATTTATCTTCTATGGAGAGATATCTCAACCTAATCGTTGTCTAGAATAACCTCCTATATCCTTCTTTATGGAATTGATCGGTGAAGAAGAACAAGGAAATGAGTGTTTGAGGATACAAAATGTCCCCATTTCCTTGGAATACGTTGACTTCTTTCTTGAATAATTACTTGGACCCCCCACCCCCCGCACCCAGAAAGAGAGGTAGAGTTCTCCATTGAACTCATACCTGGATCACATCCGATATTAAATACCACTCATAGGATGTAAAATGTAGAGGTGATGGAATTAAAGAAACATATCCAAGATCTTTTGGAGAAGGGGTTTATCCAACCAAGTGTGTCTCCTCGGGGAGCACCTGATATCTTTGAGAAAAAACAAGGGTGGATCATTGTAGCAATTCAATGATTATAGTAAACTGAACAGGTTTACAATAAAGAGTAAATACCCAATTTCTAGAATTGGCGACTTATTTGACCAAAATTGTGGGGTACAATTCTTCTCTAAGATTGATCTTTGATCTGGTTATCATCAATTGAGGGTGAATAAAGAATATATTCGAAAAAATTCTGTATGATCATGATATGGAAATTACGTGTATGTTGTTATCCTTTTTGGACTGACTAATGCACCTACTATTTTTATGGATTTGATGAATATAGTCTTTTAGGACAACCATGATAACTTTGTGGTACTTTTCATTGATGATATTCTGATATATTCCAAAATTCGTGTAGAGAAAGAGGATCATCTAAGGGCTATTTTTCAAACTCTGGGGAAGGAAAAGCTTTTTGGAAAGTTCAGTAAATGTGAATTCTTGTTACAAAAAGTTGCTTTACTGGGGAACATTGTTACCAATGGAGGAATCCCAGTTGACCATGCATAGAAAAACCTCATAGAGGGGTGGCCTCAGCCTACAACAATAACTGAGATTCAGAGTTTCCTTGGATTAGTGGGATATTATAGGAAGTTTTTGAAAAAAAATTCACAAAATTCTAATCCATTAACAAAGCTAAATGGAAAAGGGGTCAAGTTCATCTGGAAAAAAGAGTGTGAGGAATGTTTCCAAGAGATGAAGAAGATATTGGTTAATTCACCCGTGTTAAATCATCCCTCAAGTGAAGAAGGATTTTTTATTTTTAGTGATGAATCTCTAAAAGGGACTGGGTGAATTCTCATGATAAATGATATGGTAATTGTTTATGCATATCGACAGTTGAAGACACATAAAGAAAACTATCCTACACATGATCTGGAGCTGGATGCAATCATTTTTTCTATGAAGATTTTAAGGAACTATCTTTATGGGGAGAAATATGATATATACACAAACCATCAATGTTTGATGCATATTTTCACACAAATGGAATTTATCATTAGACGAAGGATATGGTTGGAACTCTTTAATGACTATGATTGTTCAATTCATTATCATACTGGAAGAGAAAACGAAGTCACTAATGAATTAAGCATGAAAGACCTTATCTTTCTCTCTATTATGAGGATTCAATGAGATCATTTGATCAATGACAAAGTAAAACTAGACATGGGAATTATAAAGCAAGGGACATCATCATCCCTAACCCAAATGATTTATCAACCGTCACTACTAGAGAAGATCAAGAAAGATTAGAAAGAAGATCCTTTGTTACAGAATAAGTTTGAGGATGTGAAGGATGGGAAGTTTTATAAGTTCAATACTGATCAAGAAGGTGTACTGAAATTTCATACAAGACTATGTGTTCCAACTATTCTGGAAATAAAGGAGCTGATTGATGAATCTCATAGCTCTACCTTCTCTATACATCCTGGTAGCACGAAAATGTATAAAGAAATTCATGGTCATTATTGTTGGGATAATAAGAAAAGGGATATTTATGACTACACGTCAAGGTGCCTGGTATATCAGTAAGTGAAGGCAGAATGACAACTTCGAAAAGGGGTATTGCAACAACTACCCATACCAGCTTGGAAGTGATACAATATCACTGTGGAATTTTTCCCTAGACTCTCGAGAACATCCAAAGGAAATAATGTGATATCGGTTTTTGTGGACCATCTCACCAAGTCTGCCAATTTTATCTCCATTCGGGAAGATTTATCACATGATCAACTTTCCAGGATTTACATGAAGGAAATAGTAAGGCTGTAGGGAGTTCCACATTCTATCATATCTCATCGTGATCCAAGGTTCACATAAAAATTATGGAGATTCCATAAACAAGATATAAGCACTAAATTGAAATTCAGTACGACCTATCACTCCCAAACAGATGGACAATCTGAAAGGACTATTCATGCACTCGAGGACATAATCAGAAATTGCTCAATGGAATTTAATGGTGGATGTGATAAACATCTCACTTTCATTGAGTTCTCTTACATCAACAACTTCCACTCAAGTATTCAAATGCCACCATATGAAGCTCTATATGGGAAGCAATGTATAACTCAACATGTTGAGATGAAGCTAGTGAGAGAAAGCTTCTTGGGCCTAATATTGTGCAAGAGATGACAGAAAAGGTCCATGTTATCCAGCAACACATGAAGGCTACTCAGAGTCGGCAAAAGAGCTATGCCGACAAGCGTCAAAGGGACTTGGAGTTTGATGTTGGTGACAAAGTCTTTATACAGACATCACCTTGGAAGAGAGTCATGGGGTTTGGGTAGAAATGGAAGGTCAGCCCTAGGTACATTGTCCCCCATGAAATCCTAGATCATGTGGGTAAAGTGGTCTATCGGCTTGCACTTCCTCCAAATCTAGCACAAGTTCATGATGTCATCCACGTATCACTCTTGAGTAAGTAAATACCTGATCCTCTGCATGTACTAAATCTAGAGGTGGTACAACTTCAACATGACCTCTCTTATGAGGAGAAGACGGTGGAGATCTTTGATCGTAGAGACAAGGTTCTACCCAAGAAGACTACCCACCTTGTTAAGGTGTTGTGGAGGAACCACAAATGTGAAGAATTCACATGGGAACCAGAGAATTCCATGAGAAAGAAGTATCCACACCTTTTCCCATCAGAGGGTATGAGATAAAATTTTGGGGACAGAATTTCAAAAGGGGGGAATAATCTAACAACCCGAACTTTTTAATTATATTTTTCTTCCTAAATTTATGTGTTATTTTATTTCATACTCAACAGAACTATGTTCCTTAATTAATTAATTGGGTATAATTTAAATACGACTATTGGGTTTCGATTTTCATATGACCATTGGTCAATATAACCGTTGGAAACTATAATTTTAAAAAAGCATTTTTATTAAAAAATATTTATCTTGGTTAATTAATACAGAAAGAAGATTTAATGGCTTCATCTAGTAGACTCAGGCCATATGAAGCCCATTTAATAGAGCATGGGAAGGAGGTAGCATCACTGCGCTTTACTCTGGACTATGCCCAAGCTGAACACCAACTTATGAAACTTGTATGGAATTACATGTGTGAGAAGTTCAAGTTGATAGAAATCAACACTTGGGGAATGTTGTCCAACCCACCCCAATATTCTATCACCATAGCACACCTTACACTATGGTCATATGCTAGTGTTTTAAGGGGCTATGTAATGAGACCATAGCTGCTTTGTGTAATCCTTTTCTATAAATAAATTTTTTTATTTATTCTTATTGCAATGTTTATAAATTTCAAATATCCGAATAAATATAGGATGTGTATTATTGATTAATTTAGGAAAAAATGTATTTTAAATTTTTTTTTATTCATGAAATAATTAATAATGTGAAGTGATTTTCAAAAAATGGTCTTCTACAATTGTGATTAGTGATAAATTTAGAGTCTAATAAGATCAACTTGGTTTTTAGAGAATATTAAAGTAGGAATAGTAAAATAACCATATGAATAGTAATGAATAGTAAATTGACCAAAAAATAAAAACTTCTCCCATGAATGTATAAATACATTTTAGACATCTTAAAAGTGAAAAAACAATCACATGGTATGTTTTGGAATTTTGGTATGTCATAAATATTTTATTTAAAGTTTTTAATTAATTTTATAATTTAAAAAGGAAATTTATTTTCAAAAAAATTAAACATAAATTATTACATTATTTTATTATAGTTATACAATAATTTTATGGAACCTTGATTACTTTTTTATGGTCTAACAAAATGAGTTATAGTTTTAAAGTTGTAATTTTAAAATAAATAATGATTTTATTCCAAAATTACCTTAAAAATATTTAGAAAATTATTTTCATAAAATGGAGTTCATATTTGAATTCTGAGAATCGATATTAGGTTAGGGTGAATTTTTGGGATTTTTCTAAAAAAGGTGAATTTTTAGTTAATAGTAAAAATGCAGTTTTGAGTTTCGGGTGTTTAATGACATCATTATGGATGTAATATTGATGTAACCATTCTGGTAGACTTATGAATAGAGATATATTCTATTAGGGGTCCCAAGTGGCCAATACCATGGGAAAATACCATGATCAAGCCCATGTCATTGCAAATACCACTGATGAGGTGTCCCTTGGAAATTAATAATATATTCCCTCAATTGTCCAATAAATACCAATCCATTTCCCTCATTCATTTCATTCCAAAAGAATCCAAAATGTATTTCAGGTCTCCTTACCTCCCATGATGTACTCCCAAGGTTTCCTAAATCCTCTCAAGGTCCTGACCTTAATGCATTCAAAGTTACTATTCAAGGTAAGGGAATCTTTCACCCTCCTCTTTTGAGCCATGTCTTCCTTTAGGTTGTGTCTTCTTGTTTCCATCTATTTTTGTTGATTGTATGTCCGTATATGATATAATTACATTCCATTTCATTTCTAATTATTGAGGGACCATTTTCTCTCTCATTAATTTGTTTTCCGATTTTTAAGTGACGTTGTTAGGCTGCCGAATTTCTCGTAAATGAAATCACATCTTGTATTTTATTTCATGTTTACTTTTCATGTGATATGTAATTCAAATATCCACACTATGATATTATTATGTACCCATACTGTATTATGAATTATTTATGAGTGTGTGACCCTTGTACCCTCTCTTTTAAATGTTCTCTAAAACTATGTTATATAGAAGTTATGCAGGAGAAATTTTGCCTCCAAATTTTTATCTCTTTCTGTCTTGAAATTCACTTGTTTTATTTATGTGAATACCCAGACCTATTTCATTTCTATGGGTGTAAATAAATATATAAGGATGATATATTTGATTCTCTAATTTACATTCATATAACCGTAACTCCCTTTACATGGGTTATAAATGACATAATGATCTTATTTTTAAGAACTTTTAAAACGTCACGATTTTGAAATGAAACCCATTTCATTTATTCTCTATGGGTTATTTATGAATCGTTTAATTATGATCTATGTGGATAAGATGAAATTAAAGACATATTAATAGTGGGACAAGATAGTTCTCCTATGCATTTGGTATAGAATTAATCTCCAGAGATGACTAGTTTTCTCGATACCTTGATAAATAACCTTTGTAATTTTTATGACACCTCTAGGATAAACCATGGTGATATGTTCATGAATGTCTAAATGAAATGTTATATCCACATATTCAATATATGATTCATGTTATTCTAATTATGATATTCCTATTCTGCCATTTCTCATTCCTTTATGACTTTTATCATGTTCTTATTAATAAGGCTCAAGATCACATGTCAACTGTTTCACTTGTTTTCCTTACTGAGACTTCTGCTCACCCTTTCCTTTGATGTATGTCTCTAGGATATAAGATGAATTAATTGTAAATAGGATGAACCTATGATGAATCCCTATGAGTGGTTTAGAATAATTTTTTATTTTGTTTTCAGGTATTATGTTCTTGATTTCCAAGACACTAGAATTTAAAGATCATCTATTTGTAGAATTTAATGAAAAGTTATCTAATAAAAAGCCCGGATGACATAATGAAATAAAGGATTTATTATAATGACTCATAATGTTTTATCAATAATTATTAAATTTTAGTTTGTGTTATTAAATATCATATGAGAATATTGTAATTATCTAGTATCAAAAGAAAATTAAACTACATGGTCCATCGAGATATGTTCTTTTACTTTGTGATAATGTAGTAAAATAACCAAACAAACAAGGTCACCATAGTCGATGTGTTAAAGTTTTTATTTAAGTATTTTTAGCGTAATCCATTGGAACTAGATTTAGGAAAATACAAATTAGGGTATATAACCCTATGATATACTAGGAGGACATTCTCAATGAAATAATGATTCTGATTTTCAGATTAGTTAGACATTAATTTTTAATTAATGTTATACTTTTCCGTAGTTTTATAATTATACATTATGTTTTTAATGTTGTGATATAATCCAGTTCATTCCATTTTCGAGAAATGGAATATAGTGAAATTAATAGAAACTATTTAAATTAATGCAATCCATGTATGGATTACACTCATGGAATATATAATGAATATAGGGTTGGAGATGTTGTTGTAGTTTAACAAGTTATTACTTTATTAAGGAAAATGACTAAGGATGTGATGAATAAACCATGATCATATGGATCATCTAGGTTAACCCCACTGTGGTGAAAAATTGTTAAATCACTTCATGCTTCATCGAACACCATCTGTCAATGGGACTACTAAACCCTCTATATCTAGGAAAAGGATATTCTCTATAGATAAAATATTTCTTATATTGGGATATAATGAACTAGAAAAGGTTTTAATGCTAGTTTATCATATCTTGGGGGATGCAGATTAATGGTTGTTATTGATTCAAAATATAAAGGATGAGGAGGAAATCATGGGAATGAAATGTAATGATTTAAAAATAATTTTTTGGGAATAATATTCTCCTCAATATGAATGAATGGAAATAAATATAAAATTCTTGATCCGTACACAATATGATGATGAAAATAATTATAAGTATGAAGCTAATTTTACAATGTTTGAAAGGCATGCTGGAAAATACATACATAATTCAGTGAGTAATATTGACGTTTTCATTTACGGGTTAAATACATTACATAGAAGGGAACTAATCACCCAAAATTTCTTATTGTACAAGGTTATAGTCTCATGTGGAACCAATATAGAGAATGAATTTTGTATGTCCTATGACATTCATGGATAGAAAGATAAGAAGGGGCGGCTGGGAGCTCTAGAAATGGATAAAAAGAAAAAGGGAAAATTGAATGGTGGAATTTTTAGATATTAATAAATATGGACTGAAACACCATGGAACATTATATTTGGAAATTTATTTTTATAATGTTTGGAGAAAAAAATCATCAAGATTATGATTATAAGGGAAATAAAGAAGCTACCAATGTTATATGCTTCATCATTAAAGAGATGGGGAACTATACGAATGAATGTCCTATAAGTCTTGGAAATTTTCATCAGAAATTTCCATAGGAGAAATTCCATGATTAGTAGATCACTATGGCCACTAATTATATTCCCAAATATGTGGTAGGGGTACATTGATAATAGCCTCCCATTTATCTAATGTTTAAGTTCATTATATATCTTCAAATGGTTTTACATATTACATGTTTTCTAAAAAAATGTGATATTTACCTATCACTTTGAGAAGGTAATTATATATGATGGATCCGAGTAGCTGTATCACCACAATAAAGATATGTCTCTCTGATCCCATTATGGGTCTTAAACATTCTATATTTTTCAACTTCATTATTATTAATATGGTATAAATTGATATAATAGTAAGTTTGGATTTATTTCAAATATAATAAAAATATTTATTTCTATGAAATGGAAATTACGATTTGTGATGAAGACATCAAATTTCTTATTTTTATAGGGGAGACTATTTTATATGAATCATAAATGGATCTTCCTTGGGTGGATGTCCTAAGCTAATGTATATTACAAGAAGGGAATTCACAACCTATCTAAGGGAAAGAAAACCATAGGATATAATATATTCTTATTGTGTTGGAATATATTGACTTGTATCTAGAAGAACATCATAGATATCCACCTGAGTGCGAATTAGAGTTTTCTACTGAACTCATTCTTGATTCAAAACCTATTTCTATGAATCTCAATAGGATGGATAAGGCATGTATATTTTATTAAAATTCCCAATTAATGGATTAGTGAGACTATGGAAAAAGTTTACCGTGTTTTGTCTTTAGGATGATCGTATTACCACTATAAAAAATACGGATGGGACTATGAGGTATTGAGTTGATTATAGGGAATTAAATTCTGTTACTATGAAGAAAAAATACCATCCACCATGTATTGAATATACATTTCTTCTAGTTCAAGGTGAATAAAATTATTCAAATATTCATATTCATTCTAGGTATCTTCAATTTCATATATGTAAGGAATAAATTCTAAATTCTCCATTTCATATGAGTTATGGACATTATGATTCTATCGTAATTCCCTTTCAGATAGACTTATTAAACCTATATTCTTTAGTATATGACAAAAATCATGCTCAAGGAATAACTTCATAATTTTTTTAATTTATTGAGGATTTATTTTTTATATTCCTATAGATATAAAGAGAATTAGATTATATTACAAGACATTCTTTAAAATCATAGAGAAAAATGATTATATGGGATGTTTAGAAAATGTGAGTTCATGATTTAAGAAGATCCTTTTCATGTCCATATCTTCTCTAACGACTAAATATATGTGGTTCCATCAAAAACAATTCATTAAAAGAATGTCATGTACTAATATACATTATTTAGGTATGTAGTTTTCTGGGATAATCATATTATTTTAAAAAAAATTAATTTTTTTACTCGATTAGATAACTGGTCGACCATGTTGACATATAAATGGGGTAAGTTGAAATGGATAATATAATTAAAAGAATATTTTGATCAATTATGTAGGATACTGATAAATGAACCAGTGTTGACACTACCATCCTGAGGTGATAAATTGTTAATATAGTGATGGATTACTGAAAGGAATTGTATGCTTCATTATAAAAATCAATAAAGATACTGCCTAATCATAAATGAATCTAATTATACATAAAAAACTATACAACCCATGAAAATACACTGGAAGATGTTATCCATTCATTGAATATATGGTTACATTTTATCTATGGTTAAATTTGTGAGATATACATCAGTCATAAGTGTTTAAAATACATCTTTTTAAAATAAGATATTTTCATGAGGAAAATACGATGATTAGAGATACTCAAGGATTATTTTTTTTATACACTATAACCTTGTAAATTCATATATGGTGGATTATGTGTGGATTAAAAAAGTTCATTGCTCTTTGACTGAGATTAGGTTTGATTGGGACCCTATGTTAAAGGATTTAATAATGCCAGATATCTAAATTATTAGAGTATGGGAAATATCCCCCATTTTTCAAATGATTTACAGACCATATTTATTGGAAAACATGTTTTTAGGTTGATAATGTGAATTTTAAAATGAAAATTATATTTTTGAATGATGGGGTCTTTGATGTAACGCCCTGACCCCAGTTACCCAGAGTCGGTGCATTATTACATAACATTGGCATGATCACAAAAGATCAAGTCTCGAAAGACCGATTAGTTTAGTAGCCTTGGAAACAATAGATACATTCATAAGTCTTAAAATACATGATAAAGTGAAAATCTACAACAACATAGTCTCCATATTCCACACTCATATTCCCTCAAACTATCCCTGCAGGTTAGTCATAAAATAATTCTTCACATCCTCAGAAAAATAATACATAGAAAGGGGTGAGCTCAAATGCTCAGTAAGGATAACAATATAGCAGAAACTTTCATAAATAAGAATAAACATATAAGAAAATGTATAATACTAAAACAAAATCCTTTTAAACATTGAAATTCAGAGTAATATGGCAATGATAAAATCAAATAATGCCATTTACTTACTCACATGGATATTCTGCTAGTTGAATAATCAAATGAAATATCAATAGCCACTTTCATAATGATGGAATTCATAATGTCAAACTATCATAACCACATAGTCAAGGCCTTGTCCCAAGACTACAAATAATATTTTGTCAAGGCCTTGTGCCAAGACACTATTTTGTCTCATGAGACCAACCGATTTATCGAGGAGCTATAACGGGCTCCACCCATCATTTAGTAAGTCTAAAGCATTCCTCATATGAACAGGTTTAGAAATAGCATAAACATTCGTATTAAAACTATCATACGAAATGTCAATACTTTATCCATAAACAATGAATTGTATAAAAATGAAACATCCATAGTCAAACATATCAAAAAACATTCAATACTATATGGATGTTTTCTATAATAATAAATCAACTTCAAATAATCTTAAAACCCATCAAAGGATGTTGACATAGATGAAATCAGAACTATTTAAGATAAATATCTCTTTTCTAAATCATTTAGAAGTCCCATAATTATAAAATAAAAAATTTACTTTGAAAATATTCTTATATTCTTCTAAGGGAAGCTTCGGTGATTTTATAATGGCAGAAAATATGTGCACCCGCCGTATAAGTTAAAAAACACATTCATACCTGATTTTTTTTGAAACGGTTAAAAAGGTCCTTGTTTGTAAAATGATGGAAAGATTACTATATAAACTTATTATAAAAAGGCAAAAAAGTTTATAAATAACTTTAACCCATAGTCTATAAAATAGTAATAATGTTTTGAAATACATTTTTAAGAATCAAGGATGTGGATGATAAAGAGGTCTAAGTAGATAATATAAACAAACTCAGATAATGAAGAGACTATGAAATTAATCCTTACCTCGTTGTAATCAATAATTTCTTATGAAAAATAGTCAATAAACACCAAATTAATCACTGAATATCATGAATATAAAGAAAATCATGATAATATATATCAAATGGTAGTATAAAATACACCACACGCAACAAATATGTGGTGAACAATGGAAATCCCAAGGAATTAAAAGTGAGATAAGAAACCCCTTACCTTGTAATTTTACATGGTCAATTGTAGGTTAACCGCCATTATAATGGTGAAATAATTGTTATTAAATTATACAACAATCACATACATTAATATGAAATCATACATGATCTTTTAACATTGCATTGTCAATAATATCTTAGTATTACCATTTTTTTGGGTGTTAACAAATTCGTTTTCCATTATATTATTTATAATGCGAGTCATATTTGTTATTGATGGAATTCATCTTATTCATCTCTAGAATGATATCATGTATTTAAAAATTATTTTTAATCATCTAATGAAAATTATTCTTGAATGGATACGATGGGGAATGAATCTCATCGCGTTCATGGAGACGGTAATCCGTACGTACACACGAGCGAAAGTATCAATATTTTGATATTAAAATAATATATAATTTGATGGTATATAATACATAAAGAATCATTATCATGTTATATTTATTATTTTCATCAATTACATATCGTTATTATACCCACCCAAATAATAATGTATTTAATATCTATTACACCACGACGTGGAGACGGTAAGCCGTACACACGCACATATGGTGACATGTCATTCAATGGATGGATATAATAATTAATTTGGTTGTACCATATTTATAATAACATCACATCATATAGAAGATATTTGATTTATTATTTTATAATGGAAACAACAATGAAAAAGTAAGTGGAAGAGGAAAGGAACTTGAAACAGTTGATGAAATATTTACCTCTTCTTCGGGTTCTTCCTTTTGATTTAATCAAAATGGTTCCATAGGTTGTCTTTATGACTAAATAAATATCTCTAGGATGAAGGGAGGACAATTGAGAGGGTATTTGGGCAATTTTTGTCTGAGACAAATGGCTTTAAAGTAGTGAATTAGATAGAAGGGGGAGTGCCCTTTTATAAGAGGGGTGAGGGGCACCTTAGGAAAAGATAGAAATATTATTTTATACTAAAATAATTTTCGGTTTCTAAGGGCTCCAAAATAGATTATTTAAAGGCTAAGGTGGGGATGGGTTGAAAACACTCAACCAATAGGTTTTAGATAGGTTTGTGTCACTATATTAACTTTATCTTTTATATTTAACTCTTAGTTAAACAGTTTGACATTTACCAAGTCTCTTTGTATTTTTATATTATATGGTTATTAAACCTACAATATACTTCCAAGTGAACCATAAATGGTTCATTAATGATAAAAATATAATTATATATGAATTTTGGCCGATCCTTAGATTTTTAGGAATATAATATCAATTAATAATATAATATTTGTTTTAAAAACACATTTTTTTCAATTTTGACACTATTTGGTATTTTGTTTTTTCTAAATACATAACAGCATTACTGCTTCAAAAATAATTCATATAACCAACCCTAATATGTCATATTAACCTATAAAAGTTCTTTAATTCATCAAAGTCTAAAATTACATTTATTTGGATATTTATAATATCTATTATTTTAATATTTCATTAATTAGGTAATTAATGCATCATCATAGTGTCATAAATAAATTAAATTATTTAATGTCTAAAAAATATAAATAAAATACAAATGTGTAGGAAATAAATATATATTTCTAATCAATATTTATAGTCTAATTTATATTATGAGTAACCCTATATTAAAAATGTTTTAGTTATTAAATGTTGATTTTAACTCTTTTAACTCTTCTTTCAATAATATAATAATATGTGTCCTAATCTAATCCAAGTGGACAAAAGAGGTTCATATTTTATTCCTAATGTTTTTTTTGTCGTACTATACTTATACAATAGAATTAGGACATGTGTTAGGGTAATAATAATATCATTTTACCCTTAATTAACCTATTTTCTTTTAACTGTGGTAAATAAAAGTAAAAAGTTCGTATTCACCAAAAATTGTTTTCATCTTATTGAACCAAATTTTACTTACTAATATAAAACATGTCTCTAGGATTTTTGAAATTACACTCACAGAAGCAGTAAAATTATGTTTTATGTGAATTTGCAAATTCTCCTAAGAGGTGGGTAAAAGACGGTGAAAAGTTTAATAAAATTTAATATATCTAAAATAATTATAAACTGACCCCAATTAATTACATTGAACATATATTGGTATTATTTATCTATTTTGACATAAATTTTTTTAAATACAATAATTAATTATTTAAATAAAAATTTGGTTTTAAACTATAACTCAGTGTTTTTTCACTATTCATCAAAAATTGAATGTTTCCAAAAAAATACCAAAAATTCACCCCAAAAAAATTTCGAGATTCCGAATCCAAAAAAGAAGTCCATTTTGAATAATAAAATTTCTAAAATTTCAAAAGGTGGGTATTACTATTCATAACAACTAGTTTTATTGGTTGTGGTGTGTTAGAACTCGAAGTTTCATACAACACAGTCTACTGTATTATTCAAAGAGAAGCATACCGTGGAAGATTTGGTGTTACATTATCCCCTACTTCGAATAATTTCATACTAAAAATTTCTAGAATACTACCGCATGAAAAGACTCGGGTGGTTCTTCATCATAAATTCCACGGGTTCCCACATTTCCTCTTCCGATTTATGGTTTCTCCATAGAACTTTTACCAGATGAGTTGTCCGGTTTCTCATCACGTGTTCTCTTTTATCAAGAACCTTTAAAGGCTCTTCGCAATAAGAGAGATCGGGTTCCAGTTCTAATTCCTCATAGGTGAGTATATGCATTGGGTTAGGCATATATTTTCTCAACAGTGATACGTGGAACACATCTTGGACTTTGGACAGACTTGGCGGCATTGCAAAATGGTAATCTACAACCCCATTTCGTTCTAGAATTTTGAAAGGTCCGATATGTAATTCCCCTACCCTAGATACCTACAGTCAGCGCATTATTACATAACACTGGCATGATCACAAGAAAGATCATGTCTTGAATGACCGATTAGTTTAGTAGCCTTAAAAACACTAGATATATTCATAAAGTTTACATTAAATCAATAAGTGAAAAACTACAACAACCTATTGTCTTCATATCCCCTCATACTATCCCTACAGGTCATTCATAAAATACTTCTTCACATCCTGGAAAAAATAAAACATTGAAAGCGGTGAGCTTAGATGCACAGTTAGGATAACAATATAGCCGAAACTTTCATAAATAAACATAAAAATTTAAGGCAATGTATAACTAAAACAAAAGCCTTTTAAAAACGAAATTTAGCATAATATGTCAAGGATAAAATGAAATAATGTCATTTACTTATTCACTTGGATATTCTACTAGTCAAATAATCACATGAAAATATTAATAACCACTTTCATAATGACAGAACGCATAATGCCAGACTATCATAACCACGTAGCTAAGGCCTCATACCAAGACTACGAATAAGATTTTGTCAATGCCTCGTGCCAAGACACTATTTTGTCTCATGAGACCTACCGATTCATCGAAGAGCTATAGCAGGCTCCACCCGTCACTTACTAAGTCCAATGCATTCCTCATATGAAAAGGTTGAAATATGACATAAACATTCATATTAAACTAGCATACGAAATGTCAATACTTAATCAAAAAACCATGAATGGTATAAAAATATCACATCCACAGTCAAACATAACTCATTCGATACAATATGAATGATTGTATTGTATCATATTAATCTCAATCAAGAATAATGAAGGATATTTACATAGATGAAAATAATCGTCCAAACTATTAGAGAGAAATATCCCCCTTTTTCTTGAAATCATTTAAAAGTCACAGTATTTGTCAAGAAGCCATTTTAAAATAGATTTTTGAATCAATGTGTCTCATACTAGTTTGAAACTTTTAAAAGTAATTTTAATTTTAAAACTTTAATGTCCATATAAATAAATTCTTAAAACCATTTTTAAAACATGGACATTATTGAGAAATATTTAGAAGAATAAATCCTTAAAACACTAAAAAATGTATTTTAGTTAGAGTTTCTAACCAAAATAGAGACAATAGAATACAAATAATTGACGTAATCAAAAAGTTATAATATCATGGGAATAAAGGGATTCATGATATATTATGTCAATGTACATTATATACACCATATAAAAGTAATTTGGTGTATAACAACAAAGAAGTCTCAATAGAATGTAAATTGATATGAATTCTCTTATAAAGACCATATCCTTAGGTTAAGGATAAATAAATGACATAATTATGTGTGAAAAATATAAATAAACTCAATATTGTTGGATATTTACTGTAAATCAATCAGATGACATTCACACATATTCTTGTAAAAACAACACCAATGAATTGTATATTTAACTCAACAAATGGAGATTGAGTTAAAATTACTTTTATCAAGTACATACCGATGACTTGAGAATTAATCAATGGAGTTATTATGTGTATAAAATTTATATCCACAGAAAGGGGAGTGGAAATTATGACATAATCAAATGAATAGTGATACCACAGATAATCTTGGAGTGAAAAAATCAATGAAGTATGCCTAATGTCGAATGAGTGCAAATTGAAAATTCAAATTCCCTTATCGATTAGGTAACTTAAGAAACATACAACCATGAAGGAAGGATCATACAATGATGATTTAAATACCCATAAATTAAACTATATTACACAATGAATACAATCATGGGCAATACACATGGACCACATGCAATAAATAAGTGGTGAACAATGGAATTCTCAAGAAAATAAGAGTGAGATAAGAAACCCCTTACTTTGTACTTTTTCCTTGGTCGATGGTAGGTTAACCTCATTTATAATGGTGAAATAATTGTTATTTTATTATACAAGAATCATTTACCTTAATATGATATCATATATGATCTTTTAACATTGATTTGTTAATAATATCATAGTATTATCGTCATTTTGGGTGTTAACTTACTCATTTTCCTTTATATTCATTGTTATGTAAGCCATGTCTGTTATGGATTGGTTGTATGTTATTCATATCCAGAATTATATCAAGTCATTAAACATTATTTTTAATCATCAAATAAGAATTATACTTGAATAGATACAATGGAGAATGAATCTCATTGCGTTCGTGGAGACGGTAGTCCATACGTACGCACGAGCGACAATATCATTATTTTTATGTTAAAATAATATATAATTAGATGGTATATCATATATACAGAATAATTATCATGATATATTTATTATTTACATGAATTAAACATCATTATTTTATCCATCCAAATAATAATTTATTGAATGACAATTACACCACGATGTGGAGACGGTAAGCCATACGTACGCACGTATGGTGACATGCCATTCAAAGGATGGATAGAATACTGAATATGATTGTACCATATTTATAATAACATCACAGTATATAGAAGATACTAGAGTTATTATTTTATAATAGAAATTACAATGAAAGAAGAAGTTGAAGAAGAAAGAAACTTGAAAGAGGGTGGTGAAAACATTACCTATTCTTCGGGTTCTTCCTTTTGATTTGATCAAAAAGGCTCCTTAGGTTGGATTTCTGATCAAACTATGGTCTGTAGGTTGAATTGAGGAAATTTGATAGTGTATTTAGGCAGGGTTTGGCCGAACCAAAAGGATTTGAAGGTGTGAATTAATGAGAAGGGGGAGTGCCCTTTTATAAGAGGGATGAGGGGCACCTTTGAAAAAGATAGAAATATTATTTTATAATAAATTCATATTCGGTTTCTAATTGCTCTAAAGTGTATTATTTATTGTTTAACGTGGGTATGGGTCGAAAACCACTATGACAATAGAATTTATACAGGTTTGGGTCATTATATTGACCTTATCTTTTAGTTTTAACTCTTAGTTAATTAGTTTGACACTTACCGAGTCACTTTGTATTTTTATATTATATAGTTGATAAACTTACTATATGCCTCCACGAGACCCCCCAAGTGGTCCATTAATGATACACCTATCATGATATAATTCTCTTGGCTGAACCCTAGATTTTTAGGGATTTAATATCAATTAATAATATAATATTTTTTTTAAACTCTTTTATGTCAAGTTTGACACTATTTGGAAAATTGATTTTTCTGAAAATCATAACAAAATGAACACTTCGAAAAAAGTTCGTTAAATAATTTCTAACATGCCATATTAACCTATAAAATTAGTGTAATTCATAAAAAGTCTCAAATTATATTTATTTAGGTATTTATAATATCAATTATTTAAATGTTTCATTATTATGGTAATTATTGCATCATCATTGTGTCATAAATTAATTAAATTATTTATTGTCTAAAAATTATAAATAAATTATAATTATGTAGGAAATATATTTAGGTTTCTAATGAATATTTACAATCAAATTTACCTTATGTATAACCCTATATTAAAATTTTTTTAGTAAATAAACTTTTGATTTTAACTCTTATAACTCTTCTTTGAATTAAATAATAATAAATGTCATAATCTAATCCAAGTGGACCTAAAGGATAATATTTTATTCCTAAGGTTGTTTCTGGTCGAGATACACTTGTCCAATAGAATTAGTACATGTGTTAGGGTAATATTAATATCATTTTTACCCTTAATTACCCTATTTACTTTTAACCGTGGTAAATAAAAGTAAAAAGTTACTATTCACCAAAAATTATTTTCATCTCATTGATCCACATTTTAACCCTTGATATTAACTCTGTATCTCGGATTTTCAAAATTCCACTCACAGAAGCGGTAAAATTATGATTTATGAAAAATTCAATTTTTTAACTAACACTTAGTGGTTTCACTATTACCCAAAAAATGATGTTTTTCAGAAAAATATAAAAAATTCACCCTAGGATGATTTCGATATTCCGAATCCAAAAATAAAGTCCATTTTGAAAAATAAAATTTATAAATTTCAAAAAGTGTGTATTACTATTCATAATGGCTAGTTTGATTGGTTGGGGTCTGTTAGAACTCGATGTTGCGTACAACACACGCTATTAAATTATTCAAAGAGAAGCATACCATAGAAGCTTGGGGTGTTACATTCTTCCCTTCTTCAAATAATTTCATCCTCGAAATTTCTAGAATACTACCGCATGAAAAGACTTGGGTGGTTCTTTATCACAAGTTCCCCGGGTTCCCACGTTGGCTCTTCCATCTTATGGTTTCTCCACAAGACTTTTACCAGACGAGTCATCCAGTTTCTCAGTACTTGTTCTCTCGTATCAGGAATCTTGAAGGGCTCTTCGAAATAAGACATATTGGGTTCTAGTTCTAATTCCTCATAGCTGAGTACATGCGTTGGGTCAAGCATGTATTTCCTCAATAGAGATATGTGGAACACATCATGAACTTTGGAGAGACATGGTGGCATTTCCAATCAGTAACCTACAACCCCAATTCGTTCTAGAATTTCGAAAGGTCCGATGTACCCGAGACTCAATTTAACTTTCTTACCAAAACGTATGACTCCCTTCCATGGAGATACCTTCAGGAAAACATGATCACCGACTTGAAATTCCAAATCCTTCCTTTGATTATCGTCATAGCTCTTCGGACTACTTTGAGCTGCTTTGATATGGTTTTGGATTACCTTCACCTTTTCCATCGTTTCCTCCACCAGTTCTGGGCCTACAAGTTTTCTTTCACCAACGTCATTCCAACAAGTTGGTGTGTGACATCTCTTTCCATATAACGCTTCATATGGTGCCATCTGGATACTCTAATGGAAGCTATTGTTATAGGAAAATTCTATAAGTGGTAAATATTGATCCCGCATACCCTGAAAGTCAAGTGAGAAGGATCTCAAAATGTCTTCTTTGGTTTGAATATCTCATTCGGATTGTCCATCTGTTTAAGGGTGGTAGGCAGTCCTTAAATGAAGTTCAGTATCCATGGCTTTCTGAAGACTTTTCCAGAATCTTGAAGTAAAACGGGGATCTCGATCCAAAACAATCGATAGGGGTACTCCATGAAGTCTCACAACTTCATCAATATATAGTCTTTCTAGACGTTCCAGTGGTAGACCTTCTCTTATAGCAAGAAAATGTGCTGACTTGGTAAGATGATCAACAATAACCCATATTGCATCATTTCTTCTAGGAGTCTCCGGTAGTCCCAAGAAAAAGTCCATCGTAATATTATCCCATTTCCACTCAGGTATGGGAAGAGGTTGCAATAGTCAACCAGGTTGTTGCCTTCTAGCTTTCACTTGTTGACAAACCATACATATTGAAACAAAATCAGCAATCTCCCTCTTCATGTTTTCCCACAAATAATGTTCCTTCAAATATCTATACATTTTGGTGCTCCCAGGGTGTATAGAGTAATTGGAACTATGAGCATCATCCAGCAATTCCCTTTTTAGATCAGGTATATCAGGAACACAAATTCTCTTCCCGATTTTCAAAATTCCTTCTTCATACACAAAGTCTCTCAATCTCCCATCATTCACAACTTTAATATTCTTTTGAAATTCTTCATCATCGGTCTGAGAAATCTTAATCCTTTCTAGTAAAGATGGTTCGGCAACCATTTGAAAAATTATTGATGTTTCACCTTGCATGGTTATTCCCATGTCCATCTTCACTAGATCCATGAAAATTGGATCCCTTTCAATTCTCATATTATTCAAAACTCCATGACCTTTTTTGTTCAAAGAATCTACGACCTTGTTTGCTTTCCCCGGGTGGTAGTATATCGTACATTCATAATCATTGAGTAATTCAAGCCATCTCCTTTGCCTCATGTTGAGTTCTTTTTTTGATAAAATATTCTTCAAACTCTTGTGATCAGTATAAATCTCACATTTTTCACCATAGAGGTAGTGCCTCCATATCTTCAAGGGAAAGATCACAGCTTCTAACTCGAGATCATGAGTAGGATAGTTTTGTACATGAATTTTCAACTATCGTGATGCATAGGCAATAACCCTATCATTCTGCATAAGGACACAACCAAGTCCTTTATTCGATGCATCACTATAAATAACGAACCCATCATTCCCTGATGGTAGAGTCAATATAGGAGCATTGACTAATCTTCTCTTCAGTTATTTGAAACATTCTTCACACTCTTTTGTCAAAATTAATTTAACCCCTTTACGTGTGAGCTTTGTTAATGGTTTTGCCAACCGGGGAAAATTCTAGATGAAACGTCGATAATAACCTGCCAAACCAATAATACTGGGTACCTCAGTTATACTCGTAGGTGCTGGCCATTCATGGATTGCCTTGGTCTTAGAAGGATCAACAGAGATTCCATATTTAGAGACAATATGTCCAAGAAAAGAAATATCCTGAATCAAGAATTCACACTTGCTAAACTTCCCATATAATTCATGTCTTCTCAGAGTCTTCAGGATAATGCGCAAGTGATTTTCATGATCTTCATAGCTTTTGGAGTATACCATGATATCATCAATAAATACCACTAAAAATTCATCATGATAATCCTTGAAAACTCTGTTCATTAGATCCATAAAAATAGAGGGTGCATTAGTCAATCCAAAAGGCATTACTGTACACTCGTAATGCCCGTACCTTATTCGAAATGCTGTCTTCGGAATGTCTTCCTTCTTCACACACAACTGATGGTATCCGGATCAAAGGTCAATCTTTAAAAAGTATTGATCTCCATTCAGTTGGTCAAATAAATCAACAATGCAAGGTAGAGGATACTTTTTCTTTATTTTTATATCATTGATCTCCCTGTAGTCGATACATAACAGCATAGATCCATCTTTCTTTTTAGCAAAAAGAATAGGGGCTCCCCATGGAGAAACACAAGGGTGAATAAATTGCTTATTAATAAATTCCTCTAGTTGTTTCTTTAGTTAAACTAATTCTATAGTGGCCATTCTATAAGGGGTCTTCTATATAGGCCTTGATCCAAGAATTAAATCAATGGAAAACTCAACTTCTCGTTCTGGAGGATGTCCAGGTAAATCTTCCGGAAACACATCTACATATTCTTCCACAATAGGTACATACTCTATTTGAACATTTCTTTCCTCACTCACAGTCATTTCATTCTCTTCCTCCCCAATAATTGAATTTAGTAGAGCTATTGGGGGTGGATCTAGAAAAGAATTAGGTGGTGACGATTCTTCTCTAAATATAAGGTGTTCCTTATCATCATCATCAAAAATCGTAACCTCTTTCTTCTTACAATAAATCTTCACATCATGGTCCGAAAGCCAATCCATATCAAGGATTATATCAAACTCAACCATAAGTATGATGATGAGATCAGTGGATAAAGAACATTTATGTGCTCTAACATGGACTGATTCACAAAAAATTTGTTGTAATGATACTTCCCTTAAGAGTTTTACCTGACAACTCCCTTGTTATATCAAATTGGAAATATCTAATTTTCTTAGAAAACTGGGAATATATGAAACAATGCGATGATCCAGAATCAAATAATGCATTTTATAAACTTGAGAAAACCATTAAATTACTTGCCACCACGTCTTTCAGAGCTTCTACCTCAGCAGTAGTGATAGCATAAGCTTGGCCTTGATCCCTTGGTCTTTTCTGAGGTAATTTCCCCTAACGCTTAGGACATTCATTTTCATAATGTCCCATATCCCTGGAATTGTAGCATTGGACATCGGTAGATTCCTTCTTCCCCTTGCAATCACGAGCTTGGTGTCCTTTTTCACCACACTTATAACAGACTCCCGTTCCTTTTAAGCAAGTTCTGGGGTGTTTCTTCCACATTTACTGCAGGATGGATATTCAAATTTTCCCTTCTTCCCTTTATTTCCATTCCCAGATTGATCAACAGATCAATTCTTCTCTTGCTTTGCTTTAAAATCATATGACCTAGAGAATTATTTCTCTGTCTTGATATCACATGAGACAATTTCATCGTATGATGAGAAGGATTGTGAGACTAATTCTCGACGGGGAAATGGTTTTAACCCATGAAATAAATGATCAATCTTACTTCTTGGGTTACGTATATAATCTCCAGCATACCTTGCTATCCTTGTGAAATTAGCCTCATACTTTGCAACATTCGCATCCTCATTTTATCTCAGACTCAGAAATTTCCTTTCATATCTGCTCGATGGTCATGAGGAAAGTATTTTTCTAAAAACAGATTGTTGAACTCCCTCCATTCAATATTTGATACTTCATCATCTTCCTTCATGTTTTGAATCAATGTCCACCATTGATCAGCCTCTCCAGTGAGGCAGTAAACTGCCATGATTACTTTTTCCCCTTCACTACTTCCCCAAGCCTGAAATATTTTCTCTAGGGAAATTATCCATTGCTCAGCTAAAAATGGATTTTTACTCCCATTGAATGTTTTTGGTTGCTGCCTCATGAAGATATCTAACATTGATCCTCCACAATGTGGATCAGGGTGCTCCATACAGGTAAGGTTTTTATTCATAACCTGAGTGAGTTGTCCCAGTATGGTGATTAGTTGATCAGCACCATTTGCATCACCAGATTCACTATAATTATCTTGAGTAGGGGGGAAATCCCTACATAGAGTTCTTGCATTGATACAGTTTCCATTTCTTCCACTAGGCGCCATTTCTAAACAATGGCATAAACTAGATCAGTTTATGAATCAAAATACATAATTCCATAATTATAAAACACTTAACATAAATTGAACTATTTATGGATATAATCCACAATCCTAAAAATGTTTTCTTTGAGGAATTATATACTCATAAATCCTTCATAATGATTTTTAAATAAAATGAGAGTTATCCTAAGCATATCCCCCGAGAGTGTCGTAACCAAGAGTGCAGCAAGGCCCGTTGTCGTGCACCAGTTCCTGTTCGAGTCTAGCTCAAAGCGGTGTTTTCGGGTTTTACCCCTAGGTACATCTGTGCCAGAGCCGTCTCTACCTACTCGTATCCAGATAGGGATTTATTGCTCGGAAAACTCACCAAATCTCTACAATACAAAATTCTAGGACGTTTTAGTATACTAATCCTCAAAGTTCATCTTAGGTTTACATCCTCTAATTAGAGTTTATCTAAATCTAGCTACCAAGGTTTGTACTAAACATCCTCTGATACCAACTTTAACGCCCCGACCCTAGATACCCAGAGTCGGTGCATTATTACATTACTTTGGCATGATCACAAGAAAGATCAAGTCTCGAAAGACAGAATTGTTTAGTAGCCTTGGAAAAACTATATATATTCATAAAGTTTACATTACATCAACAAGTGAAAAACTACAACAACATATTGTCTTCATATCCCCTCATACTATCCCTACATGTCATTCATAAAATACTTATTCACATCCTGGGAAAAATAAAACATTGAAATGGGTGAGCTCAGATGCTCAGTAAGGATAACAATATAGTGGAATATTTCATAAATAAACATAAAAATTTAAGGCAATGTATAACTAAAACAAAAGCCTTTTAAACTTAAACTTAAGCATAATATTGCAAGGATAAAATGAAATAATTCCATTTACTTATTCACATGGATATTCTACTAGTCGAATAATCACATGAAAATATTAATAACCACTTTCATAATGACGGAATGCATAATGCCAGACTATCATAACCACATAGACAAGGCCTCGTTCCAAGACTACAAATAAGATCTTGTCAAGGCCTCATTCCAAGACACTAGATTGTCTCATGAGACCTTCCAATGCATCGAGGAGCTATTGCGGGCTCCACCTGTCACTTACTATGTCCAATGCATTCCTCATATGAAAAGTTTGAAATATGACATAAACATTCGTATTAAACTAGCATACGAAATGTCAATACTTAATCGACAAACCATGAATGGTATAAAAATAGAACATCCACAATCAGACATAACTCATTCGATACAATATGGAAGATTTTGTTGTATCAGATTAATCTCAATCAAGAATAATGAAAGATATTGACATAGATGAAAATAATCATCAAAACTATTAGAGATAAATATCCCCCTTTTTCTTGAAATCATTTAAAAGTCACACTATTTGTCAAGAAGCCATTTAAAAATATATTTTTGAATCAAAGTGTCCCATACCACTTTGAAATTTTTAAAAGTAATTTTAATTTTAAAACTTTAATGTCTATGTAAATAAATTCTTAAAACCATTTTTAAAACATGGACATTAATGAGAAATATTTAGAAGAATAAATCTTTAAAACACATAAAAATGTATTTTAGTTAGAGTTTCTTACCAAAAGAGAGACACTTGAATACAAATAATTGAGGTAATAAAAACGTTATAATATCATGATAATAAAGGAATTCATGATATACTATTTCAAAGTACATTATATACACCATATAAATGTGATTTGGTGTATAACAACAAAGAAGTCTCAATGGAATGTAAATTGAGTTGAATTCTCTTATAAAGACCATATCCTTAGGGTAAGGATAAATCAACGACATAATTATGTGTGAAAAATATAAATACACTCAATATGATTAGATATTTAGTGTAAATCAATCTGATTACATTCACACATATTCTTGTAAAAACAACACCAATAAATTGGATATTTAACTCAAAAAATGGAGATTGAGTTGAAATTACTCTTATCAAGTTCATACTGATGACTTGAGAATTTATAAATGGAGTGATTATGTGTATAAAAATTATATCCACAAAAAGGGGAGTAGAAATTATGACATAATAAAATGAATAGTGATTCCACATATAATCTTGGAGTAAAATAATCAATGAAGTATGCCTAAAGTCGAATGAGTGCAAATTGAAATTTCAAATTCCCTTATCGATTAGTTAACTTACGAAACATACAGAAGTGAAAGAAGGATCGTACAATGATGATGTACATACCCATAAATTAAATTATATTACACAATTAATACAATCATGGGCAATACACATACACCACATGCAATAAATAAGTGGTTAACAATGGAATTCTGATGAAATTAAGAGTGAGATAAGAAACCCCTTAATTTGTAATTTTTCGTTGGTCGACGGTAGGTTAACCTCCTGTATAATGGTGAAATAATTGTTATTGAATTATACAAGAATAATTTACATTAATATGATATCATATATGATCTTTTAACATTGATTTGTTAATAATATCTTAGTATTATCGTCATTTCGGGTGTTAACTTACTTGTTTTCCTTTATATTCATTGTTAACTAAGCTGTGTTTGTTATGGATAGGTTGTATCTTATTCATATCCTTAATTATATAAAGTCATTAAACATTATGTTTAATCATCAAATGATAATTATACTTGAATGGATACGATGGAGAATGAATCTCATCGCGTTCGTGGAGACGGTAGTCCGTACGTACGCACGAGCGACAATATCATTATTTTGATGTTAAAATAAAATATAATTGGATGGTATATCATATAGACAGAATAATAATCATGTTATATTTATTATTTACATGAATGACACATCATTATTATACCCATCAAAACAATAATTTATTGAATGACAATTACACCACGACGTGGAGATGGTAAGCCGTATGTACGCATGTATTGTGACATGCCATTCAAAGGATAGATAGAATACTGAATATGGTTGTACCATATTTGTAATAACATCACAGAATATAGAAGATACTGGAGTTATTATTTTAGAAAAGAAATAACAAAGAAATAATAATTTGAAGAAGAAAGGAACTTGAAAGAGGGTGGTGAAAACATTACCTTTTCTTCGGGTTCTTCCTTTTGATTTGATAAAAAGGGCTCTTTAGGTTGTCTTTATGATCAAACTAAGGCCTCTAGGTTGAAGTTATGGAAGTTGAGAGAGTATTTTGTCAGGTTTTGGCCGAACCAAAAGGCTTCGAAGGTGTCAATTAATTAGAATGGGGAGTTCCCTTTTATAAGAGGGGTGAGGCACACCTTTTTGAAAAGCTAGAAATATTATTTTATAATAAATTCATATTCTTTTTCTAATGGATCCAAAGTGGATTATTTATAGCTTAAGGTGGGGATGGGTCGAAAACCACTCATAAAATAGATTTTAGACAGGTTTTGGGAATTATATTAACCTTATCTTATAGATTTAACTCTTAGTTAATTAGTTTGACACTTACCATGTCACTTTGTATTTTTATATTATATAGTTAATTAACTTACTATATACCTACAAGAGACCCCCAAGTGGTCCATTAATGATACACCTGTCATGATATAAGTCTCTTTGACAAACCGTAGATTTTTAGGAATTGAATATCAATTAATAATATAATATTTGTTTTAAAAACACTTTTATGTCAATTTTGACACTATTGGGAAAATTGATTTTTTTGAAAATCATAACCGAATTATCACTTCCAAAAAAGTTAATTAAATCATTCCTAACATGTCATATTAACCTATAAAATTAGTTTAATTCAAAAAAAAGTCTCAAATTATATTTATTTGTGTATTTATAATATCAATTATTTTAATTTTTCACTATTATGGTAATTACTACATCATCATTGTGTCATAAATAAAATAAATTATTTATTGAATAAAAATTATAAATAAAATATAATTATGTAGGAAATCTTTTTAGGTTTCTAATGAATATTTACAATCGAATTTACCTTATGTATAACCCTATATTAAAAATGTTTTAGTAAATAACCTTTTTATTTTAACTCGTTTAACTCTTCTTTGAATTAAATAATAATAAATGTCCTAATCTAATCCAAGTGGACCTAAATGATAATATTTTATTCCTAAGGTTGTTTTTGGTCGAGATACACTTATACAATAGAATTAGGACATGTGTTTGGGTAATATTAATATCATTTTTACCCTTAATTACCCTATTTACTTTTAACCGTGGTAAATAAAAGTAAAAAGTTACTATTCACCAAATATTACTTTCATCTCATTGAACCACATTTTACTCCTTGATATTAACCATGTCTCTCGGATTTTTGAAATTCCACTCACAGAAGTAGTAAAATTAAGTTTTATGAAAAATTCATTTTTTTAACTACCACTTAGTAGTTTCACTATTAATCAAAAATTGACGTTTTTTAGAAAAATACCAAAAATTCACCCTAGGCTAATTTCGATATTCCGAATCCAAAAATGAAGTCCATTTTGAAAAATAAAATTTATAAATTTCAAAAAGAGGGTATTACTATTCATAACGGCTAGTTTTATTGGTTGTGGTGTGTTTGAACTCGATGTTGCGTACAACACACGCTATTACATTATTCAAAGAGAAGCGTACCGTAGAAGCTTGGGGTGTTACAAGATATAACTGGGACTCAATTTACCCTTCTTACAGAAATGTATAACACCCTTCCATGGAGATAACTTCATGAAAACATGATCTCCTACCTGAAATTCCAAATCCTTCCTTCGGTAATCGGCATAGCGCTTTTGCCTACTTTGGGATGCTTTGATGTGGGTTAGGATTACCTTCACCCTTTCCATCGTTTCCTCCACATGCTCTGGGCCTATGAGTTTTCTTTCACCAACATTATCCCAATAGGTTGGTGTGGGACATCTCTTTTCTTATAATGCTTCATATGGTGCCATCTGAATACTTGAACGGAAGATATTGTTATAGGAAAATTCTACCAAAGTTAAATATTTATACCACATACCTTGAAAGTCAAGTGAGCATGATCTCAACATGTCTTCTAGTGTTTTAATTGTCCATTCTGTTTGTCCATCGGTTTAAGGGTGGTAAGCACTACTTAAACGAAACTCAGTATCCAAGGCTTTCTGAAGACTTTTCCAGAATCTTGAAGTAAAACGGGGATCACGATCATAAAAAATCGATAGGGGTACTCCATGAAGTCTCACAACTTCATTAATATATAGTCTTGGTAGACGTTCAAGTGGTAAATCATCCCTTATATCAAGAAAATGTGATGTCTTGGTAAAACAATCAACAATTACCCATATTGCATCATTCCTTCTAGGATTATTTTTTATTCCAATGACAATGTCCATCGTAATATTATCCCATTTCCACTCTGGTATGGGAAGAGGTTTCATGACTCCTCCAAGATATTTCCTTCCATCTTTCACTTGTTGAAAAACCATACGTCTTGACACAAAATTAGCAATCTCCCTCTTCATGTCGTCCCACCAAAAATGTTCCTTCAAATCTCTCTACATTTTGATGCTCCCATGGTGTATTGAGAAATTGGAACTATGAGTATCATCCAAAAAATCACTTTTTAGATGAAGTATATTGGGAACACAATGTCTCTTCCCAAATTTTAAAATTCCATCTTCATACACAATGTCACTCAATCTTTCATCATTCACATCTTTATTCTTCTTTTCAAACTCTTTATCATCTGTCTGAGAACGCTTTATCCTTTCTAGTAAAGATGGTTTGGAAACCATTTGAAAAATTATTGATGTTTCTCCTTCCATGATGATTCCCATATCCATCTTTACTAGATCCATGAAAATAGGATCCCTTTCAACTCTTATCATGTTCAAAACTCCATGATCTTTTCTACTCAAAGCATCTGCTGCCATATTTTCCTTCCCTGGGTGGTTGTGTATTGGGAAATCATAATCCATGACTAGTTCATGACATTTCATTTGCCTCATATTGAGTTCTTTCTGTGGGAAAATATACTTCAAACTCTTGTGATCAGTATAAATCTCACATTTTCCTCCATAGAGATAGTGTCTCCATTTCATCAATACAATGATTACAGATTCTAACTCAAGATCATGAGTAGTATTGTTTTGCTCATGAATTTTCAGCTGTCGTGATGTATAGGCAATAACCATATCATTCTTTATAATGACACATCAAGTCCTTTCTTCAATGCATCACTATAAATAACAAGCACATCATTCCTCGATGGTTGATTCAATATAGGAACATTGACTAATCTTCTATTTATATCATCAAAAAAATATTCACACTCTTTTGTACAATAAAATTTAACCCCTTTACTTGTGATCTTTGATAATGGGTTAGCCAACCGGGAAAAATTATAGACAAAACCTTGACAATAACCTGCAAAACCAATAATGCTGCATACCTCAGTTAAACTTTTCGGTGCTGGACATTCTTGGATTTCCTTGGCCTTTGAAGGATCGACAGAAATTCCATCCTTAGAGACAATATGGCCAAGAAAAGAAATCTCTTGAAGCCAAAATTCAAACGTGTTAAACTTCCCATATAATTCATTTCTTCTAAGAGTCTTCAAAATAATGCGCAAGTGATTTTCATAACCTTCATTGCTTTTGGAGTATACCAAGATATCATTAATAAAAACCACTACAAAATCAACAATATATTCCTTGAAACTCTATTAATTAGATCCATGAAGACAGAGGATGCATTGATCAATCCAAAAGGCATTACTATAAACTTGTAATGCCCATACCTGGTTCAAAATGCTGTCTTCAGAATGTCTTCCTTCGTCACACACAACTGATCGTATCCAGATCGAAGGAGAATCTTTGAAAAGTATTGGGCTCCATGCAGTTGGTCAAATAAATCACAATGTGAGGTAGGGGATACTTGTTATTTATTGTTATAGCATTGATTTCCATGTAATCGATACATATCCTCATAGATCCATATTTCTTTTTAACAAAAAGGACAAGGTCTCCCCATGGAGAAACACTAGGGAGAATAAATCCATTATTACTCAATTCAACTATTTTTTTAGTTCCACTAATTCCTAAATGGCCATTCTATAGGGGGGATTCGAAATGGGCCATGAACCTGGAATAAAGTCAATGGAAAACTCAATTTCTTGTTCTGGAGGATGTATAGGTAAATCTTTTGGAAACACATCAACATATTCTTTCACAATAGGTACATCCTCTATTTGAACATTCCTTTCCCCACCTACAATTATTTCATTCTCTTACTCCCCAATAATTTAATTTAGTTGAGCTACTGGGGGTGGATCTTGATAAGAATTAGGTGGTGACAATTCTTCTCTAAAGATAAGGTGATATTTATCATCATCATCAAAAATCATAACCTCCTTCTTCTTATAATACATCTTCGCATCATGGTCCAAAAGACAAGCCATACCGAGGATTATATCAAATTCAATCATGGGTATGATGATGAGATCAGCAGCTAAAGAACATTTATATACTCTAATGGGAATAGATTCACAAAACATTATTGCGATGATACATCCCTTAGGAGTTTTAACTGACAATTACTTTATTAAATCAAATTGTAAATATCTAATTTTTTTAGCAAACTAGGAAGTTATGAAACAATGAAATGATCCAGAATCAAATAAAGCATTTTCTAAACTTGAGGAAACCATTAAATTACCTGCCACCATGTCTTTTGGAGCTTCTACCTCAGCAGTAGGGAGAGCATAATCCTGTCTTTGATCCCTTGGCCTTTTCTGAGGTATGTTCCCCTGAATCTTAGGACATTCATTTTCATAATGTCACATCTCCCTCCAATTGTAGCATTGAACATATGTAGCTTCTTTCTGCCCCATGCAATCACAAGATTGGTGGCCCTTTTCACCACACTTGTAACAGAATTCCATTCATTTCAAACAAGTACCAAGGTGATTCTCCCCACATTTACTGTAGGATGGATATTCCACTTTTCCCTTCTTCCCCTTATTTCCATTTCCACAGTGATCAGTAGATCTCTTATTCTCTTGCTTTTCTTTAATGTCGTAAGACTTAGAGATTTCTTTTTCTATCTTGATAGAACATGGGACAATATCTTCATACGACGAGAAGGATTGTGAGAATAATGCTCGACGGAGAAACGGTTTTAACCCATAAAAAAAATGACCAATCTAGAATCTTGGGATACTTATATAATTTTTTGCATGCCTCACTAACCTTGTAAATTTATCCTCATACTTTGTGACATTCTCATCCTCCTTTTGCCTCAGACTCAGAAATTTTCTTTCCATATCTTCTTGATGGTCACGAGGAAAGTATTTTTCTAAGAAAATCTCTTTAAACATCCTCCATTCCATATTGGATACTTCATCTTCTTCTTTTGTATTTTGAATCAATAACCACCATTGAGCAGGATCTCCAGTGAGGTGGTAAACTACCATGATAACTTTTTCCCTTTCACTACTCCCCAAGGCATGAAATATTTTCTCTAAGGAATTTATCCATTGATCAACTACTAGTGGATTTGTACTATCATTGAATTTTGGTGGTTGTTGCCTCATGAAGTGTTCTAACATTGATCCTACATGATGTGGATCAGGGTGCTCCATACGGGTAAGGATATTATTCATAAGAACCTTGATTTGTCCTAGTATGGTGATAAGATGATTAGCACCAGTTGTATCACCGGCTCCAATATAATTATCTTGAGCAGAATTTCAATCCCAACATGGAGTGCCTGCATTGATACGGTTTCCCTTCCTTCCACTAGGCTCCATTTCTAAACAATGGAATACACTAGATTAGTTTATGAATCAAAATACATAATTCCAAACTGGTAAAAAAACTTTACATGAATTGAACAGTTTATGGATATAATCCATTATCATAAAAAAAATTCCTTGAGGAAGTATATACTCATAAATCCTTCATAATGGTTTGTAATGAAAATGAGAATTATCCTAGGTTATCTCCCGAGAGTGCAACAAGGCCCATTGTCGTGCACCAGTTCCTGCTCGAGTCTAGCTCAAAGTGGTGTTTTCCAGTTTTACCCCTAGGTACATATGTGCCAGAGCCACCTCTACCTGCTCGTATCTAGAAATGGATGTATTGGTTGTAAAAATAAAAAAAATATCTACAATACCAAAATTCCAGTATGTTATTCTATACTAATCCTCAAAGTCTATCTTAGGGTAATGAGCTCTAATCATAGTTTGTCTAAATCTAGATTCCAAGGATTGTACTAAACATTCTCTGATACAAACTGTAATGCCCCAACCCCAGTTACCCAGAGTCGGTGCATTATTATACAACATTGTCATGATCACAAAAGATACAGTCTCGAAAGACCGATTAGTTTTGTAGCCTTGGAAACACTAGATACATTCATAAGTCTTAAATTACATGATAGGGGAAAACTACAACAACATAGTCTCCATAGTCCACACTCATATCCCCTTAGACTATCCCAGCAGGTCAGTCATAAAATACTTCTTCACATCCTGGGAAAAATAAAACATAGAAAGGGGTGAGCCCAGAGGCTTAGTAAGGATAACAATATAGCAAAAAACTTTTATAAATAAGAATAGGTATTTAAGGAAATTAATAGGACTAAAAAATCCTTTTAAACCTTGAACATTAGTATAATATTAAAAAGATATAATAAAATAATTCCATTTACCTACTCTCTTGTATATTCTACTAGTTGAATAATCTCATGCAATATAAATAGCAACTTTCATAATGATGGAATGCATAACGCCAGAATACCATAACCACATAGTCAAGGCCTAGTGCCAAGATTAAAAATAAGATTTTTTCAAGGACTTGTGCCAAGACACTAGTTTGTCTCATGAGACAATCTGATGCCTCAAAGAGCTATAGAGGCCTCCACCCCTCACATACTAAGTCCAAAGCATTCCTCATATGAACAGGTTTAAACATAATATAAACATTCAAATTAAAACAAGCATACGAAATTTCAATACATTACCCATAAACCATGAATGGTATAAAAATAACATATCCACAGTCAATCATATCACAAAACCCTTAATACTACATGAATGTTTTGAATCATAATAAATCATCTTCAAATAAGCTTAAAACCCATCAAAGGAAGTTATCATAGATGAAATCAAAACTATTAGACAGAAGTATATCTTTTTTAAAATATTTTTAAAGTCACATAATTATAAAATAAAACATTTACTTTGAAAATATTCTTATAAGCTTGTAAGGGAAGCTTCGAAGATTTTATAACAATGGAAAATAGTCGCACCTTCCGTATAAGTTAAAAAATACATTCTTACCTTAATTTGGTCAAAAAGGTTAAAAAGGACCAAGTTTGGAAAACGATTGAAAGATTACTTTATAAACATCTTTTAAAAAGTCAAACCAGGGTATAAATGACCTTAAACCACAATCTATAAAATAGTAATAATGTGTTGAAATACATTTTTATGAAACATGGATTTGGATGATAATGAGGTCCCAGTAGATAATATAAACAACCTCGGATAATGAAGAAAT
The DNA here is from genome assembly GCA_963277665.1 of Viscum album. NCBI lineage: Eukaryota > Viridiplantae > Streptophyta > Magnoliopsida > Santalales > Viscaceae > Viscum > Viscum album. The sequence continues at coordinate 1,807,987,748 of OY728152.1, read as the reverse complement.
TGTGAAATTAACCCTTAAATCATTATAATCAATAATTTCTTAGGAAAAATAGTCAATAACCACCAAATGAATCACTGAATATTATGAATATAAAGAGAATCATGATAATATATACCGAATGGTAGTACAAAATTCACCATATGCAATAAAGATGTGGTGAACAATGGAAATCTCACGGAATTAAAAGTGAGATAAGAAACCCATTACCTTGTACTTTTACTTGGTCAAGGGTAGTTTAACCTCCTTTATAATGGTAAAATAATTGTTATTAAATTATACAACAATAATATATATTAATATGATATCATATATGATCTTTTAACATTTGTTTGTTAATAATATCTTAGTATTATCGTTGTTTTGGGTGTTAACAGATTCATTTTCCATTATATTATTTTTTATGTGAGTCATATTTGTTATGGATGGGATGTATCATATTCATATATAGAATGATATAAAGTCATTAAAAATTATTTTTAATCATCTAATGAAAATTAGTCTTGAATGGATACGATTGGAAATGAATCTCATCGCGTTTTTGGAGACGTTAATTTGTACATAAACACGAGCAAAAATATCATTTTTTGATAATAAAATAATATAAAATTGGATGGTATATCATATATACAGAATCATTATAATTTTATATTTATTATTTACATCAATTAAATATCATTATTATCCCCATCCAAATAATAACGTATTGAATAACAATTACACCACGACGTCGAGCCGGTAAGTTGTACGTACGCACGTATGGTGAAATGTCATTCATAAGATGGATAGAATAATGAATTTTGGTTGAACCATATTTATAATAACATCAAAATATATATAAGGTACTGGATTTATTATTTTATGATGGATACAACAAAGAAAAAGGAAGTGGAATAAGAAAGGAACTTGAAAGAGCTGATGAAATATTTACCTCTTATTCGGGTTCTTCCTTTTGATTTGATCATAAGGGATCTTTAGGTTGGCTTTCTGACTAAAGGAAGGCCCCTAAGATGAATGGAGGACAGTTGAGATGGTATTTCTTCAGATTTTGGCCATGCCAAATGGCTTTGAACATGGGAATTAGAGAGAAGGTGGAGTTCCCTTTTATAAGAGGGGTGAGGGGCACCTTAGGAAAAGCTAGAAATATTATTTTATAATAAAATAATTTTCAGTTTCTAATGGATCAGAAATGGATTATTTAAATTCTACGGTGGGGATGGTTCGAAAAAACACTCAACCAATAGGTTTTAGATAGGTTTGGGTCACTTTATTAACTTTATCTTTTAAATTTAACTCTTAGATAAATAGTTTGACATTTACCACATCTTTTTGTATTTTTTATTATATGGTTAATAAACATACTATATACTTTCAAGAGAACCCCAAATGGTTCATTAATGATACACATATCATTATATAAGTCTTTTTTCTGAACCTTATATTTTTAGGAATATAATATCAATTAATAATGTAATATTTGTTTAAAAAATATTTTATATCAATTTTGACACTATTTGTTATTTTGTTTTTTCTAAATTCAGAACAGAATTATTGCTTCGAAAAAAATTCATCTAACCAACCATAATATGTAATATTAATCTATAAAAGTAGTATAATTCATAAAAAGTATCAAAGTACATTTAGTTGGATATTTATAATATCAATTATTTTAATATTTAATTAATTAGGTAATTACTGCATCATCATTGTGTCATAAATAAATTAAATTATTAAATTTCTAAAAAATATAAATAAAATACAAATATGTAGCAAATATTTTTAGATTTCTAATTAATATTTATAGTCAAATTTATATTATTTTTATCCCAATATATAAAATGTTTTAGTCATTAAACATTGATTTTAACTCTTTTAACTCTTCTTTAAATAAAATAATAATAAGTGTCAAAATCTAATCCAAGTAGAACAAAGAGGTTCATATTTTTTTTCAAAGTTTGTTTTTGGTCGAACTATATTTATCCAATATAATTAGAACATGTGTTAGGGTAATAATAATATCATTTTTACCCTTAATTACCCTATTTACTTTTTACCGTGGTAAATAAAAGTAAAAAGTTACTATTCACCAAAAAATATTTTCATCTTATTGAACCACATTTTACTTTTTGATATCAACTGTTTCTCTCATATTTTTTAAATTTCACTCACAGAAATAGTAAAAATATGTTTTGATTGAATTTGAAAATTCTCCTAGGAGGTGGTTAAAAGGCGGTGAATAGTTCAATAAAATTTTATATATCTAAAATTATTATAAACTGACTCCAATGAAATACATTCAACATATATAAGTATTATGTATCTAATTTGAACTAAAATAAAATTAAATAAAATAAATAATTATTCAAATAAAAATTTTGTTTTAAACTATAACTCAGTGTTTTTTCACTATTCATCAAAAATTGAAAGTTTCCAGAAAAATACTACAAAATTACCCTAAGATAATTACGATATTCTGAATCCAAAAATGAAGTCCATTTTGAAAGGTAGTATTTATAAAATTTCCAAAAGTTGGTATTTCTATTCATAATGGCTAGTTTGATTGGTTGTGGTGTGTTGGAACTCAAAGTTGCGTACAACACACGCTGCTGTATTATTCAAAGAGAGGCGTATCGTGGAAGCTTGGGGTGTTACATTGGATGTTTTGTTTATAAATATGACGTTATTCAATTTTTAATGAGGTTATGTGTTACATGAAAAATAAGGCAGAAAATAGAATTATTAGATTATTTTCAAAGCATGAACATCTCTATATGCCCAGGAAGGATGAAGTTGTACTTTTTTAAAGAACATTTTGTGTGGGATAATATGAATTTTTTAATTTCTAACTATGTGTCAAGATGATCGGTTTTTCAAAAGGTGATGGCTGTGAGACAATACCTAAGAGGGTCCATGAAATCTATCCCATTTACTATACGGAAATAAGATGACATTACTATGTAATTTATTACTAGATTACCAAAGAGTAATTAAAAAAATATATCATATGGGTTTTTATTGATCCTGACAGAAAATATTAACATTTCATCTCAATAAGAGAAGATTTACCATATTACAAACCTTCACAACCCTATATTGATGTTGTTGTAAGATTTCAATATGTACCTATTTCGATTGTGTCTGATCGGGATCCATGGTTTATATAATAGTTTATGGAAATTTCTTCAGGGGAGTCTTGATGTTTAGCTTAATTTAAGCACATATAATTATACTCAAACAGATGTATAGTCCATGAGAAATATTTAAAAAATAAAATACATGCTAATGTCTTGATCACATAAGTTTCAAGGCACATAGGATCAATATTAACCTTTGGTAGAGTTTTCCACTATTAATATCTTCCATTAATGTATTCAAATGGCACTATATGAAAACTTTTTTGGAAATATATATCATACCCCAACTTGTTAAGATATAGACGGTGAATGGAATCTTTATGGACCTAAATTTATAAAGGAGTAAATAATGATTAGAAAAACTATTCGACCCCATTTTAAAGTATTTCAATTTAGGAAGAATAGTTATATTAATAACCAGTGGATGGATTGATAATTTAAAATGGTAGAAAACATTATCTTGAATGTATCCCCATTTTGATGTGTTATAATATTTAGTATGAAAGGAAAACTAAGATCCAAATACAAATCACCTTTTTAAATTCTATTAAAAAATAGTACTATCTATCATCATTTGAAAATGAAGCCTAGCCTCTATAATGTACATTATGTGTTCCATATATTTTTATTGAGGAATTATATCATAGATCCAATGTATGATCTCACATCTCATGAAATATAATTGGAACCTAATTTATCTTATAGTGAAGAGACTATACTGATTCATGACACTAGAACAAAGTATTGATGGATAAGATGACTCTATTGGTAATGATAAGTTATATAAATCATAATATTGAAGTGGAAGCAAGGGATAATGTTGGATTTATCATGGTTAACTTCCTAAATATGTTCATGCGTTGACATTTTGGAAATTCTAGGATGACATTTTTTCAATCTGGGAATAATGTTATACTCGAGCTTAGATTATTACAAACATTTCTTTCTAGTCAAACCATAGAATAATACACTCCATTTTATTCGAGAATGTTATTAAAAAATATTATGCAATTTTATAAAATTAATTTTATTAAATCTATTTCAATTCTAAAATAATAAAGTTAGAATTAACTTTGGTTGAATTTTCATGATTTTTATGAAATGATCTACTTTCTAAGGAATAGTAAAAAAATATAGGTATTTCAAATACTTTAATTTATTTTCAATGATTTAAAAGTCACATTTTATTTTTTACAATGTATTAAATTGAAATATTATCCATTTTATATCTAATTATATAAATAATTCATGAAATTTTTATGATATTGATAATAGTTAATTGTTTATGAATCAAAAATCACTTTTATAAAAATTATTTCTCATTGGGTTTTATGAATTTATATTAATAATAATTTATTCTACTTCTAGAGATTTCATATTTTAAATTGGATTCCATATTAAAAATAAGGTGGATCAAATGGGTCAGTATTCCCCGTTTATTTTTGGTCATTATGAATAATAACCATAGTGAATATGTGCCACCTCTATTGGGGTAAAGTAGTTAAAAAAAGTAAAAAACTATAAAATAAATTATCAAAATCCACTAGAAATTTCCTCAATTTCAATCAATTATATTAATTCATCCAGTTACATACCATATTTGTATATATATAATTTTGGTTCCATTTTTCCTTGATAATGACATTGATATTAGTAAAAGTAACGAAAATTCCAAATTTTCCTACTATAGAATTAAAAATCTCTTAATATTTTTACACCTAAATAAAATGAGTATACATTCACTGATAAATATTAATTTGAAATTTGATAAAATTATTTTTAACAAAATGATTTGTTTTTAAACTTGATAGATGAAATAATTAGCTTACCATAGTGTCGACATAACACTTGTTCAAGCGATATACAATGAAATAAAATAAATTAAAAAACATTAAAAGTAATATTGTTTGGTTGAGTTAGAGTAAGACATGACTTTTAAAGATTCCTATTACATATTTGGGAATTTTAAATGGATTAAATTATAATTTCACTTATATATTAATGTATCCAAAGTCCAATTAAATTATTAGTGTAAAAAAGATTAAGTTAATGATATTTTATAAAAAAAGGTTATTTTATTAAATTGTTTAAAAATACCAAAAATTAATAATGTCAAAAAATAGGATTATAAATGGTTGAAAATTTATTTACTATATGTTTTTTGTATAAATTGTTACGTGATATTTAAAATTACGACCCATTAATATTGAAGAATTTGATACTGTGGTTAAGGTAGAAACATGTCGCTATAGGGTTAATCTGAAATGATATGGGTCAAAATGACCTAAACACATTATTAAACCCAAATAGCTGGTTGGATTATTATATCTACATTAAAAAAACCTAATATTATCCATTTTAAAATCACATTTCTAATAAATTGAGTTTATAATATATTATAACATACAAAAAATTACAAGGTTTCCACTAACATAAATTGTAAATGGAAAAACCCACCCATCCATTCTTAATAGATCATGAGCTGTCTATATTGAAAAAAAAACATACCCAAAATATCCTCTAAACCTCCTTTTACACATAATTTTGGTGACATTACTTCCAAAAAACCTCCCCTAAGGTCGTTAAGAAGAGATACAATGAAGTTTCTTCTATGAGAATCTAGCCATTTTTATAACTCTTTTAAATATATTTCTACTTCTACTTCCCAAATTTATGTTGTACCCATAATAAAAGAATATTTGTAGTTTCATTAAAATGACAATGAATTATTAGGATTATTGTATAACCATTTCCCTACTATATTATATCCAAATCAATGTGAGAAACATGGATCGTGAGTACATATAGTTTACCGTATCTACTTAGCCATATAATTCGTTTTTCCTCACCACATTGAACTATTGAATATATGTTACACATTTGAAATGATTATAAAAATTTAAAAATTATATTTCTAAAATGGGATAATTATGATGGTATAACAACAAAATTATATAAGGATAAAAATCATATCACAAAATCCTTCTTTATGGCAAATTGTCACACATAAAATATTTTTACAACAGAATATGGTCTATCTAACCAAAATTTTATAAGAAAATTATTTGGTTATTTCTAATAGGTTTATTACTCAATCATAGAAGACATATTATGATGGAATAACAATCCCTTCATAAATAACCAACCATTACCGGATAATAATCACATATCAGATAAAAAACATTAAAAAACAAATAATGTTTTAGAAAATAAAATTTTAAAAAATTAAAATTTAAAAAATAAAATATATATTATAAAACCATTTATATATATATATAAATAATTATATTTTTATTAATTAATATATTATACTTAATATGTTCACTCAAATCTCATCATAATAAATTTACAACAACACACACAGATATATATATATATATCACTATGGAGGAGGTGTGTCAACAAAATGAATGGGTATAGGGAACTCCATCTCTATAGCCTATATTAGTTGTCCAATGTACTCCACCATATTCCAAAATTTTTGTTCCTTCAATCAATGTTTTAATTCCTAAATCTTAACATGGTGTCGATGAAGCTCCTCCTACTCCCTACTTGTGGTCTATATAATCTCTTTACAAGCATGTAGATTATCATCGTACATTGCAGTCGATGATGATGAGTCTGTACGAGATCCCATTAATCTAGAAGAAGATCATATCATAGTTCTATAATAACTAAAAAATTTCAATTGAGAGTTTATACCTACCACTTTTCCTTTCTTTAAAGTATACTGATTCACTTCCATCCATGATTCCTTATCAAATTCTTGCACACTGGTCTCCAAACCCTTAGTATTTGCCTATATATAATCTTATGTATGATAATTTCAATCCTCATATGTATCCATAAAAATTAATTTGAAATTAAAAAATTTAAAATATTATTTTTTATTAATATTGAAAAAAAATTAAAAATAACCACAATCTACCAGTTTTTTCAATCAGAAATATCTACAGTTGTAAGATCACTATAAATCTATAAAAAAACATAAATCTCAATCAAATCATCCTATTTAAATTACTATAGGAATATAAAATATTCATTTTACATTTATCATATATATAAATTATTAAATAAAATTTCATTTCATATTTCATCAATGAATATTAAATGTATGACTATTAGCTCTATGTGCGACCCTCTGCCTCCATCAATTTTGAAGTCCTGAGGATGATCTCTTCTATAGAATACTCCCATAAAATAAGAGAAAACTACATCCCAAGTTAAAGAAATTATGTAATTCGGTTGATGGGTGTAACATGAATGATAAAAAATTGTGGGTCTAGCTTTCTTTATAGATATCGTCCTAAAATTGTGAAAATAAATGATGACATCACACAATAATACCGATCGCCTAGGTCACACATATAGTGTTTGTAATGAAATAATATATGGGTTACCATAAACCATATAAATAATTAATAATATCTAGTAAATAATTAAATAAATTTCAAAATAATATTAATTACTTACATACCATCCTATTTTCTATCATCTGATAAATAAAATCAATGGGAATATAACCCCACATCACCCATGGACCCAAAAAATTATTCTATAGATTCAAAATCCCCTATCCGGCATATGTATGTGATAAAACATGGGGAAAAAATAAAAAATTAACAATAAATTTGAAAATAAATTAATTAATTATAATTAATGAAAATTAACATAAACACACAATTAAACAACCTACACATGTGTGAATTTTAATAATGTTGTGGTTGTATCTCAAGAATAGGGTAAGAATCATCAACCTCACTGAAACACAACCCATTAGAGTTGATGATTAATTGGAACCAACTGCTATGTTGGATGATAAAGCATAGTGTTTATCACCATATGCACAAAATCATAAAGGTAATTGAACAGATCATAAAAAATGTCTCTAGCGATCAGAATCACTAAAGGAATATTGTCCTCAAATAATTGATAATAATTATTATATATTAATTAAGACTATAATAATCATTTATTTCATCATTCATCATCATTATCATCATTATCAAATTCTATTATATCAATGTCTTCAAATTTTTTATTTGCATCATCAATTTCCCTAAGATCTCCATCAACATCATGTCTTTCTATTTAAAATTTATTCCATACATCATCAATGTTATCATTATAATTAACTAGTAAATGTCGTGTTTCATCAATGATATTTCAGTATCTTCATGGAAAATATGAATTTAGTTAAGTATCTTGAAAAACATCAATTCCATAAACATTAATATAACACAATTCAATTATCATAAATAGAATATCATGATATTTAATTTTTATAATCCACCTAAAATCAATTTAATAACATTATTAAGTGATTTTTATTCATAATAACCATATATGTATTATATTATTTAACCATTTTGGATTGTAGGTTACTCAATACCCACAATCGATTATCAGTTATATTGGAATGTTGTGATGCTTGAAATATGTAAATAAAATTAACAATATGAAAAATAAAAAATATATTTTATATGTTTAACCCAAAAAATTACATTAACATTCATTTAAACAAGTAGGAAAAATTATCTTGCTTGTGTTCTAAAAAAGCAGAAAGTATAATTTGTTGAAATTGTTTCTGGATATGATTATCAAATAATATAAAAATAAAATCATATTATTTTACGTTGAAAAGACACAATGAATATGTTATGTTAGAAATCACTCTACAAATCATGTCATTTATATATAGTTGAAAATAAAATATGTATGATCCTTGTGATGTTAATAATTTACAATATATTATTTATAAACTCTACCAAAACCAGGTTCTAAATAATTTAAAATAGATTACTAAATCATTATTGAATCATAAAAATTTTCCTCATTATATACAAATTAGATATGTGTATATGGACATTTAGGATAGATATAATTATATATGAAAAAATAAATTTCTTCATAAAATAATATTCTACAGTTGACCCTTCATATTATTCATTGTTATGTACATTTTTATTTAATTTTTCTAGGAATCCCCCATATATGTGCAACTATCGGAATGATATCAGTCCTCCAAATTTTGATTCATATGGAAAATTTAATATGAAATGATATATATAATCAAATAATGGAGGGGTTTTTTTCCAGTTTACATAAAATTGAAACAATGTCTACTTGCAACCTACTAAGTGTGTCATAGTCTGCTTTCACCACACACATATCTAAAAAAATAAGAAATTTCAATTTGTGCATACCAAATCAGAGAACTCAAAAAAACTGTAAATAAATGCGGTTTAATTATTTACATTATAACTAACTATAATGACATTTTAATGAAGATAATGTTAACATTTGGGTCACAACAAAAATAATTGGAAACATACCCATTCTGTGGCCACAAATGTTCTATCAACTAATAGAATGACAAATTATTTTCGTAAAAAACTATGTAATAGATTATTTTCATTAATAACTTTTATTATATTTCATTTTAAAATATATTATGTCCTCATCACCTTTAAATTTTGGAAAGATCAAATCATGAAATCAAATAACCTTTATTCTTACTAGGAATGTCAACAAATGTATAAAATATATTATCAAAACAATTATTCTCAATATGCATTACATTTAACATGTGACAGACTAAAAAATAAAACCAATATGGTAGATACTAAAAAACTGTTAATTTTATCCAATTGTGATATTTCTTAAAACCTCCTTTTAGGTTTATAGTCAATCAAGAGGTAATGGGAGGTAATGAAGAGAAAATAGATTTAAATTAATACATATTTTCATTTTTGGGGTTCCATATCTTTCAATTTTACCTTTTGAAAAATTATTTAGGTTCCCACCTAAAGGATGGTCATTAGGATGAAATCTGTGATGATAATAAAAATATTGGGGATTCTTCCCTTGAAGAGAACAAACTCTTTTTCACTATTACAATATGAACAAGATTTTTAATCATTTGTAATGTTTCCATATAAGATTCCATATGATGGGATGTCACTAATTTTCCAAATTGATGCAACATTTATTCGGATATTTTACTTCACTGCATCATTATATTTGTTGAAATGATCAATCCATCATAAATTTAACTCATCAATCAGTTTATTTAAATAAAAAATCAATATTCCCTTTTAGATGTAATTTAATTAATAATGTAAAAATTATATATACTTCATTAATCAATATAAAAGGAGTTATGATTTAAAAAGTCATAATTATGAGCCAACAATAATATTGACTATTGTAAGAACCAAATTGATATGAACCATAATCTAAAAGACCCAATCACATGTTATGGGATTTTGATGAAAATAATAGATAAACCTGGTCGCAATGTTTTGATAAATCACCCTCAGAAATATGATATAAAATTTTGATGGTTTAAATATGGAATTTAGGTCATTCCATAAGAGTTTAAATGTTCAAAGACAGTAATAAATGCTACAATCTTGGTGTAAGTGTGAAATACCTAAATTTTTTTAATGTTGGTAATCCATATATCCCTTGATGTGTCTCATTTCTCTTTGATTGAACACATGTAGGAATACAATGTAACAAATCATTTTCATCATAATATAGGATACAACAATTTGAATATTCATGAATCTTTTGATTTAATCATCCCAAATTATAGACCAACCTATTTCTCTCATATACATTAATAGGCAACACATTTTTATTATGAAATATTGATTTAACCAAGGAAAATATATGATAAGAAATTTATTTTACATTCCATTATTTGATTTATTAGTCATAAATTATGGTAAAACATTTAATTTGATTAAATTTCTAGTAGGGTATAAATTATCCTAAATTGAATTAGAAAATTATAAAATAGATAAGGTTCCAACAATAGAGTTGAATCATTACTATGAGTTTCAACTTGTTGAAAATTCATACCAATAGATTAATGTAATAATGTTTTAAATCATGATGGATATTGAACCTAATTATTATTAACTTCTCTAGAACCATGTTAACCATAGTGATACAAAAAAACCACAATATTTCTAGAAACCAAAACATAATAGATAACCATCGACACTATCAAATGTTTTAAATCACCTCTAATCACGTTTCTTATATAGCCATAACTATCCCTTCTGAAATAATTCTTATTTTTTGGATGAAAATTGTAAAATAAATTCAACAACCTCAATATTTAATATATTTATACAAGAAACATTGTGATTACTGAGATTATTTTTCCAATCACGATCTTGTAATAATAACCTTTTATACTTCATAATTCCATATTTTTCCAAAAAATTCAGAATTAAAAAATTATTTATGAATAATCTGATAAAAACTATTTGGGTCCAGTTATTATTTACTTATTATAGTATATTTTTACTAATTATTATTATTTATCACTATTTTATTCAAACTATTATTTTCAACTAAAAATTTTATTAGCTTTTTCTAATTTTGTCTAATTTTAGCTAATTAGCACTATTTTTTACTTAATGCTAATTTTTACTATTATATAAAAATTAAAAATAATAATAAATAATTATCAATATAATTTACTAATTAACACTAATTGCTTCTATCTCCTACTAATGTTTTTTATTTTATCATATTTCATTAAATTTTTCTTCTAATTTTGTTATTTTTTTACTAATTACAAAAAATATGTACTATTTATATCTATTTTTTACCAATTACAAAAATTTTTATAAATTACCAATATTTTTTCCAATTTACTTCTAATTTTTTATAATTACTGATTTTTTGGATAATATCTTAATATTAATGTATTTTTTGTTAATTTTTTTTGATAAAATTAATTCCCAGTAATTATAGTATTTTATTTTTTAAAAACTTCTTAATAGTTTTTAATAATTATAAACAATTTTTTACTAATTACCACTATTTTTGACTAATTAGAACTAATTTTTACTATTTAGTACAAAATTTTAATAATATTAGTAATTGTTTACAAATTAAAAATATTTTTTGACTAAATACATCATATTTTTGGTATTCAATAGAATTTCTCCTAATATCTTCTAATTACCGCTAATGTATTAATAATTTGTAATAATGTTTTATAATCCACACTACTTTTTTATAATTACATATGATTTTTACTAATTATAAATAATATGTTAAATAACCTATTTTTTCTTTTTCCCCCTTTTTCTTCTAATTATTAATATTTTTATTCTAATTAATCATAATGTTTTATAATTACAACTACTTTTTTCTAATTTCCACAATTCATATCAAATTACTACTAATTTTATTTGATTACCACTATTTTTTTAAATAAATTCAGTTTTTCTAATATAATTATAATTTTTTTTAATTATTACTAATTATAGTTAATTGTTAAAAAAATATAGTTATTTATTACTATTTATATTTCATAATTGTTAATTATTTATAATTATTTACTAATTTTTGAAATTTTTAGTAATTATTTTGTAATAACATATAAAATATATGAACTAGAATAAATTATATCTAATTACAACCAATTATTATCATTAATTTCAAATATAAAATAAAATAAATAAAATATCATTTAAAAAATGAAAACATAAAAACTTAACAAGTGGATCTATCAAAACTAAATATGTGATTGTATTCTCAAAGTACTAGATTCATTGAAAATTTTAAATAGTTATTGAGAGGAATTAGAAATAAAAATAAAAAAAATGTTGAGAGTATGTGATAGATACATTCTCTTATAGATGTATATATATGTTCAATTTGTTGTGACATTACTATTTTTGATAGAAATACATCACAAATAGTTTTATTTCTCATGGATTCCTTCTTAAATAGTTAACCCCATAAATATGTTTGTAAAAAATATAACACAATTTTAAATGGGGTCCATCACAAATCTATGCTTTTTGATATATTATTTGCAATGGGACTGGTCAGAAATTGTAGGGGTGATATGAAAACAATTTGTGATGGAACCTCCCATAAATAATAAAATTGGTAAGAAATATTTCTAATGGTTTCCATAGAAAATGATTATTCGATGATATTTTATTTTTGATGGGAATATGTTTCATATTTCACATAGTCTTCCTATACAATGATGTGCAATGCCTTCCAAAATATTTGCAACATGATGTATACCCCCATTGTAAATAACCTGTAATAAATAGTTATGTGTGAAAGGTAATGTTACATATAAAAAATAAATCCATCAAATAGACTATTTTTAAGGGATCCCTACTACTCAAAAATAATCTTTCTCAAATATATAATTTTCCAATCGTTTTATATTGTAGAGTGATAATATCATATTTACCTTCGTACCATCTAATCCATTAGAGAAAGATAACATCCCTCATGTGCACATGTAGAATATAACCTCCCTAATGGGATGTGACTATTTTTTTTCATTTAAACATTACTTGGATGAAAAAAGGATATGTTTATTGAATATATTTGATATATTTTAAATAATAGTGATTCTAGAATAGTTATCTTTGAATTTTCTTTCTTTTTTTCATTCTGTTAAAAAGTGAAAACAATTTTCATCGATATGTTTGACCAATTTCAATGTGAATGGTGTAATTTATTTTATATATCCAGCATTCTAGGACAAGTCAAAATAATAATATAATAAATTTATATGATATTTAATTCAGGATTAGCATCATTTATATTATGGAACATTGATCATTATACAAGGACAAAAACTTCCAAAACAAAACATACATGGAAAAATAGAACAATTAACAATCAGAAATGATGATTTTAATAAATAATGTTTTTAATATGGGTACTAAAATGTTATAAGAAGATCCTATATGATATTATAATATTGTATATAATTATGTCTTTTAATTATAATTTTACTAAATTTATTAAACAAGAAGTAAATATTACATAAAAAAGTAAAACCTAAGGTAAGGGTTTATTTCACAATCTAATAATTATTCAGTATTGTTCTTAACAATGTATCTTATGGGTAATTATTTAATATATCTACCTTAAATCCAATCATTTTTAATCTCTTATTTTTATTAATGTAAATATTATGTATTTATTTTATTTTCCATTATTTAATTACTCATGACACTAAATGTATTTTTTCAAAGATAATTTCCATTATTTCACTCTTTGATTGGTAATCCTTTTTATTGCATAACCATGTTTTCTAAAAATTATTTTATAAATAAATTTCATATTCTCATAGGATTTTATATTATTTACCAATGTTTTACTTTTTATAAATTTTATTAAAGAAATATTCAATCGTTTTTTTGAATGAGGTAGTTTTAAAAATTTTATGATAAATATGAAAGGACACTTTATTTTCAAATACATGACAAGAAATGATTTTAAATTTAGAATTTAAAGGATTTAATTATATAATAAACACCATTTTATTTTAAATAATAGATGGTAATTCACTGTTTTTAGAAATACTAATTACCAATAAATAATCAAAAAAGGGAAATGTTAAAAATCTAATGGAAATGAGTTTAAAAGAAGTTTAAAATAATTTCTTAATGGTTGGTTAATACCTATCTTAAAATCATCTACACCTATTTATTATTTTATAATTTTTCTTATAATTTGATTGATAGTGACATTCAATAATTAAAAAGATTATGTTTTGTAATAAACTCAATCCCTTGTATCTATAAAAGGGGAACTCTTCTCCCCAGTTGTACTCACACAAAAACCCACTCAGTTAAAAAAAATCCCAAACCTCTCCTTAACATTCATTGAAAAATTAAATAGGTTTTAGTATTATCAAAATTAAAATCCTTAATTTATTGACCAAATTTTTAAATGAGATAATCCAAGATGTGATGAGGTGAGAGTGCATTTTGACTAAGCAGGAACTCATGTAAGGGTATTCTTGTCCTCATGTATCATTCATCGAGATAGAATACATTTTATGAACTATTTTTCCCTTGTTTGGTGCATTTACTATACATGGAATTAATTTTTTTATTTCATTTCTTATTTCATGGTATATAATAATTCGAATCATATTAATTTATTAAAGTGAAAATTTATTACGTTATTTCTCTGGTAACAAGGATATTTAGAAACACAAATTTTTTTCATCAACTTATGAATGATATCATGAAATTATTTTATATTATTTTTTTACAATATACCATTCATTGTATTATGTGGAATAATCTCATTATATTATTTTTATTTACATATCTACCACATTAATCCTTTCTGAATATTTTTTCCTTATGATGTATGTCTCCTATAAAGGATATTTAAAGCCGAACTGTTCTTTCTTTGAATTATAATGTTTTATCATGAACATTGTTCTTCAATTCCTAGGTTCCCATAACCATATATTTTTTTATATTGTATTTCATAATAATAATTATGAAAATGAAGATTTAATAAAAAGAATAATATATTACTCTTTTTACTGGATAGTTTTCAAAAAAATAACATTAATTTATTAAGGAAATTAATTTCATAATCCATTATCATATCATTTTATCCCCAATTCTTGTATAAAGTATTATTATTTTTTCATGGATTTATTATCTGATATAATTTTTAATTTAATATTTTATTTACTCTTACACATCACATATTCCAATGATACTTTTATAAGTGACACGTATGTTTTTATTTTACAGTAATAATATTAATGTTTACAAAATGTTATTTTATGTTTTCACCAAAATTTTGATTTTTCTATTGTTGGTTATTTAAAATATTGGGATTTTTGTTACATTATTATTACTCTAATAAATATATATATTAATAGATTTTTGGACAGAACACTCTATATCAAACAATTGGATTCATGATCTATTCTTATGTTATATTGTTTGATACATTATTTTTCATAGGTGTTTTTTATCTATGTCAACAACCTAGTGAGTCTCTTTTGTTACACTAGGGATACATTATCTTATTACCATCCACATTTTTCTCAATATTTTTTAAATAATTCTCATTTCTATCAAATTAATGATCCAACAATTCCTTGTTCTTATCAAACTATCCACTATGAATTCGAATTATTTTTATTCTAATTTCATTACATTCTAAATACTATATTTTCAATATTTTGATTGTAGGATGTTAATATAAATTTTATAAATTTCATTATTAGTGAAATAATTGAGGTAACCATAAAACAACTATATATATTTTAATTACCCTATTCATTATAATGAACAATAAGTATTTAACTATAAAATTATTGAATACCCTTATACACACCTTATTCATTCCATAGGATTATCATATTAAAGCTTTAATTAACCGAATCCATTTTAAAATGATGGAAAACCATTTTATTTCATTTATTCTCTATAAAATATTTAATGAATTGAATTTGTGTTCAAAGGGTTCATAATTCAATAAACATTTAATGATCTTCATTTCATTGTTTTTTCAAACTCATTTTATTAAAATGGGTTCAATATAATGTGACGAGTGAATATTTTTTATGTGTAAATTGTATATACTGAATAATTATGTATATGGTCCAATATATCTCTCAAAAACAATGTTTTATATTTATATATCATGATATAAAAAGTGTAAAAAAGGGTTTTTTTTTGCTATCCCAAGGGTACACATGAGATTTTATCTAAGGACAATGTGGTACATTAAAGGCTTTCTCCCATTACTAACGGTATATAGGAGGATGTATCCCAAGAGAATAGGAATATGAGAGGATTAATACCACCCCAAATGGGTACATTAGCAGTTTTATCCCAACCATATAGGTATACAAGATGATTATACCAATACTAAGAAGGTACAAAAATTGATAGCCCAAGACTAATATGGGATGAATTTATTTGTGGGAATCCATGAAATATAGTTTCAATACTTATATTTATGAAGAAATCCTATGAATACTATCAGGAATATTATTTCCTCTTATGGATTGTGTTTTTTTAATCTAATTATCACATTCTTTTTATTCATATCTTTTGTTAAACATTACCCTATTCTATGATTTATGATCCTTGATTTATTCCCTATATGTTTCTTACATATCCTAATTATACCAGTATGCTCCAACTATGATCATATATGATATATGATTATTAATAATTATATTGATCCACATCCAACATCTAATATCACCTCTTTATAATGTTTCATTTACCTCAGTTATGAATATAGGAAAAATATGAAATTCAAAGAGTAGTTTCCAATGTGGATTATTTTTGGGTCATATGAGAAATCATTATAGATTATCTAATTATTTTTATAATTTAATTGAAATATAATTGATACAAATAATATAATTTTAATTTTTTTATTTTTTCCATAATTATCTTACAAACCAAAATAAAAAAGGTCTTGGAAATCTGTTGAAATTAAATATTTTATTTATGTTGTGTGGAGGAGACAATTATGTCTACTTGATAATAAATAGAATGAATTATCAATCAGTAATAGTTAAAAAACCAATGATTTTTTTAAATATTGACACATGTGAGTAAATTTTAGGGATAATATATTTCATCTCATGAATTGTCAATGTTATGCCTATTTGGGCCATAACATGTCCTAATATGAAGAGGCAGAAGATCTATTAAAATATGGAACACGAAAACATTTATAGATATGTATTACTCATTATCCTATATCCCAGGGAGGATGTTATTTACATGTACATTGATTCTATTTTTCTAAATTCATCCAGAAATATAAAGACTATAAAATTATAATAAATGGTGATTACCATTGTGTAATTTAAAGGAATGTGGGTGAAAATATACCAATAAAGTTTTAATAAAAAATAAATACTCCAAGTTTGATTAATAATGTAAGGAAGATTAAACTACATATTCTAATGAGAAATATAAGATTCTATTATATCCTAAAACTCAATAGGTAATCTCATGGAAATAAATAACAAAGATATAAAATATTAATCTAGTAGATGTTATTTTTAATATAATAAAAAAAATATTTTCAAGATCCATAACTGTGGATGATTAACCAACATGAATGGAAATATGAATCTTTAGAAGAATATGCACAACATATTTGATAGAATAATGTGGTATATCAATAAGGGAAATTTTAAAACTAAAAGAAGTGAAAATACCATATTAGTCGATGATGATCTGAATAAAATGTAATTTCTCAATGTGGATGGTTTATTATGTAACCATCTACTTGTGATTAAACTATCACACTCTTGTCATGAAGTTTATTTTTATCAAAATGGATTCTAGATAAAAGTAAATATTTGTAACCCACTCAAGAAATGATAGACAATGAAAAAATATACCATGTGGATAACAAAGAAAACTCTTATCTCCAAATAGTTGAAGTGGAGAACAACCTGTGGCATGTGAGGATTTTTCACATAGAGAAACATAACATAGAAAATTTAACTAATCTAAAAGATCATGTAGGTATTCTAAATATTTATTGTGGTCATTAAAAGTCTTTATATGTTTGACTATATAAGAAGGTTTTCCAAAATCCATTTCCAAAAAAGAATAAATTAAAATCTATTGTAATTGATCAATTTACCAAATATGTGTTTGGTCCCACAAATCAAGTATTCATACATAGATAGAGGTATTTATTTATCTTATTTGATGGTTATAATAGAATATCCTTCGTTATTTTTATATAGGGAAATTGTAAAGTTAGTGAGTACACAAAAATGTATGAAATGAGCATTTAGAATGATATTGGAGGGAAAATGAAGATAGTGCATTATAATAATAAAATACACTATAAATCCATCAAATTTTAATACAACCACACAAAACATGAAAATTAAATTGAGGTACCATAAAAATATAATCCATAATATAATAAAGTTATTCAATAAAGAAATATATATGTTATTAATATGGACAAAATTTTCCTAATTGAAGTGACGACTTTCACCATTATTGGCTGAAAGTAGTACATGCTGAACTGAACATAGAAAAACAAGAGGTCGGTATCCAAGAGAAAGAGAAGAATCCTTATGAAATGTTTTATTATTAAAATAACTCATTGAACCATTTTTATGTTTTTATAAATAACGTCTATATTCTGATAAAATAATTCCATATAGGATTGTATAGATATATTGTGTATTGACGATTTTTTGGCTACTAAAAAAGGGTAAGGCTGATAAATGAATTATTAATAGGATGAAAAAGTGTGGAAAGTAATAATTTAAATTCAATTAATGCGATTGATAGAATAATTCAAGTAGTAAAAACATTGATATAATATTTGAAAAATATAATGAAATCGATTCAAATACTATGATCATTTAAAGTTCACCAAATGGTGCTGATTCTAAGGACAAATCATAAGAAGATATTATTACTTAATAATATAATTATCTGGCCTAGTGAAGATTAAAGAAAGTTTAATTTTATCTATATAATATTATTTGGAAATAATTACTCACACAAAAACCTAAAATTTGATTAATGGGAAGAAAGCAACTCTTTTATTAATGGTGGAACCAACATCATTTGATGAAGCAGTAAACGACAAATCATAGGTTAGAGTGTGAATGAAAACTAGAAAAAATCAATAAAAAATAAAACCTATGAACTATTTAATAAACATAAATATATAAATTTTAATATAATAAAAAATATATTCAATATTCAATGTTATAAACTTATAAATATAATCAGAATTAAAGATCTACTAGAGTCTAAAGACTATGCATAGATAGAAGGGGCGATTTTCTGTGGTAATAAATACACTAGTGGATGGACATGAATTTATCAGGCTCTTCTTAGATATATATATATTTGATGAGATCTCAAGACTTATCAAAAGGATATTAAATAAAACCTTACTAACTAGATGATGATATGTTTAGATATTTATGGTATCTATGTTTTCAATGGATGGGTTTAAATCCCCTGAGATGTCTTCCTCTGGGTTCCTCTCAACTAGTTTGCATATGATGGAATATATGTGCAATATTTGTCATTTTCTTATTAGTGAAATCTCATTGCACCTCGTGTTTATCATTATAACACTCTTATTTCATACTAAAATTTTTAAAGGTATGAGTTGGATGTATAATTCAAATATCAATTTCTTTAAAAACAAATATTTATTAGTGTTCTTTATAAAGAGGAATGGTTTGGAAAACTAGTGGGGTTCTTGATTGGACATGAGGAAACTAAAGTTTATAGGTTGAATAAAGACATTTATTGTTTAAAATGGGCACAAAGATTATTTTATTTTATACTTTATTTGTTCATAAGGAATATGTAATTAAAAAGTTTTTGTTTGGATCACAATATTCATGTGAAGGAATTTAACGATTAATAGTCTATATTGATTTTCTATGTGGATTACATCATATTTATTGGAAGAAGATAAAATATACATTAAAGAATTTTCTAGTTTGATGAGTTCAGACACTTATATATCTATGATTGTTTATATTATATATTTCTTATGTATACAAGTGGTTTATAAAGATAAAATAACTCTTTTCTCTCAAAATAATTCTATAAGATAGATGTAGATGAAATTTTATAAACATGATTTCAAAATAATGTAAAACCAAATTTCAATTTGAAACCAACATGGTGTGTATAAGAATGCGAAATTTTTGGATCACATTTTGAACAAGATATTAGTTTTATGTTTTCAATATTTGGCTATCATAAAACAATATTTTAATTTTGAAACATTTTTATGCTCTTTTTTAGAGAAATCCAAATTATGTGCATCTACCATCAATTAATAAAAGTATTCATACACCATATATTCTTTATTTTTTTCCTTTTTATTGAATATGATAATAAGTTATTGGTATTTTCATATATGGACAGAGACCATTCTTTTACACACAAAAATTTTAGAAGTGTTAGTGTGCCCATCATTTGAAATAAATTCATTTAATTGTTGATTAAGATGGAGTGCACATCATTTAGTATTATATAATCATAATATATCTCAGTGATCAAAGAACTCATTAAAATTTTTGGGATTAAGAAACACATAGTGAATATTTTTGAAATATTTAGGATGCCAATGGTGGTATTTTTTTGATAATAAGAGTGTAATTGAGGATAAGAAAAATCATGTTCAACAAGATAATACTAATCACTATTAGAGTAGATATTAATTTAACAAATAAAAAGTGTTTTAAGTTCAAATGAAAGTTTAGTATGTTATCATATAAGAAAATATAGAAATGATCTTGAAAAACCCATTATCCACCCCATCAATTGAGAATTATAGGTTGAACCTCGCTATTCAACCATCTCCCTCAGCATGCGGAGGTTCGGAATTCCACTTTAAAAAATTTTATCTAATGTTTAGTATGATGCATTTTAGGATTGGAAGGTTGTTTATCATTAAGTTTATTTTCAAATGGAGATAAATTTTAGTGAAATTCAATAGCTATTAGTGTCTAATGATATAATGATTTTTCCCTATTGAGTTGTTGCAGGGATAAGATTATCTCATCTAGGAAGAGTTTAAAAAATTAATATCGGGGGGAGACGTGGTCTACAAGGAAGTAATCACATGAGTAATGTTTTAATAGTCTTTAATGAAGAGGTTTTTTTAATAGAGAATGAAATTAATCATTAGATACTAAAAAATATTATTTTTTAAATTGAAAAGTCATCAGGTTTACTTCCTAATATGTATTTGATGTTATTTTTTCCAATAAATGTAGTGACATGGGTGTGATCAATTGTGTTTAACAGTGGATTTCCCAGAAACCCAAGGGGGAAAATGTTTGAATTAAATTGATTGAGGTTAGAGTTTGATATTATGTTTATACTCATCCCAATTACAATAACAAGGTTGTAATGTTTAATTTTTAAGAAAAAATCTAGTGTAGAGATGAAGTATCTTTCATGATTTATTAATATAAAAGTCATTGTAGTTCTAGAGTAAAGCTAAATTTTTTAAATATATTTATAGGTATTGGTGATGTTTTGGGAAATATTTGAGGTTAAAAATGGATATTTGTGCAGGGAGTACGTTATTGAATATGTTTTACATTGGTTGTTGTCTGTGTAGAAGGTTTTATAAAGGGTGTATGTGGTGGGAGGATAGTTTATGGTGTATATGATAACGGGTTCATGAATTACGCATCAAATAGGAAGTTGGAGGTATCATGATCATGTTGGTTTTATCTGATGCAGATGGAGGACTTCAAAGAATTAGTTTCACAATTTAAAAAATCTACTAAAAGAGCATTGAGACTTAAAATAACTCATGAAAAGTCTAGAATAATTTTTGATGAAATGGAAAATATATTTTATAAACCACATAAGATGTATGTGAAAACTAATGCATGACGACAGTTTATGGTGTAAAATTCTTGAAGTTTTAACATTAAGGGGTTTAATCTAATTTCATTTTCCAAAATGATTTTGGGGGTATTTTCCTATTAATATCTCACTAATATAATCATTTTGTATTGATGAAAATCATATGTATAGGTTGAAACATTAATTAGTATTTTTCGAAAGGAAATTCTTCTCATTATGTTCCAAAAAGATATAGTTGTTTTTGGAGTTGAAAAAAATAGAATGTTTGGGGTAATCATGACACCGAGTAATTGAATATATAATTGAACAAAACAAGAGTTTTTTAAAATTGGAATTCAATGTATGAAGTTTACATAGACAAAACTTTCACATTATAAATGAAAAAATCATGAACCATGAATGGGTGAGTTGTGGAGTAACTAAAAAGAGGAACATAAGGATATATGATTGTATAACATATATAAATCAAAATTTTCATTGTGGTTTCCTTCATAAAGGTATTTTATGTAAAGTACACATAACATAGTATGTAGTGAATAGTATGCAGATCATAATCTTGGGTGATGGATTTTACATCGAGAACAATAAATCATAAAAAACTGGACTATAGAGTGTATCAAAGCACCACATCTAGGATAATTTGATTAAATGAAAATCTTATTTACTTTTTAATGGTTAATTATCTTACACATCCATAAATTTAGATGGAATCCATCCAAAGTATTTCAAAAAGGAGGATTCAATAAAATTATTATAAAGGAGAAAATGAACTGTTCCATAAATCAAATTATAAAAATAGTGATACAGACATAGTGTGATCATCAATGAATAATTGCAGTCCACAAACCTTTAGAAACATAGTAGATTATGTTACACCATCACAACACATTGTGTATTCTCCATGGTATATCCCTTAGTGTTGAATCATGTAAAATTGTCATTCCATATTGTAATGTTGTTCTTTATGATTGTGGGGGATGCGTGAATAACTTTTATAGGTTCAACATGTTTCTGCCAACATGAGAAAAATACCCAATATAAAAAACATGAAACCTTTATTAACCATTACCATCTCAAGATGTGTTAGGAATCAATAATTATCTATTGGTTAATTATATGACTAAACACTTTGGTAATAGCTATATATTCTTTATGTTATGAAATTAACTATGTTTAAATTGGAATTAATCAAAATAGAGCATAAAATCTTGGAATCATACATAAATTTCACTAATTTAACACTATTTCCCTCCACATGACTCAATTTATAAATTCTATATTTGATTCTCTTATGAATGAATAAATCAAGGGTTTTAAAAGTAATACATAAATTTGGATAATCTATAAAAAAATATGTCATCATTAATTAAAATACCCAGAATGATTTTTTAACATATAATCATTAAATGATTCATTGAAAATTCCATACACACCATATAATGATGATACACTAATCATGAGATATAATTGAGTGAAAACAATAATGTGGAAGTGTTAAATTTTCCATATCGCATGCATATTTCCTAAATAAATTATCATATATCCCCCGTGTAATATATATCGCACCAGTATATCTCATAAAGAATTATAAATATATCATATACCATGTCACTATATCATATAAAACTGTATAGGCATATTTTACTTTATTAAATGGAATTACCACATAAAAATATCTTTCAATTTCCAACTTTCACTAAGTCCTCACAAAATTTACACATATTTCACCTTATTTCACATCATATATAATGATTTGTTCAAAAATAACCAAAACTCCAAAAAATTATCTAAATGTATTTTTAGGACCTATTTATAATAACCTAACAAGGAACTTTCATCCAACCGATTTGGGACTCCACTACCCTATGCATGTTCCCTATTCACAGGGAGTTGGTGACTATATCTATGTTTCTAGGTTTATTATTGAGGTATTGCATACCCTCATTCAGTTATATTCAATAAAAATTATAGATTGTATATAGATAATTTTAAAACCCATCTATATATTATATATTTTCAAAAATTAAATTAATACTTATAATGTATAAAGTACATGTAGTACCTTTATGATAATTTAATGACGCCCATATATATATATAATAGGAATAAAAATAATTAACTATACCTAAATTTTATAATAGACTATGAACTATATAATACTTTTTAACTAATAGTCTATAATTAAAAATAAATGGGAGAAGCGAGATATATTTGAGACACCCCCTACTAATGATGGCTTCATTGACTCCATGTCCTTATGCAGTGTTGACCTTTTAACTAAAATCAACCAAAATTTATCAAATATCTATGTAATTATATTTACATGCTTTCTTGTACATGAGATAAAAATGTTAAAAACATATACATTAAGATATATAAATATATATGATTATTATTTTAATATAACTGTGTAGGCCACCAGTAATGGTTTCTTAAATAAAACCCATTATTTAATAAGTGCATGTGTGACATGGAATGATATGTGATATCATAAAGAAACAAGTAAACAAAATTAACTAAAACAACCCATTTTTATACTAAGTAATAATAAAACGTAATCTCTTTATGTTAGGTTCTATGTCCTCAATAAATAATATCATAAACCTTAATACCTATATTAAACCTCACTCTATAATAATCATTACATTCATTATTAATATACAAGATTGTATGTGGTGACTCTGTTTGGGAACCTAGTAACCATCCAACAAAGTTACGTAAAATAATTCATATGAACAAATCTAGGGTATTATAATACCCATACCTTTGTAAATGGGAAGAAATGAATATAAGTCATTTAACCTTCAAGACCATCCACATGAATGGGTAAAGTGTGAAAAAATTCAAGTCAACTTTAATACCATCCAATATGTCACCATTGGAACCATTATAAATAATGTGTTCTTCAATGACTTCTTCAATTAATCCTTTCTCAAGATTTATATTACACATTCATAAATGATATAAAAAATAGTAACTAATATTAATATTGAAATAATACTTCGATACAATTATAATTACTGAATAAAAAATTGTATTGTACAATCCACTTTTCGATGTGTGTAAAAACTATACATAACATGATGAAAAATTTATATAAACATTGTGGGAAAAAATTAACCACATTATCAACTCAGGAATTAATATCATATGATAATATTCTGAATAATATGGATAATTAGATTCATCATTAACTCAGAAACAAAATTCCTCATTCATTTAAAAGAAATTTTCTAAAAAGTGATATTTATATAATGAATCCATTTCCATTTCTTTTTCATAATATTTCAAATTTTTAGCATCTTAAAACTATGGTGATTATAGAATATAAAATATATCTCCCTCTATTGATAGGTTAACATTCTCAAACTCTTAGGGACACCTTAGTTTAGGCAAGAGATGATGAATTTAAAATCAAGTTGACTGATCAAAAATGATGATAACTTCAGGAATCCATTGTACCATCTACCATATAAACAAATCCTCTAATATAAACATTTACATATTTAGTTTTTTATGTTAAAATTAATATTTACATATAGTGAATCCCATTTTTATAAACAATAAATATAGATTAATACCATATCTATTCAATTACCTCCCCCATTATACCCATGGATGAGTGTCCAAATTTTTTATTCATGTATATATGACACATCCCACAATAAATATAACTCGTCGAAGTAAGATACCTCACCTTGGAAATGTTATTAAAACTAGAACAACTTAACTAATCTTAATCAACATTAAAGTTTGACACACTACCTTATTTTTAATTACAAAAAAATTCCCACTAGACACTACTAATCTATATATAATTCAATTTAGAGTTGATTATATTCCATGGTTTATGATTATACTACTTGTTTATTACCACAACCTAATATAATAAATGTAAAATAATAATTTAACGAATAAATAACTAAAATCTAGTTTATCTGAAAGGGTTACATCCATTCTGACTCAAAGTAACCTCATTCAATCTCACACATCCACCATAGCCCTATAAAAAACAAAAGGGTCATATCAAACTTATATCTCTACATCTCCATCACACAATACATGAAAAAATAATATAGGTGAGAGAGAATGGTTAGTGACCACCTACCCTACCTATAAGGCCCCATCCCTAAACATCACTTAATCTTGAGTTACTTCAAGAATACACGTTGAGGATCTTTTCAGGTTTAGAGTTTTAGAGAATTAGATCATGAAACATGCATTACATTCCACATTTAAACAAAGTGGTTACATAAAACATAGTATTCATTTTTTCCCATTAACAGAAACATATTTAAAATAAAACATGGATTCTATCTTGACACTTCCTTGACACTATCATCATATCATGTACCTTTCCCTTGACCTGGGAAAAACATTTAAAAAAACTTGGGATGAGCATAAAAAGCTCAGTAAAGGATATAAAAATATGGAAAGGAAACATGAGTACATATATACATAAGAATTAAATCATACTTTACCCATAAAATATAAGCACTCTAACATACCTCATAAAATCAGGAATAAATCATAGAAATCATAAGACATAAAGGTAACTTGAGGAATTCATAACATTCTTACGTAGGGAGTAAACCTCTTGGTTACGTTTGGAATACCCATCACAGTATATTACCTAAATCTCTTCGAAGAAACCGTAACCTTTAACTCCTTCGCGTTACCCAATGCATTGGAGAGCTATATCGGCTCACCCACCCTTAGTTTATCACGGAACCACCCATCTTCATAATAATTCCCAAGAACCATAACATAATCGTATCACATAAAGCATACATAAAGTAAACATAACATTTCCACACATTGATATAATAGAAACATTATGAAAACCATTTTCAATACCAAAATAAAAGAAAAGTAAAACATGGTATTTATTTTTCTTTCAAAAAAAGGTAGGGATTGTAGAGGAATCCGAAAATCAAATAATGGTCACGGCGGAGGAGAATTCATTTTCTCTGCATACGTACAACAAAAACATTCCCTTTTGTCATTTAGTAAAATGCTTCGTAAAAGTCAAAGGGGTTTATACACCGTATAAAAGAAAGTTGTGTATAAAACATAATATGCCTCAATGAAAGGAGATTGAGAGGAAGTCCCATACAAAGATCATTATTTATAAATAAAATAGATCTATTATTTATATTAACTATTATTACACATAATAAAAGTACAAATACAAGATAGTATGTAATAATATCATGACATAATTTGAAAGTAGGATATTAACCCAAAGAATAGAAATTGGGTTAAGAAGGTTCCTTACCTCAGGTCCGACTTGACTCGATCATTCTATAATGTCATGAATAATAAACTTGAGTTAATTTCTACTTTCTTAAGAACCTTTTTCAAGTTCATTATTCCTTTTATATCACTTATTACCTTGTCATGAACACTATGTAATTATTTAAGTTAATAACGGTCGTTTTAACGATCATTGGTACTTGAGTAAAAAATATGCTCTTTATAATTACAATTTTTTCATGTATCAATTATATCCCGAGTTATAATCATGATTTAGATATAATATATATCATATATATCCATTATATACATGCATTTACAATATTACATAACATTTAGAGGTAAGAAATGAAATGCACCGTTTATGGAGACGGTAAGCCGTACGTTCGCATGAACGCTACTTCCATTTCTATTTCATATTTAATGGAATTAAAACATAATGATACATAATAGTATTATAATTCAAGTATTTTATCATATATAATATCATTAAATCTATCCTTTATACGTACCACATATGGTATTAACGAATCAAATCACTTTGAGGGAGCGGTAGTCCGCAATTCCTAAAATGAAGATATCACGTTTACCCATAATGGAAACCATAAAGGTATTCCATAAATGAAAAATACAGAAGCTTAAGTAAAACATAAACATATTATATATCATATGTAAATATAGTGACATCTTAATAGCCATCTTTGAAGGTGTTTGAAGAATATTGAACAATCATCGTTTCGTGAGGCAGAAATTCGCCATCCACAGAAACAGTATGTTCTTTAACCATTAGATGTAGGTGTGTGTAAGTGTAGATCTAATGATTCTTATAAAAACATCCTAGTATATTTAGGATATTGGAGTTTTACAAAAAAAAACTAATAAAAATAGTTTAGAGGGTTGTAGAAGAAAAATAAAACATAAGAACACAAGAAAAAACACTACCTCTAAAATGGGTAACTCTTTTTGATTTGAGCTCAAAGACTTCCTTGGGAAGACTTCTACCCAAATTGAGGCTTCAAGTAGTAATAGAGGGATGTGGAGAGACAAAATGGGCAGGGTTGGCTGAGCCAATGTCTTGAGAGGTGTGGGTAAGTTGGTAGAGGTGGGGGCCTTTTATAAGAGGAGAGGAGGGGCAGTCTTGGATAGTTATAAAAGGTTACTTTATTATAAAATGCTTTTCGGATTTAAAAGGTCCCAAAATTATATATTTCTAGAATAAGGTCATAAGAGTTATAAATACCTCCATCCAATAGGTTTTTGACATGTTTAAGTCTTATATTTTACATTTTCATTTCATTTTTTTGAAATCGTTAAATAATGAGGTAATCGCTGCATCATCATGGTATCATAAATAATTTAATTTATTTAATGTCTAAAAATTACAAAAAAATATCATAATGTAGGAAATCTTTTTATATTTCTAATTAATATTTATAGTCAAAAATATGACTTGTATAACCCCATTTAAAAATTGTTTTAGTAAAACAACTCATGTTTGTGACATTTTTATATTAACTTTAAATAAAAAATGTATTAATGTCATTTTCCTATCAAAGTGGCTTCATGGGGTCCCCAAGTTGACCCATGGATTGTCTTGGTCAAACATGACACATCCAATAAGGGTAGGACATGTGTCTAGGTCATTTGATATTATTAAAACATTATTTTTACCTTAAACTACACTAATTACCTCTAATCGCGATTAAAAACATAAAAGTTACTATTCACCAAAAAATTATTTTAATCCCATTGAACCACATTTTACTTCTTAATGAAAACTTTTTATGTCAGATTTTTTAAATTAAAAACACAGAGGTGGTAAAATTTCATTTAAACGGAAAATCAGTTTTTATAAGTACCACTTAGTGGTTTCACTATTCATCAAAAATTGATGTTTTTCAGAAAAATACCAAAACCTCACACTAAGCTATATTTGATATTACGAATTCAAAAATGATGTATATTTTACAAAATTAAAAACATATAATTTACATTAATTAATTTAATAATTAATACCCGATGTCAGAGCAAACAGCGTGTTTTTATGAAACAATAAGTATCAAAAGATTGACACTAGTTTAAGTCCAATTTCAAAGTGAAATTAATTCCAACGACCACTATTGGATTAAATGGTAAAAATATATTCTAATTGCTCTTTAAAACCAATTCAAAAGATAATTTAATCATATAAATAAATTAGATTAAAAAGAGCTTTTGAATTAAAATACAACAGTTTTCACAATTCATTAAAAAATGAACTTTATCGGAAAAATACCACAAATTTACACAAAGAAAAATTTGATGTCCCGATTCTAAAGAAGAATTTTATTTGGTCTAGTAGAATGTATAAAAGTGACCAAAACTATATTTATAGACGGTTCACCATCAAAAGGCGATAAGTCGACCATTAGTGAATGTTAGAGTATATATGCCTAAAATTGAATTCTTTTCATATTCTAAGCATTTATCCTTTATTGGATAAATGTAAAAACATTTAACAAACATATATAATCATATTTTAGTTATTTCCATTCATTCTCTCCAATACAACAGCTACATGTTAACTACCATTTAAAATAATATTATTTTACTACTAGTGTGCAATGTAAGATTTCAAAGAAACTCTTTGTTGCGTATA
Organism: Viscum album; assembly: GCA_963277665.1. Classification (NCBI taxonomy): domain Eukaryota; kingdom Viridiplantae; phylum Streptophyta; class Magnoliopsida; order Santalales; family Viscaceae; genus Viscum; species Viscum album. The sequence goes on along the minus strand of OY728152.1, from coordinate 1,807,957,542 downwards.
GGGTACGCTATCAAACATAGAAACCCCTTTAAAGTAAAATTAATATTTAATTCATATATATTAATAAAAATGAAAATGATTTATTCTTTATTTACCTGGGATGTTACACTAGCTAATCAATAGTTATTCTATATATTAACATTAGTTTAACCACCTTCAAATATATTAGTTTAATAATTTATGAAAACCACTATAAAAATATGTATGTCACCTAAACGTTTTAGAACTGATTTTAAAAATATAGAGAAAAAACATGGAATTAAACTTAACTCTTAGAGTATTATTTTTTAGATATACCACTCAATAAAAAAATCAAAGGGTATTGAACAAGAAGAGAGAGGTGGGTACATGAAAGGATGGGCACCCCTGGCTGGGTTAAATTAATGAGTGAATGAGGTGAGATATATTTTATTTTAAAACACAATTGTAGTTTAATTAAAAATAAAAATAATTGAACTTAGGATACTGGGTACATTGAACCTCTATCAAGTACCATGTGGTCTAAATGTGACTACCCCCATCTCTCCACGTCATCAGACATGAGATGAGCTCCTATCTAGTATAGAATGGATTATATAGTCATCCAATTCATATTACACCTAGTATTTATCTAGATTATCCATAAAAAATCATAATTAAATTCCATGATCATGAAATTCAAGATCATAACAAAGAAGAAAAATTATTTTACCTATAAATAAATTATATCCAAATATTCCCTAACTCAACCAATATTACTAGGTATAGTTCAATTCAAACATCCCCCATTAAAATTATTTTAACTAAGAAATACTCACATTCATTCCATAAGTAAAATTCACTTGTTCATATCATATAATAAATTTCACTATAGGCCACCAAATGAAACAATAATATTGCACACCTCAACCAAATTGCTAAAATATTTCAAAAAAAATTCCTCTAAATCTAAACACTAATCAACAATATTCCAAATGAATCATGAGGTCACATGGTTAAATCATCATGGATGAAGACATGAAAAAAGAGTCAAATATACTCAATGTACCAGTTTTTTTAATAATTGACATAAAAGAAAATAATGACACAAATAGTTTTATTTCAATTCAATATAATTCCATTGAACCCAGTGGTATCCCTCAATAAGTGATCACTATTTTCAAAATTATACCCATCAATATCACCGATCTGATGTGGGACACCATGTAATTAATTTTACACATTATCTAGTTATATGTATCAGATACTCTACCTCTATATGAAGATTCCATTGACATGAAAATTCATTGGTCATTTATATTTCCATTACACATTATTGGTATACATATGAATAATCTATCCCATGATTAAAAATAAATCACATCTAAAATTTCACAATAATCAGTTACCATAAATAATAAAAGCCTATTATAATCATATAATAATACAAAAAAATTGGTATTATATAGAAAATATACATTTCGTATGTCATATAATAGTGTTCTAAACTATTTATAATATTTACCAAAAAAATTCCATGAAATTTTATTCCCAATAAATTCTAAAAAATAATTTATATAAATAATTATTTAGATTTTTATTTGTAACTAAATAACACAAACCCATATATATAAAATCCAATTACAAATACAACCATTAATAGATTAGTTTTTCTTAAAACATCACTCATAATGTTCACTATATTATATTCATATAAGTGAGATGGTTCATAAATAATCTATATTTTTTAATCTACTATATTAGTATCATTTTCCCTTATTAATGTAAACATATCATATTTTGATATTCATTCTTAATTAATCACAATAAACCATGATCCATGCTCGTTACCACTTGGTTTACACCCTTCACGATTCTTACTCCATATTAAAGGGTTATGTGGTTTTTAACACTAACACTAACTCAATTATTACACATAAATGACACTAAATAGGCATTTAATACTTAAATGTCTATAAATATACCATCATTATACATTTTACTATATTCCAAACTATTCTTTACATATGTTGATGAATTTTTTACCAATATTGGGAAATCGTAAAACCTCAATCATTTTGAAGATCATCACCCAACCACCTCTATTTTATAAACAAAAAGTGACTCTCTAAAAATATATGGGTGAATATAACCTCTACCTCTCTAAAAATTAAAAACATACCTCCTTGAAAACTCAATATTAAACACCATAACAAATCATTAATACACTTATCTAAAATATAGTTTTCAAAAATTTGTTTCCAAGAATGTTGATTAAATTTAGAATGATCATTTAAAATCATTAAACTAAATTTCTATTGCTTAAGAGGTCATTTTTTATCATTAATTCATAAAAAATTTAGGGTATCATTTTCTCTTAATTTTAAAATATAGAGAAGAAATAGAGAAAATTCATATAATATGATATTTTATAAAATTATTCCACCTCAGTAGTCATATACCTTATACATGTGTTTCTTTCCCATTGAGTATCTATACAAATGGCTTCAAATGTCAAGGAATACAATTTTATTTGAAATTAAATTAAATTATATTAAAATATTTTCCAAAATATTGGGTATTAAAACATTTCAAACAGTCTATTAATTTTTTATGAGATTTTTTATAACCCAAACAATCATGATTTCTTCTCTGTATAAACCACTATCAATGAATTAAATGATATCTCATACAACTTATAGTGAGAAATTAATTTTATACTTTTCCCCTTCTGCATGATTCTAAGAAAATCCTCAATAAAAAATTATTTACTTTGTCTCATGAATTTCCCTATCAAGAGAACATGCATTTTGATGATATCTTATGACCCACTCATCTTATCTCATTATGAGTTTAATTGTATCAGTTTTGGGTTGACACACATAATTCTACATGTTATATATAATTTATACTATTTTCTTCATACACAATTCATTAATCAAAAGAACCTCGTAATATTTTAGCCAAGTTAATATCATGGAAATTCATTGTATTTTGAATAATCAATATGTCTGGAAACAAACTAGGGTAACCATTGATCCCAACATAGGTAGACTAGTTCCAAGATAGAGTAATTTCATATACAATATTACAAACCTAATATTACACTGTAAGTTAAAAATTATTTTTATCTATATAGCACTATATTATATTAATATCCCTACAAAATCTCTTCAAAATAATAATTACCCATAAATTTTTTAAAATAGTCCATAGTTAATTAATACATAAACCTAATATACTAAGAAAAAAATTATTATTCTGTTGTTGATGTGTTAATTAACTAAAACCCTATTTATCTTCATTGAGATCTCATTTTCAAAATTATACTAAAAAATCTAATCATGGTTTAGTTTAGTTATGTAAATAATTATTAATAAATTATTTAGAAAAATATTTTTAATTTATTGTCTTCAATTTAAATAAAAAAATCACAAATTTAAAAATAATATTCACCAAAAGGTATTTTGTTTCAAAAATAAATTATTCAAAAAAATTAATTGACCTATTACACAAAATAATGAATATTTCTTGTAATACTACAAGTAAAATATGATGCATAAAATAATTAAAAAATTTCTCTTGGATGATCCATATGACTTATTCTATAATTCAACTATTGTGTAATCAAGATACCCTAAATAATCACTCACTCAAACCGTATATTTCGAAATTGAAAATATGAAATAACATGATATTATCGCATAAATAATTTATTTAAGAATATTTATGGGTTACTTATCAAGTCTTTTTTATATATATTACTTTTAAATTCCTTAAAAAAATTATACATCTCTTTCATACCCCCTATCTGACTGAAATATTCTGATAGCCTAGTTAACTCTATCAATATACCATGTCTGTATCCTAATAACCTAGGGATATAAAATATCATCAAGGATATATGTTTATCATTGGAAATTTAGTTACCCGCTTAATGTGAAAATATAAAACTACAGTAGATTCTACCAAAAAACTGTCATAACCCATCAATATATCATATGTTTTCTAAATTAAAATGGAAATCTGAATACCAGAATTAACATGATGTACCTATATAATAATATAAATAAAACCTTATAAATTTATGAATTAAAAATACAAATTAATAAAAAACATTAATTTAATTTGTGCATGAAAATTTATATCATTAATTTGAAAAAAAATAAAAAGGAATGAATCATGCAGTGATACATCGAAGAATCCTACCAATGGTGACCACATAAACTCTAGGGTTAGATAGATTCCTAATATATTAATATATATCTTTCAAATACACTAATAAACTGAGAAACTATCCTTATATACCTTTTTATATGCAATTTTCTATATGTTCAATTACATATTAACTAATATTAATGGGAATAGAGTGATTAAATAAATACATTAGATGTTTCTCATTTTTTTAAAAGAATAATTCATTATATAAAAAAATACATATATGATAATATATTATTTAGAATTCATTATATATAAAAATAGAAACTATAACAACTCATCTATTAATTAAGCACATAAACCTGATTTATTACATAAACTTGTAAATAAGACAACTCTGAGGATCTAGAGGTCTATTGTATTGGGAAACTATGAATATTACCTAACAAATTAGAACATAAAACACAACAACATTCTTCAAAACTTATTTTACATGACCAAAACATTCCTTCGTACTTAGCATTGCTTGGGATAACATAATGATATGCATATGAAAAGGGTGAGATATTTACCCCATTCAGGGAGTTAACTGGTCATAACATAAACAATGTAGTACATGTTAAGATGTAGGAATATCAATGGATCACAAGGGAAAAATGATCATAAAGGCATGATATAACATGATTATCATAACATGGAAATGTGGCAAGGACATTTGACATTATTTTTTCATGATCAAAGGCTCATTTCATATGAAGAATGAGTAAACCCTAATTTCATATGAATTAGCACGAGAAAACCCACATTTCACTAAACGTATCATGATAATAATCTTTACCCAATGCAATGGAGTGCTATTGAGGCGTACCCTTCATAATCATTTCTTTTCTTGCATAAGTGTGCCACATATATCATACAACATGGATTCAAAAAACAAAATAATTTATTCAATGATAAAAGAATTTGGAATTCATACATGAAACTCTATAACCAATAAGTAAATATTTATAAAGGTGAATACCCTTGATAGGTAAATGGGCATGGTATTCACTGAAAAATTACTTTGGCTTGGAAAATCGGGGTGCAATTTCGGCAACATAACAGCATGATATACAAATTATTAAAAATGGTTGATGAGAGGGAAAGGGGTATCTCGTCATATCTACATTAAATGTATAGTATTTGGGTCATATAGGTACATTTCCCAACATATGTAATTGAATTTAGATTAATTATATAAAATAATATTTTGAATGTAAATGAGGGGAGTGAAATCCATTATGGAATTTAGGCATGGTAACTGGTGTACATGGGATGCATTAATGAGAGAGAAAGGGGTATCCCACCCTTAAAAATAATGAGGGAAGTATATGGGAGGTGAAAAATGAAACCCCAAAATTTTTCAATTGAAAATAATAGGGTATAACAACATAAAGAAATTTGGACAAAAATGAGAGAGGAAGAAGTCCCTTACTTGGAAGTGTGATCCAAATGGATTGGGAGGGGAATCATAGGTGCTTCTAAGGATATTGGTGTGTCTTGGGAGGTGTTTTGAGAGGGCAGGATAGAGGTAGGTCTAGATATAAAGGTTTTTAGTGAAGAGGAATGAGAGATTGACTGGGTTTATATTGGAATTAAGAGGGAATTATGTATTATTTAGGTTTTAGACACTAAACAATAAACTAATAAAAAAATGAACCCATGATTTTCCTAAGGTTTTTTATGAAGGGGAGTGTAAAATATTATTTTATAAGCCCAATTGCAGAATTTATTAAAATATTAGGCTTACTTATGTGGCGGTGAGTGGCTCTTTCATGGAAATTATTTTAAAATTTTAAAATGTTTTTTATGTGATAGAGGTTCCACTAGAAATCTAGAAAATTAATAAAACAAAAATAAAATTATTTTAATTTTAAAACATGTATTTTCCAAAAAAAATTATATTGTTTTATTACATCACTATTGGGTCATTATGAGGCAATAAAACAATTTATATATTTAAACTTTATTTAATTCTTTCCCAAAATTTTGACTATCTTAGTATATTATGAAAAATTCACCGTTAGATAATTTGGATGTCCTTAATAAAAAAATTATATTCATTTTTTATAAATAATTCTCCAAATAAGTGAATTTTTACTTGTAAAATAAAATCAAATTTATAAAAAATTCATGGGTTTTTACGAAAAGAACATTCATCCCTTATTGAAAATTAAAATTGAATTCATAAAAATTATACGATAATTAATGTTTAATACAATGTAATTTCATAATAATTATTTTATTAAAATATTATTTAATTCAAAAATCTATTAGTTCATCATAATAGATTTCTTAATTCAATATTAACTAAAAATACTATGTTTTATTTAATAAATATTCAAAAAGTAGAAATAATAAATTGACTATATATTATTTACTCCATGTACATAAACATAGTGATAGGGTCTTATTACATAACTCTTTATAACACCCCCATAAGACCTATGGGAATGGTGTGTGATGGTGACAAACACAAGGGGTGGGTAGGATAACATCCCCCAAGTCGTAATCTCTATCAACGTCCACTTCTTCTGTAGGCGGTTTCGTTCAAGCTTAAGGTGTTGAAGCTCAGCTTGGGCTTGGTCAAGATTGAATCCTAGTGAGGCCACCTCCTTTTTGAGATCTGACTAATGGGTTTCATATGGATCAATTCTACTGGATGAGGTCATCAAGTCATTTTTCTGATTAAATTGGAATTGTTAAATCCCAATAATTGAACTAATCATGTGATCATTGTTCAATTGATATATAAGCAATGGTAAAAATTCATAAAAGTATTTTAAAATCGAAAAACATAAAACCAATGAAGTTCATATGTTTTTAGAACAATTTTATATAATAATTCATTTAATTTTATCATGAGGGGTTTTCATTAATAAATGTTTGGCTCGTTACAATCATCAAACTTAAGAACTTTCACCCTCAAAATTTTCTTTTCCCACACTAAAAGTGTTGAGGGTAACTATTCTTTATCACTTACTCTCATTCCCAGGTTTCTTCTTCAGACATGTGGTTTTGACACAACACCTTGATGAGGGGAATTGTATTATTTTTTAGAACTTTATCTCTATAATTTAAGATCGTCACTAGCTTCTCTTCATATGAGAGTTCATTATTTAATGGTACCACCTTTGTATTGAGTACATGTGATTGGTCAGGTATGTACTTTCTCAAAAGTGATACATGGAATACATAATGTACTTGAGACTGGATCGGTGGGAGGTCTAGTTGACATGCCACTGTATCAATGCGATCAAGGATCTCAAATGGCTCGATGTAACTTGGACTAAGCTTTCTTTTCTTCCAAAATCTCATAACTCTCTTCCACAGAGATGTTTGGAGAAATACCATGTCTCTAATAGAAAACTATTGGTCTCTTTGACGATTATAAACATAGCTATTTTTTCTACTCTGAGCAGCTTTAATGTTATGCTGGATGGTCTTAACCTTCTACACTATTTTTTCAACCATTTTTGGGACATGGAGTTTTCCCTCCCCATCTTCGTCCCAACATGTTGGGGTTCTAAACCTCATCCCATAAAGAGATTCATAAGGATCCATTTAAACGTTTGAGTGAAAAACATTATTATAAGATAACTTAACCAAATTAATATGTTGATCCCATCCAAATTTGAAGTCCATTGAGAATTATAACAAAATTTCCTCAAGTGTTTGGATAGTTCACTCAGATTGGCTATCAGTTTGGGGATGATAATCCATACTGATGTTTTTCTCAATATTCAGAGCATGTTGAAGACTTTTCTAGTACATAGTGGTGAATCTTGGATCTCAATCAAATTAAATATATAGGGGAACTCGAGGGAGCCTTATCACTTATCTGATATATATATATATATATATATTTCTATTTATCCAGTGAGAAATCCTCTCAAATTTTAATGAAGTCTGCAGTCTTTGTAAGACGCTCCACAAAAACCTAGATATCATCGTTTGTTGTTGATGTATTCAGAAGTTCGGTGAAAAATTCCATGGGGATGTTATCTCATTTTCATATTGTTATCGGTAATATTTGCCTCATCCACATAGACATCTACCTATCAGGATTCACTTATGGACAAACCAGGCACATTGATGTATACTCAATGATCACCTACTTCAGTTTATCCCACCAATAATTCCCTTGGAGATCTCAATAAATCATTTTTTTTTCAGGGTGAATGGAGGAACTCAAACTATGTTCATCATTCAATAGTTATTTCTTTAACACTGGATTTGGTGGAACACAAAGTCATGATCCAATTCTAAAAATTCCATCTTCATTAACATTGAACTCTAAGGATTTCTCTTTTTTGATTGTTTCCACTTTCTTCTAAATTCCCACACCATCCTTTTGAGAATCCGTTAACCATTCTAAAAGTGATGGTTGAGAAATAATTTGTAAAAGGATGGATGATTTTCCATTATTTAAGATTCCAATGTACATCTTTATCAAATCTAAGAATATTGGATCCATTGGAATTCTTATCAATGATCGAATCGATGGGTCCTTTCTATATAGAGAATCTACCACCTTATTCACTTTTAAATGGTGATAATGGATTTAGAAGTCATCGTCTTTGATCAACTCTAACCATATTCATTAGCTCATGTTCAAATCTTTATCTATGAATATATACTTGAGGCATCTATGATCTGTATATTTTTCACACTTCTTTCCAAAGAATTAATGTCCCCAAATTTTCAATGTGAAGATTACTGCACCAACTCCAAATCATGTGTTGGATAGTTTTTCACAAGAACTTTCAATTCCCTTGATGCATAGGCATTGAATTTGTCATTTTCACCAACAAACAGCCCATGACCTTCTTTGAAGCATCATTAAATACCAAAAAAAATCTCCACTAGCAGGTAATGTGATAATGGGAGTAGTGATAAGCCTTCTTTTCAACTCCATGAATCTCTCTTAGCATTCATCACTCCAAGAAAACATGAATCTATTCTGATTAAGCTTGGAATGAGGGTTTGAAAATCATGAGAAAATACTCACAGATCAGCAAAAATATCTAGTTAACCCTTCTAAGCTACGGATATCTGTCACCGATGTTGGCATCATCCATCCCTCAATTACAGTTGTCTTGGAGGGTTCCATAGATATTACATTTCATGTGATGATATTACCCAATAATGATACCTCCTTCAACCAGAACTCACATTTTCTGTTCTTTGCATAGAGATTCTCAATTTACAAGGTCTCTAGTACAGTGCTTAGCTTCTCCTCATGCACCTCCTTAGTTTTGGAGTTTATTAGAATATCATTTTTAAATTCTACCACAAATTTTTCTTGGTAATATCTAAAGACTATATTTATCTAGTATATGAAGATTGAAGGAAAATTAGTGAGTCTAAAAGGCATTACTATGAATTCATAGTGCCCGTACCTTGTACAAAAAGTAGTTTAGTTGATATCCTCCTTCTTCCCACTAACATCGTAATATCCCAACTGAAAATCCACCTTCGAGTAGTATTTATCACCATGTAGCTGATTGAACAAGTCATCAATTCGGTATAGTGGATAATTTTTCTTTATCATTGTTTTTTGAGCTCGCGATAGTTAACTCAAAGGCACAATGACCCATCCTTCTTCATGAAGAAGAGGACTGGTGTAGCTCAGGGTGAAGCACTTGGGAATATAAAGCCTTTATATAGATCATTCTGTAGTTATTTATTCATCTCCTCATAATCTACAATATCCATTCTCTACAGAGTCTTAGATATGGGAATCTCTATATGTATAAGATAAATTGATAATTCAATATCTTCTCCATGAGGAATACCAGGGAATATCTCGGGAAAAACTTTAGTGAATTCCCTCACAATAGGAATTTTTTCAAGGAAGGCTGCTTCCTTAAACTCAATCATTTAAGCTAGATACGCATGCTCATAGGGAACTAATTTCCATGCTTGAGATGATGAGGCTAAAAATGATTCAACCTCCTCCTTTCACTTATATAGAATCGGGGGGGTCTATTTTCGAAATAGAGCGTGATTTTCCACTCACAAGAATTTATATTGGCCCAATATAAGGAAAAAATCCATGCTATTAATTGCATAAAATTCCACTATAGGGAGTGTGATGTGGTGCTCTTGGAAGTTCAAACCACAAATTGTGACATGGTAGGAGTTATATTCATGGGATGAAATGATTTCTCAATTTTACGTTCTCACCGACAACATTAATTCCATGATTTTTGGAGGTGTTGGGATTGTTCTACTAAACTATTAGGATATAAAAGAATGTGTAGAACCAGAATCAAAAAGTAAATTCTCTGATATTGAATGAATAACTAGAATACCTACCACCACTTCATTTTCGGTGTTCTCCTCAGTGGTAGTGATGGAAAAATACCCCCCTTGCTGCCCTGGAGGTTATTGGTTGCCTCTAAAAACCCTTGGCTTAGGGGACTGGATTGAAAAGTGCCTTGGTACTTTTTAGTTGAAGAAATAAACAATGTGTTGACGGTCGAACAAAGTTTTCCTATCCTCTATTGCAGAAGAAGGTTTTCTATTGCCGACAGTTAATAGCTAGTTGCCCTTTTTTCCACACCTAAAGCATTTCCCCATCCCCTTAACGAAATTTTTGGGGTACTTCTTTCTGCACCATAGGAAAGTGGGGTGACGGAATTTCTGAGCACTATTGGATTTATCAATTGGACTTCTATAATTAATGTCTATATTACGCTTCTTATCCTTTTAATAACCTTGAGATTCTCCGATCTCCATTTCGAAATTGAGGGAACATCAGATAATCTCTTCATAGTTATCGATGTCACAGATCTCTGGGGCTTTCAGTAAGCTAGGATTTATCCCACCAAAGAAGAGTACAAACATTCATTATTAGGTAATGAAAAAGTTGGATTCATATCATGATTGCAATGTAATGTTTTTATTATTGTCTTACATTGATTCATCATCATTGTTTCTTTATGTAAAGGATGTCCCCTTCCATCTTAAGTCGGAGGGTATGACGAAAATATTTATCGAAAAACATATTTCAGAAATCCATCCATTCTAATGCATCAATATTCTCTTTTGGCATCATATTTTTGACAAAGTCCAACAATGATTAGCATCAGCCTCCATATGATAAGTACCCAAAAGTACCTTCTCTTGTTCAGAACATTGAACAATGGAGAAGTTCATCTAAATGGAGCTGATCAATTGTTCGGTGATTGAGGGATCAGATGATCCATTAAATGTAAGAGGCTTTTGTCTCATTAGGGTATCAATTGATACTTGTTCTTTCTTGGTGTTGGGGGGGGGGGGTAATGTTACTCTTGACCCATTATTCTATTTAAATATTCAGTTAACAGAGAGAGTATTGTGATATATTTTTTGATTCATGTGCCTATTGGATTGGGTATCTTCATAGAAGAGTTGTAACATTGATCATCGCATTGGTCGTTAGCTAGAGTCCTCATATTACCGACCATCGGCTAGAATAAAAGTAATGTCTAGGGTAACACATAAAGTGGAATAAAAAAGTGATAACTTATAAATTAATTTTATTTCCTTAACTTATGAATTTACAGGCTTCAATCTTTGTTATCCCCGATCTACATCCTAATATATATTCATTGGGGTTTTTTCCTTAACAATGATTCATACTAAGGTCTTGATTTTACCAAATCATATCCCCCAATAGTTTCGTGACTAAGACTGCAGCAAAGACTTTTGTCGTGCCCCAGTTCCTATTCGAGTCTACATCAAAATGGTGTTTTCATGTTATAACCCTAGATACATGTCTTCCAAAGCTGTCTCTACCTTCTCATATCCAGACATGGATGTATTTTCTAGATAAAACACTTAATCTATACGCACAAAAATTTATGGATATTTTTTTATACATAGACTTATACCTATGGATTTCACTATGGTTTTCTAATCCTAAACCAATAAATAACTAAACCTATCCTATGATAAAAACCATAACAACCCTACTCTTAATTACACACAAAAATATGACTTATTACATAAACATGTACATAATACAAATCTGAGGATAGATAGGTCTAGTGTCATGAGAAACTAGGAACAGTGCATAACAACTTTGAACATAAAACACAACATCCTTATTGATAAACTCTTTTACATGACCACAACATTTCTTCATACATTGAATTTCATTAGATATCCTTAGGAAATATATAAGAAAAGGGTGAGAAATATTGTCTAGTAAGGGATTAAATATAGAATAACATGAATAATATAGTATATGTTAGTATATAGGCATATCGATAGAGAACAGGAGAAACCAGAACATAAAGGCATTATATAGCATGACTATCATAACATGGAAATGTGGCAACAACATTTAACTTGATTTTAGCATGAACTAATACTCATTGAACTTGTTTCATGAGTAAACTCTCATTTCACTTTAATTAGAATGACTACACACTCATTTTACATGACACATCACGATACAAATCTTTTCCCAGTGCATTAGTGCGCTATTAGGGCACACCCTTCTTAATAATTTCATTTCATGATTAAGTGTTCCACATAGATCATACGACATGGATTCATTAAACATAATAATGAATTTCATGATAAAGTAATGTGAAATTAATACATGAAACTTTATAATTAATAAGTTAATGTGCATAAAGGTGAATACCCTTGATAGATAAATGGTCATGGTATTCACTACACAATAACTTTGGCTTGGAAAATCGCTGGGCAATTTCTACAGCATAACAGCATGACAAAAGAATACATAAATTTTTTTGATAAAATATAAATGGGTATATAATAATATTTACATGAAATGGAATATAATGGGATAATTTACATACATGTCCCATCATATGTAATGGAATTTATATTCATAATATAAATGAATTTCTTGAATGTAAATGAGGAGAGAGAAATCCCTTATGAAAGTTTGGCATGGTAATAGGTGTTCATGGGAGGCATTAATTAGAGAGAAATTGGTCTCCCATAATTCAAATATATGGGGAAAAGTATAGGGGAGGTAAAAAATCATACCCAAAAATTTTTATTTTAAAATAAAAGGGTATAACAACGTAATGAAATTTATACCAAAATGAAATAGGAAGAAGTCCATTACTTGGATGTATGATCCCAAAGTCTTGAGAGAGGCTTGAGAGTGGATTTTAGGGTGATTGGGGAACCTTCAGAGGACTATAGATAGTGGAGGTCATAGGTTAGTTGAGATCCAATGGTTTTGAGTGAATAGGAATGGGATATTCAGGGGTTTATATAGGAAAGGAGAGGGAATTCATTATTATTTAGGTTTTCTATACTACACAATAAACGAATAAAAACCACATACCACCCCATGGTTTTTGAAAAAGTGGAATGTAATTTTTTTACAAGGAAAATGAAAAAACTAATTAATATATTAGGCTTTCTTATGTGGAGGTGAGTCACTCACTCAAGGAAATCATTTTAAAAAGGTAAAATGTTTTATAAGTCTAGGATGGACCATTAAGAAACCCTAAAATATGTAAAACAAATATAAACTCACATTATATAGAAGTTAATACTTATATTTTCTGAATAAAAATTTTATATTATTTTATTATGTAAGAACTTGTACCTTCTTTTCATGTATGTTTTTCCTTTTTCTGGTGTTTTTCAGAGAAGAGGAGTTTCTGAAATTTTTTGAAGTACACAACGTGTACTTTATATGTACACGCCGTGTACTTTGATGCTGCTCGAGGCCATGTGATGGCTGTGTCATGGCCACACAAATATCCATGTAGGGGTGATGTGGGGGCTGCTTAATGTGGAGTACCGAAAATCCAAGTACACGTCGTGTACTCCAAAAGTACACACCGTGTAATTTCATTTTTTTCATTAAACGGACTGGGGTCGCGTCCTAACCCCAGAAACATCTTATTCTTCAGCTTCTTCAACCGAGAGTGAGGGTACAACCGCATATCTTCTCCTATCCCCCTAGACTCTGTCCGTTCTCCGAATCGACCGTCGTTGATTGCGTTGGAACCGCAGCGGTAAGCCCTTCATTATCATAGAGCTTTATTTTCCAAATACTCCTCTTTTCACATTATCTAGGGTTGAAAATTTTGTGTTTCTTCCTAGATATACAACGTTCTAAGGGGATTCATGCCTCGTGGTTCAAGTATATCGATCTCCTAGTATCAAGGTAGGTGGTTTTTGCCTTTCCTTTCAAAGTCCTTGAGTTTTATGAGCAAATTTCACAAATTCCCATAAACGGGGTATTGCATGTTTACCATTTTTCCATGTTGTTTTCCTTCCTAGATTGTATGATTTTTTTGAGGTATTTTGGATATGTATAAGGATAATTTCTATGATTGGATGCTTTTCCCATGCCCTGTTTTGTTTACGACTTTTTGGTCTTGTTTAGCCTATTGGATGTTATACCTGTTTTCCATGCCCTATGACCACAGGATGGATTTTTGTTCCCTGACATTGCTTTTTGTGTTATATACAGGTTATCCAAGTAGCTATGTAGGTATAATTTGGCCTTATAACATTATTATGCACTGACTGGCATGGGACTGTGAGAACCTGGTGTTATAGACTATAAGGGGATGGACTGAGGGAGCTTCCCAGAGAGTCTTGGACTTTATAGACTATAAGGGGATTGAATGAGTGAGCTTCCCAGAGATTCTTGTACATTATAGACTATAGGGGATGGACCGAGTGAGCTTCCCAGAGAGTCTTGGATATTACGGACTACATGAGTATAGACTGAGTGAGCTTCCTCAGAAAGTCTTGAGCTTTATAGACTACATGGGGATAGACCGAGTGAGCATTCTCAGAGCGTCTTTGTTTGTGTGAATTTCCTTATACCATTCCAGGATATAAGAAAAATTGACCAAGATAGAATCCTTAGAGAGTCTTTGATAGACCTGAGGCTATAGGAGGAATTGACCGAGTGATCTTTCTTCATAGAGTCTCTAGACCTTGGGGCTATAAGGGGATTAGACCGCATGATCTACCTGAGAGTGTCCCTGACTACCTTATACTATAAGGGTAATTGACTGAGAGTGATTTCTCAGAGAGCCTTATATATTTTCATATGACCAAACCATAGGGTTTAGGCTGAGTGTACTACCTAGAGGGTTGTTGGTATTTCTTGAATAGGACCAGAGGGGATGGCTGTGAGAACTTCCTAGAGTGTTTACTGTTGTGGTTAGCTGTTACTTCTCTATTGGTTGTTGATATGTGGTTTTTTTACTACTGTGTATCATCTTGGTTACTGCCTACTGTTTAATGTTTATTGTACTTTACCTACCGTATACTCACTGACTGCTAGGCAGAGATCTTCGTGTGGTTTCCTACTAGTATTTAGTCTCACACCATGTTTGGGTCATTCTTTTGGGCCCAAACTGATTATACTATTGCAAGTATAGACAAGGGAAATCACCCTTCGACATCAGGTACTTGATTGAATTTGGAGTAGGAGATCATGGGACCAAGCCGAGGCTTGTGATGCTGAGGAGCCGTTTATCTTTCATTTGTACTTGTTTTTAGTACTATTTATATTTCCATCATTGTGAATTGTTTTGGCTTCTTTCATATACATATGTATCTGGCATCATTTATATATATATATATGTTTCTTCCATTTGTTTATCATTTTAGCCTTCCGGTGTTTACTTGTGTATGGGTTGTTTATCGTTTCTGCAATAGTTTCTTGTTTCTTTTCCATTGTGTACTTTGCCAATGAGGGCATTGTTTCCCGACCATCACACCTAAGGCCATCACTTCTAGTTGGCAGCCTCTGGAATTTGGGGAAATTCTCTTGAGGCCATGTGACCAACCGTGTACGGGGATCCCCGGGGTGGCTTCTGGAACCGGGACGTTACAAAGTGGTATTAGAGGATTATTTTCTCTTCACTTACTGTTTGGAGCCTATAGTGATGGATAGAATGGGATATGTACTTGGAAATAAGCAGTGTCTGGGAGTAGCTAAACAGTTTATAGTGAAAATTCATACTACATCGTTTATTGTAGTTTTACGGGTTTACACTTTTACAGTTGATTCTATTTCACTGTTGGGTGATTCATATGGTTTGTGCAGTTACCTTTGTTGTTATTTCGGTTCTATTTTTGTCAAAACCCGATGAGATGAGGGTATTCCATCTCATGCATCATGAAGTCACTTGTTTGAAATCACATGCCATGCATTCTTGACATATCATCTAGGATGCATTAGCGATTTCAAGTTCTAGTGATATAAGTTGTGTGGATTATGCATGCTATTGTAACAGATGCATTGATAGAATCTCTGTTGTTTGATAGAGAATTTTTTGTATAGTGCTTTGCTCAAATGGAAGCCATACTTTTGTTCTTGAGGTGTTATGGGCCCTCATTGACTAGAATTTGGTGGATCATTGTCTGGTTGCCTTGTTATATCTTGTATAAGATGCGAAGCTTTGATTCGCAGGGAGTATGGGCCCTCACAGATCGGAATTTGGCTCCTTGACTCTTGATTTCTGTGTTTTCTGGGCTTCGGTGCAGTTCCTGAGCTACTGCCCAGAAAAAACCAGAATACACAGCGTGTACTTTATTAATACATGCCGTGTAGTTTTTAAACTGTGTCATTGACTGTGTGGGAAGAAACACGGTGTTGTGAAAAATCTAAAAAAAACATGTCATGTACGGTAGGTACATGTCGTGTTGTAGAGACCATGTGTCTACCCATGTGTTTAACAACATGGATGAATAAAACTATGACTTTACACATTGTGTCCTCTTGTTACACACTGTTTCCTATAACCTAAGTACATGACCGTGTCACAAACAACATGGTTCGGGGAAAGCCTCTAAGTAAACGTTGTGTTTTTAGGGAGTACACAGTGTAGAGTGAACCGTGTAGCTGGTTGTGTAACTAACAACATGAGTCTTTGAAAACTTTTCTAGTACACGATGTTTCCTTTGTGAAAACTCCATGTAGTCTAGTATTAAGAGGACCGTGTAGGTTATCCATGTAAGGAGACTCGAGTAGGCGAATAAAGTTCAAGTACATGTCATGTGTGGGGACAACACGTCGTGTCGTTGGGGTGTTTCATGACTAAGTTATGGAAGAAGTACACGCCCATGTGAGTGTCTATAGAGAACATGTTGTGTAGTTTTTATACACGCCATGTAATCTTGTTTTGTAAAACTTGAATGTTTCTTTCTCATGTTTCCCTTATGTAATCTTGTGTTTTCAATCTTTGATAACCCAGATCTAAGGTGTGCTTTTGACCTTTCAGATTTATGCCACCGAGACGTCCTCCTATTGCACGTTAGCGTCCAGATGGTGATCACACACTGGATATGGATGATCAGGGACCTCCTGCAGTTCCTCTTGTTATGCTAGCCTTGGCACCAGAAGTGATACCAGTTACAGGAGCTGATACGCAGTTTAGGGAATGTGTTCTGAGGATGATTAAGACCTTCCATGGAGTGCAGCCTCCTGGCCTGTCGATGACTGAATTTACACTGGTTTTCCAACAGCAGTATCCTCCCACATTCTCAGGGGAAGGAGTACCACAAGCTGCAGAATCGTGGCTCGAATCCACGCTGACGATCTTCAAGCATCTCGAGGTACCCCCAGAGAGGAGGGTAAAGCTCGCAACACACATGATCCGAGACTCTTCCAATAGGTGGTGGGATGTCAAATATCAGGCGTGAAACCACCAAAATATGGATTTAGATGTGTTTCAGTGTATATTTTACAACTACTTCTACACAGAGAGATTGAGAGCCGACCAAGCCTAGGAGTTCATGATCTTAGAGTAGAGTACTCTTTCAGTGATGGAGTATTCCTCTCGTTTCACGGAGTTTCAATGCTTCATTCCTATCCCAGCAGGTGATGAGTGTTACTGGCTAAGAAGTTTGAGGACGATATCAGGTAGGAGATCCATTCCCAGGTGAACATATTCTGGTTGACTTCAATATCATTTATCGTCAACCAGGCGCTGATCACTAAGACCCATCTAAGGGATTCTGGAGCAGTGAGCCAGGGCGGTTCGACATCCAGAATTAGTGTTCTTCCTACTGATAGTTGGAAGCGCTGCAGGGAGTCTTCTCTAGGAGATCATAGTGGGCGGGATGTATTTTTGGGCTACCAGGTAGTATGATACCAGTGTGGGAGGAGCGGGAAAACTAGGCCTCAGGGCCAGAGAGACCCGATGGAGTGCTGATCTTGTGGAAAGATGGGTCATCTTCTGCATTTTTTCCAGATCTTCTCACCTACAGCTGGTGGTAGGGGTTCTTCTATTACCCCACGCACAAGAGATGCATCGCCCGTTTCTCACCAGTCTAGGAACTGGAGTTCTTCTGGATGTTCAGGCTGAGGTGGAGGTTGCAGCCGTGGTGGTCTGTCACTTGGCTACCAGCGACAGCAGAGTGGATCAACTCAGAGTGGTCACACAGGGTCGCAGGGCCACGGTACAGGCTAGACTTTTTCAGTGGAGCAGACCCATCTTGATCAGGATCTCGGTCCTTCTACAGTTTGAGGTACGATCCTAGTGGCCCCCGTTTTATCTTCCGCTCTTTTCGATACTGTTTTCTATGGATATTATTATCTTTTTTGTTGTTTTGGAGAGCCTTGGGCTCTGTATCTTTTCCTCTTCCGATTCTTTGACGCTAGACACACTGTTGGGGACTAGAGCGGTTAGTATACTACTATGCAAAGAGTTCCCTCTTGAGGTTGTAGGATGTCACTTATTATGGTTCCTCTATGTCCTAGATATGACAAGCTACGATTTAATTATTGGAATGGACTGGTTAATTCCCTTCCAGGTAGTCGTTGATTCCAATCACTGCAGGGTGAGTTTCATATCACCAGAGGGTGGATCCTTTATTCATAGTGGCGAGTGGGATGTCCAGGTGAGTCGAGTAGGACCCGAGCATCATGGTCTATGAGGAGTTACAACCTAGATTTTTTGTCTATATATGGATGACCAGGGGACTTAAAAGTTAGACTTTCCTCCAGTGGTGGATTGTTTCAGAGATGTATTTCCAGAAGAATTTTCAGGTTTTCCTCTAGAACGTGAGGTATAATTCTCAATTGAGCTCGTTCTAGGAGCGGCACCGGTGTCCTTTCCTCCGTATAGTATGGATACACCTAAGTTACAGGAGCTTAAGAAGTAGTTGGAGGAGTTGCAGAAGAATATTTTCATCCGACCCAGTACTTCTCCTTGGGGTTCTCCTGTCCTGTTTGCGAAGAAGGAAGATGACACCCTCATGCTTTGTGTGGATTATCTAAAGATGAACATGTTGACGGTCAAGAACTGATATCCCTTGATAAGGATCGATGATCTCTTTGATCTGCTTCAAGGAGCCCGAGTGTTCTTGAAGATTGACTGGAGATCTAGTTATCATCAGTTTCACATAGACCATCGGATATACCTCTTACATATTTCTGGAGCAGGTATGGTCTATAAGAATATATGGTTATGTCGTTCGGTCTCACGAACGCGCCTGCAGTTTACATGGCACTGATGAACCGTGTGTTCCATCTATACTTGGATACCTTCGTAGTGGTCTTCGTGGATGACATCTTGGTGTACTCTTATTCTCTACACGACCATGTCATCCATCTTGGGATCGTTTTGAGTACACTTAGAGAACAATAGTTTTATGATAAGCTCTCAAAATGCCACTTTTCGATGGATCAGATTCACTTTTTGGGTCATGTTATCTCTGAGACAGGAGTATCAGTAGACCTAGAGAAAGTGAGAGCAATAGTTAGTTGGGAGAAGCTGAAGAATGTCTTTGAGGTTTGGATTTTTCTAGGGCTGGATAGATACTACAGACGTTTCATACAGGACTTTTCATGCTTAGCAGCTCCACTGATAGGTCTGAACAAGAAAGGGGCGATGCTCTTATGGTCAGATTCTTGTGAGTCGGCCTTTCAGGAGTTGAATGGTAGGTTGACTTCAGCACCAATACTAGTCTTTCCAGATCTAGGTAGGAGCTATACTATTTACTGCGATGATTCAGGTATCGTTCTGGGAGAAGTGCTTATACAGGGAGATAGAGTCGTTGTGTACGGGTCTCAGTAGTCGAGGTCACATGAGAGGAATTAATCAACGCATGATCTGGAGATGGAAGCTGTTGTTAATGCCTTACGGTGTTGGAGACATTTCCTTCTCAGAGAGAACTTGGTGCTATTTACTGACCACAAGTGTCTCAGGTACATCTTCACTCAGTATTATCCAAATCTGAGACAGCGCAGGTGGGTCGAGTATCTTCAGTCCTTCGTCTTTGAGCTTTCCAATACACCTCAGAAAGGCAATGTAGTGGATGATGTGTTGAGAAGGAGAACTCATATTTAGGTAGTTAAGGAGGCCATTATTGAGTGGCAGCTTATGGATCTGTTCTATGAGATGCATTTGGTGGTGCATGAAAGATAGGGGCAGGCATTTCTATATTCGGTAGCAATTACATCTACTCTTCTTTATCGGGTACGAATGAGGCAGCTATCAGGCTCAGAATGGCTAGTCCTGTGGGATAGTGTGTCAGAAGGGGACCCTTTTCCTGGATGGATAGTAAGTGAAGATGAAATCATGCGTTTCCAGGGATGCGTATGGGTTCCATCAGACATAAGCGAGGAGTTGATACGGGATTTTCATTCCTCTGTTTGGGAAGTTCATCCAGGCGTCACTAAAATGTATAGTGATCTACACCGCCAGTATTGGTGGCCAGGTATGAAGAGATATGCTACTGGTTTTTTCATGAGGTGTTCCACTTGCCAGCTTTTGAATGTGGAGCATCAGCGACCAGCAGGTCTTTTGCAGTATTTACCCATTCCAGAGTGGAAGTAGAACAATGTCACGAAAGATTTTGTGATAAGGTTTCCGAGGTCTCCTTGAGGGAATGACGCAGTATGGGTTGTCATTGACAGACTCACAAAGGTTTCTCACTTCTTACCGATCAAGGAGACCTTCAGTGTTGATGATCCGGGACCGTATTACATCCGAGATATTGTTTGTCTACATTGAGTTCCACACTCCATTGTTTCAGACCGAGATGTGTGTTTTACTTCTCGGTTCTGGCAGAGGCTTTAGAAGGCTTTGGGTACACAGGTACTTCTGAGTACAACATACCATCCCCATATAGATGGTCAGTCCAAGTGTATGATTCATGTGCTTTAGGATATGATCAAATCTTGCATTCTAGAATTTATAGGTTCTTGAGAGAAGTATATACCTCTTGTGGAGTTCTCTTACAACAACAGTTTCTAGATGACTATTCATATGGCACCTTACGAAGCTTTTTATGGTAGGCCATGTCGATCACATTTATGTTGACTAGAGGCAGGAGGGGCAGCTTTCCTAGGACCTAATCCTATTCAGGAGACCTTAGAGTAGATAGAGTTGATTCAGAAGAGGATGGATACAGTATAGTCCTGACAGAAGTCTTATGTTGATCCACAGAGAAGACCTCTAGAGTTCGAGGTCGGGAATCACGTTTTCCTGAGTGTCGCACTGAGGCTGGGAAACTAGATGATATAGAGACAAGGTATGCTTTCACCATGGTATGTCAGGCCTTTTGTGGTGTTGGGGAGAGTTGGGGTGGTTTCCTTTCAGTTGCAGTTACCTCAGAGGTATCGGGATATGCATGACGCCTTCCACGTTTCTCAGCTCCGACATTACTTCTCAGACCCGTCTCATGTCCTCCAACCTGAGGAGGTCCAGATCAAAGTAGATACATCATTTGAGGACCATCCAATCCATATTGTCGATCGTAGTATGAAGGTTCTATGTGGTTGGTCTGTTCCTATGGTATGGGTGCTATGGTAGAACAAGCGAGTACAGGACGAGACTTGGGAGAGGGAGGCTGATGTCTGATCACAGTGGCCAGAGCTTTTCAGGGTTTCTTCTTCCATGCCTTGCTTGGGAAATTTGAGGAAAAATTTCATTAAGGGGGGAAGTTTGTTAGACCCTAAACCTTATATTCAGTTATGTTTTCCCTTTTTCTGGAGTTTTTGAGAGAAGAGGAGTTTCTGAAATTTTTAAGTACACGCCGTCTACTTTATAAGTACACACTGTGTACTTTGATGCCACTTGAGGTCATGTGTTGGCCGTGTCAGGGCCACACACACAGCCATGTAGGGGTGATATGGAGGATGCTTAATTCAGAGTACAGAAAAGCATAGTACAGGTCGTGTACTCTAAAATTACATGTTTTGTACTTTCATTTTTTTCATTAAACGGACCGGGGTTGGGTCTTAACCCCAGAAACGTCTTCTTCTCCAGCTTCTTTGACCGAGAGTGAGGGTACGACTGTATGTCTTCTCCAAGCCCCCGAGCCTCCGTCCATTATCCGAATCGACCACCGTCAATTGCATTGGAACCAAAGTGGTAAGCTCTTCGTTCTCCTATAGCTTCATTTCCCAATTCCTCATGTTTTTCAAGATATCGTGGGTTGAACGTTTTGTGCATTTTTATAGATCTATGACATTCTAAGGAGATTCAGGCCTTTTGGTTCAAGTATATATATCTCCTAGTATCAAGGTTGGTGGCTTGTGCGTTTTCGTTCATTGTCCTTGAGTTTTATGCACAAATTCTACCAATACCCGTGAATGGGGTAATGCATGTTTACCATTTTGCCCTATTGTTTTCGTTCCTTGATTGAATGCTTGTGTAGAGGTATTTTGGCTATGTATAAGTATAATTTCTATGACTGGATGCTTTTCCCATGACTTTTTCTATTTATGACCTTTTGGTCTTGTTCATCATACTGGATGTTATGCCTATTTTCCATGCCTTGTGACTGTAGGATGGATTTTTGTTCCCTGACATTGCTTCTTGTGTTGTAGACTGGTTAGCCAAGTATCTCAGTAGGTATATTTAGGCCTTATAGCATAATTGTGCACTGACTGGAATGGGATACTGAGAACCTGATGCTATATACTATAAGTGGATAGACTGAGTGAGCTTGCCAGAGAGTCTTGGACTTTATAGACTACAAGGGGATGGACCGAGTGAGCTTCCCAGAGAGTCTTAGACATTATAGACATTAGGGGATGTACCGAGTGATATTCCCAGAGAGTCTTGGATATTATAGAATACAGGAGAATAGAACGAGTGAGCTTCCTCAGAGAGTCTTGATCTTTATAAGTTACAGGGGAATATACCGAGTGAGCTTCCTCAGAAAGTCTTTGTTTATGTGAATTTCCTTAAAACATTTCAGGCTATAGAAGGAATTGACCGAGCGAGCTTCCTAAGAGAGTCTGTGATAGACATGAGTCTATATGAGGAAATGACTGAGTGAGCTTCCAATGAGTGTCTCTAGACCTTGATGCTATAAGCGGATTAGACCGTGTGATCTACCTCAGAGAGTTCCTGACTACCATAGACTATAAGGGGAATTGATTGAGAGTGATTCCTCAAAGAGTCTTATATATTTTCATATGACCAAACTAGAGGGGTTAGGATGAGTGTACTGCACAGAGGGTTGTTGGTACTTCTTGGATAGGACCAAAGGGGATGGATCTGAGTACTTCCCATAGTGTTTCCTATTTTGGTTAGCGGTTGCTTCTCTATTGCTTGTTGATATGTGGTTTGTTTACTACTGTGTATCATCCTGGTTAGTGACTACTACTTATTGTTTACTATACTTTACCTACCATATACTCACTGACTATTAGGCATAGATCATTGGGTGGTTTCCTTTGGGGATTTATTCTAACACCATGTTTTGGTCATTCTTTTGGGCCCAAACAGATTATACTATTGCAGGTATATACAAGGGAAAGATCCATTCGGCTTTAGGCACTTGATTGCATTTGGAGCAGGAGAGAATGGGACCAAGCCGAGGCTTGCGATGCTAAGGATCCATTTAAATTTCATTTGTACTTGTTTTTAGTACTATTGGTATTTCCATCATTGTGACTTGTTTGGTAGCTTTCCTAGACATATGTATCCTGCATCATATATATATATATGTGTGTTTTCTCTAGTTGTTTATTGTTTTAGCCTTCCACTATTTACTTGTGTATGGGTTTTTTGTCATTTCCACTATTGTTTCTTGTTTTGTTTCCACAGTGTACTCTACCAATGAGGGCATAGTTTCCCTGCCATCACACCCACAACCCTCGCTACTAGTCAGCTGCCTCTGGAGGTTGGGGAAATGCGCTTGAGGATTTGTGACCAACTGGGTATGGGGTGCCCCTATGTGGCTTATGGAACCAGGACGTTATATATTACATCACTACTGGGTCATTATGATGTCACAAAAGATGATATATTTTTAAATGATATTTAATTTTTACCCAAAATTTTGACTATCTCATATTATTATAAAAAATTTACCGTTAGATAATTTTGACATCAGGAATCCAAAAATAATTTTGATTTTATATAAATAATTTTAAAAAAATGTGAATTATTACTTCTAATATAAAAATTGGCATTTATAAAAAATTCATGGGTTTTGACAAAAACATCATTAAAACATTAATAAAAATTAAAATTAAATTCCGAGAAACAATAACATAATTTATATTTAATAAAAAGTAATTTATTAATAATATTTTATTAAATTATTACATAATTAAAAAATCCATTAATTCATAAAAATAGCTCTCTGAATTAAATAATAATTGAAAATAATATTTCTTTGTTAAAAAAATTAAAAAAGTAACAATAAAAAAATTACTATATATTATTTACTCTATTCACATAAATAGAGTTCTAGAATATTGTTTCATAACTCCTAATACAACCCGCATAATACTTATGGGTAAGGTGTGAAATTGTGACAGACTCTTGGGGTAGCTCGGATAACATTACCGTGATGGTAATCTCTATCAACATCCATATCTACGGTAGACTGTTCAATTCAATCTGACCATGTTGATACTTGGGTTGGTCTTGGTCAAGAGAGAAGCCCAGTGTAACCACCTCCTTTCTGAGCTCCAAAATATGGGCTCTCTATGGAAAAATTCTATGTGATGAGGCCATCACTTTGTTTATCTGAGTAAATTTCATTTTTTAAATACCTATATTTATATTAATCATGTGATCACTATTCAACAGATATGTTAGAAATGGTAACAATTATTAACGTTATATTGAAATCCAAAAACATAAAACCAAAGAAGTGCATATGTTTTGTATAACCATTTTAAAAAATTAGAAATTTAATTAGATCAGGTTAAATTTTCATTAAAAAATGGTTCTGTCATTATAGAAACTAATAAGAATATCCAAATAATATCTTGATAATAATATATGTACTATATATACAAAAATTCGATACTACAATCCATATTTTATAGTAAGACAACTCATATATATTAAAACTAGGAAAATATATTTATACATTATATGAAATAATAAAAAACATGGTCAACTATATAATACATGTAATATTATCATACAACGTATATCATGTATTTTGAAACACATCATAAACATGACATAATAATTAAAAAATAAATTTATAAAAAAATAGTATTACAAATTATTTTTAAAAGTAAAATCCATGTTATTGTTGTATCACTCCATTTCATGATACTGTACTCACAAACCATTAACTAGTATACAAGAAAGAGGTATTATTGTCTCCAAATTGGTCAACACTTTTACTCTCAGTACCTCCATGAGTTAGGATTCGAACATACCATTTCATTTTCAATGAACTTAATAAAAATTAATTCAACCTTTATAAAACAATTATACCCATTTATATAAATATTATTCTCCTATGAAAATCAATTTTATGGTAAACTGTAAAAACAAGAAAGAATTAAACTCTTAATAAACCTCATTTTATAAACAATCCTTTTGAAAAAAACCCCACTAGAAAATTATTGTACCTATCTACACTATAAAGAGTAACACTCTTGTTGGATAAATTAAAAACGATACCTATTACATCTCTCAATGATGTAAAATACATCACCGATGAATCATTTTTAAACCAATAAAATCTAATCTAATATTACATACCACAATGTATTGAAATGCTACGCTAAATAGAATACACAACGGAATCCTATCAAACAAAACTAAGATATATTGGACATGACTAAAGGACATATAACATACATTGTTTTTTGTTACACTTATAGTTGATGATCAAATAATGATACAATGAATGGAAAATCATTATAACCAAAAAAACGCACTAAAATCACTTTATAATATGAGATTAAAATTTATAATGGTAGTAAGGAAGCTCACTCACTCCCACACATCCTCTCTAACCACTAAGAGAAAAAATTCTTGGTAACACACACACACACTCCCATGAAAAGAATCATACTATCCATGAAGATGCATTTACATTATGGAAAAATTCAAGGGTCCACATTTCATAAAAATTCCAATCTAATATGAAATACCATCATAGGTTAAACTGGCCTAAAACACCCAAAACCATGTAAATAAGAAAATAATACAAAATTTATTATTTTTTTGATAAAACAGTAAACACTATTTATAAAAAATATTATAAAGAATATTCACATCATTATCTATACCACATGTCTCCACATCTTCAAATATGCCACAGATCATCCATGAATCTAGTGTAGTGAATTAAGAGAGGAAATGAGAATTGGGAAAAAGGGAGGGTTTCCATTCCTAGATTAGTTAAAAGAATTTGGTATGGGGGTAAGATATTTTTTATTTAAAAATATTATTTTAACATACAAAAAATGGTAATAAAATCTTGATAAGGGAAATAGGGTACCTGAAACCCCTCCACTAGGTACCTTGTGGTCAACCTTGGACCACCATAATTTTCTTCACATCACATGGAAAAATCATAAATCAAATAAATATATACACAAATTAATCTTTTAACATATCAATTTATTATTAAAACTAAAAATAAATACAACCACATATAAAAATATACACAAGCATGGATTTCTATAACTTCAACAACACTATTAGGTTTTATTCATTACAAAATATTCCTTAGGGGATTATAAATATCCATTTGTATTTAAGGGTTTAATTGGTCTTGGATTTGAAATTATTTTATTAAGAGAATTGATAAAGTAAGATATGTGAGTTGATATTAATTTATACATGGTAAATTTATAATTGATCTCAAAATAATGGATTGAATTACACTAAAAAATAAAATTCAATCTAGTTATTTTTTATTTGGATAACATCGATATATATAGACTATTATTATTATTTTAAGAATAAATTAATTCATTAATATTCAAATTATTTTACTTTTTTATTTATTTAAACATACTCATGTATTATTTTATTGTTCATTGGGGTTGAGATGGTTTTAAAGAAACAAATATTTCAATAATTGAAGGTCGTTATGGAATGAGGGATCATATTTTTACATGAATGGTTATATCCAAGAAACATTTTTTTATCATGTTTTAATATCACTCTGTAGTCAATATGATTCCCAATGAAGGTTATTATTAGAAATTATTGGGTTAAAGGTAGCTGTAATTATGAAACCTTGATGATTTGGTGTAGTATTGTATAAATTGTTAAAGAAAATCAAGTCAAAATCAAGGTCACCAATTCATTAAGATGTTGTTTACATGAAAATTATATTATCCATTATGAATCATTTCTTTAATAGAGGTTAGTATAATATGAGATTACTTATTTTTCTCATTTCCTAATTGCAACATGTTGACTCTAAATATGATTTTATACTATGTTTTCTCAAAAAAGACATGGAAGTTCAACAATTTTGTGGTGAAATAAGATGGACATTTATGTTTTTTGGAATATATAACAGATGGAGTTATTGAATAAATAGATCACATTATATGGAAGGGAGGTCACGCCATGACACATTATTAATAGATAAATACATTGTTTTTAACATAGAGAAATATTTTGGAAAAACATTAAGATAACAAGTTTTTATTTTTGGGACTTTTCAATGGACATTTTAGGTGGGACTCCGGAGAATAAAAATGGAGACAATTTGATCAAAATTAAAGAGGAACTTGAGGAGAGAATTAAAGATCAATTGATTTTTCACTATCATTTTCATAATTGATTTTTATTCAGTTAAGGACCATGTTCTTACTTAATATCATTTTATTTTTTAAAATTAGAGTATAATTGTGAAAGAGGACTCATAATTGTTAGGATATAATAATTTTCCACTTGATGAAAAAAGTGATCAAAATTTGTATAAATATTTATTCCATGTGTGTTCATTCATACTGTAATATCTAAAGAATTTCAAAAAAGGACATTATGTTCAATAATATGAACAATATGTGACACTAAACTTAAACGAATCACTAAATATTATTATTTAAATATACCTTTTATAACCTATCCATTATTTTGTTAGGGTTTTAATAGTTTTAAAAATATTTAGAAATTTATATACTATTAATAATCAAGAAAAATGTGTTTGTTAATTAATTAGAAAGAAGAAATCAAATTTTAGACATTATAAATAGAAACATTAGTATTTTTTGTTACCATGGTAATTGTAAATCATTTAATTATGTGTTAAAGATAATATGTTAAGGACTAGAAAATGATATTAAAACTGTCCATAATATTATTAGATGAGTAAGGTTCATCTGTACTAGTCCAATATTTGTTCATATGATTTTTTTCATTTTTATATAATTCTAAATTATGTAATATTTTATGCAGAGGAAAGTAAAAAATATCACACTCTAGTTTTGATAACATTAATATTTTATCCATTGAGATAAATTGAGTTTTTGTTATGTTATAAATACTATTTAGATATATACATTATTTATTTTCTAGAGGGTGATTTTTTTTACATTTATTGAATAAATATTTATATGAAATGTCTAAACAACGCTGACATAGTAATTATTCCATTATTGGACAAAAAAGTAAATGAAAATAAAAATAATAAAAATGAAATAATTTGAAATAATTAATTTTTTAAAAAAAAATTACAAATATAAAAGTTTAGTTTTTTTTCATTTATTTTATTTAATTACTTGGTTGTATGGTTTTATAAAACTCGTTGTAAAGGAATAGTTACAAAAATGACATTTTTTATAATTTATGAAAATAATATTTTAATAAATGATATATTATTTCAAGAAATAATATATTCATTAAAATTATTATTATATGATTGAAAATATCAACCATGGTCCATTTAAGGGCCGTTTTCCCATTTATGGAAATTATATTAACCCTAAAGAGTAAAAAACCTTATTATCGTGATAAATGTGAAAAGTGATAACTAGGGGTTAAATCAAAAATATAATATAAAAAAATTATCCAAACTCATACAAATATTATTGTATCATAGTATATAGAATTATAATCATCTTAATATCAAATATTATCAATTTTGATACAATTATAAATCAAAAATAATTTATATTAAATTATTATATTTAGAAATTCCAAGAGCATCCATCCCTTCTCTTATAAAATTAAACATATTTTTCCTGTTTATTAAAAAATAAAAATCAAATTTTTTGTCTAGGGACTTCCCAATTTCTATAACTAGAAACCACTAAAGTTCTAGAGGATTTATATTCATTATAATACAAATATTTTTTGTCTTAAGGTGTACAAAAAAGGAGATTGTTTGAAGAAGATGAATAACATATAACCGAATAATATTTTTTGTTTCTTCTTACACCACCTAAAATTTTATTCAACTATGTATATATATTAAAATATTAATAAAAAATATACATCAATATTATTATTATTATAATTAAAATATCTACATAAAACAACCATTAAATGGGAAAATAATTCATCATTCATGTGCAAAGACGAATACTGCCTTACAAACTGATGTAATTTGTTTTCCACCACTATCTCTCATGAATGGTTTTAATTATTGGTTTAATGTATCTATATGAAATTAATGAAATATTTAACATTATTTAATTATAATATAACACATATTGTAATTCTTTTTTAGTCACTGATAAATGACAATGTAGTTCGTGAGTATGTATGGACCACCACCTCCAAAAAGTGATGTGACTTGTTTTTCATCACTGCATCACATGGATTAAAAATTTAATTTTATATAATAAATTAATATAGTTTTATTGATATTCTGTTAATTGATATAATATAATTCAATACTAACTTATTTTTATAATCAACATTTTATAATTTGATCATTACACAAGCGTACACACAATCTACCATCTCAATTATTGTAATGTGGTTGATTTTTTATACTCGTGATTTATGAGTTTCTATAAAAGTTGAATAGATATTTAGAAAATATAATTATATTAATATTATTATTTTTGAGATTTTTTTGGTAAAGATCCCTTTGAACATAGAAAATCTAGGATACCCATTTTTCATATATGAGCTGAAAATCATCAAAACGGCCAATATGAACATAAATGACTATGTATTTGTAAATGAAATAAAAATAAGTGAAATAAAATGAATAAAATACCTACTTCAGGTTTTAAATAATGTAAATAATTAACATATATTTACTTTTTGGTAAAATAAGGAATGCACATGATGAATCAGACTTAATGCAAGAGATTTTCAATTAAAAAACATCATTTAATGTTTCCAATGAAACTCTATTTTTATTCCATATCCATATTTTTATGTCATTTAATTAATATATTTATATAATTTATATAAAGTATGTTTTATGTTTATTTTAACTATAATTCAATTTTTAATGGAATATTTTTGTGGAAGGTTTTTAATTTCTTTACAAATAGACAAAATAAATGTTTTATTTTAACACAAATGACATCAATAACATTTACTACCACCATAACCACTACTTAGTTATTGTATTTATTTAAAATTTATCATGATTTATTTAAAGAGAAATAATAATTATCCTTTTTGTAATTTTAGTTTTGAGAAGTGATATAATGGGAAATGTATTTATCAATATATGAAAATGTTTTTATATGGGTGAAAAAACTATTATTAGGAGTGTAACACATCATATATTTTGATTATTTTATAGTATTTGGTAATTGTTTAAAGGGATAGTTTGTTCTATTTTTAAACAAGAATGCAAGAGATCGTTATATCTCTACAATGAATTGGTTAAAGGTATTGAGTTTATCGATTATGTATCTCTAATGAAATTATCAGAATATATTGTTTTGGTAATCCGAAATATTGGAAAAAGTTAACTGATTTTGTTTCTCCTAAGATATTCTGGAAATACGATGTGATGGTAATTCCATGTATAATTATTCTAATTATCGAATATTTGAATATTAGGGTTACACTATTTGTAATTGTGATATGAAAATGGTTCCCCATGTATCCTACGTGATTCTTTTAAGATAACTATAAGTTATAAAAATATTCTTTGGGAAAAAAATTGTTTCTTACTTTCATATTGAAATTATTTCTTATGACCAATCAAATAATTTCGAGATAAGATGAATATATCATGGGTTTTAATATTTTTTAATAGACTAATAGTTTTTTTTAATTTTTTCTATCCCTATAAGAAATTAGTTTGGTCATCCCACATTTTAGAATGGTTTCTATATAATGAGAAATGAAAAATATTAGTTAAAGATAAAAATAGCAAAGGTATGCATGAAAAGAAAACATGTTTCATTTTAAGAATATGATTTGATAAAAAAATTGATACGGAATAGAAGTTTACACTTTCTAATAAATGGGATTTTATTTAATTGATATTTCATAACTCTTAAAAAATCAAAACCCAAATTATTTTTGGGAATGAAAAAATGTGAATTCTGATGTTAAAAGATGGTTCCATCGAGTTATTATAACAACATGGATTAGATATATTTGTATATTGTTGTAAAAATACATGTAATGATAATAATATTATATTTCATTTATTAATTAGATGGTAATTAAAAGATACATAATCTTCAACAACGTATATGATAAATATAGTTTTTTAGATAAATTTGTTTTCTTTAAAAACAGGTTTTCCGCCATATGATGGAGTACCAATTTTAAAAATAACTTTGAAAATTTTATAAGGTCAATTTTAAAAAATAAAAATTCTATTTCGAATTGGGATATCGAAATTTAGATTTTTTTCAATTTTGGTATTTTTCTGAAGGGTTTCATTTTCCCATGACTATTTAAAAATACTACATTGTAGTTCAAAACCCAATTTTTCATTTAAATAATAATTATAATTTGAATACATTTTAATAGTAATAATATATCAATAATTCATGTATTAATTTAATTTATTTAATTGGAAAAAGTTTAATATTTTAATTTTGTATAAAAACATATTGATTATTTGGATGTCTCTTTTACCCAACATCTCTACACACCTGCTGGATTTTCGTTATACCTAATTTAACCACTTATGTGAATTGAATTCTCAATATATAATATACATGGTTATTATCAGTATAAAAAATGTTGTCCAAAATGATCAAAATATTTTTTTCTCTGAACAATAACATTTTTATTATACATTCAATGATTAAAGGTTAATTATGTAATTAAAGGTAAAAAAATATTATAATTATAAAAAATTACACTAACAGTTGTCCAAATTTAATTGGATGACTAGTTTTAGACCAAAATAAACCTTTTTATAATGTTATAACTTTTTTATGCCACTTTGGTAAGAAAATGATCTTTATTATTTTTGATTTAAATATATCTTAAAAATGTCATTGTCATATTTTTAATAAGTAATGTTATTTTAATATCGGTTTATATAAGTGATATCTTCAACTATAAGTAATAAATAGAAATATAAACGTATAGTCTACATCATATTAATTTATTATTAAATTTTATAATTTAAATAGTGAATTTTAATTATGACACAATGGTTATGTCGTAATTGATTTAATAAAGGACAAATCAAATAAATTATATTATTAATAATAAAATAAATATAAATTCAAATATGTTATGACATCCATGAAATTTATGGAGAAATTAAAAATTTTATTGATATGTAACTGTATTTTTTTAATTAATAAAGTGTTTATGGTGTTTTAAAATGTCATGTAATGAATAATTTTTTAATTGAAATAATTAATACCATAAAATATGAAATATTAAATTAAATGATATAGAATTTATAAAAATAACATATTTATCAAACATGTTTATATATGTGTAGTGTTTTCATTAATGGACCATTAATTGGTCTTTTAACTAATTATGATAATTATTTTAACTATCAATTTTTAAATTACTTAATAAAACCGTAAGAGTTAAAAGTGATAAAACATAATGATATAGATTAAAGAATCATCAAAACATGTCTATTTTTTTGGATTAATTTATTTTGACCCTTAATCATCATATCATATAATAGAATCATCTTTGATGCATTTATAATTGAAAATTAATTTATAATAATTTAATACATTTAATAATTCCAAGAGTTCCCCTCCCCTCTCCAATAAATAATAACTAATATTCTCTATTACATACACATAAAAATACATTTTGTTTAAAAAATATCTTCCAAAAACCCATACTATATTCCTTCACCAAATTATTGAGGCCTTATTATGGTCTAAAAACCCTTTTAAAAGGTGTTATGGTGTTACAAAAGGTGATCATCCGAAGGAACGGTAATGTTTTGATTTAAATGATTCTATATTATTTATTCTTACACTTCCTTGAAATATCCTCCAACCATGAAATGATAATAAACCCAGTATCATAAATATATTATGTTTTTATTATATTAATTTCATAACCAAAATCCATCTCTACATCGATCAATTGGAAATGGAATTAATCGTTCGTGCGTACATGTGGACTATCACCTCCACAAACTGATATAATACATTTTCCATAACTGTCTCGCATGACAAGTTATAATGATCGAATTAATGTTCATATGTGATATTAATTATATATTAATCATTATAATATAATAATATTCCAATTATTTTCTTACTTTCCATGCACATAAAAATCATCGCATCATTTGTGCATAAGTGTGAACTATCACCTCCACGAAGCGATACGATTCATTTTTATTCACTACATAAATTGTGTGATTTATATAAGTTTATATAAATAATTAATATGATATTAAATATTATATTATAATTATTTAAATATAAAATAATATTTACATTTCTTCATAATGATCAATGAAAAATGAAAATGTTACTCATGGATATGTACGTCTTACCATCTTCATGATTATAACATTGTTAATTTTTTATAGCAATAAGAAATGGTTTTAATTAAAATTAAAATTAATCTATAAAATAGACCATTATGGAACGAATATTATTATGGTAATTATGGATTTATGACCACATGGACAGTTTACTTCATTCCGAGTTCAATTTTGAACCCAAGTACCGAATATTGACAAAACATCCGACGTGAACATAAATAATTAATTAATAGTTATAAAATTATAAATATGTGATATAAAGGGAATAAAAAAATTCAAAAAGGTTCTAATGAAAGTAAAAATCATAAAATTTTCATTATTCTAAAATATAAATAATGTAGGGGACGAATCAGACTTGAGGTTAGGGACTTTTTCTCAATCTCCTTTCATTGAGGCATATTTTGAAGTTATACACCACATTGCATTATAAGGTGTAAAACTAACCCCTTAGAATTTTAATTTAATTCTCTGATATTTAGAAGGAATAATTTCATATGAAGAGTTTTACAAGAGGAAAAAATGAATTTCATTAACTGATATGGAGATAACAACTTCTCTACCACCGTAACCATTTTTTGATATTTGGATTAATATATAACCTTAATGTTTTTAAATGAAAAATAAATCACTTATTTCCTTTTATTGGAATTTTGATATTGAATATGGTTTTTATGATGGATTGATAATTTCAATGTATTTAAATTCTTTATTATGATTGAAAATTTACTTTTAGGAGTGAAATTTTGATAATGGTAATCTTTTCTGAGTTATGATTATGTATTAGGTACTTGGACATTTGATTGGTGGTTATGTGATAAACCAATAATGGGTGGTTTCATTATAAACCAAGCATACGACGTTATGTTATAACCCTAAATGTATTGTGCATGGAAGTTAGTCGTAAGGATAAAACATATGAATGTGTGACATGTATTGAAGTAAACAGCATAGTTATTTAATTTAAATATTATTATGCCTCAAGTTAACTTTATATTTTACATGTGATTTATATGGTTTTTATGGTAATATAATGATTATAGAAAAGGTAATAAATGATTTTATCTTCAATGGAATGTATTTACTACTTCATAAGGGTGAAATTTATTACATTATGATAATGTATTTACTTTTTACATTTATTTATTAGACTAATAGTTTCATTTCATTGAGTATCCATTACTCGGATTTTTTTTATCATCCCATGTTTTGAAATGTTTTTAATATTATTTAAGGGAGAATATACTCCATGATGATATTAAGGGAAATTTGTTTTTTCATTTAATTTTATTTTATGAATTAAATATTTATTTGTGTATAAGTGTCTACATTTTAATATTCATGTTTTTATGTATGAGTTATGGAAAAATTCAATAAAGCTCTAAACATGAAAAGATCCTCAATGTGAAATAAAGAAGAATTGTTGACTTTAGAAAATATTATGTAATGTTTAAGGATGGGTTGTTATAGTTTTTATCAAAGGAGGGTTTAGATAACATTAGAGGTTAGAGTTATATTAATTATTTATGTTTGAACGTGTTTAAATCATTGTGAAGTAAAAATGTTATAGAATATGAAGATTACCATGTTTTTTCATCTATGATATGTCTATTATGAAAGGTTTTCCATAGTGGAACATGGAAAAATATTATGGGATGTCATCCAAAAGAAAACTACCTTACAAATCAACATCCTGAGATGGTCAGAATCAAAATTTAATAGTTGGTTTCCAGGATAACTCAGTTGACTCAGGCACTATATAATAGTTCTTTCCATGCATGAGATCAAGAAGATAAAACATAGGGGAATATATCAGTATTGGATCATTTCATAAGACTATGTACCCCATAATTCAAAGGATGATCTAGCCACGTGGTAGTTGAATATTGTAATAACGAACATGAAAATATTTTAGATGTAATGGGGTGTTCATATAATGAAATGGTTAGTCATGAATTTTATCATTTTGAAGGTGAAGCTGATCCGTGGTAGTGTATTGTTAAAAATACTAAAGAAAGTGAATAGATTGATTTCATTGAAAGGGATGAATTTAAGAAAATATTTCTTAAGAAATATTTTCCTATTGATTTTTCATATATGATGGTAAAGAAATATCGGTATTGTAGACAAAAGTTGAAGGATTTAGTGGCAACAAATGAATACAATTTCACATGTTGGACAAGGTATGTCCCAAAACATTTTATGGGATATTGATAGTAAGATAAATCATTTTTACTCAGGATTAAAGTTGAGATATCAAAGGGTATTTACCATTATTTAGTTAAAAATATAATAGAAACTTTTCATATATTCTATGAAGGTATAAATGGTGTTTTTTTATGATCATGAATCTCACGAGAGAATGAAAAAGAATAGTTCCAGTAGGAGGTAAAAAAACTAAATTTCTATATTGTGAGAAGTGTGGTCTAGAGAATAATGGATATTGTCTCTCAATGTATAGGAAGCACCTATAATGTTGTAAGACTAGTTATATTTCTCTTTATTGGAAGGGAGATGATCATATGGGAAGTAAAAATCTAACAGTAAGATGTTTTAGTTTTAATGTGTCAGGGCGTTATGCCAATTTGTGTCTAAAGTTGATTACCCATGCTGTAAAATAGTATTACTAAATAAGAAGGACATTGAAAATATCACTTTCTAATACTACAGTTGATGTGTGACCATCAAATGGGGGGGTAACATGAATTTTATGTTTTTTTTCTGAAAATATACCAATACTCTATTTGACTCAGCATCTTCAC
The DNA here is from genome assembly GCA_963277665.1 of Viscum album. NCBI lineage: Eukaryota > Viridiplantae > Streptophyta > Magnoliopsida > Santalales > Viscaceae > Viscum > Viscum album. The sequence goes on along the minus strand of OY728152.1, from coordinate 1,807,920,577 downwards.
ATTCTTTCATTTCATAGTGATTTCAAGTAAAAATGAAATACCACCTCATGAGTTTGATATAGAACATTTGGTAAAAAATCATGGTTGATGTATTGAAGAATCCCAGATATAATGAATCGTCTTATTATAATTGGTGGGATGGTATTTCATAAAAATTTATTGAACATTTCCTAGTGTAGTTTGACATCATTTAGGGTATGGATTGGATTTGATATTATCATGATAAAATATATTTCAAAGACATGGAAGATTTATTCAATTATTATATGCATTTTATATAATAACAAGAAGCTATGAGACGGATTGAAGATGGCATTGAAGGATTTTTAACTCGTGATTTGGAAAAAAATTAATAGTTTAAGATAGTGACATTATAGTAGTAAATGAATTCATGTATTTTTTCCTGTTAAATTTCTTAGAATTCTACCAAATCGGGATGATGAATTTACTATTTATTAATTTTTTTGTCCAATTATTATTTCTAAACCCCCTTATGGAATTGATTAATTATAATGGGTGTATTTGGAAAAAAGTTTCAAGAATTACTTGATAAATGATTCATTTGACCAAGCACTTCACTAGGGAGTGCTCCTATTTAATTTGAGATAATGAAAGAGGGTTCTATGATACTTTGTATTAATTAAAAATCCATGAATAACATCACCATTAGGAAAAATTATCAATTTCATCATTTCAATGGTTTGGTTGATCATCTCTATGGAGCTCAACATTTTTCCAAGATTGAGTTGAGGTATGGATACCAATCAGGCGAAGGTGGAGAATGATGATATTCTGAAGAAATAATTATGAATTAGATATGGGAATTTTGATTTTGTAGTTATGTTAGGTGAATTTTCTAATTTACCTTTTTTATTTACAAATCTCTTGAATGGAGTCTTTCATCAGCTTTTACATCAGTTGGAGGTTATATTTATAGATGATATTTTTGTATATTCTAAAAGGTAGGAAGTACATAATATGCGGTTAAGGATTGTTTGGAAAACCATAAACGAAAATAAACTATATAAAATGTTTTTTAAGAGTGAAATTTGGTTGTAACAAATTTCTTACCTTGGTCATATTGTTTCTAAATATGACATAACTATTGAACCTCCTAAAATTAAAGTGGTTTATGAGTGGCCAAGACCAACCAATATCATAAATATTCTTAGTTTTATTAGAACATTTGGTTGTTAACAATTTGTGTTGAAAAATTTTCTCAATTATCTATCCCACTAACTAAGTTAACACTTATAGGTGTTAAGTTTATATAGTTAAATGAATATAATTATATTTTTCAGGAACAGAAAAGATGATTAGTATATGATCTATTTTAAGCCCAAAATTCCAGAAATATTGAATTTATTATATATAGTGATACTTCATTTAGTGGAATATGTTATGTCATATTAAAAAATGATCTGGTAAATTATTATTCTTTATGATAGTTAAAATCATATTATTTTAATTACCCAACAAATTATTTGAATGTATATCCTATTGTTTTTTCATTCAAAATTTGGAGGTATCTTCTATATGGTTTTAGCTATGAGAAATATAGTGATAAAAAATGTTTCATGTATATATTCAATAAGTATGGATGGAAGATGAGATGGACAGGATGTTTCGAACTAAACAAGGATTACAATTGCTCAATTTATTACCGTCCTATAAAAGAAATCAAAGTGTCCTATATTTTGTGTCATACAGGTAATACTCTATAAACTATGACACAGTTTAAACATGATTAGTTGGTTAATGTTTAAAAGAATTTTAGCATAGAAGTTATTGGTGTAGGAAATCACTCAATTTTTTCTTAGGTGTAAGAGTAATCATCTCTATCAGATAGAACAAAGAAATCCTAGAAGGAAGACATAGAGTTATAGGAAGAAGTATAATTTTTTCAGAATGTTATGTTACCTAACTTTACCATTGATAATAATAGTGTTTTGAGATTTTGAAAGAGATTATGTGTGCCTTGTGATGAACAATTGAAGAAATATTTTATAAATTAAGCTCAAAGTTCTCTGTTTTCAATTCCTCTAGGTAGTACTAAGATGTATTGGAAAATTAAGAGTATTACTTATGGGTTATAATGAAAATATATATTACTATTTTTACTAAGATATGTTTGAATTATTATTAGGTTAAAGTAGAGAGACAGTTACAGAAATGGATTCTTCATCCTTTTTTAGATCCAGAATGAGAATGGGAAAATATTACCGTGGGCATCATTGTGGGTTTACGAAATACTCCTCATGGTAATAATTCGATCTAGGATATTGTTGATCGATTGACTAGATCTACTAATTTTATTAATTTTAGAGATACTATATATCTATATTAAATTTCATGGTTGTATATTAAATTGATTGATATGTTATATATACTTCCCTTCACTATTTTATTTGATCATGATCACAGGATAACTTCAAACTTTTTAAAGGTAATTATGAAATCATTGGAAAGTAAATTATCATCTAGAATAGATTTTTATCCTCAATCAGATGGTAAAACATAAAAAAAAATTGATGTTGTAGGATATTTTACGTATGTGTTCAATGGATTACCCAGGAGGTTGGGATCAAAATATTTCTTTGGATATGTTTTCTTAAACTAACAATTTTCATTCCAGTATAAAAAAGGCACTGTTTGGAGGAATTATATGAAAACCAGTGTCAATGTCAATATTTTTGGGATAATTTTGGTGAAAAGAAGATTATGGGACCAGAATTAGTAGATGAAATGGCATATAAAGTTTATTTTATTTAGAGACACATTAAAATATCCTAGAAAAATCATAATAGTTATTTAGATAACAAAAGGATTTATATTTCTATCGAGGTAGGTGATAATAATTTTCTAAATGTCTCCCCATGGAAAAGTGTGATGTATTTTGTTAAGAAAGGTATGATGAGTACAATGTTCATTGGACCATATCAATTCATTGATGAAGTTGTAAATTTTTCTTATATATTGTATTTCCCTTTGAGTTTATCCAAGGAACACATTGTTTTTCATGTTTTTATGTTAAAAATGAATGAGTCTGATCCATATCATGTTTTCAGTCTAGAAGAAGACCAATTGGAAAATAATATTTCTTATGAGGAACAACCAAATAATGTTCTTGAATGTAGATAGAATTTTTTTTGGAATAATTTGATTAATCAGGTAACACTTTTTTTTAAAAATCGGGTTATTGAAGAGGAAATATGGGAATCTGAAAAATCTATGAAGGAAAAATACCCCCACTTGTTTGATATGTGAATAAAATTATGAGGACCAAATTTCTAAAAGGGGGAAGAATGTAACAACCTAGATAATGATAAGATAATTATTTTTTATCTTTTAATTAAATTTTAATTAAAATAGACAATAGGATCAATAACGTATATGTTAAATCTTGCATTCTGGTTAAAAACTTCTTTTTCTAAAAAAATAGTTTTACCGCCTTTTGATGGAAAACCAATTTTCAATGTATTTTTTACCCTTTTATTAGTTCTATTTAGTAAAATAGTTTTTTTCTTTGGATGTGGGATATTAAAACTTTCTTTGGGTCAAATTTCTGTATTTTTTTTCAAAAGTTTCATTTTATGATGTATATTCCAAAATACTACATAGTAGCTAAAATTTAATTTTTTTTATTTAATTATTTGTTATATATTATATATATTTTTGAAGTAATAATAGATATATAATACCTTTATTATAAAATGTAGGTTACTGAAATATTTTTTATTTTTAAATTAATTATAAACACATATTGATATTTTGAAGGTCTCGTTTACCAGCCTTCTCACCCCACATGCAGGATTAGTGCTAAACCTAATTTAACCACTTCTCTGATTTGAATTTTCATAAATGTAAATACATGTATGTTATATGTGAAAATATTTTCTCCAATAAGATCAAAATATTGGTTGGTGAATAGTTACTTTATTATTTTATTTAACACAGTTTAAGAAAAATAGGGTAATTAAAGGTAAAAACAATATTATAATATTATAAAACTACAATAAAACTTGTCCTAATTTAATTGGATTATTGGTGTTAGAAAAAAAATATAACTTAGAATGAAATTATATACTTTTTAGGAAAATTGGTTATGAAAATAACTTTTATTATATTTTATTTGAATATTTGTTAAAAATGGCATAAATATATTTTTAATAAGTAAAACAATTTTTATATGGGGTTATATAAGTGGTATCTTTAATAATAAATAGTCCTTATAATTTTAGAAGGATTATTTAAATCGTTATAATTTATTTATAATTTTTATAAATTAAATAATTTTATTTAATTTTGACACAATGATGATGCAATATTTAATTTATTAAAAGATTAATCAAATAAATGATATTAATAATTTTAGAATAAATAAAAATTAAACTATTTAATAGATTCCTCAAATGTTGTGGATTACTTTGACATGTTATTGATATGATACCTTAGTTTTTTCAAATTAATAATGATTTTATGATTTTTTATAAATGTCATGTAATCAATAGTCAATTAATTGACATAATTCATGACATAAAATATAAAATAATTAATTAAATGATATAAAATTTATAAAACTATAAGAAATTTCCAAAATTTAAAAATATTTATAAATATTCCTTTAATGACACATTCATTGTTTTTTAACAGGTTATGGTAATTATTTTAACTCTCATAGTGTATATTACTTTATAAAATAATAAGAGTTAAAATTGTACTAACCTATAGATAAGGATTAATGAATATAATAAACTCTTATAATGTTTTTTGGATGAATTAATTTCAACCCATACTCATCCTATATTAGATCGTTATCATCATGGATCCATTTGTAATAGATAATTATTTTATATTAATTTAATACTTTTAGTAATTAATAATTTATTAATTTTAGTTAATTTATATTAATTTACTACTTTTAAAATAGAAACACTAAAATAAAATCATAACATTTCCTTCTTCCCTATTATTTGACCATAAAAACCTTCTGGTTTAACCATAATGTTACAAAAAAATATTCAAGATTACCTCCCCACATCCTTGATTTATTATTTTTTTGAAGACCCTTATTATAGGTGTTATGGTGTAAAGAAAGTTGGTCTTTCGAAGGAATGGTTATGACTTTATTTAAGTGAACCAATTTTACATCTTCTTCGAATTCCTTAAAATCTACTCCAATTCAGATGAGATAATTACTCTAGTATCAAATATATAATAATATGTTATTATGTTAATGTTATAATCTAAATACATTTCCACTTCTATTAAATGGGATTGAAATTAATCGTTTATGGGTATATGTAAACTATCACCTCCACGAACATATATAATTCATTTTCCATAATTCTCTCTCGTGACTGGTTATAATGATGTAAATAATGTTTATATGTGATACTAATAAAATATTAATCATTATAATATAATAATATACCAATTATGATTTTACTTTCTACACACATAAAAATGATAACATCATTCATGCGTACGTGTGAACTATCACCATCACGAAGCCAATTGATTAATTTTTATTCTCTACAGTAATTTTCTTATATATATATATATCTATTTTTAAATAATTAATATGATATTAATTATTATAATATAATTATACAAATATAAAATAATTATTGTTTTATGTCAATAAATATCAAGGAAAAAGAAAAACATTACTCATTCGTATGTATGGCCAACCATCTCTGTGATTTTATCATTGTTCATTTTTCATGAACATAATTAATTTTTTGTTGTAAAAGTAAAATTAATGTATAAAAGTGATCATTATATCATGAATATTATTCTGTATATGTTGGAATTATGATCACATGGAATATCTACATTATACCGAGTTCATTTTTGAACTCAAGTACCGAATATTGAAAAAACATCCGACATGAACATAAAAAATTATGTAACTGTTATAACATTATTAATAAGTGATATAAAGGAAAAAATAAACATGAAAAATGATCTAAATAGAATATAATTTAAATTATCATTATTATTCGGGAATATAATTAATGTACAATATGAATCATACATTATGTAAGGGACTTCATCTCAATCTCCATTCATTGAGGCATATTTTGAAGTTATCCACCACCTTCTTTTATAAGGTGTACAATCAACCCCACTAACTTTTAATTTCATTAGAAGTTGTTAAAAATGTATATTTTTATATAAAATTTTTTACAAAGCAGCTAAATTTATGTTTTTAATTTATGTGGTGACAACAAATTATCGATCGCCATAACCGTTATTTGATATTGTGCTTCCTCTAGAAGACTTAATATTTTTATATGAAAAAGAAATCACTTATTCCATTTTCTGTGAATTTTGATATTTAATACGGTTTGGATAAGGGATTTATTATTTTAATATCTTGAAATTATTTCTTGTGATTGAAAATAAAATATTATAAGTGAAATATTGATAATTAAAGTCTTTTATATGTTATGATTACATATTGGAACTTGGAAATTTGATAGGTGGTCCCGTGATAATCTAAGGATAGGTAGTATCATGATAAAATAAGGATGGGTGGTTACATTTTAACCTCAAATTCATTGAAAATGGGAGTTGTCTGCATGGACATTCCATTTATATGAGTGATAAGTACAGCAGTTGACTATATGGTTATTCTATTTATGTATGATTATGTCCCAAGTTACATTTATATTTTATATATACTTTTTATGGGTTTTATGGTAATATATTTATTATATAAAAGGTAATTAACTATCTTATAATCAATGGAAATTATTTATTACTTATTAATGGTTAAATGTATTACATTATGATAAAGTATTCACGGGTTTATAGGTTTTCACATGACTAATAGGTTTCCTTCATTTGTGTAACCCTTACTGAGATTTTTTAAGGTTATACCAAGTTTTAAAATGTTTTTCATAGAATACAGGTAGAATGCATTCATGTATGGGATCCTAGAGAAGATATGTTTTATTTTAAAAGTATTCATTTTTTAATGAATTGGATATTGAATTAGATGTGTCTAAAATGTAATATTCAAGTTGTTATGTATGTGTTATCACATAACTATCTAATGATATAAACCCAAAAATATCCTCAATGTGCTATAATGTAGAATTATTAAATTAAATCATGATTATTTAATGTTTATGGATGGGTTCTTATAGATGATATGTTTTCATGTATGGATAGACTAAGAGTTGTGGATACCATCTTGGGTTTATATGTTTAAGGTTGATTATAAATTCAATGGTGTAGAAAACCCACTTGTATGTCTTATTTTACCTAATTCTAAGGATAATATTAATATTTTGAGAGATTTTTTACTTATAAGTGGTAAACATTACTGTTTAGGTTTAACACAAAATATTATTTCCAAATAATGATATTACATTTTTGTGGATGTAAGTAGAATGGTTTGATATAAACATTATGGATAAATCATTATTTAATGATGCAGTTATTATGTTCTCTATTAAGGATTTGAAGGTAAAAATATGGGTATTGTAAATACAAGGAACATTTTTTTAACATACATTAATTCATTCAGGTCTTGAAGGTGTTCTTTTCTAAATATTAAATATTGTTTATAATGATTTAAAGAAAAAGGACATCAATAATCCTTCTATCCAATATATATAATGCAATCATAAATATCATGAATAAAGGTTTTAAAAATTATTTTGAATGATGTTTTAAAATCCCAATCACTCGAAAGAAACAATTTGATCCAGTGAACAACTTTTTATATCATTGATATTTTTATAGATCATTGAATAAATTTTATATGATTTCAAAATATCAACTCATCATTGTTATTTAGAGAGGGAAATACTTATTTTATTTGAAATATTTATTTTATTTAATTATAAACTTCATTCTTGAAGATAATTTATATATCAATATCATAGAGAATGACTATGATGTATGGATTATGCTGTGAATTTTATTCATATGATTTACGTATGAATCACTAATATTTTGATAATAAATAATCATAACAATATTTATTATCATTGATTAAGATGAAAAATAATGGTTAGGGGATTAAAAAATAAGGTGAATGAAGTTAGTTTTTATCAAGGATATTTTGATATATTATGAGTATTATGAAACATTCTACAATTGATATGGATTTAAAAATTTGAAAAAACATGTGTGATAAAATCAATAACATTGAAATTTGGTTTATTGAAAAGGTAACAGTTTTTAGCAAAATTCATTTAAGAAGATTTGATTATGTTATTAGTAATCCTTTGGGATGAAATGTTGTTAATGTTATGGAAATGAATGTCAATTAGGATTATTGGACAATTTGAAAAAAAAATCTATTTAGAAAATCGTAGAGGTTGAAAATTTTATTTTTGATTAATTATATTTTTGAAGATATTAATCATATTTTTGGGAATTTTATAGGAATTATATTGATATTTTTTAGAAAAGGGATAACCCACATGCCGTGAAAAATCCCTTCACATATGGTAAGGCCATTAGGCTTAAACGAATAACTGAATGGTGAAAAGGGTGTAATTCCATCCACTGGTCTAAGTTATTTCCTAGTTTTTATGAAATTTTTATGTTCTGTTTATTTTTGGAATATATGTTTTATTGTGGAGATTACCATGAGATTCAAAATTTGTTTTGGGATTATATGATTAATGACATATCAGAAGAATCTTACTAATTGAAGAACCATATATGATTATGGTAAATAGAAAATTATGATATTTTATTTGAGGAATAAATATTGAATAATTTGTTTGAGAAATATATGGTATTTAGGTGGAATTATGGTGATTTAGGTCATTTATGGAATCATTACCATATCTTAGTGATTATAATACATCATCTCATTTATTTTTTTGTATTTTACTTTTAGGCTGATGGAAATGATTTGAAGATAAATTTTGGAAGAATATGTGATCGAATAATTGAAATTTGTTTTATTAATCATAGTCAATAATATTTTCAATAATATTAATGATATTTATTTATAAAATGATTTAGTTTGAAAAATGGGTTATCACTATTGAATTTTGGATATTAATGTATTATTTATTTATTTTCATATTTAAAAATTTTTGCGAATTATTTTACAATTTTCTATTTAATTTTTTTGTAAAATTATATTAACATGAGGTATATATCATTATCATTTTCTGGAATATAATTATCTAACGGATTTTAATTTTAGATCTTCGCAAATAAAAATATTCATTTTGAATAATCATCATTTGGATAAAAAGAAGAAGTTATTGTTTAAATTAATTATTGGTTAAAATCGCACTTTTCAAGTAACTATATTTATTCATTATATTAGTTGGAAAAATAATTCATCAAATCATGGAAAATTATCTTGAAAAAAATAAATTACAGTCAATTCCTGTGAATTAATTGCCTTTCTCCATCCTCTTTGTTTTATGTTTTAAATTTGTTGGCTTTCTCATAATCATTCGATTTCTTATAAACAATAATCTATGTAACTCTCAATTTTTTTTGAAATTATTATTTTCATCCATTTCCAGATTTGAACATCCCACCAATGTGTTAGTAGTTGGACACCTAGTTATTTGTTAATCGATATTACCTGCATACATACATTTCTCTCTTGTCAAGAAGAATTATTATTAGCCTTTTTTTATGATGTTGGTTTTCGAAATGAAATTTTTAAATTTTAAAACCTCTTTTACTAATTTTGAGGAAGTAACATATTAAAAATGGGGAAATTTAATATCCTTATATTTTAATATAAGTATATTACATTTGATAATATTAATGACACAGAACATCGATTTTAAACAAACAATGAAATATTATTATTTTAATGTCACTGTTATGACATAAAAAAATTATTGTGTATGAATATTATTAAATTAATACATATATAATGTTTCAATTAAATAAATATTAATATATTGATTATTAGGAAGTAATCACTAAATTTTAGTAAACCAATTGTATTAATTAAAGATATTTTTTTCTTCAAAAACATTACAATTTTTTTCTGAGAAAATAATACAAGTAACTACTAGATATTTTAGAAAATTTTTTTGATAAAATATAACCAATTTTATAAATCATCATATAAAAATTATCATATGGTGAAATTTTGAAATGATTCTTAATATTTCATTTTTTTCAATGAATAGTGATAATACTGATTTTTTTTATGAAAACTACATTTTTGTTTAATGTATTTACAAATTAAAATTATATATAGGATTATTTTGAACTTATAATTAGTCCATTATGAATAAAAATTATCCAATTATGGATTTTAGAATGAATTTTTCACCAAAATTTATTATAAAAACATTTTTATATTTTAAAAGAAGTTTTTCTAAAAAGACTATTTTTTCGTCGCATTTTAACGATATAATTAAAAATTAAATTATACCACTTTAATTTTTTATATTTAAAAAATTGATTGAAGATTTATAATTAGTAGGATAATATTTACTAAGTATATAATGTTGATTTTAGAAATTATTAATTTAAACATTGGTGTTTTTTGTTACCATAGTAAGGGTAAATTAATTAATTAATAGTTAAAAATAAAATGATATGGATGAGATAATGACCCTCGCAAATGAATTAATTTTATTGGATAAGTCCATTTTATCCATAATCATCCTATATTTTTAAGTTTTTCACATTTGGATATGATTATATGATTTTAAATATTTTAAGTAAATTAATGTAAAAAATGTCGCACCCTAAAAATTATAAATTATAATATTTTTAACTTATGGATAACCAGAGGATATTTTTTTATAAATTGAATTTGAATTTATAAATTATTTTTCATAATATTTTTAATTTCTTTTTAACTAATATCGATGATATTATTCCCTTAAATACTAACACAACACTGACATAACAATTATTTAATTAATTGAAAATAATATAAATAATTTTACAGATATTATAAATAGTATAATCTATAAGTGTAAATATCTTCCACAAATATTTTATAAAATTATAAAATATTTGGGATGTGTTGGAGGATTTTATTTGAATTATATGGATTTCCTTATGTTATAAAATTCAATGTAAATGAATATTAATAAAAATGACATTTTTTAATTTTTTTGAAAATAATATTTTATTAATTGATATAAAATTTAAAATACCCTTACATTTAGAAACATTATTAGGATATATTTTAAAATATCATCCATTTTACATATAATTTTTTCTTCATTTACGATAACAATCATGAAACTCATGGAGTAAACAAGATTATTATCACAGTTAGTGTGAAAATGGTTAATTGGGATAAATAAAAAATGTAATAATAAATATTTGTTCCAAAACTAATTTTTTTTAATTATTGTGGTTATTTTTACCAAACATAATATTTCCATATAATATTATCAATTTGGATCTGTTTGGATATCTTATTCAATTTTATAACAAACTATCCACCCCTCTCTTATAAAAGTGAACAACTTCTTTTCCTTTCTTCACGCCTCAAAAGCATTTTTAGTCTATAAATACCAATAAAAAATACATTAGAAACATAAATAAAAATTTTATAAAGGCCTTATATTTGGTATAATAAAAATAATATTGTTCTTATTTTTTAAATCAAAGTTGATGTTACGAAGAATACGTATAACATTAAACCAAATGTTTTGGTTTTATTTCATTATCCACCTCCTTAAAATGTTATTAAACCATTTATATATAATAACATCAGTATCTAAAATATATCTATATGTTGTTATGTTAATGGGATAACCTATATCCATCCAAAAATCTATTAAATGGGAACAAATCCATTATTAGTGTGTACTGAGGAATAACGCCACACAGACCAATGTAATTTTTTTCCATCACCACATATAATTGATGGTTATAATTATAATTTTATTTTATATATGTGATATTAATGACATATTTATCATTATTTAAATATAATATAATATCCATTCTTTTTTCCTTTTCACTTACAATAAAAATTAAAATGTCATTCATGCGTATATTGGACCACCACCTCTACAAAGGGATGCAATTCATTTTTCATCACCACATCACATTGTTTATATATTAAAGTATATATAAATAAGTAATAATGAATTTATGATATTATGATAATTTTTATATCATATACTAATACCTATATTCATTTTATAATTATCATTAAAAAATGAATACATTACACATGTGTTTGTACAGTATACTATCTCCATGAATGAAAAGTAGTTTATGTTTCATAAATATATTTTATTATTGGTTATAAAAGTAATATTTATGTATAAAAATGATATTTATATCAGTAAAATTATTCTATAGATGATAGGGCAATGACATATTTGACCATTTTCAACATACCAAATCTATTTAGAAATATGATCTTAATAACAATAAACGTTTAACAGGAAATTAAATGATTAAGTATTTTTATATGACATGGTAATACGTGAAATAAAATTATTAATATAAATCAAACTACTTTCATGAAATTAAATTAATTAAAAAATATATTATTTAGGATAATATGTAGCACATGCGATATGTAAAACTCTAGGTAAGACATATTCTTTTAAATATACTATTTTACAAATTCCCTCTAAACACTATTTATTTCCCATGTAAATATTTTTATAGTTATTTTATAAATTTTTTTATATAATATTTATACATAAAATTTTATTTATATTTTTAATTTCATTCAATGGATTTTAAAAGCAATATTTTTATATAATGAGTTGACTTCCTTTAGAAAAATACTATTTTAACGTTCTGTTTTAACATATATGATAAACACGACTTTTCATACCATTGTAATCATTATTTTATTTTTTTGATTCATTTATATTAATTATTTTTTATTAAATGCATCACTCACATCCCATTTTTTTTGATATTTTCGTTTTAAAAATGATTTTAATGGAAAATTATATATCAATATCCAATGATTTTTATTGTGGGTGAAAAGAATATTTTTAGGAGTATAAGTGTACAGATATTATGATTATGTTATGGTCATTGGGAATTGTTTATTTAGAAAGGTGGTTCTTTTATAAATCAAGAAATTATTGTACCATTATAACTTTCTAATACATTAGGTAACAGGACGATGTTAGTTCATTAGGTTTTTCAAAAGAGATTATATGAATAAACTACTGTGGTTATACAAAATATAGGATATAATTAACCAATTAATTTTCTCCTAAGTGATTTTGAGAATATGTTGTGCTGATTATTCCATGTATAACCCTAATGTTTTTTCCATTTGTGACCCTTAGTATTACCCCATATATAATATTGGTTTGAAGATGACACCCTAAGTATCATACATGTTATATTAATACAAGTTATAGGTTTTGAAGTATTTTTTTGTGAATTTTTTTGTGGATTTCATTTTAAATTATTTCTTCCATCTGATCAATTAATATTGATATAATGATAAATGATTAATGTGTATTAATGTTATTTACTAGAATAAAGGGTTTATCTCTTTTTATAAACCTTACTGATATTTTTGTACTCATCCACTTTTTAAAAATCTTTTCATTGTATGAGTTTGGTGAAGGATGAGTTAAAGATGAAAATGTTGAATATGTGTAGTGAAAAGAAAACCATATTCTTTTTAGAGTTTTTTATGTGAAAAATAGTTACAGAATAGAAGTGTCAAATTTTTAATATACGGGGTTTTTATGTCAGAGTAATGACCTAATAATAAAAAACTATGAACATGAATTATATTTATGAATTTAATAAATTAAATAAAAATGTATAATATTGGTTCCTTACAGAAAACCAAACTAAAATGATCAATTTATTGATTTTTTATTCAATAACTAGAACTGGTAAATTAGAAAATACTTTTGAGTGTGGTTTTTTAACAAACGATTCAACCCCATATCATCATTGGTATACTATCAAATGTGACTATCATTTGTTATAATAGAATCTTAATATTATTCCATTTTACTTAATATATAAGTTAGTTTATTCTTTATTGATAACATATTTAGATCAATGAGATCTATATAATATATGAACATCATCAACAATAATTCATTTCCCATTCTTGATGCGAAGCGATCCCTTCTATGAAAAGAGTGGATAGTTCCATGTCATCTATTTTTTATTTTGGAAATTAATTAAATCATTGGAAAAAATCCACATATTACCAAATCATGGGAAAATTATACCTTAAAAAACATTAATATTGAAAGATATGGGAGAGTGCATAATTATTAACTTTTGACCTTATCAAAAAAATATTTTAAATAAGTGATGACTCTAAAAATAGTGAATGGAATATTAAAAACTCACTATCATATCCATGAGTGATATATGATAGTGATGTTTTCATAAAATACTATATTGGGCTCAATTTAAGTATATTCTAATTGGAGATGATGAGTCAGTGGATGAATTATTTATATAGTTGAAATAATAGTTAACCCAATTTTATGATATGACCTAGTTCTTTGAGATTCCATAGTAATGACTAAATTAATGATGACCCTCCTAAATAAATATAATAAATTATTTATTCCCTAAGGATTAACATTTGGACTAGTATTCTATTGATAATATCAATAATGTGTTATTATATTTTATGATGAAGAGAGGATCAAACTTATTGAAAAAACTAAAATAAGAAAATGAGATAGAATCCAAATCTTTATAAGTATTGAAACATCATTAGTCAAAGTGTTCTCATGGGTAGGGAACTAATGGAGAGTATGATAACCTGAAAATCATAATGTTTATAACATTTATCTGAAGAGGAATTCAATTAGGAAAAAGTAAATATGATGTATTAATTCAATCAAGTGTTTCAAATGTGGAAATACTAAACACTTTTTAGCTTGTATCATAGAGAATCAAAAAAATATGATAAGGATAATCAAATTAAAATATTTTCCATATGAAAAATGGTGGTAAGTTCAGGAAGTGAGGGATAAATATTTTAAGGATAATAAAAGGTCCATTATTCAATGAAGATATATTTTATTCCTAAACATAATTATACATAATGAAATGAGTAAAGTTAAATCATGGAAGGATATTTTTTGGATGAAGGACAAAAATAATTCATAATCAAATCAAAATAATCAAAGGAACATTTTATTAAAAAGAAAGGTAGAAATGCATACGGTACTACTGATAAGGGAAATGATGATGAAGGGAGATCAAAATATTTCTAGTTGTGAATTGTTCTAATGGTATTTTTCAATGAAATAATGAATAATAAATTACTCAAAATTTCATTAATGATGTAGAGTGAATCTATTAAGAAATATATTGAAAAATTATATTCAATAAAAAATAATGATATAGAAGTATAGATCACAAGTATGATGTGGGATTTCAATTAAATATTTTATTGAAGAATAAAATTTTTGATATATCCACTTAATTTATAATTGAAAATAATGAGTAGTTTATGGATATTGAAGAAAAATTGGCTTCTCCTGGAAATTACTTGAAAAAATAATAATCTCAATTACAATATTAATTCAATGAAATTGGATAATATTTCCTATCTATTGAAAAGTTTTTGATGCTACCATGATATTTGTGAATATTATTATGGTGACATGATCTATCATCTAAGAGACTCGTGATTGAATTCAAAATGTTGGAATCATTGAAATGAATTGAATTAAGTTTATTTACACCCAGAAGAGTATAATACAACCATTATAAATCCATGTGGCGGTGACTAAATTTTTAAAATAAATTAGGCATTGATAAAGGAAATTTTCATGTTTAGGATTATGAGAAAGTCATAGGGGTTATGGTATATATCTAAGACTGAGAATTTCAAAAGGAGGAAATAGATTTCAAATCGATATGATGGTAAAATGATTGATATTGATTATCAATATTTCAATCTAAAAGGATTTCACTATTAATGAAATTATTGGTGATTTTGAGTTTAGGAAAATATATACTATGTGAAATGATACAATTTATCACTCCATCAACATAAGGGAGTCCCTGAATCTAGGGAAATTTTACATAATGTTCCACTAAACCTTTAATAAAACAACAAAAAGATAAGGTACAACTATATAATAATTATTATTATTATATTAAGAAAAAATATTGGATTTTTCATTAACCTAGAAACAATAAATATATATGTTTTACTATTCTATTAGAATAATTATTGGGGAAAAAATTCACTAATCTATTAAGAGGTGGATAAATCATGAAAATGTATTAGTAGTTGATGATGTTTATAGAGCGATAAAATGTGTAAAACCTTATATATTTTATAGTAGTTTCTAATAAGAAATGATCTTCAAAAAATATCTTTAATGATATCCAAATGTATAATATAGGATATACAAGTCTTTTAAATTATGGATCAATCGATATAAAATGAGTTATATGCATGAAAATTAATAAAGAAAACTTGAATATAGTGAAATTCTCTTTGTTGATGATTTGAGGAATAATATATTTACTTTTTAAAAGTTTTGTAATAGTAACAGTATGGTTATCATCTAAAATAATTGATGTATGTTCAGGTGGTCGAAATATTGCACAATCATCCTGGAGGGGTATTGAATGAGTGGAAAATTATTTCACATTCCCAATGATCAAAATTTTTTATTACACCCCATGTACATGACCATCTCAATTACATGTATATAAATTAATTATTTTATATTAATATATTTACATTATCAAATGTTTTCGAATTTTTTATAAATATGAAAAACATTACCTTAAAAAACTCATTTCTTTTTCAACTAATGGATATTTATTTCCCACTACATATATATTTTTAATCCGTAATAAGTCTTTAACATATCCAAAAAATTCTCAACCTAAGGAAATTTTTACAAATGTTCATATTTTATAATTATCTATATAACCTACTGATATAAAAACATATAAATTAGTGAAATGAAATACACAATAAGGTAAACATAATAGAAATCCCTTAATGACCACACATGAGAATAAGATGAAAAAACATGTATAATCAAAGTATATAAGAGAATAATTCTAGAGAAATAATATAAAAAACTCCTTAGACAAGGAATAAACAATGATATAATATATGCCACGAATCAAAACAGTGTGAAAACATGAACCAATAATCTTGACCTCTATGATCATAACATAATAAATGAAATAAAACATATAAGTTTAAATTGGATATATAGACATTCTGGGAACTGAAAAGAATCATTTAATTATGGTATAACATGAAAAATAATATATAAATATGGAGAAACCATATTAATAGGACTGATTTTAGGAAAAACACATTATGTTCATTCTTATGTGAAGAAAGTAATTATATACATGCTAGGAATTGTGTTAAAACTCATTGTGACCATGCCTATCTGAACAAATTCATTACTTCCACACCTAACTATATTATCAGACCTCAATTTAAACCAATTCATTAAAAAGAGATACATGAAACCACCCATCATCACCATTGCATATTTGGTCTTCAAGTAATGAAACTTATCATAAATAACAAATAGAAAGAAAATATTAATCATTTTTATTTAAAATTAACAAGTATATAGAAATCATTCATAATTAAATTTATACATATGATAAACCAATACAATATAAATGGGTATCCAATGATACTAAATAAATTTCCTGGTAGGTACCATTCAATTATGTATATGGTATTTACACAATATTGATAAATTGTATAACGTTTAGTCAATAATTTCCCTAATCAATCTACGAATGGAATATATATGAATTTTCTTCATTAAAAGAAAGGAAATATAATGTTAATATATAAAAACAATAGAGATAAAAATAATACATATTCATTAGGGATAGTTAAGAATAATAGATGTAGTGATGGATTATTTTTTTGATTTTAAATAAAATTTCACATTCCGTCGTAATAATAAAGATATATGGTATTTATTGTTGGATATACTTAATCAATCATAAACTATGTTAATGAATGTTGAGTTAGATGAATTTTTTTAGAATAATTAGGAAAATAGTTATGAAATAAAAAACATTATTTATTTTCTAGAAAAAAACATAGTAAATATATTTTATAATACTAGGGGAATAATAAATTAATTTAAGAAAAATTAAATAAAATATATGTAGTTTCATTGAGAAATACGAAAAATAGAAAATATGTTTTTACATGGGAAATGTTAAAAACAATGATTTTCACACATTGATGAAAGAAAATAAAAAAATAATATTTGTTTATTAATTTTAACGGAGTTATATTAATATAAAACAACATTATAAAATTATTGATTAGTAGATAAGTACATTCATAAAGTCATAAAATTAATATAGTCATGTGTGAGAAGGATTCCTATAAAAATGAAGTGGTATGGTTAGTTTCCTTACAACGGTTGAATAATGAGGATAATTAGAAAATGAAACTAATAGAATAAGTTTAAAAAAACTATTAATAAATTGAGATGAATTGAATTATAAGGGTTTATAGAGAAATGTTTAAAAATTCCCTAAATGTTCATCATTTTTAATTAATAATTTTTTAAAATGAGATTGGTTAAAAAATCCTCAATAAATTGGGATCATAAGAATTAAAATATATTGACAGACTTATCATGAAATAATAATTATAATCTCATGAAATGGAAGATATGTTCATACTTAGAACCAGTTGTATAGTGAATACATCATATAAAAGGAAACATGGTATAGAATTTCAAACATGTCTCTCAGATTTTAAAAGTAGATAAAGAAACCCTTAAAACCATGGTATCATTAAATATAAATCCCTTGAAAGATAAAATGTGAGATTGATTTTAAAAATCCATATATTTTATATAAATTATGATAAAATAATTACATAGAAAATTTATGCACTATAAAAATGAAAGAAGTGTTGAATAAACATTATATCTCAATGAAGATGAATTTATATGTAGAAACCTTTATAACATTAAAATTATTTGAAATCCCAACCTCTTAAAGAATATAAATTCCAATAAAACCAAAAATTCCGTTAATTATTAGAGGACCATGATAACCGAAATATTAAATGGGTAGTAGATACACAATCTAAAAAACATGTGGTGTATAATTATATATATTTTTTAGAGGGTTAAAATTGATACAAGAAACCCTTAAAGGTAACATATTATTTTTGGTAAGAATTATTTGATAAAGAGGTCATAAGGATGAATTTTTCAAATATAGATATGGAGTAAATTAATTATAAATTATTAATTAAATATAATAAATAAATCATCAAAAAATAGATTTTAATATGAAGGTCGGTAACTCAATCGAAAGAAATTGGGGTAGAAAAACCCTTACCTTAAATAATGAAATATATTAATGTGATTGAATCTATATCATAAAAAAATGAATATGTTAATCACATATTCTATTACCTTTTTTCAAAACTATATCCTTTATTAAAATTTATTTATAAATATTATCTACATGAATAATTGATAGATATTATATATTTTATTTTTTGGGTGTGTGTAATCATGATCGTTTTAAACGTTTTAAATAAAAATAGTTTTCTTCTTACTTCTCCAATTGTTTTTTTTTATTAAAATAATTACATCCATGATTTGTTTTTTAAACCACAATATAATTTATATAAAAAATATCTCACATGATTATTTGATTAAGTTATTCTGATTGAGAATAATGAACATCTAGAAAATTAAATACCAATGAAGTAGAACTATTCTACAAAATCCCAATTAAATGATGTTTCATGATAGAGTATGTTTATTGGATTTGAAATCACTATAGTAGCAATAATTTATCTGATTCTTAGATTAAACAAATTTTTAGTTCATTAGAATATAGAGAATCGTCTATTGATGCAACTCCAAGGGACACTATGTTTTATAAAATCCAAACATCAGGATTTGTTACATGGATACTTATAATAGAAGATTCACCATGAGTGTCAGTATTACATTAATGAACAATGGGATAAATCATTATTATTTTCTTTTCATTCATAAGATTGGAATTTATATTGTTACTGAGAGTACTTCCAATCAATGTAATCTTTGTTCTTTTTTAATATTTTTATTTAGTTGAACTACTTTAAGGATTTCATTATAATGATATTATAAATTTCACTTATAATTATATGGAAGGAATATAGATATTGTATACCTCAAATATAATGGATGATACATATTTCCAATAGGTTTAGTAGAGAAAATACAAGGAAATAAAAGAATAACTATTGATAGGTATACAACTTGGTATACAATTTTACTGGCTTAAAACCATATATAGATTGGATCTGGTTTATAGATCCGCATTACATTATAGATAACAAGTGAGGATTTAATAATATTCGTAAAAAAGAGGATTTTTTTATAAACAAATAACACATATTTTCTTTATATTTTTCTATGTGTTAACTCTTTCATCTTCAATAGTTAAAATTTCGATCACTTTAATTCTAATGTGATAATTACCTTCCTTACATTTTATAGGTCTGTTACTCAAAAAAAATTATATATAATTTTAAAAATTATAATTATAATTCTTATAAAGGATCTAAATTTTATGTTCGTTTTAAAATTAATATTCTACCCCACATGTATTTTTCCAACCATAAAACCTCAGGACAACATTTCTTATCAAAATAGTTCATTACATAGTTTCTATTATTTACTAGAAAAAAATTATTTTATTTATAACATCATTTTTACTTGTCAAATTTCAACTCATTTTTTGTACAATAACTAAGTTGGTTGAAGAATGATATTTTTTATAACAAGATTTTCCAATAGAATAGTCGAAACCTTAAATCTAAGCAGACCTAACAATTTTAACAGAGATTATTTGGACTAAGTGTGGGATACTATGAAATACTATTTCAATAATTACAGATTTAATAAAATTATAATTCTGGTAGGATAATTATAAAACTCTGGAGATGGATATTTTTTATTATTCATATGATTAAAAAGTTGAATTTTAGATAAATGATAATTTTTTAATATTTTTTATGTTATATAAACTTAAAACATCGTTAACCATATATCATTACATTAAATAGAAAATGGAAATTTGAAAAAGTAATATATTAAACATTTTGGAATGTCCAAAGACATAGAAAAATAGAGATGTATTCCATGATCTAATCATCAATTCTTTTATATTCCACATAGATAAATAATAACTAAATTTAATATTTATTCTATGACTATAGTAAATAGTTTTCAATAAATGGGTTGAAAAGTGTTACTAAAATATCTAATCATTGAAAATGATTATTTATATTTTTATTAAATAATGATATTATAATTTGACAATAATGGATGAAACTAAAAATTCGATAGAATTAATATTGGAGGAATGAATTAGATACATAATTAAATATGATAACTTAATTAGTTGAGATATTGAACAAGAGAAAAATGATAATGGGGTATCATGTAATTTTACTCTATGAAGACTTAATTCTGGTACCATTAATCCATTTACTAACACTTCCAAATATCATGTTTCAAAATGGGAATGTAATTATTTCAATTAAATTGATTTAGTTTTTATAAATAGTTATGATTCACAAATTTCAAGATTAATGAATAAGCATATTGGTAGTTGATTTTTTTTTATTTTTTTGGAGAGATATGAATGATTGAAATGATTGGAAATAAAAGAAGTGATCTTTATAATTATTTTTCCCTGGATATAAAAAGGATGATCAAATTAGACTTAAAGTTATATAAGTGAAAAAATACAATCAGGCCTTTTAGAAGTAAATTAATTAAAATTTTGAATGATTTATACACTTGGAGTGTTAGTAAAGCTGACACATCATTAGAATGTTTATCATAATATTTTATAATGGAAATCATGAAAGTATTTTGATTCTCATAAAATATTAAATGGAAAAAAATGGTTCATGGAAAATATAACCATATATTTCAATCATAACATAAGTATAGATTATAAATTCACTTTTAATAATAAAGAGGATTATTCAAAATCATTAAAATATAGAAAAAATAAACTATTTGATGTTGGAAAAATAAATTCAGAAATATATTATGAATATTTACCTACTATAGTTAGAATGGATAAATATTTCATTTCTATGAATAAATAAAATAATATACTGACAACTTCTTATGAGTAGACAAAACAAGAAAAATATAAATATAATAAAATAATTTCCAATGTAACTTCTGAAATTTCAATACATTCAACTATATTAAATTCATAAAAAAATAATTATTATATGGATTCAGTTGATATTAATTTAGATTTTTGATATTATAATGATCAAGATATAGATAATTGGAATTTTTTCTTCATAAATCCTATGTTTTTAATGAAATTTTTATATATATTTGAATCTGGTAAATTGAAATTATATAAAATATATAAAAAAATGAGACCATATAGAATATGAAATGTAATTGGTTATTCTTTTGATATTCGTTATATTGAAGGAAACTATTTTCAACCCAATAGTTGATCTTTTGTAATAAATGTCAAATAATATGTATGTGGAGTATGTGTTGTTATTTAAATGAAGATCAATATTTTTTTCACAAAGCATTCATTTTAGAATAATGAGATGCTATAAAATATTATAGTGTTGGGAAGATATTGCTTTATAAAAATTTATTTTATAATATAACTAGACCCAAAAATTAGAGGACACCGGGACCATTATTATATTTTTTTTCATAAATTATGATGAGTATGATTAAAATAAAAAAATAAAATATGAATAGTGGTGGTTATTTTCATATCATTAAAGAAAAATTAAATTTCAAAAATCTAAATAAATTTAAGTGATGTCAATTTATTTTTGGAGACAATTAAAAAGGTGAAATCATACAGATCAGTGATATACCTTTTATTTAAAAAAATCAATATTTTATATGTTTTATGACTCTTTCATATCCTTTTCTTCCTAAGTGAGTTATGTGGTGAGGGATATCATTTGAATTTTAGGAATTATAAATTTACATTGAAATTTATTGATGGTAATTTTATTCTATCTGTATATATGTATGAAACAGTTTACATACTTGACTTATTAGAATTTTGTAATCAAAATTTTCATTTTTTAACAAAAAATTATTTCTTATTTTGGTTATGGATTATGATATTTAAAGATTATAACATTTATACATTACCTAACATTATTGGAATGTGAATGTAATGGATCTACAAGAACATCATTTTAATTCCACCTCTATTTGTTGTCGTTATTAATCGTATAAGCAACATAAGTCATGTTTTAACTATAAAAGTGAAGCCTCAACTACTGAATATTCATACTTATAACATATATATTTATTTGGTCATAAAAAATTGGATGCATTTGTGTAAAATACAATGTTTATATCATGGTTAATGATTAAACTAGATTTTCACAGGTTTATTTTACCAATCAAAAATACACAACAGTTAATAATGTTAATTTATTTATTTCATTAGTTAATAATGCTAAAAAATGATTATTATATTTTTATAGTAGAAGAAAATGGAAATCTTTAGTTGGGGGTGAATTTCCTTTTAAAATTTAAATTAATATATACAATGGAATAATTCAAACAAAAAATATTTTGATTTAAAAAATAAATAATGTGATAAATTAAATATTTATTATTAAAATATAATATAATAGAGAATTAATTGATTAGGCATAGTATAATGTGTATGAATAAAAATTATGCAATTTATTCATATATAAATTAGATTATATAATGCGATACTGGAAAGGTAATGCAAACATTTTTCAATAAAGGAGTCTGATAATAGCATGGTGTGAACCCCTATTTCTACTACCCTTGGTGTGAAAGGCTTTTATTATACCCATTATTTAAATGGAGATCAAGAAACCAATGTTCTTCCTATAAAAACAAAATTTTATTTGTGTTTTTCTTTTGAAATAGTCTAAAATTATTTGATATCGTGTCATACATGAAACTATGAGCCTAAATGAACAATAATAATTAATAAATTAAACAATGGATATTAAAATTGAAGTTATTAGTAGTAATCCAAAATTATAAAAAAAAATATTTTAAAAAATATAAATTTATTTATTAATATATAATAAATAAATATGTAATTTTTTGGTAATGTCATTTTAAGCTTCAAAAATATGTTCTCTTGAAAAATAGTTTCTATCGCATCTTTCCATGTAATAATTATTATTAATATATACCAATTTTAGAAATTTTTCATTATTTAATTAACATATTTTTTTAAATCAACACACCGAAATTAATTTATAGCATTTTTTACAATTTATCAAAAAAGATTTGTTTATAGTGAGTATTGAAAAATAAGGATTTTTAAAAAAACTATCATTTATATTTTAATAACAGACCTCTTATGTTTTAATTTTTTCCTAAAAAATAATCATATTTTAATAATGAATAATATTCTTAATTATGTAATAATTATTATTATACATTTTTTTTATATAAGTGAATTTTTTGGTTTACAAACAAATGACGTTAAAAACTATTTTATGCAAGAAATTTGTTTTTGTCTTGATAAATTAAATTATTCTTAGTTTATTAATGGTTATAAATATATTTGTCAATAATTTATTCAATATTATATTATAACATTAATTTAATGTATTTTAAATAGAGTGGAATAGAAGAATGTTGTGGTTTATGCTTAAAAATCATTTTTCTGGATCGTGTTTTTATTGTTCTTTGTGTGATTATTTATTAATTTTTTATATCATGCAAAGAAATTGAATCTAGAAAAATAGATTCAATATTTTGAATATTAATTATAATAATAACATAATAGTCTCTACATTATTTTATATCATTGTGAAAAGAAAAAAATTAATTTTTTTTACCATAGTTAAGGTGAAAAAGGCTTTACTAGGTGTGATTAAACCCAGAGATAAATGCAACATTTCCTCCTAAACATGTAAATTTTTTATTTTTTGAAGATATTTTAATGTGGTATTGAGATAACTTCAAATAATTTCTCATTATAAACAATTTCTCCCGGAAGTGACTTTATATCATTTAAATCTATTATGAACATTCATATGTGTTTATATCCTCACTTATAAAAGAGAACCTCTTATACAGACCTAGTCAATCATTTTGAGCCCTCTATCTTGTAAGAATTATAAAATAAAACGTTCATATAATACTTTAATTAATCATAGATATTTTGGTACTATCATAATACAAATATCACATTCCATAATATGTACTCTAAAGATGGTCATTGAAATAATTAGTGTAGATAATAACTAAGATCTTTTAATTTTATTTCTTCTTATACATTCTCTTAGAAATTTTTATTCATATGAAAATGATGAATCCCATAAAATAAATATATTGATAATTTATTACAATATGTGACAATAATTTGACACTTCTTCTCTATCAAATAGGAGATAAAAGTATCTCTCATGCATTCATGTTGACTGCCACTTCCACAAAGATATACGATTCATTTTCCACAACCATTTTCCATGGTTATTAATTATATTATATTTAATAATATTTTTATATATATATTTTATACTCTAACTATATAATGGTTAATTAAAATTTTCTTTCTTCTTTTGAATCCGTAATGATATTTAAATTTCACTCATGCGTGAGTACATACAACCGTCTCTACATAGTAATGTAATTCAATTTTCATAAATAGTTCAAATTAACCTATATAAATTTATTTAAAATGAATATATATGATATTTTGGTAATTTTTAACTTTATAAAGATGAAAACCCATGATAAATGTGAAATTACGATAACTAATGAGCCCAACCAAACATGAAAACGTAGTTAACAACTGAAATAATGAAGGCAATAAAATATTAGTAATGAATGAGTGATAATTTATTATAAATAAACCAAACATGGTATTATATGTTTGAATATGGTTATATTAAAAAAATTTAATTTATTTTAATTTATTATACATGTTTTTAGGAAAAATTCAATTTAATATTGAGTTTAGGCAAGTGTTTTATTTTACAATCTAATTTTATCGAGATTTTTTTGTCTTAAATTTTCTAATGATGTAATTATATTATCTACCTATAGAATATTTTTTTTATTTATTTATTTATATTCTATTAATTTTTCAATTTATTCTCATCTCTTTACATACTCAATAGATTAGAGTAACATTTTTTTGGAAAACTAACTTAATATTAATCTTAAATCAATAGTATTTTCTTCATTGTCAATATATTATTTCGAAATGTTTTTATTATTATTTTTAATACCATTTAATCATTCATTAAAAACATTTTTATACTTTTTTAAATGTTTATAAATTTTTTAAAGGAATCATCTTGTTATATTCAGAATGAGGTAATCTTGGGTGTTTATTGAATATGTGAATGGATTTTTTGTTTTAATATACATTATATAAACAGATTTCACTGAAATCAAGAGAACTCTGTTTATAAAAGTTCTATTTTATTATTTTCCTTGTTCCCTTTGAAATAAAATTATTTCCATATTATTTTTCATTTTTTAATGAGTGTTTTCGAAATAAACTGGTTATTTTCCATGAGAAATAATGTTGTGGTCTTTTAAAGGTACTTTTCAACTATTAAAAAATTAGTGGATTTTTTATGCTTTACTTTGGTTACAATCTAAAGTAACCACCATTATTCTTTCTCTTGTTGGTTTATGTTTAAGATGATGAAACGTTTAATGAACCCATTTTATTTTCATGGGTTCATATTTTATTAAATGACAAAAAAATTCATCATATTTTGGTATTAAAATTAATGGATTATGATTATGTGATTGGGGGATTCGTTATAAATCATATAACGGTTGTTCCATTATAAAGCAATGATTTATAGGGCTATTAAATCTCTCAAATTAAATTTTATATTATTATAATGTTGAGAAAATCCTATGATATGAAGAACTTAATAAAATACTAGGAGATGATAATATTAACTGGATTGAAGTTACTTCTTTGAGAGTGTTGAAAATGAAAAGATATGAATTTTCAATATGGGACCTTTTCCATAATGAAATATTGGATTTTAACATTGACAAAAGAAGTGAATTTCTATGCTTATGTGTTTTATAGAAAATTATTCAATATTTTTATATTATGTTCTCCTTGCACATGATTGTTTATTGATCAATCCAAACACTTTTTTATGATGTATTCTAATTAACAAAATCACATGACATTATTCATGAGTAAATATCATTGACATATAAGGTGTGATTACTATTTTTTATCATGTTATCGTACCCATATGGATATATTATAATCACTAATGATCATTTATTTATATCTCTTATGTTTACCCTCACTGGGTATATGATCTCACCCTTTCATAAATTTCATTTCCCAAGGTTGTAAAGACTAGTTTCAGATATGATATATCTAATATTGTATATTATTATTATGAACTTAATGGGAAATTTTTTTGATCATTTATTCACCCAATTTTATGTTTCTAAATTTTCAAATCCACTAAGACTTTCTGGATTTATCCTTAATCATATTGATATGTAATGAATATTATCTTAATTATTATTTGTATTTATTTATGTAATTTATTGGTTACCATATTTGGTACTAGAGCAAGGTTTAGTTATATTTGGGAATTATAATGAAAAATCGCTAGCAAGAACCCTTAGAACCAGACTATGTATAGGAGAAAATACTATGTTAAGGTAAATTAAGGAGGGTGGTTTTCCAATCAACAAATCCATGCCATGATACTATAAGTTTATTTGGTTATATAATAGATTCATTTAGAGATAATAACCTTGAAAATATTCATTCAGGTAGATCTCATCCATAATTTTGGCGTATAGGGAATGGGACATCAATATGGAAATAAATTAAAACTCCATGGTGAAATGTTTTCGTTAATTAATATATTATTTATGAGGAATTATTAAATATTTTAATATATAATTACCATAGATGACCTTGGATAGACATAAGTTTTCATAGATTAAAAATAATGTGACATTACTTAAAAATCCTATATATTATTTTCCAAGATTGATCACTTTGATTAATGATGATTAATGGTCATTCATACTATATTGGTTTTATTAAGGTATTGAATATATAATGATAAATATGAAGTGGTTACAAGTGTTCTCAAATATTGAAGTATCATATTGGAGGTCATTTACATGAATTAATATATATCTAGAAATGAAAAATTTATTTGGAATTCATATCATTAATAATGAGATTGTTGAATTATTAGTAAATATGCCAAATTGTATGATGATTTCATCTCAAGTATTTGAATCCTATTTAATTAAAGTTTGTGTTAATTTGATACCTGAAAATATTATTTTCCAACTAATTAAATTTTATGTGGTTTTGGGAGTGAAATATATTTATTTATATAAATCTCATATATATTTTTGAGGAAGGGATATTTCATTATATATTTTTAACCAATCTAGGATTTTCAATTAATGTGAAGATAAATCTGAACATAAAATTGTAATTGCATCCATTTAATGGGTCTGGATTCATTTTTTAAGTTTGATTTTTATCTTAAAAAGTTGGATTGAAAATCAACATAACAGATATGCCTATTTTACGGGAGTTTATTGAGGTCTTTTGAAAGAGTAACCTATTCTACCTCTACAATCATAGTGTTGATTTTTCAAGAGAACTCATTCTAAGTGCAACACCTACTCCAAACACATCATATAGAATGGACCTAATTGAGTTATAGTAATTGAAGAAAAAAATTCAAGAGAATCTTGATAAAGTATTTGTCCATCCATGTCAGTCACCATATATTTTACTAGTTCTCTTTGATAAGAAGAAATATGGATCAATGTGTTTTTCATTTATTACAATGAATATAAAAAATATAAAGATAAAGAATTACAATCCTCTACTAAATAATGATATTTAATTGAAAAATTATAGGGATCTCAATATGTTTACAACATTGATATTAAAACGAGATACTATCAATTGTGGGTTAAAAGTCAAAACATACCCAGGACATCCCTCCATTCATGGTATGTACACTATGAATTTATAGTTATGTAATTTTGTCTCATTAATCCCCATTATATATTTCCATATTTAATGAATAATGACATTAGGGATTAACATGGTCAATTCATTGTAGTCTTTATAGATGATATTCTTATATATTCTAAGATAAAGGAAGAGCATTAGAATCACTTAAGGATTGTTCTGAAGATCTTAATGAAGGATAAGTTATATTAAAAAAATTGAGTGTGAATTTGGATGTATATAGTTTCAATTTTTAGGTCACATAAACATATTTGTGGGTATATCAATGGATACATAAAGGATAAATGATATTTAAGATTTCCCTAGGCAAACCACTGTGACTGAGATATGTAATTTTCATGGATTGATGAATATTTTCATTTATTTTTGAAGGATTTTTCCAAAATTTCTAATCCACACACAATGATAACTTGTAAGGGATTTATGTTCCTTTAGAATAATTTATTTTATGAAAATTTCAAGTAATTGAAGAGATTATTGGTTAGTCTACATGTTCTAACACTAACCAACACTGGAGAGGGGTACATGATTCACTATGAGGAACCGAATAAGGGGATGGGATGTGTCTTTATCCAGGATGATATTGTGATAGTCTATAAATTTAAATAATTGATGGTTGATGAATGAAATTAGAAATCACATTATTTTGGGGTAGTAGTGGTAATATTAAAATTAATGGCATAGAGTAATGATATTTATAGAGAAAGGTGTGAAATATATTATAATCATAAAAGTACAAAGTATATATTCTCTCAAAAAATATTTCAATAAGAACCAATGAAGGTGGTTGAAATTGATTTATGATTATGAACTCCCAGTTCATTTCCACCCTAAAAAATAAAACAATGTTGATGATTATTTGAGTTGAAAGGATCATGCTAGATTATCAATGATGAGGATTATAAAATATCTAATATTTAGGTATTTACAAATGAGGGACCTTGAAATCCTGATGTAATGGGTGTAATATTATCTTTCTCAAATTAGTGTTCAACCATATTTCCATGTTAATATTTAAGATGTTAAAATATAATATGTAGATACCAAAATGAAGGAGATAAATTTTCATGAGATAGACTTGATTGTGATTCAATGATAAGGTTTATGAACTAATTATGTGTCCCTTTATAACTATAAATAAATAAGGATATATTGGAAGAATCTCATTGACCATCATTCAATATTCATTCTATAAATATTATGAAGTTTGGATTTATGAAATATTACTTCCATTTATAGAACATGAAGGGAGAAATTATAGATTATATATCTTTGTGAATTTTATGTATGCTAGATAAGGTTGAAATACAGAATTGTGAGAGAAATCTATAACCATTACCCAAACCATAAATAAAATGGGAACACATCTGCAAATATTTTGTCTTAGAACACCCAAAACATATAAAGTACATAATGTTATTTGGGGTGTTGTTGATATCCTAACGAATGAATAACACTTCATTTCTATTAGATGAAATTTAGGTATTTACTAGCTCGATGGGATATAAATTATGAAAGTGGTATTGATTCATGGATTACTATATTCAATTGTATTTTTTTTGATATATTAGGTTTACGTCAATGATTCTATGAAGTATCTAGAGATATATAAATAAATAGTTTCATTTCAGTACTTCTTATCATCTTAAAAAATGGTCACTTTGAAATTACCATTTGAACACTAGAGGATGTGTTCAGATCCTAATATTTATATTTTAGTGGTTGTTGGAATTAACTTTATTCTTGTAAATACCCCTGTTTTTTCTCTTAAGAAATGGGATTACATTTCAATTATATATTTTGAATGTTTGTGACCAATAAAATTATTATTTTCTGACATATAATTATTATTTTAACGATTTGTTTTTTCCTAAAATATGTGGCTTATCCCAGGATAGAGGTTTGGTGTATTTCTAAGATGTTTAAATGTTCATTTAATAATTAATATTTAATATTTAATTATATAAATTTTATTTCATTTGTACATGCTTGAATGATGAAATATGTTAAAAAAGTGATTTATTGAGAACTTGTCTCCTAGCTTCAGTTTGGAATATGGGGTATTTCCTAGTTAAAGTATAAACTCAAATCAAACACTAAGGCTTTACCAAAACACCTTTTATTTTTTCTTCTATAATTTTCATTCATTTTTTTAAATTTTCATATCCTTCATCCAATAGATTCTCATTAATTCTAAAATTGTTTTGTTATAATTATTTTAGTTGATGTACGAGATAAATTATGAAGGGATGGAAGAATTTAGGTGCTTACACAGAGCCCGAGAGGAGCTGGATGGCCATGTAGTAGCTGTAGAGCACAGATATATGTGATGATTTTGCAGATTATTCCCAATGGTTTTCAATTTTTATTCATATGTCATAAATCATTATTTATTTAGAACATTTTAGTTTTAAGGAAAAATAATGAGTATTAAGTACACCTTGAGGTTCTATTAATTCGTAAATATGAAAACTTTGTGGTTTTGGTCCGATTATTGGTGTTTTCATTAGAGAAATCGTAATCAGAAGTCACATAGTTCCATGAACAGTAGTCCTGGACTATTTTATTTTGTAATTTTACTTTTTATATGTACACACTATGTACATGGAGTGCATAAAATGAAATAGTAATTGGATATGTAGTTGATTACATTAGTATATAGAGTTTTTTACTACATTCCATGTACTCGGAGTACAATCATTAAAGTCAAACCTGGACAAAATGACTCCATTCAATGGAAAACACCCCACTTAATGGGGACTTGGACATGTAGTAATACATGGAAAACCCCCCAGCTATATTTTGGTTTCATTGATGTACATGATGATATCCCATATTATCCCTGGTAAGGTATTTGTAAAAGACCTAACCTTATGTGTTCCAGGCTGTGTTGAAGTATATGACTAGGAATGATTTCCTAGAGTGCACAACATGTACATTGGTTGAAAATTGTGTGCTACATCTTTATTCCCTTTGGAGGGGTTTTCTTATTTTTATGCCTCTATGTTTGACTATTAAAAATGGACGGGGCCATTTTGAGTATTTTCAACTTATATAATTATAGTATAACCATTTAGGAGAATTTGGAACCCTAAAGAGAAATTCTATAGTGAGTGGGATTTAAGGGGGGTGGTATTCTTCTTCCTATAGGTGAAACTATAAGTATCTCTAGGGGTAGATGTGTTATAGGACCGATATGAGGATTCTGATAATAGTTGGAGTACATGAAATGGAATTTCTAAGGTCCTCAACTAGTGTATCCTAGTACTTTATTTGGATAGAGGGAATGAGATGCGACATGAGAAACCAGATCGGTTGGAAATTCTGACTAACCAAGAGTGGGACTTTGATATAAGATGGTATATTATTTATCTTTAGAGAGTAATTCTTATGTTTATTTTCCATTGATTTTATATCCCTTATGATATGTTCCCCTTTTTCACTAGGAGGCATGTGATGTAATATATGGGGTTATGGGATGAATTTACCTAACAGACATGTGTTAGAGAAAGAGAGTAATTTGTAACTAAGGTTCATATCATGGAATCCTCTACTGATGATTATACCTAAAGGTTCTTATAAACAATACTTATACCTATATATAGTTTATGAGGACCCCAAGAGGGATAACGATGCTTACCTGCGGACTTATAGGATCCCCAATGGGATAACACTATTTCATTTGTTTATGAGATTCCCAATATGGATACATTTTCTTGTATATTTAATTAATGGATTACCAAGAGGTATTCCTTTAATTACATACTCTCATAGAGTATTTAAAGAGCGATTAAAATGAAGAATTTTATAACTTGAGGATCCCTTAAGGGATTGATCTCCTCTGTGTTGGCCTATGGGACCCTAGTGGGTTCTCGGATGGTTTACAAATCCTAAACTAGTGGGTTATCAGTTTTGGTAGATATGGTAGTGGGTTTCACCATAAAACAGATTATAAACTTATGAGAATAAGGTGTTGTGGATGTAGTTATGGGTTTAGGAATTCAACCAAACTCACTCTTTATATAAAATTTCTCATTGTTACAATTGATTCATTTATATATTTCAGTCCTGGTTGTGGAAATCAGACAATGAACTTGATGTGATGCGATGTATTGTGGTGATTCCAAAAGGTTCTTATTTGGAACCTACTTTAGATTTATTATTTCTATTTCCATAAGTTCCATTTTTACTGTGATTATTACTTATAGAATAATTAAGGATGTGGTTTTTATGATTGAATATTAACCCCTTTTACATTTGTTTCACCATGTAGATTGATAGATATCAAGGATTTAGGTGATGTCAGAGGTTTCTATGTGGGAACATTTCCCCTAATAATGAGATACATAGGTAATACATGAATTTGGTTATTGATCTCCTCGATATGATTCCTTTTATAATCCATAGGACTAGGTGGATGCATAATTAATGAATTTTCCTGGCTTGTCAAAGAATGAGATACTGAGCCATTTATTGATGAGGTTGAGTTATTATATTTGATACATAGATTATACCATAAATATTTCCTATGTTTTATCCACCATATGGAATATTTTATCCCTAATAACATAATTCTCTATGGGACATATCCCTGGAATTAGACATTAGACATGATTACACAGGGATTGATTGGTATGATATCTAGCTGAATTAAATATTCATGGTATTTCCATATGACTTCGAGAACCCTTCATTATATTTAATGGAGGTGAGTATGAATGTCAATAGTGATAGTAAATTTATCCCCCTATGGTGAAATAATTTTTTTAGATATATTTTGGAACATGATTAAGTAGTTATGGTCTTTTGGAATCCTAGACCGAAGGATTCACTAGATTATAAATGGATTGTATAAGATGAAATCCATATAAATAACTTATTAATAAGATTTATAGTAAATCAGGATGATAAAATCCATGTATTAAAAATAGATTTATATTATTTATTTAATATATTGATATATCAACTTGGCTGTAAATATTTCAAGACTATTCACCTGGGGAAGTATGTTATAGGTTCACCATTTGGGGTGTCATACTAAGAATTATTTCTTACCCCATATATGTGAAACATTGTGTTCATGATGAACATATGACTTATTTCAATGTGAGAAAAGATTCACCATGGAAAGGGCAGAGGAAACATGTTTTATAATTGAGTGGATCCACTCATGTGGATATCTTATGATCCTGATAGATCACATCAACATGGTCTTTGAATGAAAATTAATTTTTTATCATTTCCAAAACATTTAAGGTAAATGTGACAAACGATAAGTTCAACCCCAAAAAGTAAAAAAACAAACTTTTTAAGGAAAAATTAGGTCTACCAAAATTAATCTCCTTAAATGATTTCTAGGATATAGTGGTTACCTAAGTGTTTGGTTAATCCATTACGAGGTCTTTAAACTCAAAGGTTATCTTGTGTGATTACTGAATGTACTCCTTAAGGATAATATTCCCATTGGTGAATCATGCAATAAAAATCAAGTCCTTATCGATCCAGGTATATTTCCCCCCATTGAGAGTCAACCTTAGGGACCTCACCATCATTTTAGAAACATTATATTTAGTATCAATGAGATGAAAAAAATATTCTTCCACTTCTTATTCAGAAATAAAATGAAATTCCAAGGATTGATAACATACACCACCTAACTACCACTGGATAGTGTCCTCGCTGTCTATCCATTTGGAATTCAACTTCTTTTCGGATCGTGACTCTATCATAGGTGGCAAAGAGGAGTAATCCTTCTTATATTTACGAACACCCTTCTGACTCATGTTTCTCATTGGGGAACCATTTTTACTAGACTCATTACCATAGACCCCATCTAGATCCTTAAAATGTAATGATTATGGTTTTTTATATGATATTTCGTCCCCAAATAGCCCTTTAAATCTATTGACAAGTTGAAATTATGGGATGGTCACAGATTTAAAACCCCATGTAGTTACAAATGTGGTGTGGTTAGCCAAATCATAGGCATTCCACTTCATTCCCTCATTTTGCAACAAACCTATGCCTAATCATAGAACCTACATAGGAAATTAAGTATACAATCCCTTAGTCTCCTCCTTCACAATAGCGTGCTCAATACATCCTCCCTCATACAGCATAGAAAAAATGTGATTGGACGTCACTCCGAGCAGCACTATTCTGGCCGAACCAGACACACAACCTTGAACCACCATTTCAATATTGTGCATAACATCCTGAAGGGACTACCATATCCTAACAAGGCCTATTGAATATTTCAGATACCTTGTGATTTGGAGAGGTCACCACTACATGATAATGCATCCCTGAAATGCCAGAATTTCTAAAACCATTAGGTTTTCCAATATTTCGAACTGAACCTTCACCAATATCAGGGGGATCATTTCAATGCCTAGGTTTTCCAGCAGAGGGGCTATCTATATATCGAGGAAATTGAACATCAACAACACCTTGTTACCTCAGTCCCTTGGGCCTGCAAGCCTTAATGTTGTATCACAATTTCTTATATGGCAAGCATAACTAACACCGGGACTCAAACACAACGAATTGTTTGTACCTAATCTCCTCAACTACTACAATCAATAAGGACTCTACATGAGGCATAAATTCATCAAATTTGGAACAAATCCTAGGATAAATATGATGAAATACATCCTTAGTCCAATTGTCTAAAGAAACATTGGGTCATACTAAATACCAAAGAAAATAAATGATCGATGATATTTGAAAGTGAAAAGGGTGATTTTAAAATCTTACCAAGAAAACCATTTTGGGTGAATCATGATTGTTATGAATGTCGTATGACAACATGGAGTGCATAATTCATGCCCCATACTAGGTTCAAGGTGCGCTCGACCAATAAATAATATCTTGTACCTCTAGTGCGAACCAGATCATTGTGCTTTTAGAATCAAGAAACCCTACAGTTTGTCATTCTTTTAGTCCCCATGAGTCAAATATCGTCCTATAAAAGAATACCACAGACGTATGATGATTTTTTTAAGAGAGAACTTTTTTTCAGATGAAACAGAGAAGACTCATCTATGAATTCCAAAGTTCAAATCGACATTTGTGTTATCTACAAGGTCTTTATAGATCTGGTGTGTGGCTAGTCTAGGAGGAGTAGATGATACTTGTGATTTTATTTGTGTTATTTTATTTTAGAATAGATATATATATATATATATCTATATGGATATTGAAGTTGGTGATTTGTGTTTTATGTATGACATGGATGTTCTTTACTTTACCAAATTTCATTTTATTACAACATTTTAATATTTATTTCGTTCTCAATCTAATTATTTTGTACCATAAATTATGTTTAGTAATTTATGTTGTTTTCTGGTTGGGATATGAGGGAATAATATCCCCACAATTAAAAATTAGGCTCTGATAAATTTTTAGTAGCCTCTATATTTCAGGGAGGTAGCATTGATGAAATTTTTTCGACCAACTTAGCAACTATTGAAATACTGACCCAGGTCAGTAAGTGACATTCTTCTAGTAATGGTTTGTTACAAAAATATATTTCACTTGAGCAGTCACACAAATCTTTATTATTCTCACTGTGTATATAATTTCATGATAATAACATGATGGGATAAGGAAAAAATCAAATTTATTGGGACATGCGTAGGATGAGTAAATGGAATTAAATGTTAGAGGCATTCAGAAGCACATTAAGTACCTCAAAGTAAACGAAAACATTATATCAATAATCATCATTGAGATCTGGAATTAAATGTTTACAAGAATATTTTCTTGCAAAACTTTGCTTGGAAGTGAGTATTTAAATTTAGAAATAAGGGAATATGGAAACATAGTAATAATGGTCCTTTTGATATTATTGATTGAGTAAGGTCTATATCATATCACTAGAACACACACAAAATTATCTTAAAATCATTATGTGTTACATGTATCTATCACTTGGAAGTAGTTACCTGATCCTATAAATGAACTGATATAAAAGTATACATCACTAGATTATGATATTTCTTATGAAGATCATCCAATAGAAATATTTTATCATAAAGATAAGGTTATATGGATCAATACTGCTCATCTAGTAAATGTTCTTTTGAGCAATCATAAATTTTATGAAGCTATATGAGAACTCAAGGATTTGAAAAAGTATTTATATCATCAATTTTTATTATTAGAATGATATAATTTCATGGAATAAATTAATCTTAATTAGAGGATAATGTAAACCACCCATATTTTATATTAACTTCCATTGAAATAATCGTGATGTATTTGATTCCATTCCCTATACACAACCTAGTATCTAAATAAATCATAATAGTGTAATCCTTTATAACCATGATGTTAAATTGGAATGTTTGAATAGTAATAAACCTAATTTGAAAAATTATTTTAAATAAACAAATTTTATTTATTAATTTATATTAAATAAATACTCAATTTTCAGTATTGTCATTTTGTTATTCAAAAAAGTGTTTTTTTAAATGGTTTAATAACAAATTTGAGGGGGGAAATAAAATTAATTTATAACATATTTAGTTATTGAAATTTCAGAAATAAATATTATTTTGGAATAAATTATTTTAATATTATCACAGTTTAAAATATTATTATTTTAAAAAAATATTTATTTATCACTGAATAAGGGAAAATAATGATTTTCATTAAAACAATCATTTTATTTTATGAAAAATTAAAATTATGTATTTAATATGATATTAAATTAATTAAATTATAATTTAATTATAAATAATATAACTAATAACCTGATATTCATCATTATACTGGATTTTGATATAAGTTCATTTTTTAGAAAAAACAAAATTTGACAAAAAGGTTATTTTATGCACGAAATGTGTATTTGTATTTAAATATTATTTTAATACATATTTAATAATGTTTTAATGATTTGAATGTAATATTATATATTCTATATTCGGTAATTTATGTTAACATTAAATGTAATGTTTTTGGGGAATAGAATTGTAGTATGTTTGGTTTTATGGTTAAAACCCCATTTTTAAAAAATTGATCTTCATTATATTTTATGCTCATATTTAAAATTAAATTATGTCATGTATAAAAATTTAATCATATAAAATAGAATCTATTTTTTGATCATCATATTCAATATATTTTATTTTGGTGATCTGAATTTTTGTACAAAGTGAGTAGTTAAAATTTTAAATATTTTTTATCATCGTTGATTTTAGAAAGATTTTATTCGGGGGTTAAACCAAGATATAGTGGATGTATTGAAAATAAAAATCATATAATATTTATTATTTTAATATATTACATCATTATTATATCTTAGATTTAAATTCTGATCCATTTCGATATATTTTCATCTAAATGTTAATATATATCATTGTAATTGTCAATGAAATTTTATGTGTCTCCCTCCCCTCAGTTATTAAAGAGAAATATCATCTTCCATAATAAACACCATTTTAGATCTAGATATATTAAAAAAAGCTACCCCATAACCTAATTTAATCCTATGTTTCACAATAATCATTTTTTATTATCTGATGACCAATATTTCAATACTTTAGGTGTAACCAAATGACGTCTCTCAAAGAAGAGGTATAGATCATAACCTAGATCGTTAAATTTTATTTTTTATTATAATTCATCTGTTCATGTTTTATTCAAAAAAATTACAAATATCGTATAGTAGTTATAATTTAATGTTATTATTATGAAGAAAACCCATTTATCCCTTCTTCTCAATTAAATGGGTGTTAAAAGTATCGCTTATGCGTATAAGTGGACTACTAGCTCCATATAGCGATACTATTAATTTTCTACCCCCAAAATATTTTTATGGTTATTGTTAGATATTTGAGGTTTCTATATAATATTTATTTAATAACATTGACTAAATAAAGTTTAATTAATATATTAATTTCTTCTCTCATCCATCTAACAATTTAAATTCCACTTGTGTGTGTGTGTCTAGACTACAGTTTTCATATGGTGGTTTAATTCATTTTTGTATCTAATTTAAATGAATTATTATAAATATGTACATAATGAATATATATTAGATAAATATAATTACTAATATTTTGTATATGAATAAACCATGACCAAAGTGAAAGGATCATAATTGACAAACAAAAACATATATGAAAAAACAAATTAGTTAACACGTGAAATAATGATGATGATGTCATATTGTTAATGAACCAGTGAGAAGATGTTATAAGTGAACCATAAATGGTATAATACTTATTAATATGGTATTGAAATAGATTTTCCAAAAAAATTAATTTATTATATAGATTTCTATAAGGCTTATGAAGAATTACAAAATAGAGGTAAGAGTTTTAGGTTACAATTTAATTTTTTACAAGGATGGTTTAAACCTAAATATTATATGATTGAAATTATAGGATCTATATCCCAAGAATTATTTTCTATTAACCTTTATTTATTTATCAACATTACCTTATTTCTATTATTTTTACATTTTATAAGTACTCAAGAGATCTAATTAATGTTATAACGAAAACCTCGCATAGTTGCTCACTTTGGTCAGGAATATTTTCATCAATGTCTACATTTTAATTTAATAATATTGTCCAGATTTTTTTTACTATAATGTAAATATTTATTAAATTCATTTATACCAATTCCTTACGTTTTATAAATTTTTTTATAATGATTGTATTTTTTCTAATTAATGTAGTTTTAACCTTTTACTGAAAATATGAATGTAATTTTGGAATTAATGTACACTAAATGAACAAATTTCCCCACCAACGTTAGTAATTATTTCCTTGAATCTTATTTTATAATTTTCCTTGATTCTAATCAAATAAATTTCTTCCACAATTATTTAGAAACCTTGAGGTATTAAATATGTGTATTCAAAATGAAACTTTTATTTTCCTCAAGAAATGATTATGTGAACATTTAAAGGTATTTATCTTGTATTACATCCTTTAATGTATCTTATATTTCTTTGGGGACATGATATAATGTTAATAACATTATTCTTTCTTGGGATGGTTTGTTTTATCATCATCAAATGTCTTTGAACCCTATATTTATTCTAGGTGTTAAAATTTGATATAATTATATATTTTTTGTATCATCTTTTATCATAAATATAAAATTGTAAAGATTATGTGATGGGTGGTTTAGTAATAAAACATTAATGTGTGTTTACATTATAAAACAATGATGATTGGGTCTGTTATATCCCCCCAATTCATTGTGTAATGATGATAGAGTTGAGAAAATCCTAAGAGATGATGAAGTCAATAAACTCCAAAGTAATGATGGAGTTAAAAATGGATGTTAACTCTAAGGGAATGATGGAAAAGTCATTGTAAGAATTTGTATATAATGATAGAATTTGTAGTGAAATTTTGATAAACATGTCATTTTATACACTTATAGTAAGGTCAAAAACATGTTCATTATACTTACGATTGGTTATCATGCATCATGATTTATTATTTATGATTCCGAACTCTTATTTAATATGAATTATGATCGAAAACACATATTCCTTGATTCATGAGCATTGATATTTGACTAATTGAGTATTATTATTGAAATTTTTGATAATATCGTTATACCCATATGCTTTTTATATTCTCACTTATGATCATTGATTGATATCTCCAATATTTACCCTAACTCCATATGTAATCAACCCTTATTATGATTCATTTCCTTTGGTTATGAATAATGGTGTTAAGAATAATATGTATAAGGAGATTTATTGTTGTGAAACAATTAATAGGAAATGACCATGATATTTTATGTACAAGTTTCTTATGTATCTATATATCCAATGAGATTAAAAATTTATTTCTATGGTGTGGATCATAATGATATTTAATGAATATATTTATAATAATATGTATTATTTATGTATGAAAATATGTTTTCACTATAATCCCATTCTGTTTTATGGATATATAGACCTCGTTCATTTTGACATATTATTAGATGATTTTAAGCATAAATATCTATTAAATTCAAATAGATGATTATAAATTCTAATGTATTTGTAAGAGTATGTATGTAATTAAAAAAATGGGACCAAAATAAAAAACATTCTTACTCATCTACATAATTAGTTCTTAACTATATTTGAGCTCCAATACTAGAATAGGATAACCTGGTCACTACATAAGAAAAAGGGGTGAGAAAAAAAGCCATGTAAGGGAATAAATATGAAAATGAAACAAGGAAAATGAGTCATAAGGCATAACATGTTAACATAATGGGAATGTATAAGGAATTAAACTATAGTGGAATAATATATATAAAATAGCATCATATCATAATTATAACATATGAATGTGGTAATAACTTGTCTCATGATAAAAACATAAGTCACAACAAACTACCAAGAAGATATCACAAGGTTGATAGAGTCTCATAATATATTATGTTTAAACACAAATCTCACACATGATTTATATTGATAAAAAACATTACCCAATTCATTGGAGAACTATCAAATTAAACCCATCATATCATGTACATGAATTTGAGTGACACAATAAGAAACCAAACTGATGTTATAAACATAAGGGTTACACATGTAAATAAATGAGTTTCTTAATCATGTCAAAAGGCACCACCAATGGGCGTATCATAATGGTATCCGTGGAATAAGGTTTTTAAATCATTTATGGACATAAATTAATGAAAAATAATAATATATAATGAATACAAATGTACAATTGAAGTGAAAACATGAAAAATAATGGTTATATATCTTTGTAAAGGTTCCAGTTAAGAAATATTTTATAGAAAAGAAAAAAGAAAAAATAATGAGGATAAATGAATGATTATTTACATCAAACAAAAAATACTCTGAAATAAATTTTCATGATGAAATGATTGATTAGATAAAATATGGTATGCTTAATATATTTTGTGGAGTATACCTATAAAGGTGTTCAAAATTGAGAAGTTCCCTTTAATCTGGTTTTCTTATCGAGATGAACTGAGAGGGGAACCATTTATAACATATATTTATAAAAACATAAAGATGAATTGACCTAGATATATATATATTTGAAACATATATAAATAATAAAATATAGTTTTATGTGAATAATGATGATGTAAATTTGGGAAACGGGAGACAAAGTATTACACAATGGAAGCATTGGGGGTTTAGAGAGACCCTTTACCTAAGGTCAAGCTAATTAATCCAATTGACATAGAATCCAAGATATTAAAATTATATTATTCAATTAAATAATTAATAAACACTTCCACATATATTATAATTTTATTAATTTCATTTATGGTAATTTTGAGGAGTTATAAAGCCAACATTGTTCTTCCAGAAGCATTCATTTCATGGTTTTTTGGTCGATTTACATGTGTATAATTATGGATGTTATTTTAAAATACGAATACATATAAATAAGTGATATTAATGGGTAATAGTTAAATTAAATAATTTTAATTGTACCATATATCCATTTTTTCTGACATAGGGATGATTCATTCTATAAAATGTTAATGATAAATGTCTAGATCATTTGGGCGGTTTATTTTACCATCTCAAACTACATTCATTTTATTTAATTTTATGTACATATAAACATTCATGAATGTGATAACACATATAATATACACAATATTTTCATTTTTAACAACTATAAATTAATTTAAACTTACCATTAAGG
Source organism: Viscum album (assembly GCA_963277665.1). Classification (NCBI taxonomy): domain Eukaryota; kingdom Viridiplantae; phylum Streptophyta; class Magnoliopsida; order Santalales; family Viscaceae; genus Viscum; species Viscum album. The sequence continues at coordinate 1,807,877,960 of OY728152.1, read as the reverse complement.
AATTATTGGAATAAGAATACTCAATATTGATGAAGGTATTGTACCAAAATAACAATGAAAATAGTTTCTTTTTTAATTGAATTATAGGATATAAGAAAATGGTTGAATATAATATATTCCATTAAAAATATAAAATATTAGTATATACATGATACTAGATTTATTATGAAATGTTGGATGAATTATGTGAGTAAAATCTAGAAGAAGAAAATAAATTAAAAGTTGTATTTATAGATTGTTACCTCTTAAATATCACCTCCTTGAAAGACCCATTAAAGAACATAGAATTGGATTTTTTTTCTATGGCCAATTGCACTTGGACATGGATATAGTGGGTAGGAGGGTTTTTGGACTATATTTGGCAGGCTTCTTGTCTTAGAAGGTGTAAGGCGATGGGGTAGTGAGGGGTGGCATTTATATAGAGAGGAGAGGGGTGTTTTATATTAGTATATTCATTTGTTTATTATTTTTCCTAAAGAATATAAATAATATTAATTCTTGGTAATATATACAGAAAATGGTGTGTTTCTGTTCAAAAAAATGGGCTATTTCGTCATCAATGACATAAAAAATCATGAATATTTATTATAATGTTATATATTATAAATCACAATATTTCCCTTTTTTCCAAAAAGTAAAATATTTTTGAAAATTATGAAAAATAACCCCATTAAAACGTTTAGATATTTAAATTTAATAAATGTAACAAATTTTTAAAAATTAAATTTATAAATATGATAAATTTAATTTTAAAAAATTCATCATTTATTTTAAAAATATCGATTTTAATATTCTAATCTGTTTTCTAACCCTTTGAAAAATTTCATTGACCTAAAAAATTATCTTAATATTATAATAAAATAAAATATTAATATTTTCATTCATTATAGGAAAATAAATTTTATTTTAAATCATTACATTAATTATAAAACCACAAATAGACCATTTCGGTTTTAAAAAATGACCAATAGTTATTTTATCATTTTTAAATATATTTTTTACTTTTACCTTGATATAAATATATCATATTTTTATTTTATAAGATATATATAAAAATTATTTTACATATACATATGAAATGTAACTATTATAAAAGTCAAATATTTATTTCAAATGGTTATATTAGTATTCCAAGTGTTGGGTTACTATTCCAAAGGCAAGATTTATAACAGGCTTAGGAGTTCCCTACATCCTATAAATATGACTATTCTATTAATTTTTCATTCACTTATATAATTTCTCAAGTATATATATACTTTCATCTTTAAAATTAATATTGTATTGTTAACACGATGTTTTATTTCTAATGATTTTATTTGGTGTGGTCATTCTGGTGGATAGATAAGATCCAAATTATCCTATTATTGTTCTCATATTCACTATTTACTTTCATATTGTAATATTTGTAAATTAAATTAGTTTAGTTTATATTTGTTATATCATTCATAATTTTTGAACATATTTTTTTGGATTCTCTATGTGATGAATGTGATTTTTACTAAATGATATAATTATAAGAAGAGTAATTTCATTGTTAAAATTATAGGCCATTACAATCTTCCCACCGTACGAAATTTAAGCCTTGAAATTAATTTTTACAATATAATGTGAAAACATATGAAGATACTTATCCTTCGTCGCTTCCTCCATTTACCTTGTTACATCCTCATACTTATGGATTCACCAAACAACATCGACTATGTTAGTTTGCTTATTGTATAGAACATTATCTCTAAAGTCTATGATCATCACCATCTTCTCCTCATAAGAGATATCATTTTCATCCTATATTGTTCATTTTTTCAGTCCATGTGAATGGTATGGCATGTACATCCCCATGATATATACATGGAATGCATCATATACTTTATACATGTTTGATGGAAGTTCTATTCAATATGTCACAGCTCTAATATGATCAAAAATCTAAAAGGGTACAATATATAGAGGAATTAGGCTCCCTTATTCTAAAATATCATGACTCTTTTTCATGGGGATACATGTATGAATACCTTTTCTCCAACCCCAAACTATATGACCCATTAATGAGTTTTTCATAGCTCTTATATCTACTTTTGGCATTCCCGATGTGATACTGAATGGTCTTCCCATTTTCTACCATTTAATTGACCCTTATTTTTCCCAATATCTTGTGTTCACAAACATTATCCCAACATGTAGGTGTTTTAAAACTTTTTTCATAATGGGTTTCATGTGCATAGATATGGATACATGAGTAAAAACTATTGTCTATAATAGATTTCGACTAGAGGAAGATGTTAGTATTATTTCTTTTGAAGTATATTCAGCCTTCTCCCAATATTTATTCAGCTGTCTAAAAAATATTCTTAGACTTGACATCGATTTTAGGGTTTTAGGTCTTATTAATGTTCATGTCAATACTTAGTGAATATTGGAGACTTTTCCAAAACATTGAGGTAAATCTCGTATTTATATAGAATATAATCAATAATACTGCTCCATATAGAATCATAAAATATATGATATATAACAATGAAATTTTATCATGTTAGTAGTCCTGTCAATTTGAAATTAAGTGGGAATTCATTTTATGTTGATCCAAAACAACACTTAAAGAATTATTTCTTTTGGTTGCCTTTGGAAGTCCATTGAAAAATTCCATGGTGAGGTTTTACCATATTTAAATTTTTGTGGGTAACTGTTTTATTATCCCCTTATAAATTCTCTATTCATCCTTCACATGATGATAAACCCCTTAATTTGATCTATATTCAGGGATCTCCAAAATTATATTGTCCCACAAATAGTTATTTAGGATATCTCAATACAAATTTGTGCTCACTAGGTCGATGGAGAAGTTTGATGTAGTTGAATCATCAGAAATATCTATATTTACCTCAAGATCTGATGATACACATAGTCATGACCCATAAATTACAAATCCTCCTAATAAATGTGTAATTAGGGGGATTTCCCATTTCTTAGATCTTACTCCTTCTTCAAAATATTCAAATCTTCTCTTTGATAATCATTTATCTTATTTAAAAGGGATTATTGGGAAATCATTTGAGAATGAACTGATTATGTTCCATTATATTTTATTCCCATGTCTATATTTTGTAAAACTAAGATGATTGTATCATTATTAATTCTGATCATTGATAAAGATATATGATCCTCTATACATAGAGAATTTTTTACATTATTTTCTTTACTTGGATGGTCGTGGATTGAGCAGTCATAATCTTGGTTGATATCTAACTAAAATAATTGGAACATATTAAGGGTCATTTTATGTGAATATATATTTTAGGTTATTGTAATTAGTATAAATATCACACTTCTCCCAATAAAGATAATGTCTCCATATATTAAATGTAAATATCATAGTCTCCTACTATATATGTTGCATTAGATTGTTTTTTCACATGAAATGTATTCTGTCTTTATTTTTAGAGTATTAATTTTGTCATTTTTTATCAGTATACTTCTTATTAATTCATTCACACATTATTAGATACAATAAAGAGTTTCCAACTTTTGGATAGCATTATATCTCATGGAGTGATAAGCCTCTTTCTAAACTATTTGAAGTAGTCTTTACATTCAATTGTGAATCAAATACGCCCTTCTCATTCATCTTAGTTAGTGGGTTTGATAAATATTATAATTTCCTCAAAAAAATTTGGTAATACTCTGCTAGACCAAAGAATATAAAAAAATATAAATTAGTGATATTGTCTTGGGACACTCTTCAATTGCCTTTTCCATATAAGGTTATAAGGTATCCCTTTTATGGTGATAACATTCCCCAATATTGACACTTCCTCCATTAAGAAATCAAATTTACAATACAATTCATATTGTTTCTCCATTCTTGTAGTATTTATCAAAGATTTAAAATACTCTTAAATCTCCTCCATTATGTTAGAGTATATCATAAATTAATCTATATATAATACCACCAATGTTTGAGAAAATATCTTTATAATCTATTCAATAATCCCATATACATGGTTGAAACATTAGTGGGTCCAAATGGAATCAGTATTAAATCGTAGTGTCTATACATTGTTCAAAAGTTTTCCTTTGGAATAACTTCATTCTTAACCATTAATTGGTGATATCTAGTCTAAAGGCCCACTATAGAGAAATTATTATCCCCACATACATGATAAAATAAATAATCTATCTATGGAAGGGGATAATTGTTCTTTATCATGTTTTTTAGCTTCCAATCAATGCGGAGGTGCACTAGAACAATCCATATTTCTAAAGAAGGGGATAGGCACACCCCATGATCTTGTACTCATACATATAATAATCTTCTACAGCTTCTATTATAACTTCATCTTTAGTTATTCCAACTCAATGGTGGAAATAATTTAAGGAATCATCATTATGAGAAGATATCCATGTATAAGATCAATTTTTAAATCAACATCTCAGTTATGAGGATGACCCATAAATTATCCATGGAACACATCACTTTCGTCCCTCACAATATGAATATCTTTAGGAGAAATCATTTCCTTTTTATCAATAATTTGAGAAACATATGATTTCTCATAAGGCAATAGTATCGATTCTTCAGAATGATATTCCAAATGATATTCATCCTCTTATAAAAATTTGTACATATCCAGAGGATCCCTTGGGATGTGTAGAGTGATATATAATTCCAAAATTTTAATGTTTTATTTATATAAAGATGGAAAACACATAAAAAATATTTCATTAAACTCTTCCAAATGATGTATGATGGGATTTTATATTAGGTTTAGTCGAAATTATTAAATGGGGAGGAGTCATATAATTTTGAAGAAATAATTTCCTTGTTTTCTATTATCATGGATAACTCAACCTACATATTTTTCGTTGGGTTTTGAATAGTTCTACTAGACATGAAAGCTAAGAAATAATTAATATAACTGTTATAAAAATTTATGGATTCTATTCTTGAAAAAATATCTTGCATACATGTCACCAATTTATTATTTGGACCACCTTTGTATTCATTATATAATATTCCCTCCCATGAAACCAGTAAGGTTGGTTTAGTTGAATGTCTCTTATAAACCCTACGGAATTGGCTCACATAATATTAGTGTTCCATTTAGTTGAAACAGTATTCCAGATGATGATTATTGATCTGAACCATCCATTATTATTTATATTTGGTGGGATTATTTATATCCCCTAGGTTATTGTTAGCTTTATTCCACACTTTTTGACATTTTAAGCATCTCATGGATCCCTATATATTGATTATGATATACTTTATCCCACAATTTTTTCTTTTGGGATTTTGGGTTTTATTTCTTCCATGGGATTAATCTATTGATCCCCCTGAGATACAATCTATTTTTCTCCTTTTAACATTATTCTCATGAGATTTATAACAATATCTAATCATTATCTCATCTTTAAGGTCATAATGGAAAATATCCTCATAGCCTTCAAAGTCTTGAATCACCAAGTATTTTGGTAGAATTTTATTTAATAAACCAAATAAGTGATCCAAATTTCATTCAGTATTTATGAAAAGGAGGTAAGAATATCATTGAATCCTTGTGATTTTTTCCTCACACACTATGTATAATAGTCATTCTTTTACTTTAGTCAGAGGAACTCCGTCTTCATCATTAAATATATAGTTAATGTAAAATATTTATTGAAAAATATTTTCTTCTATCCTCCCCATTCTATGGAATCAATTTCCCCTTTATTCATCATGTTCATAATCATTTTCCACCACTGATCAGCATCCCCATCAAACTGATATACCACAAGAATGTACTTATTTTCTTATGAGAATATTAGGATATAGAATATCATCTCAATTGAGGTGATACATTATTATGTGTTAATGGGATTATAATATCAAATAAGTATGTGGATTTATTTTCACATAAGGTATTTAACCGCAAACATATTTTTCTTAGGTGAAAGTGGGTGTTTAATGAGATTAATGTTATTATTTATAAAATGATCATTTTGATCTTATACTACGATGAAGATGTGATATCACATCCCCCTCATGTTTGGCATCTCATTATGTTAATCATTACATTGACTATCACATTGGTTGTTAGTATAGGTTCTCTTATTTACCTCCAATGACTAAAAAAAATTAGTTGTTTGAGTACTTAGCCCATAATTATTTAAAAATAAAACAATGAACCTAGAATTAATTACATATAAATAAAATGTATATCCGAAATTATGATTTCCTAGGTTTAAATATTGGATATCCATGGGGATATTAATATCCTAAGGGTTATTTTTAACATTTTATAGTCTAAATCGCCAAAAAACTATACCATCATCTAATACCATATTTATAAACCCTATCAATTTTAATATATTATAACATTTTTTAAGCATAAATATCCATTAAATAAAATCTATGTATTGAATATTCTTGTGTATTTGTTTGAATAGGTACATAATTAGAAAACATTAAACTAGAATAAAATTACTTTTTATTACGTAAATAATTACACTCTAACTCCCTTTGAGATCCAATAATAGCATATGATATCCCTTGTAATACACATTAAAAATGGGAAATCGTGAAATACTAATATGGAAAAACATCAAAATGAAACAAGACACGTGAGTCCGAAAGAATAATGAGATAATATAAAAAATGAATATTGAATAATCATATAGAGGAATAACATATAGAACATGGAATCATATGATCAATGAAATATACCAATGTGGAAGAAAAATATATCATGGAATAAACATGAGTGAAGGATAACTGCTAAGAAAATATCACATGGTGACATAGTCCCATAATTGTTTTGTTTTACTTCCCAATCCCATACATAAAATATCACCAGAAAAAACATTACCCAATGATTTGTAGAACTATCTGGTCACATCCATCATAAAATGTACATAAAAATGCATTCCACAAGAATAATTCAATTGTATGTAATAAAAATAAGGTATAACTATAGAGAAAATGGGTTTTTTTAATCATCTCATAAGGCATACCCAAAGGGTGTATCATATTTTTATCTATGAAATAAGAGATTTAAATAATTCAAGTACAATAATAATGTAAAAAAATAATAATAGTTCATCAATAAAAAGGTACAAATAAAGTCCAATCATGAGAAATAGTGGTTAATTAACTTTATATTTGTGCCATATAGTGTAGTTTTTTGAAATAAATAAATATTTTATATTAAGGATAAAGGAATAATAATGTCCCTAAACATAGAAATGAATAGAAACTATTATTCATGATTAAATAAATTATTATATAATAATATTGTGTGAATAAAACATTTTATGGAATTTATATGTAATGGTCTATGAAATTGAGAAGTTTCCCTTAATTGGTTTTTCTTATGGAGAGGAATTGAGAAAGTAAAATTTTAAAACATGTATTTTTTCATCAAATAAAGATGAATTGATATATATATATATATATATATATATTTGTATTTATATATGTGTGTGTGTTTGGGTGGGTGGAATATATATATATATATATATAGGATAGGTATAAAATAAGTATGAAGAGATAAATTAATGCAATGGGAGATAAAGAGTTACCTGAAGGAAATGTCGAGGCTTGGAGAGATCTCTTACCTTATATATGAATTTATCCCAACCGTGAACATAGTATCCCATATAATCAAATTATATTGATTAATTACATAATCTATAACTTTAAAGACCTGTAAATTTCATGGGAATTTTTTTTCTTAAATTCTTTGGAATTTTACGAGTACGCAGTTTCTAACGGCACCTGATTCTGAGGCCCAGTGTTCCCGGAATCACTTTCCGAAGTTTAGCTCGGGTACGTTTAGTGAACGAATGATCAGGTTTTTCTATCTTTTGAACTGGTGCTCAGAATCAAAATCTGAGGGCCCTGATGAAACTGAAGCGGCGGTAATTGCTTAAGAGGACATTTCTCGAAGGTGAGTTTGCTTAGGAGGAGTTGCTAAAAATTGAAGATTAAATGTGAAGTAAATAAAATTGTGTACAATTTTATTTCTTTTTATAAGTAGTTATATCCTAGGTGTGGGAGTTGGGGTGGGACCCACTAGTTGCTAACTACCCTTGAGAGGATAAAGGTGAGGTGGGTCCCACAAGAGCCCTAACTCTTCACTTTCCTTTAACTCCTCTAACCCCCCTCTTAAAGTTGGTAACTCTTCCTAACATGTTAAACCCCTCCTTTAAGTGGGTGACTATTCCTCTCCCCACTCTCTCAAATTTTAATGCTATCCAACTCACACTTAATTAATAATTTAAAATAAGTGTTTGTTTTTCAAAATTTGAAAAGCTTGGCTTTAGTAAATAAAATAAGTAAGGGCCTTATTTTATTTTTGTTTGGCATTTGTGGTGTTAAGAGAAAGGAGAAGGATGTTTCTTTATCGAAGAACACCAATCCTCCTGTGAAGAACGACTACGTGACCCCAGCTTCTCCATCCCCTTCCTTCTCCACGACAAGGGCGGAGACACCGACGTGGGAGTTCTCCAACGATGCACAATCGTCTTCTTCTCTCCATGATAAAATAGAGGATGATGTTTCCTCAAGTGCGCAACGTCGACAATGGAAACGACGCCATATTTTCGGTGCTTGACAACTGTGAATTACTTTTCAAGGTAGGGGTCATCTTCATTCGTGTTTAATTTAATCTTCTTCATTGATTATTTTGTCCGAATGTTACCAACGTAATGGGAGGAGATCGGACCACACAAACACGACTGATTTCTCCTCCCTGTTTCCTTGTTGATTTACGTTGACGATCAAAGTGAAGGCGGAGCGGTGTCGTTGCACCGCGCGGGGACGAAGAGAATCGCGGCTAGAGTGGGTCACGTCGGTGGTGCGTGGCACCGTCGCGCCACACAGGTGAATCCGAAGGAACCGCGGCCGGAGCGGGCCACGATGGTGGTGCGCGACGCCGTCACACTGCACCAGAGAACCCGAGGCAGGCCACGGCCGGGGCAGGCCGCAGTGGAGGGGCGCGCCGCCATCGCGCCATGCCGGTCAAAGAAGAGTCGTGGCCTTAGGCCGCGGTGGTTTAGCAGGGGGCGGCCGGCCAAGCCGGCAGCCGGCGCTCCAGAAGGCGGGACCCCCACGGGTCTCGCGGAAGCACAAACCGGCCAGCCGTTAAGGCCTGCAGTTTCCAGAGAAACCAGGGGGCGTAACCCCCAGTACAGCCTAGGGCGGACCCCACCATGGGGGCCGTTATTTTCAAAAACAAAGGGCCCCCCTATCTCACTTTGTGGCCGGCTTCCGAGCCGGGCCGCAGGCCGCACGGGTCGGGCCGCCCGCGCCGGGCCGGACCACTCGCACCGGGCCGGGCCGCCAGCACTGGGCCGGTCCGCGCCCAATCAGGCCGGACCCGGACCCGGGTCGAGTCACCCTATTCAGGCTGACCAAGGGGGTATTGGGCTGGGTCGGACTGGGCCCAAACCCCCTATTTTCAGATAGATTCGTTCAAATGTCCATATCATGGGCCATGGACCTCTGATCGATGCACCGCCAGTTTCATTTGGATCCTTTATCGAGATGGTCGTTTTGGTATATTACACTCAAGCTTTATGTAATGTTTGTGTATAGACGGGTTGGTTTGAAACCGAAACCAACTGGGCCCTCGAAGCGAAAATAGTTATAACTTGAGTTTCGGACGTCCGATTGACGTACCGTTGACTTTGTTGGTTTCCTCTTAGTGAGACGGTTATTTTTGATTACTCCACTTGAGGTTTGGATGCATATGGATTATGGTCAGGTTGGTTTTAGCTTAAAAACCAAGCAGCCCCTGGAACGGAAAAGCCAATATCTCTCAGACCAGGCATTCGATTGACGTGCCTTCTGTTGCGTTGAGTTCTTATTGACAAGAAGGAAAATTGTGATACATCAACTCTAGAATTCGTGACAGTTGATGTATTGACCCCTTGGCTCGTGGAGCGGATCCTCCTGGAATCGAGTGTGCTGTATGCGGGAACCCTAGAGCTGGCTGCGACTGCGACGACAATGGACACTATACATGGATCCTATGTGGGTTCGATAGCGAGGACGACTGTGCTTGGATCCTCCATGGGTTCGGCAGTGATGATGACTGTACTTGGATCCTACGTGGGTTCGACAGCGACGGTTACTATACTTGTATCCTACATGGGTTCGGCAGCGACGACTTTTGTACTTGGATCCTACCTGGGTTTGGCAGAGGAGATGATTCAGAGGCTACATTTAATCATCTCCACCCCTCTTCGTGAATTTTATACCTGTGTGAGCTGAGTCTTGACTTACAATAATTATCGTTGATACGATTGACATGCTTTCCTGTATGGATTGGGTTGTGCTTTCATGTGTGGATTGGGTTGTACATTCATGTGTGGACTGGGTTGAACTTGGGCTCGGAAGTTGGATTTGTACTGGAATTGTTGACTTAGGGATATGTATGGGCATATAACTAAGTAGTGTTGGCTGATACTTCGTATACGTACCTTTCCTTTGTGTTTTATCCTTTTTGGATTCTGGGAGGCCTTCGGGGGTCTTGGGGTCCCTACTGAGTATCGTATACTCACCCCTACATGGGCTATGCCCACACTACGTTGTGTTGGTTGCAGATGACGGACAGAGCAGATCTTGGTTAAGGCCTAAGGAGAGGGACGGTATACGTTGGTGGACTAACAAGCGGGATGTACATGGAGTGGACGACTAGACTCGAGGAGCCAATGAGACCATCTGTACTCACCCTTCAGGTGGGAGTTTCGGAGAACGTCTTGGTGGTTGCGCTTTACTTTTCAGTTATTGTACTTCCTTTTCTCAGTTGTACTGTACTTTCAGTTGTGTTTGTATACTGGACCATTTACTTTCCATCACTTACTTTTGTACTCGGTTTACGTAGTGTTTACTTTAGCTTCTGTACTCTGTGGTGTTTGTTTTCTTATATAAAGGCAATGTTTTCCCTTTTATCGGGATTTACGCCTTTATTGCTAGTCGCCTGCTCCTAGCCTATGGAAGTCGGGCTTGGGGTAGTCACGACATGGGCCCCGAGGACGGGTCAAGAAAAATTGGTATCAGAGGAGTCGGTTCTACTGCATAATTCAAGAATATGATGATTTCTCTATAATGAAAAAAAAAATTAGAGTATTGAGTGTGGATATTAGTCCAGGGAGTCCAGTGTTGGTGCAGCGGCTGACGTATCCATACACTAGGACCCTGACTTCTGATTTCCGACTCAGTGCCCGAAAACATTGATTGCATGTGTATTTCAAAAGTTTTCTTTGTGATTACTTTGTGTCATCTCACCAGGTATACTATACTAAACGTGGCACACCTATTTCTTTTCAGGATAGCCCCACAACGGCAGCCAGCTAGGGTTCCCAGTTATGTCTGAGATGGAAGCCCACTGAGCGACGAGGCCTCGGAGCATGGCCCTATTACAGCGGAGGAGACGACGATACCACTACCCACCGAGCCACCAATGCCACCAGCCCCAACAGATGAGAGTGCACGTCGCCTGAGTACACTGCACGAGTTTTAGTGTCAGAGACCGCCCAGGTTCCATAGGGAGACGGACCCTCAGGCAACCAAGGACTAGCTGGAGGCTATTTTATAAGTCTTCATATTAGTAGGGACACCAGCTGACCTCATGGTGATATTTGCGGAGAGTCTCCTGCACGCAGCAGCTGGTAGATGGTGGATCCTGATGCTCCAGGTGAACGACGAGGCATTTCTTCTTTGGACGGACTTCTAGAGCCTCTTCCACTCGGAGTTCCTTCCATCCACCCTCCGTGCAGTGCGCATTCAGGAGTAACTACAGCTACGGCAGGGCAATATGACAGAAGCCCAGTACTCGATGAGATTTACTGACCTCTCGTGCTACTCCATGGACATGGTACGAGACCCATTCATCGATGATCTCCCTCAGCATTCCAACGCAGGCTGGATTACTGGAGAGATCCCTTCTTGTGGAGAGCTTTCTTGCTGAGCCTACACCAGCAGCGAGACCTACCATAGGGCGACAGGTAGCGGAGTCTTCGGCAGCTAGTAGTTTACTAATTTCATAGAGTTCCAAGAAGAAAAGACCATTAGGTGGGCGACATCAGGATACTGGTTCGGAGGTGCGGGACACACACGGCTGAGCCAGTCATACGAGAGGAAGACAGTGCTATGCATGTGGCGGGCAGGGCCACATGGCTCGTGACTACCCATCCCGCCATTCAGAGAAGCAGCAGATGGTTGATGGACAACATAGGTAGAGGCAGAGGTTCAACTGTGGCGGTCCGTAGGGAGCAAGAAAATGAGGTTGAGGAGCTGGTCGAGCAGCAGGTGGTGGATGATGCTTCGGGGCTCTATCACCACCACCACCAGGAGGTCCACCCCGACCATAGGGAGCTGGCGGGCAGAGGCTGGCTCAGCTTCAGGTAGTGGAGGCCTACATCCACGATGCACCTGAGATGATTCGAGGTAATATTTGTGTCTACTCCACCCTGCTGCAGTACTAATAGACACAGGAGCGAGTCATTCTTTCATTCGTGTTTCCCTTGTTCGGAGCTCAGATATTCCGATGGGGTCGTTGGCTCGATCCTTACAGCTAGAGACTCATATGGGATCAGACTCGACGATTACGCACTAGTGATAGCAGTGTGAGATTACTCTAGGAGGCGAGAGATTCAGCTGGGATCTTCTTGTAGCGGCGTCGTGGCCTTACGATGTCATATTGGGCATGGATTGGTTATCTGCGGTCCATGCTCAGATCGACTGTATTAGGCGCTAGCTGTGGTGTGTCTGCACCGATGGGAGTAGGTTCACCTTCACCGGCGAGAGGGGAGACTTTGTATCACAAGATGGACTCACATAGAGGAGAGGAAACCCGATCACCCATGAGTTTTCTAGTCTCATCCAAGGAGTTGTTGATGTGCGGAGTCTGAGTTTTCCTGTTGTGGTGGATCAGTATGCAAACGTTTTCCCTGACAACGTTCCGGGACTACCTCCTTTCAGAGAGGTAGACTTCAATATTTGCCTGTACCCCGAGACAACCCCGATATCTACTCCAGCATATCGGATGGCTCCCACTGAGCTTCGAGAGCTATGGGTACAGCTGGAGGAATTTCTGGGAAAGGGATTCATTCTACCCAGTGTTTCACCCTGGGCTTCCCCGATTTTGTTTGCCAGGAAGGCGGACAGGAGCCTTCGACTGTGTGTCGACTAGCGCCGCCTGAATCAGGTGACTGTGAAGAACAAGTATCCACATCTGAGGATTGACGACCTCTTCGATCAGCTCAAGGTATCACGATGGTTCTCGAAGATATACCTGAGGTCAGGCTATCATCAGCTCAGAGTTTGAGATGAGGATGTGGAGAAGACAGCCTTCAGGTGTCGGTATTTCCACTATGAGTTCTTGGTTATGCCTTTCGGAATAACCAATGCTCTAACAGTGTTCATGAGTCTCATGTATAGGATCTTCCAGCCTTACCTCGATCGATTTGTCGTAGTCTTCATCAACGACATATTGATTTACTCGACTACTGAGGAGGAGCACGCCTACCACTTGCGGGTTGTACTGGATGCACTCCGAGAGCACCAGCTTTATGGTAAGCTCTCTAAGTGTTAGTTTTGGATTAGAGAGGTCCACTTCTTGGGGCACGTCATCTCAGAGGCGATATTTGCGGTGGAACCTGCAATGATCGAGGCCATGCTATATTGGGAGCCACCTAGGAGCGTGACAGAGGTGCTGAGTTTCCTCGGTCTGGCTGGGTACTATCAGAAATTTTTCCCAGACTTCTATAGAGTTGCAGCACCACTTTCAGCTTTGACAAAGAAGGGGAAACCCTTCTTGTGGTCAGATAGATGTCAGCAGAGCTTCCAGGAGCTGAGACATAGATTGACTAGTGCACTCATCTTGAGGCAACCGGAGGAGGGAGTAGGGTACGTGGTTTACAGTGATGCATCAAGGACCAGATACGGGTGGGTCTTGATGTAGGAGCGGGCAGTGATCTCCTATGGATCATGACAGTTGATGCAGCATGAGCAGAAATATGCTACCCATGACCTGGAGTTCGTTGTAGTAGTCTTCTCCTTAAATATGTGGTGGCACTATCTAATGTGCGAGTGCTTTACTGTCTACTCTGACCACCAGAGTCTCAGGTACATCTTCTCGTAGAAGTACCTGAACCTGAGACAGTGGTGATGGCTCGAGTTCCTCCAGGACTATGACTTTGAGATAGTCTATACTTCTTGGAAGGGGAACGTAGTAGCTGATGCTCTCAGCAGGTGGTTGGGCATCCAGCTACTTGGAGAGGTGACGGAGCAGCTAGCCACGTTGCAGATATCCTTATGGATAGAGATGGGGAAGCCTTTATATAGTCACTCACAGTCACTCCACCATTACTTCAATGGGTCAGATAGGCAAAACATGGGGATGTTGACTGTGAGATGCGATGTGCACAGATATCCACAAGATATGCACCTGATGGATTTTCTGTAGGAGGAGAGCACTTCATTCTTTTTAGAAGACGTACCATGGTACCAGTTGCATTATAGGAGGAGTTTCTGAGAGAGTTTCACATTTCCCCTTTGGGAGTACATCTAGGAGTAGAGAAGATGTACCAGGATCTCAGACGACTGCACTGGGGGCCAGGTATGAAGAAGGATGTGGCAGAGTTCGTTTCACAATGCCTCACTAGCCAGCAGGTGAAGGCGGAACACCGGCTACCAGCAGGCTTGGTACAGCCCTTGGAGGTCCCGGAGTGGATGTGGGATGAGATATCTATTGATTTTGTGAGAGGGATTCCACGTACTTCCAGAGGACATGACTTCATTTAGGTGATTGTTGACCGACTCACCAATTCATCCCACTCTTACCTATCAGAGAGTAGGGATCAGTGGAGAACTTGGGATGCCTCTACGTTCAGGAGAGTGTATGGCTTCATGGTGTACCATCATCTATCGTCTCTGATAAATATTCTCTCTTTACTTCCCGGCTTTGGAAGGGGTTGCAGGAGGAATTTGGGATGCAGCTACACCTGAGCACCGCCTTTCACCCTCATACGGATGGCCAGATGGAGAGGACCATTCAGACTCTCGAGGACATGCACTCTGCATGTGTCCTCGACTTTGGTCACAGCTGGGAGTATCATCTACCCTTGGTGGAGTTTTCTTACAACTACAGCTACCACTCCACCATCGGGATGGCACTATACGAGGCATTGTACGGCCGACCTTGCAGATCACCTCTGTGCTAGATAGACCCTGGGGAGTCAGCACTTGTAGGACCAGAGAAATTCCAGGCCACGACGGAGAAGATACGGATCATCCAGGAGCGGATGAGGAATGCTCAGAGCCGATAGAAGTCTTATGCTGATAGGATGAGGAGACCACTAGAGTTCGAGGATGGAGGCAATGTTTTCTTATGGGTCTCACCTCGACATGGATTACAGAGATTTGGAAGGGGTGGCAATTTATCTCTGCACTTCATCGGACCATTCCAGGTTCTCAACAGGATAAGTGAGGTGG
Source organism: Viscum album (assembly GCA_963277665.1). Classification (NCBI taxonomy): domain Eukaryota; kingdom Viridiplantae; phylum Streptophyta; class Magnoliopsida; order Santalales; family Viscaceae; genus Viscum; species Viscum album. Next base: position 1,807,862,482 of record OY728152.1, on the reverse strand, counting down.
CTTATCGCCTAGCTCTTCAACCTCACTTGCACCAGGTGCACGAGGTCTTCCATGTTTCTCAGCTGAGGAGACACGTGCACGACCCGATGCATATCACTGATCACGGAGAGCTGGACATCGATGACGGGACGACTTTTGTGGAGGTCCCAGTGGAGATCAAGGATCGACATGAGCGGGTCCTACGTGGACGGTCGATTCCTCTAGTGTGTATCATGTGCAATATCGGGAACCTCCAGGGGTGCACATCAGAGCGGGAGTCTCAGATGCGTGCTCAGTACCCTCATTTGTTCCCCTATATTGTGATATAAATTTACAGGGACATAAAGTAATGAGGTGGGAGTAATATAAAGACACATAAATTTTAAGGGATTTTTTATTTCTTAAATTTTCTTGGATTTTACGAGTACACAGTTTCTGACGGGACCTGATTCTGAGGCCTGGTGTGCCCGGAATCAATTTCCGAAGCTTAGCTCGGGTACATTCAGTTAACGAATGAGCGAGTTTTTCTATCTTTTGAACCGGTGCTCAGAATCGAAATCTGAGGGCACCGATGAAACCACACCGACGGTAATTGCTTAAATGGACCTTTCCCGAAGGTGTGTTTTCTCCGGAGGAGTTTTTAAAAATTGAATATTAAATGTGAAGTAAATAAAATTTTGTACAATTTTATTTCTTTTTCTAAGTAGTTAAATCCTAGGTGTGGGAGTTGGGGTGGGACCCACTAGTTACTAACTACCCTTGAGAGGATAAAGGTGAGGTGGGGAACACACGATCCCTAACTCTTCACATTCCTTTAACTCCTCTAACCCCTTCTTAATGTTGGTAACTCTTCTTCACATGTTAAACCCCTCCTTTGATTGGGTGACTATTACTTTCCCCACTCTGTCAAATTTTAATGCTAGCCAACTCACACTTAATTAATAATTTGAATTAAGTGTTTGTTTTTCAAAATTTGAAGTGCTTGGCTTTCGTAAATAAAATAAGGAAGGGCCTTATTTTATTTTATTTTGGCTTTTGTGGTGTTAAGAGAAAGGAGAATGAGGTTTCTTTATCGAAAAACATCAATCCTCATGTGAAGAACGAATAAGAGACCCTGGATTCTTCATACCATTCTTTCTCTGCGACAAGGGAGGATACACTGACGCGGGAGTTCTCCAATGACGCGCAATCTTCTTCTTTTTTCCATGATAAAAGAGAAGACGATGTTTCCTCATGTGCACACCATCGACGATGGAAACGATGCCATATTTTGTGGCGCTGGACAACCACAAATTTCATTGATTGGTAGGGGTTATCTTAGTTTGTGTTTCATTTAATATTCTTCGTTGATAATTTTGGCCCAATGTTACCAACGTAACAGGAGGAGATCAGACCGCACAAACATGACCGGTTTCTCCTCCCTATTTCCTTGTTGATTTACGTTGACGATCGAAGAGAAGGTGGCGTGGTGTCATTGCACAACATGGGGACGAAGAGAGAGGTGGACGGAGTGGGCCGCGGTGGTGATGCACGGCGCCGCCGTGCTGCACCGGTGATGCCAAAGAAACCATGGCCGAAGCGGGCCACGGTGGTGGTGCGCGACGCCGTCGCGCCGCGCCAGAGAACCCATTGGAGGCCACGGCTGGGGCGGGACATGGTGGAGGGGCGCGGCGCTATCGAGCTGTGCCGGTTGGGGAAGATCCGTGACCATAGTCCATGGCAATTCAGCAGGGAGCGGCCGGCCAAGCCGACCGCCGACGCTCCAGTAGGCTGGACCCCCGCGGGTCTCGCGGAAGCACAAACCGGCCGACCATTAAGGCCGGCAGTTTCCGGAGAAACCGTGGGGTGTAACCCCCGATACATCCTAGTGCACACCCCACCAGGGGGGGGCCATAGTTTTCAAAAACAAAGGGCCCCCCCTTCGCACCCCGCGGCCGGATTCTGAGCCGGGCCGCCGGCCACACGGGTCGGGCCGCCCACGCCGGGGTGGACCGCCTGCGTCGGGCCGTGCCGCCCACGTCGGGCCGGGCCGCGCCGGCTGGGCTGGGCTGTGCTGGGTGGTCCAAGCCATGCCAGTCGGGCCTCTCCCAATCGGGCCGGACCCGGACCCGGGTGCGGTCGACCCGGTTCGGGCCAACCCAGGGGGTATTAGGTCGGGTCGGACCGGGCCCAAACCCCCTATTTTCGGACAGATTCATTCAAACGCCCATATCTTGGGATACAGACTGTCGATCGACGCACCACCAGTTGAGTTGGGATCCTTGGATCGAGACGGTCATTTTTATATATTACACTCAAGCTTTCATTAAATTTTGGGTACGACCGAGTTGGTTCGAACCTAAAAACAATCGGGCCCTCGGAGCGGAAACTGTTATAACTTGAGTTCTGGACGTCCGATTGACGTATCATTGACTTTGTTGGTTTCCTGTTAGTGAGACTGTACCTTTGGCTTACTCCACTCGAGGTTTGGACGCAGTTGGAGTACGGTCGGGTTGGTTTTAGCTTAAAAACCAACCGGGCCCCTAGAATGGAAAATCCAATATCTCTCAGGCCGGGCGTCCGATTGACGTGTCGTCTGTTGCGTTGAGTTCATATTGAGGAGACGGAACTTTGTGAGACATCAACTTTGGGCTTCGTGACAGTTGATGTATCGACCCCTTGGCTCGTGGAGCGGATCCTCCCAGAATCGAGCATGCTGTATGTAGGAACCCTAGAGCTGGCTGCGACTGCGACGACGATGGCAACTGTACTTGGATCCTACGTGGTTTCGGAAGTGAGGATGACTCAACTTGGATCCTCCATGGGTTCGAGAGCGATGACGACTGTACTTGGATCCTACGTGGGTTCGACAGAGATGGTTACTGTACTTGGATCCTATGTGGTTTTGGAAGCAACGACTTCTGTACTTGGACCCTACGTGGGTTCGGCAGAGGAGATGATTCAGAGGCTACATCTAATCATCACCACACCTCTTTCATGAGTAGTATACCTATGTCGGCTGAGTCTTGACTTACAATCATTATCTTTGATATGATTGACATTCTTTCCTGTGTGGATTGGGTTGTGCATTTCTGTGTGGATTGGGTTGTACTTTCCTGTGTGGACTGGGTGGAACTTGGGATCAGAAGTTGGAGTCGTGCTTGAATTGATGACTTAGGTATATGTATGGGCATATACCTAAGTAGAGTTGGTTGATACTTCTTATATGTACCATTCCTTTGTGGTTTATTCTTTGTGGTTTCTAGGAGGCCTTCAGGGGTCTCGGGGTCCCTACTGAGTATCGTATACTAACCCCTGCACGGGCTATGCCCGCACTACGTTGTGTTGGTTGCAGACGACGGACAGCGATGATCATGGTTGAGGCCTGAGGAGTGGGATGGTATATGGTGGTGGACTATCAGGTGGGACATACATGGAGTGGACAACAGGACTTGAGGAGCCGATGAGACCATCTGTACTCACCGTTCAGGTGGGAGTTCCGGAGGACATCTTGGTTTTTGCTACTTTACTTTTCAGCTATTGTACTTCCTTTTCTCAGTTGTATTGTACTTTCAGTTGGTTTTGTATACTGGCCCATTTACATTCCATCACTTACTTTTGTACTCATTTTACATAGTGTTTACTTCAGCTTCTGTACTCTATGGTGTTTGTTTTCTTCTAAAAAGGCAATGCCTTCCCTTTTATCGGGATTTACGCCTTTGGTGCTAGTCGCCAGCCCTTGGCCTATGGAAGACGGGCTTCGGGTAATCAAAAAATGGGCCCCGGGGATGGGTTATGACAATAACCACTTCAATATATGTTATATATTTATTATGTTAATTTTTGGAAATTTTGATGAGTCATATAGTTCAATTTCATTGTTTTGGATGTGTGTGTTTCATGGTCTGTTGACTTCTGTTTAATTGTTCATGTTCTTATAAAATGGTAATACATTAATATAAGTGAATTGAAATGGTATTTATAAACACTAATAAGATTAAATGGTCCCATAGTTTTTTCCAATATGTGGGTTTTTCATTTAATATTACATTAATGATAAATCTTTAGATTAATTTGGATGTGTTTCTGACCGTCTCTAACTAGTTTAATTTTCATTATTGTTATAGAAATATGAACATTAATGAATGTGAAATGACATATAATTTATATTTTATTTAATTTATAAAATTATATTTTATATATAAACCAATCATTATGGTATAATGAGAGAATGAAATCTCAATGCCCACAGATGCGATTAACTGACATAGCATGGAAAATGGGTTCATTTTTATTTAAATAAGATTAGATGATAAAATAGGTGGATAAAATATATTTAATTAGAAATAAAAAACCTTAGTATATATATGATACAAGATTAATTATGATATTTTTTATTAATTGGTTTATTATATGGTAGAAGAATAAAATAAATTAAAATTGGTAATTTGAAAATGTAACCTCTTGAGTATCAAATCCTGGAAATACATCTTAATGAACATGGAAGTACTATTTTTGTGATACCAAAAGCTATTTAATGTGTTTATAGTGTGAATCAGAGGTTTTGTAAGAGATTTTAAAGGATTCAAGTCTATGATGTTGTGAGGAGAAGGAGTGGTGGGGTGTATTTATAAGTGGATTATACATGTGTTTTTATTATTATATTCAGTAGTTTGTTATTGTGGATCAAGATAATAAATAGTATTAATTTTTATGACTATATAACAACAAAAATATCATTTTATTTCACACTAATTCTTTCATACATCGTCAAGGTCTCAAAAATAAATTTATTTGGCATAAAATATTAAATAGTGTAAAATACTTTATATCACTTTTTAAATAAAATTCCACTATTTTAGAAAAATACAAAAAAAATACACCAATACATTTTTTGATGTGTATATTTAAAAAATATGTTTTTTCAATGACAATAATTTTCTAAATATTAAAATTAATTTTTTTTAAAAAGTCTTCAATTATTCTAAAATTACAAATTTTAATATTTTAATCGATTTTATGACACTATAAAAAATTAATTATGGTCTCATAGAATTATATAATAATTATAATAATATATAATATTAATTGATGAATATTATTTATGAAATAAATTCTCTTTTAAATCATTATATTAATTTTTAAAATTGAAAAGGTGACATTTTACACAAATACCAACCCCTAATTTATCATATTAAAAACTATTATTTTTATGTAGCACGATATAAATATATGATATTTTCATTGTATATGATACCTAAATATTATTTTAAATCTCCATAGATGATTTACTATTTTAGTGGTTAGATTATTAATGCTAACAATTATATAACTATTCCAACGGATATGAAACTATTTAATCATTTAGATTTATAACAGTCATATATGTGCCATACTTCCTATATATACCAATTATTAAATTTATTCTTCATTACATACATTTTTACCTCATATTAATATATTATTTAAATTTAAAAATTACTATTATATTTTTAACTATATTTTATATTTCTATATCTCTGTTTGTTGGTGTAGTTATTATGGTGAATCGATTCGTTCCAAATTATCCTATTCTTATTATATTATTTCGTTTTTATTTTCCTGTTATAGTATTAAAAATTATTATTGGTTTATTTTCTAACTATGTTATCACTACTAATTTCGGAGAATATTGTTTTTTTTTCTCTATGTGAAGTATGTGCCTTATACTACATGAAATAAATATAAGAAGGGGAATTAAATTGATTAAATTTTAGGTCATCATAATGAAAGTAACAATAATCCAATCCAACCTTTATTTTTTTATGGTGATACAAGTAAATCAACCTCAAATTCTATTTTATGTAGATTGAAATAAGAAATTAGTATAAGGTATAATTTTAATAAGATAGTTTCTAATAAACCATTACAATTCATGTCTCGTAACTGAGTGAAAATATTGAATCATTTTAGTGCTAAAGTGAGACAAAGGTGAGATCCATTGATAATTGGAAATTATGAAGCGTTCATTGGGAGGTGGTCTTGGGGATCACTTTAATATTTGAAATTTATTTGATCAATGGGTTCTGTCAAATGTTTAATGAAGATATCTATGAACTCAAGGAATCTATTTATATGCTTCAATATATATGGGAACCTTTTGTAGTTCACTAGGGAAATTGTAACAGAATAAAAATAGATTAAAATAAATTTTTTTAACTTTAAATTCTATCTTAGAGATACTTCCATGACACCACCAGATACATGGTATCCACCACTACATAGCTTTTTGACCACATGGAACACACTACTGATAAAATTTGAAACCTGCTAGAGGGTAACCCACCATCAGATGGTTGGTAGAACTAATGGAGGATGCTAATATTTTTTATTTACCATTATATAATCAATCAGTATTCTATACATCTTGATATCTTCACACATATCCTTAGCTATTCGGTGCCCTACACAGGTGAGTTAGTTCCACCTATCATTGTGAAAACACCCAGGGACCTCTAATACATCCTTCATGCCATTGAATTATCCTTGAATAATAATCTAATTAATTTATGGCATCCTCTTATACAACATTAATATCATAAAAAAGAATAATTTTTTATTCAATTTTGACAAACATAAACAATATTCTTTTAAAAACATCCTTAATATCGATACATGGAATATATAAAAGTAACTATAATTCTGTCAACTGAAATCATTACATATATTCGGGATTGTATATAATTATTAACACACCATGAGAGATATATATGTACAACAATTTCCCCTTCTCAATGATCAGAAAAAAATTATAATGAAATTGTGTTAAGTATAAATAAATAGTGAAACATGTATTCAATGAAATTAAAGGTAATACATATTAAGATAATCAACCTGATCAAGGTATAAATGATATATATTCAAAAACAAATCCCCCTTTAACATAAATTATACTCCAAAGAACAAATACATTTCACCCATTTTAGGTAAAAGATAATTGTCACAAAATAACCAAAAAACCTCTCCCCATTGTGAAAATGAAAAAAGAAAAAAAAGGAAGGGAACAAAGAAAAATTATAGTAAGAGGATAATTGAATAAGGTATACCATTTATTACTTGAAATAAAAACTACAAATTAATTATTATTATTAACATAAAAATAAATATTACATAATAGTAATGAATAAAAATAAAAATATAATATTAAAATGTGTAAAGTGGATGACATGAGTCAATGACAAGAAAGACCATAGAATAAATAATTATAACTATAAATTTATAATTGAAAATTATTCTTTAAATAACGTAAGATTTTGAAAATATATTTCCACAAAATAAAACAAAAAAATGAAAATTATAAGAAGATAAATTTTAGAACCAAATTTAAGAGAAATAACTATTTGAAAAAAAGGAGAATTAAAAAATATTAATACATATAATCTATCAATTAAAAAATGTGTAATCATATAGTACGTATAGAGTGGAGATATAGAAATGAGATTAAAGAGATAATTAAAATTTAATGATATTTAAAACAATTCCTATATAGATCCTCCCACAACATAATTGGTAAAAAATTATTTCCTCTATCTAAATTGAAGAATTTAACAAAGAGATAAGTATGTGAATATATTATCCATATTTTAAATATTTTAATAACAATTTACATTTAGGATTCATCATATGATATATAATGGAATTACAGTGGAATATTCCTGAAAAAACTAAAAAGCAATTTCCCATTTGTACTGAGATTTTGAGTTTGACAATGTCTGTTAATAAAGAATTATGTAATGAATTAATATTCAATCCACTAATATTGGATAATGAAAATTTACGAACAAGAACTCATTTAATGTTAAATTTCAAAGGAGATAATTGATTAACTTATTTAATAATTATATATCTTTATTTTTTTCAATCTCACTCATATATTATATTCCCATATGTTATACAATATTTGGAAAAATTATTTTATGTTATTATAATAAAAGTATTACTATTTTTTAGTAACTCGAATTTTTTTGAAAAAACAAACCATATTTTTTATTTTAAAAGTTTGATAACCAATGATCATGTTAATATTATTTCTTCTTTGGTGAATTTTTAGAGTGAAATTTTGTGACCCATTATTTCAGATTTTAAAACATATAATATTTTAAAACATATAATTTAAAAAACATATAATTATGTTCTTTTTAAATAATATCATTTTCATTAGATTTTTTATCCTTTTCTGTACGAAAATATTTATAATTATTCTAAATTTCATCAAAATATTGAAGGTATTCCTTTGAAATATTTATAAATTTTATATTCTCGATATTAATATTAATAATAAAAGGATTAATGGGAGGATGAATAAGAATAAAAAGAATGGGAGAAATATGAGAGCTTACCTCTTCCCATACCGTGATATGTGCTAGGAGTAATTTATGTATTTATTCAAAACATTTATATGTCGAAATAAAATACTCACAATAACTCTAAGATCAATGTTTATTTTCCTTGTTAACTATATTCTCATCCTTTTAATTTTTTTCTTGTAAAAGTTCTTCTTGACGTGACCCTTCATTTTGAAACCTGAAGCAAGTTACAATTAACACATTATTATTTTTTATAATTGTAGAAGGATTTATTTTTTAAACCATTTGATTAATTAATATTTCATGAATTAAATACAAGATTCAATATCATATGAATCCTCTTTATCTATTGCGTTGAAACAAAATTTTCATTTGGACTATTTGGTATCCTTTTCTTATTTTCTTCTGTTTTGAAATTTATTTTCATATAGATCAAATATGAAATAATAGATATGATAATATCATTGACCATAATATTCTTTATGTATTTATATTCGTTATTCTGGGTGAATTTTTTTTCCCAATTACTTTATTGCATTGATATAATCCATTTTACTATTTTTTATGAAGAGAAATTATAATCTGGACACCTTTGACCCTTATATATGTTAGTTATAAAGTAAAAATAATATTAATAGATTTATTATGATGAATATAAAATATTAAAAAACCTTGTTGATACATTTCTAATATAGTATCTTTAACATTATTGGTTTATTCAAGGGTAATGTCCATAAATTTCCAAATTCTAGGATTAATTTTTCTAGAAGAAATAGAATTAAATTAACATTGATTAAATCCAAAATGAAGAGTGTTAATGGGTTTCCAAATAAGTTCATAGTTCTTTAAATCATTGAGATTACAATTATATTTTGGTTCATTAGTAAGAATATATTCATGATTAACTATTATTCAAAAATGGTATCCAATATTCCTAAAAGTTATACATATAATTTCTTCAACATGATTAATTGGGTCCATATCAAATTGGTGAATACAAATAATAATTAGAATACATCCTAAAAAATAAATATTATAAACTAATTTGGACTTTTAAATTTAAAAATAAATTATAAAAGAATTTTTTTTATACGAACAAAAATATCTCATTAGATACCATGTGTTGGTTAAAGTAGAACAAAATAAAACCTGTGTGTGTAGGGGTGGGTGAATATCTATTTAAAATTTAATATAAAAAATGAAAAGAAAAAATTAAAATTTTTAGATATAAAGAAGCGATGAATTTGTAAACTCAATAAATTTTCAATGAAGATAATATTAATGTTAATTGAGTGAGTAAAAACAGTAAAAATAATATGAATATAATTTATTAAACTTATAAATTTTGGTATTGGATGATGAAATGTGAAAAAGGAAAGATAAGGCCTATGCAATATTATTGATTTGTTCAGAAATGCCTCAATGTGAATCCTATGAATCCTACCATATGGTTGTGATATTTCTTTATTACCTTGGTTATTAATGAGTTCAAGAAACCAAACCATTTCCAAACATTTTTACAGATGTTTAAAGAAACCAATATTCATGTTTTTTTTATGAGGATAGTTAGAAAACAAATTCCCTTAATTTTTTATGGAGATAAAATGATAAAAAAGCTCAAATTTAGGTTGATTAAAGAGGATATTAAAATATAAAATCAATCAAAATTCAGATCTTGTATCTTTATTGATAGATTTAAAATACTGATTGATAGATATTGACATAAAGTTGAGAACCATTAAAATTTTGAAATAATGAAATGCACTTTGAGAGGAGGTATTAGAGATTAAATATAAGTTGAATGTCAATTCAATCAGTGAGTTGTTTCAAAAGGTTAATGATGAGAACCAAGAACCCAATACCACTATTTATAGGTTTCGAAATATCTTTTTATCCTTTGGGAATTAATTGGGGTTTTAAATACAAATGGTAACATATTAAATTAATTCTTCACCCTAATAGGTTCCATTTTAGAGATTCAACCTCAACACCATAGGATACCTCATATCCCCCACCAGGGAGTTGATAGACCACAAGAAACACACTACTGATTTATTTCCCAAATCATCTAGCTTGTGGTGAAACAACATGATGTTTTGAAAGTTTCATGTGAAAATATTTTAAATCATTATGATATTTTTAAATTCACACAACATCAAATATAGATTTTTTTATTCAAATGCACTACATTTAGATTATGTTATATGAACAAACAAGTTAATGTTTCAGTACACACATAACTTAGTATATATTTCAAAACATGAACCACATTTGTTTTCTTAATTTACACACAATACAAAGTCCTTTAAATAAATTTTTTTTCGTACAAGTAAGAGTTTTAAAATAATATAATATACTATTAATTTTATTATCAAAATAATATTAAAAATATCACCTAGCTATTAGAATAGAATATATTAATGAATTTTAATAAATTATGACACTATATAATAAATATGTTTTTAAAATAAATACTTTTATTAACAATTAGTTTTAAATTAATGTACGATCTATTGGAGTGTAAATAAATTCATTTTCTAAGGAAACTATGATTCAATGTACGAGCACCATTTTATCTTAATAAATTAGAAACTAGAAATTAGATGAGTGTTTTTTAAAAAAAATTATATATTAAATATTCAAACAGTTTTTTGACACTAATACAATAGATATGATAAGAATTAGATAACAATAAATTAAATTTTATGAATAAAATTATGTCATTTTCAATAGTTTCATTTTAAAGACTTTTAATACAGAACACATTTTAAATATAGTTTTGACCCTTTTATAGTTATTATAATGAAAATTTAAATGAATTTGTTATGTATTAATATAAAAATTTACTTTCTGTTAATTTTTGGTATTTTTCTAAGACCTTTCATATTTTGATGAATAGTTAAATGTACTAAATTTTAATTTAAAACTTCTTTTTAATCTAATTTATTTAAATAGTTAAATTATATATTCATTTTTCTTAAAGTATAATTCGATTAATTATACATAATCAATCCAATTTGGGTAATTTTTTCAAATTTAACATTGAAATTGAATATAAAAATATTTCAATATTTTTGTCTTTTTTACTTTTAAACCTAATCGTCTCGTCTAGAATATAAGATTAATTTCAAATTAATTTTCACCACTTATATGGATATAATTTTGAAAAATAAAATAAAAATAAAAATAAAAATAATTTGTAATGTATAATAAGATAAACATAGTTTTTTTACCAAAAATATTATTGAATGTAATTAAAATCATTTTCAATATTTAAGGCAAAAATTAGCTTAATTAATTACTAAACATCAAATATAACGTCTAAATATTACCATACAGTTGCCTAAAAATTATTTTATTGGCTTATTTAGACCATTATACCTTTAAATATATAATGGTCTATTTATAACCATTTGGGGACAAGTAAATTGTGTGGGGCAGTGAAATCCGGTTATGAATACCCTATATATTATTTTCCCACTAATAAAAGGCCTCATTTCCTCCCCTTATCTTCACACCTATAAAGGCCTTTTACTAAGACTAAATGTAACCAAATATTATATCAAAATCCATAAATTCATTTTGGAGCACATTATTTTGGAAAACAATCCATCTAAGGAAGCTCTAGGGAGAAAAACGAACAAAATTATACATAGAAGTGGTTACATCCTTCCACAAGATTTCTTATTTTTTCTTCATTCTCCACGCCTTCAATTATTTTTATTCCACTCTTATATAATATCCTCAGTATAATAAATATAATATCATTTTTTATTATAATATTTAAAACTACACCTACACACACTTCAATGAAACAGGTAACGAGCTTACCGTTCGTGAGTAAGGTGGAATACCACCTTGCGAAACAATGTCATTAGTTTTTCCTGTATGACCTCCCATGGTTAGGAATTAGACATAAATACTATTATTATATGATATATTTTATATTAATGATTTATTTATAATTATTTAATTAATATATAAAACCTAACGTCATGCTTTCCATATTTTCTATATATGATAACTTCGTTTGAGGACATGTTCATTGCCACCCCCTCAAGGCGATGTGATTCATTCACACATTGCATGGACTGTATCAATGAAATGTTTAGTAAATTAATGTGATATATATGAAATAAAAATTCTAATATAATGATAATATATATATATATATTAATGTCATTTAATTCCATTATTTTATAATGATAATTAAACATAAGCAACATTCATGTGTACGTATGGATTATAGTATCCATGAACAGTGTATTTCATTAAATGATTTTATTTATTATGTATTATTATAAATATTTATATATTGAATATATATTTTATTTAAATATTTTTTTAAATAATTTAAATAAGTAAATAATTATCTATATATGTTTATCAAGAATAATAAGCTAAAACATATAATAAAAACACAGTTGTTACTCGAAACATAACTTTAACATTGAATTGTTAATAAATGGGTAATATAATGTCATAATAAAATCATATATGGTATGATATATTTGAATATGTTTTTTGTGGATTTATAATAGAGTTAATTATTTTAAAAGGACATTTTAATGTTTATAAATAATGTCAACACTAAAGGTGAGGGTTTTTCTCATCTCACTTTTTTTCTGTGAGTCATATTCCTTACTCACTACCCATTAATTTTGTATGGTGTACCTAAATGCCATTATTTTATTCTATTATTATTATAATTATATCTATGGGTATTTAAATTTCCCTTTTATGATCATTCATTCAAAGGTTCTATTGTCCAAAGGTTACCAAATCGGCAATTAAATTTTGTTCTCAATTTTCCATCTTTGAAAAACATGCCATGTTATTAACCTATATGTTGTATATACTAACCATTTAAATGTTATATCATTAAATTCATAATTTTATTTTATATTAACCTTAATTTAATGTTATTATTTCTAGGTGATTATGATTCAATGTTGCCAATGTGGTAACATCTTATTTCATCAATCTCATCATTTATCAAGATTATTTATGATTATGATTCTATTGATGCAATATTATGATAAATCTCTCAAAAATTATCAATTATTGTATTCTCCTATGGTTATTCATGACATATTCACGTAATGGTTCCATTTTTAAAATCTAATGTACTTAATATAAATAAGATATGTTAAGGAAAATCTCACCTTATATCTCTCTATGGTCAAAAATTTGTTGTATTCAAAACCCATGTTCTCTAAAAATGTTTTTGAGTTATATTTAATTATCATTTTCAATTAATTGGATTTAAAAATTGTTTATCTTTTAAAAATTGTTTAAAATGGTTTTCAAAATCTCTTTTTTAATCATTCAAGTTTTTTTAATGGAAGGATGTTTTCAAAATCATTTATGATATAAATATTATTTTTTAAAAGATGGAATGATTTTTTTTATGTAATTTTTTAAATTGTTTTGAAATCCTATTTTATATATTTTTCAAAAATATTTTCAAAGAAATATATCTTAAATATCCATTATTCATTAAAATATGATTTTCAAATAAAGGTTCTTTTCCATAAGAAATTATCCAAATGATATTTCAAAATCAATCTCCATATAATATGGCATCTATAAATATAGTTTATTATTTAACAGGGATATAATAAAAGTATACAATTCATATTATATATATGAATGGTTTTTGTTTTCATTTAATGTAGTTTTCAAAAATTATTTATCTTCCACCAGTTATGACATAATAAATGCTTGTGAAATAGACTTAATTTCATGTTCTTTTTCTCAAATTAAATGATTTTGAAACCTATATCATTTCCATTGGTTATTATATGATGAAATTTTTACAATACTGATATCATTACATGAGTAATGATATGATGTTTATGAAACCCATAATATTTTATATGATATGATGTGATGAATGTTTTATGGAACATGTATGTAAGATTAAATTATATGATGGGATAAACCTATATATATATCTAATTAATTGGGTAAATATTTTTATCTAATGAAATAATTATGAGAAAAAAATCAATGAGCATTATCTACAATGGAAAATATTTGTGTCACGATCCATAATGGGAAAATGTTCTGTCGTAATCAATAATAGGAAATAGGCATGTCATTATCCATAATAAGAAATAGTTGTTTCCAGATCTCAATGGTAAATAGGTTCCTCCTAATCCAAAATCGGAATCCAGTTCATCCAGATCCACTATGGGAAATAGGTGTATCTCGATCCACTATGTTGAAAGCCTTGGTAGTTTCCCTTGACAAGTGAAATTGTTTTCTATATTTATGATAGTTCTAAAACTTATATGACATGAGATTGTGGTTCATGATTAATTTATAATGATTTATCACCATTATGATTCATGTCTTATAGACGTCCAATATTTATGAAATGATTCATGTTTATGATCTTTTTTATTCAGGTTATGATCTTATAATGTTATAATCATGTTCTGATACCATTATTCTTTTCGTATGCTTATATGTATCCCTTGTTTACCCTTGATGAGATAATGTCCTCTCCCCTTCCATATAATTCCTTTTCCCAGGTTAGGAAGAATGGTTTTATGTTGGTGAACTAAATGAGAATATCAATGAGCGAGATGGTGAATATCTTTCAGTAAGTTGTATGATTACTTTTCTATGTATCCCAAGACACTAAATTAATATGATACTCAAGCATATATTTTTTTAATTTGTTGAATATTGATATAAAAATATGTAATATACTTGTTTTTAAAACCTAGGTGTTTAAAAGTTGAACATATAGTGGATGTTAAGCTTTAACATTTAATTGTGGATAGTCATTATCACTCCACCACCTGGATAATGGGAGTCCAAATATATAGATATATTCCCACATGGAATATGATTATCCTGCTCTTATCTGTAGACACTAAGGGCCTCATGCACTTGCATCAATCCACAAAATTAACCCCAATAATTCCTTCCATGTCTTCAAATAATCCACATATACTTCATCATGATATTTAATGGAACTATACCGTTTTCAAAAAGAACATCCATATTTATCATGATTCTATTAAAATATTTATAAATAACGTTACATGTACAATAATAATGTAACTATTATTCAATGAAATGAAATCATTAGATACACATGTAAATTTTTTATATCATTAAAAAATGATGATAGAGAGAGTTATAATATGTTTCCATCTTGACACATCATGGTGGTTAGTTATCTAACCCGGAATTTGAATCATTTAATATTAAAAAAGTATCTAAACAAAATGTTTCATCACCAAAGACAAAAGAAATATTTTAGTTGAACGAATAAATCATATTCTTGAAGATATTTTTCAACAATTTCCAAATGTCTATTATGTTACTATACAATTTTGGGATCAGTTTGAGAGAATTTATTATTATAATATAAATTGAGTTTTACGCGAAATGTTTTATAGAAATTTCCTTTTGTAGTATGGAACATAAGAGAGTAAAACATTTATTAGTTTAGTATATTTGATTGTAAATTATTAATCTTTAGTAAAAAAATATCAGTTATAGAAATTTTATTAAAAAACTGATGAAATAGCATTTATGGGTATATATTTTATTAATAAGTATTAACAGTTTTCAATAAAAGAACAAATGTTTATAAGGAAATAGTAACTATAATGTTTGATGAATATAATCCTTATATTGGTATAACCATCAAAATTTTATAATTATGATGATGTTTTCAAAAATACTATAGTTATTTTATTAGAATAAAATTGAAAAATATGAACATTAATTCTACCAATTGTTAGACCAAAATATTTTTCAATATATGGATACTAGTTTAATTACAGATTTATATTAATTAGTTAAAGAAAAAATTACCAGTTTAGAAAAAAATAAATAAATCATAAAGAATCATCCTTTTGAATATATTACTGGAAATGTAATTATACTAGTTAGAAATAAAAGTTCCCTAATAAATCATTGTGAGAATAATCAATTCCTATCATAATTTGAACCAAAAAAGCATATGATGCTTTAGATGCTGATTATTTTATAAGGACTATGAAATAATATCTCAATCCGTTTAAATGAAGCCTCGATTAGAACCATGTTAAACATCATATAGGACTACCAATAATACATGTAATATTTGTTTTGAGAAATTATTGCGGTAGAAATGTATTTATTATTGGTAATAAATAATGGATTGTTACAAATGGCTATTGTTATAAAGAAGGCATAGATTATAGTGAAACCTCTTCATTAGTATAAATATTAGAATATATAAGGCCCTTATTATTATTTTTATATTATCTAAATATTACATTATTTCAAAGCGATATGCAAAGTGTTTCCCATAATTATCATGTTCAAGTAGAAGATTATGTTGAATAACATCATGTTTTTGAGTATATTAATTTGTTTAAAAAATTATACCAACATTCTAAACAATACAATAAATATAAAAAATACCCATGTGAAATGTATGATAGACATATCAGATATTTTCTTCATCCTACATTTTTGAACTATGTTTTAACCAACCCTTTTTATAATGAAAATGTTTAGAAACACAATTTGTTTTCTAATATATGTCCATGAAATTATTTTTGTTTCAACCCAAAGAATTATGTTCAATAATTATTTGGAACTCATAAAAAATTAGTTTGAAATGAGTATAATGGTTGAACACATCTTTTTCTTTAGTTTCTATATTTTCAATAATTGAAATGAAATATATTTAATCCAAATAATTAAATTTACAATCTACTCATGATTTTTGGTTTGGTAATGCATCAAAAATTTGAAATCTAGTAGAAACATCTTTACAACATGATCTTAATGAAATCTATAATTTTTAGATACAAAATATTATAGAATTATGAATTTAATTATACTAATCTTACTACATTTCAACTATAATATTTTTTCGGTATGTTTATATAAAATATTTCTATATAATCTAAATGAATATTATTTTAAGTATATAAACAGTGTTTTTATATACCATAATTTCATTTTATAACATTGATTATTATAATCATTCATAAATGTCTTTTTTTCTAAAATGTTACTCAGATGCTGACATTCATGTGTATAGGTTATATATAAAATATCCTTTTAGACAATTTCATTTCATATGGATATATTATCTCTCATGTTAAATCATGAAAAAATATCTGTAGAACATTTCAGTACTACTGTTGATTATTCATCATCTATAATATGTAAGGATATATTTTTGTGGACAAAACACACACTAATATATTTTACTATGGTCATTACTCAAACCTCAGTTTTCTTTCATGTATCAAAATATAGAACATAACTCTTGCTAATAACACACATATATAATATTTCATTTACATAGGGATTACACATAAAATAAAGATATTGTTCTAGTCATTATGTGAAAGTTAAATCACCATGATTATATTTTAAAAAAAACTCATATAACTGATATATTCAAATTCATGAAAAAAAAATTATGAATGATCAACCTTATGTGATTTTCAATCAAATTGATTTTTATCAATCACTTTATATGAAAATATCCAAGAGTGAATAAGGATAAAATTATATCATTTTTATAAATTTAATCATTTTTCAACATTTTATTTTTTCAATTTTATATCTTTTTGAATGTATCATTTTTTTTATTTTTTAAAAACTAAAAAATATTAAATTATTTATAATATTTTTTAGATAACGGTTTAAATTTTTTTTATAATCATTTCCTTGAACCGTCAAAGAAAGAGTAAAATCAACCATTTCATCTTGGTGGTAAATTCAAGGTTGTTTAATATTTTAAACTATTTCATATAATATTTTAAATATCCCAATATATTATTCATCATCACATAGGAGGATGATCAAAACTCATGAAAGGTAATATTAATCTTATACATTATTTCTTATTACATTTTCTTAGAGGATGTTACATTATTTTTTAAAAACCTAAATTTTTTATCTTTGCATTTATTGACATTATTATTTTAATCCTATAACGATCTTTTACAATATATTCCTTATTCCATTCATTTTTCTATATTCCATCATGATCCACTCATACAAAAAATGAAAACTTGTTTGATGATAAAAGTATTACATTCCAATATAATGGTGAAAATATCAATGAATTTTTGTATTAATTTTCTTCTAGCATAAAATTTATTTAGTTAAATTTATCTCATATAATGAATATTTTCAAGAGTCTTTCTAACAAAGAAGATAATATTTTTAGTGAAGAATAATTTTTTTCATTCTAGTGTATTAAGTGAATCAGATGTACCGAAATCACTATCTCAGATCATTAAAAAAGGTGATGTCCAATGCCTAATAAGGTAGAACGATTTCTACTATCATAGGTATATCCATGATAAGACTATTAAGATTTGTAGAGAAATGGATGTTCAACATAAAATTACATTATAAGATATATCTTATCAGATAGGAAAACTTTTTTGGAAACAATTGATTTTGAAAAATTCAATGACATCAACCATGAAAAAATGTTTTTTCTTGAATTTATAAAGATATGTATAATTTTAAAAGGAAACTATAACATATGATCAAAAATTATAAAAAAATAATTAAATTTCTTATTTCAAAATGTATTCTTGTTTATTTCATTGTATTGGAAAATCACTATGCGGGGTAATTTCAAGAAACTTTACCATCTCTTGTTTAAGTTGTATATTCACTTGCTAAAATTCAATTTTTTGTAATTTATATTTTCATAAAGGGGATAACATATATTTTTATATGGAATACTGTTTAATTTTATTTTCAAAAAAATTGGGCAAATATTATATTACAAATATTACAAGGGTCATTCTTTTTTAATTTAAGTTCATCATTTCAAATTAACTAATGTGTATTTTGTTTTTCAATAAGTTGGTGATATTTTATTAAATAACATACTTCATTAATTTATTTTGGAAACCATTATATAATTTATATGAGTATAATATAACTTTATTTCTTTATGGTTTTATTTATGTTCATAATGAACTTCTGGTAATTGAAATATCAATGAAATAACAATGATTTAGGAAAATATACTGATCTGAAATTCATTCAACATTAAATCCATTGGATTGTAAATAATTTTTATGGTTTTGATTTAACTCATTAACAAATGAACAACATTTTGAGTTCATCGGTAGATGAAGATAATGATACAAATGCATTTAAAAATATTTACATGTTATGAAGAATCCAACTTTTACAGTTTGTGACAAAAAAATCCATTAAATAGAGCTAAACAAAGAGCATTATATGTACATTAATGAAAAAATATCAATAATTATGATTTTTCTGTTTTTAATTTTTTCACTTTATTGGTTGTGAGTTGAATTTTGATCAGTGTAATATTTTTCATTCTGGGTGTTTCTATTATGAATCCTAACAGTAATAATTTCATTATTGAGCTCTTATAAATACACATTATTATTGTTCTTCTTCTGTTCTAACATTGTTAGAGTCTGTTAGGGATATAAATAAATATTAATTTTTATTCATCCAGATTAAGGGATTTGATGGCTAAGAATGAAGATCTATGGTCATAACGACCCATACTTTACGTACATTGTTAATACTTCAAAATTGAATCATAATTATTACAACATATAACAAAACCATGAAAGGACCGTATAGGTATAGTGTCTTTGTAAACTGAGAAACATAAACAACTGTTTCATAAAGCATCTACACTGTCTCCCATTTATTTCATCATATCTAGAGTCCCTTTTGGCATATCCTACTTAATAACCTTCTTCCTGACCTTTGGGAAAGAAAACATACAGAGGTGTGAGCTCAAATTCTCAGTAAGGGTGAAAAAAAGAAATATCAATCACATCATATTCATAAAAACAAAACATTTTGGAAATCTTACCCTGCAAAGGAGATCAAAATTTCATAACATGGGATAAATCATTGTAGTGAAATGCAATCACAATAATCATAACATAAAACATAAAGCATTATGGCATACACACATAATCATAGAGAATCATTTCTTATTATCCAAGACTCATTGACAAGACTACTTAGTGGACAAAGTCCATTTCTGAACCGAGTTCATTCCTAATTTCAGTCTTGTTTCACTGAACCGGTTTAACCTGCCATTCCAGCCATGTCTATCTCATGAGATCTAAAATCTTTACCCAATGAATTGGAGGGAGATATAGGTCCCACCTATCTCATAATGATACCATTCTTATGTGTGCCACAAAATAATAAACCATACATCATAGCATAACCCATGTAATAAAAATGGGAATCCTAAAGCATCGTGACATCATAAAACAAATCGTATAAGATAAAAGAATTCATAAAAATAACTCCATCACAACATAATCAAATAAATGTAATAATAGGGATAGAAACAGAACCCTTTATTATCTTATATGGAAAATAATTTTGATAAAACACTTGAACTGCATTCTTGAGGAAAATATCCTTTCTACTTCAAAAACACTTTTCCTTTCTTAACATGTCATACAATTCTAAAATAAAAGAAGTTGATTAAAAATAAACTTTAAAATTAGTAATGGAAGCTTTTTGGAAATAATGTTTTAAAAATCCATTCATGTCGTATAAGTTAAAAAAACATTCTTCTCGTACTTTTGTCGGAAAAGTCAAAAAGTTCCTCGTACGAAAAATGACAAAAGATTCCTTTCACATCTTTTACTAAATACTCATCGAAGGGTAAAATTGGATTTAAAAAATTGTAGGTGGGTGGAAATAATATTACATATTGAGGAAACATGGATGTGGATGATAAAATACACCCTATTAAATTCCAAAGTATAAACAATCTCGGATAAAAATGAGATTGTGATATTTCCCTTACCTTAGGTCTGATTTGCTTCGTAAGTGTCCGAAAATCCTGTATAATGATTTAAATAATGTCATTTACTTATTCCATAATCATACTCATTGTTATGATATCATATATGGTCATATTCTTAGCTTATTATTAGAAATATTTCATTGCTACTTGTTATTCGGGTGTTTATTACTTTTTGTTCTTATGCGTGTTTTGTCGAATAAAATCTTATTCTTATTTTTAGGTTATAGCTAACTCATTTACAGAATGGTATTAGTGTAATATATATCATATTTATTCACTCAATTCATTTATGTAATCATTATGCAATGAAAATCATGTAGAACGAGTCGCATCACATCGTGGAGACGGTATTCCGTACGTACGAACGAGCGATGATATCATTCCCATGATCGTGGAATTGTATTGGAGTGTATGTATTCTATTTCAGAATCAATATAACTTTACAATAATCATATATATTCATTATTTATACCATTATACCCATCCAAGTAAGGTGGTGGTGGAAAATAGATTACACCACGGCGTGGAGACGGTATTTCGTACGTACGCACACGCGGTGATTTCGTTTTCCGTAGGATGGATAGATGGTGAAATAGGGTTTTTTAATACTTATAATAACATATTAATATATGAGTGATACTAATGTTATTAATTAATAATTAAACAACTAAAAAAGAATAAGTGGAAGAAGAAATAAAGTTGAAATAATCGGTAACCTACATTACCTCTTCTTTGAAGCACTTCTTTGAGACCTCCTTTTAGGGCACTAAAATTGGTCTTTGAAGAAGACCAGGACCTCTAGTATGTTTCTAGAAAAGTTTACAGGAGAAATTTGCAGGGTTTTGCCGAGCTTGAAGGCTCAAAGGGGTGTGAGTAAGAGAGGGAGGAGGTGCCCTTTTATAAGGGAGGAGTGGGGCACCTTTGGAAGAACTAAAAATATTATTTTATTATAAAGCCATATTCGGTTTTAAATAGCCCCAAATTGATTTATTTCGAATCTAAGGTGGGGATGGGTCGAAATCCTCTCAAATAATAGAATTTGGACAAGTTTATTTTACTATTTTAACCTTATCATTTAGATTTAACTTTAAGTTAAATAATTTTACTTTTACTGTGTCGTTTTGTGTTCTTACACTATAAGTTTAAAAAACTTACTATAACAAGACAAACGAACCCCAAGTTGTTTATTATTAATATATATATACGTATCTGAGTCATTTGGATGAACCTTTGATTTTTAGGAATAAAATAACAATTAATAAAATAATATTTGTTTTAAAAACTATTTTATGTCAATTTTGACACTATTTATTAATAGATTTTTGAGAAATCATAACAGAAATATTAGTTCAAATAAAGTTACTTAAATAAATAATAACATGTCATATTAACCTATAAAATTAGTGTAATTCATAAAAAGTCTCAAATTACATTTTTTTGGGTATTTATAACATCAATTATGAAAATATTTCATTAATAAGATAATTACTGCATCATCTTTGTGTCATAAAAAAATTAAATTATTTAATATCTAAAAATTACAGATAAAATACCATTATGTAGGAAATAGTTTTATCTTTCTAATTAATATTTATAGTAAAATTTATCTTATGTATAAGCCTATATTAAAAATTATTTACTTATTAAACTTTGATTTTAACTATTTTAACCCTTCTTTAAATAAATTAATAATAAATGTCCTAATCTAATCCAAGTGGGCCTAAATGGTCATATTTTATTCCTATGGTTTTTTTTGGTCGAATTAAACTTATCCAATAGAAATAGGACATGTGTTAGGGTAATAATAATAACATTTTTACCCTTAATTACCCTATTTACTTTTAACCGTGGTAAAAACAGTAAAAAGTTATTGTTCACCAAAAATTATTTTCATCCCATTGAACCACATTTTAGTCCTTGATATTAACCGTGTCTCTCGGATTTTTGAAATTCCACTCAAAAAAATGGTAAAATTATGTTTTATGTGAATTTGGAAATTCTCCTAGGAGGTGGGTAAAAGACGGTGAAAAGTTCAATAAACTTTTTATATAAAAAAATTATTATAAAATGACTCCAATGAATTGGATTGTACATATATAGGTATTATGTATCAATTTTGACTTAAAATAAATTTAAATAAAATAAATAATTTTTTAAATAAAAAGTCGGTTTTTAAATAGTAACCCAGTGTTTTCAATATTCATCAAAATTTGAAAGTTTCCAAAAAAATACCAAAATTTCACCCTAGGCTGATTTCGATATTCCGAATCCAAAAATGAAGTCCATTTTGAAAAATAAAATTTACAAAATTTGAAAAAGTGGTTATTACTATTCATAACGGCTAGTTTTAATAATATTTTAATAGCATATCATTGTTTAGTGAAACTCGGTACTGCATACGACGCAAGCTTTCAAAGAAGGTCGTGATTGCGTGTAAAGCAAGCCAAGCTAGTGTTGTGTGTAGTGAAAGATTCATTTGATGATTTATATAAAATAAAAACAAAATATTTCTTATAAAAGTCTCGGGTGTTACATTCTACCCCCCTTAAAATTAATTTCTCCCTCGAAATTCGTCACTTGTAACAAATAGATGAGGATACCTATCCCTCATCATATCCCCAAGATCCCATGTAGCTTTTTCTAATTGGTGGTTCCTCCATAGAACTTTCACCAAACGAGTGGTCTTGTTCCATAGGACTTTTTCTCTACGATCCATAATCTCTATCGGCTGTTCTTCATAAGAAAGATCTTTCTCCAGTGGTACAACTTCTGAGCTGAGTACATGTGAAGGATCAGGTATATACTTCCTCAAGAGAGATACATGGAACACATCGTGAACTTGGGAGAGATTTGGTGGAAGTGCCAATCGGGAAGCTACCTTCCCAAAACGATCCAGTATTTCGAAGGGACCGATATATCTAGGGCTAAACTTTCCCTTCTTTCCAAATCTCGTTACTCTCTTCCAAGGAGATATCCGTAAGAACACTTTATCACCCACTTCAAACTCTAGGTCTTTTCTTCAGTTTTCGGCATAACTTTTTTGTCGACTCTGAGTAGCTCTTATGTGTTGTTGAATAGATCTGACCTTTTCTACCATCTCATCAACAAGATTAGGTCCTCATAGCTTTCATTCCCCAGCTTCATCCCCGCAAGTTGGAGTCCTGCATTTCTTTCCATAGAGAGCTTCATAAGGAGCCATCTGAATAATGGAGTGAAAGCTATTATTATAAGAAAATTCCACCAAAGGTAGGTGTTGATCCCAACTACCTTTGAAATCCATAGACCAAGCTCTCAACATGTCTTCTAGAGTTTGAATTTTCCTCTCATACTGACCGTATGTCTGAGGATGATAAGCAGTGCTGAAACTCAACACTGTATCCAGAGTATGCTGAAAATTTTGCCAGAATTTCGAGGTAAACCTCGGATCCCGATCAGATATAATGGAAAGTGGTACTCCATGAAATCTTACCACTTCCTTTACATATATCCTGGCATGCTGATCCAGAGAGAAATCCCCTCTAATAGCGATGAAGTGTGTCGACTTTGAAAGACGGTCAACTATGACCCAGATAGCATTATTGCCTTTGGATGTTTTAGGAAGTCCTGTGAAAAAGTCCATAGTGATGTTTTCCCATTTCCATTCGGGTATGGGTAATAGTTGTAACATCCCCTTAGACTTCTGTCTCTCAGCTTTAACTGGCTGAAAAACCAAGCATCGAGAGACATATTCAGCAACATCTCTTTTCATGCCATCCCACCATAAGTACTCTTTCAGGTCCCTATACATCTTCGTGCTTCCAGGATGAATATAGAATGACGAACTATGAGCCTCATCCAGCAGCTCCTTCATTAATTCTAGGATGGGAGTAACACAAAATCGATTCCTGAACATTATTATCCCATCACAATCAAGGTTGAATTCAGGAACATTTCTCACCTTCTTTTGTAACTCTACATCTTCTTTATGTGCCTATTTAATCTTAACATGTATAGATGGTTGAACATTCATTCGAGAAAGATACTATTTTTCCCCCATTCATTATAATTCCAAGATCCGTCCTTTGTAAATCCATAAATATTGGATCTTTTGTGATCCTCATCATTGATAAACTGGCATGGTCTTGTTGACTTAATGCATCTCCCACCTTGTTTTCTTTCCCAGGGTGGTAATGAATTGAACAGTCGTAATCCTTAATCAGCTTCAACCATCTTCTTTGGCACATATTCAGATCCTTTTGTATGAAAATATACTTTAATCTTTTATGATCAGTATGAATGTCACACCTTTCTCCATAAAGATAATGCCTCCAAATCATTAATGCAAAGATTACCACAGCTAACTCCAAATCATGAGTTGGGTAATTTTGCTCATGGATTTTCAACTGTAGTGAGGCATAAGCTATCACCATATCATTTTGCATAAGAACACACCCCAATCCCTTCTTGGATGCATCACTGTAGATCAGAAACCTTTCTCCACTACAAGGCAGTGTGAGCACAGGTGCACTGCATAACCTTCTTTTCAACTCCTTGAAATTCTCTTCACATTCCTCCGTCCAAACAAATTTAACTCCATTCTGAGTCAACCTGGTGAGTGGATTAGATAATCATGAAAAATCTTTCACAAAACGTCGATAATATCCATCCAAACCAAGAAAACATCGGATCTCAGTTACTGTTGTTGGTCTCGACAATCTTTTGATAACCTCTGTTTTTGCTGGATCCACATATATCCCCTCTTTTGAGATTATGTGACCCAAAAATGAAACTTTTTGAAGCCAAAATTCAAACTTGGAAAATTTGGCATAAAGCTTATCCTTTCTCAGGGTCTTCAATATAATTATCAAGTGATCTTCATGTTCTTCCTTTCTCTTTGAATACACAAGAATATCATCTATAAAGACTATCGCAAATTGATCATGATAGTCTCTAAAGACTCTATTCATCAGATCCATGAAGATAGAAGGGTCATTAGTAAGACCAACTGGCATCACTATAAATTCATAGTGTCCATACCTTGTACGGAAAGTCGTCTTTGGTATATCCTCCCTTTTGACCCTTAATTGATGATACCCTGAACGAAGATCAATCTTGTAAAAGTATTGAGCTCCGCGTAGTTGGTCAAATAAGTCATCAATGCACAGGAGAGGATATTTGTTCTTGATAGTGATCTTGTTATGTTCTCGATAATCAATGCAGAGTCTCATTGATCCATCTTTCTTCTTAAAAAACAGAACAGGTGCTCCCCAAGGTGACGCACTAGGGCGTATGAACCCCTTATCAAGATTCTCTTGGAGTTTCTTCTTCAATTCCTGCAACTCAATTGTGGCCATTCTATAAGGTGTCTTTGAAATAAGTAAAGCTGCCAGTACGAGTTCTATTGAAAACTCAACTTCACATTTTTGTGGAAGACCCGACAATTCCTTCGGAAAGACATAATTAAACTCCTATACAAAGGGAATATTCTTAATCATGAGTTTCTCACAAAACATTTGAGATAAATAACCTTCATTTAGTGGAATCAAGAGCCATAAGATGGAAGAAATTTCCACTGGAAGTTTATGTTCATTCTTGCATCGATAGATGATCAAAGATTGATCTGGAATATGAAATGTGACTTCCCTTATTTGGAAATTGATATGAGCTCCATATAGAGAAAGACAATCCATGCCAAGAATCACATCAAATTCCACTATAGGGAGGATCACAAGATTTGCAGGAAGCACTTTCCCACAAACATCAATCGGAGAAGAATTATAAACTTTTGATGTGACTGTTGTGCCATTAGGGGTTGTCACAGCTAACTCAACATCTAATTGTTGAGGTAATACGGTGATACCCTTAGAAAATTCTTTAGAAATAAAAGAGTGGGTGGATCCAGAATCAAATAAAACATTTTCTACTTTAGAGTGGATGGTAAGTATACCTTTCACCACTTTGTTATCGTACTCCACATCGCTGATAGAAATTGCATGTGACTTTCCTTTATCTTTAGCGTTAAGAGTTTGTTGACGTCGATCATCATAAAAAACCCTTGGATTTGGGCATTGATTGGCATAATTCCCCGTCTCCTTGCACTTGTAACATTGAAGTGTATGAGGTGCAATCTGTGTAGCCTTTTCATTGTTCGCATCACTAGAAATCTTCTTCCCATCATTGCGGCATTCAAATGCCCAATGACCTACCATTCCACATTTGAAAAATTTACTTGTCCCTTTAAGACAACTCCCTCCATGTTTCTTTCCACACTTTGAGCATAAGATAAAACTCATCTTCTTTTCAGTGTGCTCTTTAGATTTTCCTTTGAATTCCATTTTCCTCTTCTTATCAAACCCATATGACTGATGGGTTACTCTAATTTCCATCTCAACTTTGAGAGCACATCGAATGATTTCCTTGTAGCTATTGAAGTCCCTTATGGCTAACGCCCTTAGAAGACTTGGTTTTAAGCCACTAAAGAATTGATCGATCTTACTCTCAGGTTGGATAATAATACCAGGAGCGTACATTGCAAGTCTTGTAAAATTTGATTCACTAGTACCAAAAAATTCATCATCCTTTTGCTTTAGTTCAAGAAACCCCTTCTCTATCTTTGTTCGGAGAATACGAGGGAAGTACTTATTGAAAAATAAGTTCTTGAACTCGTCCCATTCCATGGACTCAATTTCATCTCTTGGCCTTATATTCTTGATAAGATTCCACCATTGATCAGCATCGCCTTTCAAATGATACACTGCTAAGATGACTTTATCATGTTCAGAACATTGAAGAAATGAAAATATCTTTATAGTGGTACAGATCCATTGTTCAGCAACTAATGGATCAGTAGACCCGCTGAATAAAGTTGGACACTATATCATAAAGGATTCAACAGAATTTTTCTCATTCCTTTGCTTGTTTGGAAGTCCTACATGATTCATAGCTTGAGAATGTTTTGTGAGCATGGATACAAGATTTTTCATTCCATCTCCCATAATTTTTGGTTGCTCAGGGGGACAATCATTGCATTGCCCATCGCATTCCGCATTTACACGGTTCCTTCGGGTTCCATCCATTGACTAAAACCAAGAATAATAGTGTGAGCAACACTAATTATAATAGGAAAACCACATAATCAAGAATAAAATTTCACACTTAAGGTCTTATCCTAGGTTATTCATGGCCATTTCTAAAACACTAAGATTGTGTTCTATGCTTAGACTTATCCTTTGGATTCTTACTAAGGCTTTCACATCCTAGTTTCCAAAGGTTGACTATACCTTTCCTCTGATACCAAATATAATGACCCATTCTTACATACATTGTTGATACTTCAAAATTGAATCATACTTATTACAACATATAAC
Source organism: Viscum album (assembly GCA_963277665.1). Lineage (NCBI taxonomy): Eukaryota > Viridiplantae > Streptophyta > Magnoliopsida > Santalales > Viscaceae > Viscum > Viscum album. The sequence goes on along the minus strand of OY728152.1, from coordinate 1,807,834,016 downwards.
AAAACCATGAAAGGACCATATAGGTATAGTGTCTTTGGAAACTGGGAAACATAAACAACTGGTTCATAAAGCATCTAGACTATCTCCTATTTATTTCATCATATCTAGAGTCCCTTTTGGCATATCCTACTTAACAACCTTCTTCATGGCCTGGGGAAAGAAAACATAAAAAGGGGTGAGCTCAAATGCTTAGTAAGGGTAAACAAAATAAATATCAATCACATCATATTCATAAGAACATAACATTTTGGAAATATTACCCTACAAAAGAGATAAAAACTTCATAACATCGGATAAATCATGGTAGTGAAATGTAATAGAAATAATCATAACATAAAACATGAAGCTTTTTGGCATACATACATAATCATAGAGAATAATTTCTTATTAGTCAAGACACATTTCCAAGACTATCTTAGTGGACAAAGTCCATTTCTGAACCGAGTTCATTCCTCGTTTCAGTCCTATTTCGCTGAACCGGTTAAACCTGTCATTCCAGCCATTTCTATCTCATGAGATATAAAATCTTTACCCAATACATTGGAAGGAGATATAGGTCCCACACATCTCATAATGATACCATTCTTATGTGTGCCACAAAATAATAAACCATACATCATAGCATAACCCATGTAATAAAAATAGGAATCTTAAAACATCGTGACATCATAAAAAATTCATATAAGATAAAGGAATTCATAAAAATAATTCCATCACAACATAATAAAATCAATGTAATAATAGGGATAGAAACAGAATCATTTATTATTTTATATGGAAAATAATTTTGATAAAACACTTGAACTCCATTCTTGAGGAAAATATCATTTCTACTTCAAAAACAGTTTTCCTTTCTTAACATGTCATACAATTCTAAACTAAAAGAAGTTGATTAAAAATAAACTTGAAAACTTGCAATAGAAGCTTCTTGGAAATAAATATTTAATAATCCCTTCATGTCGTATAAGTTAAAAAAATATTCTTCTCGTACTTTTGTCGAAAAAGTCAAAAATTTCCTCGTACGAAAAAAGACAAAAGATTCCTTTCATATCTTTTACTAAAAACTCTCCAAAGGGTAAAATTGGATTTAAAAAATTGTAGGTGGATGGAAATAATATTACATATTGAGGAAACATGGATGTGAATGATAAAATACACCCCAGTAAATTCCAAAGTATAAACAATCTCGGATAAAAATGAGATTGTGATATTTCCTTTACCTTAGGTCCGATTTGCTTCGTAAGTGTCTGAACCTCCTGTATAATGATTTAAATAATGTCATTGACTTATTCCAGAATCATACTCATTGTTATTATATCATATATGGTCATATTATTAGCTTATTATAAGTAATATTTCATTGCTACTTGTTATTCGGGTGTTTATTACTTTTTGTTCTTATGTGTGTTTTGTCGAATAAATTCTTATTATTCTTTTTAGGTTATAGATACCTCATTTACATTACGGTATTAGTGTAATATATATCATATTTATTCACTCAATTCGTTTATTTAGTCATTATGCAATGAAAATAATGTAGAACGAGTCGCATCACATCGTGGAGACGGTATTCCGTACGTACGCACGAGCGATGATATCGTTCCCATGATCGTGGAATTGTATTGGAGTGTATGTATACTATTTCAGAATCAATATAACTTTAGAATAATCATATATATTTATTCTTTACACCATTATACCCATCCAAGTAATGTGGTGGTGGAAAATAGATTACACTACGGCGTGGAGACGGTATTCCGTACGTACGCACGCGCGATGATTTCGTTTTCCGTAGGATGGATAGATGGTGAAATAGGGTTGTTTCATACTTATAATAACATATCATTATATGATTGATACATATGTTATTAATTCATAATGAAACAACAAAAGAAGAAGAAGTGGAAGAAGAAATAATGTTGAAAGAATCGGTAACGGACATTACCTCTTCTTTGAAGTGCTTCTTTGATACCTCCTTTTAGGGCACTAAAATTTGTCTTTAATGAAGACCAGGACCTCTAAGGTGTTTCTAGGGAAGTGTAGGGGATAAATTTTCAGGGTTTGGCCGATCTTGAAGGCTCAAAGTAGTGTGAGGAAGAGAGGGAGGAGGTGCCCTTTTATAAGGTAGGAGAGGGGCACCTTTGGAAAAACAAAAACTATTATTTTATTATAAAGCCATATTCAGTTTTAAATAGCTCAAAATTGTTTTATTTAGAATCTAAGGTGGGGATGGGTCGAAATACTCTCATATAATAGAATTTGGACAAGTTTAGTTTACTATTTTAACCTTATCATTTAGATTTTACTTTAAGTTAAATAATTTTACTTTTACCGTGTCTTTTTTTGTTCTTACACTATAAGGTTAATAAACTTACTATAACAAGCCAAAAGAACCCGAAGTTGTTTTTTATTAATATATATAACCTTATCCAAGTCATTTGGCCGAACCTTCGATTTTTAGGAATAAAATAACAATTAATAATATAATATTTGTTTTAAAAACTATTTTATGTCAATTTTGACACTATTTAGTAATTGATTTTTTTTAAACTCATAACAGAAATTTTAGTTCGAAAAAAGTTACTTAAATCAATAATAACATGTTATATTAACCTATAAAAGTATTGTAATTCATAAAAAGTCTCAAATTATATATATTTGGGTATTTATAACATCAATTATGTCAATATTTCATTAATAAGATAATTACTCCATCATCTTTGTGTCATAAATAAATTAAATTATTTAATGTCTATAAATTACAGATAAAATACCATTATGTAGGAAATATTTTTATCTTTCTAATGAATATTTAGAGTCTAATTTATCTTATGTATAACCCTATATTAAAAATTATTTACTTATTAAACTTTGATTTTAACTATTTTAACCCTTCTTTAAATAAATTAATAATAAATGTCTTAATCTAATCCAAGTGGGCCTAAACGGTCATATTTTATTCCTAAGGTTGTTTTTGGTCTAATTAAACTTATCCAATAGAATTAGGACATGTGTTAGGGTAATAATAATAACATTTTTACCCTTAATTACCCTATTTACTTTTAACCGTGGTAAAAAAAAGTCAAAAGTTACTATTCACCAAAAATTATTTTCATCCCATTCAACCACATTTCAGTCCTTTATATTATCTGTGTCTCTCGGTTTTTCGAAATTCCACTCAAAGAAGCGGTAAAATTAAGTTTTATGTGAATTTGGAAATTCTCCTAGGAGGTGGGTAAAAGACGGTGAAAAGTTCAATAAAATTTTTATATATCTAATATTATTATTAAATAACTCCAATGAATGGAATTGAACATATATAGGTATTATGTATCAATTTTTACCTAAAATAAGTTTAAATAAAATAAATAATTATTTAAATAAAAAGTCGGTTTTTAAATAGTAACCCAGTGTTTTCACTATTCATCAAAAATTGAATGTTTCCAGAAAAATACTGAAATTTCACCCTAGGCTAATTTCGATATTACGAATCCAAAAATGAAGTCCATTTTGAAAAATAAAATTTACAAAATTTCAAAAAGTGGTTATTACTATTCATAATGGCTAGTTTTAATAATATTTTAATAGCATATCGTTGTTTAGTGAAACTCGGTATTGCGTACGATGCAAACTATCAAGGAAGGTCGTGATTGCGTGTAAATCAAGCCAAGATAGTGTTGTGTGTAGTGAAATATTACTTTGATGATTTATATAAAATAAAAATAAGATATTTCTTATAAAAGTCTCGGGTGTTACAAAGGTACTTCTAGTATTTAGAAACATGATTCTGCAGATTAGTTTTGTCAATGGAATTTAGGGAAATGATGATAGAAAATCTAATAGGTTTAAATTTTCTGATAACATATGATAGTTTTAAATTCATGTATATTCTAGATTGGGCCGAGAAATACACCTTACACTATTGCTTAAAATTCTAATTTTTACACTACTGTTTTAAAGAAGTCTTTGGCTTTTTGAACAATTCTTTGTATTTTTTTGGAATTTTCATTTTGTAAAATATTTCATTAATAATAGTTAAAACAATTGTTTGTTTATTTTCACCATGATAGATAAATTTCATATAGTTTATACTTTTATTACTTTTATTTTTTATTTTATTAGAATTTTGATAAACATGTCAAATTAATTATTTTAGTTGATGAAAATTTTATGTTTTCTTTTTTAATACTATAAGTAACCCCCACCCATCTTTTATTTTATTATAAACCATTACTAAAGTAATTAAGTTAATCATTTGGTTTGATACATGGTATTAAAAATTGTTCTTTATATATATTTATAATTTTATACATTCATTATATGAGGGTTCTGGTCATGATGCATGTAGAAGAAATTGCTTTCAATCAAGACTGTACTGTTTTTATCAAAAGAATGACATAATAATAATTAATGTGTTTACTATTATTTTTGACACTATATAATAAAAATAAAATTTTTAATTACTTATTTATATGTTTTATTTCCATAATTAGTTTCTCAATCTCATCCATCATATTATTTTATACCATTTTTAATATAGGTGGTTAGAGGGACCGATAATGAATATAGCATTTTAAATAAATGAGTACGGTTATGAAAGTGGTTTATTTTGGAATAACATAATTATAAATTAATATTAATTGTTATATTTTGATAATTTAATTATATTGAATTATATTTTAATATATTTTAATAAATTATTATGAAGAAAAATGAAAAATTAGATATGTTACTTTGTATAGGTGGTATTATGCACAGGCACGAGTGAAATTTTCATTTTTAATGGAAAAGGGTAAGGTGTAAATTATTTTTTCAAAAATAATATTAAAATTTATAAGAAATAAAAATATTAATTACATATTATAAAAATCTGAAAATTACATTTGTTAAAGTAATATATAAAAGAAAAAAAGTTTTGGGAAATGAGTATGTGTGTTGGGTGCTGGGGCTTTCCCATAGAGGACTCTTAAAAATGAAAGCCATAAGATAAATTTCTATGAATAATAACAATTGTATATGAAATTAAATTATAGGTGAAATAAAATTTTTAGTGGTTCAGGAAGATACTAAAATTTCTGATTAGTCTTGAAGGTGTATAGAGAGGTCCCTTTTATATGTGGTCAAAATGAAATTTTTATAAATATTTCAAATTAATATAAAGAGAGAACATGTTTAGAATGTAAATAAGAATTAAAAACTAAAAATAATGGATTTAGGTATGATAGAAGATCTCAAATAACACATCCATTAAATTTAAAACAAAACTTATGTCCTTTACTCTTTGATTTATAGCATTTACATTTGTTTTTACTATGGTAACTAATTTTTACCAATGTAGTCAATTTTCATAGAAATAAAATAAAATGGACCATATAAGAAAATTATACCAAAAAATTATATACAATATATCTATTTTACCCAATATAATTTCAAAGAGTGTAGAAAAGAAAATTTAACATTAACACATGTAATGTGTAAAAAACAATTTTAAGAAAAAGTGTATTTTTAACAATAAAATTTATATAGAGGATAAAAATATCAGGGTAATTAATTATTAGGATGTAAATTTGTTTATTTAAAAAAAATTAATTCAAAATATATCCAAAACCAACTTTTACGACAATAATATTTAATTTAAAGATAAAATAAAAAAATATCTTTTCGGGAAATATTATTAATGTTAATAAAATGTTAAACATAGGTCTTAAAAATACTTAATTTTTTTTAAAATAGTATTTTTCCCCTAAGTTTCATATTTGAAAATGAAAAATAATTTATAGTTATTTATGTTATACCTACTTTTCTATAAAGTCATAAACTCTATAGTTTTAGTAAAAGAACATTTTTTAATATTCACTAAAAATTAGATTTTTTTCAAAAATTATAAAAATTCATACTACTCTATTTTGACATGTTATATTTAATAAATAAATTTATAATATAGTATTAAAATTATTAATTTTATAAAAAATATTTCAAATGATAAGTAAATGTAAAAACTAAACCGGCATTTATCAAAAATAGATATTTGTAAACATCAAATGTGCTAAGAATTATTTCATATAAATTTTCAATTTTAATATTTTTTATATAATAGTCCTTATATAATAATAATTTAAATTTTTTCAGTTGAATTTTTTAGAGTAAAATATTTAAAACATTACAGATTTTGTTTTTGGAAAATTGACTTTTATATAAAATAATATTGATCAAATTCCAATAAAATTTATATTCAGATTATAAAGATTTAATTTTACCCATACACTAATATAAATATCATTATTTATATTCTATTGATATATTATATCATATGACAAAAATAAAAATGCTAATATGTAATTCATATATATTTTTAATATGTTAATATTATATTTTTGTTTTATTATCTACTAGTCATGGATAAAATTATATTAATTTTACAACTAACAATATACATCATCATTATTCCTATTGTATACATGTATATCAAATTAACATGTTTTTGAAGACCATATTTCCAATAACCATATTTTTTTATACTTAATTAAGTTATTATACATATCCTCACCAAATAGATTCATTTTATTCTCACATATAATGTTTTACTTCTCATTTCCATAGTTATCATTTTATATCTCGTAATATGTTTTATCTTTTAATGATTTTATTCATTATTATTGGCTGTATTTGATTATTGATTATTCAATTGGGTGAATATGATCATGGAGATATCATAGAGTTGAAGGTTTTATTGAATTCAATTCATTAACCCCTTCTAATTTAAACACATTTAATGGATGTAATAATTCATGGTGTGTAATAATCTATTTTATTTAATGCACAGTTTAATGTTCTTTCATTATAATTTTTTTACTATGAATGAACACTGTGTATTGAGTATAATTACTATCTTGTATGACTTAATAAATAATCTACTTCATTGAACAAATAGAAAAAATGGTTGAAAATATTAATCATATAGTTTATGGAAAGATTTTCCTTCTTAAAAATATAAGGAATTGTAGTTAATTCATTTTAATGAAAGAGGATAATGATATTTGGAATTTAATAATTGTCTATTTAGGACAAAAGAACATATATATGATAATACTGTATGAAAATATGGGGAATTAATAGGATCTGAGGAAAAGAGGAAGTTCTGGGAAGGTGAATAGTTTGTTATTCATCAATATTAATGGATAAAATTAGAAGAACCTTAGTAATGTAACATGAAAATATCATGGAAAAATTATGTGAATTTAATTTATAATTTGTTTTAATAATTAATAACAACATCCATGATAATCTATTTTATCTAAATTCTATTTAGACACTTGTTTTGTTATTGGTTGTGACATATCATCTACGATATGATTCCACTCTATGTACACAAATATGTTCCATGAATCTATAAGTGGGTTTCATAAATATCTGATTATATGCAAGGAAGAATATAGTGATTCATGCCATTTTTTATTGATCACAACAAAAATATATTTTTCCCATTATGATCATAAGTGCGAGGAATAAAGGATTTACTCTTTTGATCTTGATATAATTCTAGGGAGTGTATCCATTATATCAACAAGTTTACCGATACAAAATAATTTAATTTATAATTTATACTTTGGGTTAAAATTTGATAATTGGTTAAATTGAATTATCATATTTTGTATCGAATGTAAAAAACCATGTCAAAACATAATAGTAATAATATGATTATACTCAAAAGAATGTGTTTATTTTACGATTATTTATAAAATAAATAAGTTAATAATTATGTAAATGATATTAATTCAAATATATATTTCCATCAGATAATTAATGTTGATCCATATCCCCCCATAAGCTAGTATATTCACTAAACATGAGAACCCAAATTTATTTAAGAAGTTCAGATTATATAAAGAAATAACTATTCTAATTTTTTTTAAAGACCAAAAATAAAAAAAATATTTATTTTTGTTATTGTGAATAATTAGACTGGTGATAAAATTCCACTTGTATGTTTTAAACTCGAATATCTCATGATTAAATTTATATGATCAATAGTTACTAGAATAAATATTATCATGCAAACGAATGAATTATATTTTTTTTTATTCAATATATTTTATGGACATTTTAGATACACATATTGTTTTAACTGGTATAAACCTTTCTCAATTGAGATAGGTGATGATACTTAATTTCAATAATCAATATTTGGAAACACTACAAGATAACCCAGGAAATAAAATTAATGTAGAATCTATTAAAACCTTATAATGTAATATACTATCCATTATAATCCTTTTTAAACTAATATCATATCAATAAAGATGTATACATGGGTTATCACCCTATATTCTCTATTATTCATTATTTTAGTTTTTGAAACGAATTTTTTAAGCTATAGTGTCCATGGATTTTTTCATTTAGTTTTGTTTTAATGAAAGGTCTAGATTTATTATATTCCATTAATAAAGAAAAAAAATCATTTCAAGAATGATTCAATTAACTCTTTATAACATAAAACACACCCAATGTAGACTACCTCTCTATGGTGATATATCAATTAGGTTTTCAGTCATTCCTCAAATTATGTGATTCATGATATAATTGAAAATAATTTCAAGTCCATATATTAACATACAAATCTATAGATAGTAATATCAAATGACATATAAACATTGATGAATTATTGTGGGAAGGTCTATCGTCAATTCATTACTTCCTTGGTGACCACCATGTGAGAACATTTTTGGAATAAGTCCCAATGTCTTATGTACACCCAACACCTGAGAGTCATAAATCATTTCTGTCCCATTATATTAATGTTATCTAGGCCACATAAAATATTTAATAAGGAATATCTTATAATATAATTTGGTCGTCGTTATAGTGGGGAACTAATATAACTTATTAATTTGATTAATATTCAAATGATATAATCAAATTGTTGTTGAAAAAATGAATACTCATTATGTGATAACATAAACAAAAAATATTTTTATATTGGAAATCGAAATAAAAAAAATGTTAGTTCATTCTAGAGAACCAAATCATAAAATCTCTCACCTTAACTAGAGTCAACCACAAACATTTATCTAATTCTTGGTGATATTATGATATTCTTGTTTTGGTTGTTGTGGGACTATAGTTTCAATGCCTACTATATCTTTTTATAGACACACTTCTTACTATATATTCACCTGTTTGCGTAAAAGAAAAGAGGTGGAATCACTATGTATTTACCTTTTTCCTTATATCATCAAGATTCAATATCAGCCATTATAATGGTAAAAATATTGTTATAATATATAAAAATTATAATAAATTAATTTAATTATACAATTCCAATGTTTATAAGAAATTTTTTAATATTTTATACACCCCCCATAGAAACATAAGAAGCTAAAAAATACATAAAATATAAAGAGATGTATACCAATAGATTCAATAATCATTATAATTATAATTTTCAATAGTATTAATATAATATCACATCACAATGAATTTGGGGAAGAATTGTTTCATATCCCCTTACTAACTAGATTTCTCACTTCTCCATATAACAATAACATATTCTTAAAATGTTATCATGTATTGTTTTAATTCTTTGAATTTAACATTAGGTTATTTCCATGGTTGTGTTTGATATTTTCCACTATTATTTATTTATTTTAAATTTAAAATCTCAATACATATAGTAGAATGAAATATATATATCCAGTTGAAAAAATAAATGGATTTAAATTCACGATATTAATTGTCAACTATAATGTAATACAACATATCACACATGTAATAATTATCTCTTGAATTGTTCCATCCTATATGCTCAATACATTATCAGTGCATGTACAATGACATGATCTATATAACCCTATATTCTTGATCCCTAAATTACAAGTCACTACACAATACATTCATGGATAAGTATCATTCAACATATTAATAACTAACTGTGTGACATATGTATTTATCCATATTTTTCATTAATAACGATGGCTCTCCCACTAACATCTTATATACAAATTAAAAATAATTTTCTAGGATTTAACATTAGAATCATTCCATAAATATATCCTTGATGCATTAATATGATATCCATGATATCTTCTATGAAAATAATTGTTCAAAATAGAAATCCACATCTCTGATGGTAAAATGGTTTTCATGCTATCAATATTTTAAAAGGTCGTAGTCCTTTAATAACCTTCCTAATATTACATATATTAGCATAAAAATATACTTCCAATTTTTACATGAATATACACCAACTATATTAACATCAATTGGTTGTACAACCAAAATATATAGATGGGTTTTGGTACATGTAATACATTTTAAACTCATATCAACATCATATATTTATCCAATTAACATATATTGAATTATTATAGGATTAGTATATATTATTCTCATTGATTAGTGTATCTAAAAGTATGTGATTATAAAATCATCCCCATTTTGGTTTATCCTTCCTCTATAGTATTCATCTCTCATTACTAGAAACCGGGGCAATACACCCAGACGTATACAAAGAGTTCGAAAAAAACCATTATTATATATAGTTTCTTATTAATACATGCCAATGGTTTTATAAAGCCATTGGTATTGAAACTTTAATAATAACATATTATAATGATCTTTTATAACCCATTTCCATTTTTGAGGAATATTTCAATGGTTTCTTTTAACTGTTGGTATATTTTTTATTAGACCAATGGTTTTAATAAATCGTTGATATATTATTCCAAAAAATGAAGGATATATCAATAGTTTAAACAAATCATAAGTGTTTATTTTTTATAGAAATTTTTTTAAATATATTGTATATCCCTCCACACATGTCCAATCCCATGTCCTACTCAACATCTCATGTGACTCCCATCCAAAATAATATGAGTGGCACTACATTTTCATCTCCATATGTTATGATCTATGATTAGTTTCTTTTTCATTTATTTTTTCTTCAACATCATATTGGTGTGTTTTAAATCTATCATATATTATTTCAAGATTAATTTTCATTATTTTTCTAATTATTAAACAAGATCATTTATTTTTAATGATATTATTTTTCTAGATTTGTTGAACAAGGGTAAGTTTTGTTTATATTTGATAATGTATTACATAATAAATATAATTATCGGCGATGTAATTTTTTTAAAAAAATATTATATTCTCTGTACTTCTAAATGAACTATTACTTCACACCATGTAGTTACACTATATTTTAATTGTTATATATTCAAAAAAAATAGATTAGTTTGAAATTGGTACTCATGGATTGTGGTGCAAGCCATTCTACTTGTTCTCATGGATTGATAAAAAGTATTCTCTATTTAATCGAGAATAAAATAGGGAAGTTTATATTATATAAAATTAATTAATAAAACATTAATTCAAAAAGTTAAATTTAATTTTTGTCATACGTATTTATTATTTTAGTACACATAATGAAAAATTAATCTTATGGTGATATATTAGATAAGTAAGATTTTATTCAACCAATTCATCCCAACTAAGTTATGTCTCTCTATCAGAAATACTTGAATGTAATTTTCTCCTCCTATATATTTCCCTGGGGTATTGTTGGATATTTGTTATAAATTCATTGATATGTGATCTTACATTTAATGAGGTATAGATCATATATATTTTTTATTTATAGAAAGTTTATATTATATTTTTAAGGATAAAAATTGATTCATTAATTAATGTATGTAAAGATATTGAATTGAATGTGTGCATAGAATAAATAAATTAAAATAGTTATAAATTTTAATAAAAATAATCCAATATAATATTATTTATAATATAAATTTGAATTTATTTTCACATCAAGATCTCAATCATTCAAATGGCCGGGTAAGGACAACATTGAGAATTAATTATCTCTCTTATATAAATAATGTTGGATAAATATTATTTATAGTTAGAATTGGGTTATCACTTCACATATCCTATTTTCATTATTGATATTATATGTAACACATTTATACCATTCCATATAATGATTTAGAGTCCATGTAAGAAAGAGGTAATAAACAAATATGATTATCAAATATTCATTTATTTTTTTTATTTTCATAGGAATGAAAAATGGTTAATTAAAATATTATCTTCTGATCTCAAAACAGATGGGTATATATTCTTGAAAACTAAATTCAATACCTTTATTATTAATGAATTGTAAATCTTCATTGACCAATATAGAATGAAAAACTGTTATAGTACAAAAATAAATTTCAAAAGACTATATTATCATGACTAACAAATCACTTCATCCTATTTTCAAAAGATTTTAACTAAATAAATAAATACGCTTTCATCTGATATAAAAATGTAATTTAAAAATAAATCCAATTACTAAAGAATTCAATTTCATTATATTTTCCATAAAACTAATTTTTTTGAAAAAAAAAATACTATTTTAAAAGCCTTTTCTTGATTAATTATTTAAATTATATTAAAAATGATATGTTTCAAATTTAAATTGGATGGAATAATTTATTTCACTAGCTAAATCATATTTTTAACAAAAACAATTATCATAAGATCATGTCATTCATGTAAAATTTCAAATTAAATTTGATAATTATCATTTTTTGTGGGGAAACCACTTAAATGTTATTATTCAATTCAATTAAATTAATCATATAATTAAATATAAATGTTAAGAAAATGGTCTCTAATTCATGTTAAACATATACCTCTATATTTAATGATGTATTATTCTCTAAAAATTATTTTGAAATTATTTCTATAAGTTTGATTTCATCACTTAATTTTTTATTTTTTTAATTAAATAAATGTGTAGTATTGAATTCATACAATATATTGTTCTCCAAAATAGTTTTTCTCTTTTAATAACTGTTTTAAAAATATTTATCATATTCTGTATCCTATGAATTCTTAGTTTTGGTAAAAAAAATGTCATGATAAGTAGAATTTTATTTTCTCAAAGAAACTTCTCAGTCATCTAATAAACACCCCATTTGAAATAAATGAATTATCTTTTAAAATATCAATTAATTGGTATCTCATTGAACATTGTAGTAATTCCATGCGGCCCTCAACATGTTTCATCTATAATTATAGTAAATTATATATACCTCCAAACTAAAAATTCTCATCCCAGGGGATATCGTGTTAGCTATAAAAATGGAGAATATAGATTTATTTCTTTTCATATTTCACATCACTCATACTTTTATGTTTCAGTACATTCAATATTGAATAGCTATAAATATACAAATATACTGGAGATGGAATCAATATTTCTAGAAAATTGTCTCTGAAAAATATTTTTGGATTATATGATCATGTAATAAATTCATTATTACATTGATCATAACACTCGATAATTGATTGATCATAAACATACATAACTATGAAATCCATTGAACATATCAAGTGAATCAATCTAATGTACCATGACCATAATAATATTAATAAATAAATATCCCATTATCTAAATTCACCAATATTTTTTTAATGTAATGCCCCCTTCTGTTTAAATATATTCATACCAAACTCTGAAATTATTGAATTACTATTATGTATCGTGGCCCTTTTAAATTTTATTCTTATATAAAAATATTTATGTCCAAAATACTCTTATGTAGATTAGTAGGGAAAATTAAAAACATCATTAATTATTCTATCTATACATACATACCGTAGAAAATTCATACATTTATATTATATTAATACTTCATTTATTAAAATGTGAATGAACATTCATGTACAGATTGTATCATGGATTACTCATAAACAATGATCCAAAAAGAAAATATATGTCCAACATAAAAACAAATTTTGAATTAAACCAGCACAAATTTTTTTTAAAAATATGCATCATAATCTATGAAATCTCTTCCCACCATATTCAAGAATTCATTGTAATCATGAACTCTTAGAAATTGATGGGGGTGTCATTAAATTTATCACTTTCCTTTCTTACCCAGATTATCTAGAAATTCGATAATATCAATAATGAAATCATAAAATATATACATATATATATATTATTCACATTATCCTCCATTATAATCAATGATTACTTATTAAGGTACAAATCATGATTCATCAATTTTAATCATTCATATTAATAAGTTGGATACAAAATCCCTTGTGATGACCTCTACAATGACTAAATGTATAGTAGATCCTTAATGACACTTTGTATACATTACCCAAATAAATAAATACATGTTCAGATTCCCAAATTGGAACTATCTCTCATATAAAAATTCTACCTGTCATTGAATTATGTTTGGTAAAATCCCCAAGACCACCATTATAGGGCTTGTGAATAAAAACCAACATTTAGTATCTACATAAATTTGAGAGCCATCACCTCTAAAACAACCAATAACCAACTCCTACACTTCAAAATACATCGTATCATCAAGGATTCATTAACTAAAAGATAAAAAATCACATATATAATATAATTCTATATAATATGGATTTAAATTATATAAATCAATCAAAAAATACAGAAACACATCCCGAACAGATGTGATCTCAAACATAGATGACATGTGGGTGTTTATCATATTGTGATCTCTAACATTGAATCAATATAAATCATCCATCCATATCTAGGATCCATAACTACATATTAACCACAATTCTTTATTTTAATCAATATATTTTGTAGGGTTATTAAGTTCACATATATTTGAGAGACAAAAACATGCATTATGATCATCTTGTGTAGTGACCCAACCCAAAATGCAACTAAATAATACATGTATAAATTAATAACTTCTCACAATGGTTCTTGGTGACTAAATGTGATTTCATATATGTGTTATTTATTGGAATTGGTTTATTTATTAATTTATTTCTAGAATATTCTATATTGGGTTGTACATGTTTTGGGGTGTGGGTGTATAATGGCTTTTCGAAAGCATTGAAGGTGTTGGAGGATGGCTTGTGATATTATAATATCTATAAATTTTAAAAAAGGATATACCAACAGTTTGAAAACCCTTATGTATATATATATAAAAATCTTGTTTCTATTGCAATGGTTTTATTAAAACATTTTAATAAGGTACAACCATTCATAAAGAATAAAATATAACTACTGTTTTATCCAAACCATTGGTATAGTTCTATACCCATGGAAAATAAGACAACAGTTTAATGAACTATTTCTATATCATATACCAATGGTTATTGGGGCTATACGAATAGTTTAATATTATTATAATAGAGTTAATTTCCATTAGTGTTTAGAAAAATTACCACTATGTCCTATAAAGATAATATTCTTATGAAAACACACATTCTTCTTATGAATTTTTTAAATAAATCATAACATTCTATTACTATCACAAATATATATGTGAATCCTATTATATAAATATAATATTTCACTAGATTAATAACATTCCATAATAAGGACTCTAAAATCTTTAGTAACATAGCATAGTTAACCATGATACACTTTGATTTTTTCATGATGTAAATTTTTCACTAAAAGTTTACTTAACAACGTTTTTTCTTCTAAAAAAGATTTTGGGTCAAAATTGACATATATTATATTATAAAATATGTGATATCAATTCATCATTTTAGTTAAAATATGGTTAGTTGATTATATTTTTATTTTGAAAATAATTTCTCTTGACGATTAATAGAAGACTTGTATTATTTATAAAACTCCATATCATTTCTCATTTACCTAACAACATCTCTCTAATATGTAAAAGAAAATGTGATTTTAGAGTAAAATACACTGCATATTTATTGATAAATTATTTCATAGTTATGATATTCATAGACTATCTTACCCAACTAATTTTAAATATTTGTCAATGTATATTATTTACGTCCTGAATGTTTTTAAATGAATATTATTAAATATATAAATTGAACTCATGCTTTATTTAATTTTAGTTCAAATGTATATTTATAAAAAGATTCTAGATGTTTTTGATAATTATCATCATTTAATACAAAAATTTATTCTTTGTTTTGAAACATAATAAGTAATAATGTGAAATTACTAAGTATTTTAGCTCTAAATAGTATAGTAACCCTTATCATTATATCCTTCAAATGTACATCGACTTTTACTGGATCTAGAACTATCATGTCACAACTAGATATTATTTTAAACTTATAGTTTATATTCATCATTAATTTATAATATATTATTTAAGAATGAATAAAATATTGATTATGGAATACCATTACCAGATTTATTCGAAGCATTGAATAATTAATCATTGTGTCTCAAAATAGAAATTGAAAAAAAAGTTTTGGTAGAAAACAATACAAAATAATTTTCTCAAATTAAAAAATATTTCAAAATAATAATATTACATTTAGATAAGTTTATAAAAATGATCCATCAAATATATGAAAGTTAAAATCACTTATTACAGTCTTCCTACTCATAATTGGTTCATATATTTGGGTAAAACTATTTTTATCACATATTGTATTAAATTCTCATGAAGTGAAAATATATATTACATGCAGTGATGAATATATGTGAATAAAATGACTTTATTTACTTATTATTTAACTAATTGTAATACCTCTTCCAAAAAAACATTCCTTTTGTATATAAATAAAATAATCTCATCTTTCTTCTCTCTCATTTAATTTTATGTTTCTTTGGTGGGAATAGTAAAGAAACAACTATCTTTAAATTTTTCATATTATTTTTACCCGTTTCATTTAGTTCATTCACAAGAAGGATCAAATCACTAAATTTACACTAATAAATATTGAATTGGAAAATCAAATGCAAATTACTATTATGATACTTATTCATATGTTTATTTTTATAATTATTAATTAAAATGGATAATCCAATTTAAAAATATGTCATAATGAGATCAATGGATAATTTCGTTTCTATAAAGAAGCCCAACATTGAGAACCAATCAATAATCCTCTATATCATGACTAAGTTACCACTAGTTGAGTAACCATAAGCTAGTATACAGTTGTATATTGTACTTATATTATCATTCAAATTTTATTGTGATTTCTCTTTTTCATGTTCTTAGATATGGAAAAAACATGGGGTATTCATCCATGTATTTCTATTTAATATTTATTTATTCAAAAATATCTGATAAAATGAATCAATAGAAATCTGAGTCCTTATTTTTGTGCCTCATATATACATCATTCAAAGCTTCACTTCCTCCCTGAGGTGGAATGTAAGGAATATGGGACTCCAATACGTAAAACATATTTTATAAAAATATTATAGTCTTCAAGTAAATGTATCAAACAATGATATTTAATCTTGTGAAGATATTATAACTATCTAGAAATAATAACCATTATTCCATGATTTTACATACCCATTTCTACAAAAAAAATTAATATATTGGTTTAATATATTTTCTAGATTTCTAGTTATGTTTTAATTAACGTTTAAATTTTGTCTCAAAGTATTTTACAAAAAACCATCAACTGTCACTATTGAATTGGTAATACAAATTCATTCAGATTTCTCATTAGAAAGGATGAATATTTTCCTTGAGATAATCCATATAGAAGCATTATTGAATTATTCAAAGTTATTTAGTTTTGGATTCTCTTTCAAACACCATTAAATCAAAGCTACATCATCATTATATTAGTATTCATAATATTTTAATCCTAAACAACGACTTCGTCAAGGATTACTCAATGTTACACCAAGTGATGATAATACAATTAACCCTTTTTGATACTTTGGTTAATTAAATATATGAATTGTATTTGAAATTACCTTTAATTTTATGTATATGTATATGGGATAATCTAGATCTATTAACTTTATTTGTATTCAAACTCATGTGAGGGAAGGTTTCTTGATGACATGATATTTTATTTGACAGATTTGGGTATTAATGTTTTAATATTATTTATTTTACACTTCACATGCATGTTATTTTGATAAGAGACTTACATAATATTTAACCATTTATGATAAAATAAATTTCACAAATTATTTTTCACATATAAATTATATTATTATATCCTTTATAAATTACATTATGTAAAACTTATATGAGTAATCAACTAATCATGATAAAATAAACATATAAACTTTATTTAATTTTATTTTTAATTCCTCTTAATTTATTTATTTCATGTGATAATTTTAAATAATCAATATAAAAAATTCTTTGCATATATAAAAAATAAACCATTGATAGAAAATATGAAATAATGTCATGATATGATGATGATCATTTATCTATTGGTTTTTTATTGATTAGTGATAAAACAACTTTTAATCTATGAAAATAACTCCATGATAATTATATTTTCTAGACTTTTTCAATTCACAATTATATTCCATACCTCCTCAGTTGGATTTATCACAACTCGTTTATTAATCCATCATAATTATATGGGAACTCCATCCTTTTTAGCTATATAGAAGTATTTATGATACTTTAACTAGGGTATTATGGTTTGATAAAATAATTTATTGAGAGAATACCCCATATATAATAAAATAGATATGGTTGATTAAAAAATATTTATATTTATTTTGATAATAATTACTACACAAAACCCTGAAATAAATAATTATAATAAACAAATAAATCCAATAAATCTTGAGTTGGATCGATGTTGATGATTATTTAAAAAATGGAAATACAACTATATTTACTATTACTATTATTTATATCAAAATTTTCTTTTGTAGACAAATTGTATTGAATGAAGAAATTAATTAATTAATCAATTAACAATTTGTTTATCTTAAATTTCTGCCCAATTTAGGGACCTTGAGATTTTTAAAGAATGACATCAATTGTTTTCAAATAAATGAAATATATTTTAATTTGAATTTAAAATAAAAAATTATTTCATTTGAAATTGGAGTCCAAATGATATATAATTACTATGTCAAATTAAATCCCAAATATAGAAATTAATATATTACATGATAACTACATCGTTTATCATGTAATACCTAACGTGTAACACTGCACAACACGTCATGCCATACTACATTTTTTGATCATCATAGTAAAGAAACACGGATTTTATGGTGTGTATAAACATATGAAAATATATTAATTCACATGAGGTGTAATACGAGGATGTGTGTATAATAAAAGTGTGTAAATGATAGTTACAAGTCATTTACTAGTAGTCAAAATGTTGTGATTAATTTTTCCACATGTTGACACAAATTTCACAACTAAAAAAACATTAACTACGCAATGTGTATATTATCATGAGTCCCACGATATTAATATCCCACTATAATCCATCCACACCATGAGTTTCATTAATTACTTAATTTTTGATCCACATAACAATTTGTAAAGTCTCAACACATACTTGGTGTGGAATGAAACATGTCACATTGTGTGTACATATAAATACACCCCATGTAGACTATATAACTCCCAATATATAATCATGTAGTCAATACATGGTATGTAATGAAATTTTATACTAACCCACATTACTCTCTAAAAATTATAAAATGTGAAATTTTGGTGGGGTTATATGATGTGTACATGCCAACTATACAACATAAAGTTATTTCCATACATTGTTCTATGATGGTAGTCAATATGTGGCATGAAATTACATCATTTGTTAACCCAGACGATAGTTCATGATATAAAAAATGTTTTCTTTATGTGGTGTTGAACCCCAAAAATGATGATCAATTTTTCAATACATATTATGTGACTCTGTGTTTTAGTATGAGACTTTTTCACCTATGAATTCAATCTTCCATTAGTCTTTTTGCATTTTTGGCCCATTCAGGGACATATAAACTCATATTATGTAATAATTATATCTTTTAATCATAAAAAGTATAAATAGGAATAATTTAAAAATATTTGATTAAATTAATCAAATAAATTATAATAATTATTTTTTAGAGTGTGACCACTGTGATTCCACTTTTATATTTTGGGGTGAAACGGAAGGATTGCATGGGTCCCTAATTTTTTTTTTCTTTCAATATAAATGTATAAAATCTAAATAAATCTAAAAATGAAACCTCGTATTCTCGTAGATAAATCATACACATTTATTTTATAATTAATTTAAATAATGATTTTCGTAAAACAAAATAATCTCGTTGATCAAATTTTCATTTGTCACACTTGTTTTGTATTTAATTGTGAATGTGAATACTAGAAATTATTCATCTAGATGATTCACCACATGATATCAAATAAATGAGTGCATATCATGATATTTAGGGTGATTTAATGAAATAATATAGTGCTTCACATAGTCTGTCGTCAATCATATCAACAATCTCTTATTCTCTCTATGATCTTCTAATGGAGGAAATAATAGTTTCCCCTACATAAAATGAGATAATTATAGATAACTCCATAGTTTTGTTATAAACACAGCATATATAAAATGAAATATTTTAGAGTATATACATCGGGTAAAATATTAAAATTACCAAAAGGCCCATATCGATTTATATAATCCATGTAAAATTACATACCAAATAATAGTAAAAATATTATTATTATATTCCATGAAATGGTTTTATTCTATAATCATTTATTAAAAAATTAAACATATATTTATATTAAATGGTTTGAAAAAAATATATCATTTCTGTAATATCATTAACCATGATTCATATCTTCTCATAAAATATCAAATTCACTAAATTTTTGAAAAAATATGTTTTTAAAATATTCACATAACATAAATTATATATATATTTTTAATATGTTTAATAAACTAGTGAATAAATAAATATTTATTTATTTATTTCCATCTGAGTAGTTAAACTTGTGGGAAAATTAAACTCTCATATCCTAAACTCGAATACCTCATGACTAAATTTATGTGATGAATACTTACTAGAATAAATATTTTTCTCTAAACTAGTGAATAAATTTATTATTACATTTAAATTAATTTGAATTTAATTTGATTCAGAATACACATAATTTTTTTTCCTCTAGACCTCTTTCTTAATATAAATAGGAGTACTTAAATAAATCCCAAATGCAGCATCTAGAATCATTATAAGGCTCACATTTATATAATTATAATTTATCTACAAAAAAACATCGTATTAAAGGAAATGTGTAATAAAATACTTTTTTAAACTGATATATCATTAAACATTATGTATACATGTTTTATCGCACATTATGATAGATTTATTATTCTTTGACATCCCCAAACTAATTTTTCTTTAAAATACATTTTCCATCAATTTAATCGAACATTTTTTTCAATCAATGATCCAAATATATCTTTATCCACTAATATGGAATATAAATATACTCTCATATCATATTCAATTAATGAAATATCACATTTCATGCGACCAAAATATATCAACCTTCTACGTATATATATAATCATGGTTTTCCTAAATATATCAAATAACCTATTTTTTATACCCATTTGTAATTTATCGATACAGATGTACATAATTTGGTTCCCTGAGCCAATTATCCACAATGCCTCAAGACCCCAAACACTCGTATGTTAGAGGCTTCCAACTAGATGTGAGGGCCAAGGGGGTGATAGTGGGGAGACGGTTCCTTCATATCATAGTAAACAACCAAGTAAATAACCCAATATCCTATATATATATATAAGTAAATATCAATGTCGATTTGAAGTAAATATGTAAAAATAGGTGAATGTTGTAATAAAAATTGAAATTCTATAAAAGTAAAAATAGTGATGTCATGCATACAAAACTAATCACCCACATTTTCATTCTCTTATATAGTAGTAAATAAAATAAAAATAAATCATTATACAAGGATATTATATTTACAAGAAGCAAGACCATATACCTAGTCCTTGAGACTCTATCGAGATATTCCAACCCAATCAACAGAATGAAAATATATAGCTCTAATCGATCCTGAAACCTTGGGCATCAAGACTGTCCATCAAGCATCTGCATCTAACATTAAAAGCAAACATAAGAACTGTATAAACACTTAGGTGCACATATATTGTTAATAAATGATTCTAGTCGACCAATAAATTGAAGAACCTAAAAATATGGTTTCCAAGTTTATCTCTCATGAAATATTCTCATCCTTGTAGATACATGACTATAAATTACCAGTAAAATTAATAAAGTGAAAACAAATTCGATCCCTAGGCCCATGACCTTGATCATCTGGTAAATGTGACATCATTATATATATATTCCCATAAATATTTATTGAAAAATAAATATGCATATACATTAGTAATTTAAAAATATAATTGGGATGGATATCCTACCACTCATGATATTTATAATTAAGTTGATTCTTGGGACTGTCATCATGATCAATAATACATGCCTCAACCAATGTCAAAAATTTCTCTCTTTAAGCTATTTAACCATAGCAGGAAACATGTTTTAGATATGGGATCACTCATACTAACCTCCCATCACTATAATAATGTATTTAATGTCACAATAGATAATACAATGAGGATATCACTGCATCAAAAATGTCTTATGCCATGTGTAACATGTATTAGACCTATGAGGAGTATGCCCTAGGGAAACTAAGTAATGAATCATATTTCAATCCGTGGATCTCATCTATAAAAATAATTATAATATAAAATTATATGGTATAAGACCCATGTCCATTGAAAATGGAGTCCTCCTCGAGTCCATGAAACACATCCATTACTAACTCAGAATAATATATACCCACTAACACTAAGACCCAATGCCAATGAACATGTCTTACTCTTCATGTCCATATAGATCATCAACAAAAAAACTATATAAATGGTGTTATAATCAATTCCCATCATCTTTTTCATACCCTGATATCCATATTCATTAAGGAGGATCCCATGATGAATCCAAAGAAGTACCTCTCGAAATATCATCCATGTATAGAATCATGTCAGCCTTGTCACCCAGATAATGGGAAGTGACTCTATTAATCATAGTTGAATCAATAATTATTATGTAAATGCATAAAAATAGTGAGGATGGCTGAAATACTATACTGACCACTACCTCCATGACCTCACATTCTTACATGTTCAGTATAGATTATACAATGACACCCACTACTATCTCTATCCAAACCCACATCACACTAGCTAAGGGTCATTCAAACACATTGGAACCCACTATGTTCCCTAAATCATAACACGAGAGATTCATCCTACTTAGGATATTATAAATAATTGAAAGTTTAAGAACCCATCTCAGGATCCTAAAAAAGACTAATAGTTGAGTGAGGAATCCTACAATGGATCACTGAGGTCTACATATAAGTAGGGGGATTCCGCTTGCAATCCTACCAGTCAGTATACAAGAAGATAGGTCCTACATGGGACCCTTTTAATTGAATACATAGAGAGAGGCATCCTACATGGGATCCATGGATGGAGAAAATATGTTGACAGGTCCTATAGTGTATTATCTTGGATAACATGTAAGTAAAGATATCCAATAGGGGACCCTTGGAAAAAATAATAAGGTAGAATAATCCTACACAGAATCCTCTAGTTAAAATGATAAGAAGGAATTTTATTCTAAAATGATAATTACTTAAATAACAATATAGAAGATAGATCTTGGACCACCTCAGATTAGGGTTCTCACTCATAGATGATATATGGAATCAATTACTAAAGTAATATTCAATCAATTTTGAATAAAACCCAATCCACTCCTCATATTCCTTAAATAAGATCAATGGTGGCACCATCATGATCTATGTGGAAATATTTTAAATAAGGACTACTCATTGTACAATTCAAACTCAATAGAATAAAAAAGTGAAGACTATATAAAGGACATAATGAAAGGATATGATTACATGTATTCCTATGTAAAATGGTGGTTTACCATAAAATAATTACATAGAAATGTAATTTTGATATTAATAGAATGTTTTATAATGTACATGGAATGTAAAGCATGTACACAACACATACCAAACATGAGGTACCAACCTATGTACTTATCAAAGACATTCTAGGTATCCTTCACTGGCTTTATAGCTATTATTGACATGTGACTGACATGGTGTCTTTCCATGTACCCAAAATGTTTCACCTATCCATTTATTTTTCATATCCCTGTACATCTACCCAGTGTGTATCCCACATATAGTCTGGCTATGAACTTTACATGGCCTTGTACCCATACACGTGGTTTCAGACATGGTAAACACCTATGTGGCTGAGTACTGGTACACGATTTGTATACCATATACAAGATGTGTAATCATAAAAAGGACATATTCTATGAACTAAATTAATACCCATCATTTTCAATGGTAATATACATCATGGTATAGTTATTTCTGAAAGGGAAACCCCTCAAGTCATCCAGAAACCCTTTTAGTCTCCCAAAAAAGTATATATCGACTATGAGGATGTCTTAAAAAGTAATAATAGAGATATAAAATAAAAAATTAATAAATATATGGTAATTTAATGTAAAAAAATGAAATACATTTGGGTAGAATTCGTCAAAGCTTCTCTGGTATCCATGGTCCATCACTATTACACGATGATCTGATTCCTCTGGAGTGTCGTTGTTGCACCTCCCTTCCTCTCCCACATTTTCTCTCTCTCTCTCTCTCAGTACCTCTCTATGTCTCTCAATTTCTCTATATCCAACTACATTTTTTATCTTAATTCACTTGAACGATAAATCAATAGGGAGTACATGATAAGCTATGGGGAGTATAGCAAAATAAAATAGGTATATGAAAAGGCTGAAAAGTAAATGAAAAAGAAAAAGGGTACCATTCCTGGCCTCATAGTCCAACATCAGATTATTCCTCGCATAGGAATGAATCCAACTTTTTGAACTGAAAAAAATATAGAATATCAATATAGTGGTCCATTTATAAGGTATAATAGAAAAACATGTGCGAATACATTAATATTTAATTAATTAATTATTAATTATTAATTATTTTATGAAAATTAAAATGGACCATAATTCTACAAAACTGTTAATATATTGGATAAAAAAATTATATGTTATCATCTTCTAGGGGAAAAGAAAAAAAATTACACGTTATAAGCATTTGAATGAAAAAACTACAAATTTATGATCTAATTTCCAGTACGAAAAACCTGGGTCATATCAACCACCTAAAAATAAACCATATTGTCCCTGATACGCCTTGGTGGTCAACCACATATATTCTATCATCCAAAAAATCTGAGAAACTATTTTATCTGAATCATCTTATAACTACTATCATAATGTCTGCACCCTATCCATCAATGAAGAAATTTAACCATGACCACTCGTATACTCCATGATATTGGATTATCCTTATCATTTCCTCCTAATATTACATGTTACTATGTCCCATGAATTATTTCAATATAAAAAGTGTGATTTCAACTAAAAAGATGGTCACCAACCTCAAATATAAAAAGGATCATTCCCCACCATTTAGATTACCTTATACCACTCCTCTTTCATAACCCCAAAAGGATTCATTGCCAAATGAAAATTGACATCTGAAACAAAAGAAACTCAATGTATAGCCCACACTCTCTGAGGATACTCTAGAAAATTTCAAGATATAGGGAATGAAACCATATAAACTTAGATAATGATAATATTTCATCAATAACAAATTATATATCTCACTGCGATAAACTCACTCCCTAATTTCAACACTTGTATATAACCAACTCCCACAACCATGTCTCCCAAAAAAAATCTTGTTCGTGTCCTGTAATAGGTTAACCAACTCATGAATCCTAATTTCTCTTTGATGTATCCTCTATAATGGAGGTAAAATTATCCTTCATCAAAAAATCATGGTAAATCATGCATGGTTAATTTATTTGAAACCATCAGTCCTCAAATCACTCACATCCACTCACTGACATATTATTGATATAGTGACATGTGTAACCCATGTGTACCATCGTCACCATACTAACACTCTTATGATTTGCATGCCACTAAAGGAAAGCTGACCATGCCACATGACACACCAACCTTTTTCATCTGGAATATCCCTAATAACTTCTCTCTAAAATTAGACACTTCACTCATTCCAGGATTATTTCATGATCACCCATGACTAAATGTCATTCTATTCACAAGCCTCTATCCATACTCTATCAATGTCACTGACAATAAAAACTCTAGTCAACTAATCTAGGAACTGAAACAGTCTTTCCCATCTGAGTCTATCTTGAAAGATATGTATTCTAGGTGCTTTATCCAGAAACAAATATTATATCAATCCAATAATCTAAAACATAATATGCTACAATGATTCAATCTCAGAATGGGTACAGAACTGAGCCCATTCCCTAGAAGGAGTCCATAAACTTGGGATATCATTTCTCACATGTTTACCATTATCAAAACAAAATTCCAACATATGAGTGTCTGATTCACAACTAAGGTACTCTAGGTCTCCCACCACAATCTATCGAACATGTCTCACAATAGGGTCACAATGTTATAAAACACGGAAATTATTCCATACCAATAAAAAGGTTAAATTCCGTAGGGATTCATTCACACACCCATCTTGAAATAATGAATTTAAAATTCATATCATCTCGAGATGTCTAAAAGAGGTAAAAATAATATTGACCTAAATGGTTTAAAACTAACAACATCGACCTTATGTTGCCCTAATTCTCTCTGAACATCCACATATGGTACATCCTCATAAATAATCATGATACAAACATAAGAAGAACAATGTACTATCCCTCAATAGGCATCCTCATATAGTCAAACAAAATCAAGGATAAGTTCACTTTATACATTTTTGTATCTATTAGAATAATACCTAGAAATATAATATATCACCAAAAACAAGTACAAAAACATTCAAGGATAATCAATGATGGCCAACAGTACTCACAAAACATAGTCTCAATGATCCATGTCATATCACAAGTGTGTGGTCGGGAAATATAGAATTAATTTCCAGGTAATGTAGGAAAACCAAATATATGTTGTTTTTAACACTGTAAATAACCAAAACGAAGAAATAAAACCATATAATTGGTTCAATAAATGGTAGTTATGTGCCCTATTGACCTATTAGTGTCACTACACTTCCTGTTCATGAGGGCTAATTCATCAGACTCACCATCAGATGTCGTGGTATTGAACCTCGTGATATATCATCTGAATGAAATATATGTTAATAAGCTGAATTGAGTATAATTTGAACAATAAACTACAGGGAAACAATATTTAAATTTTTGGACACATTAAAAAATTGTAATATGATGTTAGTGACATCCCACTCAAGAAGGACTATAACTTTTTTATCCTATTTTCAAAATATAATTCTTGATATGCCTATCAACATTGCTATAAAATTGTCAAAATAAATATATGACCTATTTTAAATGGCCATGATCTATAAATCCATCAATAAATCATAAAATCAATACCGCATGTGCTTCACTCAAATAAAAAGTCATACAAAACTAGAACAACACATTTCATGGACTAAAATACCTTATCCCAAGTAACGTGAACATCCTACCAGATAAGGTTTTCTCGACACTCCAATCTAATATTCATCATATGTTTTTAAAAATTCATAATACTCATGTATAGAATATCGAAAATATTAATAATGTAATAAATTAATATATCTAATACTAATTTGTAATGTCTCTAACTATATTCCACTAATATTTTGGATGAAGATAGTTCTCCAATATGCCAAAAGCATATCCCCCTATATTCTAGAGACTTCATAAAACCATTGAGGGTCTGGGTTGTGAATTTGGGGAGACTATTCCCATCATATTAAGGTAAAAAAATAGTTTAAATCGATAGATACTACATATAACAATAATAATATGAGGTTGGAAGAATAAAATCACTATAAACAAGATAATACAATAATAATAAATTAAAATCAATAAAATCTTGAACAATTGGGTCATACATACCACACTGTTCTCCAACTCAAATGTTCCCAAATTGAAGAGTAATTAAAAGTTAAAAATATAATTATTTCACTCTTCTACTGACTCTATGATGGACCATAATATGTGGTATCCAATAAACTTCTTAGATTCTTTATCCTAACCCAATGATCCACAATAGTGGATCAGAATGATGATTAAACTATGGGAATTAACCATATCCATCATACATCAATACTCAACATGAAAATTATAAATAAGGAAAAAATGAGATGCAAATGCATGGGTGATAAATAATCTCAGAAGGCCTCCCCAATGATGAACATATAAATCTACCATCATAAGTATGTGATCATGTAATATGCTCATCCTGATCAAGATTCAACTAGAAGTGATTAATGAAATAAATAAAGTGAAACCATAACTGATCCATGGGTTGATGATCCCAATCAACTAGGATATGTACCATTATATATATATATATAGAAAAATACATTCCCATATATATATATATGTGAGTAAGGTACAAATGGCATTGAGTTGGATGATGTAAAACCAAATCCATGTATAATTATGTCCATCCCAGGGCTCATAATGTGGATTGATAATACATGCTACAGTCAGTGATGAAAATGTATCAAATCAATATCTATTATGATAGGGGATACATTTCTAAGCACTAGGGTCACAAATACATTCCTTGAATCAAAAAAGTGAAAGATTTGATCAATGAAATATAGTCTTATAAGGATGACACTACATCAACTATGCCATGCACTGCGTTTATCTTGTATCAAACTTATGAGAACCATAAACCATCTATATTGACCAAGGAATCATATTTGATTTCATGGATTTCAACCATTGAAAAAAATGTATAATATAGAAATATTAGATTTAGGAAAAATGAATTTGAACATCTAATCATCAAAGAGTATATAGAGTGAATCCGTAGAGAAATAAGTATAATATACATATTTTAGAGCTATAACACAAGGATAATGACCAATGAGTCCTTTTTGAGTCATTGAAGCTCATCTATAGATAACATAGTTAATGGTTCCATAACACCAGGAATTTTCTATGCCATGCTGAAATTTCCCTCATCTTTGTCATACTGTGACATCCATATTCACCAATAAGTCCTAGAATCTTGATCCCTAAAAGTACCACTGGGAATCTCTATCATATACAACATCACATTATGATCATCCCCCAAATTTCATGTTGTTCCAAGGGTATTCATAGATACATCAATATTTATCATTTTACTGTATAAAAAAGAGTGTGGGTGGTCAAACACCTCAAACCACCGCCACCACCACAACCTCATATTATTAGATGTTCAATATGGTTTCTATGGTGACTCCTATAACCATCTCTACCCAGACCCCCATCACATTAGATCTGGGTATGTCAAATTCATGGGAACACACTAGGTCCCATAATTCATTACATTTGATTCGAATCTTACATCAGATCCTCTAGAGGAGTAAAAGTTTAGATAACTTTCACGTGATTCAAAAAAAAGTGTAACAGTTAATAGATACATCATGCATAAGACCCGATAGGACTACATAAAAGTGAAGGTATCTGTATTTGGATCCAACTAGTCAGCACATAGAATGATGTATCATAAATGGGACCATAATAAATACTACACATATAAAGAGGAATCCTATATGTCTTCTTCAGAATGATTAAACAAGTACAAGTATCCTAAAGTGGATCTATAGCTAGGCATTCATGTGAAGTCATCCCATAGGGAACCCGTTAAATAGAATAATGATAGAGGCATACTACTTTTGATACCCTAGGTAAAAATATAATATGGCCTCATGGGTGAAAAGGTAATTTTTTTATTACATATCTAGAGAGATAGTTCTTTTCCCACCTCATATCAAGGGTGTCACTATAAGAAGATGGCATGATTCAATTACAAGAGGAAGAAGAAATACAGTTAGGAAAAAACCCTAAACAAATCATAAGAGTCCACAAATAACCTCAATGGTTTTACCATCATGATATAAGAATACTAATACTACCAATGGAAAACTCAAATATCTAATTTTGAATTTGGGGATTAAAATAGAAAGGCCCTAAAAAAGGGTATCATGGGAGGAGAATGTCATGTCTATATTAGTGTATATTACTCTACCCATAAATCCTCACATGATCATGTGCATCAAATAGAAGTGGTCTGTAAAACTCACGTACTTATCGCGTAGATTATGTACATGATGGTTACTAAACATTGGGTAACTACCAATATAGCTCTCATGAAATGTCCATGTATCATGGAAAGGTTGTGTACCACTACACAAAATGTGACCCACATATGATCTATCAGTGTACCCAAAATGGGGTACCAATCCAAGTAGTATTCATTTTCATGTACTTCAACAAGTTTTGAATCCCACATAGGTCTATCCATGTACATTACATGACCAAGTAACCATACACGGGATGTATGGATAGGTACATAACTACATGGAATAGTACTAGTACAATGTGTGTATAAAATATACATGGCATGTGCTTCTAAAAATATAATATTTTCAGAATAAGAAGAACACCCAAGGTGTGTTCTTAAAACATAGAGCATGTGATTGAGATTTTTGAATTAGAAACCCATTGAATAGGCTTAAAACCAAGTTTTACCCCAAAAATCTATAGATTGAATCACAAGGGTTCCAAAGTAGTGATAATTATTATATACAACTATAAAGTTGTGAATATTTGGGGATTATTATTAAACATCGAAACAACATGTCGATGGGTGGAATTTGTCAATGATTTTCATGTACCCACATTCTAAGGTAGTTAAATTATGATCCAGTTCCCCATGTGAAATATAGTGAAACCTCCCATCCACTCCCCCTCTCTCCATACTACTATGTTTTTCTATCACAGTCACATTAATTGGAATCCTAGAGTTCTGATTTGAAAATCCAAGGGGAATATAATAAAATAAAAGAAGAAAATTTAAGCAAATAAAAAGAAAAAATGGCACGATCCTGGACCTAACATGCTACATGAGTTTATGCCTCATATTAGAAAATATCCTCATTCTATACTCAATGGGAGCGAAAAATTATTTGTATGATTCTCTATTCAAAGTATATAGATAAACAAATGTGTGTAAATTAATAATTAATTAATTAATTAATTGTTATGTGTTAATTATTGCATGAAAATATGGATGGCTCAAATTTCATCCAGTATTCTATACTGGGGTAAACACATTATTCTGGGACTAATTGAGTGTTCAATTTTTTTCCAAGAAGCATTTTAAGATGAAATTTCCATTTTAATCATTATAAGAATATGGAAGAAAAAAAATTGATTTTCCTTTCTAATTTCCAGTACAAAAAAACACTGGTCATTACAAAATTAATATTAATCATTACTCTAAGTACCAATTAACACATACATGAATACAAATATCTAATTACATATAAAACATATGTAATTACTTTTCATGGTATTCCCCAATGACCTCCCTTTCTTAGAGATCTCCTAGATAAAAATTCTGGAGAAGAAGTATCAATATCTTATTACCCCCAAACATATGATAGTCATACATAATTTGTGTCTCATCAGATAGATGATATATATTATGATAAATTTTTATAAGGATATTGTTGGATATCACTGGGTTTTCATTGTAATGAAAAAATGGTTTAACATATTGATGATATTAATATTTAGGTATATTGTCACATTAATGTTATGTAGAAGAAAAAACATATGTGTGAAGATAATTTATATATTCATTTTCCTAAAATCAAATGTGAAAATCTTGTTTATTCTAGGTAACTAACTCAAATAGACTCCCACTTTTAGGTCTCATAACTAAATCAAAATATTGAATCTCAAGGCCTAAAATTTGATTAGTGGGTACTATGCTTACTAAAACCTACCCTCATTGATTAAAACTCATTAAATGTGAAATAATTTATTATTTACCTTTTAATACCTATCATAAACTTGAAATTTCACTTATTACCAAATTTATAATATTATCATAATATATATTTTGATAATACATTAAATTAATTATGATAATTATTAATTATTGATAAAATTATTTCATATTTTATATTTCTTCTTGATAAAGATAAGAAGTTGAAATATACTAAGTATATATAGGTATATCTATCTATATATTAAATAATATTTATCCATTATGTTTACTTTAGGATTACTATGATATCAATTAATAATGATCTAGAGGAAAGGTATTTTCTTATTCCCTTGATAATTAACATTCTCCATTCTCCGAGTATAAGGAACTTATCCTTCTAAAATTCAAAAATTCTATTTGATGGTTCTTACTACTACCTTATGTATTTCTCATTGTTTTTTATATTTTCCAACCTCCATTTATGAATTAGAAATATTAAATATCATGGAATATCATGGAATATGTGAAAAATATTATTACTATAATATATGTATTTGTTTGCATGATATTAATATTTTTATTATTTTAGGACATCAACCTACAGAGATTTATTTCTTGTGATATAGATAAAAATTATCAATTTATTTGTTCAATAATTTATTTTCAATATTTTTTTAATGAATGTACTATAAATTGATCAAATAAACCTCATAAACCTGTCGTAGTAGATATTTATCCAGATAATGTGTTCCAATATGTTATTCCAATATTGTTGAAATATGTTTCAACTCATTATTAACTATCTATAATATTAATGAATATTTTATATATTTTATAAGGAAAACTCTAGTGCACTAATTTACATCATAGCGATGCATAGAAAAACATTCATTAATTATTTAACACCTATTGTGATCTGTTTGGAATTTAATTTTATAATGTTTGGTGTATATATGATCATGATATTGTTTTCTGTTTGAGGTATTTTTTCTTACACCCAACTCATGTTACACTAATACTTCCATTCCTAGGATCCCCTACTTGAAGTGGTCATTGTTAATATATTTATATTCCTAGATGATCATACGATGTTCTCATTATATGGAAAGAAGTACACATATCTCTTCTATGATAAAAAAAGTTAACAAGCCTCACCCCTTATGAAATAAATAGCAGTGTATATGGTTTTGGTTCTTAAACCCCAAGTTTAATCCTCTATTGGGAAATTACATTGTTTTACCAAAGATTCACACCCTACTATATATTTTCCTATAATCTGGACCTCATTCCTCTTATTGTACATATGAAATCCAGTAGTCCCAAACAAATAGTTGTTTACGATAATACACTTCTACAATGGTAACAGTCTTCTTTCACTCTTTTAGGTTACTGTTTATGTGAAACCTCGGGAAAACTAGAGGTTTCATTTTGTAATTGTCTTATAAAGGTTTAAACAAATAACATTATAAAAACAACTTTCTTTATGATATATAAGGACTAGAAAATATGAAATTATCCCTAATGAACTATCCAATTTCTTCACATGCCCATATAACCCATGTGATCTGAAACTATGTCTAAAAACTAGTAATCACACAAGTCTTCATACATGACTGATAATTCTCCGAATCATTTCTACCAAGGTGATAATTCACCCAATCCTCTACACTATAGTGACTACTAAACCAATTTCCATGTAAAGGAATCCCTCGTCCTAGCTACCCATATATGTTCCTCATTGTTCCTATGTTCCAAATAAGGCCGTCCAATCTCTTTGTCCTATCTACTAGGGAAAAATGTCTCCAATTCCTATATACTAGGGTAACTGATCTCCCATTAATATGTACTAGTTTAAACATTTACCTAGAAGATGTACATTGGGGAAATTACACCCAGGAAACCATTTTGAACTGGATTTGATTGAAAAAATCCTAAAAAACAATTGATATATTTTTATAATCTATAAATGATAATTGTAATATTAGAATTTGAGTAAATATTGGAAATGTTCCTGAAACCATATAAAAACTAGAATTTTCTACATAAAACATCTTGTATTCTCTATAGGAACCATCCATATGAATAACACTCTTGAAATGAAAATATTTTTTGGAAAGGGGTCTCCACTTGACACCCCCTACAAATGAAATTTATTTCTTAACCATGGTGGTAGATCAATACCACCAGAAATATAAAATCATTCATCGAATTAAAATGTCACACCATGATACCCGAAAACAAAAATTATTTATGGTGCGATGTATTCCCTCAATTTCCTCACAAACAAAATTTGGTTTGGAATGAGGTGATCTCTTGATGCAGCCAAAAGTGAAATTTGTTTAATAATGATTTGATAATAACCAGCTTCTATATACTGTCATATATTATATGTGGATGATCATTTTGGGAAATAATGCTTTTTATTAAACTACCTTTAAATACATTATATTTCCCTAAAATCAAGAAATCAAAGAGACACAATGGGAAACCTATAGATAATTATAGATAAATGATAGAGAATGAGTAATACTGAGAAAAAAATTTCCATTCTATGATAACCAATGTAAACAAAAGGAAATTGAATCATTACAATGAAAATTCCTAAAATGGGGTCATTGAATAATGATTAATCATAAAAAAGGAAAAAGGTAGTAAAAATTGAATCTCACTTAATTATCCATAAGGGGATACCTTCATTCACAAAGGAACATCCTTTTTTGGAATATCACATTTTCCATATCTCCCATCATGCATAGTGATACCAGTATGTAAAATCTAGTAACCATATGGTATTTACCTCTCCAAACATCAAAATATCCTTATTCATAACATTTGAATTCATCTTATACCCACCACGAAGTATCAAAATGGTTCTCTATATCTAGAAACATGTCCCAATGATTGTTGAATTAAGACCTACACTGAGGCCTCCAAACCTGTATGATTATTTTTCAGACACACCAATGTGTACCCTTTCAAGAATAAAACACATTTATAAAACATTTCCTCTAATTAAAAATCCATTTATTTAGGGTCCTTAGGGAATTTTTATTTATGAATCCACATGATTTCATGGCGCTTAATTGTAGACAAATGAGTAGGAGAATTATCAGTCTAGGTATTAATACTCACCTCCCACATGCTATAAAAAGATGAAGTGAATTAGGATTCACCCATATATCATAGGTTCTAATCAATGTATTCTTAATAAAAAATATGAGGACTAAAAACCCTTGGAAGAAATATTATTTTTTTAAAACCATATGGAGTAAGCCCAACTTATTTCTTCTTGGCTACCCAACCATAGTCTCACCCTCATTAATTAGTGGACAAGGAATTCCAATGGGAATATTTAGTTAACAAA
The DNA here is from genome assembly GCA_963277665.1 of Viscum album. NCBI lineage: Eukaryota > Viridiplantae > Streptophyta > Magnoliopsida > Santalales > Viscaceae > Viscum > Viscum album. Next base: position 1,807,798,911 of record OY728152.1, on the reverse strand, counting down.
CCCCTGTCATTTCTTATATAATTTCATACATATCTCTCCTTCTATATTCCCTTAATTATTTATTAGTATATGAGTAAGGACACAAAAACATGGTTATTATATTTAGGTTTGTGTCTCTTGTAATGTCCCGGTTCGAGAAGCCACCCAGAGGCGCCCCATACCTGGTTGGTCACATGGCCTCAAGCGCATTTCCCCAAATGCCAGAGGCTGCCGACTAGAAGCTAGGGCCTTGGGTGTGATATTGGGGAAACTATTCCCTCATTGGCAGAGTACACAGTGGAAGAGGAAAACAAATAACAACAATAGCGGAATCAGTAGTCATCCATACAAGAGTAAATAGCGGAATACTGATAAATAAAAAACTGGAGCAGAAATATATGTAAATGATGCATGATACATATATGTCTAGGAAAACAGCCAAACAAGTCACAATTCTGAATACAGTACTAAACCAAAGTACAAAAGAAAAATAGATGAGAAACTCCTCAGCATCAGAAGATTTGGCTTGGTCCCATGCTTTCCAGCTCCAGTGCAATCAATAACCTGAAGTAGAAGGGAACTTTCCCTTATCTATACCTGCAACAATATAATCTTTTTGGCCCCAAAAGCATAACCCAAATAGGGTGTGAGACAAAGTCCCAATAGGAAATCACCCAATGATCTATTCCTAACATTCAGTAAATATATGGAAGGTAAAGTAAAGTAAGAAGAAAACAGTAAGTAGTAAATAGGATAATACACAACAGTACCAATCCACAGTTTCTAGCATATAATCTACCAACAAGAACAACTACTCAAACAAGTAGAACAAAAAGGTAACCTATGGTAGTTCTCACAGCCTAACCCCTAAGGTTCAACCTACAAGTACTAGAAACCCTATTAGAAGTGCACACAGTCTCACCCCTCTGGTTCAGCTAATGAATAGACTCTCTGAGGAAGCACTCACTGCCAATTCCCCCTATAGTTTCGTATCGTACAAAAGGATCTCTGGGAAAGCACTCAATGTCAGTTCCCCCAGTGGCATGCGTCCAGGATCTACGGACTCTCTGAGGAAGCACTCAATGTCAATTCCCCTTGTGGTCTCGCATCGTAATTAATGACACTCTGGAGAAGCCCTTACGTCCATTCTCCCTATGGTCCATTACACTAGGTTCTCACAACCCTGTGTAAAACAAACATGCATAGCATGCGTATCGGCCCAAGTAAACCTCAAGAACTACTTGGCTATCATTCTAAGGAAAAAAAATACATTACAACAGTTCCACTATCTACAACTAGGCATGACAACTAGAAAAACACTAAACAAGAAAAACAAGCATGGAAAACATCAAGAGTACAGTAAAAACTACCCTATTCACAAGCAATTACCTCTACTCAAAAAAATCAAGCAAAGTATGAAAACAACAGGGAAAAATAAGAAACACGCAATACCCTGTTCAAGGGTATTGGTGGAATTTGCACATAATATTCAGATACTTCCTACAGAAAGGCAAAAACCACCTACGGGTCACTCTCGGACGACGAATCGCAGCCATACAGGAATCCGGAGAAGAATCGTGACCGTACGGGTCGCTCTCGGATGAAGAACCTGAAGAAGTGGTGTGTTCTATTCGTGAGGTGCGACCCCAGTCCATTTAATGAAAAAATATAATGTACACAGCGTGTACTTCTAAGTTACAAGGCATGTACTCTGTTTTTCCGTACTCCGCTTACCGTGTGTGTGGCCCGGACACGGCCAGCACACGGCTTTGAGCGGAAAAGTAGTACATGGCGTGAACTCATAAAGTACACGTCATGTACTTAAAAATTTTCTAGAAACACTTCTTTTCTCAAAAACTCCTGAAAAAGGAAAAACATACCTGAAACAAAGATCTGAGTTCTTACAAACTTCCCCCCTTAAAGAAATTTGTCCCCGAATTTCCCTAACGAGGCAGAGAAGAAGAAACCTTGAACAGCTCCGGCCACTGTGATCGTACATCGGCCTCCCTTTCCCAGGTCTCATCCTATACTCGCCCGTGCTGCCATAGCACCCGTACTAGAGGAACAAACTTCCCTAGAGAACCTCCGTTCTGCGATCGGAAATCCGGATAGGATGCTCCTCAAACGATGCATCTACTTCGAGCTCAACCTCCTTGGACTAAAAGTAATGAGATGGGTCTGAAAAGTAACGTTGGAACTGAGAGACGTGGAAGACGTCTTGCATGGCCTGATACCTCTGAGGTAATTGCAGCCGATAGGAAACCCGTCCAACTCTCTCCAATACCTCAAACGGCCCAACGTACCACTGTGAAAGCTTATCCTGTCTTTGAATCCTCTTGTGTCCCAACCTCAGTGCAACATGTAGGAAAACCTGATCCCCGACCTTGAACTCCAAAGGTAGTCTCCGCTTATCAGCATAAGACTTCTGTCGAGACTGTGTTGTAGCCATCCTCTTCTGAATCAACTCTATCTGCTCTGAGGTCTCCTGAACAAGATGTGGTCCAAGCAAAGCTACCTCTCCTGCCTACAGGCAGCATAAGGGTGATCGGAATGGCCTACCATACAAAGACTCATAAGGTGTCATCTGAATAGTCACCTGGAAACTTTTGTTGTAGGAAAACTCCACTAGAGGGACATGCTTCTCCCAAGAACTGCCAAAGTCAAGAATAAAAGCTCGGAGCATATCCTCAAGCACCTGGATTGTATGCTCGGACTGGCCATCTGTCTGGGGGTGGTATGTTGTACTCAGAAGTACCTGTGTACCCAAATCCTTTTGGAGCCCCTACCATAACCAAGAAGTAATGTGTGAATCCCTATCTGAAACAATGTACTGTGGAAGTCCATGCAGACGTACAATCTCTCGGATATAGAGTCATCCCATATCATCAACAATGAAGGTCTATTTGATCGGTAAGAAGTGAGCAACCTTCGTAAGTATGTCGAAGACAACCCAAATAGAATAGTTCCCTCAAGGTGACCTCGGCAATTCGGTCACGAATTCTATTTTGACGTCATTCCACTTACACTCTGGAATGGGTAACTTCTGTAAGAGGCCTGTTGGTCGCTGATGTTTCGCCTTCACCTGATGACAAGTAGAACACCTCAAGACGAAACCAGCAACATCTCTCTTCATACCTAGCCACCAGTACTGGCGATGAAGATCCTGATACATCTTGGTGATGCCAGGATGAACTTCCCAAACTGAATAATGAAAATCCCACATCAGCTCCTTGCGTATTTCTACTAGCAACCATACTCATCCCTGTAAACTCTAGATATTTTCCGCTCCCACTGTCCATCCAGGAAGAGTGTCCTCTCCTGACACACTCTCCCACAGGACTAATCCTTCTGAGTCTGATAGTTGCCTCATCCATACCTGATCATGTAGTGTAGAGGGAACAGCTACTGAAGATAGGAAGGTTTGTCCCTATATGTCGTGCAACTCTAGATGAATCTCAGAGAACAAAGCCATAAGCTTCCACTCACTACTGGCCTCATGAACTTCCTGAGTCTGAGTTCTCCTGCTCAAAGCATCTCCCACGGTATTTCCCTTTCCTGGCGTATAGGAAAGCTCGAAATCAAAAGACTGAAGATATTCGACCCACCTGTGTTGTCTCAGATTAAGATCACGCTGAGTGAAGATGTACTTGAGACTCTTGTGGTCGGTGACAACCACAAAGTGCACTCCAAGAAGGTAATGTCTCCAACACCATTAGGCATGAACAACAGCTGCCAACTATAGATCGTGTGTTGGGTAGTTCCTATCATGTGGCCTCAACTGCCGATACCTGTATGCAACGACTCAATCTCCCAGCATAAGCACAGCGCCTAGCCTGATACCTGAAGCATCACAAAAAACAGTATAGCTCTTGTCTGGCACTTTATCGGGGCTAACTTCAACCTTCCTTTCAGCTCCTAAAAGGCTGACTCACAAGAGTCTGACCATAATAACTTCTCCCCTTCATGTTCAGACCTGTGAATGGTGCTGCTAGGTGTGAAAAGACTTGAATAAAGCATCTATAGTATCTAGCCAGCCCTAGGAAACTTTGTACCTCAAAAATGTTATTCGGCTCCTCCTAGGAAACTACAGCTCTCACATTCTATGGGTCAATAGATACTCCTGCCTCTGGGATGATGTGACCCAAGAAGTGAATCTGGTCCATCCAAAAGTGGCAGTTCGAGATTTTAGCATAAAGCTGATGGTCTCTCAGTGTACTCAGAACGATCTCAAGATGGGTATCATGGTTGTGTCGAGTGTAAGAGTACAACAAGATATCATCCACGAAGACCACGACCAAAGAATCCAAGTAAGGATCGAACACTCGGTACATTAGTGCCCTGAAAACTGTTGGCGCATTCGTGAGACCGAACGGCATGACCGTATACTCGTAGAGACCATACCTTCTCCTGAAGGCTGTCAGAGGTATATCTAATGATCTAATGCACAAAAGATGATATTTGAACCTCAAATCGGTCTTCGAGAACACCTGGGCTACTTGATGTGGATCAAAGAGGTCATCGATCCTCGGCAAGGGATATCGGTTCTTGGTCGTCAACTGGTTCAGCATCCGATAATCCACACAGAGCCTAAGGGTATTGTCTTCCTTCTTCACAAACAGTACAGGCGATCCCCAAGGAGAAGTATTGGGTCAGATGAAACCCTTTGCCTGCCACTCCTCCAACTGCTTCATGAGCTCCTGAAACTCAGGTGTAGCTATCCTATAGGGAGGAATGGACACCGGTGCAGCTCCTAGCACGAGCTCAATAGAGAAGTCTCACTAATGCTCCGGAGGAAAACCTGAAAAGTCCTCTGGAATGAAATCCCTAAAATGATCTACCACTGGTAGAAAGTAAAACTGTGAAGTCCCCTGGTTATCCAGATAAAGACTAGAAATCTGGGATATCACCCTTCTTAGCCCATGATGCTCGAGTCTGGATGGACTCGCCTAAAAATCTCATTCTCCTCTATGAAGAAAAGATTCACCCTCTGGTGAAATGAAACTCACCCTACGATGATAACAGTCGACGATTTCCTGGAAGGGAACCAACTAGTCCATATCGAGAATGACATCCTATCCTTTCATCTCTAGTACATAGAGATCCCATAAGAAACGATACCCTACAACCTCGAGAGGGAACTCTCTACACTGACATACACTAGATGTCCTCTTCCCCAAAGGTGTGTCCAGTGTCAACATGTTGGTAGAAGAAAATATACTGAGCCCAAGGCTCTCCATAATAGAAACAGAGATAAAGCTATGTGTAGAACCAGTATCTAAAAGAGTTGAAGATAAAACTTTGGCTACTAAGATCATACCACGAACTATAGAAGTTCTGGGATCCTACTCCTGATAGGTCTACTTCACCGCAAAAGTCTGGAATTCCCCATGGCCATGTGACCCTGCCTGACCACTCTGAGCTGATCCTCCTTGCTGACGCTGATAGACCGGTGACTGACCACCCTAGCCACGACCTCCACCTCAGCATGAACGGTCGGAAGGACTCCAGTTCCCTGACTGATGAGAAACTGGTTGTGCTGCTCCTGAATGAGGAGTCATGGAAGAACCCATGTCACTAGCTACTGGTGAGAAAACCTGGAAGAAACACTAAAGGTGACCCATCTTTCCACAAGATCGTAACTCCATTAGGTCTCTCTGGCACTGCGGTATCATGTTCCCTACCCTTCCGCACAGGTATCATATGACCTGGCTACCTGAAGATGAATCTCGGCTCCTCGGATCATCGCGCGTAGGCTCCCTACGTCGCATCATGCTATCAACTGGAGGAACACTAGCTCTGGAAGTAGAACCGCCCTGGCTCGCAGCTGCAGAGTCTCTCAGATTGCACTCCGCAATCAGTGCCTGGTTAACGATGGAAGTGATGTAAGTCAACTGAAAGAGATTCACATGTGAGAGGATCTCCCGCCTGACACCATCCTCAAACTTCCTTGCCAAGAACACCCCACTTCCATCTCGGAGGGGTGTGAAATGCTGCAGCTCAGTGAAACGAGAGGAATACTCCATGAAAGATGGAGTATCCTGATCTAGACTCATGAACTCCAGGTCTCGATCGGCCCTCCGGGTCTCCGAGTAGAAGTAGTTGTAGAATACGCACTGGAACTCCTTCGAAGACATAACCTACTGATGACCCGCCTGTGAGATCACATCCCACCACGTCTTGGCGGAGTCTCTGAGCATGTAGGTAGCGCGCATGACCCACCTCTATGGAGGTGTCTCTAGATACTCGAAGATAGTCAGTATGGCTTCCATCCATGACTCTGCAGCCTGTGGTACTCCTTCCCCTGAGAAAGTGGGAGGATGCTGCTGCTGAAAAACCCGCGTCAAGTCTGCCATAGAAGTGGTAGGAGGTGGTGCTCCCTGAAAGGTCTACATCATCCTCATAAATCCTTCCCTGAACTGCATATCCATGCATGCAAATGGTATGAAAGTCGGTTCCAAGGGTGGCCCGACTGGAGGATCGGTGGGAAGTCCCTGATTATCCATTTCTGGCATCTGATCATTGCCTGACAACTGATGTACAACCAGAGGACGTCTTGGAGGCATAGCTCTGAAAGATCAAAAGCATACCTTAGATCAAGAAAACAAGGATAGAGAACAAAGGAGTACAAAATAGAAATTGGAGACTGAAACACTCATGATTTAAAAAACCAGACTACACGGCGTGCATAAACTCTTCACGGTGTATACTTAATTATATTCCCCTGTCTGTGTCTCTTTGCCCGGCTAACCCACACTATTTTTAAAATGAGACTACACGGAGTGTTCCCAGTGGACACGGCGTGGAGTAGACAAGGTTTCTATAACCTATGTTGTTAGTTACACGGCCGACTACACGGCTGAGACTACACAGCCTGCTCCGAACAAACACGGCGTGTACTTGGAGACTTTTCCTAACCCAGGTTATTGGAGACACAGCCAAGCACCCGGATGACCGTTACACGGTGTGTTTCGAATAAACAAGGTGCGTATTGGAGGAGAGAACATTGTCCCATGTTTTTTGTGACACGCCTGGGTACAGAGGACAAGGATACATGGCGTATTCATAAAAAACACCGTGTGTATGAGACGAGTTTTCCCGACCCGTGTTGTTAGTTACATGGCCATGTACATGATCACTAGTACACGGCATGTACCTACTATACACGGCGTTTTCCAAGAGATTTTTCACAACCCGTGTTTCTGCTCACAGAGTCAGTGACATGGTTTAAAACTACACGATGTGTATATATAAAATACATGCCGTGTATTCTGGGTTTTTCCGGGCAGTATCTCTGAAACTGCAATGAAGCCCAGAGAACACAGAAAAACGAGCATGAAGGATCCAAATTCCGATTCGTGAGGGCCCATACTCCCCACGAATCAAAGCTTGGCATCCATTTAAGAAAAGTACAATACAAACAATCCTCTATCAAACATCAGGGATTCTATCAAGGCATCTATCACAACATCATACATAATCTACACAGAGCCTATCACAAAAACATGCAATCGCTAATGCACCCTAGATGGCATGGCAAGAACGAATGGCATGTGATTCTAACAAGTGCCTATATGATGCATGAGATGGAATACCCTCATCTCATCGGGTTGCGATAGAAATAGAACCACAATATCATTGAAAATAACAACACAGGGCATGTGAATCACTCTAGGTGAAATCATATCAACCGTAAATCTCAAAACCAAAAAACTGCAATTAACGAGGTAGTATGGATTTTCCCTATATATGGGTTAGCTACTCCCGAGCATAGATTAATACCAAGTACCAAACCTGTCCTATCCCTAGATAAAGGATCCAAACAGTAAATCAAGAGAAAAGAACTCCTTTGATACCACTTTGTAACGTCCTGGTTCCGGAAGCCATCAAGAGGCACCCCGTACCCGGTTGGTCACATGGCCTCAAGTGCATTTCCCTAAACACTAGAGGCTGCCGACTAGCAGCGAGGGTCATGGGTGTGATAATGGGGAAACTATGAACTCATTGGCAGAGTACACAGCGGATGAGGAAAATAAATAACAACAATAGTGGAAGCATTAGTCATCCATAGAAGAGTAAACAACGAAAGATTGATAAATAAAAAACTCGAGGAGAAATATATGTAAATGATGAATGATACATATATGTCTAGGAAAACAGCCAAACAAGTCACAATGATAAATAGAGTACTAAACAAAAGTACAAAATAAAAATAGATGAGCAACTCCTCAGCATCGCAAGCCTCGGCTTGGTCCCATACTCTCCAGCTCTAGTGCAATCAAGAACCTAAAGTAGAAGGGCGCTTTCCCTTATCTGTTCCTGTAACAATATAATCTGTTTGGGCCCAAAATCATGACCCAAACATAGTGTGAGACAAATTCCCAATAGGAAATCACCCAGAGATCTATGTCTAACAGTCAGTGAATATATGCCAGGTAAAGTACAGTAAGCAGTAAATAGTAAGCTGTAAACATGATAATACACAACAGTACCAATCCACAGTTTCTAGGATATAATCTACAAACAAGAACAACTAATCAAGCAAATAGAACAAAAAGGTAACCTCTAGGTAGTTCTCACAGCCTAACCCCTATGGTTCAACCAAAAATTACTAGCAACCCTCTGCGAAGCGCACACAGTCTCACCCCTCTACTTCAGCTAAAGAATAGACTCTCTGAGGAAGCACTCTCTGTAGAGACCCTAAGCTTGACGTACATGGACATTACATTACTTTTGTGGAATACTTAATACATAACAAAAAAGAAACACCAGTATCATAATAGTTTAGTGTCTTTGGAAACTCGGAATATAAACAACTAATCGTGTGGAAAGATCTTCAACATATCCCATAACAATCTTCCCATTTTTGTTTCCTTACCTAAAACCTTTCTTTATTTCCTGGGGAAAATAAAACATAAAAAGGGTGAGCTCAAATTCTCAATAAGGGAAAATATAGAGAACATAAAACAATCCATAAACATTTGAAAGCAAAAACTTGAACATGAAATCTAAACATTAAAACCTTGAGCAAAGACATAAATCTTGGAAGTACGTAAGGCATATATCATAAAGCAACATCAATCATGATAAAATAGCATGGGAATAAAACATGTAATTGTGGCAACCATTCATCACATGTCATGATTTCCATAGTAGCCAAGGCATTGCTGCCAAGACCATCTTAGTGGACAAATTCCCTTTCTGAATCGAGTTCACTCCTCGTTTCAGTCCTGTAACACTGAACTGGAATAACTTACCGTTCTAGCCATGTCTATTCATGAGATAAAAAATCTTTACCCAATGCATTGGAGGGAGATATAGGTCCCACCCATCTCATAATGAAATCATTCTTTCATGTGCAACAAAATCATAAATCATACATCATAGCATAACCCATGTAATAAAATTGGATTCTTAAACATCATGTCATCATAACATAATCCATAAAAGTTTGATATCATTTAATCATAAGAAAATTGAAACCATTTAAATCATAGAGACATATTACTTGAAACATACACATATGAAATAATGTCATCTTAGATGGAAAATAGTTTTGGCAGAACACTTGAAATCAATTCTTGGGGATAATATCCTTTCTTCTTTAAAATCATTTTATTTTCACAAAATTCCATGCAATTTTAAAAGAAAAGGGTTTTGTTGAAAATAATCATGCAATCTTGTAGAGGAAGCTTCTTGAAAATGAGGCGTTATGAAACTGTAAAAATCTATTCACACCGTATAAGTTAAAAATAACATTCTCCTCGTACTTTTGTCGGAAAAGTCAAAAAGTACCTTGTAATGTAAACAAAAGAAAGATTCCTTACATACCTTGTAGTAAAAGTCAAAAATGGGTAAAAAGGACTTTAAACATAAATGAAAACACTTTTATAAAACATGGATATGGATGATAGAAATAACCCCAGTAAATACTTACAAATAAGAAATCTCGGATAAAAATGAGATTTGCAAAATTATCCCTTACCTTAGGTCTGATATGCTTCGTACGTATCTAAACCTCCTGTATAACGATTTAAATAATGTTATTTACTTATTAAAAAATCATATTAATTGTTATGATATCATATAGGGTTCACTTATGACTTTATATTACCCGTTCTTTTGTAAATTCCATGTTAAAGAGCGTTTTGGGTAAAATCGTTTCATTTGTCGTCCGTGTTTTGACTTGTAATTATTCATATGATTACTTAGATCGTGATTACTTACATCCCGAATGTAAAACATTATTTATATATAATATATATTCAGAATATACATATATATAATAGATCGATAAATGAAAAGAAATACACCGTTCATGGAGACGGTAGGCCGTACATACGCATGAATGCTGTTTTCGTTTTCCTTATTGAGTTGAATGGAATTAAGTAGATGACATACATATATACATAAATCCAGTAGCTTTATAATGTCATATATTTCATTATTATTGCTTATATATACTTTATAATCATTCTTAAATGGTTAACATGGAGAATGAATCACATCGCGCCTGGAGACGGTAGTCCGTACGTACGCACGAGCGATGATATCGTTTCTATAATTGTTGAATTGAATTGGAGTGGATGATACAATATATCAAAATCAGTATGATGTTATAATAACTATTTATAGTTATTATTTACACCATTATACCCATCCATATAAGTTGTTGGTGGAAAAACAGATTACACCACGGCGTGGAGACGGTATTCCGTACGTACGCACGCGCGGTGATTTTGTTTTCCGTAGGATGGATAGAAGGTGAAATGGGGTTGTTTCATATTTATAATAACAAATCAGTATATTATTGATACTGATTTTATTACTTTATAATGAAACAACTAAAGAAGAAGAAGTTGAAGAAGAAAGAAGCTTGAAAGAATCGGGAGAAGAAATTACCTCTTCTTCGATACACCTCTTTGAAACCTCCTCTTAGGGCACTAAGATTGGTCTTTAAAGTATAACAGAGCCTCTAGGATGTTTCTAGGGAAGTGGAGAAGATAATTTGGCAGGGGTTGGCCGATCTTGAAGGCTCAAATTGGTGTGAGTAGGAGAGGAAGTAGGTTCCCTTTTATAAGGGAGGAGAGGGGCACCTTTGGAATTCTTAAAAATATTAATTTATAATAAATCTAACCCCACTTAAAAACCTCCAAAAATGAATCATATTTGAATATTGGATGATATAGGGTTGTAATCTCATCAACCAATCAAATTTAGACATTTTTGGATCTTATTTTAAACCTTATCATTTTGATTTATCCTTATTTAATCTATTTAAGTTTATTTGTGGTAATAAAATTCTAAATTTCAAATTATAACAAATAATTACTTATTTGTTGTGAATTTTCCATAATTGTTTACTTTATAACATTATAGACCATATAAAGTTAAATTTATAATTTTTAAATATTTTTGTGATTTTTAAACAATTTTATAATATGTTATTTTTATAAAATAAGAATAGTGTCAATTTTAACACTATTAATTTATTTGAATTTAAATAAAATATATACAGAAGATATGTTCGAACTAAAAGCTTTAATAGATTTATAAAAGGTAATATGTATCTATAAAATTAGTGGATCACATTAAATAGTTCATATAATATTTATTTTATTATTTCTAAAAGCATTTATTTGGTTTATCTCTTAATAAAATAATTACTACAACATTTTTGTATAATTATTTAATATACTGATTTGTTGCATAAAAATTTAAAATAAAATCCTATGATAAAGATAAATATATTACATTTCACAATAATATTTTTACTCGAATTTATCATCTTAAAATCACAATATTTAAATTGTTATATTTATTAAATTATGAAGGTGACAACTTTGGCATCATTTAAAATAAAATAATATAAGTGTCATAATTGCTTGTATAAGACTCCAAATGGTCAAATATTCGACCCTTTGATGATTATAGTTTAAATTTACATGACAAATAAGTTTTGGTCCGGGTTTTGTGCCTTTTATGGTCACTATTAGTTTAATAAAAACTATATTCTTGATTTTTCACTAGATAAATAATTTCTCCATCACTATTGTGTCACAATTAATGATAATTATTTAATCCCAAAAAATTCTAAATAAATTCTCATGATGTAGATAATTTAGTTATCTTTCTGTATACTATTAATGTTATAAGTTTCATGAAGTTTATCACTAATTTAAAATTATTATACTTATAGTATTTAAGAGAGTGACATGTTGTCACTTTCTTTGGTTTTAATAATAATTAAATTATTTTCATGGAAAAAGTCCATTAAATGAATCTAATCCGACCCTTAGGTGATATGAGTCGACTTTTAGTCATCCAATAGGATTTTTCCAAGTGTTAGGGTAATTTTATAATCTTATATTTACCCTTAATTACCTGATTTACCTTTAACTATAGTAAATAAAATTTACCATGGTTACTATTCACAATACCCAAAAATAAAAAGTAGATTATTAACATAATTTGGACCCACTTATTCCAAATATGGAATCCATTTTTCCAAATTCAATACAAAAAAGTTTCAGAAATTAAATTAAAATTAATCCCGTTGTTGAAAGAAAACGGGTTTTTCTTTAAAACATTGCAAAAGATTGAATTGATTTAACCTACGAATTCAAGGTAAAATCAATGCTAATGACATAAATTATATTAAATGGTAAAAATATATTATATTTATACTTTAAAACCATTAAATTTTATAATTTAACCATATAAATTATTACGATGAAAAAAGTTGTTTTTCATTAAAATATAGCGTGTCTTTACTATTCATCAAAATATGAAAGTTACCAGAATAATACGAAAAATTTATCCAAAGTAAATTTTTATTTCTTGATTCCAAATAAGAATTTTATTTCATCAAATTGAACTTATAAACATGTCAAAAACTATATTTAATGTGGGTGCACCATCAAAAGGCGGTAAAACTGCATTTTTTGAAAAATACTTATTTTACCCGAAAAAATTATTTTCTTCTTATACCATGTTCTTGAAAATGTGTAAGATAAATAATAATGTTATAAAATTAAAAATTTAGTTAATACTATTCATAACGGATAGTTCATAATAATATTATAATAATATATCGTTGTTTAGTAAAACCTGGTATTGCGTACAACACACGCTATCGAGGAAGGTCGTGATTGCGTGTAATACAAGCCAAGTCAGGGTTACGTGTTGTGAAAGAATCCTTCGTTGTTTAGTATAACAGAATCTAACCATATTTCATTTATATATTGAATATATATATATATATATACTCAATTTTGCGTAGAATAACTATTATCAAAATTGTGTGTAACACGATCCAAGAATAGTGTTGCGTATACTGCAAGCTAATACGGTGTTGCGTATAGTGCAAGGTAATCTTGGTGTAGCATACAACACAAGACACTAATGAAATTAAAAGAATATTTTTCATAAAATCTCGGGGTGTTACACTCTCCATCAATTCCCCCTATAGTCTCGTGTTGTACTAAAGGCTCTCTCGGGAAGCACTCACCTTCAATTCCCCCTATGGCCCACATCGCGGATCTACAGACTCTCTGAGGAAGCACTCAACGTCAATTCCTCTTGTGGTCTTGCATCGTAATTAAAGACACTCTGGAGAAGCCCTTACGTCCATTCTCTGTATGGTCCATTACACTAGGTTCTCACAGCCCTGTGTAAAACAAACATGCATAGCTCGTGTATCAGCCCAAGTAATCCTCAAGAACTACATGGATATCATTCTAAGGCACAACAGCAATACAATACAACAGTTCCAATATCCTACAACTAGGCATGGAAACTGGAAAAACGACAAACAATAAAAACAAGCATGGAAAAAATCCAGAGTACAGTAAAAACTACCCTATTCAAAAGTAATTACCTCTACTCAAGGAATCAAGCAAAGTAGGAAAACAACATGGAAAAACATGAAACATGCAATACCCCATTCATGGGTATTAGTGGAATTTGCACATAATATTCACAAAATTCATACATAAAGGCACAAACCACCTACCTCGATTCTAGGAGAACGATATACGTGAACCACGATGACTGATTCCCCTTAGAACGTCGTGGATCATAGAAAACGTCAAAAAATATCAACCCATGATATCATGAGAATGAGGAGGAATTGGAAAACAAGGCTCTAGGATAGTGAATAAATCACCATTGTGGTTCCAACGCAATTGACGGAGGCTGAAACGGAGATCAGATGGAGGCTTGGGAATCCAGAGAAGAATCACGGTTGTACGGGTCGCTCTCGGACAAAGAACCTGAAGAAGGGGTGTATTATGTCCATCAGGCACGACCCCGATCCATTTAATGAAAAAAAATACATGGCGTGTACATATGGGGTACATGGCGGGTACTCTATTTTTCCGTACTCCGCTTTAAGCGGCCACATCATTGCCTCTACACACCGTGTGTGTGGCCCGGACATGGCCAACACACGGCTTCGAGCGTCAATGGAGTACACGGTGTGTACTCATAAAGTACACGGTGTGTAATTCAAAATTTTCCAGAAACTCCACTTTTCTCAAAAACTCTAGAAAAAAGAAAAACATACCTGAAACGAAGATTCAGGTTCTTACATATCTTTTGAAACCAAGTATATAACATGATTGATTTTATATCATTCCATATTTCTCACGCTGATCAAGACACATGTGGAAAAGGGATTAAAGTAGATCATGTCACCATAAAAATTGAAATACCATGTGTTTCTTCATCAAAATGTGTAATCCTAAACCTATTTGTTCTATGAAAGCATTGAATCATGTCCCAAAGGGATACTTCTATGACTCCTTCAGATTTAATCGCAACATCTTCTATCTATTACCCTATTTATTTTTCCATATCTACAATAAGATCATTCATCCTATTGGATGGATATATTTGGTTTGGATCCTTTTCACCTAATCCTAATTTGACTATATTCGCTAGTGAAATATATATTTTTTGGGCCATATTACTTAGAATATCAACCCGATCTCATCCGATTTCACTCCATATAGGATCAACCATAAAGGGACACACATGCATAATCCGGATGATATAATTTTCTCAGAATATTTCACTAATAAATCCTTGAATCAAGAAATTAAACATCATCATTTTCCCCATGTCACGTGACCCTAATGGTTTGTAGTGTCCCATTAATTGGAACCGAACAACATGGGTTCATATTCATTTTATGTTTTTTCATTGGAATCCACATTATGGGATTGATCCCAAAATCAAAAAAAACATCACCTAAGATAATGGTAAATTCCATATCACTTATATATGTGGTTTAAAACTAGCACTCCAAGATACTAAATGAAACTAATTAGAGAGTATATGATCCATTCATACTATACCATTGTTAGTGAACCACTGATATATATATTTGGATCCATTGATGAATAAAATTTAATATATATATATATATATATATATATATGGTTGAATTGATGGAGAACCACTTATACATACATATGTTCACTTCTACATATGTAAATGGATGATTGACAATTTAATTGGTGTCCAAAATTATATTGGTTTTTCGGTAGGATTCGTGAACATGACATTAATATATAAGAGAGTCATAGAGTATGAAATAATTCCCACTAACTAGGTGTAAAGAGACCTACATCCCACCCTTTTAGACAATG
Source organism: Viscum album (assembly GCA_963277665.1). Classification (NCBI taxonomy): domain Eukaryota; kingdom Viridiplantae; phylum Streptophyta; class Magnoliopsida; order Santalales; family Viscaceae; genus Viscum; species Viscum album. The sequence goes on along the minus strand of OY728152.1, from coordinate 1,807,783,282 downwards.
TGAGTTTGTAAGAATCGTGTGAATCATTCTCAGTGACCCCATGAACATGGAAAGAAGGTTTATATCACTATTCAGATATGAGAACCATTGGTAAATTTCTATTAAATGAATAAAACCCACTAAAAATTGGTTGAATAGTCAAAGTAACTCCATAAATATAATTAAATATATGACCTACTTTGGGTATAAAAAATGATGATCCCAATGTTAATGCTTCTTTAACAAAAATAATTGTGTCATCCACACATTAAGCCATTAAATTTTTCCTAATGAATATGTGATGAATATAGATACTTTAAATAATAAATCAAACATGTGTTTGATTGAATATAGAGATACATTTATTTGTTTTATTTGATTAAATTTTTTGTTTAACACCAATCACTCCCACCTAAACTCTCTTCAATACAAGTGGAATGTTAATATTCGTTATAATCATATGCATCTAAAAATGTAGGAGAAGATTCCTTACTAAACAAGAGGACACCATTACCCACCTAACATCTTTATCGCTAGGTAGTAAATGCACTGAAATTGGTGTACCATCTCAACCCCACTATCCTAACGATGGAATTCACGGATGAATCCACACATGGAAAGAATCATCATTGATAGTTCTCCCTGCTAAGATTGGTAATCAAGAAGAATGTTTCACCTGTATTTATCTAAAATAATTACAGTAACCTCAACCATCAAAACAAAAACCCATTCCAACCTTGTCTTATAGAGGAGGATTAGGTGGGCGATAGAAGTATCAAATCAATAGAACATATATTTCCATAATGGGTTCCTACCAAAAGCCACCATCACCAATATAATATAGATTCAAGACATCATCCTATTGAGAGAACCGCCCTATTGACCCCCATCTTGGGTCACCAAGACCCAAGTGCTCATGATATCCCAAAAAAGGTGGAATACATTCAAGAACTGATAGTCATCCAAGGATCTTGTTTCGAAAAATGAATACCACCAACATGTTAATGTGATAATCCATGAATAGTCAAACAGTCCTACCCACACCCATCATGTCAACTAGCTTAGTTAGGTAGGACCCTGAGAATATTTTCTTTATTACATGAAAACAAATTGTTGATATAACCATGATTCCAACCCCTGTCGTGAATCATGTAGGTGTATCCTTGTTAGGAATTGGAGGACTAAATCAGGCGCACATCCTTTCTCGAACCAAGGAATAAGAATATATTCTAGTTCCACATACATAATTCCTCTACAAAAACCTAGAAGAAATGAAAGGGAATTTTTATACCCATTAAAAATTCTAGTAATACATCAATGTATCAATAATGGTGGATTAATAGGCAGGGTTCTGGTACAAGACACAACCCTATTATCAATGTTACTCATTATTAAAAAGTAATAATTATAAAGGATCATACACACAATTATGCTCTTGAATATGAGGTTCATATACACGCTCTCATTATAAATGGATAATTTTAATAGGCATAAATTCATATCCCAAATAAATATTATTTGTCCAATTTGATGATCATTTAATTTCAGGCACATATCCCTACCAAAATAATATATTTTTTAGGTATACCCTTTCATAAACATGAGACTATCCCAAATAGGATCCTATACATAGAAACTATTATCTATTGCATCCGAAAATAAATAATTAAAGGATAAAATATAAAAAAAAGTCTCAATAAATGTGATTTGAAATCCATAAGTATGACCTAGTATCTATTATAATTAATGCTGGTGTTAGGAAACAACCTTATACATTATATATTCAAGTAAATTAAAACTTTAATTAACATTATAAGATTCCCAAATATATTTTATGACTACATTTTAACAGATATAATCCATAAATATTATATAAAACCTCATAAATTACAAAAGGACACTTTTTTGCAGTATCGTTTTCTCTCATTTATTAAAATCTTAAATAGAAATATATTTTCTTTTTAGGATACATATTCACAATTATCATGTTAAACACAATCTTAAAAATCCTCATTCCATGAAAATAATTTTAAATTGTGGAATGAACAGAAAAATATCATTAAGGGATATATAAAAAATAATCATACCAATAATAATTTTTCAATTTTTCTTTTTGAAAATTAATTTTCGTAATTAATTTAATATTTTCCTGCCCATGGAATAAATTTATCGTCCTAGATAATTTATAAAAAATTTAATAAAAAAAATAATGGAAAAATAAAACTCAAAATGTTTTTATTGATATTTTGAAATAATCATAATAATTGTTTCAAGAAGACATAACATTCAACCCTACGTAGTATTATATACATTCTTATACATTGTGAAATGATAATATTTCCTGAAAACACCATAGAAATCAGAGATCAATAAAATAAGTAAGCTGAGACATAATTTTATATCCCTATTAAAAATGTGATAACCATCATGGTATCACACAAAACAATCATCAAAGTGACACATAAAATAAACACCATGATTTCAATTAGAATAATCCTTGTAGTAGATTCCCATATGGTCTTAGGAGAAACCTTTTAGTTAATCCACACATTAAACCAATTCATTTGATAGATTCATTAGGAAAAAACCTCCCACTATTTGTATTAAAAACCCAATATTAATAAATTATTACTTTTAATCAAAATATAATACCTAAAATATATCATAAAAAACATCCTTTCACCCATAAATTACAATTTCAGATACTGAAATAAAAATTTATTTTTAAAACCATTTTTTAAAAGAAAAATTACAAAATTTAGTGAAAAAGGTTTTTTCGTTGAATAAAATGTAGAATATTATAATGTAATACAATATCAAAATATGGTTATGATGGTTGGAAAATTATTTTTCTCCATATATGTAAAAAAAGAACGTTCTTTTTTTTGAAAAAAAAATTCTATAAATTCTTTTTTTTTGGAAATCCATTAAATGTAACTCGAATGAAACATAAAATTAACATTATTATTATTTCATATCCATATAAATACATCTATAATATAATTTTAAAAATAATAACATATGAGAAAAATGTTTTATTGGAAACTTTAACCAGGGATTATTGAATTAAAGTACATTTCATTATCATTAAATAGACATGTATATTATTTTAATTCATGAATAATAAAATTAACATAATTATTTTCATTCATTATAACCCTTTTAATGTTTATATTTATGTTTATATTAACTCTTATTTTCTTCTATTTAACTATTTAATTAAATTCATGTTAGATGTTTTGAAGATATTTGTTTCATAGGACACTAATGAATTTGGTTAATTGAGCCTTGTCAAATAGGTAGTTATTCTAAAATCCATAGAACAATAATAATGAAATAATTATCATTTTTATTCATCAATTATACTTTTAAAACAAATCATTAATGATGGTTATGATAAATGAACATCGTTAAAATCATAGAGATGGTATGTCATACGTATGCATCAATAACTTTTCCATTTTTCAGTGATAAATATGGAAAGAAGATAAGTATTAATTTATTTATCCATAATAATCATAATATCATAAATAAAATATTTTTTCATTAATTATACTTATATATATCATCCATATTATGTGGTGATGAAATATGAATCACATCACCTAATGAATGTGGTATTCAACACCTACACACGAACGACATTATCATTTTTCAATGAACGGAAACGTAAGAAAGTGTAATATATTGTATAATTTAATAATGATAAATAACTCTTAAATAGAAAATAAAAGAATTGATTCATAATTATATCCAACCCTTATAGTTTGTGATGGGAAATGAATTACCTTAGTTCTCAAGGCGGAAGATCATTTTACACATGAATGATGAATTCTTCTTCACTTTGATTAAGGATTGAGATGGGCATAGGTTATGATATTAACATAACTTCATCTCAATATATGTATTACACTGGTGTTTTATTATTTAATCTAGGTTTAATATTATTTTAAGGAGGTTGAAGAATAAATAAAACAGAAACATTTGGTTAAAAACAATACATCTTCTTTAAAAAGTCTCATTTTTCAAATTCATTAACCTTATAAAATTTCTATTCGACATAAAAAAATCTCTAAAATGTATATAAGGATTATAGAAAGTTATTATTTAATTTATTATCTAAAAAAATTCTTCTTATTTGTTAATAAATAATAAGAAGAGGGTACATTTTATAAGATAGGGGATAGACACTCTTATGATTTCTTACAATATTAAATTAATATAAATTATTCTTGTTTTCCAAAAATATAATCATTATTAATTATTTAATCTCATATGAACTTGAGTAAACATATTATAATAAAATAAACTTTTTAAATGTTTGGAGCACAATTTTACCCTTATATGTTTTCAATACGTTGTCAACACATTGGACATTTACCATAATATTAGCTTTTTTTACCCTTTAACGGTTAATATTGTTCATATAAAATTAAAAAAGGCAGATAAATGGAACATGTATTATTTGATTAAAAATATATATTTCCCTAAAGAAATTTATTTATTTTAAAACATTTAAAAAAATATTATTAATTATAAAATATCATAAATTCCTATTTTAGAAAAATTTATTTTTTGGTATTAATAACACCAATACTACAATGGAACTTGAATTAAATGAATAGTCATCATTTTATTATTTTATTTGAATCTAAAAAGTCATGAAACAAGAATATTTTATCAAATAATATTATTTGAAATATTTTCAATTTTATATTTTTTATTTCTATAAATTTAATAATTACTGTAATAGTGTTTAGTAAGATTTTAATTTATATATTTATTCACTAAAATTTAAAAATAAATTATCATGATAAAAAATAATCTATAATTCATTTTAATTTTTATAACTAAACTTTTCCTATGTTTATCCTTATGTTAAAAATATTTAATTTACTAAAATAATGAGTGTGACATTTTTGGCATTCTATTCAATTAAATATTATAAAGGTAAAAATCAAGTCCAAATATAAAGTAGACATATATTATTATATTGGATTATTGTAGATGATAAATAATCGAAAAATAATAATTCATGTGTTCTGGTCATTTTTATCCCTTATCATTTTATTTTTGAAAATAGTAACCCAATATCCCAGTTACTATGGTAAAAAATTACTAATGTTATTATTTTTAAGATCCTAACATAATAAATACATATTAAATAAATTTTTTCCCTATATGAAAAATATATAATTTATTTTCCAATATTCAAAATATTTAAGTGGTAGAATATAATTTAAAATAAAAATAATATAACACACGAAAAAATATTTGTTTACAAAAACGGATTTTTAAGAAAAAAAATTTACATACCAAAATTGAGTATAATAACTGTTAAAATAAAGTTAATTATATTATATAAAATGAAAACATACTTATTTTACTCTGTGATAAGAATGATTCCATTTAATTTTAGAAGTATAAATTTTGTGAAATTACCACAAAGACATATCTTCAAATCAAAAAATGTATGTTTATTATGAGAGTGGAAAAATATTAATGAAATCTTGATTTTAATTTAATGGAGATTCCTTGGAAATTATATCATGATAATTTATCCCGATTGATTCTTTATTTTTTGGATTTTTACTCTCTGAGTGGTAGTATGCCTTGGTATTTGAGGTTGACTCGGCATATAACATTTTTTGATTTTCTTTATTATCTGTCATTAATTGGGTAGGAACATGGAATGGACCCTTGTATGGGGAATGAAATTAGGTTTCTTTTTTGATTGTGTTGATATATAGATATCATCTATTGGTGTCATATAATCTTATGACTATTATGGTTTAGTTAATTAACAGAACCCACAGGTATGTTATTTCTGATGAATTTTTTATATATAAGATGATTTCTGGATCATATTTGATGTAAGATGAATAATCACATGGTTTTATTGTGAGAATAGTTTATTATATAAAATTTAAATAATCATTAGGTAAATATGGTCAAAAAGGAAGTCTTCAATGAATTGGTTTTCAAGATTAATAATTTCTTCATTATGATGTCAACTATATTTTCCATGTGATTATTTGTTCTTGGACAGTATACACTCAATATGAGAGTAAATTCATGTTCACTATTTTTTTTCTTATTTATCTATTGTGTTTTGGTGTAATTTCCTTTAAATTTTCGTTTTATAGTGATTCTTTTGGATATATCATATACGTTTACATTCTTTATGTCATAGTGTCTGCTTTAGAGAAATATCCCTCCCCCCTCCACAAACATTGAAACTATTATATTTATTGTAAACTCTCATGGTTACTATTATTAGATGTAATGAAATATTTTACTAACATAAGAACAACTATTTATATGTTGAAAGATGGATCACTTTTGATATTCAACTCACTTGAATTGTGTTTGGATTAGACATCTTGATTTTGGGAAGTAGTTTTTTTTAGAATTATTGTAGAACTATTCTGTTTATTTTTCTCTCTCATTTCCCTGGGAGACTGTTTGATAATGAATTTTTGATGAACTAATGTAAATCCTAAATTTTAGATATGTATAGGAACATAATCATGCTATGGTGAATCTTTGTAAGACTATATTAGATAACATCCCTTTACCTGCTTATAGTGGTTGGATAACACATTTTTTAAATGATTCTCATGATGATATGAGAGGTTCGTGAACATTTATGGTTGTTTAAGTGATACAATTATATATGTGGATGTTTGTTAAAAATATATTCTTCTTTATTGATTACTTCTTGGAATTTTTTTTGATACTTTTCTTAAAAAGTGTCTTTACCTTATTAACGATAATTTTTTAGGGTGATATATGTTTTTATTCTCTTTAATTTTTTGATGGAACAATATTATTACACATCATGTATACTCTGTATATTAAACCATCTAAAAATAATTTTATTAATATAATTGTTTGGGAATCAAACTAAAATCTAATTTCTTTTAAAAAAATTATAGTTTAAATGAAATACCTTTATTATTCACTAAAAATAATTCTTTTCATAAATGAACAAAAATTTTATCCAAGGGAAATTATGATATGATTATTTAAAAAACGTGACAGCTTGTTTATGAAATAAAATTTCTGAATATTTATGAAGTTAATAATATATAATTTATCACAAAAATAAAAAAACCCACATTTAAATTAAATGTGAATTTAAAGAATAAAATTAATTTTCTAAAAATTTAGTTCTTATTTATGATAAATTAACCAACAAATTTGTATTTATAGGGAAATTTATATATTTTATAAATTATTTGACCCACTTAATACATTCAAAATTAAATACTAGATTATAATGGTAATCAATAAATAATATTATTTTATGGTTCGTTTAGGATTGGAGTTGTATATTGTATATGCTATCAAATATTGTTTTCTATTAAAATATTAGTATATTAAATTCGCCACCATTTAATAAATTTAATACTCACAATTTGAACTCTAAACTAGTTACCATTAATTTACATTTTTAAAATACCTTTTCCAAAATACAAAAACATAAAAAGTGTTAATAAAACATCCACATGAAATGATAAAAAGGGAAGTATGGTGGTCATTCAGAATAAATCATAATTTGGATTCCAAATTTGAAAACAATAGTGGGAGGTGAAAATAAGTATATAGAATGACATTATAATGTCCAAATAAAGTTTTATAGTTATATATATCATTGATCAAAACAAAAGTGAATGATCATGGGAGGGTCAATGACAACAAAACCAAAACATTGTGAGGTGTGAAAAAAACCATCAATTCAAAAAAATGATGGTTATTTGATAAAATATTAATTTAATGTAAATTTACAATATAAATTAACGTTACTTATGGACTAAATTCATAATAATATATACTTATCTAAAATTTATAATTTCATCCATTAATAAATTTCTATCACAATCTCATATTCTTCTCTAAAAAAAGGGTGGTCAAGATGAATTATTTTATTCATGAGTTACAAAATTAAACATCCATCGGATCATATAAAAATGTATAATATCATATTAATACATTAAAAAATGGTTATCACAAGGTAAGATAATTCCAAAAATTAATAAACTGTCATTTGAAGAAATAATACATTAAAAATCAAAATTCAATACTGATACCCAAGTTTCAAAATGAATCATTCTCTAAATAACTATCCATAATATTCTTCCAAATATTCTTAATTTATATTGAAATAAAAATATTTTAATGATTTTATTACAAAATCTTCCTATTGAGTTGACAATTGTACTTTAAACTCATTCTAACCATTGTTTTAAAAATCAAAAAACACTTTCTTAAATACTTTGTTTTACTAACATTATCATTCAAATATTAATAAAAATGGATTTATAGAAATAGATTTTTTACTAGATATAGAAATAATTATAATCATATGAATATAAAATAAATTTCTTGTTGGAATAACTAGGTTTATTCCACACACAAAAACTCAGTTTAGTTCCTCACATGAACACATATATGTCCATCAGATGAAGTCTGTTGAGTCCATTGGACGAACCAAGATTAGTTCATTAGCTGATCTATTTTTGAACAATCTGATTTATAGAGTTCATTACATGTTATGAAAAAAATTAAATATATCATAAAAATGATTTCTATCACATTAGTTGAATGAATTTATTTCATCATATAAATAATGTTTATAATTGAACAAAATTATTTCTACTCCAATGAATATTTAATAGCACTGTAATGATGAAATATTAATGACTATCAGATGATGTCTCTATATATAATTCTAATATTTCATGATGGATTTCAACCAATGATATTATAAAAAAATTTAGAGTCCTAGAATATTACCATTGGAGCATCACATATAAATAGAGGAGCATTCAAGGAGTATGGATATGATACTTTTTACCCAATCTTTTATGAACTCTTTTTATTATCATATTGTTACTAGTACATTAAATATAATATTTAAAGAGTTTTATGTTCCATTTTATCCTTTGGATTATTTTAAATTACATGTCATATTATTGTGATTGTATTCTATTTTTCCAATCATGTTTGATCAGGGATTTATGGGGATTGGAATAATTATGAGTCTGACATTTAGATTTTTTGATTCCATTGCTTAGAAGAAATAACGATTATAATCATTATGATCAAGGTATTTCTTATAATAATAGAGGATAAAATTATATTTTAGTTAAACCATGGATACATTATTTCTGGTTTATTTACTTCCTTGAAACTTATGGTTAATGTTTTCTTATTATTTTATAAATATTAGACATGTTTTACTTTATATCTATCTAAATTTAACTTTTCTTTTTATTCAATGTAATTTGATATATTATTCATTTATTTATAATGTGTAATATTCTAAAAAACATTTCTTTTAGTTTGATTTTATATAATTTATTTGAAGAATGTTTATATATAAAAATTATTTATATCAGAAACTATGTTCCCCGGATTAACTAAAATGAAATTTTATGTTGATTAAATGTTTATCATATAACCTAAAATTCTCCCCCTCTTCTATCCCTGGTTATACTCTTTAACCCCCCTATTCCAATATTTATCACCTTATCATTTCAATCACTTTTAATGTTTATTCCAAAATATAAATGACATTTTTATATAGTCTCCAGGAAAATCTAACCATTTCCTTAAATTACATGAATCACTATAAATACACATGAAAATTGTATATTCAATGTTTAAACCTCAATAAAATACCATAATATTATGTATAAATTAATCATAAATGGTTCTATGTAAGGAATTTATTCTTAAATATTGTTAATCACTCAATCACACAATCATATTATAATACCAAGGATATATATACGATAACACATGTATTTTAAACAAAAAACCTCAATAATTATTTGTATTTTGATACCTAATAGGACTATGAATAGTCTAATATTTTTCATTTCACCCTTGTCTCTCTTCATTTGTGGGTTAAATAACTACACCCCTGTCAGATATGAAGAGTTGTTCTTGGGCCACTAGTCAACCTTTTACTAAATCTGAATTAATATATTTATTATAACCTTAAAAAAATATTAGGAAAATCCTCAAAAATATAATTAATTATAAATTTAATTTTTAACCTCAATGTTGTTCATTAAAGTTCAATTTTCTAAAAAAAAAAAATTAATTGAATATTATCATTCATATATTCACTCATGGATCTATTCATCCCTTTATCATATGTCATTGAATTAATATCTATAAAAAATATCAACTTTTCTATAAACCATTTTTAAATTCTTTCAATTTCATATAACATATGTCTCCAAATTTCGAGAAAAAAATCATCTATATAATGATTAAAAATTATCATAATATTTAGAATATAACATAATGTCATAAATAAGTACAAACATTATTAAACTTATTTCATAAAATTTTAACCATATTATTACATTTTATTCAATGATATTGCCTTATGATTTCTTAATATCTACCTAGTCATGATTCACATATGGATCATAATAAAATGATTTATACCATAAATATAGACCACATATTATTCCTTCATGTTGTTGATATCCCATTTATCTTTTAGTATGAAGTACATATCTACATAAAATAAATAGTCAGGTCCTTGGAGGTATTTCCCATTCCAAATGAGATTGATGAGTTTAGAATTTAAAATCATATGAAATAGATTACACGATGTAAAGAAATTTTAGATAAATTAAAAGTTTTTCCATATATCAAATACTTTTTTACAATTTTTTTTTGTTCATTAAGATTTCAAAAACATTTAAGAAATAATTTTTCAGTGATAGTGGTGATTAAATCATATGTAAGGGATTAGAAGCCCATGTGTGTACATTATCCTTCTATCTAGATAAATTATATTCAATTGGGATATAAGAATAACATTAAAACATGAAATTAATTATTTTATGTCAAAATTAAAGGGTTTCCTATAAAAAATACACATAGAAATTCTATAATAAATTAACCATAAAATAAAAAAAAGACCATAACAACTCCATAATTAATTAATGTTTTAATGTTAATGGATATCCCAATTATTTAAATATACATATCCAAAAATGAAGCACATTATTTGGAACTAATCCTTCATGTTAAACTTAAGGGATACATATACTTAAACCTAATAAAACGCCTCCCATAATTGGATTAATTACTAAAAAAATCCATCACTTTAAAACCCAAAATGTGTGCCTAGTACGTTGAACATTTTATTAAACCTAAACTCACATTCCCATGATAGTGTCTATAACTTTTATATTTACCTCCTATTAAATAACCATAATCTCAATGGTTTTTAAATAATACTTTGATACCAACAGTAAGGAATCGGCCCTATAAAATACAAATTATAGTGACATTAAATGAGAATAAGATTTCATTACTTACAAAATATATTTTAGTTTTATTGTTTTAAAGAGTTATGTTATAAATATTATAAAAAATACCCTTATATTACAAATAATATATATATATTAGGTATCTATTTACCTATAAAATAAAAATATTAAAAATAAATATGTTTTCTTTTCATGAAACATCATCACAATTATCATCTTCAACACGTTGTTATCCTTAATAATCCTATGAAAACCATTTTTAAACATGGTATAATAAAAAAATATTAATAAGGAAAATACCAAAATGAAATAATTCAGTTTCAATGAATACATATTTAAATTATCTTTTATTGAAATAATATTTTGACTCGGAATAAATTTTATTATATAAGAAATCAAATTATTTACCCAACGATATCCATAAGACATCTCATAAGAAATATTAAATCTAAAATAAAACTCACAATGTCTTATTCATAGAAATTATAAACATATAATAACATTTTTACAAGGATATAATTTTCATCCTTATGAATTATTATATAATTTCATTTAAATTTTAAAACCATATAATTTTTATTAAAAACTATATAAAAATAGAAAAATCATGTAGGAAACATGGGAAATATTTTCATACCACTATAAAAAATGAGATATCATCCATGGATACACATATAATAATCATTGTGGTTACATATAAAATAACAATTCTAGTTAAAGTTGGAATAACCTTCACATTACATTCCCATAATATCTAAGAGGAATACTAATTAGTTAACTCTATCCCATTAACCAATTCATTAGATAAATATAACCACATCACCCACCATAAGTTTAAAATGAAACCATTGAACATCATAAATATTGACAAAGAACCATAACATAATACATAAATTATTGAATCATAAAAAAATTCTTTGTACCCATAAGAAAATATTTCTGATATTGATATATACCTTTCCATTAAAACCCTTTTTTGAAAAAAAATTATTTGAAACAAGGGACAGAACGGTTTTATTGAATTAAATGTAAAATATTAAAAATAAATCAAAATATCAAATAATTATAATGAATGTGGGAAAATTCATTATTTTTGTATATTTTAAAATAGAACATTCCTCTCGTATTTTGTAAAAAAAATCATAGATATTTATTTTTTAAAGTGTTTGAATGATAGTTAAAAGTTACCTAAAATATCCTTTATAACTAAATTATTTCTATATGAACACATATAAAAATAAATTTCAAAAATATATATATGGGTGAAAATAAATTTAAGGGAAACTTTAAAAGATTATTTTTAAATGAAAGTCAATTACCATGAGTCTGACCCATCATGTTTGTTATTTATCACCTTGAATAATTTTCCATGGTTTATTATTTACTATCTTTATAAAAAGTTTTATTTTTATTTTTATTTTTATTTAATTTCTTACCACGTTATATTTAATTATTTAATTAAATCACATATGATGTTTTAGAGAACAGTGCTTCATAACTCCAAGATGTATTTGGTAAGTTGACTATGGTGAAATTATTCATTACTATATCATCTAAATGAATAATAATAATTAAATAATTATCATTTATGACATGAATTTTACTTTTAAAACTAAATATTAATTATTTTGATGAAAAATATAATATGTTATAATAATAGATACGGTTGGTCGTACATACACCTGAGTAACATTTCCATTTTTCAACGATCATTATGGAATGAAATGAGTAATATTTTATGCTTAAATAATGAAAATTTTAACATAAATATGAAATTATTTCTTTATTTATATTTATATATATACTCAATGTGATGTGGTGTTTAAAAATGAAACACAACGATTTGTGTAAGAGACAGTTCACACACATGCAGGAAAGACATTATCATTTTTAATTTAATGGAAAGCTGAAAATTTATAAAAGAAAATTTTCTTAATAATTATAAATATGTCATTAATATCATATATAATCATTATATCCATTATTATAACCATCCATGATATATTGAAATAGAAAACAAATTACAAAGCTTTGGGATGTTGTAGTCCACCATGCAATAAAATGTTGAATTCTTCCATCATGTGATGGAGGATAGAGACAGATATGGGTTATTCCATTAAATAATAACATAATATTTATTTAGGACAATTTTATATTATATTATTTAATTTTAATAATATGTTATAGATGTTGAGAAATAAATAAAACATAAACATGTATTTAAACACTTTACTTCTTCTTTGGATTGTCTCCATTCATTAGTACCTCAATACATTAAAAATGGTATTATCCCGAAACTATGAACCATAGATTTATTGAATGGATTATATGTCTGTTTTTTGGTTGGTATTTTCAAATCCAAATGGATTTTTATGTTTGATGAAATGTGGAGATGATGATCTCTCTTATAAGAGAGGGGAGGGGCACTCTTGAGCGTTCATAAAGTAAGAAACTCATATAAATTAAAATTGGGGAATAAATGTATAATATTTGATAATATATGAATACAATGTGATTAAGAGTCTAAATAAACCTTCTTTTAAAATTTAGGCGTGTTGGCATCAAATTTTTACACTTCTCATTTTTTAACCATTTTCCAACCCTGTTGACAATTACATTAATAATAATGTTTTCTATCATTTAAGGGTTAATTATCTGATAATAAAATTATCAAATACCATTAAATATACCACAATTGGTTTAATTAACCATATCCCATTGATTTTTCAAATATTATAATTTTTTTTAAATTAAATCATTTTATAAAATATTTTTTAAAAAAAAAATCATTAATGTCTATTTTAAAACTACATATTTACATTGATATTAATATAATCAAGATGATAAATAAATTTCAATAAAACATATAATAACATATATTATATTTTTTTGTCTATAAAATATTTGTATATAAATATTCATTAAAATAAATTTTTTATTTTAAATTCATTCACTTTATTTTTCAATTATTTGAATAATTATGTCATCAATATTGAATAAGGTTATAATGTAATTATTTCATCACTATAAATTAAAAATAAATTACCATGATAAATTAATAATTTGTATTTTATGTTTATAATTATAACTTAACATATATTTTAATTATCCCTACGATAAAAATATTATAGTTATTAAAAGAAAGAGTTTGACATTTATGACATTATATTTCCTTAAATATTATAATGTTCAAAATCATGTTCTAATTGATGAAAGGAAATATATCATAATTATAGATGAATATTTATGATATATACTCATAGAAAAAAATTAATTATACTATTAGGGATATTTTTTGGTCCTTATCATTAAATTATAAACATTACTTAGCTGATTTACCCATTACCATGGTAGAAAAAATTTATAAAGTTATTATTCATAATGTAAAAAAATAGAAGGAACCGATTTATAAAATGTATACTCCCTCATTCCAAATATTGTATCCATATTTAAATATTAATACACATAATGAAATCATTAATTTAAAATTAAACTAACAATATGTGAATAACATTTCATAAAAATTCGATTTTAAGCCAACAAATTGTACATATACAAAAATAATGAATAATGATTATTAAAATGAAGTTTATTATATAATATCAAATTAAATATTAATTATGTTACTTTGGTATCAAATTCAAATCATAATTAAAGAATTTTATAGTTCTTCAAAATTCATATTCTTCACTCTTCACTAAAAATCATCTTTTTCATAAAAATACCAAAAATTTAATCCAAAGATAAATTTTATATAATGATTAAAAAAATGATATAATATTTATCAAATTATATTTCTACAATTTCATGAAATTAATTATATTTATTTTCTCATAAAAAATACCATTTAAAAAATTAGAATAAAATTTCTTTAATAATAATTGAGTACTTATTTCTAAATCCATAATGAATAAATTTTTATTTATGAGAAAAATTACATATTTCGTAATGTAGTTAACCATTTTAATTCTTAACAATTTAATGACTGTGTTAGATTTTTCATAATTTAATAAAAACAATTTATGGTTTATTTGTGCTCGATGTTTCGTTTCTTATATTATAATGAACATAATTTTATTTTAAAATGATAGGATATTATATCTAGCATACTTGATGTCCCCAAACATATATCAATTTTTGCCAAAGTTATTATTGAATCAATTGTAGATAAAATAAATAATAATTGTATGTGTGAATTCCCTCCCCCATATCTTTTCTGCCAAAAACTCATTAGGTAATCCCTGTAGTATTTATGATGAATGAATCCTCTAGGGTCATACCGAGATTAATAATGAAAACCATTCTCACGAAGAGTACCTTGTAATCTTTCCTCGTGGTCATAATTTCAAACAAAAAGAAGTTCCTCCGATTTCCATTGTCAAAACTGAAGTTCCTTCCTAAGGAATATGATACAGGATTCATCCCTGTGCAAATGAATTAAACCATTATCATATTCCTCATCATAATGGTATTCACTATGATGGCCATACATATGAGGATATTTTATTTTGATAGGAAGGTACTCTTCTTTCCAAATTAGTTATAATAAATCCCTCATAAAATGAGTCACATAGGAGATAAGGGTATCCATGTTTGATAACATGTCATTGAGAAGAAAAATTCATTATTAGATAGAATATATCCCTGGGAAATTGTTAATCTATAAAAAAATGTAGATTTCTTAGTATCTTACTCATTATTGGAGATTCCTTTAAACCCTACATACTTCAAAAATGTAGTTGGGAAATAACCACATTGGTTAGATTAAGTAGAGGAGTCTTTCATTGAATATGATGGGAAAAAATATTATAAGGAAAAAAATAGAA
Source organism: Viscum album (assembly GCA_963277665.1). NCBI lineage: Eukaryota > Viridiplantae > Streptophyta > Magnoliopsida > Santalales > Viscaceae > Viscum > Viscum album. Next base: position 1,807,767,174 of record OY728152.1, on the reverse strand, counting down.
AAAGACAATATCGTTATAAAATTATAAGAACATTGATAAAGCAATTTGTATGTAATAATATTTTAAATCATTAGAAGACTATTGTCTATTTGAATGTAATATAATTTTTTATGAAGCACAAGTGGATAATGTTAAGGTAATATAATGACCATGTTTTCTAGTTGATTTGGAATAACAGTTAACTATATTCCATTAGAATTTTCAAAAACAATGAGAGATTATTAAATGTGATTGTATTAATTAATTGTAAATTTAGTGTTATTTGGCCACTAATTTGTTATCTGATGGCTATAATAGAGGAAGATGTCAAAATAGAGAATTCCATTTAACCTTGGTAAATAATCAGTAAAGGCCATCCTATGTTATGTCATAAAATATAATTAATTTAAGATAACTCCCATAAGTTGGTTCTTCTCAAGAAATATGTAATGCTCAATATGAAGTGACCATGAAAATATCATAGAAGTATTGAGCATGAAAATATTGATCTATCGAAATACTCTTGTATCAAGAATAAAAAAATATCAAGATTCTAGATTAATGAAATCCAATCATAATGTTGTAGAGATAACTTTAGAAATAATTATATCACATTAAAATTATATAATGAACCCATCTAATTATAGAAAAAATTTAAAAAAGATTAATGGTGAATCCCTGATAATTGTACACATGAAAATATAGGAGTATCCCATCCTATACAGATTGGGTAATTTTTAACACAGTCACCTCCTTCATGTTTAAAAAATATGGCCTAAAATGATTCAAAAATGGATCATCTAAAACACTATCCCATATGGTTGTAATAATTTTTACCATATCCTCCCCCATGGATTTCAGTGTTTTCTTATTTTTTAGGTGAATCAAAAAATTATTTTTCATATTTTAAAAATATTATTTCGCATATTTCTATTTCAGGATGTGTAAGATGAGGTTTTATATGGACACTCTATATATTACTATTCATAAACTTGATCTGGCAGAATATTTAATTTAAATGATGAATCCTCATAAATTTTTTAAGAAAAATTATTGCATCAGGAGCGTAACCTCTCAAGAATAACATTAATTTTTTAATGGATTCATTTGGATGTCCAACACTCTGCCCTTAAAACGGTAATGTGACTCCTAAAATATATTACATGTCTATAAATTCCAAAATTTCTAGCCCTACAGAAGCTATTGAAAATAAACTCAATTTTAAAGAGTAAGAGAAGTTCATATCTATTGAAAACATTCACCATAATTAAATTACTGAATAGTACATGAATACTAGAAATAAAAGTCCCGCTAAAAGTTTGGAGACTTCCTTAAATTTTTATATACCACCTCTTGAAAAGATTCAATCAATGGATTGGGTAATGTTGTGGATATATCCCTTATATTTCATGAGGATTTCAAACCCCATAATCTTGAGGAAAATATACACAATATGATGTGGAAATAAAGGTGTTGATGAGACCCAATGTGAAGCTGCATATAAGTAATATCCTAATGGTATATTTTCATTAAGTGGAGTCTCATATTACTCTTAAGAAAACTCCCTCTGTTTGATGATCTGTTCATGCCAAAAAAATTATCCATGGAATATGTTGAATCTATTATATATAGAAAAAAATTATTTATAACCAATGGTGGATCAATATCAGGAGTTCCCTTTATTAGGGTAGAAACTATATCTATTTCAGATAAATATTTAATTTCTAACACATATAGGTTATCACCAATAAATGTAGATAGGCTCTCTATATAAGGATCTAACTATGTTTTCACAAATCAAAAACCTACTCAACTATCCATCCCAATAAAACTCATTAAAATTATCGAGTCATTGAAATTATAACCGTAAGTAAAGGTAGGAAGTGAAGAACTATTTAATCCATAGAAAATGTCTTACCCTTAATGGTTATACACAGGTCTTCCACTTCCCAACTTTTGTAATTCAATTTTTTGAACATTTAATGGATTAGGGGATCCAAAATGACACATTATTTTTTTTTATTGGTATGGTCCAATAATGGGAACCCTCTATCTGTATGAAGTAATGAAACTAATTTTCATAGTAAAAACATTATATAAACTATCCTTTATTTTCTATACCTATGTACCATATTGGTAAATAAAATGATGAGATGAACTCCAAAAATATATTTCTAATTTCATCTCTGAAATGTATAACACAGAAAAAATTGAACTCTCAAATTTGAAATAGTGACATAATGAGAGAGTCTTAGATTTCATTTCAACATAAAAGGGTTTTACTAACTCCCTAAAAATATAGCTTCCCAAAAAATATTTTTTGGTTCACTATATAGATAACCTCTATAATAAGTATGAAATTCCAATCATTCTTATAAAGTATCCCAGTGGGTTATGGGATATTAGAATGATTTCATAAAGGATTGAATATTAAATTATTTAAAGCAAATACATGTCTTGAAAAATTGAAAAAATTATAGGAATGATAAAAATTGTGGTGTAAACTCTGATGATCACACTTAAACTAGCCCCTACATGAGCTCTACCTCCAAATCCCCGGATATATTCCATGAGACCTCCTCCTAAATGAAAATAATAAGTAACACACTTATTAGTATTAGATAAAGGAGAATAAAATTCTCCAATTAAGGAATTAAAAAATAAATTATAGTAATTGTGGGATAGAAATGTTTCTAGATACATTATAGGAGCTATAGAAATCAATTTACCAAGGATTCAAAATCCAAAAAGGCCCCATCTGGTTTCTATAAATGAAAATAAAAATTAATCCCCCTTTCTCCATTCATTATCCCACACCATTAATAATTATTTTATTTATAAATAACATCCTCAAAAAGTAGTTGATTTTTGGTAGTTAATGTTGGGAAGTCCAACATAAAAAGTCAAATATCTTTCTACATCTATTCAATAAAAAGATGATGAATCATAATAAGCTTCATGATATGGTGTATAGAATTTATGTGATTGCTTGACAACAAAGAGATGATCAATCAAACTTAATCTATCCATATTGAATAATTAATCTAATCAGATATTCCTTATATCACTTAATCATGGTGTTACCAATATCATTGAACACACAATCATCCAAGATAAGATCTTATAAGAAATATTTAAATAGAAAATAAAAAGTGCATATATAAAAAGTATAACCCATATCAATACTAAATCTAGAACTGGCCCTCTCAAACATCATGCATTGAGTCTTAAGAGAGCATCCATTATCCCACCAACCAGTACTATGGGAAATTTCCACACTAATAAGGATCGCCATTAGATGAATAATTTTTATTTGGTTCCATTAATTTACATCATTTAATGGATTCCTTGTATGATGATGAGTATTTTAATGAATCTGAGTTCCCTATGCCTAAATTCATAAATAGTGGTAGAGGAAACATTATTCGAGTAAACATAGGATTATATATACATTATTAAACATAGTATCTATGAAAATCATTATTTTTATTTCAAATTAATAGTTGATTTATTACATAAAATACACATAATATAATGAAAAAAAATGAACAATTGTAGTTTCTTTGGAAATTTGGAACATAGAATAACATCATGAACATGGGATACAACCACATTATTTAAATCATCATTAACATGCTTCTAAAATTCCATGGATTTTAAAACTACCTGGGATAACCTAGGGACAAACATAAAAAAGGGGTGGGCTATCCAACTGGGTAAGGGAATAAACCTGAGCTATAGTGATACATATTAGACATTAAGAATATTTATGGAGAATAACTAGAGTAGAAATCATAAACATGAAAATAAGAAATGATATAGAGGGATAATAATAACATGGTAAATGTAGAAACAACATAAAACAGTTAATCATAATCATAGGACATGGATAAACCTCCAAGACATAATGGTGGAAAATGTCCCATAATGTAACCAGATTCCATCCCTATCCCAAAATGAATTCTAATGTGACTAAACATTACTTAATGCATTAAAATTATATATAATTATTTGATCTAATAACTTTCATTTCATTCTCAATATTATGTTTTCCAGATATCTCAAACAGCATGAATTCATTCATATTCAAAATTTATTCCATGATCAATCATTGTGGAATAAATCAAAGTTTGTACCATGTAAAATAGGTCTTAGTGTATAATGGTGGAAACCCCTGATAGCAATTGGGTATGGTATTCACTTCACAATTGTTTTAGCATCGAAAATGGTGATGAATCATTGTCACCAAAATGATGTCACATAAAAATTCATAAAAATATTCTAATGAGAGATAAAGGGGTCAATCATCAGTTAGAAAAAAATTTAATATTAAGAGGAAATATAATAACATATTCCATCATGAGTAAAAGAAGATAAAAGCCATAAGGAAAATAAGATACATGAATATAGATAATAATGGAAAAGATCTCTTACGAGAGTTTGTGACACCAGTTTCATGGGAGGGGCTTCTTGAGAGATTGATATAACCTTTTGAAGACTATATAGTGTGGAGGTATGAGTATGTAATTTATCAAATGAGTTTAAGTGAAACAAAATGGGATCTTGGATGGGTTTAAATAAGAAAAGTGGGGGATTATTATTTATATTACTGTTTTGGAATCCATATAATAAAATATCCAAAACCACAAACCATACCATGGTTTTTTCCATTGTTTTCTTTCAAATGGGAGTGGTTCTAATTATTTTATATATATGAGGGTTGAAATTAATAATATAACACCCTTTTTATGTTGAGGCGAGTCATACTCTTAAATAAATTGTTTTAAAACGTCAAAATATATTAACTGTTTTGGATGACCCATTCGGGCTTTATAAAATTAATCAAATAAACATAAAATCACAATATATTAAAGGTGAATCATATATTTGGTAATAAATACCATTTATAATATTTATTAAACCACATTTGGGTCATTATTATGTTATAATAGACATATTATATTTATACAGTATTTAATTTATAATTGAAAATTCCACAATTTTAAAACATTATGAAACATTAAATGTTGGATAATTTAAATTTTATAATTCCAAAAATAATATTCATTTTATATAAATAACATTACAAATTTTTTCATTATAACATGATAATAGTAATCTACATTTATTGAGAAATTTTGGGTTTTTTGACATTAAATTTTTTTAAACATTATAAAAATTACTTTTTACTTCATGAACATTATATGGATGTTTATATTTAATAGAAATTATTAAATAATAATATTTTATTAAAATATTAATTATTTATAAATAATCAATTAATTCTTCAAAACAATTTCCCTAATGGAATTTTAATATTAACATAAACTTATTTTTATGTACTATTGTATAAAAATATAAAACATTTATAAATTAAATGTAATTGGGTGAAAATAAATTCTTTATTTTATAAATAATAATTTACATACTCAAATATATATGATCTTGATACATAACCCTCTAATACACTAGAAAACAACCAATGAGTAAGGTGTCTGGTGGTGAGACTTTATGTGAGTGGTTTAACATATGTGGTCTGGGTCGTGATCTCGATGAACATGGACATCTCTCATAAATAGGTTATGTGATTCTTAAGATGGTGTTTATCATCTTCGGCTTAGTCATGAAAAATCCCAATGATGTTATCTCCCTCATGAGCTCTGTTAAATGGGCTCTGTAGGGTACAATCTTACTGGTTGAGGCCATAACTTCCTTTGTTTGAGTCAATATGTCTTATTAAAACCATATAATTATACTAATAATGTGACCAATTTTCAATGACTATATTATCAAAAATATTGATACTTATTGTTCTTTTAAATACAACTGGGTATAATAAAATAAGTGCATGTTTTTTCTATATCCATACTACATAATAATAATTTAAATAAATCAAAAGGTGAATTTAATTTATAATAGTTCGGGTCATTTAAATCTTCCCCTATTAAGAAATTTCACCCTAGAAATTTTCATTTTCTGTAGTAAAATAGCTGAGGGTATCTCTATTTCACCACTTTCTATGGTTCTCACATTGCTTCATAAAACATAGGGTTTCTCAAAAACACTTTGTCTAGGTGCATTGTCTTATTTCATCAAACAGTCTCTCTATGACCTATGATCTTCGTTGGATGATCCTAATATGACAGATCATCCATTAATGGTACCACATCTGAATTGAGTACATGTTAGTGGTATGGTATGTTATTTATCAATATGGACACCTGGAATACATCATGCACTTGATATAGTATTGTTGGGGGATCAAGTCGGTAGTCCACCACTCCGATGCGATCAAGGATATCCAAGGGGGTGATGTATCTTGGACTATGATTTCCCTTATTCCCATATATCATCACTTTAATACATGGATATATATGGAAGAATACCATGTATCCAACATCAAACTCTATGTTTCATTGATGATTTTCTGTATAGATTATAATTTGACTCCGAGAATCCTTGAAGAGATATTGAATGGTCATAACAATTTCCACCATTTCCTCGACCATATCAAGACCAAGAAATTTTAATTACCCATATTTACCCCCAAATGAAGGTGTTATGATCCTATTTTCATAAAGGCCTTCATAGAGATCCATTTCTATGCTTGAGTAAAAATAGATGATGTAAGATAACTTGAACAGGGGAAGATGTTGGTCCATTCCTCCTATGATGTCAATAGATCATGCTATCGATATTTCCTCATGTTTATGGATAGTCAACTCAAATTTTCTATGAGTTTGATGTCTAAATGTTATGATGAAGTTCAACTCACTATTCATTTCATGTTGAAGAATATTCCAAAACATAATGGTGAATCTTAGATATCGATCAAATAAAATCAATTTTGGTGTTCCATGAAACCTCAATACTTTTCTAATATATATTCCTATAAGTAAACTAAGTGATAAATCATCTCAAATCACAATTAAGTGAGAAATAATTAAAAGAAGATCCTCCATTACCCATATAGATTTATTTCCTCCTGATATATTTGGAAGACCAATGGCAATGTTCATGGTGATTTATTTATATTTCCATGTTGTTATGGGAAATGGTTTCATCATCCCCTTCTATTATTTATTATCCTATTTCACATTCCAGTATACAAGACATCATGAAGTATGTTCCATAACCACATTATTCATATTGTCGCACAAATAATGTTCTCAAAGATATTGGTACATCTTAGTGATTCCTGATTGAATTGAGAAGGTTGAGCTATGTGCATCATCCAACAATTCCTTCTTAAACTCACGATGTTATAGAACACATATTATTCAACCAAATCCCACAACTCCTTAATTAACATTGAATTATTAGGCTTTATATTTATTTATAGTTTCCACTTTCATCTAATTTCTTACATAATCTATTTGAGAATCCTTTAACCTCTCCAGAAGAGATAGTTGAGCAATAATTTGTTAAACGATTGATGATGCTCCATCCATAATGATTCTAATGTATATCCCTTCCAAATATAATAAGATCATATCCCTCTCAATTCTAATAAATTTTATAATTTTTTGGTCATATATTCATAGATCATCATCCACATTATTTTAAATCCATGGATGGTAGTTAATTGAGAAGTCAAATTCCTTAATCAATTATAATAATCATCATTGTTGAATATTCATCTCTTTTTGTATTAACATATTCATGAGGGTTTTTTGATATATATATATATATATAATTCACATATCCCACCATAGGAATAATTCGACAAAATTTTTAAAGTGAATATCACTACATACAACCATGTATCATGCTATGGGTAATTCTATTACAAAAATTTCAACTGACTCGAAGCATAGGCTATGACATTGTTATTTGTTACTAACAAGCAATCTAATCCCTTCGAAGGATCTCTAAATACTATGAAAATTACTCAAATTGTGGGCTGTGGGAGAAAAGGGGAAGTTATACGTATCCTTTTTAGCTCATCTAAGATATCATCATATTCATTCTTTTGATATAATTTGACTCCCTTCTGAGTTAGTATTTTTATAGGGTTTGACAATAATGATAAGTTCTTCATAAATCGATGATATTATCTAGATAATGCATGGAATCTATGAATATATGTTATAGGTATTGGCCTTATCCACCCATAAATTTCTACTATCATTGAATGACCAACATATATCCCAATATTTGTGAGGATATACTCCATTAATGTACTTTCTTCAACTAGAACTCACATATGTTGTACTTTTCATCAATATTAACTTTTCTCGTGATATTTAGCACAGTGCTATGATGATCCTCATGATCCTTCGTGGTTTTATAATATATTATAACATCATATATAAATACTACCAAAAATTTCATGAGGTAATATCTAATGACTCTATTCATGAAATCCATGAACTTTTCTGGAGATATAGTGAGTTTGAATGGAAATGGAATGAAAACATATGGCCAATACCTTGTACGAAAATAATTCTGGGGGATATCCTCTTTATTCACTATAACAAGGTAATATCACAAAAAAAATTACATAATGGATATGTATTGTTCCCCACATATCTAATTGAACAATTCATCAATTTGTGGTAGAGGATGGGTGTTCTTTATAGCGGTCTTGTGGATCTCATGATAATCAATGCGATGGTGCATTAATACATCCTTATTCTTAAAGAAGGTGACTCGTGCAACACCTGGTGAAGCACTTGTTTGTGTGGAACCTTTATCCTAATTCTACTATATTGATTATTGAGATCCTCAAGATCCAAAACATCCATTCTATATGATGTCTGGGATAATGGAAACACACAATGCATAAGATTTATTCAAAATTCATCCTCTCGTCTAGGAGGAAGTAAAATAACTTCCATAGTAACACACCAACCTATTTCCTCAAATTATGCATCTATTCATGGATGGATCATTCATTATACTAATTAATTCGATCAAGACAAGCATTTTCAAAGGGAAATAATATCCACTCTTGAGATGTCAGTGCTAAAAAAGATTCATCTTCATCATAGAACATGTACAAAATCAATAGTCCATTAAAAATATAAAGATTGATTTCCATATTATGGAAAATTATTTTGGGAATATATATGGAAAGATAATCCATACCCAAGGATTCATCAATTTCCATTGAAGTCAGAATGATAGGGTTTTTTTGGGAATATGAACATAAAAAATTGACAAGGGGGAGTTATATAATTGGGGTTAAATAATTACCCCATGGGTTGTTATTATAGATAACTCTACTTCTATTATTTATAGTGGTGTTTTAATAGTTCTAAAAAACATTTTTGGTATAAATGAATAAATAGAACCAGAAGAAAAAGGTATTGTTTTTATTCTTAAATGAATAACTACTATACGTGTAACCAATTTGTTATATTGATCCACCATAGTGGCTATGATTGATCAATGTCACCCTTTATACATTTGAGGTTGTTGGTTATCTCTAAAAACGCTTTTCTTAGTACATTGAATTGAAACGTTTCATGGTTCCATGTAGTTTAAGTAATGAAAAATCCACTAAGGGTTGACTAGATAATTTCGTTCCTCCATATCATTAGCTGCCTTCAACTATCGATTTTCATAGGCTTGATTCCCATACATCCCATAACTAAATAATTTTATCACCCCCCTTATGAAATTTTTATGGTTAGTCTTTATACATAGTTGAAAAGTGAGATATTAAAATTTTATATCACCAATATATTTCTCCATCAGACCTACAGATTTATAATCCAATTTCCACCTCTTATCCCTGTGATACCCCTGAGTTTCACCAATATATAATTAGACATTGAGTGAACATCATAAAATTTCTATATAACTGTCAATGGCATGGATAGCCTGGGATTTTTTTGGACTAGGTCTTAGTCCACCAATGAAGTGGTTATCATTGTAATTGGAGGCAATCGAAAATATGAAGGTGTAATGTGCAAGTCCTATGAAGTTTTCCTTGTACACCCGGATAGTCTCAATATATTTCTTATTGATGGAGATTGAATCCCTTTACATTTTAATATAGATAGTATGGAGGAAATTTTTGTTATTTTTTTAGAATTCATTCCTCCTGATAACTTTGATCACTTCATTAGGCTTTGTATTCTTGATCAATGTTCACCACAGATCAGCTTCTACCTCTATATGATAAATGGAATGTATAACCTTCTATTTTTCGGAATATTTAAGGTTGGATAATATCATATAAATGGATCTGATGCATCATTATTCAATTAACAGATCGTGTTATCCAATGAATATCGGAGGCCATTGTCTCATAAATCTCTCCATTGAAGCTTTTTCATTCTTTAGAGATTTGGGTTCTCCTCCTAATCCATGTTTCTATTCAAAACCTAAGTTATATGAGGGTGTACCATTACGAACTTAGTGATTCCTACTCCCATAGGGTTGCGTTTATCATTGGGGAAGTCATCACATTGCCCATCAAGATTTTTTTTACATGATTCCTCATTTTTACAAAAATTAGATGGAATAAAATAAAAATTATTGATAATTATTTTTGAACTATTAATCACATATATGTGAATTTAATGAACATTAATAAATAACTTATAACATACGTTTATATCCTTAAATTATGAATTTCTAGGCATCAATCTATGTTAGACATAATCTATTTCAAAAAAAATATTATTATGGGAATTTTCCCCCTAATAACAGTTCATAATGAGATTGAGAATATTTCCAAAGCACATACCTTAAAAATGTCAAACCAGGTGTTTAGTAATTCCTATTTTCATGTACCAAGTTAAACCAAGTCAGTCCCAATACACTGTGTCGAAGTTGTTACCCATTTATACATAAGTTCTAAAACCACATCCATTTGTATTTTCCATAATAAAATGTATTTTTTTATAAATAAATTACTATATAATTACCAAAATATTTGGATATTTTCATATAATTAGTAATTTTACAAAGCCTTTTCCTAGAGTTTTCTAATACTAATCCCAAAAATACATAAACTTTACTTCTCAAACCAACTATAAAAACCTCGCTCTTTATATTACATTAATAATTGATTCATTATATAAAATTACATTTTTTACAAAATAGAAGATAGATAAGTGGAACATATTTATTATTTAGGTAAATATAATAACATTGTGAACCTTGGAAACAGTTATATTATTTAAAACATCCTCAACATGATTTTTAAATTCCATTCCTTTAAAAACTACATGGGATAATCAGTGGACAAATATATGAAAGGGGTGAGGTATAAAGCTAAGTAACAGAATAAAAATGGATAAAGTTGATACTTTTTTTAAAATAGGATTATAAGTAGAGAATGATAAATATTTTGTTTTAGAAACCTGAATAATGAGGCATGATATGACATTATAATCAAAACATGGGAAATGTGGACACAACATAAAAAAACTACATCATAAACATGGGTCATGGCTAAACATCCCAGAAAACATGATGGAAAAAGTCACATAATAAAATTAGGTTTATTGTCTATCCCAAAATAGTATCTCATGATACTAAACATTACTTAATGCATTGGAGTGCTATATAATTCTGTGGTCACCCATCACTTTCATTTCATTTTCATTCTTAACTCTGCCATATAGATCATAAAACAGGAATTAATTCATCTTCAAAATTTATTCCATGATTTAAGAGTCTGAAATTAATATATTTAAATAAAATTTCAAATAGTTATAATCTTATTAATCTTAATACCCCTTATAAGAAATATTTATGGTATTCATAACATAATATATTTGTCCTGGAAAATCACTGTGAAATTTCAACAGCATAATGACGTCACCTAAAAAAATTAAAAATCGGTTAATGAAATAGAAAGGGGTCTATAATAATTTGTAAATACATATTACTATAAGGGGTACCAATAATTGAATTTGGAGTCATCATAAAATAAAGATAAAGTTTGAGTGGTAATGACGATACTTGAATAAAGTGGAGAATTGAGAAGAACCCTTACATGAGTGTGTGAGTCGAAATGATTGGGAGGGGTTTATTGAGAGCATAATAGAACCATTTATGGAATCTAGAGAGTGTAGTATAGTGTATTTATTTTCTACAATGAGATTTAGTGAAGAGAAATGGGATCTTGGGTAGGTTTATATTGTAAAAGATGGATATTATATTATTATTTAGGTTTTGGAATCTACATAATAAAATTACTAAAACCCGAAACAATCACATGGTTTTTCCTATTATTTCTAAAATGTCAGAGTTTTTATCATTAATATATAATTTAATTGGTTTAGGATAATAAAATAACACCCATTCTGATGTGATGTTGAGTCATACTCTTAAAGAAATTATTTTAAAACATTAAAATATATTAACGGTTTGGAAGATTCATAAAGGATTTATAAAATTAATAAAATATGCACGAATCAAAATAATTTTAAAATTAAAACATATGTTTGGTTGTGGATAACTTTTATGGAATTTATTACCACACTTTTTCATCATTACAGTTCCATAATACACAAATTATATTTATACGGTATAAAATTAGTACCAAATAATTCAATTGTCTCATAAAATTATAAAACAATTCACTATTGAATAATTTCAATTTTCTGATTACAAAATTAATATTCATTTTATATAAATAATGTTATAATAACATCATTTTATCATTTAAAAAAGTAATTTACCTTTATTGAGGAATGTTGTGTTGTTTAACAATAACAGTTTTTTAATAATTATAAAAATTACACTTGACATCATAACAAATACAAGATCATTTATATGTAATAATTTATTTTAATAATAATATTTTAATAAAATATTATTTATCTCAAAATTTTTATTAATTTACAAAAATTATATTCCATAATTGAATTCCAATATTAACCAATAATAAAATTTGGGTTCTATTGTATCAAAATAAAAAACATTTATAAAGTAAAAATAATCAGATTAAAATATATTTATTATTCTATAAAAAATTATTTTCATACTCATATTGATGGGGTCTTGATACATATCCCTTTAATACACTAGAAAAAAACCCAATGTGTATGGTGTGTGGTGATGAGACTTTCATTGGGTTGTTCATCATAGGTGGTTTGGTTCATAATCTCAATGATCTTGAACTCCATTCGTAAATGGTTTCTATGATTATTAAGTTGTTTTATATCATCTTGTGTTTTGTAAAGGAAAAATACTAGTGATTTTATCCCCTTTGAAATCCCATATAAATTATATTCATAGGATACAATCCTAATTGTTGAGTTCATCACATCCTTGGTTTGTGTCAATTGGATATGTTAAAACCCTATATTTATACTAATCTTGTGATCACTATTCAATGCCTATATTAGCAGTGGTAATGATACATAATAGTATATTAAATCAAATTGAATATAATAGTATTATATAATATGTATTTTATATCCATATTACAAAATAAAACATTTAACTAAATGAAAATGTGGTTTTTATTTATAATAGTGTTGGACATTTGAATATCCTAGCCATATCCCAACCAAAGGAATTTTTCCTTCCAAAAAACTATATGAAATACATTCATGAATCACCTCTTGAGAATTTAAATTCTCCCATATTTGTTGAGAGTAATCAAGAAATGATTTTTTTGGAGGACTGCCTATGGGGGATGCAATAGTCCAACCATCCAAGACATGTTCCCAAACAATTTTATATTAATAAACTTGTGGAATGAGTGCATTCACCATACATTCAAATTCCAAAACCAGATACATCAAGAACATAAGATCCAAGAGCTCAATATCTGTGGAATCCCCACATTGGTAATTCATGAATTTTACTCAAAAAAAATATAAAAACCTGAAATAACTATACATCGGTTTGGTCACGGTCCCAATCATAGAGGCTCCCAATTTATCAAAAGATATCTGATAATTACATAGGGAATCCCTAATAAGTACTCAATATTTCACAGTTTCAGGTAACTACTACTTAATAAAATCACTTGGAGATTGATCCCATGGAGTGTCGGGTGGTTATCCATTTCATAGAGCATGACAAGGATATAGTTTTTTTTTTGGAAACATCACACTTTTTATGTATATGGTAAACTAAATGTCATTGAAATATGATGAAATTTCACTGATAATGTTCATATAGTCAAACTAATTTATATCCTAATCATCTATCAATTTGGACACAATGATACTGATATATCCCCTTCATATCTAATGCTTCTAGGTTATGTCCACATTATTAAAATCATCGCTATCTAAAAATTATTAGAACACAATATGGGGACCTTGTGAGTAAATATGATTTCATGATAGTTTATTATGACTTAATTTTCAATTTCCTATTATGAAGGACATAGATCCATAAAGATGTGATAGTCCTTTCACCGTACCATCAATTTCATTAATACTATGTCAATGGAAGAATATTAACAATGAATGGTGATAAAGATCTATTTGAATCTTATGAATCCCAACAAATTTATGCTGTATTTTAATGTATGGAATAAAACAACCCATGAAAAAATATTTCTCTTAAGTTTCATCCCCAAATGACCTAGAAATGAACCTAAATAACCAAGACAAAGAGCTTGGTGATGAATATGTATTTCTCATTAACAAATTCTAAAATATATATTCATATTTCAGTATCACATCATCATAAATTATGATATTAGTTACATTAAATTAACCCAACAACACCAAATTGGTCTCTAATCATTACAATAGTTGAAAACCCTTGGTAAAATTTCCTTGATTTCCCTAAAGATCTATAGAAGGAATCAACATCATTATCCAAGTCCGAAGAAACTCTATTATCACTGATAGAAAGTGGGAACACCCCTACATTATCTTTTAAATATTAGGATATTGATGATTGTAATATATCATAAAGTAACCCTTTTTCACCCCTTTATGTTATGATTAGTGTTGGTTAAATAAATGAAGAGGTTCTAAAATACACCCCTAAAGCATTTGGGGAAGGTGTATGAAACACTATTGATGACTAATGGATGATAAATACAGATATAGAGATTGATATGTGACCTATGTTTATCAACACAACCATATATTCCAAAGAATAATATGTATATGCCTATTTTCTAAAATACCACCAAGATTTCTTCTAATATAATTAAAAAGTAATTTCAGAACATTATCATGAGGTATCAACCCACCACTTGGGTTTAACATATGATAACAATGGATATAAGATAGTAGAAAGAAGAACGTATCCAACTCACACTGCCAAGTTCAATATGATGTTGATAAGTTCATCAAAACTAAATTCATTTCAGAGGTCCAACAAATAATTTCGGGGACCAATATTTTCCCGACTAAGAAAAATGATGGGAATATCATATTATTCATTGATTTTAGGGACCTAAACTATAATTTTCCAATATTTTATGTTCTGGTTCTGATTACAAGATTCTAAATAGAGGAAACTATCATCTATAAAGAATTCAAATTTATGTATCAGTATTCCAACAATAAAAAAAATTGGATGGGCCCCAAATATGTAGAGGATAATTATTTTAAGAAACCCTGAGGAATATATTCTATCCGGTGATTCCTTTCAGTTTCAATAAAGAAAGATCCACATATCAATGTTCCATGCATACAAATTTTAAACTCTTCATGGGAAGTATTATCATGTGATGTTTTAAAATTTTGGCAGTGAATCTCCAATAAAATATTTACCATATTTACAATCATGAGTTCATTTTTACAAAAGAAGATAACCTAGATTAAAAATTAATCCCTTGAAATACATTTTTAGTGTATCCTATTGAATGTTTCTTATCTTCATAATACTCCATCATGACATTGATATTGATCCTGCGATGAACAGGGCTATCCATGTCATTTCACCACCTTGAAACCATAAAGAGTTGAGTGGACATTAGGGATTCCTTGCCAACATATGATGCTTCATAAAGAATCTTGATGGAAAATGTGTACCCTTTACAAGGAAAATGAGAAATGTAGTTGCATATAAATTGGTAGAATATTTTCAAGAATCCATTAATAGTATAAAAAAATATCATTTGATTATATCAATGATAATACTTTCTATAGATTTAAATCCACTCATTCCTAATGTGAAACTCTTGGAGTGATGACTAGGTAATTTTTATGCACAGAATAATGGAAAGTGAAATCAAAATAGTCCCTATTATCTTATATGAACCATTCGTGATAAAGGGACTTAATATCCAGATATCAAGAATGTTTTCTTTGTGTTAATATTTATTGTTCATAAAAATTCCACACAACTTGCACCACTATGTGGTATAATTTTTCTCTCATAGTAGCCATTTAAATATATACTCAACTATCCTATTTTCACTAGACACATTTCATGATTGGTAATCATTCTGATCTATTTTTACATTTAGTTAACACTGTATAAAAAAATTAAATTGGAATACATTTGTATTTTCCTTGTAGGGAAACCTATATCATAAAAACACTAGTAAATAATGAATTTCATGATTATGTCATCATATAAATCCAATAAATACCCCATAAACATGATAATTACATTGATGGAGCATCTATAATCCCAATATGGAAAATACTAGAAGACCCCCAAATATAAAATAGTCGATTTATGAGTCATTTGTATCTCTCCTATATAGTAAGTTATACCATATTCCTTATTGTTTTTAGAAGTCTTCACCAATAATGAGGTAAAATACAAATTATTCATTATAGTTTTAGAACTTCAACTATAATTACTAGTGAACCACTTGAATGCTAATGGTGATATCGATTTGGTAAATAAGAAGATCAACAATGGTTTTGGCATCAAAAACGATGATTTGATTCCCATACATTCCTATGTGAAAAGGCTGAGGGAATAATTCCCCTGAATTTTAACATTAACTCAAATATGGTGATCATAGAATGTATATGATTTTATAGTTTATAAATTCGATACAAAAATGGAATCTCCATACTTCTACAAAATTGTGATCAGCACTGTGCACAATGGTATGATGTATTTATTCATTCATAACCAAAAGGAAAAGATAAGTGAGGTTAATTCCATCCTTGAAAATGATAACTTTCCAAATTATTGAATGAACCCCATATTATATTACCTTTAAATTTTGATTCTTTTATATGTTAGTTAAAGAAAAGGTAAAATACAAGGATGGGTAGTTAACATTATCCATTATTAAAACACCAATTCTCATAAGGGCCTATATAAATTAAGTTTGATACAGTTATCCTTAAGTGTATTGATAAAGGGGAAACTATGGATTTTAGAATGAATCCCACACTGGTTCTTGTGGTACTCCTTAGTCAAGGATAAATATTTATGAAAAAATTTGGTGTGTCATGTGTTTCCACACATTAATGGAACTAGATTGCATATATTTCACCAAATGTTTTATTCTTGTATGATACATGTCGTCTATATCCATCATCCCTCTAAGAAATTTCCAAATTCTAAATACTCATGGTCATTTTCCATATGGGGAATGGATTTTATAGGGCCATATCCCCCATATTCATCCAAACACCTCAATTTCACACTTACTACTTCCAAAATTATCACCAAATGGGATGAGGCTAGTCCCCTCAAGGATGTTTAGACAAACAACATCATAAACTACCTGATTATTATTATCATCACCATACATAGGGTCCCCTAAATAATATTTAAATACTATAGAAAAATGTATTTTATTACAAATTTAAAGGGTTGTATCATGATTATAATATTTATTCTAACCATTTTTATTACTATCATAATGTGGAAAATCGGAAGATATTGTCTTTGAATAAATCTCTAAAAAACTTAATATAGAATATGGTAGAATAATAAAGAAACATTATCCCAATAATATTATGCATACCATTTTTTATTATAATACAATAACCAAAAATACCACATAGGAAGTATCATATTCACTTCTACTAGTGATAGACGTAGTTTTACACATTGAGGTCAAAATACATTCACTCTACATTTCCATTTATCACTCGCTAATAGTATATGAGAAATCCCAAAATAAATTAAATAGATTTGAAATTTTTTTAGAAAACATTGTATACCTTACAAATTGTATAGGTTTTTTAAAATAAAATTTCATGAGATTAAAAAAATAAATTTATCATTATATTATTCCTATAAATGGAACAATATTTTGAATCTTGGGACCCTAATGGTTCTTGAGTTGAAACAGCTAAAACTAATACCAAAATTAGAGGGAACTTTTTCATTTATAAGATATACTATAATGATGCATATTCATTAATCACTATGGATGGTGAGTGTATCATTCCACCTACAAGTGCACAGTTCCTCCATAAGTATTTTTTATAATTCAAATCTATGGTCCTAGATGAATGTCATTAAAAGCCACACCATTTTTAAAAAATATGAAATAATAAACTATAAAAGCCATACATTTTCCACATACGACATTAATCTATGGGTTCAATATCCTTACATTAAGACATTGAAAAATATTTTTTACTACTCATTCTTATTACATGATGTATGATTATGGGGTGTTGTGGCCATCACTTTAGGGGAACATAACACCAACATTATGAGAACTGCATTTGGCTTGATTCTCATTCTAATAAGTTATGTAGTGACGCATAGATTCAATATATTGGTCCTTACAATAATAAAAATAAAAATACCATGTTTTATTTCGTATGAGATAGATCAATTCAAGGAATCCATTATTAGATCCATGTGAAGCTTGACCCCAACATCTCAAATAGTTGACCATCACCTAGTAATAAAAATTTCAATTATATATTCTTCCATTGAAAATACCCAACATGTTAATGAAGGTGTAGATTTATGGTTTTCACCATTAATCATTCCTTTCATCATGGTAAATGTGTTATATGGCCTATAAAAACACTTGAGAGTATTTTCCTCATGTTTCTTATGGTATATTTATACATTTATTTATTTCATTGTGAAGTGATTTATGAAAATACATAAGATGTATTGCATTGGGATCATCTTTTTCTTGTGTGTGTGTTTAGGAGTTATAATGAGATGCATGAGAGGTTAAGTCCTTATGTGTTAAATGTATTATAAATCATTGTGATTGATAGGTTGGGGAGCCAAGGATCATTGAGAGTAATAGGGACACGAGACAATGGGAGTTTCCTAGCTATAGCTTGGGGGTAGAGTATGAGATACCCTCTAGTGTTGGATGCCTTTTGGTATGCCCCAGTTCAGAAAGTTGTTAGGTCAATGAGAGAGACCATGACATCTCCCCTAGTGATATATGAAAGTGGGTACATCTTGGCTCTACTAGTACATTTCTACCAAGAGACTGTGAGCAGAGATTGATTTTTGATAGGGTCTAGACCATGAGAGATTCCCCTAGAATTGGATGGTGTTGGTTACTTCTTCTACTCTTTGTATTTTTATTAGACAAATAAAGTACATGATTTTTGTTGATGGAGGTGGTTACATCTTGGTCCACGCCAACATATATCAATATATATATATATATATATTGATTCTATAAATAAATAATGTGACATGATCAGAAATACCATCCATGTGTTGAAGCTGGTAGACCTGTGAGGTGTCCTTTTGGAACCTGAGCATGAGGTTAATTGTATATTTAGTATTCTTATACATTCCTGTATATACCAAAACTATTTATTTATGAGTACCTTCTCAGATTAAATGTAGACACTATTTGTGGTGGACTACTAAAATATTTATCTCACATTATGACCAGGCCACCCTTGTCACCCCAAAAGATTATGTTGTTGTTAGTACTGGTAAGGGTAAAGTCCCTTCTATAGGTTGTTGACATGTGCAAGTTAGTTCGAGCTTAGGATTAAAGTATTTCTCTCGATATTCTCATGGATCTATTTTAGCCTTTTGATTCCAATTAGATTATTATTTAAAATTCATGTTTCATCAAATTCATTCCATGAATCCATATATGTATCAAACATACCAAGGGGAATTTTGTTAATATATATAGTTATTTAGTCATCTGCAATTATCTATTTTTTTCTTCCGTTGTTTACTTCATTTATCTATTGTATTTCTCTTTCTCTAAAATTTACTATTTGTTATGTTCGTTGTGTTACTGTGACATGGGGCTATAGTCTCTATATCGTAATACATATACTTCCCTATAACTAGTCACCAGCCTCTAGCATATGGGGGATGTGCCGGGGGTCTTGTGTCCAATTATGATTGGAGCATGGGTTAAGTGGAATCTGGGTTTGGGAAGTCACAGAGTGGTTTCAAAGGATGTTCCTTTCTTACTTTAATATTGTTTAACAATAGAATGGAGATAGATAATGGATGGGACATAGTCAAAAGTCAGGATTGGGCATCATGAACCAGTGTACCGGGTAAAGGCCAAGTTTCCAAAATTGTCATTATCGTTCTGTTTATAATTATTACTATTCATATTATTTCACTTTTCAGTTCATCACATTTTATATGATGATACTGATTTTGATTCTAATGTAATTATTATTTATTTAAATTTAGACTATGAAATGAGGGTTATGTTTAAGATCATACCTCAACTAAGGTTTATCATGAATTAAAGGATATGAATTTTTCTATGGTGTGATTAGTTTTCTACAAGCATTTCCTATTACATGTTGAAAATTCCTTGTAATATATTAAATTGTGCTGGAATCTCTTGTAGTGTCAGGAATATTCTATGTCTGAGTTTACTTAGTGCCACATTTTCATTTAAAGTTTCGTAGGCCCTTACGGATCAGAAAATGGAATTAGAACTAGCTCAACCATTTTATATGTAGTTTAAATACATTAGGAAGAACGCATTAAATGAGAATGACATCCATGTGATTGAAATATTTTTATACACAAGATGTATAGACCCATATGGATCTTAAAATGGAATATCATTTTATTTTTCATGTTCAAATGTTTTAAATGAATAAATGTGCAAACCTTCAAGTGAAAAATGACTTTTAACTTGAGGAAGACCTCCTTTCACATTTCTAACCTAGAAACATAACTCAAATCTAACCATAGTATTGGCTAGTGGGTGTTTGATCAATATTATGGCTTTTTATGGTTCGATCCATAATTTTGATCAGGGTTCTGAAGTATTAAGAGAGGTGCATTCCTTCCTATAGAAAGGATTTAGTACCAATATTAGTTACATGGATTCAATCACCTAAATTTATTTAATAATTTTTAACACATTAGTTTTTTAAATTACTATTATGCCACAACAACGTCATTGAGTTTAATGCCCTGAATGAGGTAGTGATCATGTTTCTAATGTGGAAATCTATAATCCACTAGTTTACCCCTTGTAAAGCCACATGTGGATCCACCTCTTACTATAGATGTGGGAAACAAATCCTAGTGTTGATATTGTTTCTTTCATATGATGAAGTTTATGCAAGTAGGAGTTCATCCTACCCTATGTCATGGAGAATTGACTTGTGAGTTTTCGTCAGGATCATCCTCCCTATTTCTTGAGGAATGTAGGAACACATGTTACAAATTCATGGCATCAGGTGACCCTATAATTATTTGATCATCTAGAGAGGCCTCAAGATAGGATGGTCAATATAGATTTTTACATTCTTATAAATTTTTCTAATAGGTGGTGGGATATCATCACCTAGGTATATCATCATAGTGAGACGGTTTGAGCTTACTTTAAGACCATATTCTATGAATACTTAATTCCCCATACATAGAGGGTAGACAGAGCTAGAGTTTTTATTATTATGTAGTAGGAGACTATTTCAGTAATGGATTACTCATCCCATTTGCTGATATTTATCAGTTTTAACCTCTCTATATGTTGATGATTTTATGGAAACAATGTGATTTTAGGATGGGATTTTTTATTCCATCTACTCCCAAGTCAATATGTTTAGGTCGATGACTTTTTGTAAAATGGTCAACTAGTCCCTAATCATTGAGAAGAATTTGATATCTACTAAAAGTGAATGTGAGGGAGTTTGGGAACTAGAGTATCCAATAGATCTTTATCTGGGTGAGAGAGGCTCTTTGATACTACTCAATACGGTAGCAGAAGCCATTCTCATAGAATTGATTGTTCTCTTTTTGTATTTAGTATGGAATGATAGGGTAATTCAAAACATGGTTTATGTGGGAATAAATAGAGTGTAGAGTTTGTGTAATTATGGTTCATATTAAATGGTTATGAAGGATTTTTTTTAATAGTACCAAGTAAATGGTGATCTACACCTACTCCTTAGTTCAAAATGGGGTCAGCAGGATCATGATAGAAAGGTACCTAGAAAAACACTAATAAATCATGAAGAGGTAGTTATCAAAAAAATGGTAACTACAAATATGACTCTTAACATGTGTTTAGCACACTTGATAAGGAAATATAGCTAGTGATTCCGGGCTCTGGTAATCCAGCCTATGCTGTAGGAGCAGATCGTTGGACCATTTGTTGTATGATGTACTCTTCTAGTTGCCTTAATTTTACTATCTTCTTGGTTTAGTATAGGCATGTATCACTCATTCATATCTTATTCAATAATTGAGAGTTTGGTTATTTACAAATAGTTATATCATTATTTCATGACACAAGATACACCCTTAGGTATCCATTCATAAGTCATTCAACATTGTCATAATTTCCCCCATGAAAAAGGCAATCACCTATTTTTTTGGAAATTTTATTTCCATGACATGTCAAGATATGATGTAATCATCAGGATAGGCTGGTGAGTATCTTTGGATACCTTATTGACTACAATCATTAGATGGTTACATTTACATCACTAAATGGAATTTCAAATTTGCGTAAGAGAGAATGGGATGTCTATGTGACATGAGTATGACTCGAGTAACAGAGGTTGGGTAGTGTTACCTCACATGTTTCCAATATTTATCTTGATGACCAGTGGTTACCACTTGACATTTTTCACCAACATTGGAGCATTATAGAGATGTTTTTTCTGATAAATTCTCAGGTATTTCGTTGGTGGGAGACATATATTTTACTATTGAGATTGTTCCAGGAACATCACCTATGACCATTCCTCCTTATAGGATAACACCTAAGGTTCTTCTAGAACTTAATAAGTATTTGGATGATCTAAAGGGGAAATGATTTATATGAACCAAAAAATCTCCTTGGTATTCACCAACCCAATTTTCCAAGAAGGAGGGTGGTAAACATAGTGATTGTTTGGATTTTAATCAGTTGAATCATTTGGAAATCTGGAACTAGTATCCATTTCCTTGAATAAACAACCTATTTTATCAGATTTGAGGAGGGAATTTGTTTTCAAAGATAGATCTGAGGCCGATCTATCATAATGTGCACTTCATGACTTTAGTCATACCTCACACTTGATTCATAAGAAGGTATGGTTTATATGAGTACCATGTTATGTCGTTCAGACTCACAAACACACCTATTGTCTTCATTGTTTTTATAAATTGTGATTTCCACTCATATCTAGATTCATTTGTGTTTGTCTTTGTGGTTGATGTCTTGGTGTATTCATGATCTAGACCAGACCACATAACCTATCTTGAGATCATGATGAATACGTTGAGAAAGAATCATCTCTATGATAAGCTTAGTTAATGCCACTTGGGGATCAATAGTTTCCACATTCTCAGCCATACAGTCTTAGAATCAGAATTTTTTATTAACCTAGATAATGTGAGATCTATTGTTTCTTGAGAGAATCTCAATAAAATCAATCATATTCTTAGTTTCTTGGGGATCACTGGATAGTAAAGACACATTATCCATGATTTATCATGCCTTGGATCACCTCTCGATGGCTTGAAAAAGAAGGGTGTGAAATTAAAATGGTTAGAATCTTGTGATATATCATTTTAATAGATGAGAGGAATACTAAATTCAATGTTGATACTTATTATTATAGAGCTAGGAAAGGCCTAAATTGTATGCTATGACACATCCGGTATTTATATTAGAGATGTTATGATGTAGGATGAGCATGTAATTGTGTATGTTTCTCATCAATTGAGGTATCATGAGAATAATTACCCAAAGCATTACAGTGACCCCTTACAGTTTTTGATGCCTTATTATGTTGGAGACACTATCTACTAGAAGATCATTTTGTGGTATTCATAGACCAAAAAAGAATCATGTACATCCTCACATAGATGGATATGAATCTCAACCGGTATAAGAATGTCATGTACATGTATTTGATTGATTTCGAGCATTCCTATACTATAGAGAGAGGGAATTCTGTAGTTGAGGCTATCATTTTAAATGAAACAAAAACATTAAGTACAAGAGTCCAGTGATTAATGGAAACATATTGACTTATTCTCATATAAGCACATATTGGTTCATGAGGACCATGGTCATACAATTCATTCAACATTAAGGGTGGCATATACTCTTTTATAATAGGTGAGGTTGAGGAAACTATTTGACCCTGAAGTACTTTTCTTACATAAAAGTGCATCAAATTACTATACTACTTATTTTCGGACAATCGATGAGATAATAATCTACTTTTCTGTGGGCATGTATGGGTCCCAGCAGACATCCGAGAGGATATAATGAGGGATTTACTCACCTCCAAAAGGGAGTTTCATCAATGATTCACCAAAATGTATTGAAATCTATGACACTAATATTGGTGGCCCAACATGAAATGATAGATCTCCAGTTTCATCAATGGATGTTCCACCTGACAGAAGGTGAAGGTGGAACATTAGCATCCGGTAGGGATGCCTCAACTATTATCCATTATTAAGTGAAAATAAGATGATGTTTTTATATACTTTGTTACATATATACCTATATCACCCTTTGGCAACAATGTTGTTTGGGTTTTCGGGGATCATCTAAATAATTTTGAACACATCTTTCCAGAGAGAGAGTCCTTATTGGAAGAAGAACATTGAATACATTATGTTAGATATGTGGTATGTCTCCATGAATATTGTCATTATATCATTTATGTCATAGATTATTTAAAATAGAGTTCTAGATAGGGTTGCAGACATTCTTAAGTATGTAGATAATTTTGAGCACAGCCTATCACACACAAACACATGGACATATGAAGAGTATAATTTATGTGATAGAGGAAATTATCAGTGCTTGTTTTCTTGACATTAGATGCCCTTGGGAGAATAATATCCATCTTGTTTAATTTGATTATAATAAAATCTTTTAGGATACCATTGATATGGATCTCATTTAATCCTTATAATGTAGTAATTTTTGATAACTTATGTGCTGGGTAGAGGTAAGGGAATCAGCTATTCTTAGTCCATGTCTCATGTTGGAGAGTATATTGAAAGTTTGGTGAATTAATAAGAGAATGTTGATAGGTCAGTCTATATAGATGTCTTATTATAATAGGAGTCAGTGAATTCTCAAGTTCGAGGTCGAAGACTAGGTTTTCTTGAATGTTATGCCCAAGTTGGTGTATAGACATATTCAGAATCAGGGTAAGATATCAAATAGAATCATTAGATCCTTTCTACTAATAATGTGGATTGGACCAGTTTCATACCAACTTGAAATTCCTAAGTGATACCAGTCTATGCATGATGTATTTCATCTATCTCAAATTTATCGATACTATCCAGACCTGAAACATATCATTAAATATGATTTGGTTGACTTGTATACAGATGTTTCCTTCAATGGGTAACTATATTTCATTTTCGATCTTATATTCAAGACACTCTGAGGCATGTCTTTTCCTCTTGTACAGGTGCTACGATAGCACAACTGGGTACATGATGAGACATGTGAGCAGGAAGCTGATATACGTTCTTAGAGGCTGGAACTCTTTGCTGATCGTGCCACTTCACCCTCACTAGGTCAACTCAGGGATGAGTTTCTATAAGGGGGAGAGGTTGTAATGACTCTAATTTTAGACAATGGAATTGAAAATTTGTTTTTCATTTTGAATATTTCCTTTAATAATGATAAAGTTATATTATAGCTTAGATATGGTCTTTGGATCATGCAAGGATTGTTTTGATCCTGGAGTTCATGAAAATCCTGATGTTAATTGTGCTGTACATTTTGTATAATCCATTCATCTATCGGCAGGATAACCTGTATTTCCTCATGGTTTTTCTACAAACATTTGGTATTAACCGCACGATCATTAAGCCTACTGCAGATGGGGGACAAATCCATTTTAAACTGTTTCCAGCAATTGAAACAGATTCTCTTATAGTATAATATTCTCCATAATACCTTGGTTTTATCCCATTGACTATTGAATATATAATTTTGAGGTGTAATGGGGTCCTAAAGAACTACATGGATATTATTATCACAAGGAATGAATGGAATATTTTTTTCATATTTTATTGCTTCAAAGGTAGTCCAATGCATGAAAATTACCTTTTTTACGGTCTTGTGTCCATACCTTGGAGGGAGTCAACCTTGTATCATTAGACAAATGTAGCCTATAATACTTCATACCACCTAGATCCTTGTCTGTTTAATGATCTGCCTAGCTCTGTGATATTATTGTACTTTATTTTTAATAAAATGAATTTGGTTTTTGATTGGTGGTAAGAGAAACCATAAAAACATTATTTTTAAAACATTTATTAACATTGTAGTTATTTATGATGCTATGAGTGTATGAGATTCTATAACATCCATTATTTTAGCTTCTTATAAATCTTGGGTATGTACATCCTTCTAAATAAAATATATTTTTATTCCATTCATATTTTAGTCTCTAATAACAAACATAACTTATAAATCTACTATATTTATAGATTGAAAACATCTGAAAATTTTCAATAGCTCAACTAGTTCATAATGTCAACCTATATATCATACAACTTCAAGTAATATATTTAATCATGAATTAACTATAGAGAATATATTCTTTGTTATTTTGAATGATCAACATAGAAAAAACTTTTTTAGATTTTTGATCTCATATTCTTTAAAATAATTATGACCCTTGAATTTTCAAAGAATGGACATTAAATCAGAGCATTCTACACATACATATCAAATTGATCAATTAACCATTCCCACATTATTGAACTATTCTAACTTATAGACAACTCTTACAAACTTCTTCTTGGATTTTCTTAAGGATTATTATTATCGATTCACAATCTCTAAATCGGTTACTCATATTATGATAGTTTATCCTTTATGATTCTATTTTCAGGTATCTTTTCATTATGTAGAGTATCTTCTATTAATTCATTATTTAGATTCAAATCATCATTGTATTCACTACCCATAATTTGGATCTTCATATTGATACTTCTTGAAATATCTTCTAGTTCATTGGAATATATAAATTCAAGGAAATATGATTCTCACAATAAAATCAACATAACTTCTCCAACATCATAAATGTAATTTTATCCTCTAAAAATCATTTTTTATGCCTCCTGGACACAAGGATGGGCTCTCAAAAAAATTAATGAGGACACATAGTGGGTAGTTATTTTAATGACCTTAAATAATTCTAACTGAATGCATATAATACCGGCTCATCAAATCGTCAGATATAAATGGTTCTTCAAAAAATTAACCATATGTTCCACTTCAACCTCATTTATAGACTTTTGTAAGATTACCAATATACTTACAATGATAGATATCTTCTTTCATATTTTATCTCACTTATTCATTCATCGAGATCTTACCCAATCACGCGACGCATATTGATAACCAAAATTAGAATTATCATAATCCATTGGTTTATTAAACCTCTCGCTTTATATTTTTTTTCAATATAACTATGTATCTCTTATGTCTATAATTGTATCTTTTCATACAAACATTATTTAAAAATGAAAAGTATTTTTTTAACATCCCATATTATCTAAATATTATTCCTTAATAATTATAATCATATGTGTAAAAAATTAATATAATACATTAATTTATATTTTTAGGATATAAACATGTATATTATATAACTCTTTATAAATTGATCATTTTTTACCTGATTAAATAATTTTTTACAAATAAAATATAAATGTAAGTATATGTGAGTTTCAATAATTAATTTGTATAGAAAGCACAATGAAATTATCTATATTTTCATCCATTGTAGAACATTATATTAATTTAATTAACTAAAGTATTATATATGTAATCTTACATTTACATAAATAGTTTATAGAATTTTGTAATTTAATATAGAAAAAAATAAACGACATAATAAAAAGAAAAAAATAAAATTATCTCATTAAATAAGGAAATCATAATTAGAGAATAAATATAACTTAAAAACCATATGAAATAAAATTAGACAATAATAAAAATTAAATTAGTATAATCTAAAATTTTGACCATTTTGATCTTCTTGAAATGTCACATTGGCTAAAAATACAAAAAAATAAACAGAACATTAGATATTTCATTGATATTTATGAAATGAAGACTATAGAACATTGAGAAGAATATAGGTGGATTATAATTCATGCAAATAAATGGTATTTGTTGTAATAAAACTAATATGACCATTGGAATTGTAATTTGATCTTTGGAATAATAACCTGATAGTTAGAAATAGTAACCTCACCATTAGAATAGTAATATGACTGTTGGAAAAGAAAAATGACCATTAAAATAGTGAAATAAAACAAAAATAATATTATCCATCATTAAATTATATAATTTAAATATTAAAATGATAGAAAATAAATAATCAAATTATAATCTCAAAGAAAGTATAAGTTCTTTTTTTGATATAGTGTTTGTTAATATATTTTATAAAAACCAATAATATTCAATCTAATAATAAAATTTATCAAAGTTAGAAAAATATTTTTGTAAAATAAATTACTTTTTTGGAATCATAAGATGCTAATTTTCCAAGGGTGAATCTTTCATAATTTTTATATTGATAAAAATTTATATATGAATAGTAAATATGGTTTTGTGTATACTGATATTTTATGATGTAATATTTCTTTAAAAATTAGTTTATAAATAAAAAAATGGGTTTCTAGAACAAAAATAAATTTAATAAGATAAATTATTCATTTAAATACAATATTATTAATTTTTTCACCTAAAGAACTAATATTCAATTCTAAAAATGGATAGCATTCCATTAAAAATAATTTTCATTTTTTTCACTATTTTTTATAAATGAGAACATTTATATAAAAAATGGTTTTGATGTCCTAAAATACCCTATTTTTAATAAACTATGATTCATAATGTGAAAAATATTACTATTTATTTTTTACATGGAATAAAATTTCATTCAATATTTTATCTCAAACATACCCCTCTCTTCATGTATAAATATCCCTCTCTCTTCTCTAGAAAAATAACTTTACATCCTCCTCTCAAATCCAAATCCTGGACAAATTCACTCCTAAAACTCATGGTATCCTTAAGGATGTTTGGGTTCTAATAAACACTAACCCTTAAGGATTTAGACCTAGAATAATGATGTAATATTCAACAAAAAATTAATCTTGTAATCCAATATTCTCATTTTTTTTCATCATTTATTTACTTTATAATATCATTTATTCTTCAATATTTATAAAATATTTAATATATAAGAATATAATATATTTATTTTATTATGATATATTAAATCAAATTTATTTTATTTTATGTATATATACTCTCTCTCTCTTCCCCCCTTTTCATGTCCCATTAATAGTCAGTTTCATCCACCTATGATGATGTTGTTAATGATATAATTATCAAAATATCCATTATAGTTTAATTTATTATATATATTATATATAATGTAGTATTAATATATTATAATATATTGGATTTAATTTCACAAAAAATATAAATTACAAGGAATCTAAATAAGAAAACTACAGTGAATCATAAAAATACATAAGTTAAGGAAAATATCTCTAAATAGTTCTTTCTTGGATATTTTTTCTTTGTATAAACTAGTTTCATAATGTTTTATAAGTATATTCTTCTATAAAGGATATATATTTTATTATTATACTTTTTTTATATAAAAATAATATAATATTCATACCAAATAATCATGTTCATGTTATACATTTCAATGTCTGTAAGTGGATTCTTTCTTAACATTTCACATTTGGATTACCAATTTTTTTCTAATATTCATTTAAATATCTTCATTGTATTTTTTAAATAATTCTCATAATAATTTTATTAATGAAAATTTATTTGGATTTACATCCTTATTCTTTTATTGATAAATAATTATTATCACGATAAAATTTATATTATTTGTAAGGGGATATCTTTTTCCCTTTAATTTGTTGATTATTTATCCTTATATTATCATGTTTTAAAATGTTTTATGTTACTTTCATTAAATAAAATCCTTATTAATTCTAATAATTTATTTTTATTTATATAAACATATCTACTCCATGAAATTTCAATTTGTTACGGAAAATTCAAAAATTACAATGTCTATAAGAGGACTCTTGACCCCATGTTTTCCATTAGGTTTATCTGATATTTTTATTTTTTTTTACCATACTTCTTCTAAATATTTCATCTAAATGTATTATAATTTTATTTACACTTTTTTAGTCCACATATTTTTGGGTTACTACTTCATTGAAATACATTGTTAGCTAACATCATGATTCCTTATAATGAATCATTTTAAAAATGTCCCATCTATTCATTATATAATTATTTTAATCATTTCCAAGATATATTATCTCTTAATTTAAAAAGATACCCTATAATGAAAAAATTTTTATTTATCATCCAATTTTTGGAACCTCAATGTATATTATATGATATATTATTTATGAAATAACTATTAAATCTATTCTTCTCTCATGGGATGATATCATTTCTATGATTGATGTGTATTTTAATTTGTATGTGATATGCTTGATAGTGATAAAATAATAATGAAATATATGCCCCTTGAATTATATATCCTTGTAATGCATTGATAAATTTTATATATCTCATGATATAATGTCTATTATTTATTGAAATGATCTAGTATTTGTTAAGAATTTTTAATTTGATGATTTGTACACATATATTTTTCATGAACATGATGCTTGATTTATTCACGATTTATTTTTGTAATTTAACCACAATGATATAATGATTAATTAAAATTAATATTACATAATAGTTATAAATTTCATATGATTTTAACATCCTTATAATGATGATCCTTTGATTATGATATGATTATTATTATTATTCGCATCCATGTAATATATTTATTCATGCGAAACCATTCAATAATTGAAATATATTTATTCTATGATATATTTCTATAACTCATTTTTCCCATATGATATTCTTCTTCACAGGATAATCTTATTACATTCCTCATTCAAATAACATATAATTCAATACAACTATTTTATTTTATAATTTCTGGGTTACTTATTGATATCTTAGTATCTCACATTGATTATATTCCTCATATTTTCCTTTATTTCCCATTTCATGGATATTTTATCACCCCTTTCAAAATGTATTAAACTATAACATTGAAAGTATTAATAAGGATCTGGTAAACATAAATAAGGTGTCACTAATCGACATAGATACCCTAGTATACTAGTACTTAAACCGGCACTGAAACCACCCAAATGTTGTTTTTAATCCTTGTGGTTTGAGAAATATTATCGTGGATTAATCCAATGAGTTAGGGTAAATGATTAAATCATATAAAAAATCAATAAATATAGAATAATGGAAGAATTAATAGTGAAAATTCTGTGTAACAAACACTCCTCAAGGAAAAATTCCACAATCAGACAAATAAAATTTTCAAATGTAAATTCATCCAATAAATGACAGAATATCTATCTAGATAAAGTCTCAGAATCTATAGGTAACAACACGAAAAAAACACCACTAGTCACCTCTAACACCCAACATATTTCTATTCAATCACATCCCCCACTTACAAGTAGTTAATTTCCATTTCCTATAACTATTATAACATAATCTAAAAAAGTTATAATGAAAGGAGAGGGATTGGGTGAAAATGGACTAGTAGGATATCACCAAATGATCCATAAGATTTTCTATTAAAAATGATGTATTTATGAATTAATATAATTAGAATATAGGCATTAAATTTTTTATTGAAATTTTCATTCAAATATGTATTCAAATAAATTATATTGAAATTATTTTAAAAAAATTATGAATAAGCATTTTTATTAAACATAATATTATGAATAAATATATTTAATAAAAACATGATTGTAATTATCAAATAAAAAACATCATAGTTATATAACCCCATGTTCATTAATTCAGGTGTATAAGATCCTCACACTACTCAATCAATCAATCACATCTTAATGTGTTCACGTGGAACTATGGCTCAGGATTTCAAGATAGAATAAATCAATACCCCTTTGGAGAAGAACATGCCTAACTTGGTTTAATTTTATTTTTCATAATCAATACATTTATAGGGGTCATATTCCTAGCATGATTGTCATAGTAACCAAAAAAACCATATAAGATCACTTGTGGATTCTATCTATCCATCAATCATTCGTAAATCCTTCTTTTCAATTCAAGTCATTATTTATTTTTCAAATTCCCAAATACAAATTTCAACATGAAATTTAAACATAAAAAACAATCATATATTTTTATCATGTCGAATATTTTTAAAATAATAATTCATTTAAATAAAATTTGGTCAATAAGAAACATCATATATTTTTATTAAAACATTTTTCCTTCCACGCCATCATTTAAAATAACTAAAATATTTTTACAAAGCCTTTGAAAAAGGGGTTTTGTTTCAAAATTCCAGGCCATTTTCAAGAAGACATCAAATATAAAAATTAATTAAAAATAAATTTCTAATCAATTAATCGATCCATTTTTGATGTTTTGGGGAAAAATACTTATGGAATCACCTACATTTAGTTACTTGATCAATCAATCTCTCAAAACGGGAACCTATAATGGGGAGCTGAAGAAGATAAATATCAAATAAGAATACCTATAACTATAATTAATAAAATCATGGTTTCATCCAGTAAAAATATAATTAAATAACCTCAAAGAAGAATAGTGTGGATTAAACAATATTTACACATAAATGTTGTTACACATACCCAATTGGGAACAATTATATACACCTACACTTCAATATGAGAAGAGAATAGGTCATATGATCCATAATCCATTCTAGAGAACCTCTAAATCTGAGGGGTTAAAATTATTTTTTATTAGGATAATTTTATATGTAAATAGGTTGTTTTTTGAATTTAATTAATAAATTAATATATTTAAATATTTATGACATTGTTTAATGTTGTAGGTCCCACTGTTAACACAAAATGTGCCCCATACCGTGAACCCTTACTTGGATTCTAGAGATATATTCACTGCATGACCAAATGATTTGAAAAACTATTCCCCAAATATGCACTCCCACCTGGGATAATGGAACATGGTGTGTAACACCCCAGGTAAATAAAGAATATGAAATTTTTATATTTATCCATATTTGTGAATAAAATATTAATATTACTTCAAAGGGGATTCTATGCTCGATGGCGTACCCAATACGCAACAACGAGTTTCTTGGGAATCTTACGTTGCACTCTAATAATAAAATAATATTATTTTAAATAGTAGTTAACACCTAGCCATTGTAATGGCGGGAATGAATAAAACTAACTACAAAATGATTATATATGTTTGTCAAATATTTTTACTTTTTATAATAAATGTTAGAGGATTAAAAATTCAAATGAATCCAATTTTAAGCGTAAACATTCTAATATTCTTTAAAAGGTTGATTAACCGCCTTTTGATGGCAAACCTCTTTTAAATCCACTTTTTGAAAATTTTATGTGTTATATTTGACACAATAAAATTCTTCTTTAAAATCAGGACATCAAAATTTACTTTGTGTAAATTTTTGGTATTTTTCCGAAAAAAGTTCAATTTTTAATGAATAGTGAAAAGTGTTGTATTTTAATTCAAAACATCTTTTAATATAATTTATTTATATCATTGGATTATCTTTTAAATTGGTTTTAAAGTGAAATTAGAATATATTTTTACCATTTAATCCAATAGTGGTTGTTGGAGTTAATTTCGCTTTGAAATCGGACTTAAACTAGTGTCAATCTTTTGATACATTTTGTTTCATAAAAACACGCTATTTGTTTTGACAGCGGGAATTAATTATTAAATTAATTAATTCAACTTATATGTTTTGAATTTTTTAAAATAGACATCATTTTTGAATTCGGAATATCAAATATAGCTTAGGGTGAACCTTTGGTAATTTTATGAAAAACTTCAATTTTTGATGAATAGTGAAACCACTAAGTGGTACTTATAAAAACTGATTTTCCGTTTAAATGAAATTTTTCCATATTTTTGTTTTGAATTTCAAAATTCCGACATACATGGTTTTCATTAAGAATAAAAATGTGGTTCAATGGGATTAAAATAATTTTTTGTTGAATAGTAACTTATTAAGTTTTTAATCGCGATTAGAGGTAATTAGTGTAGTTTAAGGTATGAATGATGTTTTAATAAAATGAAATGACCTAGAAACATGTCCTACCCTCATTTGATGTGTCATGGCCGACCAAAACAATCCATGGGTCAACTTGGGGACCCCATGGAGCCACTTTGGTTGGAAAATGACATAAATATCTTTTTATTTAATGTTAAAGTAAAAATGACACAAACATGAGATGTTTTACTAAAACAATTTTTACATGGGGTTATACTAGTCAGATTTTTTACTATAAATAATCATTTGAAATATAAAAATATTTCATACATCATAGTATTTTTTTATAATTTTTAGACATTAAATCAATTAAATTATTTATGACATCTTGATGATGCAGCGATGACCTCATTATTTAACGATTTAAATAAAATGAAAATATAATGTAAAATCTAAGACCTACACATTTCCAAAACCTATTTTATGGGTGGATTTCGAACCCTTATCACCTTATCCTCGAAAAATATCAATTTGGGACCATTAAAATCCGAAACGCATTCTAAAATAAAGTAACATTTCTTTACATTCCAAGAGTGCCCCTCCTCTCCTCTTATAAAAGGCCCCCACATCTACCTCCTTACCCACACTTCCAAAGCCTTTGGCTCGGCCAACACCTGACCATTTTGTCTCTCCACATCCCTCTATAACTCCTTTATGCCTCACTTTGAGCATAAGTCTTTTCAAGGAAACCTTTGAGCTCAAGCCAAAGGGAGTTACCCGGTTTTAAGGTAATGTCTTCACTTGTGTCCTTTTGTTTTATTTTGCTTCTACAACCCCCTAAACCCTTTTTATTAATTTCTTTTGTAAAAACTATAGTATCTTAAATATACTAGGATGTTTTTATAATAAGGATTCGAGATACACTTACACACACCTTCGTCTAATGGTTAAAGAACATACCGTTTCTGTGGTTGGCGATTTTCTTCCTCACGAAACGATGATTGTTCAATATTCTTTTAACACCTTTAAAGGTGGCCATTATGATGTCACTGTATTTTATATATGATATATATGGTATTTATGTTTACTATATGCTTCTGTATTTTATATTTAAACCATAACTTTATTCTTTTCATGTTGTGTAAATGCGATAATTTCATATGAGGAAGTGTGGACTACCGCCCCCTCAAGTGATGTGACTCGTACATGCAATACATGGAATGTATAAATAATTAAATTAATGAACATATGTGACATATATGACATATATATTATACTGGAATTATAATATATATATATATATATATATAATTTATTTTTAATTCCGTTAATATGACAAAGAAAAAAATGAAAGTAGCGTTCATGCGTACGTACGGCCTACCGTCACCATGAACGGTGTTGTTCGTTTTTTATCTAAAAATGATATGTAATAGTATAAAATGAATATGTACTGGATATATATGATATTTTAATCATTAATACTATTCTGGAAATTATTTACTTATAACTACATGGACAATCATTTTTCAAACAAGTTCATTTTTGACTCATGTACCAAACATCGGCAAAAACGTCTGATATGAACTAACATTATTAAAAAATTATTATAACATTATAATATGTGATATAAACTGAATAATAATCTTTAAATTAGTTCCTTAGTAAATTATAAATTGACCAAAGTTTATTATTCAGGAATATAAAGAAACAAACAAGACAAGTTGGACTTGAGGTAAGGGATCCTACTCCTCTCTTTCTTTTTAAGTACACTCTTTTATGTCATTCCTTTTAAGCTCATATTTATTATGATTGGGATGTTCTTTTATATTAATCCTACTGTAATTATTATTTTCATATGATGAGAGACCCTATTTCCTCTCATCATTCCATTTAGGAAGTTTTGAGTGGCGCCGTTAGGCTGCCGAATTTTCGTAAGAGATCTAACCTCTCTCTTTCTTTTCAAGTACTCTCTTTTATGTCATTTCTTTTAAGATCATCCTTCTTATGTTTTGGGATGTTACTTTATATTCCTAATAATTTAATTTTTATGGTAATATTATGAGAGACCTTATTTGATCTCATAAATCCATTTTTGGAAGTTTTAAGTGGCGCCGTTAGGCTGCTGAGTTTTCGTAAGGGATTTTTCATCTCACTTTTATTCCCGTGAGATTTATGCAACATTGGCCACAATTTATTTTGAGTGGTGTATGTACTGCCCATTATTTTACTCATTGTGTAATATAATTTCATTTATGATTATTTACATCAATGATATATTGTCCTTCTTTCACGGGGTGTATGTTTCGAAAGATACCCATGTCGGTAAGGGAACCTTTCACCCTCCTCTTTTTAAAAGACTTCTTTTCTTATGTATTTTAATTCACATACTATTATGTTGGGATATTTTCTTCTATATCCTTATTGATGTAAATTTTATGTCCAAGTTATGAGATACCCTTTTTATCTCTCGTCAACTCTTTTTTTGAATTTTGAAGTGACGCCGTTAGGCTGTCGAATTTTACCAAGGGAACTTCTTAACCCAATTTCGATTTCTTTGGGTTCAACATGTAGTTATTGAATATGTCATCCCGTGAATATGTGTGAATGACCTTTGATTGTTTTACACTCAATATACACTTATATTGGGTGTATTTATATTTTTCACACATAATTATGAGATTGATTTATCCTTGATTTAAGGATACCTTCTTTATTATGGATTTCATCTCATTTTACATTTCTATTGAGACTTCATTGTTTTTATGCAACAGTTCACTCTTATATGGTGTATATACTGTCCTTTGGAATATTATATCATGAATCCCTCTATTCTCATGATATTATAATGTTCTAATTAAATGTTATTCCTCAATTATTGTATTCAAGTGTCTCTCATTTTGTTAAAAACACTTTAACTAAAATATCATTTTAAATGTTTTAATGATTTATTCTTATAAATATTTATCATTAATATCCATGTTTTCAAAATGGTTTTAAGGATTTATTTATATGGATATTAATGGTTTAAAATTTTAAAAGCTTCAAAGTGGTATGGGACACTTTGATTCAAAAATCTCTTTATTAAATGTTTTATACGGTTTTGAAAATGGTTTTTAGAATGGATTAATTATTTCAATATCTTAAAATGTTATATTTTTATTACAATGTGGGAATGTTATATTTTATTTGTGCTTAGGTTATGTTCTATGATTATGTTATGGTTCTTGGGCATTTTTTATGAATACGGGTGGTTCCGTGATAAACTAAGGGTGGGTGAGCCCGATATAGCTCTCCAATGCATTGGGTAACACGAAGGAGTGAAACGTTAAGGTTTCTCCGAAGAGATTTATGGAATATACTATGGTGGGTATTCCAAACGTAACCAAGAGGGTTACTCCCTACGTAATAATGTTATGAATGCCTCAAGTTACCTTTTATGTCTTATGATTTCAATGATTTATTCAGGATTTGATATGCCTATGTTTTATGGGTAAAGTATGATTTCATTCTTATGTATATATGAACTCATGTTTCCTTTCCATATTTTTATATCCCTTACTGAGCTTTTTATGCTCATCCCAAGTTTTTTTGAAATGTTTTTCACAGGTCAAGGGAAAGGTACATGATATGATTATTGTTTCAAGGAAGTGTCATAAAAGAGTCCATGCTTTATTTTTTTTAAAGATGTTTCCGCTGATGGGAAAAAATGAATACTATCTTTTATGTAACCACTTTGTTTAAATGTGGAATGTAATAAAAGTTTTATGATCTAATTCTCTAAAACTCTAAACCTGAAAAGATCCTCAATGTGTAATCTTGTAATAACTCAAGATTAAGTAAGTTTTAAGGCTGGGGCCTTATAGTTGGTATCAGAGGTCGGTTTAGATAACTTTAGAGGTTAGGGTATTCTTTAAGCATAAGTGACATTACCATAATGGTTAGGATTTCAGAAAGAGTCCTAGTTTTAGATAAAGTGAATGAGTAAGTATATCTTAGTGTTTATATTCCTCATTAGTACAAGATGGTTTTGTTGATATACTCACACTGACCTTTTTGGTTTTAGTAAATGGCTGGATCTAGCAGGCACCAAAGTAACAGTGGATGTGAAGGAAACTGTGACATTTTTTTGAGAAAGCAACTGAATGATATGGGATCTGCAATGAGAACTCTTTTGTTTATCCTCAACCAACTTTCTGGAGTCATGATTGACCACCTAAACCGCGGTGATTTCTCTAAGACATCATATATGCGTGAAACAAATCCCTACGGAACTACAGGTAATAATCATAAAGGTAAGTGTGTTCAAAAACCTATGTGTCAAATATGTCGAAAGAAACACCTAGGAAAATGTTTCAAAGGGACAAAAATATGCTATAGATGTGGAAATGAAGGTCATAAAGCAAGAACCTGCCATGGAAAAAGGAAGCATCCAGTTGACTCGAGGAAAGGGAAAGAAGTTCTTTCTGAGGGATAAATTGAATGTTTTAAATGTGGTGAGCATGGTCATTATGAAAACACGTGTCCTATGAAGAAGTTTCGTGAATGGGATCACCAAGATCGTACAAATATTCGTTTACCAATACCTAATTCCATTCCGATTGAGGATGAAGAAACTGACAATGATCAATCAAAGGTATGGATTATTTCATAACTTTTGTTTTCCTATTTTGGAATCTTAGGATATGATTCATGATTTTGTTTGTAGGAAATAAGTATTTCAGAATAAGTTGGAAAGGAATGGTTAATGGATCATGAAGAATATTGAGTGAGTAAGAAGTCAACATATAAGGGCTTCAAGAGTTATGGTGAAATTCTTAAGAGTATTAAGTCTCTTTTGATGATGGGGTTACATTAGAAGAATTTTTATAGTATGTGTAACCCTAATGTTTAATATATGAAAATTTTATTCAATGAATAGTTATCTGTTCTTTTGTGGACATAGTTATAAAGAACTATTTGGGTTTATATGATCCTTAATTTTGAGTTAATTGTGGGTTACTATATGTTATGATGGAAGTGAAAGGCATGAGATAAAATTGAGGTTAAATTATGTTATGGTTATTTTTGATGATTTTATCTCTTTTTGGGGAATGATTTGAGAATTATATAGTTTTTGAAAAGGAACAACACGCAGACCGTGTGACAACCCGTCGCGTCGGACGAAGCTACAGGAATCGAACCCACAACTAAAGTGCAACTGGTATTTATCGCCTACCACTGGACTATGTGAAGTCCCTAGTTAGTTTGACTAATTTTTTTAGTTAGATGATTTTAAGAATCAAGAGTAAGTTTATTTTGGTTTATCTATGGAAATGATTAACCTATCATGGAGGATATGTTATTAGGTTAATTATTTTTCAATATGAGAATTTAAGATCAAATAATGTTATTTGGAGATGAAAGTTATTTTGTACCTTGGAAGACTTTGTGATTAAATCCTTCAAATATTTGGGTTTCAATCTTATATTGGTTTACATTAAATAATTTTATGGACCAATTGTTTATCGAATGGTCCTCATTGAACTTTAGGTTTTGTTGGACAAATTTTAGAGATTAAGAATAGATTTTATTTTTATAAAAGGTTATCCTTTTCTGGATTATCTGATCTTTTACTAACCTTTTTGGTTTCGGTTTTAGTTAAATTCTAAAGACATGTGAATTATATAGTTCTCTTTTGTGGATTAGGTGATTCTCTAGAAGTTGATTATAGTAATCTTAATGTGAACAAGTCTTCCTAAATACTCGTCTTTTGGAGAAAATATGAGTTTGTGTAAGGAATCTAATAAAAGTTGAAAGTCAACATGATAAGTGATTATGTTTCCTTATGAATAAATTCCTCAATAAAAAGTAACTTAAAACAAAAATGTTATCTATTAACTTTTCCTACCGGGGAATCGAATACCGTTTAACCCATCACAAGTTTGTGATTTTCTTGTGGTTAACTTTCTCCTAAACATGTTTTTTATCACTCTCCATGAGAACATGACCCTATGTTTTCTCCTCCATGTCCATGTTTTCCTACATGGAATCCTAGTATGGGTTAACTCGGGTGACCTCTGTACTTATCTTTCTTTATTTTAAAGTGATTGTTTTACTGACTCTTGTTCCGATGTGGGACTTTCAAGGATATTTCCAAGCTCAATTTTAAAATTGTGAGGACGCAATTCCCAAAAAGGGGGGAAGGATGTAACACCCCAGGTAAATAAAGAATATGAAATTTTTATATTTATCCATATTTGTGAATAAAATATTAATATTACTTTAAAGGGGATTCTATGCTCGATGGCGTACCCAATACGCAACAACGAGTTTCTTGGGAATCTTACGTTGCACTCTAATAATAAAATAATATTATTTTAAATAGTAGTTAATGCCTATCCGTTTTAATGGCGGGAATGAATAGAACTAACTACAAAATGATTATATATGTTTTTCAAATATTTTTACTTTTTATAATAAATGTTAGAGGATTAAAAATGCAAATGAATCCAATTTTAAGCGTAAACATTCTAATATTCTTTAAAAGGTCAATTAACCGCCTTTTGATGGAGAACCTCTTTTAAATCCACTTTTTGAAAATTTTATGTGTTATATTTGACAAAATAAAATTCTTCTTTAGAATCAGGACATCAAAATTTACTTTGTGTAAATTTTTGGTATTTTTCCGAAAAAGTTCAATTTTTAATGAATAGTGAAAAGTGTTGTATTTTAATTCAAAAACTCTTTTAATCTAATTTATTTATATCATTAGATTTTATTTTGAATTGGTTTTAAAGTTAAATTAGAATATATTTTTACCATTTAATCCAATAGTGGTCATTGGAATTAATTTCACTTTGAAATCGGACTTAAACTAGTGTCAATCTTTTGATACATTTTGTTTCATAAAAACACGCTATTTGTTTTGACAGCGGGAATTAATTATTAAATTAATTAATGCAACTTATATGTTTTGAATTTTTTAAAATATACATCATTTTTGAATTTGGAATATCAAATATATCTTAGGGTGAACTTTTGGTAATTTTCTGAAAAACTTCAATTTTTGATGAATAGTGAAACCACTAAGTGGTACTTATAAAAACTGATCTTCTGTTTAAATGAAATTTTGTCATCTTTTTGTTTTGAATTTAAAAAAACCAACATACATGGTTTTAATTAAGAAGTAAAATGTGGTTCAATGGGATTAAAATAATTTTTTGGTGAATAGTAACTTATTAAGTTTTTAATCGCGATTAGAGGTAATTAGTGTAGTTTAAGGTATGAATAATGTTTTAATAAAATGAAATGACCTAGAAACATGTCCTACCCTCATTGTATGTGTCATGGCCGACCAAAAAAATCCATGGGTCAACTTGGGGACCCCATGGAGCCACTTTGGTTGGAAAATGACATAAATATCTTTTTATTTAATGTTAAAGTAAAAATGACACAAACGTGAGATGTTTTACTAAAACAATTTTAACATGGGGTTATACTAGTCAGATTTTTTACTATAAATAATCATTAGAAATATAAAAATATTTCCTACATCATAGTATTTTTTTATAATTTTTATACATTAAATAAATTAAATTATTTATGACATCTTGATGATGCAGCGATGACCTCATTATTTAACGATTTAAATAAAATGAAAAGATAATGTAAAATCTAAGACCTACACATGTCCAAAACCTACTGGATGGGTGTATTTATAATCCTTATCACCTTATCATAGAAACACATCAGTTTTTGACCATTAAAATCCGAAACTCATTCTAAAATAAAGTAACATTTCTTAACTTTCCAAGAGTGCCCCTCCTCTCCTCTTATAAAAGGCCCCCACCTCTACCTCCTTACCCACACTTCCAACGCCTTTGGCTCGGCCAACCCCTACCCATTGTTTCTCTCCACATACCTCTATAACTCTTTGATTCCTCACTTTGGGCATAAGTCTTCCCAAGGAAGCCATTGAGCCCAAACCAAAGGGAGTTACCCGATTTTAAGGTAATGTCTTCACTTGGGTCCTTTTGTTTTATTTTGCTTCTACAACCCCCTAAACACTTTTTATTAATTTCTTTTGTAACAAATACAGTATCCTAAATATACTAGGATTTTTTTATAAGAAGGATTCGAGATACACTTACACACACCTTCGTCTAATGGTTAAAGAACATACTGTTTCTGTGGTTGGCGATTTTCTGCCTCACAAAATGATGATTGTTCAATATTCTTTTAACACCTTTAAAGGTGGCCATTATGATTTCACTGTATTTTATATATGATATATATGGTATTTATGTTTACTATATGCTTCTGTATTTTATATTTAATCCATAACTTTATTCTTTTCATGTTGTGTAAATGTGATAATTTCATATGAGGAAGTGTGAACTATCGCCCCCTCAAGTGATGTGACTCGTACATGCAATACATGGAACGTATAAAGAATGAAATTAATGAACATATGTGACCTATATAACATATATATTATACTATAATTATAATATATATATATATATCATTTATTTTTAATTCCGTTAATATGACAAAGAAAAAATGAAAGTAGCGTTCATGCGTATGTACGGCCTACCGTCTCCATGAACGGTGCTTTTCGTTTTTTATCTACAAATGATATGGAATAGTATAAAATGAATATGTACTGGATATATATGATATTTTAATCATTAATACTATTCTGGAAATTATTTACTTATAACTACATGGGAAATCATTTTTCAAACACGTTCATTTTTTACTCATGTACCAAACATCGGCAAAAACGTCTGATATGAACTAACATTATTAAAAATTTATTATAACATTATAATATGTGATATGAACTGAATAATAATCTTTAAAGGAGTTCCTTAGGAAATTATAAATTGGTCAAAGTTTATTATTCAGGAATATGAATAAACAAACAAGACAAGTTGGACTTGAGGTAAGGGATCCCACTCCACTCTTTCTTTTTAAGTACACTCTTTTATGTCATTCCTTTTAAGCTCGTCTTTCTTATGATTGGGATGTTATTTTATATTAATCCTACTATACTTCTTATTTTCATATGATTATAGACCCTATTTCCTCTCATCATTCCATTTAGGAAGTTTTGAGTGGCGCCGTTAGGCAGCCGAATTTTCGTAAGAGATATAACCTCTCTCTTTCTTTTTAAGTACTCTCTTTTATGTCATTTCTTTTAAGCTCATACTTCTTATGTTTGGGGATGTTCCTTTATATTCATCATACTTTACTATTTATGGTAATATTATTATATTCCTTATTTAATCTCATAAATCCATTTTTGGAAGTTTTAAGTGGCGCTGTTAGGCTGCCGAGTTTTCGTAAGGGATTTTTCATCTCACTTTTATTCCAGTGAGATTTATGCTACATTGGCCACAATTTCCTTTGAGTGGTGTATGTACTGCCCATTATTGTACTAATTGTGTAATATACTTTCATTTATGAGTATTTACATCAATGTTATATTGTCCTTATTTCATGGGGTGTATGTTTCGAAAGATACCCCTGTCGGTAAGGGAACCTTTCACCCTCCTCTTTTTAAAAGACTTCTTTTGTTATGTCTTTAAATTCACATACTATAATGTTGGGATATGTTCTTCTATGTCCTTATTGATGTAAATTTTATGTCCAAGTGATGAGATACTCTTTTTATCTCTGATTAACTCTTTTTCTGAATTTTGAAGTGACGCCGTTAGGCTGTCGAATTTTACCAAGGGAACTTCTTAACCCAATTTTGATTTCTTTGGGTTCAACATGTAGTTATGGAATATGTCATCCTTTGAATATGTGTGAATTACCTTTGATATTTTTACACTCAATATCCACTTATATTGGGTGTATTTATATTTGTCACACATAATTATGAGATTTATTTATCCTTGATTTAAGGATACCTTCTTTATTATGGATTTCATCTCATTTTACATTTCTA
This sequence comes from Viscum album, assembly GCA_963277665.1. Taxonomy (NCBI): domain Eukaryota; kingdom Viridiplantae; phylum Streptophyta; class Magnoliopsida; order Santalales; family Viscaceae; genus Viscum; species Viscum album. The sequence continues at coordinate 1,807,722,909 of OY728152.1, read as the reverse complement.
TTGAGACTTCATTGTTTTTATGCACCAGTTCACTCTTATATGGTGTATATACTGTACTTTGGAATATTATATCATGAATCCCTCTATTCTCTTGAAATTATAAAGTTCTAATTAAATGTTATTCCTCAATTATTGTATTCAAGTGTCTCTCATTTTGTTAAAAACACTTTAACTAAAATATCATTTTTAATGTTTTAATGATTTATTCTTATAAATATTTCTCATTAATATCCATGTTTTCAAAATGGTTTTAATGATTTATTTATATGGATATTAATGGTTTAAAATTTTAAAAGCTTCAAAGTGGTATGGGACACTTGGATTCAAAAATCTCTTTATTAAATGTTTTATATGGTTTTGAAAATGGTTTTTAGAATGGATTCATTATTTCAATATCTTAAAATGTTATATTGTTATTACAATGTGGGAATGTTATCTTTTTTTTGTGCTTAGGTTATGTTCTATGATTATTTTATGGTTCTTGGGCATTTTTTATGAATATGGGTGGTTCTGTGATAAACTAAGGGCGGGTGAGCCCGATATAGCTCTCCAATGCATTGGGTAACGCGAAGGAGTGAAACGTTAAGGTTTCTCCGAAGAGATTTATGGAATATACTGTGGTGGGTATTCCAAACGTAACCAAGAGGGTTACTCCCTACATAAGAATGTTATTAATGCCTCAAGTTACCTTTTATGTCTTATGATTTCTATGATTTATTCAAGATTTGATATGCCTATGTTTTATGGGTAAAGTATGATTTCATTCTTATGTATATATGAACTCATGTTTCCTTTCCATATTTTTATAACCCTTACTGAGCTTTTTATTCTCATCCCAAGTTTTTTTTTGAAATGTTTTTCACAGGTCAAGGGAAAGGTACATGATATAATGATAGTGTCAAGGAAGTGTCATGAAAGAATCCATGCTTTATTTTTTTAAAGATGTTTCCGCTGATGGGAAAAAAATGAATACTATCATTTATGTAACCACTTTGTTTAAATGTGGAATGTAATGCCAGTTTTATGATCTAATTCTCTAAAACTCTAAACCTGAAAAGATCCTCAATGTGTAATCTTGTAATAACTCAAGATTAAGTAAGTTTTAAAGCTGGGGCCTTATATAGTGCATGGTTTGTCCATACAACTTGAAAAAATATTCCCCAAACATGTGTTTTCCAACATCTTATACCGCACGATTTGGGGGAGACCACAATGTTTGAAATAATTTTCCTCCGCCACATAACATAAAAATATGTCCCATGGCATCCAAGGTTGACCCTGGTAGCTTTACCTTTCTATTTTATAAGCATTAATAGTCCCATAAACATCCAAAAACTTTAAAAAACATTATAAATTGATTATAACATGATACACATGAAAGACGATCCAATAAAAGAGATAATATTATATGAATGCTCTATACATGATGTTAAAATCAACCTACTGTAAAGATTTTATACCCCCAAATGTTACTTCAAGAATGCATTATATCAAGGGGATGATTCCACAATTGTCCATCACTTCCTTATGATCAATTTTCTCATGTTAATCAGAACCATGATTGCAAATCACTCAAACTTGGAGTATGGAATTTCTATGAAGAACCATCGTCATAGAATAAATAATCCGAACTGCTTCTTGGACAAGGATAAATTAAGCTTCGCATACATGTACTCCCATCTCAAGAGAATAGAATGTTCTAAGAGATGCATCTTAATCAACAAAACTAGAAATATATTTTATATTTTTTAGATGTGTTATTACCAAATGGTACTCCACCTTAACAACCTACTCGAAAATCTCCAAAGGGCCCAGAAATCATGACACTATATTTCCTAGGATTCAAAGCCATTGGTGACCCAACCATGGTGAGACTGTCTAAAAACTCAATAAATAACTAAAAACTATTATGGAAGTCAACAATGATTGACATATCATTCTTAAGATCTTAGTTTCATTGTCATTATCTAAAAAATAAATTAAATATTTATTAGTGTCTCTTAGAAAAAATGTGGTTGAACCCTCAAATATTCTCTAATCTATGACCAAAAATGTGAAAATTTATGAGGTCTTCCATAAAAGGCCTCAAATTTTTTTTATATTACTGACTAGTAACTATTATTATCAAAAAATTCAACCAGTCCCAAATTGTCACCCAAACTCAACAAAATTTGTGAGCCCAAGAACAAATCATCTCTTCAAGAATTTGTATTATCCATTCCATATGGATATAAATAAATGGATTATATTTCATAATCAATCTAAACGAAGACCCCATCAACACATGGAGACCTCTATAAAAATGAGATGTGAATCAGGGTAAACTATAAGAACATATAGTGGATGGAAATCCATGAAATATATTAATATACTTAACATAAAATATTTTTATATCCTTAACTTCAGTCATATAAAAATTGTAATAATGTGATAAATTTTTAAAAGTTTATCGATCACTTACCATAACATATTTTTCCCTAGAGGGGTAAATTTAATCTAGACCCTGAAATTAATTGAAATATCATATGACTTCCAGGTCAGCACAAGAAGGGGATAAATTAAACCTGATGGTTTTTTGTGATCATCCATGAACTAATGATAAGTATAAAAATAAGATACAAAACAGTTATACCTCATATGATACCTTGATTCTATAATCCTTTCCACATCTTATAAAACATCTTCATTGTGGTAGGGATTACTGGTCACATTGAATTATGGAAATCACCAATCACAATTTTTCTCATAAGAAAAGTTATAATGTACTAGCTCTAAAAGTAAAGGATACTATTAGATGATAATGAAACCTCATAGATGTTCTACCCACAATAAAAATATAACCTAATTCCATATAAATCATCATCAAACTATTTTTCCGGAATAATAATTCTTAAAATATAAGGGGTCAACTAAGCTTTTACCAAAATAATCTCTTCCCCATCCTCCCATTCATCAAAATTTATACTAGTATAGAGAGACATAATATTTTAATCTTTTGAATATTCATTCACTACGTGATTTAGAAGATTCATAAAAAGAGTATTACTGAAAAGATTCATATCTCCTTGAAAAGGTTATATCTTAAAGTTTTTATTGGAATAAATTGAAAATTTTGTTTTGAAAATATAATTTGTCCAATTCATAAGATGATGTGTTAGATCTAGAGGCTTGAGACCATGAGTCTGTAAATTATTCTTATGTTTCTTAATATCTCTGTAAACATTGGCCACTATTTTATTACCACATATGGAAAATCATCGGTAATCCAAACTGGATGAATCACAAAAGGCCAAATAGATGATCACTACCTCTGGAAGAGTCAATGTTGATGTATAAGTCAAATAGATATCCAATTGACCAAAAATAATTATGAAATTTTGAATCAAATAATAACTTTATCATATTTTGAGAAAGACCACTCATTGGAGATCCCGAATTTGAGAAATATTTTAAAAACCAATAGTAATAACCTTTTTATACCAAGAAGTTCAATATCTCGAAAGCAGTAAATGGTTGTTCCCAGGACATATTAACCATAAACTTCTCAAAATTAAATGAAATATCTTATCCTGAGACCACGTGTCCAAATAAATTTAATTAAAAATATATAAATTACATTTTACCATTTGGAAAAATGATTGTGATCTCTCAAAATATACAAAATGTATTTCACATGACTCACATGATCCTACTTTTCTTGGAGTAAACCATGTTTTCATCCACAAATACCACAATGTGTGAAATTATATAATCATGGAATATATTGATCATCATTTCTATGAAAACTGAAATAACCATGTTCATTCCAAAAGGCATAATGAGTTTCTTCTAATTTTCATACCTAATCGGTAAGGAAAACATTTTGATGTTATAATCATTAATTTTAGTCTTGTTATAACCATTCTAAAGTGGAATCTTTGATAACCACTTCACATCTATTAAATGATCAAATAAATCATCAATTTGAGGAAATGTGACTTGATATTTACTGTGAGATGATTGACTTTTGATTAATGAATCCAAAGGCTTCGTGTTCTATCGACCTTCTTCACAAAAATAATAGGTGATAGGTAAGGATACTAACCCCACAAATGAAGCATTTATTCATAAAAAATCATCCAAATGGTTCTTTAAAACCTTCAATTAAGGTGTATCCATATTTTAAGAGGTAATAGAGATAATATTGGTACTTGGAACTATGTTAGTAGAAAACTCCACCACACTTACCTATAGTACCCTTGAAAAAATCAAATGGAAACATGTCCACAAAAATAATGAACATTGTAAAAATATCCAAATTTGATAGATTCATTCTACCAGTCAAGAATATATCAATTATATCATCCTATCTAACTTTGTAAGAGGTTTTTTGACTACACTAATATTTAGGTCACATCCTCCCTTAAATCATGCCCTCCCCCCATGAGGGTAAGTAATGGAAACTGACCAAAGATAATAGTAAATCTATGCTTTATAATAAATATTCCAATCAATCATGTTCATGAAATACAGAGGTTTCATATCCGAAAAAAAAAATCTTAATTGAGCTCGATATCTTATAAGAAGAAGGACTATTTCATACATTAGAGACCATACTCTCTATTCATTCCAAAGGTAATTGAAATATCAATAAATGAGGAAATAATATTCATATAAATATTTAATAAATTAAAAAATTTAGGTGATAAAAATGAATGAGATGGTCCAGTGTCAAATAACGTAGTCACTAAATATGATGTTTTAGTGATGGTACCTCTCACTATTGCAACACCCATATCAACTTCCTATGGAAATTCATCTGTTGTGTGAATAATCTTTATTCAAGATCTATGTGGCCAAAAACTCTTATATATTTATGAATTTTACCACACCATAACTATGTTTAGTGCTAAGGATCACATTCCATAGTTATTAGTAGAAACTACTTGAGAGTACATTTTCATGTGGTCGGAGTGACCATACAAACAACTAATCCTCAGTGCCTTAGTAAAAACCCATTATGAATTCCCAATCATTCCACATTGAAAGCTTGTAAGTGGGTCATTTCCAAAAACTATTGAAGTTATAGATATTTAATTATGTAGTTACATACTAATTGAATCACCCCCATCATATTTACTTTAATGTGAAAAATATAACTACCACTATAAATAGAGGGGAGTCTCACTGACTCAAAAATACCATTCAGGTCAAGCACATCAAACAAATCTATATCCCAAAAATTCATAAAAGTGGCATTATATTGTATGAAAACATAATATTAAATATTATATTGGTGAACCATATTTAAAAATTAGGCCTTCATCTCCTCACTAGACACAAAATTGGGAGAGACCTGAACAAGTTCAGAAAAATACTTTTTAAATAGATTAATGGTTCAATCTCCATTATAATGGATGATAAATTCCATAGAAATCCCAAAATACATCTATTATAGATAGAAATTTTATATTAAAAGATATCTAATGTCTTTACACTCTTATCCTTCATGGTTCTTTTACATAACCATGAAATCCAACCTCCTCATGTTAGGAGCATTGAACTTGTTGTTATCACATTTTGAATTTTTTAAATCTAGCATTTCTATTAATAAAAATTGTATCTCATTATTTTTCAACAATCTTCTACATCCTGTTCATTATATCATCTTTAGAAAACTAGATGTCTACATTAAAGAAAATATTTATCATAATCTCTATTTTCATCCCATTGAAGTTCCAATAATATAGCTCGAAAAACAACATCTTTGGGAAATTATCCTAGAGATTTGATCACATACACCACTATATCGATAACGTTCTGGTAAACTGGAATATTTAATTATTATTATTCACAATAAGATTCCTCATGTGGCATGTTAAAATGTATTCCTGGTGCCATGGAACTATAAAACATCAATAGTTAACATGAACACATCATCAATGATACTCAATTCATCAACTCATTTAAGAGATATAAAAATATCAATTCCATAAAAAGTAATTATATTTATGGAATTTCAAAATAATCGGATAAAATTTGGAGAAAAAATATAATTAGGTAATTTTCCCACAAATATGCTCTCCCAAAACACCTTTGGTAACTCTAGGCTCGCATAAATGAGATATAGCCAGGAACACTCTCATAAAATATCACATAAGACATAGAAATACAATATTAATTCTACAAGGATATCCCAAACTACATACTAAAGTTATGGAAAGACACACAGACCTTGAAATTAATACCAATATTTCATGAACCGACATGAATACCATAGTATAATGGTATCTAAAATGGAACTGAAATGGATTTAACGGTGTTCCAAAACCACGCAAGATGTCTACTAGCACCTTGGAATCAACAAATATTCATAGTTCCTGATTTATCCATAGAATTAATCAATAAATATATAACATCATAAGAAAAAATAATTAATAGTACGTATTCCAAAAACTCCTCAAAGGGAAATACCACAAATAGATGAATAAAAATCCCAAATGAAACATCATACAATAAACTAAATAATACACATCCATGAAATGTCTCATAATAACTATATATGAAGTACAAAATGGATCCACCAGTCATCACCATCACTTTAGGTCCTGGTGTTCTAGCATAACCACAACATCCAACATGAAATTTCACATTTCCCAAACATGGCATAAAAGTATCTACAAACACATGAAGAAAAATGTGGGGTGGGGGAACAATTGGCCAATAGAATATCAATAAATGTTACATAAGAAATTAAAAAACAAATAAACCATTTATGATTCAAATTATATAAAAAATATTCTTGGTAAATCATTTAAAATTTTTTATTCATAAAATATTTAAAATAAAGTAGTTGAAAAAATTACAAAATCAATCTTAAATAAAAAATTCTCTTAAAACATAATGGGAATAATAAATAATTTTCATAAACACATTAATTTAACTAGAAATTAAAAATAAATCATCATACTTATATATCATGAGGATTTTTATTTCTTAGCTCTAGGGTACTCATCCTAATCATTCAATCAATCACATATAAAAGTGTTCACATGTTTTTAAGGCTCTGGAAGTCGAAATAGAATCAATAATTACAACATATGTGACGATTCATGACAAAATTGGTTTAGTTCATGTTTCCACCATCTGTCCACTTATAGGGTGTCGAATCAAAATAGTTATTATTCTATTTACAAGCTAACCACATAGACTCAATTTTTTAAATCAATTAATAAATAAATCTCAATAAAATCATTTCTTTTTATTCAATTAATCATTCACATATCAAATTTACAATTTAAATTTTCAACATTTCATTTCTACATGAAACCCTAAATTTAGGATTCTATAATGTCCAAGACATTTAAATTAGTCTTTTATTTAAATCAAATTTTCCTAATAACTTAAATAAAATAATTTAATCCAGTCCCTTTTCATTATAAGCCATATTTTTTTTAAAATCCAACCATTAATTTCAATGCCTCTGAAAACGGGATTTGTTTCCAAATTCCAATCCATTTTCAATCAAATATATAATATGAAAATAAATAGAAAATAAAATTAAAATATATTCAGAAATAATGTTTTGATGTTTATTCAAAATCATTTTTGAACCACACACCTTAAGCCACCTGATTAATCTGACACTCGAAACAAGAGCCATCAACAGAGATTTAGTGGTAAGGAATATCAAAGAATAATAACTAGAATTATAATTCATCACCTCAAGGTTATGTCCCTTAAAAACAATAGGATTATCTACTATCAATGAAGGTGATAGAGAAATAAATTTGGATTCCTAATGAAATTAGTACACTTTCTCTAATAGGGATCCATCACATCCACTAGAACATTTATCTAAGAAGTTAACATTTTCAGGATCCAAAATTATCTATATTGGTGCTATAAAATTGAGAGGGTGAAATTAGGTTCAATTAGGGTGAGTTTATAATATAAAAGGGTGTTTCAGAACATAAATTAATAATTACATTTAATTAAATAACCATCAACCAATTTCTTGGGACAGGACCCATGGCTAACTCTAATAGTGGGCCTAATAGTGTCCCCTATCAATGATTCTTGGGATGGATGCACGATTTGGACACATGGTTTGGAAAAATAGGTTCAATCCATTAATTCATTGTTCTAAAATAAATTAAACACTGTATTCTTAAAATGGTAGATGAGATTAGAATTTTTATTTATCTATGAAAGTATACATGTGTTTCTATGGATATGTATGTGTGGGCATGAGGGAATATCATTTGATTTATATGTAGAGTTTATTTATTTGTTGTAAAAATTATATTTTACATTTGGTTACAAACCTTTAGGTAGATTTCTATTAGTTATTGAGAACTAGTTCCAATATAAATAATATAAATAAATAGGTTAAACATTTTTACCCCATTATACATGATTCATATCAAGAGTTCATAGTTACATTTGTGTGATTATTATTGTTATAAACTAGAGTAAACATCAATATGTGTTTATCAATGAGTAAAAATACAATTAAGAAGTTTTTTATGGTCTTTGAATGAAACATCGCTAATACTTGACATATAAACTTTTAATAAATTTATTTATTAAATTATTTATTTAAAAAATTAAAACATTATTACAATTTTTATCCTGAGTTTAAAAACACGTATATTATAAAATAATTAATCCATTAGATATCTTAATTACATGATTTAATATATGTTTACTTATAAAATAGAATTAAAATATAAATGTGTCCAATAATTAAATTTATTGGAAATAACAATAAAAAATATCTATTTTTTTCATTATAGACCCTTTGAAGGATGTAACAAAAAAAATTATATATGGAATTTTTACATTTAATAAAAATCATGTCACATTTAGAAACAAGATATAATATAAAACACATGCACCATATAGTAAAAAACTATAAATTCTAAATTTCATTTTTAACAAAATTTAAATTTAGAGAATAAATATACACAATATACCTAAAATTATTATAATGGTAAAATAATAAATATAATGAAATGAAAAAATTGTATCATTTTGATTCTCTAAAATTTTAAATCATGCAAAAAATACAATAAAAATTTAACAACATATTAATAATATAATTAACATTACAAAAATGATTCCTATAAAACATTAAGTTGAATTAAATTTAATGATTAATGAAGTAAATTTGTGGTATTATTTTAATTACAAAACCAAAATTACTATTTTATTCAAAACCTAGACATTTGAATAGTAAAACAAATGTGAGGAATAGTAAAATGACTAATAGAATGTTATTCTATCTATTAGAATAATATATTAACAACCTAAATAGTATAATTGAATAAAAATTATTTACCTTCAATATATTAGGTAAAAATAAATTTTATAATTCTATAAAAAACCTTCAAATTCGGTTCTCAAAGAAATGTTATGTTCACTTTTTAAATGTGTGTTTTAACATATTTTATTAAATCCAATAATTTTTATGTATCTAATTTAAATGAAAAAAAATTTAAAATTTTTTTTTTGACCAAATAAATTTCATTTTTTAAACATAATATTGAAATTTTGTCTGTGTGATTTTTAGTAATTTTTTACAATTTTAATTTTTATTTGTATTGTAAATATATTCCTTTTTTGAAAATACAGATGATTGATGATATAATATTTTTATTAAAATGACTTAATAAATCCTAAAATTGTTACATTGACCCAAAATGAGTTAAATGATATAATATATTCACTTATATTAAATAATCTCAATTCCATACCTAACAATTAATTTCCTAATTCTAAAATATTTAATAATAGCATTACTTTTTCGATTTTTATTCCTTATTTTAAATAAAAAATTAAATATTGTAAATAAAGGGTTATAATATCCTATAATTATATATTTTTAATCTGATATCATTCATAATTTCCAAAATATCACTATCGAATTTTTCATATTGGAAATAATAATTTATTCAATATTTCATCAAAAAAATTATTCAACTGATGAATAAATACCTCTTATCACTTCCATTGGTAAATAACATATCATCTAATTATAAAAGAGTGTGATTTGAAAAATTCCATCCTAATAATTGTATTAGTATCTTTATAGAAATTCATGTTTCAATAATCCCTATGTTCTCAAATATTTATTTCTATAGAAAAGGAGTTATATTTAATGAAGTTATAATCCAGCAATCCCCATTTAAATTTTTTTTGACCTCTTCTTTCTACTATCCAAATATATTTCTTTTTTCGACTTATTAAACTCTATAAATTTTAATTATATATCATTTAAATTTTTTTTTATAGGTTATAACCATTATAATACCTTTAATGTATATATATTCTCCTTTCTCCCACTTTTTGACACATTCTTATAAAGGTCAATTTCTTCCACCTACGAGGACATTGTAAATGATATACTTACCAATGCCTTCACAAATAGTTAGAGTAAAAAATATATTATAATTATAAATATATTTTAATGCATTATATTATACTAGGTGTAATTTTTAAAAAATCACAATGAATCATAATAATGAAACTGAAATGGAAATGGGATAATTTAAAAAAAACATTTCAGTCAATACATTTCATATTTAACTAAAAAATAATAGTAAATAGATTTTAATTATTATAATTGGTCAATAATAACATAAATAAGTTGAATAAATTTATGTATTAGTGTTTTATCAAACATATTATTGTTGTATATGTTGGGTAAATATGATGAAAAAATGGGACTAAAGTTAAGGGGAATCACAGCCAAACATTCTTTTTGGGATACATTACATTTTTCTAGAACGCCTTTAAAATGTTTTATAAGTATAATATTCTACAAATACCTTTTTAATTTTGTTATTAGACTTTTTTGGGGAAATAAACATTCTTTCATTGTGATTTAAAATAATTTTGTTCTTGTGATACACTAGAATGATTGTAAGTGGATTCTCTCCCAACCTTTCACATTGGGATTATCACTTTATATCAAATATTATCTAAAATTCATTCTATGAATGATCTATTCTAACTATTATATTATTTTATTATATATTTTTTTTAGGTAATTAAATGTATATTCATTATTATTTGTAATAACTATGACTATGTCAAACATTATATTTCTAATAAGTAGACAATTTTTGACCATTCCTTTTGGGGTTATTTTCCATTGTAAAAAGTTATTTAAAAAAATTATGCTTATTTTATTATAAACCACCATATTAATTTAATCTATGACCCTTTATGAATATTTATATATCAACTCACTAAAATTTCAATTATTTATGATCAATTAAAAAATCAGAAAGATCATAAGGGGACTCTAATATACAACTATTTATTAGTGTTTATATTCTATTAATTTATATTTTCATGATGATTCTCCAAAACAAATTGTAAATTTATTTCAATTATTTTTTTTATGATGAAATGAATGTTTTGACATTATTAAAATTTATTCTCAAATACCTTCATTATTTTTTTAAATGACCTTATTTTGTTTGAAATCTCCCATCGATTCTTCTTATATCTATTCTTTTACATTCTTATAAATTTGATCTGTCATTTGAATATGATACCATTTAGTGGTAAACATATATTTTTCTATTTTTATTTTCATAAAATCCATATATATTATTTGATATATGACTTATTAGATAACTATGGAACCCATTTGTTTCTTATGGGTTCATATCATGTCTTTGATTGAGATATGTCTTTCTTTTTTTGAATAAATCATGATTATGATCATGCTATGACATGTGAGTTGTGACCATAATTTTCTATCATTCTAAGTAAATGGGTCATGTGATATATCTCAAGAGTTTATTTATATTATTTTTTAACATATTTCTATCATTCTTCAAATTATATAAGGTGATTTTATTTCCAAAAAAGTTAGCCGGGAGGATTAATATTTTAAAAAACAATGTTACAAGAGTCATAAGTAGGGAAATTTATATCTGTAACGTTTAAAGATGGTCATCAACTCACTGGGAATACTGGAGTAGTGTTTAAAATTCCTTTTCTAGGTTTCTTTGATATTAGGACAACCCAAAAGTTGATTTTCTTCCTGAAAGACTTGTGTAATGGTATAGTTCATTGAAGTAGTAGTATCCAGGGAGCTTTTCCATTTGGTAGGGAGCTTCCAATAAAGGTGAACATGACTCAACCTAACCACTTGGAAATTTTTGGATGAGTCACTATCAAACCATACATAATTATAGTTTCATTACCAATAAATATCAACTGCTGTAATTTGATCCTACATTTCATCTTCAGGAGAAGTAGCATGACCACATGTACAATTTTCCCCCTCTAATAAATACCCACTATGATCTCGAAACGAAATTACCTAACCAGAATGTCAGGGGTTTCCCCTTGAGGCTCCATCCATATTGAATTTTATCTAGCCTATAAATAGACGAAACCAATAAAAAATAAATGGTGCCAAGAATATTAGGGTAGTTACCTTGGATTCAGAGCTTTCTCAAGATAGCAAGGTCCCTAACCAAGTTGTCACAACATTCATCATGAAGAGTATTGGCCTGTTGATTTTAAAGCAAGATATTAGATAGAGAGGATTCATGGTTGATGAAAATTCCACCATGCTTGCATTTATTTCTTCTATTCTATACAGTATGAATTACCTTTTCACTGGTGACGCGAATCAAAAGATGAACCTGCTTCAAGAGCTGGAATGCAAGCAGGTCTAGCTAGAACTATGAGATAACATAGGTTTGTAGGTTGTGTAGTTTCAAGAGTTCAAAAATATACTCTCATAGGAATGAAGTTGTGTTATATGACAGAAATAGATAATTCACATCTTCTTAGTGTTGCTGGCAAAAAGAACATCTATAACACTAGGTGATTCCCACCCATTGTAGTATCCCATCTGTATGGGAGCTTGTTGACATGAAGGTTCCCATGCAATGTAAATCAGGGTGGCATGTTTCATTATTGGTTGAATCCTTCCATCCCTATACTATCACCATGTATAAGGTGATTATAGTAACATTTGGAATTCAGTATTCCATTTAAGCTAGGTTTACACAGTAGTAAGTCATAACTGTCCAGAAATTCATAATTATAAACTCTGTGAGAAATGTGAGAAAGAAGATCCCAACCATTCTAAATCTTGTTCTTAATGGTGGAATAATAATCAATGTCCATATCAGTAGTTGTAATACTATCAATGAGTGGAGTCCCAGTCTAGTTTGGCTTCCAGAATTTGAGAGAGGATTGAGATATAACTATCCAACGGGAGTGAAAATGGATATTCAAGAAAATTTATTTCAGATCAAGCTATATGGAAGAATGATGATAGGAAATATTCCCTATAATTACACTTTTGAGATGTTTGGATTTAAAGAAGTACAAATATTATGGTATATCATAAATGAGCCTCCAAATGAACCTGTTCTGTAAGCATTGATTAATGATCTCATGGTTCTTAACTCCAAGACGTCCTTTAGATTGAGTCATGAATCATCTCCTCTAAGAAGCAGTAAATGCATCCCGTTCTAGCATACTACCACTCCACACAATGTTTCTCATTATAGATTTTAATTTCTTGTTAACCTAGGTTGGAAAAAAGTAAACCATAATGGAATATATCAGTTTTAATATTGTCACATTTTTATCTAAGAAAATCCTACCATCCATTGAGAGAGACTTTCTCTTCTAGGGGGAGAGTGTTCTTCTGACTTGACTCACAACTTCCACAAAATGAAAAGGGTGAGGTTGTCCAAAGAACATAGGGACTCCAATGTAAGTGATGGGGAGAGTCCCTTCCAAAATTCCCAGATCACTCCTCATGCAGTATTGCCTTGAGGTAGAGATATTTTTTCCAAAATAAATAAAGTAATTTCTCAAATTATCCTCCTATCATATGACACATTAATAATAGAAAATATACTTATTTAGATTTTGAATGTTTTTCCTTTCAACCAATCTAAAAATAATTATATCATCCACAAAAATTAGATGAGAGTGTGTAGAGATCTCTCTTCCTTCTCTAATTGTTTTTTTTCACCCATGCAAGTCATGTGAAGAAGGAGTTCACTAAGGTAGTCTTCAGCGATTGCAAAAATAATGGCAGGGAGGGGGTCGCCTTGCCTCACTCCTCTAGAACACTTGATGTAACCCTCTTGGGATCAATTAATATGAATGGAAATATGAGCAGAGATGGTATGTGTCTTGAATTAGTGGAATATCTTCTTGTTAAATCTAAACTCATGGAGAATGCAAGAAATGAAATTCCAATCAATATTTTCCAAGGTTTTTCTGATGTCTTACTTGAGGGTGATATTTTCTCCCCTTGTAGGTTTTTGAAGAAGGTTCATGAACTCGTAGGCATTGAGAAGAAAATACTGAATTTTCCACCTTTTGACATTACAAAAATTGAATCCAAGAAATAATTTTCCCATAAATGTGAGAAAGACTAGTAGAAAGAATCTTTGTGATGATCTTGTAAATGGAATTACAAAGAGTGACTGGTCTGAATTGAGAAATATCACAAGCATTTTACACCTTATAAATTAGTAAAATAAACTGAGCATTGAATCATTGATAGAGGGGGCCATCTGTAAATAAGTGTTTAACCAGTCTTCAAATGTTACTGTTGATGACATCCCATTAGTGTTTAAATAAGTGATAAGTGAAGCCATTTGGACCTAGTGAAATTCCTTTATTGAGCCCAAATACACCATATCTAATATCAATGTTCAACAAAAAAGATGTAAGTAGAAGATTATTAAATTTTGTGACAAGATTATGGATGATGCATTCTATAATCATTTCATTTCTTCCTGGATCATTGAAGAGGTTCATTTAGTAAGATAAAATTTGATTTGAGAGACCTTTTATGTCATCTATAATTATGTATCCATCCTTTAATAGAGAAAAGGTCCTATTAACATTTCTGAATCATTGAAGGGCATTAAAAAATTTGGTGCTACGATATCCCTCTCAATGCCACATAGCATTAAAGAGTTATTTTTTGATGTTGTATTTAATCTTGATGAGGTCATTGAGTGCAAGGGATATGTTAGCCACATGGATGAGATAACCAAAAATGATTCCTTTGGTGTTGTCTTCTGGAATACAATGGAGTGATCTCTCTAGAGAGTCTATTTCTTGATCCAGGAGACTGAATTTCTGCTTACTCCAATTCTTAATTTAAACATTAAAAGCCCTTTACTTGAAAATGAAGGCAAGAGGTTAGTCATTATGATCTGTCATGTCCCATGATTCCTTCACCATTTGAGAGCATTCAAGAATAGTGGTCCACACATTGTTAAACTAAAAGGTAATGTGCATATTGTCTCCCATGGTAGTAAAGGTTGTATGAATTGGGAGATGGTCTGAATTATGTTTTCCAAGAGTGACACATGAGATGGTTTTCGAGCTTCTAAGAATTTCATCATTCCAAAAATCATGTTCTATTCTTCTTACTCTGACGCATCCAAGATGCCTCCTATACTAGGTAAATTTGGAAAAAATAATATTAAATTCAATCAGGTAGGATTCCTAAACACAGGATTTGAATTCTCCAATGGAAATAGAATTGGAGGCATGTATTAGCTTCTCATCTGAAATAAGAATGGAATTAAAATTCCTCATGATTTCTTATGGATCCGATATGAAGCTAGATAACTCTTTAATATGATTCCAGAGAGATCTATATATAATGTATCTGTTGTAGGGATTATTAATTTAGCAAAAAGAGAACTGACTTGAGTTGAGAAAACTACAGGTGATTATTTGTTCATCCACCAAAACTAAAGAAGAATTGGTAATAGTGTGCTGAGAAAAAAGTCAAAGCCTATCCAGATAAGAGGCATCCTGTACAAAACAAACAAGAGAATATATATTATGTTCGATATGTGTTTCATCATTGATGTTATTAGTTTTAGGTTTAGAAATTCCAATGAGTGTAGGTTTGTATATTCGCAAAAAAATCCTTAGGGAACATATAGTGCTGGGTTTTTTCATTCCATTGGAGTTCCAAAAAATTATTCTTGACATTGATCATGGTTGGGGGAAAATTCCCCCTTCAGTAATCTCGCAGATCACTTCAACTATCTCTTAGTTGAGTTGTTGGTAGACAATGCTTGTGTTGGAGTGTTCTCCATGCTCATCTAATAGTTATCTTTATCTGTGTTAATTTAGTCTGTATTACAAGGTAAAGTATTAACTATATGGATATTTTTGTGTCGAGTCAGGGTAATATCAAACCCCTGCTTGGGTAGAGGAGCTTGTATGGTTTCAGCTTCAGTATTGTCATTCAATATTATAATATAGAGGAGGTCTGTTGTAATAAGATCCAAGGTAAATCCTTCAGACTTCATATTGAGAGCAAGAGAAAAGATATTTTCATAATGATTTTAGAGGATAAGAGACTCATTAATAATTCCAATCATCTTGTTTGTAAAATTTAAAATACCATTTGACGCTTGTGTATCAGCATTCAGATTTGAATCTTCCTCTTCCACTAACTCAGCCTATGACTTCCTTATATTAGTTGGGTTATTCCAGGTGACTCCACTTGAGTGTTCTATAGTGGGTATTTTCACATATTGTTTTGTGTATGTAATTTTTTGTCTCAATAATTTCTGATATGTGCAGGAGGCTGGAATGGTAAACTTCTTCACAATTCAACACCTGCCATTAACATTCCCTATCATCCTGCAGTGCTAGAAATATTTAGTAATGTTATAAAATTTGAATCTTATCTCAATAATGTGAACATTTACATCAAGGGACACCCGTTCGGAAGGATGTAATTCCATATCAATATCAATGAGAACATGATCATAGATATTTAGGTCTCTATTGATCGTACGCTAATAAGTTCTTAGTGGGTTCCCAAAACCAAAGGCCAGATCATTTAGGATTTTTGGATGCCTGTAAATCCATAGAATGCAGTGAATACTCTCCTAGACCTGATAAGAGGAATGATTTTGGTTTTGAGGATTGATTTTTGGATCCCATTCTAAGAGTCGAAGGATTCCTGGTTTAAAATTGAGAGTCCCCTATGGCCAGATTGCATTAAGGTCTTCTTGTTTTCACAAAATGAGGTGGAAATTGCCCTTACCAATTGACATAAGACACTAACTAGACATGTTCTTGCAATGAGATATGCGATCCTTAAGGTTTTAATAAGACCATGTCATTGCCCATAATTCATAAGAAATTCAACCCAACACAATTAATTGTTGTCTATCCATTGCATAATCGCATCCAGGTCAGCTACAATTGTAATTGCTCATTATCCCGAACGCTTAATTATATAGGGGATTATTCCGATTCACCATTTTTGGAGATGATCCTTTGAGAGATTCCACAAAGGAAATAACTTTCCGAGTAGATGAGGTAAAGACTAATCCTTCCATAGAGTCTTTGTGACTAGGTGGGAATGATCATTCCCAATCTGTATTAAACGAATCTATGCGACCTCGAGATCAGACCCAGAAAAGATCACGATCTAGCTAGCCACTTTGAACTAATGAGAGTCCTATAAAGATCCCCATCAAGGTAAGGGATTATCTCTAGCCTATGGTGGTTATTTTTACACATATTTTATGTAGCACACCAATATTTCATAGTACATTATCTCATTAAATCAATTCAATAGCCTGCGCTACATGCAACAACGAGTTCGAGTGCACCACAACTTACCAAACTAACCCTTCAAAAAACTGTTATGAATATTATTAACTGCATTTTGAATCTTATATACTATATATAATTTTGAAATTCATATTATGTGTTTATTAGACATAATATAAGAACAAATTCAATTTCTCAGATAAAAGAAGTATTTTTCATAAAATGCAATTTTACCGCCTTTAAATGGAGAACTTTTTTTAAATCCAATATTTGACACTTTTATATATTTAATTTAATGAAATTAAATTCTTCTTTAGAATCAGGTCATAAAAATTTAGTATGGATAAATATTTGGTACTTTTCTGATAACTTTCATATTTTGAGGAATAGTAAAAAATACCTTGTTTTAATTGAAAGCAACTTTTTTAATCGATATAATTTATAGTGTTAAATTATTAATTTAAAAGGTTTTGAAGTATAATTAGATTATATTTTTATCATTTAATACAATTTAGGTCATTATAAGTAATTTCACATTTATATTTGACCTAAACACATGTATATCTTTTGATAGTTTTCACTTTATAAAAACCCGCATTTGGGTTTTGACAAAGGGATTAATTTTAAATTAACAAATGCAACTTCTATGTTTTGAATTTGGTAAAATATACTTCATTTTTGGATTCGGAATATCATAATTATCTTTCGGTGAATTTCTGGTATTTTTCTAAAAACATTCTATTTTTGATGAATAATGAAAAGCGATGTGTTAATGTTTAAAACCGACTTTTTTTAAGTAACTAGTTATTTTATTATTATTTATTTTTGGTAAAAATAGATATATAATACCTATATAAGTTCAATATAATTCATTTGATTCATTTTATATGATGTTTAGATATATAAAATTTTATCGAACTTTTTAACATTTTTTACCCACCTCCTATAAGAATTTGCACATTTGCATAAAACATAATTTTACAGCTTCTGTGAGTTGAACATAAAAAATTTGATGGACACCGTTAACCTCAATAAGTAAAAGGTGATTCAATAATATGAAAATAATTTTTCATGAATAGTAACTTCTGACTTTTATTTACGACGGTCAAAATTAAATAGGGTAATAATGTTTAAAAATAATATTATAATTATCCTAACACATGTTCTAATTCTATTTGATAAGTGTAAATCGGAAAAAACAACCTTAGGAATAAAAAATGATCTTTTAGGTCCACATAGATTAGATTAAGACATTTATTATTATTTAATTTAAAGAAGAGTTAAAAGTGTTAAATTCAAGTTTTCATAACTAAAACATTATTAATATAAGGTTATACATAAGATAAATTTGACTATAAATATTCATTAGAAATATAAAATGATTTCCTATATAATGGTATTTTATTTATAATTGTCAGACATTAAATAAGTAAGTTTATTTATGATGCAATGATGATGGAGTAATTACATTATTTATAAATGATTAAAATAATTGATATTATAAATACCCAAATAAATTTAATTTGGTACTTTGGATGAATTCCACTAATTTTATAGGTTAATATGATATGTTAGGTTTGATTCGATTAATTTTTTTTGATTTAATAATGCTTTTATGATTTCAAAAAAAAACTAATACCAAATAATGTCGAAATTGACATAAAATAGTTTTTAAAACAAATACTATATTATGGGTTGATATAATATTTCTAAAAATATATGGTTCGGAAAAAGGGCTTAAATAATATTATATATGTAATTATTGAACCACTTGAGGTTATCATGGAGGTTTAGAGTAATTTTATTAAAAATATAGTGTAAGAATACAAGAAGACACGATAAAAGTTAAACTATTTAACTAAGAGTTAAATAAAAAAGATATGGTTAAAATGGTCACCTAAAATTGTCAAAAACCTTCTGGTTGAGAGTTTTTCAACCCATCCCCACCTTAGACTTTAAATAATTCATTTTTGTGCAATTAGAAACCGAAAATTATTTTATTATAAAATAATATTTCAAACTTTTCATAAAGTGACCCTCACCCTTCTTATAAAAGGGCACTTCCCCTTATCTTAAATTCATACCACCAAAGCCATTTGGCTCATCCAACCCCTGCCCAAATAACCTACCAACATTCCTCCCTTAATCCTATAGGCCATTCTTTGGTCAAAAATCCATCCTAAGGATCTCTTTTGTTCAAATCAATAGAAAAAACTCTAAAAAGAGGTAAATATTTCATCACATCATTCATGTTATTTTCTTCTTCCAGTTCCACTTTCTTTGTTTTTTCCATTACGAAATAATAAATCTAATATCTTCTATATACTGTGACATTATTAATGAAATGGTGCAACCATATTCATTATTTTATCCATACTATAAATGAAAAGGCCACCATACGTGCGTACGTACGGATTACCGTCTCCACGTCGTTGTGTTGTTTGTTATTCAAACACATCATTATTTGGATGGGTATAATAATGAGTATAACTGATGTAAATAAAAAATATAACATGTTAATCTTTCGTTATATATGATATAATTTCCAATTACAGACAATTTTTCCATCAATATAAGGATATTGTCGCTCGGGTGTACGTACGGATTACCGTCTCCACAATGTGATGGGATTCATTTCCATGTTCATCATTCAACGATGATTATAAAATATATATCATTAATAAGTATAAAATATATGAAATAATAATTCTACTATATATATATATTTATTTATTTATTTGTGTAATTACATATATCTTATTCACTTAGTTCTGTTCGATATGATATGAAAACATAAACAACGTTTATGAGTACGTACGGACTACTATCTCTATAAACAGTGTTTTCCATTTCATATATATTTATTTTATACATATTTATATTCTAAATATATATGATATATAAAATATGTTTTATATTCTGGAAGTATTTAAATAATTATCTAAGTAATACAATCAAGAGTAACAAGTTAAAACATGAATGATAAAGACAGCGATTATTACCCGAAATGTTAATTTAACATAGAAATTATTATTAAACGGTTTGTATAAAGTCACAAATGAATCATTTATGATATCATAAATATTAATATGATTCTGTTATAATTTAATAACATACTATGGTCTTCATACAAGAGGTTAAACGTACACTCGACTAAAGGATAGTACACGGTAAGGGTTAATTTCACAATCTCTTTATTATCCAAGGTTGTTTTTACGTAAGTATCTTATAGGACATATTTATTATCCATGTCCATGTTTTATAAAAGAGTTTTAAATGGATTATTTTTAAGGTACTTTTTTACTAAAACATCATTTTAAATGTTTAAAATATTTATTCTTCTAAGTCATTCCCATTAATGTCAATGTTTTCAAAAAGGGTATTTTAAGGATTAATTTACATAGACATGATTTTTTTAGATGTTAATTCCTTTCAAAAGTTTCAAAGTATTATGGGACAATTTTCTGCAATTTTTTTAAATGTCTTCCTTTCTAAATTGTTTTACTTTTAAATGTTTTCATGAAAATGAGATATTTCTCTCAAAGAGTTTTACAAATCATTTTCATCTATGTTGACATCCTTTGATGACTTTTTAACATGATTCAAGTTGATTAATTATGATACAAATATTTTATATTGTTTTTATGGTTTTTTTATATGTTTGATTATGGATGTGTTATTTTTATACAATTCATGGTTTATGGATAAGTCATTGAAATTTCGTATGCTAGTTTTAATACAAATGTTTATGTTATGTTTAAACCTTTTCTTATGAGGAATGCATTAGACATAGTAAGGGACAGGTGGAGCCCGCTATAGCTCCTCGATGAATTGGTAGGTCAAATGAGACAAACTAGTGTCTTGGAACAAGTCCATTACAAAATATTTTTTTTAGTCTTGGGTCAAGGCCTTGACTATGTAGTTATGAAGTCTGACATTATGCATTTCATCATTATTAAAGTGTATATTGATATTTCATGTGATTATTTGACTAGTATAATATCTATGTGAATCTGTAAATTGCATTATTTTATTGTATATTTTCTATATTATGCTTATGTTTAAGATTAAAAGGATTTTGTTTTAGTCATATACATTTCATTAAATGATTATTCTTATTTATAAAATTTTTCATTATATTGGTATCCTTGCCAAGCATCTGAGATGAACCCTTTCTATGTTTTAATTTTTCCAGGATTCTAAGAAGTGTATTATGATTGATAAGAAAGGTCAAGCTAGGTGATAAATGGCATTCTCAAAGGATCATCTATATTGGGTTTTATTTTTTAATGTGTAATGTGACGTTCATTTATGTAATCTATTTTTGAAAACTGCTAAACTGATCGGTCTTTCGGGACATGATTCCTTGTAATCATGATAATGTATCAACATAATGCACCAACTATGGGTAACTGGGTTTAGGGAGTTATAGTTGGTATCAAAGGATGTTTAGAAACAACCTTGGAAATAGATTTTTTATACTCTGATTAGATAACATTACCATATGATAGACTTTGAGGATTTGTATAGAAGAACTTCTTAAACGAGCCGGTAGAGGCGTCTCATGCATAGATGTACCTAGGGGTAAAACCCGAGAACACCTATTTGATCTTGACTCAAACGAGAATTGGTGCACGATAATGGGCCTTGCAGTACTCTTGGTTATGACACTCTCGGGGGATATGCTTAGGATAATTTACATTTTCATTACAAGCCATTATGAAGGATTTAAGATTAAATAATTTCCCAAAGAATACATTTTATTATTATAGATTTTATGTATTATCATTTCAATTTACGTTAGGTATTTTACAAGTTTGGAATTATGCATCGTGATTCATAAACTAACCTAGTGTATGACATTGTTTAGAAATGGTGCCTAGTAGAAGGAATGAGACCTCCAGCAATAAGCATGATCCAAAGAGTAAGAAAGATCATATCTTTCATTGTATTATGCCAACATTTAGAAAGTAAATAGTCACCCATGTATTATCATCATATGAAGATAATAGTATCATTTGTTAATAAGATAAGTAATGAATTCTCTGAGTCCTATGGATTTGAAAGGAAGCCAGAGAGGAAAAGGATGGTAGAAAGAAAAATTGATAAAGGGAATAAGGGAAAGAAGGATTTTCCCATATGTGATAATTGTGGAATGAATCACCTTGGTAAATGCTTGAAGGTAATGTGGGTTTGTTATATGTTTGGATAAAAAGGACACCCAGTACGCGAATGAAAAGGTAAGAAAAAGGTTTGAAATTTACAATGCTTCATCTGCAATAAGTTGGGATACTATGAAAATCAATGTCCAAATCATCAGAGTATACCCTAAATCCTGCTATTGGATAATAATCAATTAATGATACTACCAAAGATGAAGAGGAATGATTAAGAGTTCTTATTTTGTTATTAAAGTATTGTGTCATTTGAATATTATATTAATGATGTACATGTTATAAGAATTATTGAGTATATAAGGATTGTATTTTAGTATTATTTCACTAAGTACATGAGATTGTGTGGAACCAAGAAAGGTGACTCAATGGCATGTTAAACTTTTTTTAAAATACATGTTTGAAGGAAAGACAATACTTTAATATGGTCCTAATATTGAGGTATTGATTTTGGAATAAGAGATGATTGGTTTGGATAAATTATATGGGATATTCTGGTCTACCTTGAAACTGATTAATGATATGTATATTCCATCATTATTGATGTTTTGAACATTTTTTAGATATAAGCAGTATATCCAGTATTATACATGGAATATGGGAGAATGAATGTAATCAATAAGGTTTTATGGTAATTTAGTGAGTAATTTTTTTTAAAAGAATACATGATGAATGTATTACCATGTTATTACATGGCCAAAAGGATCTTCATTGTGTTTACCTTCCTTATAAAATTTGGAATGTATGTTTAAAGAAAATTATTTTAGATAAGTCTAAAGGTTGGAATTGATTAAGTTCGAAATTGGATACTATTGTTAAGGTTAAATCATTTCTTGAGATTATTTTTGGATTGTCATAAAAAGGACAACCCAAAGGTTGGTCAACAACCCGTCGCGTCGGACAAGGCTGCGAGACTTGAACCCGCAACTGAAGAGTGACAAGGGGGCATCACCTACCATTAGCCTATGTGATGTTCTCGATTATATAATTTTGATTTTTTAATGGTATAATAGATAAATTATAAATTCATTTTTTTGGAACCCAATACGATTAGGTTAAATAGAATATTTTTTAATTCTATTATCTTTTGAAATGAAATATGAGTTTATGGTAGGAATTAGATGAAGGATGAAACTCTACGTGTATAGAATATATATAAAAATATATTTCCTCTTATTTTATGAATAAATTAATTTTTAATCTTTAGGGAAGGGATCATGAAACCAAAAATGTGTTATCCTAATACCTTATGTTTTGTTGAACCAATGATATTTTAAATCATCATAGATTGATGGCTTTGAGGATCTCAATTGTACGCTTGTTTATGATTGATGTCCTAAATCACTACCTATAAATATATAAGTTTTCCTCCAATTATGTGTCTCTAATTTCCCACAATGTTCCTCACATTGAGATTATAATTTTGTGGTGACCTTTTCATTTCTCTTTCCCTATTATTAAGACTAAATTTTGTTTACCCATTTTCTGATGTTAGTTTTCCATGAAAGTATTTTTCTATTTTTAACCATTTATTTTCAAAGAAAATTTTGAAATTGTGAGGATGAAATTTATTGAAGGAGGGTTGAATGTAACACCCCAAGAATTCATTGTACGTTATCTCATTAAATTAATTCAATAGCTTGTGCTACAAACAACACCGAGTTCGAGCGCACCACAACTTACTAAAATAACCGTTTAAAAAATAGTTATGAGAAGTATTAAATTTATTTTTAATATTATATACTATATATAATTTTTACATTCATATTATGTGTTTCTTAGACATAATATAAGAACAAATTCAATTTTCAGATAAAAGAGTTATTAAAAAAACAATTTTATCACCTTTTAATGGAGATCCTTTTTTAAATCCAATATTTGACACTTTTATATATTCAATTTAATGAAATTAAATTTTTCTATAGAAGCGGGACAGAAAAATTTAATTTGGATAAAGTTTTGGTATGTTTCTGATAACTTTTATATTATGACGAATATTGAAAAATACTATGTTTTAATTGAAAACAACTTTTTTAGTAGAAATAATTTTTACTGTTAAATTATGAATTTGAATGGTTTTGAAGTAAAATTGGATTATATTTTTATCATTTAATAAAATTTAGGTCATTATAAGTAATTTCACATTTAAATTTGACATAAACACATGTCAATCGTTTGATGGTTTTCACATTTTAAAAACCCGCTTTTTAGTTTTGACGACGGGAATTAATTTTAAATTAATAAATTAAACTCTTATGTTTTGAATTTGGTAAAATAGACATCATTTTTGAATCCAGAATATCAAAATTAGATTTGGGTGATTATTTGGTGTTTTTCTGAAAACTTTCAATTTTGGATGAATAGTGAAAAAAAATGTGTTATTGTTTAAAACTGACTTTTTTTTAAGTAACGAGTTATTTTATTTCAATTTATTTTAGGTAAAAATAGATATATAATACCTATATAAGTTTAATTTAATTCATTTTAGTAATTTTATAAAATGTTTTGATATATAAAATTTTATCAAACATTTTATCGTCTTTTACCCACATCCTATGAGCATTTTCAAATTTGCATAAAACATAATTTTACCGCTTCTATAGGTTGAATTTAAATAATCTAAGAGATATGGTTTACCTCAGTGAGTAAAATTTTGTTCAATATGATGAAACTAATTTTTACTGTATAGTAACATTTAATTTTTATTTAGGATGGTCAAAATTAAATAGGGTAATTAAGCGTAAATATGATATTATAATTACCCAAACACATGTCCTAATTCTATTGGATAAGTGTAGTTTGACAAAACACAACTTTAGGATTAAAATATGTTATTTTAGTCCACTTTTATTATATTAAGACATTTACTATTATTTAATTAAAAGAAGAGTTAAAAGTGTTAAATTCATGTTTTCCTAACTAAATCATTATTAATATGGGGATATAGAGAAGATAAATTCAGCTATAAATATTCATTAGTAATATAAAATTATTTTCTAAATAATGGTATGTTATTTATAATTTTTATACATTTAATAATTAAATTTATTTGTGACACTATGATGATGCAGTAATTACCATATTAATAAAATATTAAAATAATTGATATTATAAATACCCAAATAAATGTAATTTGTAGCTTTTGATGAATTAAACTAATTTTATATGTTACAATGATATGATAGGGTTGATTCAATTAATTATTTTCTATGTAATCATGTTGTTATGATTTTAACAATGAAACAAATACCAAATAATGTCAAAATTGACATAAAATATTTTTAAAAGAAATACTATATTATTTTTTGATATAATATTCCTAAAAATATATGGTTTGGCCAAATTTCCTAAATAATATTAAATATGACATTAATGAACCACTTTAGTTTTTATTACAAGTTTAGAGTATTTTTATTAACCATATAGTGTAAGAATACAAGAAGACACGGTAAAAGTTAAACTATTTAAGTAAGAGTTAAATCTAAAAGATATGGTTAAAATGGTAACCTAAACTTGACTAAAACCTATTGGTTGAGATTTTTTCGAATTATCCCCACCTTAGCCTATAAATAATTTATTTTTCTTCCATTAAAAACCGAAAATTATTTTTTTATAAAATAATATGTCAAACTTTTCCTAAAGTGACCCTCACCCCTCTTATAAAAGGGCACTTCCCCTTATCTGAATTTCACACCTCCAAAGCCATTTGGCTAGGCCAAACCCTGCCCAAATATCCTCCCATATTTCATCCCTTAATTCTAGAGGCATTAATTGGGTCAGAAATCCAACCTAATGAGCCCTTTTTATCAAATCAAAAGGAAACACTCTAAAAATAGGTAAATATTTATTAACAACTTTCAAGTTATTTTCTTCTTCCACTTCCTATTTCTTTGTTGTATCCATTATAAAATAATAACTCTAGTATCTTCTATATACTTATATGTTACTATAGAAAGTGTACAACCATAATCATTATTTTATCCATCTTATAAATGATAAAGTCACCATATGTGCGTACATACGGATTACCGTCTCCACGTCGTGGTGTAGTTTGTTATTCAAACACTTCATTATTCAGATGGGTATAATAATGAGAATAAATGATTTAAAAAATAAATATAACATTTTTATGATTCTGTATATATGATATACCGTCCAATTTCAAATTATTTCTCTCTTAATATAATGATATTTTCGCTCGTGCGTACGTACGGATTACCGTCTCCACGACGTGATGAGATTCATTTCCACGTTCACCATTCAACAATGATTATAAAATATATATCATTAATAAGTATATAATATATTAAATAATAATTCTTATATATATATATATATATATTTACATACATATATCTTATTCACTTAGTTCCGTTCAATACGATATGAAAAAGGAAACAACATTTATTCGTACGTACGGACTACCGTCTCAGTAAAAGTTGTTTCCCATTTCATATATATGTCTATTATACATATTTATATTATAAATATATATGATATATAAATAATTTTTTATATTATGGAAGTATTTAAACCATGATTTAATTGATAAAATCAAGAGTAACAAGTTAAAACACATACGATAAAGAAAGCAATTATTATCTAAATTGTTAATTTAACATGGAAATTATTATTAAATATGTAGTATAAAGTCATAAAGGACTCATTTAGAAAAACATAAATATTAATATGGTTATGGTATAATTTAATAACATATTATGGTCTTCATACCTGAGGTTAAATCTACCCTCGACGAAAGGAAAGTACAAGGTAAGGGTTAATTTCACAATCTCTTTATTATCCGAGGTTATTTTTACGTAAGTATCATCTAGGACATATTTATTATCAATGTCCATGTTTCATAGAATATTTTCCAAATGGATTATTTTTATGGGACTTATTTACTGAAACATCATTTTAAATGTTTTAAATATTTATTCTTCTAAATCATTCTCATTAATTTCCATATTATCAAAAATGCTTTTTTAAGGATTTCTTTATATGGACAAGATTTTTTTTAAATTGTTAATTCCTTTCAAAAGTTTCAAAGTGTTATTGGACAATTTCATTCAAAAATTTCATTAAATGTATTACTTTCTAAATTGTGTGACTTTTAAATGTTTTCATGAAAACGATATATTTCTCTAAAAGAGTTTTACAAATCATTTTCATCTATGACAGCATCCTTTGATGGTTTTTAAACATGTTTGAAGTTGATTTATTATGATACAAATCATCCATATTTTTTTGAATGTTTTGTGATTTTTTTGACAGTGTATGTATTATTATTATACCTTTTATGGTTTATATATAAAGTATTGACATTTCATATGCTAGTTTTAATACAAATGTTTATATTATGTTTAAACCTTTTTATATGAGGAATTCATTGGACATAGTAAGTGATGGTTGGAGCCCTCTTTAGCTACTCGATGCATCAGTAGGTCTCATGATGCAAACTAGTGTCTTGGCACAAGGTTTTGACAAAATCTTATTTGTAGTCTTAGCACAAGGCCTTGACTATCTAGTTATGATGTCTGGAATTACGCATTCCATCATTATTAAAGTGGATATTTATATTGCGTGTGATTATTCTACTAGTATAATATCCATTGAATAAGTATATGGAATTATTTTATTTTATCTTTTCAGTGTTATACTGATTTTTATGTTTAAGAGGCATTTGTTTTAGTCTTATACATTTCCTAAAATGATTATTATTATTTATGAGATTTTCCACTATATTTTTATCCTTACTAAGCATCTCAGCTCACTCCTTTCTATTTTTTAATTTTCCTATAATTCCAAGAAGTGTATTAGGATTGATAAGCAGGGTTAAGCTAGGTGATTAATGGAATTGTCAAAGGATCATTTATGTTGTTTTTTATTTTCTAATGTGTAATGTAGCATTCATGTATGTAATCTATTTTCCAAGATGGCTAAACTGATCGGTATTTAGGTACATGATTCCTAGTAATCATGCCAATGTATTAAATTAATGCACTGACTCTGGGTAACTGGGTTCGGGGCGTTACATGTTATTAATGTACATGATATTTTTTTCAAATTTTATGTGTGATATTTAACGACAACGTTATGACGATTCATTATTATGGATATAAAATATTCCATTTCAATTTAAAATGATAAAATAATTATTAAAATGATTATACTCAGATTATGATATGGTTTTTATTATTATACTCACCAATGAATTATATTGTACCATGTTATAAATTTCTGTTATTTACATATATTTATACCACATTTTATTATTATAACTCAATTTTTCTTATGATACATTTCATAACATGATTAATTCATAGTATTATTCATTAATATACAATGTAATGGCTTTTTATTATTCCATTTCAAAATTACATGGTTACTTATTGATATATTGGTATGTCACAAAAATTATGTTACCTATGTTCCTCTTTCATTCTTATTACTGGGATTCTTTCTCACACTTCCCTTGATATTATTCCCCATGTGAGTTTATGTATTATAAATGTTTTAGACAAATAATATGAGTTATAATATGGAGGATTACAATATGTTTTTTGGTGGTATCATAAAGTATGTTGTTGTAATATGTTCCTAGATCCCAAATACACTAAAGATAACATTTTCGGAATGGATATTATAATTAATATTTTAATTTCAATATGAAAGTATGTATGTATTTCATAGTATCTAGAAGTTCATGTCTTCATGTGACACTTAATTTTTCTCCTTAATCTTATTTTCTTTGAGTAAGGAGAAATAATATTATTTTACACCATTAGTTACGAATTTAAATCTATCTTTACCCCTTTATCATGGATTGTATTTATTTAAAAACCAGATTCATGAGAGAGAAGTATAATTTCACTTTTATTAATTCAATGAGCCATATTTTAGTTACCCTTATGTCTACATGGAAAATTATCTATGTTAAAAAATATAGATTAACATTGAAATCAAATATATCCTTCAATTGTGCCACATTTGATAAATACACCAATTTCTTCTTCCTTGCAGGATGTTCAATGTATTTTAATTCATTTTATCCCTTGTTTCCATATCAAAAAATACATTAAAAATTTTCAAACCAATGTTTATTTCAATTATTAAAATCTAAAAATAGATAGAAATTATTAGTCACTAAATTTTCAAAAAAGGTTGTTTCCCTTATGTATGATAATGATTAGGCTCAATTAGGTGGACCCTCTATTAAATTTTATGTTCATATATGGTTTTTCGGAATGTCAGATAGTTTATATTTATACAATAGTGACCACTTACATGTAGTTAATCTCCTTGTGGTGAGGATGTGTGTTATGGAGTTTAATTTCATGTTTCAATGACATATGGCATGCATTTCATTGGCATGTGATAAAAATGAAGGTCAAGGGATCATTATAGAGTTAGAACATGAATTTTTGGAATTTGAAACCCCATTTCAATGAATTATTTTCAAAATACCAAGGAATGGAAGAGGGGATACAAAAAACTATAATATAATAATTTTGAATGTACAATTTTTATACAACATATGTCACATATTCTATTATGGTGAGATCCATGGTGATTGGGATTGATCGTGAACAAATCCCATGCTTCTATAGATGAATAAATTTCTCACTGAAAGGATCAAAATAATTTGATCTATTCCAAAGGATCCCTATAGATGATAGATACATATGTGTGATGGGAGAAATTATTATATCTTCGTACTAACCTATGAATGATGAACGTAACCTGATTAGAGAACACAAAATTCAATGGAATTTTTATATATCCCCATGGGATTATAGGTGATACCGATGATATATAAAGGGTCAAACATAAACCTATTTTACATTAATGAAAATTAATACATAACAAGTGGGAATCAATAATTATTTTAAGACTATATGCGATAGATCTTGGGTTTTTTGCAGTTTGGTGACGTAAAATAATGGTGAAAATTTCATATAGTTTGACATCATGTGGTATGGACAACATACCTTAAATAATAAAATCTTTTTAATTG
Organism: Viscum album; assembly: GCA_963277665.1. Taxonomy (NCBI): domain Eukaryota; kingdom Viridiplantae; phylum Streptophyta; class Magnoliopsida; order Santalales; family Viscaceae; genus Viscum; species Viscum album. Next base: position 1,807,692,138 of record OY728152.1, on the reverse strand, counting down.
GAAGTCATTTTATGTTGTTTATAGTCATGTTGTAAGTACTTTATGAGGTGACCTAATAATTTAGAATATATATCACATCCTAATCTTAGAATATGCATTAAATATAATTATCATCCATTCTAGGACCATAAATAATTAGTATATTTAAAACATTCAATGTATAAAAAATAGTACATAAAATATCCACATAATCTTTAACTTTGTTCATCACAAATAGAACCACTCATTGACTTATAATAAATAAAACCAGTATTCAAATCAATGGGAAAATGAAACATAATATAAAGTTAACATAGATACACTACAAGGGTTAATAATTGCAATATCAATGATTGATAATAGTTATATATAATATTATCACTAGGGAATGAGAACATGAGCATAACGTTTGAAAATATTATCCTACAATTCAAATATCATAATCACGAGTCATGGAATTATTCTTCGATGATAATATTAAATGAATTCTAATTGAATCAATTATCACAATTCATATGAAAATAACATTGTTTTAAGATCTTATCATTATTTTTTTCTTAAAGTGTTTTATAATCATAATTATAGAACTGTTATTTCAAGGCTACCCACTAAGACATCCCATAAATGTTATGATTATAATTACTAACCCTAGACTAGATTTGGTATTTAGATCGCCTCTCATGTACCATTGTTGGGCTTGGTATAACTTCTTTTGTACCCTTTGATCTCATAAAAACTTGATCCTTACAAAATGAATTGGTGGAATATAACTAACCCACCCACCACATAAAAAATTCATATTTCTTCCACTATATCTTGAAAAAATATATCATTTCATCATTGCATAAACAAGATAAACGAAGATTTGATTCCTTGATATGTCAGCATATTAATCATAGACCATACAAAAAGTGAATAAGGATAGTATCATAGAATCATATCCAATGTAAATCATGGATAAAATGAATAGATGTTATCATAGATGAGAAATACCTTTAAAATATTAATGGGATTTTTATTTAAGAAAATATACCTACAATTTATTAATTAATTATATTAAATCAATAAATTTAAAAAGTATAAAGAACAAATTTTATTTGAAAAGAACCTTGGAAATGTAAGGAGATATTAAAAATAATAACTAGTCATGATGGAAGAAATTTCTTTCATTAATTAAACGTCAAAATAAATATTATGTTCACAACAATGGTAAAAATTATGTTACTCTGAAAATGAAAAGAACATTCCTTATAAATATTCTTTTAAAAAAGATCCTGAAAATATAATTAATTATCTTTATTAATAGGATACTATAATGTAAAACCCAGAAGTTGAGTATGAATTGATTTATCAGAACTGTATGTTTATATAGAATAAATTTAAATTTATAATACACTTGAAAAATTACAATATACATATTTATAACATCATATATGATCAACTTAAAACATTATAAAAATAATTTATTAATAATTATTTTTTAAAATGATCATCCATAGGTGTAGAAACCCCGACCCAAGTATCCTAGAGTTGGTGCATTACTTTAATACATTGGTATAGTTATGAGGAGTCTCATCCTGATAGACAAAATAGTTTAGTAGGTCTCCAAATAGTCATTAAATTCATGAGTTCAAAATTACAACATGAAATGAAATAGATCATAGATACTACTTTGGAATCAATCTTATTATTCTAGTTTATCATTTCATTTCATTCGTAAAATTAATATCGGAATCATAAGTATTATAAACATGAGAATGGGCTGATCTCTAATTCTCTTTAAGGGTAAATAATAAAGTGGACTCTATAACATAAACAATAAGGCCTCATGAATAAATAATAACACATTCCATTAAAAAATAATATTGTGAATAATATATAAGTAATAAACTCTAAATTAATAACCCCATATAAATAATAAGATGATGTATCACAATGAATATTCTACAGGTTGATTAATCACATGATTTATCAAAACATTATATCATAATGTGGTAATGCATATGTCAGACATCATAAACCTTTCTTTGAGGCCTCATAAAAGTCTTTTAAAAATAAATTGTTAAGGCCTCACCAAAAATCTATTTCTATTTTGTCTCATGAGATCTATCAATGCATTGAGGGGCTATAGATTACCCCGCTCATCACATTCTAAGTCCAATTCGTTCAATATATGTCTCATAAAATTATATATTTAAATAAAAGTGTCTCATACAACATTGAAATATCATATATGAAATAACTCTAATAAAATTATTCGTAAATTATTGATGAAAATATTAGTTAAGCATTAAAAAGTAACTCATACCACCTTGAAAAATTAGGGATAGATTCTAAAATAAACATTTTTAGATATTCAAATCCTTATAAATAAATCCTTAAAACCCATTTTCCAAAATATGGGCATGAATGAGAAATATTTAGAAGAATAATTATTCAATACATTTAATATCATATTTTATTTAAATAGTATTACATAAAACCATTATAATATTCTATTGGAAAATATTTTAAAAGAAACATGTACATGGATGAGAAATATGTCCTAATAAATACATACATATAAATAATCTCGGATAATAATGAGATTATGAAATTAACCCTTAAAAAGTTCATATAATTAGAGTGTGGAAAATAAATGAAATAAGTATGGGTGAAAAATATAAATCCACACAATAAGTGTGGATATAATTTTAAAAAAATTGGAGGACATTATCACAATTTCAAGGAAAAACATTACCAATGAAATAGATGTTTAACTCTATAAATAGAAATTAAGTTAAGATATCCCTTACCTAGGGTTCGACATCCTTAAAATTTGTTCAATCCTCATTTATAATAGTTTAAATAGTGTAATTAATTTTTTAATAAAACTAAAATCATGTATTTAATACCATATATAATCTTATTATAACATTTTACATCCATTTATTAACAATATTTTGTTATTTCGATTGTTTCGGGTGTGTTCATTTCATTATTTCCCTGGTCGGTTTATTATAGTCATCCTTTTCAAAATAAATAATAATAATAATAACGTGATAACAAACACACACATATATATATATATATATTTATAAAAAATTTCATTTGAATTTAAAAATTCCATTATTTTGGTAAAAGGGAAACCAAAAATCATCATCCACAGTGGCATTGAATTGTCACCCAACGTACAATGATTTTATTATTTAGGAATAAATAGAAAAGATCAATGATTTTTTTATTATTGTACCATAAAAAAATATATTATATATATTATACTTAATCTTCCATGAGTCAATGGATAATAGGTTGGGATTATGTATAATTTGGAAATAATTTGAACGAGAAGAAGAAGGAAAATTACCTCCTGAACATTTCACTATGAATACCACCTTAACGCTCTTGTAAGTTGTGTATTTGTGAGATAAAAGAACTATAATATGGTAAGGTGTTAGGAGGATTGAATTTGGTAGAGTTTATTGGGGAATTAAGGCTTAAGGTGATGAAAATTTCGGAATAAGGGAGCCTCCTTTTATAATTGACGGGAGGGGCCACATATTAATTTCTCAAATTATTAAAATATAATAAGTTTATTATAGGATCTTATACATATAAAAGGAAAAAAATAAAATGGTATCAATTTTTGGAAGTAATATTATCATATTTTTACCGGTTCAAGATTTTTTTATTTTTAAAAAAGTTTCTAAAATAGTTTATTCAAGGAAAAAATAATTTTTTTAAATTAAAAACAATTAACAATAATGAATTTAGAAGCATCAAAAAAATATTTAAATTATAATTAAATTTTTAATTATATTATATACATAATATATGTTGCTATAAATATAATTAATATGATTAATAATATAAAATAATATTTATTTTCTTATTTTTAAAATCACAAATATGATTTATTCATTAATTTAATATTTACTACATCATAATTATTGAAGCCATTACTATAAATATATATTACCTAAAAATGTAAAAAAAATTCTATGTGAAAGTAAGTCTTTTATCGTTCCAAAGACTATATTTTTTGAAAAATAATTCTGAAAAGGGCATATTAAAATAATATATTAATTTAAAATTATAGTCTGAACAAATTTACTTTATTTATAGAAATATAATATAAAGGGACTAATCTAATCCATGTGGTCCGAAATTTCCCCAATTCAATTAAGAAAAATATATTGGATGAAATATACACATAAAATTAAATTTATAATACTTATGAGTCAATTAAGTATTCTTATACCTTTAACTAAAACAATTTTTTTTTTCTTCCGCTTCCACAAGCATTTGATCATCATTTCATAAACATTAATGTTATTTATTTTATATATATAAAAATTAAAAATAAATAAATATCATAAAAATAAATTAATTATATTTAAAATAAAATTCTATATTCATTCATTATATATATTCTGTCATATATATGTCATAAAAACTTCTCAAATTTATTATTTTGACTTTTCATTCAATGTGAAAGCATTACACAAACATTTTGATAAGGTTAGTATTATATAGATATGGAAAAAAAAGTTTTAACCAAAAAGATCAATTATAAATAAAAATTAAGAAAAAAATTTGATATAATATTTAGCTCTTAATTATTATTTTTAGGTAAAAAAATTGGATTTGTCACCGCGATGAAGACACTTCATCAACAATGACAATGGTTCGTTTATACTTATCAATAAATATATAATTTATATGTTGTAAATTATTTATATAAATTATTTCTCTTAGAAAATCATTATTTATTTATTCCATAATATTAATAAATATTTTATCATAAATATCTATTTATGATGTCACAAAAAATACCTTATTTTCTTAAAAACATTATTTTTTACTATTAACTGAAAATTCAACTATTTTAGGGAATTCCCAAATCGTCTTCCAGAACATTTTTCAACTAATAGATTTAAAAAATGAACAATATTTTATGAAAATAATTATCTGAACAGGAAAAACTAAATATTTAATTAAAACAATCATTTACATGAAAAATACCAATAATAAAATTTCAAATGATTTTATGACACTTTGAAAAATTAACTAAGGTATATCAAAATTGATTCATAATAATAAAACACAAAAATATTATCTTATGATTCTATATTATAAATATAAATTTTCTTTTGAATCGTTATATTAGTTATAAAATTTTAAATAAACTTTTATGTTTTCGAAAAATACTAATACCTAATATATAATTTCTAAAACATTTATTAACTTATACAATGATACAATTATATCATACATCCATTTATAAGATGCCTAAATTTTATTTATACTTTCATGGGTCATGTTACTATTAATTTTTCTGGTTTACTCTATATAAGGGTCACATTAATATTCATAAGGGTAATATTACTATTAAAAAGGACAAAGTTATTATTTACTAAAACATTATGTTGAACCTATGAAACTATAAATATCATACTGAACCCAACTGTGTATGTACATTTTCTAAAATTCAAATTACATAAGTGTAAAAATTATGTTTAATGGCATGGATATAACTATCTTGTTTAAATAATTATAATAACTATGTTTTGTTTCACAAATACTCAGTGTTGTGTGCTTTAAATTCTATATTAAATTCATTTTTTAAATACTTATGGTGTTAAATTATACCCTCCTTCAATAAATTGCATTTTCACATTTTAAAATTTCACTTTAAAAAATAAAAAATAGTTTATAATAGAAAATATATTTGTGGAAAACACAAATCTGAAACAAATATACAAGGATACCAATTTTATTGATTCGTGAACATTTACGTATTGTTGATAAATTATTTCACTCAATAATAATGTAAGGGGATTTATGTACCTGATACTTTTCTATAAACAAAATCTTATCATTCAGTTGTGCCTTTAAATATTCCAACATCATTAATGGCACAAGTTGTGTCGTAAGGTAAAATAATCGCTAAAACATTTTCTAAAGGTCAAATTAAACCATTTCACAAATGGTTACCTTTTTTTCAAAATATCATAATCCAATACAATTGAATGAAGGTCAATAAATTTCCATAATAAACATAATAAAAAACATGAAGTTTCTCTTAATCATCACATGATGACATGTTAACACATTCTCCTTTTATTTTGATGAAGCATTTAATAACTCGAATTATCATAAAACCTTATTGAATACGTTTATGCTTATTTATGCATTATATAAAACATAGGGATTTAAATATATTCCTTAAGTACAAATTGTGGTACAATTGACTACATTGTCGACAGTACATTATTTAGATACAAGATAGTATGTTAAATCGAATTAATATTATCCAAAGTTGATATCTCAGTATCGGGAACATATTAAGGGTTTTCATTACCTCAACCATATATTTTTTTTAAAGCATATCTCTCTACTGAGTCAAATTTCCATGATACAATTCATCTTACGACAAAAAATACACAATGAAATAGTACTAGAATACAATCATTATATATTAAATAATGTCTCAAACCATCCCCCTGGCATGTTTCATGACTACACCAAACAAGCCTCCCGAAGGCCAGGGGCTGGCGACTAGTGCCGAAGACGTCAACCTGAAACTGGGATGCATTTTCCAAAGTACCAATATGTAAAAATATTCCCATGCAAGTCCCATACACTGAAAAGGAAACAAGTATCACTAAAACAAAGCAGTGTGCATGTACAAATAATATACGTGGGCTAGATTAAAAACCCAACAGAAGAACTAAAAACAAAAAAGTGAAAAATGGAAACTCTGGTTCTCTTCTATAGAAAGAACCACCTCATCATGAGGGTAGGGTAGCTATTGGATGCCAAATCGGAACTTTATGTCCAACTCATCTTATTGGGCTCACCTGGTCCTAAGCCACCATGTCCACCGTAGTAGCGTCTGTTGGTCCCATCTCCTTGAACACCTCTGGATCCTGGTCCACCGATTTCTCTATTGAAACGTCGATCATCTCTACTAGAAAAAACACATGCGGGAAAATCCCATGCATGAGTGAGTAACAAAATACTCAGTAGGGACCATATAATTAAAAGGAAATAGCACACATAAATCTTCAAAGTAATGAATGAAGCATGAGACAACTCACACTAGGTATACATATTGGGTTGGGATAGAAGAATCCTTAGTCAAATCCTTGAACACCTCAGCTATAAGAGAAATCCTCATCTATAAAGTATTGTGTGCCTTCCAAGTCACATATAAGTTATTCCCACTAACATTGGACTGCTTAGGTAAAACTCTTCATCATGTTCCATGGGCCCAAAAGGTCGCACAGAAGTGATTCCCACTAATATTGGCCAAATGAGGTACTCATCCTCGTCGTGTACTTTGGGTCTAAAAAGTCACATATAAGTGAATCCTATCATGATCAATCAAATTAAAATGGATAGTTATCCCATTGGGTCATAGTTGAGTCACACCTAGATGAATGTTAGCAGTTTCAGGTCTTAGCCAACCGTAAGGTTCCAAACATTGTGCACCTCGGAGAACCGACCCTCAAGAAATTCTCTATATCAAAACATCCCTAAAATCCACCATAGAGAATTCCAAAATACCTGCCTTATTGAGAATGTCTCAACACCATAAACGGCTTTCCAATCAGATGTGTGATTTGTAACGACCCAAAATTTTGAATAAATTTTGTTTCCTAATTTTGTTCGTTATTTTAGTTTATACTCAACAAAACTATATTCTTTAATTAATTATGTGAGTATAATTAAAATGAGACCGTTGGGTTTCAATTTTTATATTATTGTTGGTCAATATGACTGTTGGAAACTAAATGTTGTGATTGTTGTCTCTAAACACAAGTGATATTGGTTAATTAACACAAAAAGAAGATTCTATGGCCTCATCCAGTACTCTCGGGCTGATCGAATCCCATCTGATGAAACATGGGAAATAGGTAGAACCACTGGGCCTTGCTCTGGACCAAACCCAAGTTGAACGTCATCGTGTGAAGCTGGAGCGGAATCGCCTTCGAGAGAAGATCAAGCTTATCGAAATCAATACTCAGGAAATGTTGGCTGAGCCACCCTCTAATTCTCTCACCTTTGCACACCTTACACTTAGGTCTAATTTTGGGGTTATAAGGGGCTATGTAACGAGACCGCATCTACTTTGTGTAATCCTTTTGAGATAAATAAAGTTGTGATTTCTTCCTATGGTGAAGTTTGTGTTTTTTTTCAGTTGTTTGAATAAATATAGGATGTTTATTGATGAATTATTGAAAAGGGGGATATTTTAAAATATTTATTTCAACTTTAAATAATTAATGATGTGTAATGATCTTCAAAAAATGGTCTCCTAGAAATGTGTTCAGTAAGAAATTTAGAATCTAAAAAGATCAACTTAACTTTTTGTGAATAGTATATTATGAATAGTGATTTTACGCTTACGATTAGTAATGTGACCAAATGGATTAGTAATATCACTTAAATAAAGTATTAATATAATTTAGGCACCTTGATTAAGTAATCTGATTTAATAAAATAGGTTAATAACTGTTTCAGAAATTATTAGTCAGGTTCCTATTTTTTCGGATGAATAGTTATTTTAATTAATAAATAAATAAAATTTATTTAGAAAATTATTTTTATAAAATGGGGTTCATTTTTGAATTTAGAGCATCGATATTATGTTAGGGTGATTTTTGTGGATTGTTTTGAAAAAAATGAAGTTTCGGTGAACGGTGAAAATACAGTTTTTAGTTTCGAGTGTTTAATGACATCATTAAGGATGTAATAATTATGTAATAATTCTGGTTGACTTATGAATAGTAATATAAGGTATGTGGTGTCCCATTTGGCCAATACCATGGGCAAATACCATGGGCAAGCCCATGGTTTTTCCAATACCACCGATGAGGTGTCCCCTGGCCATTAATGACTTGTCCCCCCACTTCTTCTATAAATACCAAGCCTTTCCTTCATTATTTTCATTTCCAAATCCTCGTCAACAAATTTCTGGTCTCCTTACCTCCCATGAAGTCCTCCCACGGTTCCCCCAAGCCTCCCAAGGTACCAAACATCATGCTTTCAAAGTTACTCTTCAAGGTAAGGGATCCTCTCACCCTCCTCTTTTAAGTCATGACATCCTTTATGATGTGTCTTATAATTTCCATCTCTTTATGTTGAGGGTATGTTCTTATATGTTCCAATTTCTTTCCTTTTCATGTATAATTGTTGATAGACCCTTTCCGCTCTCATCAATTTTATTTCTGAATTCTAAGTGACGCAGTTAGGCAGCGGAATTTCTTGTAAAGGAAATCGCATCTTCTCTTTTCCTTCATGTTTCCTTATCAGGTGGTATATAAATCAAATACCCATACCATGATCTTATTCAGTACCAATACTATATTATGAATTATTTATGAGTGGGTTACACTTGTCCTCTCTATTTTCAATGTTTTCTAAAACTGTGATATATAGTCGTTATGCTGCAGAAATTTTGTATCAAAATTTCTATCTCTCTCTCTAGAAATTCTATTGATTTTTTATATGAATACCCAGACTTATTTCGTTTCCATGGGTGTTTATAAATAAATAAAGTTGATATATTTGATTCTTGAATTGACATACATATAACCCTCACTCCATTTCCATGGGTTATAAATGACATAATGATCTTATTTTAAGCACTTTTTAAACATCATGATTTTGACTTGAAACCCATTTCATTGAATCTATTTGTGTTATTTATGAAATGATTTATTATTATATATGTGGATCACATGAAAGTAAAGACATATTAAAGGTGTTACCTGATATTTATCCAATGCATTGGGTAAAAAATTAATCTCTAGAGATGACAAGTTTTACGATACCTTGGTGAATAACCTAGGTAATTTTTATGACACCTTGGGGATGGACCTCGGTGATATATTCATGAATGTCTAAATTAAATGTTTTAGCCACATATTCAAGTTATTTTATAAGTTATTTTCTTTCTGATGTGCCTATTCTTCCATTTCTCATGTCTTAATGTTTTTATTCAAGTTCTTATTTTTATCACAAGTACATTGAGTCCCTTGTTTACCCTTACTAGGCCTTCTGCTCACCCTTTCCTTTGATGTCTGTCCCCAGGATATAAGATGTAGTAAATGTACAAAGGATGAACCTATTATGATTCCTAACAAGTGGTTTATAATAATTTTTTATATTTTTCTCATGTTTTTTGTTCCTGATTTCAAAGACACTAGACTTTTAAGATCCCTTGTTTGTAAAATGTAATGAATTGATATGTAATAAAAAGGAGGGATTCCACAGTTGGTATCAAAGGATATTTTAGTTATTTATGGAAATTAAGTTATGAAAACATTAGGACGAACCTTATAGAAAAGTTTAAATATAGGGAAAACTTCCGGGTATTTTAGTGAGTATTGAGTAAGTGGTTTATCAAACAAATTCATCCCTATATGAATACGATCTGGTAGAGGTGGCTCTGGCACATATGTACATAGGGGTAACACCCGAAAATACTGCTTTGAGCTGGACTCGAACGGGAACTGGTGCACGATAACGGGCATTAATGCACTCTTGGTTACAACACTCTCGGGGTATATGTTTGGTTAACCACAATATTTTTATGAATCATTATGAAAGAATTATAGAGAAATATAATTGTTTATGCAAGACGTTTCAAGATGTATAATATTTTATAGTTAAAAGATTTGTAAAGGAAACAAGTTTCTCACTAAGATTTTTTTCTTTTAGAAAATGGAGGGAAATAGGAGGAAACATGGAAATGGTGACCGAAATGAATCATGCATTGACAGCCCTCAAATAGAATACGGAATGGAAATATTCTTGCGAATGATGAAAAAATTGACTCAAGTTATTAGTAATAACTTGAATCAAGCTGAGTGGCCGATGTCACCACGAAGGGAACAACATTCTGTTAAATCCTTTTTACGCCAACGACCACTATCCTACAATGGATCGACTGACCCACTGATTGCTGAGCAATGGATCAGCTCCATAGAGAAGAACTTTTCTATGTTATGTTGTTCAGAGCCATAGAAGGTCAGCCTGGCTGTATATTTCTTAGAGAGAGAAGCTGATCAGTGGTGGGAACTGATAAAAAACATGAGGAAAATAGTTGAAGTTGAAGCTATAGAGTGGGAAGAGTTAAAAGGGATCTTTTTCAGTAAGTATTTCCCTTGTTCCATGAGAACAATAATAGAGAAGGAGTTTCTCGATTTTAAGCAGAATGATAATGAATCTGTGGGAAGCTATGAGATAAAATTCAAAAGGAATTCATGATATACCTCTAGCTTTGTCATGGATCCAAACGTTAAGGTTGATAGATTCTTTGGTGGACTGAGACCTCATATGCGGAAGAATCTAGCCAACAGGGATTATGATATCTATGAGGAGATTATGTGTGGTGTGATAAAAGTTGAGCTAGTGTTCGGTGAGACATTTTGGTCTCATAAATCCAACGACAAGAAGAGAACGATGGAGCCCGACTTTGGGAATACTTTTGATCAGGGAAGAGGAGGAAAGCTAGTGAAACTTACCATGTGTAATAAATGTGGGAAAAAACATTCGGGGAAGTACCTTCGTGGGAGTGGGAAGTGCTACAAGTGTGGTAGAGATGACGACATTTCAAGGAATTGTCATGGTGATGTGAAACCACAACATCCAAATGCAAACGACAAGGGTAAGATGGTGCAGGCCCTACCTGATGTCCAGTGCTTCAAGTGTGGACAATGTGGGCACTTTCCCAATCACTATCCAAATCTGATGGCAGTGGAGGGGAACCACCATCAGCCTCAGTAAAGGAAAAGGGATCAAGCCCGTTATTTTTCTATCTCGAAATCTGAAGTCGATGCTCCGAATGATGTGGTAGCAGGTACTCTTGTTGTCCTCTCAAAGTTAGAAAGTACTTTGTTTGATTATGGTTCTATGCATTCCTTTATTTCCTCCATGTTCTCAAAAAAATTAGAATCAACCCCTGAATTTCTAAAAGTATATTTTTCAGTCAAAACTACTGGTGGGATTATCCAAGCATCGTCGGTGTTTTTAAACTCTAGTATTTAATTTAGTGAGCACAATCTGATCGCAAATCTAGTAGTCATTCCCATGATTGAATTTGATATTATACTAGGGATGGACTGGATCTAAAAGTATAATGCTAAGATCAATTGCAGAAGTAGGGAAATATTAGTAGTCTTGAATGTAAAACCTACACTTATCTTCCATGGAAAGATATCTCAACCTCATCTTTGTCTAAAAGAACCCCCTATATCCTTCTTTATGGAGTTGATCAGTGAAGAAGAAGAAGGAGATGAGAGTTTGAAGATAAAAAATGTCCCCATAATCCAAAAATACATTGATGTATTTCCTATGGAGTTTCCTAGACCTCCCCCTGAAAGAGAGGTAGAGTTCTCCATCGAACTCATACCTGGATCTCATCCAATATCGAATACCCCGTATAGGATGGAAAATGTGGAGGTGGAGTAATTAAAGAAAAAACTCCAAGATCTTTTGGAGAAGGGGTTAATCTAACCAAGTGTGTCTCTTTGGGGAGCACCTGTTCTCTTTGTTAAGAAAGATGATGGATTGATGCAACTATGCATTGATTATAGATAATTGAATGGGATAACAATGAAGAACAAATTACATATTACAAAAATTTATGACATATTTGACCAACTTCGTGAGGCTCAATTCTTCTCTAAGATTGATCTTCGATCTGGTTATCCTTAATTGAGGGTGAGGAAAGAAGATATTCAAAAAACTGTCTTCTGATCAAGATATGGGCATTATGAGTTTATTGTTATGCGCTTCGTATTGACTAATGCACCTACTGTTTTTATGGATTTGATGAATAGAGTCTTTGAGGACTACCTTGATAACATTGTGGTAGTTTTTATTGATGATATTCGAATATAACCCAAAAGTCCTGAGGAGCATAAAGATCATCTAAGGGTTATTTTTTAAACTCTGCTGAAGGAGAGGTTTTTTGGAACGTTCAGTAAATTTGATATCTGGTTACAACAAGTCGCTTTCTTAGGGCACATCGTAATGAATGAAGGAATCACAGTTGACCCTGTAAAGACAAAATTTATAGAGGAGTGTCCTCAACCAACAACAATAACTGAGATTCATAGTTTTCTTGGATTAGTAGGATATTATAGGAGGTTTGTGAAAAACTTTTCATGACATTCTAATCTATTAACCAAGTTAACTCGCAAGGGGGTCAAGTTCATCAGGACAAAGGAGTGCGAAGAAAGTTCCCAAGAGCCGATGAAGAGATTTGATACTGCACCTGTGTTAACTCTACCCTCAAGTGGAGAAGGATTCATTATTTTTAGTGATGCATCTCTAAAAGGGAATGGGTGAGTCATCATGCTAAATGACAAGGTCATTTCTTATGCATCTCGATAGTGAAAGATTCGTGAGTAGAATTATCCTACGCATGATCTGGAGCTAGCTGCAGTAGTTTTTGCTCTGAAGATATAGTGGCACTATCCTTATGGGGAGAAATGTGATATATACATGGACCATAAAATATTGAATTATATTTTCAGATAAAAGAAATTGAACATGAGACAAAGGAGACAGTTGGAACTTCTTAAAGACTATGATTGTTTAATTCATTATCACCCTGGAAGATAAAACAAATTTTATGATGCATTAACTAGGAAATACCCAGTTGTTCTTTCTATGATGATGATTCAAAAATATCCTTTTATCAATGACCTAGTAAATCTGAAAATGGAAATTATAAGGAAAGGGACATCATCAACCCTAACCCAAATGATTTCATAATCATCATTACAAGTGAAGATCAAGAAGGCTCATAAAGAAGATCCTTTGTTACAAGATAAATTTGAGGATATAAAGGATGGAAAGTTTCTTGAGTTCAGAATTGATCAAGAAGATGTACTGATATTTCGTAAAAGACTATGTGTTCCATCTATTCTGGAAATTAAGAAGGAGCTGATGGATGAAGCTCGTAGCTCTACTTTCTCTATACATCCTGGAACCACAAAGATTTATAGGGACCTTTGTGATCATTATTGGTGGGATAACATGAAAAGAGAGATTGTTGACTACACTTCAAGGTTCCTAGTATGTCAACAAGTGAAGGCAGCGCGACAACTTTCTAAAGGGGTATTGAAACCACTACCCATACCAGCATGGAAGTGGGACAATGTCACTACGGACTTCATCACTGGTATTTCGAGAAAATCCAAAGGAAACAATGAGATATGGGTTATTGTGGACCGTCTCACCAAGACTTCACATTTTATCTCTATCTGGGAAGATTTCTCTCTTGATCAACTTTATAGGATTTACATGAAGGAAGTGGTAATACTGCATGGAGTTCCACTTTATATCGTATATCATCGTGATCCAAGGATCATATCACAATTCTGGAGAAGTCTTCAACAAGATCTGAGCACTGAATTGAATTTCAGTACGACCTATCACCCTCAAACTGATTGCCAATCTGAAAGGACTATTCAAACACTTGAGGACATGCTGAGAATGTGCTCAATGGAATTTAAGGGTGGATGGGATAAACATCTCCCTTTAGTTTAGTTCTCTTACAAAAATAGCTTCCCCTCAAGCATTCAAATGGCACCCTATGAAGCTCTATATGGGAAGCTATGTAGAACTTCTACTTGTTGGGATGAATCTAGTGAGAGAAAGATTCATGAGACTGATCTTGTGCAAGAGATGACAAAAAAAAGTCCATGCCATCCAACAACACACTAAGGCTGCTCAGAGTTGGAAAAAGAGCTATGCCGACAACTGTCGAGGGGACTTTGAGTTTGATTTTAGTGACAAGTTATTATGTTGAATTTCACCTTGGAAGAGAGTCATGTGTTTTGGGATGAAAGGGAAGTTTATCCCTATGTACATTGGCCCCTATGAAATCCATGATCGTGTGGGAGCAGTACCCTATCGGCTTGTACTTCCTCCAAATCTAGAACAAGTTCATGATGTCTTCCATGTATCCCTCTTGAGAAAGTACATACCCGACCCTTAACTTGTACTAAACCAAGAGGTGGTACAACTGGAACATGACCTCTCTTATGAGGAGCATCCGGTGGAGATCTTGGATCGTAGAGACAAGGTTCTACACACCAAGAATACACACCTTGTTAAGGTGTTGTGGAGGAACTAAAAATTTGAAGAAGCCACGTGGGAACCAGAGGAGTCTATGAGGCATAAGTACCCACACATTTTCTCTTCTGAGGGTATGAGTTAAAATTTTCAGGGACAAAATTTCTTAAGGGGGAAGAATGTAAGAACCCAAAATCTTTGAATAAATTTTGTTTCCTAATTTTGTGTGTTATTTTTGTTTATACTCAAGAAAAATATATTCATTAGTTAATTATGTGATTATAATTAATATAAGAGCATTGGGTTTCGACTGTTATATGATTGTTGGTCAATATGACTGTTAGAAACTAAACGTTGTGATTGTTGTCTCTAAATACAAGTGATCTTGGTTGATTAATACAGAAAAAAGATTTGATGGCCTCATCCAGTAGTCTCAGGCTGATCGAAGCCCTTCTAATGAAACTTGGGAAGGAGGTAGCACCACTGGGCTTTTCTCTGGAGCATCCCCAAGACGAACATCATTGTGTGAAGCTGGAGCAGAATCGCCTTCGGGAAAAGTTCAAGCTTATAGAAATAACTACTCGAGAAATGTTATCTGAGCCACCCTTGGATTCTCTCACCTTAGCACACCTTACAATTAGTTCCTATGATGGGGTTATAAGGGGCTATGTAATGAGACCGTAGCTACTTTGTGTAATCCTTTGAGATAAATATAGTAGTGATTTATTCCTATGGTGAATTTTGGGTTTTTTTCAGATGTTTGAATAAATGAAGGATGATTA
Organism: Viscum album; assembly: GCA_963277665.1. Lineage (NCBI taxonomy): Eukaryota > Viridiplantae > Streptophyta > Magnoliopsida > Santalales > Viscaceae > Viscum > Viscum album. The sequence goes on along the minus strand of OY728152.1, from coordinate 1,807,676,299 downwards.
TTGATGAATTTTGGAAAAAGGGGATATTTTAAAATATTTTTGTAAACCATAAATATTTAATTATTTGTAAAGATTTTAAAAAAATGGTCTTCTGCAAATGTGTTTAGTAAGAAATTTAGAATCTAATTAGATCAACATAAAGTTTTGTGAATAGTATATTTTGAATAGTTATTTTATGATTAGGATTAGTAATGTGACCAAATGGATTAGTAATATCACATAAAAATGTATTAATATAATTTATCCACCTTGATTAAGTAATGTGATTAAATAAAATAGGTAAATAACTGTTTCAGAAATTATTAGTCAAGTACTAGTTTTTTCGGACGAGTTGTGTTTTTTAATTCAAAATTAAATTAAAAATATTTAAAAAATTATTTTTATAAAAGGGAGTTCATTTTTGAATTCAGAGCATCGATATTAGGTTAAGGTGATTTCTGGGGATTTTTCTGAAAAAATGAATTTTCGGTGAATAGTGAAAATACAGTGTTTAGTTTCGGGTGTTTAATGGCATCATCAAGGATGTAATAATTATGTAATCATTTATGTCAACTTATGAATAGTAAGATAAGGTATGAGCTGTCCCAAGTGGCCAATACCATTTGAATATACGAAGGGCAAGAAAATGGTTTTTCCAATACCATAGATGAGGTGTCCCATGGCCATTAATGACTTATCCCCTCACTTATCTTATAAATACCAAGCTTTCACCTCGTTATTTTCATTTCCAAATCCTCCAAAACTAATTTCTGGACTCCTTACCTCCCAAGGAGTCCTCCCAAGGTTCCCTCAAGCCTCCCAAGCTCCTGATATTCATGCTTTTGAAGTTACTCTTCAAGGTAAGGGATCCTCTCACCCTCCTCTTTTAAGTCATGACTTCATTTTTGTTGTGTCTTATAATTTCCATCTATTTATGTTGAGGGTATGTTCTTATCTGTTCCCATTTCTTTACATTTCATGTATAACTGTTGAGATACACTTTCCTCTCTCATCAATTTGTTTTCTGAATTATAAGTGATGATGTTAGGCTGCCGAATTTCTCGTAAAAGAAATCACATCTTATCTTTTCTTTCATGTTTCCTTTTCATGTGGTATGACATTAAAATACACATACCATGATCTTATTCAGTACCCATACTTTATTATTAATTATTTATGAGTGGGTGTCTCTTGTCCCCTCTCTTTTCAGTGTTTTCTAAAACCATGTTATATAGTCGTTAAGCTGCAGAAATTTCTTCTCAAAATTTCTATATCTCTCTCAAGAAATTCTATTGATTATTTATATGAATACCCAAACTTATTTCGTATCCATGGGTGTTCCTAAATATATAAATATTATATATATGATTCTGTAATTGACATACATATAACCCTCACTCCATTTCCATGGGTTATAAATGGCATAATGATCTTATTTTTAAGCTCTTTTTAAACATCATGATTTTGACATGAAACCCATTTCATTGAATCTATTTGGGTTATTTATGAAATGATTGATTATGATATATGTGGCTCACATGAAAGTAAATTCATATTAAGGGTGTGCCCTGATAGATCTCAAATGCATTGGGTAAAGACTTAATCTCTAGAGATGACATGTTTTACGATACCTTGGTGAATAACCTTGATAATTTTTCTGACACCATGGGGATGGACCTCGGTGCTATGTTCATGAATGTCTAAATGAAATTTTGTAGCGACATATTCACGTTATGTTCCAAGTTCATTTCCTTATGATATGCCTATTCTTCTATTGCTCATGTCTTCATGTTTTTATTCAAGTTCTTATTGATATCACAAGTACATTGACTCCCTTGTTTACCCTTACTGTGCCTTATGCTCACCCTTTCCTTTGATGTCTGTCCCCAGGATATGAGATGTAGTAAATGTACAAAGGAATAACCTTTCAAGAAGCCTTAAAAGTGGTTTAGAATAATGTTTAATGTTTTTCTCATATTTTATGTTCCTGATTTCCAAGACACTTTACTTTAAAGATATTCTATTTGTATAATGTAATGAATTGTTATATAATAATAAGGTGGGATGCCACATGATTTGCATGTTATGAGCATTTTTGAAAACAGGGGCCAGTTGCATATGGGCCCTGTCCGACCCGGTCGAGCCAACTGGACCTGAGCAACTCGGCCTTGGGGGTCCCACATATTCTGGGTTAAATTCCACAGATTCCACCTGATTCCGTTTCTATCTGGGTTGGTTTGGTTCGGCATGGCCATTGGGGCAGGCCTGACGAACCTCATTGGACGAGACCCGTTTTGGTCAAGCATCTATCCCGCCGGGTTGCCCGGCAACCCAGTCTCATAAGGACCATGCCGAAGGGCGCGAGTTTAGCCTGGTGGTTAATGGACCGTCTTGTTAGCATGATGACTGGAAACTTGGATGACCTATGGGGTGCTCCTAGGATGCAGCATTCGGCCTGGTCCAGTCTTCCCACCTGCCTCACGGACAGGCAGTTCTCCTCCAACCGTGGTTAGGAAACCGCTACTCACCAGTCACCCGAGTGGCTCAGACATGGGCCACCCCACCACATGGAGCCCAATTGGCGCTACATCATCATCCTTCCATAGCCATCCAGCCGTAGCCTCCGTCCACTACCAGACGCTACCACTACTGCCGATGGTTCCTTCTATGGGTCACTGGAATTGCTCGGGTGGTCCATTATGTTTTCAATCTAGGAATATGGCATCCAGGGAGCATCCACTTCACCATTAAGGTGGAAAACCCACCTTACTGTCAATTTAGACAATCCATTTATAAAGAGAGCACATGAAGAGGTGCTCGGGCATTGTGTTTTTCGTCTCGTGACCTCAGCGTTAGAAGTTTATATTCATGGGGAGGCTCAGGGATTGTGCCTCAATCAAACTAGAGAGAAACTAATCCGGGATAATAACTCCCAAAACAAAATACACCCTCCCCCACAAATTAACTATTCAAAGATTAACCTATTTGTGCATTTATCCACAATTGTCATTTCTAGAATAATAACGGGAGAGAATATGCACAAATTAAACCCCTGTATCTTTGATGTTTCTTTCCACAGCATTATGTCCTCTAGGATTCATGACATCGACATTGTTTGTCGCGTCCGACTCCATTCATCAAGATGTGTTGAAGATGTTTGACGTTTGTCATCATTTTTCGTTCTTTTTTGGATAGTATGTTCATATTAGGTTCATCAAAAAATCCTCATTGTTTAATTCCTCACTCCACCAACGCGTCAACCAATATAAAATGAAAACAGGTCGCAGTGTTTCAGTTATGTTAGGACGTCACGCCGTCATGCTGTTACGTGTCATTAAAGCATTGTTACATTGGGTGTTCATGGTCCATTAATGATTCCCATTAATACACCTCTCAGATTCCTCATCATTACACTGCAGTTTTGATGTCCGGTTCACAACAGATCAGAAAAAAATAATAAAACCTTTTTAAAGTTATTTTATTTTTAAAAAAAAATTCTGAAAAATAACATTTTTGTTCGGCCCTTTCTGGGTGATGTTAAGTATTTTATATAAGAATATCGGTGTTTTTAGTTAATCAGTGCCCTCAGATTATTGATTCGAGAACCTTTCCAAATATTAGAACAGCCCATTCACACGTTTACTTATGTGAACTAAAAAAGTTCAAAATTCAGTTTCGGGCTCATCGGGTCTCAGAATCACGTTCCGTAAAAGCGTGAGGTCTCCATAATAATTCCATATAATTTAAAAAATGGAATTTATGATACATTACATTCTCACCATCTTGGAGATTTACATCCTCTAAATCCAAAATAAAAAAAAATAAAACAGATGGGGGTACAAAGCACGAATATGAGCCTCCCAACCCCATGTGCTCTCCTGATGGTTCTGGTGATGTCACCGAACACACACCAAAAGGAATTTATTTCCCATGTAGAGAAAACTCTTTTTGATCCTCTATCTCCATTGGAAATATTGCAAACTTCTCCACATCATCAATGTCTAGATCTCCCAAGTTGATGATATGCGAATGATCATGAACGTACATCCTCAGCTACGAAATGTGGAAAACATCATGCACCAAGTGAATCTATGGGGGAAGATCTAGATGGTATTCCATCTCACAAACTCTTTTCATGATCTAAAAAGATTCAATGAACCTCAGATATGGCTTTCCTCTCTTGCCAAATCTCTGTAATCCTCATCGGGGAGAGACCTGAGAGAATACATGATCTACCACCTCAAAGTACAATGGTCTTCATCTCCTGTCATCATAATACATATACCGAATTAGGGAAGTCCTTATCTACTCCTAGATGATATGAACCTTCTCGTAGGTATCCCATATCAACTCTGAACCCATGAGTGCTAACTCTCCTGGGTAGTTCTAGTATATGGGTGATCTGTAGGGCTTCCCTTACAAGGCCTCAAATGGTGCCATGCCAATGGTGGAGTGATAGATATTGTTGTATGAAAACTCCACCACTGGCATGTGGTCCTCCCAACTAATACCAACATCCAAGACAAAAGAACATATCCTATCCTAAAAGGTAAATAATGTTTGCTATATCTGACCATTCGTCTATGATGATGAGTTTTTCTCAATCACAGCTGTGTCCTGAAAGCCTCTTGTAATCACCTCTATAACTGGGATATAAAGCGTGCGTCATAATTTGAGATGATAATCGAAGGACCCCGTGAATCTATACTATCTCTTGGAATTAGAGGATTCCCAAAACCCTTACCGATCCTCGCACCCTAATGGGTAGGATGTGAGCTGACTTGGTGTGTTTGTCAACAATCACTCAGATAGAGTTTGTGGTCCATGGATGTATGTAGTAACTCCATCGTAATGTCAATCGAGATACCGCACCATTTTTTCAATGGTACCTCGGGTGGATGGGCCAAGATTTATGGAACCTAATACATTACCTTCACTTGCTAACAAGTGAGCCACTATGAAATGAACTCTTCCACTGCTTTCTTCATCACTGGACACTAGTACTGACATCGGAGGTATCAGAACATCTTCTCCACTCTAGGATGTACCCCCAAAGGTCATGTGTGGAACCCCCTCAACTCCTCCACTCGAAACGTCACTGGCATTATGGTGTGCCCTCTGAAAATGATGGCGTACTTTCCACCAATCGAGAATCCCTCTAGAGCCCATCTAGAGGATATTTGAGCACATCGGGCCTTGCATTTAATATCCACCAACTATGCCTCTCTGAATCATTGTTTGAGTGGTGTAGTAACAGTCATCAAATAAATTTAAGCATCTCCACCATCAACCACGAAGGATATCTACATCGTAGAAAACTGCTCTATCCCCTCACTCAACAGCTACAAATCGGTCTTCCTACTGAGTGCATCTGCCACCAAATTCCCCATCCAAGGAGTATAGACTATCTCAAATTAATAGTTTTGGATGAACTCTAGCTATCAATGATGTCTTAGGTTCATGTTATTCTGGGAAAATATATACATGAGGCTCTTGTGGTTTTAGTAAATCGTAAACCATTCACCCATCATTTAGTTCCTTCATATCTTCATGGAAAAGATCCATGAAGATAACTCCATGTTGTGGGTTGTGTAGTTCTGCTCATGCTTCCTAATCTGGCATGAGCCGTAGGCAATCATTGCTCGTTCAAACATCAGGACACAATCCATTTCGATCCCTGATGTGTCTCTATAAAATACATACCCAACGTCATCCTCTTGTGGGGTCATGATGGGGGAACTAGTAATTCTATGACTCATCTCATGGAAACTCTGCTGAATTTTCATAGTCCACACAATGTGTTTTCAATTCCGTGTCAAAGCCGATAAGGGTGTTGTTTTTCTCGAAAGGTTGCGCAAAAACCCCCTATAGTAACCTGCTTACTCCAAGAAGCTCATCACCTTAGTCAAGCACCTGGGTGACTCCCAAAAATGAACAACCACTATCTTCTCTATATCCACTCCAACTCAATCCTATGAGATGATGTGCCATAGAAAGTGGATGTCCCGAATCCAGAACTGACACTTAGTGAAAATACTATAAATTTGGTTCTCTCGCAGTGTATCTACAACTATTTGATGGTGTGTAGTGTTTTCCTCCTCTGATGCTAAGTACACCAAGATGTAATCAATGAAGACCACAATAAACCAGTTATGTTAAGGATGGAAGATCCTGTTCATGAGTCCCATGAACACTACTGGGGATTTGTTCACATGATATGCATCACCAGGATCTCATAGTGTCCATAAAGACACCATAAATTTTTCTTTAGTATGTCCTCATCCTGTACCCAAATCTAGTGATAGCCTGATCTGAGATCAATCATTTAGAACCACTTCACACCCTTTATATGCTCGAAGTGATCATTGATTATTGGGAGTAGGTACTTTTCCTTCCAGGTCACAGGGTTCAGGTGCTGTAAGTCCATATAAAAATTCAAACTCCAGTTTTCCTACTTGGAAAAAATGCATTGGGGATACTCATGGTGAAATGCAGGGCCTTATGAACACCTTCTCTTGCAAGTCCTCCAATTATACCCTCAGCTCGCAATGCTCTGCTGGATCTGTCCAATATGAAGGTGTGGATATCGATGCCTTATATGGTACATCATGATGTAAAATTCTACCTCCCTATAAGGAGATAGTCCTAGACATGCTTAGGAAAACATCCTCGTACTCCTCCACCACTACAGAAAATCTTGGACTCCTCTCATACACTAAAATTAGGGTGAGGCTAGCCAACTGGTGAGTGATCGGTTGAACCCTCCTCCGAGAAAGAATATCTTATGTTGAAAGGGATTCATTTTCACCAATGATGGAAAACTTGTCCCCATCTCTATATTCACAGTACATTGTATGCCTAAAATTTTCGATCTAATCATGGATTGTGGATAACCAGTCTATTCCCAATATGACTTCGTAAGGCCTCGACGCCACTACTAAAAGATCCTAGATGATGTTATAACCTCCTACAGTATGCTCAAACTACTGGAACCAGTGTGTAATTGTTGAATCCCCACCCGTAGGAGTCTCTAGTCGTAATGATCGAGCCAACTGCTCTAATGGAATATCTGAGCCCCGAACAAGAGTCATGGACAAAATGGAGTGACTAGATCCTAGGTCTATAAGAGCTGAAGCTGGGGTGGATAAGACGTAGATCATACCTTGGATCATCTCTAGAGTTTCATGGTCATAAGCCTATGCTAGCTGAAGCTGTGATTTCCCCTGTCGACCTACTCCGTGAGGTTGGGGTGGACCACCAGGTGGTGGTGGTGGTAACACCTCAAACTGTCACCCACCGCCTGCTGCTCGACCTACTCCCTTACCATGAATTCCACCATGCATACCTCCTCGATCAAACTACTTCCTCCACCTCGGGGTCACCTCGATAATATTTTGGTCATCTATACTACATGCTGGGTAGTCACGTGCCATGTGTCCCATCACGCCGCACAAGAATCAAATCCAGGTTACCAACTGACTCCTTATAGTATGGGAGCCCCTCACTACCAACCCCGAGTTATGAGGTTTTCCTTTGAAATACCTATCCCTCTTTGGGCCCTCGCATATATTGTCTTATTCCTGTTAAAGAATCCACCACTTGAGATCTTCAAGTAGATCTAGTTGTGGGTGCCTACTTCGCTAAGAAATTCTCTACAATAAGGGATCTCTCCAGCACCCCATCCAAAGTAGGGATTCTAAGAGACAACGTTGACCCCTTGATCTCCCACCTGAGTCCCTACTCTAAGGATCGAGCCCTTAATAATGGTTCTCATTCCAAATTTTTTGATTAGTGATATTTCTTAGTGAACCTCACTGAGTACTCAGCCACCATCATGTTGACTTTCTCTAGGTAAAGCATCCCCTGAATGCGAATAGAGAGCAAGGTCACAGGAAAAACTCCTCCCAAAAAATTTTCTCGATGTATTCCCAACTGAGGGTCATCACATCATGCATCTGGGTGGTCATGTTCCACCATCTCCAAATCAAGCCTTGTAGAAATATCACTACAAATATCTTCATATGGTTAGGTAGTTTCCACACTAAGTGGATGACTAGCATCACTACCTCCATCCAGTAATCATTGACTATAGGAAATGTCACTCCACTGAACATAGGTGGTCTCTATCACTAAAACTTGTGCATGGCACTGAGTTGGTGCACGTCCTCTGCTGGAACCACTGATTGTATATACAAACCATCAAATGGTTGTAAACAGGTGCACTGCCTAGTAGGGCCATCTCTAGAACTGGTCCCTGAATGGATGCATCATCGCAGGGTGGGCTGTCCTCACGACGTCGTATTAGGATTTTTGCGGGTCGTCTATGTGGATACATCCTGAGATAGACCATGATGTACCACAAAAAGAAGGTTATTCCTGGTAAGATGACATTTATTCAAATGTTAATAATAAGACACCTATTGAACTAATGATTTCAAATATTGAGCCAAAAATCAAAATTCAAGGTCCTATTGTATTGATACATCAGTCGCCGCACCAACCCTGGACTCCCTGAATATGAAAGTCAAACTTGGAACACTTAAAATTGTTTCCCGAACATAAAAAAACTGACTCTTGGTCTTTTTGGTAGAACCAAACCTCTATCTGATACCACTTTTTCATCACCCGTCCCCCTAGGCATGTGTCGTGACTGCCCCTTGCCCGCCTCCCGAAGGCTAGGTTCTGGAAACATGCACTGAAGGTGTCAACCTACAAGTGGGAGGAATCTTCCTGAGTATTTGTACGCACACACATGCCCAACCAAGTCCCACAAACGGAAAAGGAAACAATTATCACTAAACAAAGCGGAGTATAAGTACAAATAATATATGTGGCCCAGAATATAAACCCATCAAAAGAACTAAAAACTAAAAAAACAAAAAGGATACTCTAATGGTCATCTGTGGAAAACCCCACATGATCGTGAGAGTAGGGTAGCTACTTGAAGATGAAGTAGAATGTTATATCCACCCAATCCTACTAGGGAATGTCTGGTCATAGGACGCCATGTCCTCTATCATAGCATATTTCAGTCCTATCTCTATGAACACCTCTATGTCCTAGTCCACCAAATCCTCTGTCGAAACGTCGATCATTTTCCCTAGACACTACACGTACAGGAAAGGCCTGTTCAGCATTGAGTAACAACATACTTAGTAAGGACCCAAAAACAAAAATAAATGAACACATAACAATCCTCAAAGTAATGCCTGAATCACGAGATTTCTCACACTAGATATATATTTAGGGTAGGGATAGAAGAACCATTAGTCACATCATTGAACACCTCAGCTACTCGACAACTCCTCCTATATTGAGTACAATGGGCCTACCAAGTCAGAAAAATTTCATTACCACTAACCATGGACTGCTTAGGTACACCTCCTCATCAAGTACCATGGGTCAGCAAAGTCACAAAGTACTTCCCACTAATCTTGTCCAAATGACGTACTCCTGCTCAATGTGTAGTATGGGCCTGTAAAGTCCCACATAAGTGCTTCCCACAGTGGACCTTAAAATTCACATAGAAGTGATTCCCACTGAGCCATAGCTCAGTCACACAGAGTTGAATGTTTGATTTATTCATATCTCAGCCAACCGCAGGGTTCTGCAAAAAGCGCGCCTGGAAGAACTGCACCTTAATCCTTCTTCGCATCTCAACATCCATGAAATCCACCATAGATCATGGAAAAAAATCTGTCTCATTGATAGGGTTCCAACACCGCAAATAGATCATAAATTGAACATGCAGTTTGAATGTTATAGGGGATTTAGTAACTAGTGGGTGGTTACGTCTAGGCCCTATCTAACCCAGTCAAACCGAACTGTCCATCTCGGAACAGGGGTCCCAAATTCCCTAGTTTATATTTGACTTCTTGGACCAGACTCAGTTTGGGTCTGGGTTGGTCTGGTCCAGCCTGGCCAGCAGGACAGAACCAATGGGCCTCGCTGGACCCGTTGCTGTTTGGATGAGGGTTCAGCATGTCGGCCCGGGTATGGCTCAGTGGACATGGGACCGGCCAGCTGGCTCATGGGACTGGCCCGACATGGTGGCATGGGGAGCGGCCAACCAGCCCAAAGACCTGCCTCATGGGTAGCCAGTGGGGTCCTCATGGTACATGGAAGCCAACGACATGCTATCTTCCCTCCTTCCCTGTAGACGTGTGGGAATCCACCAGTCGTGGTTAGGTGACCGCGGCTCGCCATCCAAACGAGTGGCACAGACATATTCCACCCCTCCACATAGCGCATGCCTGGTTCCACATCATGTTGCTGCCACGGCCAGCCAGTCGTGGTCTCCTACCCCCACGGCATGCCAACGATCATTCCATCATCCTATACTCGCAGCCGCTTACATGGGTCACTATCGGCCACTTCACACGGTGCCAGTGCACCAGCAGTCCCTTCTACGGGACAACATAATGGCTCTGGTGTTTTGATTTCCATTCTATTTGCACCTATGGCCTTCAGAGAGTGTTCTCCTTACCTCAAAGGTACAAACCCATCTTTCCGTAGATTTTCAAAAACTGTTCATAAAGAGTGCACATGAGGAGGGGATTGTGCCTTATTTGTGTCGGCCTGCGCCCTATGAATTAGACATTTATAATCATGGCGAGGCCTATGGATTATTTCTCAATAAAATCAGAGAAAAACTAATCCAGGATAATATCTCTCAAATGAAAAGTCACCCTCCCACATTAATTCACCATTCATGGATCAACCTCTTTGGGGGTTGATCCACGTTTGTCGTTTCTATAATATAAAAGGTAAGAACTGGAACAAATTAAAACCCTACCTCTTTGATGTATTTTTACACATTGTTACATCCACATGGGTTCAAGACGTTGATGGTGTTCTTCGCTTCCGACACCGTTCTTCAAGGAGCATCGGAGATGATTGACATTCATCGGCATTTTTCATTCTTCGTTAGAGAGGAAGTTTGTCATAGGTTTGCGATAAAATCCTCATAGTATAATTCCTCACTCCAAAAACTCACCAAAAAAATAAAAGGAAAACACCTCAAAATGTTTCTATTATGAAGTGTCATTACATAATTACATTATTTCATTTATGAAATTATTTTGCTGTTATGTGTCATTAAAGCATTGTCACACTACGATTTCATGATACATTAAAGAGCTCTATTAATGCACCTCATCACTACCTTGTCATTTAACCACAATGTCTCCATCCACCGCTCAATGGATTAGAAAATAAAATATAATTACTTTTTAAAAGTTCTTTTATTATTTTTCAAAATTTCAGAAAATTATCATTTGTTTTTTCCCTTTGTTGGTCGAAGTTAATTCTTTCTATGAAAATCCAAAATTTCTGTGTTCAACAATACCCTTATATTTTCGATCTGATAACTGGTAAAAATACTGGAAAAACCCACTCATACATTTACATAGGTGAACTAAAAAATCAAAATTCTGTTCTAGGCCCACCGGGCATCAAAATCATGCCCCATCAAAGCATATGGGCTCAGAATAATTCCATATAATTAAAAAAAATTACACAGAATTTTCGAGATATTAAACATAATTATTAAAACTAATACATCATTGATTAAGATACTTAAAAAACATAATTATAGAATCCAAACATAAGAAAATTATTCATTCATCTTTGTCTACCTTAGAAACATAATCATTACCATGGTCCATTTTATTCTTCTGGTGTACATTCTTTTGATGCATGGGACATTTTTTTAGTAGTGTCCATTCTCTATGTAGATGAATCTTTGTACATTGGAAAAGATTTTTCATACCCTTGTAATCAAATGAATGGTGGCCTTTCTCTCCATACATCTAGAAAACTCTCATTCCATTTGTGCATATAAAAATGTGTTTCATTCCACAATTATCATATGTAGGAAAATACTTCATTGCCTTATTTAGATTATATATCTTTTTCCATTTATCCAATTCTTCTCTTTCTTCTTTAGAAATCCATATCACATATAATAATATTTCCCCTTAAAAATATTAAATCATATTATCTCCTCATATGATGAGAATTTTTCAGCAACTAGTTCCCTTCAAAATACTGTCTTAAACACATAGAAGAACCGATCATTCTTACTCTTTGCATTATGTGAATTGATGTGGATCCCATTAATTATAGTCAGATCCATTTCTGAATAATGTCATACACTATATTAGAACATAACATAATGAAACATAATGTGTAATCCCTATACTAGTGAAATACATAACATAAAACAGAAATTTTATCCATAGGTAATCTCATAATCATAAACATGGTCTCTTTTGGGACATGTTTACATTTGAATCCTTCGTAAAAAAATTTAAATAAAATGAAAATTACCCTAGGAATATTCACCCTGAGAGTTTCAAAAGCGATGTGTTGGAAGGCCTGTTTTCATGTTTCAGTTTATCCTGAGTTAGGAGCGAGAGACCTTTTTTGAATTATTACCCCTAAGTACTTTTGTGCCAGAACCAGGAAAACTTGTAGTATCTAGACATGGATTTATCACATATAGGACTCACATAATCTGCACCTTACCAAAATGTAGGATGCACTTCTATACATATCCTAAAATTCAATCATAGGGTCACATGTTTCTAATTTTAGTTTTTTTTTAATCAAGTTTTCAACATGCCTTTTTTACTTCCTAGGATACCAATGGTAAAAACCCTGACCCCAGTAGGTCAGATCAAGTTCCTTAAATTATTACATTGGTATTATTATGAGGAATTAAATCACAAATGATCGTATAGTTTAGTAGTTTGAAAAACCATTTCACATACAGGACATCTACATTGCATCTTGTAATGAAATAAATTATATAGACTCTTTAGGAAACACTATTATTTTTATATTTTATCATTGCATGTCATTAATAAAATTCATCATTGAAACCTAGTGAAAATAGACATAAGATATGTTTAATATTTAATTCTCAGTAAGGGTAAGTAATAAATTGTAATCAATAACATAAACAATGATTCATGCTGAATAAAAAAACACAGGCCATTAAAACAAAATCATCAACATAATATGATAAGAATAAAATCTGAATAAATAATCACATATAAAAAATCACATGAAATTTCCCCATTGATATTATTCTAGTAAAAACGTCACGTGATTTATCAATGACTAATATCATAATGAGGTAACGCATATGACGGACATCATAAACCTATCTTCGAGGCATCATCCAAGACTTCTGAAAAATAAATGGTTAAGGACTCGGCCCAAATCCACTTTTGTTTGGTATCATCAGACGTACCAATTCATAAAGGGGATATAGAGGGCCCCACCCATCATATACTAAGTCTCATTAATTCCTCATATATTAAATAAAATGATATATTTAAATCAATGTGCCACAAACCATTTTAATGTATTGTGGATGAAATTACTCTGATAAAATTATTGAGATATTATTGATGAAAATATTATTTATAAATTCTAATGTGTCCTCTATCAACATGATGTATTTTAGAGAAATTTCCAAATTGAAATTTTAAAATATTCTTGTCCTTATAAATAAATCCATAAAACTCACTTTGAATACATGGACACAAATGAGAGAGAAATAGAAGAATAAATATTTGAAACATTTAAAAATATTTTTTAGTTAATTAATATTAAATAAAACCATAAAAAGATTCATTTTGAAAATATTTTCAAAAAAAACTTCGACATGTATGATAAATAAGTCCTAATTAATACATAGGGTTAATCAATCTTGGATAATAGTTAGATTATGAAATTAACCCTTACAATGATCATAAACTTTTAGTGACAAAAAATCAATGACATAATGATGAGTGGAAAATATAAATCTAAAAAATATAAGTGGACATAAAATGTAAATAAATATGAGTTAATTAACACAAATTCTTGAACAAATATAACTAATGGCATATATGTTGGACTCAATGAATGGAAATTGTGTAAAGATATCCCTAACCTCGTGTTATAATTCCATAATGTTTGTTCAAAACTCATGTATAATGGATTTAATAGTGATATAAATTTATTATATAACTATAATCATATTTATAATAAAATATATAATCTTCTTATTACATTTTCTATCCATTTATTAATAATATTTTCCTAGTACCATAGTTTCAGGCACGTTCATTTCATAGTTTCTGAGGTTTGTTTATTATTATCATCCAATTCTAATGAAATAATTATACACAAGTACAAAAAAAATATACTTATTTATTTATAATAAATTAAATGTTAATTTAAACATTACTTAACTATGGTAAAAGGGATGTGAAAAATCATTTTCCATGATGTCGTTGAATGTAAGCATCAGAGATGATAACTTTTTTATTTAAGAATAAAAGGAGAATATGAGAGATTTTATAATTATTTTACCTTGAAAAATAAATTAATAGTATATATATTATACTAGATTTTTCTTGAATCATTGGATAAGAGGTATCTATTAGGTAGAAGTGGGAAATAATTTGAAAGGGAAGAATATGGAATCTTACATCTTGAATATTTCTCTTTGAATACCTCCTTAAGGATCTTGGAAGATTTATTTTTATGAGACCAGAAGCACTATAATGTGGTAAAAGATGATGAAGAGGGATAAGAAAGATTTTAGTAGAGAATTAATGGTTAAGGTGATGAAAATTTTTGAACAAGGGAGCCTCCTTTTATAATTCAGTTGAGGGGTAACATAAGAATTACACAAATTATTAAAATATAATAATTATTTATAGGTTTTAATACATCAAATGAACACAAAATTAGAGGATATCATATTTTAGAAGTAATCTTATCATTTTTTACTTTTTCATTATGTTTTTTTAAATAATTTAATAAAATATATTATTCATAGAATAATAATTTGTTCAAATTAAAAAATATTCACAATCACGACTGAAAGGACATCAAAACAAAGATCTCAATTAGAATTAACATTTATATTATATTATATTAATATTACAAGTGGCTATAGATATCATTAATTAACTTAAAATATAAAAATATATTTATTTATCTTTTTTTAAACTCATTAATTTTATTTGTTCATTAATGAAATATTTATTTCATCATAATTATTCAGTCCATTAATATTATTATTTATTAACAAAAATTTAAAAATAAAAATATATAAGAATATAATTCTATTATAATTCCTGTGAATACTATTTTTCAGAAAAAAACTTCTAAAACCCTCATATTAAAATACTATAATAATTGAACATTATAGTGTGAATAAGTTTCCTTCCTTTTTAATAAAATAATATGAAGGGACTAATGTGGTCCATGTGGGTCCAAATTATCCCAAATTAGAATGAAAAGAGAGATATTGGGTGAATAATACACATAAAAGTAAATTTATACTATTTATGGGTCAATTATGTATTCTTAAAAATTTATCTAAAATAATTTATTTATTTTTTCTTCCCCTTGCACAAATATTGCATCACCACTGCAGAAAAATTAATGTTATTAATGAAATATATATAAAATTTAAAAATAAATTAATATCATAGAAATAAAAAAATCAGGTTCAAATTATAATTCAATATTTTTTTAAAATAATTTCACTCATATAAATGTCATGAAAACTTCTGAAACATGTTATTTTGTATTTTCATTCCTTGCATAAGCAATGCACAATTATTATATAAGGTTAATATTATATAACATTAAAATATGAAATTATCATCCAAAAGTTCCATTAAAAATAATAATTAATAACAAAGTCATAAAAATAAATTTATATCTTTTAATTATTATTTTTATGGAACCATATTTCCATTGTTAGTGTGCGCGCAAGAACTACATCGATAATGACAATGGTTCTTTCAAACTTAACAAGAAAAATATAATTTATATTTTATGAAATATATATATAAAATATTTCCCTAATAAAATCATTAGTAATTTATTTTTTAATTTTGAAAAATTTTATATCATAAATGTCTTTTAACACTGTCATAAAAATAACAGATTTTTATGAAAACTGTATTTTTTACTATTCACTAAAAAATAAATTATTTTAGAAAATTCCGAAAAATTTATCATAACGAAATACTGATGTGTTGAATAATAAAATGAATTATATTTTAAACAAATAAATATATATATATTAGAAATTAAATATTTAATTAAAATCATCATTTACATGAAAAATTTCAATTTTAAAATTATTACTAATATTATTGACAAATTGAAAATTTAAATGAAGTCTAATAAAATAATATTATCATTATAATAAATTAAAATAATAATTATGATTCTTTTTTATGAAAATAAATTTTATATGGAATCATTATATTAATTATATAATATTAAATATAAAATTATTTTTTATAAAAAAACTAATACTTAATGAATAATTTCTTAAACATTTATTTTCTTATACTATGACAAAATAATTTCAATAATTCATTTATAAGATACCTAAATGTTATTTATACTTCCATGAGTGAGGTTACTATTCATTTGGATGGTTTAATATTCATATGGGTCATATTACTATTCATATGGTTAAAGTTTCTATTCATAACTAGAAACTTACTATTCACTAAAAAATATTTTAATCCAATAAGACTCTACATATCTTCCTGATCAGAACCATGTATGTCTATTTTTTTAAATTAATTTTAAATAAGAAGAAAAATTATGTTTAATGTCCATGTTATAAAAATCTTCTTTAAATAATTATGATAAAAGATTATGGTTTGTAGAGACATAGTGTTGTATGCATTAAATTCTATATTAAATTTATTTTTAAATCCTTGGGGTGTTACCTATTTGGTTTTTCATATATGTTTCAGTTTAGAAATTCATGTCAACGTACATTAATCACAATTTCACAATCTAAATAATTTTATTAATGATAGGATTATAATATATATCTAATTTATATATTTTAATGAAATTATATAAATGATAGATATTGTCATATTAATTACACTTTTCATGAAGATGGTAGTCAGTATGTATGTATAAAAAGTTTTTATATTCTAAAAAAAGAATCATAGATATATAAAAAGTATTTTATCCTGAAATAATAAAAATAATATCATATTTTTATCATATTTATTTATTATATCCATAATTATGTCCAAAAATGTGATTTTTTATAGAAAATGAATCATATCACTGCATGAATATTTCAGTCCACACGTACCCATTAGCTATACATTCATTTCCCATTTAATGGAACAATGGTGGAGAATGGATATTACCTCAAAATTATGATATAATAATTTATTTATGATTCTATATTCATCATTTTATGATGGAAAAAATTATATTATTGATGGTGGAAGAAAATGTTAAATTGGAAGTGCTCAGTTAAGATTTATACTTCTCCTTTGAGAAACCACATTTAGATTGCATCTTAATCCATTAATGTCTGATATTTTGAATGAAAAAGTTGATCTATAAGGAAATTAACTAATATATTAAGATTCAGTAATATGTACTATGTAGTTAAGAATACAGAATCATTATATATTAAAGGGGATGAATATTTTCCATTTTATAAGTGATGAGAGGAGACCCTTAAAATTTATTTGAAGATATAAATATAATTAATGACTCTCTCAATTATAATTATTCCATGTTCCCTGCGATTAATAATAATGACAATATAGGGTCATAAATTCTTCTACCAAAAATAAGTTTAAATTTGTATGTGTCATTCATACCCTTATCCCTTAGTTCAACAACCCCCCCCCCCCCCCCCCCCGCACAGGTAAAAACTGTTACCATAACCTTGGTAAAATATTATTATTAGTATTATTGATTTTTATTTGGAAAAAACATTTTAACTCATCACAAAAATTTTAACTTTTTATTTGAAATAATTAATCCATTTTATAAAATAAATTTCGAAAAACTGATAAAAATTGAAAAACTTGTGTGCAAAATGCATTCGAAATTTTTTTTTATTAAATTGATTTTTTAAGAATCAAACATATTTTAAATTTATAAATTTCTAAGTAAAACAATAAAATTAATGTTAAAATATTAAACTGAAAATATAATAGATATATTTGATTAAAAATATTAATAAATATGGATTTATTTTATTTATTATGAAAATAACACGTGTCACTCATAAAAATAGTTGTATGAAAATAAACATTTTCACTTATAAAATATATTTTCATAATTATTAAACATTAATTAAATATTTTATGGATTATTATTCAGTTATTCATAAAAATTATGAATATATTTTATTTAATTTATTTTCCAGCAGTGATCAATAAACTTTTTCAAACAAAAATTAATAACATATTGAAAAAAAATTCAACTAATGTATATTTTCAGAATTAAAAGTTTTTAATAAGAATTTCACGTTCACTGTAACGGTATTAATCGATTCATTTTAAATTAGAAAAAATTTATAGATATATATATATATATTCCATATTATTTTTAATTATAATAGTTCCTGTATATCCAATTAGCAAGTAATGAATGTATACTATATCACGGGTTCATTTATACTCTAGGTTGCATGTATAGCAAGTCATCAAAAAAATGAAGTTTATTTTTTCTTAAATTCATATAAAATCATGCAGTGCTACATTAACCCCCCCCCCCAAATGAATTTATAGCATGATAATATATCACTCTACCATAACAAAATTTGATATATCCCTTTTAACACATTTTTGGGATCCCATATAGCTTCATCAAGTTTTTTATTCCACAATAGAACATCAACCGTTTGATTATTCCTATTATATATCATACTATATCTAAAATACATGATATATAAAAATTCTTCTTCATATAATGGATCATGATCTAGTGGAAAATTATCAATGTTCATTATATTTCAACATTCGCGAATTTATGTTCTCAAAACTAGTACATAGAACACAAAGCAAACATCAGACCAGTAAGGTGGTGGAACTAAGATATAATCAATTTTACCAATATAATTAGGAACATAAAATGTGAAAAATTATATTGGGATTATAAATCCCTTCCTTCCAAATATTATATCCTTATTCAATGTATAAATTCATAAGAGTACCTTCTTGCTAATTTTGAATTACTAATAACACATTTCCTTTTTAGTAAAAATATTTTATTAAATCTACATATCCTATATATGTTGTTGAATCTATCTAACTTTATCAAATATTTCATAATATATCATAGGTCAAAATAGATTAATATTTCCATCCTCATCCCATCAATATGGAATTACACACGTTCATCTACAAATGGAATCATAAGGATCCATATGCTTGATAGAAATCAATTATTATAAATGAATTTGAAATGAGGAATTTCTTGGTCCAAACCAACATTGAAATCATGAGAACATTATCTTAGAATATCCCCATGGTTTTGAATTTTTCTCATGACTGATCCATAATATGAGGTTTATAGGTTGTACTTTAAAAATCCAATTTCAAAATCATTCGAAATAATTCACTATAAAATAATGGAGAAACATAGATCTCAATCAAATATAATATAATATTGTACTCCATGAAACATTACCACTTCCTTGAAGTATATCCTAGAAATCTGATCAAGAGAGAAATATTTTTTTTGAAACAATATCAATGTGTTTAATTAATAAGGTGATACTCTACAAGCCAAATAACATTTTTTTCTTTTATAAATTTGTGGGATTCAATAAATAAATCCTAGGTTGATAGTATTTCATTAAATGTTTTATATAGGTAGTTCTTGTAACCTCCCATTATAATTTTTCCTCGTATCATTAACAAGGTGATATGTTAAATAATGGGATACATAATCTATAATGTCTCTATTTTTTTATCCCCATAGTAATAAACAATTTGAATTCACTATATATAAGTACTTCTTAAATGAATATAGAATCATGATTTTTTAACTTCTTCAAATAGTTCCTTCTTTATGTCTGGTATTAATGGGGCACATAATCAGTTCATGAACAATATAATTCTATATAAATAAATGTTTAATTAGTAACAGTTCTAAATATTTCTAAATCTCTACATCTTTCTTATAAACATCTTAATTAATCACATATATAGATGGTTAATCACCCATTTTAGAATGATATTGTTTCTCACCATCCATCCAGATTTCAAGGTCCATATTTTGAATATATAAAAGTACCGGATCAATTTTGATTGCCTTCATTAATATTATAGAATGTCCCTTTCTACATAAATCAAAATCTATGTAGTGACCAAATATGAACATGTTTTAAATAAATAATAAATATCATGATTTATATAATATCAGTAATAAGAAGTCAAATTATTCAAATACAAATGATTTTAGCGTCATTGATATTTTCTATATAAATTGTATTTTTATAAGACATGTAAAATTTTATGCATATTTGAGTTTCTATATACCCTTTATAGATATCTCACATTATTCAATCATCATTATATCATGGGGTTTAAAATTTAATAAAGTAGTGAGATACTGCACTGAGTAGGGTAAAATTTGTATAATGATGAATTAGATAATAAAAAAGAATGAGAATAGTAAAAATATTTTAATAAAAAAATATAAGCATACAATACCATGTATGTAAATCATAATACATGATATAGAAACATAATATTGTACGATTATACTTAAGAAATCATAAAATAAAGGACATGGCTTAAGAAAATATCAATAATCATAAAACATGTGGACATGAGATAAAATTTCAAAATGAATTAAAATATGGAATAATCATTAAAACATTGAAAAATATGATAATAACATAAAAATGTAGCACAATAACAAATATAGTACTTATTATCCCTATAAAATTGGATACTCTCCAGCCTATTCACATGTAAATTTGGGAGTAGGGACTGACACTATCACACTCATTGATTATAAACCTAGAGACTTCCCATCATTATTACATGTAAAATTGTGATAGAAGATTAATTCCCCCACACTCTCCCTTTTAAAACCAAGAATCATTATAAATAGTTCAAACATAAAATAATCAGTAAAGATTAATTCCCTCACACTCACCCTTTGTGATCCTCGAAACATGTTAACCAATTTACATAACATTTCTATATCTTGAGATATGATCCTTTACCATATGTAATTGAGGGAGATATAGATCCCACCTATATTATAATCCATACATTTTTGTTCCACCTAAAAATAAGACACTTGTAATATCACATATAACTCTTGAAAACAATGGTTTTCTTAAAAAAATAACATTATAAAACATGAACATAAAAAATCATAGAATAAAAAAACTCTAATTTTCCAAATCAAATAATATAATAATAACATAAAAAACACTATTAAAACATTATTTAATGGAATATAAACATTTTAGGATAAATATAAAGGAAATTTTTTTTTCCAAAAACCATTTCAAAATTTTTTAATGAAATTACATTTACAATATTTCAATGAATAAAATTAACTTTCCTTTTAAAACCTTATTAATAAGATCTCATAATAAAAATCCATTGAAAAGATATAATGGATTGAAAAATGATAGGTGGACATAATTTGATATTTTTTATTTTGATATAATATTCACTATTGTAAACATGAATAATATATATACTTTTCAATAAAATAACTGAAAATAATTTTAATGATTTAACTTGTAAAAAAAATTTATTAATGAAAATATAAAAAAGGTATAATGTTTTCCAAAAAATTTCAAAACACTTTGAAAAATTTTTCTTCTCAAATTACTTTTTAAAATGGAATCCAAATATATATATATATACATATATATATATCAATAATTAAAATAAATTTTTTAGTGGATGATAAAAATATATTTTTGAAGTGTTGGAAAATCCAGTTAAACATTATGAAATATACATAATAAAAACACAAATTTGGTGGATGATGTAAAAACAGTAAATTATAAATAAGTTAAATAGAAATTATTTATTACCAAATTTATCTATAGTGGAATAAAATAAAAAAGTTTTTATAAATGTTGGGAATAAAAATTCCCCAAATTAATTATCACATTTTCTATGTCTTAATTTTTTTAGGACATTAAAAATAAATCCTTAAGGCTTATGGAACATTTTAATCAAATAACTTCTGGAGAATGATCAGGACATTTATAATATAATAACATGAATGGTCAATTAATTCATGATATAAGATATCATATAAGTATTATACACACCACTTAAATTAAAATAGGTGTGTAATATAAAAAATCTCTCAATCAAGGGGAAATTAAAAAATAAAATCCCATAAATAGTTTCATTTATTGGGTAAAACTTGAAATATATATATAATATAAATAGATAAATTAATATCATATTTGAGAAACATAATAATAAAAATTACTATTAAAGATTTTTTTATTTAACTTTATCATGATTACATTAAATTATGACATCTTATTTTTTCTATCTAGTGTAAATAACTTTAGTATTTTTTTACCTATATATTAATTTATGTATAATCAACCATAATTTGACATCAATAAAATTATTTATATATTATATATGTTTATAATATATATAACTTATATTTTTTTGATTTTTTTATTTTATTCAATATCTAGTTTGGATATATCATGTTGAAAACGTCTTGATAATGGATTATTTCAGAAATTTTTGTAAATAAAAATGTTTTTCTTATAATAATATTAATACATAATATAGTATTTATATAAAAATATACTAATAATTTTATTATTAATATATTATTTATATTTTTCTGTTCTCTTCTTCATCATTAATCATATTTTAATGCATTGTAAATTTATGCAGTTAAACTAAACCAAACATGAATATGCTTCAACTCACTTTGTGAGTGTTGTTATGGAGTAGTTTCTTATGAACTTATATCACTATAACATACTAATAATGAAACTATTTGGATTAATTCAGGATGTTATAACATATTATTTTAATATTTTAGGAAATTCAAAATAAGAGAATAGTAACCATTTCATCATGGGGGTGGTAATCCTTACATAAGAATGATTAGTTTCCCTATTTATTTACATGTATGAAGTGGGGAAAGAGGATATTAATTTTAAATATTATAATTATAATTATATTAGATATATCATATTCATTAATCATTACAACCATTAATAATAAATATGAATGATGGTAATGTTATTGAATGGTGTTGCTTCGTGGAGGTTATAGTCCACAAAACACATTAATGATGTTATTTAATATTTCTAGGTCGATATAATTGATTAACTAATGTTTATAACATTAATATGAAAATATATAGGTATACTAATGATTCATAAGCCATTATATTATTATAGTGATAAGGAATTTGGACGAGTATGTATTTGAAAAAAGATTAAGACGGAGATAAAACTTACTTTGGAGACATTATTTATCCTTTTGATGATCCCTTGAAAATGAAAGCATTTGGATTACAATATGTGACCATGGGATTATTTTTGTTTGATATAGTTATTGGGATAGTAAATGGTAATTTATTTAAAGGGGTATTATAATTATTATTTTATTTTTGAAGGTGTATATTGGTATCCTTATATAAGGGGATAAAAGTGGATATTTTTGAAAAATAAATCATTTTTCAAAACAGACATGGTGCTATTCCATGGCCTATGGAGCCAATGTTTATAAATAATTGATTTTGGGGTTTATATGGGATTATAAACACAAGACCATTTGTTTCCACAGATTTTTTACACGTTATAAGTCTTTTATGATTTTATTTTTACATTTTACTCTACCTTTTAAACCCTGTAAATAGTGTTAATAATGATATAATATTTTATTAGATATATAAAAACCCATATTACCTTATTTGGATCTATTTTAATAACGATGACATCTATTTATATCGATTTATTTTATATATATTATAAAAGTAACTTTTAAATTAAAGCAGTTAATGTGTTGAAATACTACTTAATAGAAAATGACTTCGAACCATTATAATTTCGTAATTTTATTTTATATTTATTTCCCACTAAATTATTTTTAATGTATATTTTTAGATTATAATTTTTATTGTATTGGTTTTTTAATGGATTATCATTTACTTGGTTTAATTTAAACTCCTTGATATTAAAAAAATAATAAATTTAAAATAATTCCTACATCATTTTCATGGTAATTGAAATTAATCCAAATAATCAAAATTTTATAACCAAAAATGAAATCGACCATATTAAATTTTAGGAATATAAATTTCTATAATATAAAAAATAATTTGTAAAATTAATGTCCCATGTGAATGAAAATTTATCTTAACGTCGACGTACATGATGCATAAAGCCCTTTTTTTGAAAAACATATATTTTTAAGAAAAATGATATATGATTAGGATAAATTTATGAATTACATTGATTTAAATGCATTTAAATTCATTATTATAATTCAAATATTATTTAACCAACAATAAAATAAGTTCAATAAATTATTTCATCATGTTATACTGAATTAAATAAATCTATTCAAAAATAATTTTCATTAAATAAGGCAATAAATTTAATAAAAGTGTTTATAAATGAAAAATAATATTTTAAATTTTTTTATAATACTATATAATTTTTATTTTTATTATATGTGAGTTTCTAAAAACTTATATATTTTATATAAGTGAAATTATTTTATAAATATAATATTATTCACTATTCACCAAAATCATAATTATTTTCAAAAAATATTAATGTTAAATCATGAACTATGGTTCTTGTGATGAATTCCAAAATAAATTTTATTTTATAAAATTTTTGTTCTAAAAATATAAAATAAAACTTTTTATAATATAAAAAAAATAATAACATCATTAAAATTAAATTATATTAATTATTTACCTTATAACGGTAAAAATATTAATGGATTAAAATCTTAGTCTTTATTTTAGATTTATTGATAATATATTCCATATATATTGTTTTTTTAGATATGGTGAGTGTAGTGAGTGATATACTATGTAGACCATATAATGTATTTTGAAGGATCCAAAATCTCATGTAGTTAAATAATTCCCTGTAAAATAAATTTTAACTCTAGAATTTTAGTTATTATATAAAAAATAAATAAGATGATATATATTAAAATACTCATTATTCCGAATATGAATTCCAATTCTTCGTCTAACATATTATCTGAAGAAACATTAGTATACATAGTATTCATCAAAAAATATAAATTTTCATACATTATTCATATATTCACCAAATTATCCCTTTCTCATAACTACTTAAGTCTCCAAATCAGAAAACCATAGTTAAATAACATGTTATACTGAAAATAAAATCTTTTTTCCTCAAATGGTATTATACAAAATTTTATCAAATAAAAAAGTATACAATATATACCATAATCCCACAAATGTGATAAAATTCACAAAAGAAATCTATAATTGTCGTAAATTCAAAAGATATTGATATTACTTAAATAAATTTTCAAAACCACCGAATTCACTATTATCTCGAAATTAATCATGTACTAAACCAAATTCTTATTCAACCCTTAATTATTCTTTAGTCAACATTTATCTTCAATTTATATCCTAGCCATAAAATCATTTCTCATGGTTATTGATAGAATTTAATAAATGATTTCAAACCCTTAATGAATGAATAATAAACAATGATCCTTATATTCATTATAAAATAATCAATAGATTTTAAAATATACCAAAATATGAACAATATATATCACTTCACTAATAAAAATATATAAGACCTTTGAAATTTATTTTTTATTAAGATATCAACCTCATCTAATTTAGAAAGACTAGAAAACTCACCTTTCAATAAAAAGTGGAATATTATGAGATTAATATATTTATGTGTGATCCACTATTTGTTTATAGGATAATGGTTTTTAGATACATTCCATTCTCAGAATCATCCTCATGATCATGTTTCTACCAAATACTAAAACCAAAATAGTTATAAAAATATCCTTATGAATTAGATTATATAAATATAGAATAATGATCCTTCAATTCCTTGCCCAATAGAACCTTAATTTGAACCTATGATACTTCCACTATAACTATGCCATACATCTCATATCTAATAACTCTCTTTTCTCTACTGAGGAATCTTTATGTGGTATTCTCTCATTCATCTTATCCTAATACCTTAATGTTATTAAAAAAGAAAGACCCCATAATTGATTATAAGGAGTATTAAATATAAAAAATCATAACAACATTGAGTTTCTATCAAAGAGTGTAGTGTGATTCGCCCCATCATACATTAAGGAGATGATCTATTAAAATCTCAACCAACCATTTTTAGTGTGATTATCACAAAATTCATATATTCCGTAACAGCATACACATTCCAATATTTTGATAAGCATGTGTTGTTAAGGAATCTAATAACTCTTTTGTTTTCCAATATTTTAGTATATAAATCTATACACAGACTCATCTACAGTTATTTCACTATGATTCTATATAATGATGCCAAAAAATAATTAAACTATTATTTATAATAACTGACCCGTGCTCTAATTCTAAGTACTGTGTCCCAGAATAAACATTACATAAATAATAAATTAATATTTTGATTCAAATAATACATCACAAAAATGTAACATTACCCAAATAAAAAAAAATTGTCTTTTATATTAAATAAATATATAACCTTTTTAAAAATGTGCAAAATTTTATCAATAATGAAGATCCTCTAGAACCTTTCTATACATTCACATGTTAGAGTTATCTACATAAAATGGGTATTAGAAAAATAATAAAATCATGAACTCAAATACAAGGTAAGTGGAAAGACATATAATAATGCATTAGGTAATAAACATGAAGAAGAATATGAAAAAATATATAAATAACAAAATTAAATATCAATGTCTATTGATGATAATATTAAAACATGATGGACCAATATAAGATAATAAGATGATCATCGAGGAACAATAAAATAAATGGACTTTCATAAAAGAATATAAATAATAATAAAACATGTGAGCATGATATAATAGTATGGAATGAATTAAACATATGTAATTATAATCAAAACATGTCATAACATGGGATAACAAGATAAACTAGTGGAAAATTGGGAACACTCATAAACATAGGAATTTTAAACCTTATGAACCTCCCAACTCGCAAGTCTATTCATATGTAGAATTGTGAGTAGATATTATGTAACACCTAATGTTTTTAAAAATAAATTTAAATTAATGAAACTATGTGTTAATTAGATATGTATAACCATCTTTTAAACATATGTTTTACTCTTTTATGATTTGAATTTCAAAAAACCGTCATCGACGGTTGTGATCAGTATGTTATTTGGATTCGGATAGAACCAAGTTGTTTTTTGGGGAAATAGTAACATAACCATATGAATAGTATCATGAATAGTAATATAAAAAAATGAATATTAAATCATATTATTATTTTATTTTCTTGAAGATATAAGATAATGAGAAGTTGATTAATTTTCCAAGGTGTTAAAAAATTAGTCAATGAGTTAAAATTTTTGTTTCTGAATAAATTATGAATTTATTTTAAAATTTAATTAAAAAAAAATTAGGAAATTACTTTCATGAAATGGAGTTCAATTTTTAAATCTACATGTCAAATGATGGCTATGGTGAATTTTCAGATTTTTCATAAATTCTAGAATTTTTTATGAATAGTAAAATATGATAAAAACAATAAATGCTAAATACTTGTTTTACTATATCATATGTGAATCAAGGATGATATAGGCCCAAATTGTTGAACTCACATGAAATTTTTTCTATTTTGGATCACATGAATCTAGACTACTCATAGTCTAGGGGAAAAATCTTGAAATAATGATTAAAATAATGTAAATCTATCATATCATCCACTATAAATACCAACCACATTCTCATCTTCTCTCACACCTCTCAAGCCTTGATCCTTGAAAATTTTCTGTCCAATACTCCCTCCACCACCCTTACACATTCCAAAACCTTATGGCTCACCAAATGGCCAAAACCAAGGGCCTTAAGAAGGAACTCAAGGATAAGAGATCAAGTGGTAAACATCATCTTTGGTTTTCTTCATTTTCATTTCATTATTATTATATTTTTCTCCATTCCCCACCTACCCTTATCAGATAAGACTGAATGATAATGTATCAAAAATATTCTGGATTTCATCATGTTTATGAAAGACTCGCCATTATACTTTTTCTCTTCTCCCACTAATACAAGAAATATAAACATTGTTCCTGATGTTTCGATTTACCGACATCGTGGATGATGTGATTTTAATTTCATTTAATTCCTTCAAGACTGATCATGAAACCATTTTTATAGTTCAAACAGATTATAAACTATGTATCATATCTTATATAATGTTTAGGAATCATTTTATACACATTTTATTAACTTATAAAACAAAATGAGTTCATTATGATCGAAGAATTTCCAAAATGACCTAAACAAATATCAATAATGTTTTAACTTATGAATCATCCTCATGTAAGAATTCAAAATGATAAATGGTATAATTTATTTTTTTGGAAATATTTAAATACCACCTTATTCTAATTCATTAGTTTTACTTCTAATCGATAAGAATATACATCATTAACTGATCATGGAAATCATGTAAAGAATGCAACCAGAAAAATGGAAGGAACAAAATACTAACAATTAAAGGGAGAAATGATGTAATTTAATGATCATATAAGGAGTTATAAACATGAATATAATTCTATAATATATTAATAACACTCTTTAAACCATTATACATGAGGTTTAAACATGTTTCATGTAATAAAAACCTGAGTTAAGGAGATTCTTAACCCGATTACTATTCTGTGGGTCAACATTCTACTTCATTATTTATATTGTATTAAAACTTATTGTGTGATGAATTTCTTTATATAATGATTAATTTTGTGCTTAATTGTGTATATATATATTCCATCCACTCTTTTAACTCTCACTTCAATTATATAATATTTTTTCAGGAATTTCATTTTTAAAATCCTATTTTAAAATTCCGTTTTAAAAAATTAAAAAGAAATGGTTTAATGCAATTATTCATATTATTTTATTATGTTATAGATCTTGTAAATTGTTTATTTTGAAGGGTGGGAAATATATCTACCTCAAATTCATTTGGTATTTATATGTTTAAGCTCGGTTGTATAGTTTAACCAAGTATAACTGCGATGGTTAGACAAATTGAAAGGTTGTTGTGATGGTTACAAAATATAAGGTATCCAAGTGGGTTACAAGATTTTTTATGTAATGTCCAAATATACATTAATGGTTCTATATATGTTCATTATTTTTTTTTGTACATCTCATGGAAATTTCATGTTTCACAATGTATGTTTATAAGGGTTACAACTATGTAATTTTAAATTATTTTATACATTATAAGTATTCATCGACTAATGAGTTCATTAATTATTTTTAAATCCCATAGTATGATTTTTTTTACTCATCCCATGTTATAAATTTAATTTAAAAGGTTATAATGATGTGCAAGGAAAATAAGGAATCCATGTTAAATATTATGAAGATTTGGAAAATAAAATATGTCTTATATGAAATGTTTAATATTTTGGAAGAAATGTATACTATTTTCATGGTATCTTCACAATATGAATTTGGAATGTTTTTTCTGTTTTATATCATACTTCACTAATACTATAAAAATGAAAATATCTTCAACATGATAGGAACTATGTTCTTGACTAACATTCATGATTATGTAATGTAATAAGGATGGTTCCCTGTAGTTTGAATCTGAGGATGGATTAGATAACTTTAGGGGTTACGATGATGTTAATAGAATACCATAAATGATTTTTAATCTATGTATAATTTGAAATGCTATATAATTTAAATATTATCATGTTTAACAAACTAATATATGATTGTTCAGAATGGTTTTCAATATAAAAAAAAATTAGAAGATCAAGAGGAGAGGCACTGACAGAATGATATCCTTCTAAATTTACAGCCCAGAATGGTAAGGATTGGAACTGATCAATTTGTGACAATAATGTCTAAGCTAACATACGAAGTAAATATTAGTGTTATCCGTGCAAGAGAACAACTATAGGTACCACAAAATAACTTAATGACGTTGAAAATTTTTATGAGACAACACCTTCCTTATTTAATTGGATCTTCTGACCCAATAGAAGATGGAGGATTGATTAAATCCCTTGAAAAGATATTTGATGTTATGGGATGTTCATATAATCAGAAGGTAAGCCATTATATTTTTCATTTCGTAGGTCCAAATAATTAGTGGTTTTCAATAGTCAATAATATCAGGGATAGATAAGATGTTGATTCCTTATAGTGGGATGAATTTAAAGGTCATTTACTCAAAAAAATATTTTCCAAAGGAGGATTGACATAGGATGGAGAAGAAATTTGATGAATTGAAGCTGAATAATGAAGATTTAGTTCCCGTGTATAAAGTGAACATCACCTGACTGGTGCGGTATTCTCAAAATATAATTCTATATATTAATAGTAATATTAACCACTTTTACACCAGATTGAAGCCAAGGTATCAAAGGGCATTGGCCTCCCGTGATTTCAAAAGTTATGAGAATCATTTCTGATATGCTGAGAGGGGAGAGATATAGTTTATTGATGATCATGTGAACATTTAAAATATGGAGAAGAAGATTTCATAATAGAATGAGGTGGGTAATAATAAACCAAAAAGATATGATGGTAATAAATTCTAGTATCAAGTAGGTGAAAATTGTGGCAATAAGATCTTAGGGGAATTCCATTCCAAAACTGGGAAGTGTTTTCGATTTAGTACATTTGGACATATGGCCCGATATTGTAATGAAAATGATCCTAATAAGAATACTGATAATAAAATTGATATGTATTTTAAATGTGGTGAGATGGGTCATTATAAAAATTCATGCCCAATGAGAGATCTGAATGATGCAAAGAATCCAAAATATAAGTAAAAAGGTTTAGTGAGATTTTTTGTGACTACGTCTATAGACGTCGGGCCATCCAACGAAGTTATATCAGGTACCATGTTGGTTTACATATATTTTTCTAAAATATTCGATACAGGGTCTACACATTCCATTATTTCTAAGGAAGTTTTTGGTAAATGTGAAATAACACCTCAAAAAAATACATTAGACCATATTGTTAAAACCCCAAGGGGAAATATTATATAATAAAGGAATTTTATTAATATTTATGTTGTGGTATGTGGAATTAATTTACCTGTAAACCTTTTTTTCCCTTAGTAGAGTCTGATGTTAATTTGGGAATGGATTTGCTTTCTATTTATCATGCTAAGATTGATTGTAGAGTTAAAGAAGATGTTTTTAGAAAGTGTTTTAGTTTGTATAAAAGAACGAACCCATAAAATTGATAACATATTTGGAAACTGATAAACTAATGAAATATTGAAATGAAATTCATCCTTATCATATTTTTTAAAATAAGGGTGCAGTTCAGATTAATGATGTACCCGTGTTAAAAGAAAACCTTGAGGTTGTTCCTGATGAGTTACTTGGTGTTATACCTGATTGGGAAGTCAAATTCACAATTGACTTGGTACCCAATGATAATTCAATTTAAAAACCCTCATACTGAATTGCTCAAATGGAAATTAATGAATTGAAAAATAAGTTTTAGGTGTGGCTTGATAAAGGCTAAATTTATCCTAGCACTTCACCATGGGATGCTCCTATTTTGTTCATTAAAAACAAATATGGTTCAATGAGACATTAAATTGATTATAGAGATTTGAATAATATCACTATTAAAAAAATCATTTTCCACATACCCACGAATTGTTTGACCATCTTAGGGGATCTCTGTACATTTCCTAGATTGACATAAGATCTGGATACCCTCAACTGAAGGTGAAAGAGGATGACATCCCAAAAATAGCTTTTCATACTATATATGGTCAATAAGAATTGGATTTTTATGTTGTCTGGGTTAACTAATACACCTCCTGTATTCATGGATCTTAAGAATATAATATTTCATGAGTTCTTATTTGAGTTTGTGGTTATTTTTTGATTAATTTAAGTTATTTTATATGTGTAAAGTGGTGCGTAAAAAGAATTTGAGGGTTTTTTTGAAAACATAAATGAAAACAAACTATATAAAAATTTCAGCAAGTGGAATTTTTGGTTTCAGCATATTTCTTTTCTTGGGAACATTGTAAATATGGATGGAATAAAATTTGATCCTACCAAAAACAAAGTGGTTGATGAATGAACAAGACCAACATATGTGACATAGATTTGTAGTTTTATTGGATTATCATATTATTACCCACGGTTTGTTAAAAAAACTCACGTTCATCTAGACTGATAAATACGTTAACACAAAAAGGCGTTAAATTTATTTGGGTACAAAAATGTGATGTTTGTTTTCAGGAACTGAAGAACATATTAGTGAATTCTCCAGATTTGGCCTTTCCTTCACGAAATGTTGAGTTTCTAATATATTGGGATTCTTTAATTTAGTGACTTAGTAGTGTGATGAGATTTAAAAAAAGATTATGTGTGCCATGTGATTCTCAGTTGAAGAATGACTGGTAGTTTTAAGATCATAGTTCTCTATTTTGAGTTCATCCTGTTAGTACTAAGATGTACATAGACCATTGAAAATATTACTGGTTTAATGGAATAAAATGAGTTATTGCAAAATTTATAGTGAAATGTTTGACATGTCAACATGTAAAAGAATAGCGATGTTTACCAAAGGGGATACTTCGACATTTTCTAGTGCTATATTTGAAATGAGATAATATATCAATGGACATTGAGGTGGGACTACCTAAGACTTCTTGAGGGAATAATGTGATTTGGGTTATTGTGGATTGGTTGACTAAATCTACAAATTTTCATTCTATTTGAGATACAATATATTTGGATTATCTTCCTTGATTGTACATCAAAGAGAATGTCATGTTACATGGATTTCCTCTTTCTATTCTTTCTGACCGGGATCCCATGTTCACTTCTAACTTTTGGAAGGGCCTTCAGAAGTCATTGGGAATATAATTAAATTTTAGTACAACTTTCCATCCTCAATATGATTGTCAGTCAGAATGAACGATTCAATATTTGGATGATATGATTTGAGATTTTTCAATGGAATAATATGGAACTTTGGATCAATATAATTTTTTATTTAGTTTTCTTATAACAACTATTTTGATTCATGTATACATATGGCACCATTTGAGGGATTTTATGGGAAGTATTGTAAAACTCCATCATTTTGGGATTAATTCGGGTAAAGGAAGTTGATCAAACCCGAATTAATAAACTATGTGGTTGAGAAAGTGATAATGCTCCCACAACACATGATGACAACTCATAGTGGATAGAAATGTTATGCAATCAACAAGATGAAATTATTTTCTTTTGAGGTAGGTGATCATATTTTTCTTATAATCTCACCATTAAGAAGTGTTATTTATTTTGGTAAGAAGGAAAAGATACGTCCATAGTTCAATAATCCTTTTTAAATTCTATAGAAATTTAGACCAGACGCCAATTGAATAGCTTTGACTCCAAGTTTAACTCAGGTACATATTTTTTCATGTTTCACCCTTAAAATTGTATGTTCTAGATTCATCTCATATCTTGAACCCTAAAGCAGATCATTTGGAAGAGATCCTTTCATATAAAGAGAAAGTAGTTCAAATTATTGATTGAAGGGATCAATTATAGTGGAATAAGGTATTCCACCTGATAAAGGTTCTATTCAGAAACCACATGTTTGAAGAAGCACCAAGGGAGTCTGAACATGCTATGAGGGAATGGTACCCTCACTTGTTTAATACGTAAATAAAATTATGAGGACGCAATTTCCGGATGGTGTGGATAATGTAACACCACATGTTTGTTAAAATAAATTTATATTCATGAATCTTTTTTTATTAAATATTTATAACGATAATTTAATCAAAAAATTCCCATTATTATTATTTTAATTTTCAAAAAATTGGTCATCTATAGTTGTGATCATTAAGTTATTTGAATTTTTATAGAACCAACATGTTTTTTTAGTGAATAGAAATATACTCTTATGAATATTAATATGAATAGAAATGTGATCATTATGAATGGTAAATCATATTATTATTTTATTTTATTAAGGATATAAGATAATGAGATGTTGATTTTTTTTCAACTCAGTAAAAATTGAGTTATATATTTAATTTTTCTATTTTAAATAGAATATGATTTTATTTAAAAATTAAATTAATTATATTTAGAAACTTATTTTCAAAAAATGGAGTTCATTTTTAAATTTTAAGCATTGAAAAACTATTAGGTTGAATATTTATGATTTTTCTAAAATTCATGATTTTTTATGAATAGTAAAATACGATCCATTACGATAAATGTTGAATATTTGACTTACAGCATCATAGATGATGCAGGGACAATGTAAACCCACTTTTTTTAAAATAAATTTCTTTTTTACTATTTTGGGTCACGTGAATCAATAATATTTATATTATTGTGCAAAAATTTTAAAATAATGATTAAAATAATGTAAAATCCATCATTTCCTCCACTATAAATTCCACCATCATTCCTCTATTCTTCTCACCCCACTCAAGCCCTGATAATTGCCTATATTCTTCCCAATAATCCTCCCATGATCCTTACTCACTTCCATGAGCTTCTGGTTTACCCAAAAGGCTAAAACCAATGGCCTTAAGAAGGATCTCAAGGAGAAGAGATGAAGAGGAAAACATCCTCTTTAGTTTTCATTCATTTATTTTCATTTTACAATACATTATTCATCATTACTCACCTAAAATTATCTAATAGGAATGAATGATCCAGTATATTACATGTTATGAATTTAATCTTGTTTATGGAAGACTCACTGTTATACTTCTTCTCCTCTCCCACTTATTCAAAAAATTATAACACCGTCTGGGATGTGTCGATTTACTGACATCATGGATGATGTGATTTCAATTTATTTTAAATCCTTCAAGATAGGTCATGGAACCAATTTTATGATTGAACCAGATTATAATTTATGTAATATATCTTTTACAAGGTTCTGAAATCATTTTTTACAAATTTTATTAACTTATAAAAAAATTAGTTCATTATGATCGATGAATCACCAAAATAACCTAAACAAATATAAATAATGGTTTAACTTATGATTCATCATCATATAATAATTAAAAATGATAAATCTTATAATTTATGGTTCTGTAAATATTTAAAATCCAATCCATTCCAATTTAGAAGTTTCACTTCCAATCGACATGAATATCCATCATGAACCGATCCTAGAAATCATGTAAAGAACTCACCCAAAACAATGTATGGAACAAAATTCTAACAATTAAAACTAGAAATGATATAATGAAATGATAATATAATGTATTATAAACATGAATATGTTTATATAAGATATTAATAAAACTCTTTTAAAAATTATACATTAGGTTTAAACATGCATTATGTAAGACAAACCCGAGGTAAGGGAATTCATAACCTGATTTCCATTCCATTGGTCAACATTCTACATCATTATTTTTTAGGTATTGAAATTTTTTTGGAAGAATTTAGTTTTTATTATATTGAATTATTATTATTTATATTGTATATACATATTACATCCACTATTTTAAGTCTCACTTCAATTATATGATATTTATAAGGGACATTACATATAAAATCCTATATAAAATTTCTGTTTTAAAAAATTCAAAAGAAATTTTTTTATAAAATTATTCAAGTTGTATGATTATGTTCTGGTTCTTGGGAATTGTTTATGATGAAATATGGGACCTATATCTACCTAAAACTCATTGGGTATGTGTGTGTTGGAGGTTGTTTGTATGGTTACTCCAAGTGTAAATGCGATGGTTACACAAATTGTAAGGTAGCCTTGAGGGTTACAAATTGTATGGTAGCCAGGAGGGTTAAAAGATTTTGTAATCAATTCCCCAAGATACCTTTATGTTTCTATTTATGTTAATTAGTTTTTGTGTAAATCTAAGGGAAATCTCACTTTTCACCATGTAGTTTTATATGGGTGACAAGTATGTTTTTTATAATGATTTCCCACATTATATGTATTCATGGACTAATGTGTTCTTTCTTTATTATTATATCCCTTATAGATATTTTTGTTCTCATACCATTTTTTAATTGATTTTCACAGGTTATAATGATGTGAAAGACAAAAAAGAGAGACATGTTAAATGTTATTAATATATTTCAAAGAAAAGATGTTTTATTTGAAAAGTTTTATATTTTCGAAGAAATGGATATTATTTTTATGGTGTCTTCAAAATATGAATATAGAATGAAATGTATGTTTTATATCCCAATTCTCTAAAATTATAAACATCAAAATATTATAACTATTAAAGTAAGTGAGTTATTGACTAAAATTGAAGGTTATGTAATGTGATAAGGCAGGGTCTTTATATATTACCTCTATCTAACATACTGATCATAAGAATAGTGACTTTATAACCATATTACATGTAAAATTTTTAGTGGATATTAGTTCCATCACACTCTCCCTTTTTCAACCCAATGACTTGAAAACATTTTCACATAAAGTTTTTTGGGAAGATCTTAATTCCATCACATAATTTTTTTGTGACTATGGAGACATGCTAGCATGTTAATGTAAAATTTATAAATCATGGAATATTATCCATAGCCTAATTACATATAAAAAGATATAAATCCCACCCATCTTATAATCCAAATATTTTTGTTATACATGAAAATGAAATGGTCATAATAGATTAATTTAAGAATTGAAAAAGAAATGGGTTTTTGAAAAAATTCAAAAATATCTCATAACATGTATTTTAGAATTCATACAATATAAAAACAATCACTTTTGAAAATAATTCTTATCATTAAAAATTATAAAAGGTGGTTCATACATCATATAATAAAAAAATAAACCATAGATGGTATAGATTTGGAAAATACAAAAGTTTTCACAAAACCATTTTAAAATATTTAAATTAAAATTACTTTCAAAAACATTTTTTTCAATTGAAAGTGAATTTTTTCAATACCATTTCATAAATGTATACTAATTATTTTAAAAGGTATAATAAGGATAAATGATCATAGGATGAAAACAATATCTTTTTTGTTAATTATTAGTAATTTATATTTTATATGTAGATAATTATTTCAATCAATGATGTGGAATGACTTGGAAAAATTTTACTTCTTAAATGAATCGTTATAATGGTAAAAATTAAAATTACATAAGTTTTTCAATTAATGAAGTGAAAATAATTTGAAATAATTAACATTTTAGAAGAATGATTAATAATAGAAATATTTGAAATATGAAATAGAAATCTTTTTAAAATGTGGAGTGGATGATGAAATATTTATTTTGGATTGTATAGAAAACAATCTCAATCATTTAAAAATTAACATATTAAAAACCCAAATTGAATAAATAATTTGAAAATATCTTTTTCAAATTATTTAAAATATAAATTTATGTTTAAAATATATATATATATATAGGGTAATAAAATTATATAGGGTTTTGAATTCAATAAGTGTTCAAATTCCCTATATGGATTATCACAATTAAGGGTATCATTTTTTAAAAGGAAGTTGAAATTAAATCCTTATAACTTGTGTAACATTTAAATAAAAACTTTGGGACAAGAATGAAAATATAATTTAATTTAAATGTCTTGAATTAAGAATTAATTCATTATGTATTATATCATATTGGTAGTATACACTACACATAAATGGAAGTAGGTGTGTAATACTAATAGTGACTCGGTATATAGGAAATTTATAATAAATTTCATTACCTTGTTTTTGTTCATTATTTTTTGAAATTATAACCACTAGTAAAACATATATAGATAAAATAATATCCTATTTAAGAACCATACTAATAAATATTATAGTTTATTTATTTATTATAATTAATTATCATTACCAAATTAATTAGTAATTTTTTATTACGACCATTTGGTTCAAATAACATTAATTATTTTCTGTATGTTTAAAAATTTTGATTTCATCACACCTAATTTGATATTTTTTAATTTTATTTATATCATATACGGTTCTGTAGTATATAAATAATATTAATTTGAAATTTTCTTACATTATTAAATATGGGTTTTGGTTATATTTTGTAAAAACTGAAATAATAACGGCTTATTTTTTCTAGTTTATCAAACAAAAATACTATTCTTATAATAAGTTAAATAATAAAAATAGTATATGTATAATAGTATAATAATAATTTATTTATTAATATATTATAATATTATTAGTTTAAATATTCCCAAACTAAAATATAATTATATTTAATCACTTTTTTCATGTATGTGGTTAAAAGGACCCAAACATGAACACACATTAACACGATTGGTGAATATGGTTGTAGAGGTGTTTCCTTTGAAAAAATATCATTATAATATAATCCTAAATATATTTAATTTTCATAAATATTAACCTTATAAATATATATATATATATATATATATTGATCAAATTAAAATATAAATACTAAATGATAATTGTGGCATCATTGAGGAAGTAATACCAACGTAAGCATGACTAGTGTTCCCTTTTCTCAGTGCATGAGAGGGGGTGAATGTAGATATTTAATTGAAATTTAATAATCATATTTATTTGTAATTAAAAAATTTTATACAATACATTAATTTTGGTATTGAAAAATAAATAATGTCTCTCCATAAAGGTGGTGGTCTGTACAATATACTAGTGATGTAATTTTCTTTTTCTTGGTGGATATAATTGATTAGATAAGGTTTGTACCATTAATATGAAAAAAATCATGTATAAAATTAATAAAAAAAATCATCATATTATTATTTTTATATAGTATTTATAAGATTAAATTTAATAATACATTTTAAGAAGGATATAAAACTTATGTTGGAGACTTGAGTTTTCTATAATAGTTCCCTAAAATTGATAGTTTTAGTCCAGATATAAGTTAACATTCTATTTTTTTGGGATAGGGTTATTGGGAGAGTAAAATTTCATAGGATCATTCAGGAATTTGAGGGAGGGTTTTATCATTGGTGGGTGGTAGTTGTATCCTTTTATATGTGGAGAAAAGGCCACATTTGGAAACAATCATCGTTTTTCAATAACATCAAGAATTTATTCCAAGATCAATGGATTAAAATTTTTACAGTTAATAATTTAGGGGTGTATTTAGTTTGAGAAGGACACATCCATGTTTTTACACAAATTTTTTTAAAATATTGTACATCCTTTTCCATTAAGTATTTACATTTTACTTTTTTACTATCAAACAATGTAACTGGTTTTTAACTAAGTGAATTTACGTTTAACTATGCATTTAACATAACCCATATAACAAAATCTAGGTGTTATATAAAAAAATAACAAATATTTAATCAAATTAAATTTAAAAATATAATAAAATTAAAGTTTAAATTTAAAAAGATATTTGGAATGATTGATTAAAAAAATGTTGTTTTGAACATTACAGATTCTTAATCTCATTTAGTATTGATTTAACATTAAATGAGATTTCATATATTTATTTACATTTTTTATAAATTTAATTATATTCATTATCTAATTAATTTCAAATTAATTTAATATATTTAAATTTCTTAATATTAATAATAATTGAAATTTAACATAATTCATTCACTATTATCATGGTAATTACCATTTATCATAATAATATAAATTATAAATATATAACTAAAATTGACCATATTAAGAATAATGAACATTATTATCAAAAATATAAAAAAATATCAATTTAACATTATATTTGACAGAAATTAATATTAATGTTAGCATATATAACAAGTAAAACACATTTTTTGAAAAACATTATTTTTAAGAAAAAATATTTATATATATTATACAATTGAAAATTCAAATGATTATAGTGAATTTAAAATAGATATTAGTATTCAATATTATTTATCTAAAAATAAATCAAATCAAAAAAAATCATTTCATCACATTATAAGTAAATAAAAAAATAGTGATAAAACATTTTACATTTAAATGATATATAACGTTTCAAAATTTTGTGCACGGGTTTATAAATTTAACGATTTTTTTAAAAATGATTGATTTTACACTATAATATATATTTTTTATATTTAAAATTTTTCAAATGATATTTTTTCACATAAAAGGGACTGTATTAGAAACATTTAGTATAATACACTATTAATATAAACCCCAATCATTTAATAAAATATCAAAAATTATTACCCATGACTGAATTTTGGGAAGAATTAAAAAATCAATTATAATTTATTGTGTTTAAATAATATAATATATGGATGATGAATTTTAATGAAAATAAACTTTTCAATAATAACTCAATTTTATTATTTGACTTCTAATGGTAATTGTATACGACGATTTTATCAGTGTGAGGGCATCCGTTTGTCGAGGACGCACAGTTGTTGCCCTGTATTTTTTCTTTCCAAAGGTAGGTGACATCCATCAATTATTCAGGGATTTTTGCTCCCTGGTCGAAATGGGATGATGCGATTTCAGTTTCTCCTTCCATGGATTCCACCTCAAAAAATGAAACCTAGTCCGGGTATCCCTTATTGACTAAAATGTTGTTCTTGAAACTCTTTCAAGTGTCGTTTCTTTAGGGATTCCGGTTAATTACGCTGATTTTGTCGAGACAATCCTTAGTGTCTGGTCTAGGTAGTGAACTTCTGTTACGGGATTAGTCACGTTGGAGATCACTGGCATGTATAGATGCTGGAACACTAGCGCGTATTTCTTTCTTCCCCTTATTATAGGGCTTCTCGAGGGCACAGAATCATGAGGAATCCCGCGTCGAATGCAGGGAATTATATGCCATAAGAATGTATCTGTGGTTTTCTTCAACTTTCTATGTTTAACACTGGGTATGGCACAAGTTTAACGTCTAGTGGAGATGGATCAGACTAATTTGAACACTGACTAATGTGGATTAGATGGGTGCAACCCCTGGAGGGAACACTGATGTTGGGGAAGACGCATGGTTAGCTATAAAATTGTTATTAAAGGAAATGGGGAATGAGGTGGCATGATCCCACCATGATGTGGCCGACTCTGTAAGAATCAAGTTGAATATTGGATGGTTATATTGAGTGGATGAAGAATGAGATGGAGTCTACTCGAAGACGATGGTGATGTTGGGAATGAGCCTCAAAGAGACCTCCTACGTATCCCCATTGCAGGGAATCAAGGTCCACATAGTTCAGGATGGGTGTATAGAATCAGGGTGCAGGAAAGGGAAAACAACTCGATGATATACTGTGTATTATGCATGGTTAGATTCCCGAGGTTGGTCTTACACCACTGAGATAAACCCGTAATATGGGCCCCAAAAGAAGGGATGACAACGGCTTATAGTAGAATGGGGTTCACGATGGCTCACAGTTGGATGAGGGTGCAATAGCTTACTGCTGGATGGAGGCACAACGACTTACCGCTGGATGTGGTCACAACAGCTTACCGTAGGAAGGGCTCACAATGGCTTACCGCTGGATGGGGATGAACTGAATGAAATATTCTAATGTACCGTCATTTTTCAAGGATCCAAGTCCATATAGTTTTGAATGATAGAAACAGTATAACAACATGCAGGATGAAAAGGGGGCATGCAGTTTAACGTCATGTGGGATGAAGGTGGTCCAGCGTGAATGGGTTCGGAACCAATGCATGTCGTTCTTCAACATTAGAGAGGATTCTTATGTATCATTCCTTTCCAAGGATCAAAGACAATGTAGTTCAGAAGAAAAGATGGTCGGGACCAATGGATGGTGTGCTTGATCCTCAGGGAGGCTTCCTACGTACCTTTCCTTTGCAAAGATCAAATACCATATAGTTCAGGTGTGGTGCACCGACCAGAAATGGGCGGAACCAATGGATGGTGGTAATGAACATCAGGGAGAATTTTTACATACCTTTCCTTGGCCGGGATCAAGGATTTTGTTGTTCAGGTGTGTTGGAATGACATGAAATGCTCAGAACCAATGGATGGTGGGCATCAACCTTAGGGAGGCTTCTTACGTACCATGGCATGGCAAGGATCAAAGACCGCAAAG
Source organism: Viscum album (assembly GCA_963277665.1). Taxonomy (NCBI): domain Eukaryota; kingdom Viridiplantae; phylum Streptophyta; class Magnoliopsida; order Santalales; family Viscaceae; genus Viscum; species Viscum album. Next base: position 1,807,634,314 of record OY728152.1, on the reverse strand, counting down.
TCCATATGGGGTGTTTGGGGCTTACACTCCAGGTGTCCCAGAGAGGATGTCATGGTCGATGCTCATTCTAAGCCCATGTGAGTCATTCTTGGTGTGAGAAACAAGAGGTAGTAGAGACCTATCGATCACATCGTGAAAGGTGTGTATGTGGGAAGTGGAGTGGTGATTACACATATTAGTGACCCCAAGAGGAAACTGGGTCTTACATGTGATCTTCCACCCCAGGGTATTAGGATTGGGGCTTACTCTAGGGTGGATGCCCTGGTGGTGACAAATCCCAAAGGGGGAGGGATTTGGCACTAAGTAAGAGAGGAAGAGTAGGGGTGCTACCTCCTACAAGAAAAGTTTGGGGCTTACACCAAGTTGGTTTCCATTTCCTCACAGACAAACGCCACTCCGGTAAAGAGGATATCATTCCATGTGAGGAATGATTTCACTCTTTTAGAGACTAGTGGGTGTAGATAATGTTCGAGATGTGGCACTCCACGAATAATTCATGAGTCGAGGCCACAGTTTAATGTCATGCGCTGAGGATGATGGCGCTAGGCAGTTTAGCATCATGCAGCTCGGACAAGGTGGGTTCACTCTACACCCCTTAGGACTTACATAATGGATTCCTCCCACCCACTGTGGAATAGAAGGAATCAGAAATGTCGTGGTGAGGCTGTGTTATAGAGTGATCCATTGAGGGGACTATGTTAGTGTGTTTCTGCAAAGAAGAAATACATGTTAGCATGCCTATGTGGATAATCATGAGGTGAAGCAACGCAACTGGAAGCACCACCCAAAGGACCTTGAAATTGCTTCATGCAAACCTGAAGGGCCGCACAGGAAAATGAGTTGTAGAGAAAAGGGGCTCATAAGTAGAAGCCTTCTGAAGCTCTGGTGCTCCATGAAGTGTAGGGGCTTCACGAAGTTGTTTTCTTAGCGATGGGAAGTGGCCTAACCATGGCCTAATGAATAGGTTCATATGGAAGGTTCTTTTCGAAGTGGAAAGGCATTCGTGGAGCAATGTCTTACGAAGCAAGGGTGCCCCATGAAGCGTAAAATTGAAAAACAATGTTCCTCGCAAAGCACATTGACCTTTCCATAGCATCCGGGGCACATGTGAATGAAGGGTATGTCATGAAGGATAAGTGAACTGTGAAGAACTGAGTCCCTTTTGGTATCTCTTTCCTTCACCAAGGCACGTGGGTTCTGCGAATGGCATCCCTCTTTGAAGAGGGGTGGAATTCATTCGAAGGGGAAGGCACTTCACGATGAAAAAGTACCTTAAAAATCCATTGTTTTGAAGAGCATAAATTGATTCAAGATGTGGGAGCTCAGAAGGTGAAAGGTTGGAGGATCCATCCTTTGGGCTATAGGGTAGCCTAATATTTATAGGAAAGAGGCACTGTGAAGTAGATACCTCTCGGCGTGATGAAAGAGTTGGCTCTTCGGAGGGATCGCGAATGTCAAAGGGGATCTCAGAGCATCCTGCCTCCTTACTCTATTGTGGGACCGTGAATGTCAAATCAGTTAGCAGAGCATCCCGCCCCTTACTCCACGGCAGGTTCATGAACGTCCAATCGTTTTGTGGATCATCCTGCCCCTAGCTCTATGGTGGTTTAATGAATGTCTAATCAGTTCGCGGAGCATCCCGCCCCTTTGGTCTGTGGCAGCTTCGCGAAGGAGGAGCTTTGTGCAGGTGTGGGGCCCCAGGGGCTCCGTAAACATGACTCTCAAGACAGACCCTAATTCTTTCTATTTATTCTTGTGAATCCCAAATTTTGGTGCCAACAACCCCCCCCCCCCCCCCACAGTCTAAGGGTCAATCACTAGAATCTCTCAGCCTATCACGAATCTTGCTCGTGAAGGAGGCTCATGAAATGGAAAGGTAACGGGCAGGCTGAGCACGCCGCAAAGCTCACCTCGGTTTGACATGCCAAAAATTACCAGGGGTCTTCACCTATAAATAGTGGAACAGACCTCTCTTTTTTCCTTTTTATTCTCCATTTTTTTGGCATTTAACACTCTCGATTCACGAAGGTTGGAATACTCCGCAATTGCTCTCTGCTAATCAGGCCTTCTGCTTCGCGGCGCACAACGAGTCATTGAATCCATGACGGTGCGCTCTTTAGCTTGCATCAGAAGGTCAGTGCAAGGCTTCATGATTCCATTACTAGGATCAAGCTCTACGAACAGTCTTTGCGAATGAACTTCTAAAAAGGTTCTTAAATCTGAAAAATGGAATGGCTCACCATGATCCTGCTAGGGGGGTCATTTCAGATGCTACCTGAAGGGAGGAGATGGAATATATCATGGGTCTTGGGGAGTGGGTACGGAGCCACTCTGATCATGATTCGTTGGTGAATATGTTTTCAAAAATCCAAAGGAATTATATTTTGTGTTAGAGGATGCCTTTGTATAGATTTGGGTTGAGGGATGACTTATTAATCCCTGAAGCAAGTAGGGATGAGCCATCTTACTAGTTCAGGAGCACGTCGTGCCAGCTCTAGTTGTTCTAGGCGATTGACGACCATTCCCAAGAGGGATTCATGCCTTTTATTGCTGATTTTCTGTAAAATCATCTGATCAATTTTTATGGGAAGTAATTTCAGTCGGATGCATCCTCCCTCTGTACCAGACGATATTGAAGGCTTCAATGAGGATCTATAGGAAGGGATGGTCTGATCAGTGGTATATATGCTAGGTTGTATCCTTCACATATGACTAGGCCTCAGCCTACTGGGTAGGTGCCTCATGTGAAGATTTCGGGGCAGATCTAAGGAGAGTGGGCTTGTATGAGGCAGCTTGGGCCTCCCGATTCCATATAGATCTACCAAAGCAGCTAATGTTGGAGTTATTGAGAAGGTGTTCATCGAGGGCCAATACCTTCAAGTTAAACCATGGGGAGGTTGGCATCAGTTTTTGGGATTTTCTCCATATTTCAGGGGTCATGATACTTTGGGTGATGTTTGATGAATTCCTCCCAGTTATTGGTGCGTGGGAGGAAACAGAGCAAATTTCACCTCTTAAGATGGAGTTGAAAGAGATGGTTCCCATAGAGGACTAGGAAGCGGTGAGAGACGTCCACTTTAGATGGTGGTTCATGAAGTTCATGCACTTCCCGAGAGATAGGAAGTTTCGGTGAGGCATTGAACTTGTCCGAAGGGGCACAATGGGGCAAGGAGCACTCGTACTATCAGATCTTAGAGGAAATCCATTGGAAAACGTGTGGATATATTATCAGCACAGAGCAGGAACCAGTAGTCAGGCAGGCATCATTCATCACTTCCCTCATCTGCGGTTGGATCCTGCCATGAGGGATACGAACATGGGCATGTGACCAAGAACATTTATCATTGCATCCATGTTCGTGATAGGACGGTGGGTCAACCTCGGAACCTCGATGTTCACCATTATATACAAGATGTTGTGGCATATCAGTGAGGGGAAGATGCCATATAGGATATGTGGGCTATTCCACCTTCTATATGGGTGGATAGTGGCACACGTCGTGGGGGGGTTATGAATATCTGAACCCCATCACCCCTCTGGGATCGATCTTATGCCCATCCATCATGAATTCCACAAAGAGCTTTCAGGGCAGGCTGACCATGTCGTCGGTACTAAACTGGTTCAGGAAGGTGGAGGACTGCAGCTTTAATCAAATTTTACTGGAAACAGGTGCTTTCACTGATGATGGCCAAGGAACATAAGATCATTGTTCCTATCTATAGGTCTTTCATGGTGGATTCCTGGTGTAAAGAGTGGACCATGAGCCTCTCTGTGAGTCATAGATCCTGCAATGATTTACCAGGAAATTTCGGTGTATGCAATGACGGAACCCACAGTTTTATTTAGCTGTACACCATGAGGAACATCCATGAATGATGATGCAGATGTGGCTCATGTTCACACGAGAATATGGGAAGATTCAGAACATGATTCCTCTACCCACTGTCATCTTCATGTTGGTGAAGGAGTACGCCAAAATCAGGGAGGCACCCTACCCAGGGGAGATGCTAAAGCATCCTACCTTTCGGGCTGGTGATGGTGTGCCTCCCCAACCTCGAGTTTGGGGTCTGATGGTAACAAGAAAATCTTGAAGTGGTGAGGCTTCCATGACAGCGAGGCACACACTGGTATAGGTGGAGGTAGTGGAAGCAGATCCAGCAATGGTAACGTAACTGGTGGTCCCAGAAGAACAGATTTATCAATAAGGGGGTCCACAGAGTGGATTCCATTGAATATCGACTCAGGCTCTAGGGATGCGGCTGCGCCACATAGACATGCCGGAGAATGCTGTCTTCCTAGAGGAATGGGACATCTACAAATTCAATAGGCAATTTCTCGTCCCATCCAAGATGTGGAAACACTTAAAGCATCTCGAGATGGATTTTCCAGGGATTGGCCCTATTCAGGTCGGCTTTGGGGTGTCCTAGGCGGAGGTAGAGAAATACCTGGTCAAGATGGTGGACATCATCAACTCCCAGGGTGTTCCACGTCCAATGACAGAATGGGTGAAGGTGTTTTTGGATCGAATGGCTCCCCCACAGTTTTTGGCAGCTAATTTTAGGGAACAGATCACTCTTCTAGAAGAATCAGATGAACCATCCTAGGGAGAACAAGCTGGTAGATGGAACCCTCTGGAAGATGGAGAATTCGGCGATCGAGGAACATATATTGAAGAATTTTCCAAGGACCTTGAGGTTCAATCCTAATCCCCTTCCCTGATATCTGCTTCTAGGTTACTTTGGACCCCTCACCAATGTTTAAACTGTGCATAAGATCCTCATTCACAGAACTTGTTCTCATACCTCGGTGGATATAAATGCGGGGCCTTCAGGATCCACGCCCGTGGTTGTGGAGACTACCATGCCCAGCAGGGCCAGGATCCCTAAGGTGGCTCTTCCAGATCTTTCAGACCATCCAAATATATAAATAGGGCCATGCCTCGGGGTCCCCATAGCAATAACCTATGAAAGAGACCGGGAATTCGATCACTTTATGTCTCCTTTACGAAACTCTTGACTGCCACCCATTGACCAGGAAAACTGACATCCGTACCATTTTGGTATGTACAGTTCTTCAAATGGTGTGGGCTTCATTGGCAATGTTGGATGGTATTTTAGGAATCAATTATCCCAAGAGAATGTCAGTGGTCATGGAGGCAGATATCTATACCAACTAAGCTATGGCGCTCTAGATCACTGGTGGGATCGTTTTCTTGGATGTGCCTAAAATTAAAGAAGTGGGATCCAACAATGAAGATCATTCAGATATCCTGGGTCCTACCTTTCCTGATCAGAAAACATATGCGGACCCTACTAATGAGTTCTTGGGGGTGTTTTATGCGTATGATCTAGCCAACCCCACAGACTGGGACGAAATGGCCTCTGATGAAGAGGATAGCAAGATATTCTGTCACCGATCATGGAAGATGATCTAGCACTTTATCGATGACACCCCTCAAGCATAATGGATAGACCAGATGGAGATACTTTGTTAGCGACTGCGTGAACTATGCGCTGGGGGAGTAGATGCCAAAGGTCCTCACATGCTCATTCGAGATTTCATGGTGAAGACGATTCGGTAGTATAACTGTGACCTTAGTGTGGGTTGTTAGTGGATAAAAATGGTGAACATCCAGAGGCTCCGTGAGGCTGAATACCAGATTCATCAGCTATCGGTCCAAGTAGATAACCACTTTTCTATCCTTAATGCGCAGTCAGATATTATATCGCAGTTGAAGGCCCAATGGGCAGAGGCCAAAGAGCGGATGAAACAAGCCTCCATGGAGAAATCTATTGTCTGGAGAGATGAGGAGAAGGCCTAGGATGCGGTTGATGAACTACGCCCCATTTCTATTGGGGAGGATCAAGAACGGAATAGGTGGCAACAGATCCTTGACGCTATAAGACAAAGGGTGGAAGAGCTCCAGTGTTCTTTTCATGGGGTCAACACATCCATGGGAGGGGTCGATCCTTAGGTACTGTGATGCCTACAACTTTTGAACCCAATTTCATGCCTTGAATATTTATGCTGTATTAATGCATAAGTTTTTTTATTTTTGTGGTATATTGTATTTTTGTTATATTCTTGGAAAATATAGTGAACAGTCCATAAGCTCACATGAGTCGGGGCCGATGTGATATATAAGGGATGACCACCTTATTATTCCACCTGAATATAAGAGTAAAAACCATGATCCGGGCATTCGGGGTTTTAACAACCAATCCAGATATCCGAGAAGAAAGGGAGAGGCCTAACTGGAGGATGCAACTCTCAGAACGGTCGAATCATTGCTTTCTCAGTGTGTGCTAGTGCATGAGAGGGTTAATGCCAGGGGTGTTGGAATTAATAATAACATATGGAAGTTGAATATGTGAATCAAAATTCCAAAAATTTGGAACACTATAGGGATGGCATGAAAATGAAGAATAATTGATGACCATGTTCAAAACACAGTATCCTTATTGGGATAGCCTGAAATGGGGATAAAAAATGAGGGCCGACCACTGACCATGTTTGAGACATAGGGATTAACTCGAAATGTCATCCATTAGTCTTACAGAACGTATGCCCAGGACAGTAGGTGAGTCGTAGGCCTAGAATTCATAATATTAGGTGGTTCCTTTATATGTTATAGAGTATAAGGGTCCGAATAAATGGAACATAAAGTGTGGATTGTTGTGTGATGGGTTTTTCAAATGGAGTCTAACACTCTTGAAATTATGCCACCGTGGTGAAGGCACATTAGGTGATCACATCGGTCTAATCAGGGATCATACCTACTTTTGAACATGACCTCTCGGGTAAGGAACAAGAATGACACATAGTTTTACATCATACTGTGAGGACGGTGCACATAGTTAAAAGGTCATACTTTTTGGACCAAGATTGGGGTTGAGGGGCCAGAAGGGTTAATGAACAAGGGGCTGGGCCCAAAGTGAATTTTCTGGGAGTCTCTACGTATGTCATAAGGATGAAAATCAAGCCATATCTTGTTCATTAATCATGAAGTGGTTAGAGACTGGTGATGGTATGGAGAATCCTCTCTGGAGAGAAAACTAATGCATCCCAATATTAATAGTGGGCATCCTAAACTTGTTCAGGACAGAACCGCAATTTAATTTCATGCATTGAGGACATGTGGGATCGTGTAGATTAATGTCATACGATAGGAAGAATAGTTTAAGTGAATATACAATGAGGAGAAATTGTGGTGCAGTAGCTGTAAACCCAACGTGAATGAGGACATAAGGAGTCCGCACTACACCAAGTATCCCTGGAGGAAGTTCTTTTGGTCAAGCGACCAAAAGTGAAAGATAGGCTAGGCCCAAGGCAAAGTGCCTGTGCATTCCTAAAAACCCCTTGAGGATGTGAATCAAGCCACACATAGTTCTGAGGGCACATTTTAACATCATGAAGGATGATGAAAGGAATGTGTGGTATGACTGTGCCAATACATGTCCTACCAGATCTACTAAGCCCATGTGATTTGTGCTCGATGTGGGAAACAAGGAGTAGTGATGGGACTTTCCTAGAACAAGTATGGACATGGAGGGGTGATGGGAAACAAGGTGAAAGACATCCCAAAAATGTTGACAAACCTTTTTGATGCACCTAAACGTGCGAAGAGGTAATGCCAAGTATATTGGAATTATACTTGAACATAAGGAAGAGGAAATGTATGAATCATGATGCTTGAGATCTGGACCACAATGATTGTGGTGTGACGATGGGGGATAATTATTGACCATGTTCGAAACACAGCATCTGTTTTGCATTATCCAGGAATGGGGATAGACAAACAAGGGTTGACAGCTGACCACTTTCAAAATACAGGACATGTCGCAAATGTCGTCTGAGGTCCTCATGGACGTTGTCCCAAGACGGTCGGTAAGCCAATGTGGCATGAGAACAGGCCGTAAAGGGGGTCCCTTCAGACATTGAAGAAGATGAGGATCCAAATAACAAACTCAATAAAATTGGACATGGAATGAGAGAATGTCACCATGAAAAGACCATAGTTTAGGATTTTGGTAACAAAACATCTGAGTGTGACAAAAAAAAAGATGTATTAGATGGGTCCCTTTCAAAGGACAAGGGTCCTGGGGTTACACGCTTCCAACCTAATGGTCGTTGAATGGGCCATAAGGGGGGAATTAATTTAATGGACTGGGAGTAGGTCGGGGAAGTATCCAAATGTGACACACAATTCCTATAGAGATATCTTAGTTTAGGGTCATAAAAAATGGACTGGGTTGGGAAAATACATTAGAGTTACACAGTATGACTATTAAAAAACCGGATGTGAATGAGGATTATATCCACATCACATGTTCCCAAAAAGGGGTCAGGCCTAGGGGTCGACTGATAGAGGACATGATATTAGATTTATGGGGCTGGACCCATAGAAAATGTGTCTAGGCATTCTTACGTATCCCATGAGGATATGAATCAAGCCATATGTAGTTCTGGGAGATATCATGTATTTTAATGTCATGTGGAAAGGATGTAGAGTTTCCTTAATTTATAGTCATAGAACTCAGACCATAGATGGTAGGGAATGCAGGAGACAGATGGTGAATGAGGACCTGGAGTCCAGATCACCATGTGTTTTTTAGAGAGGTTTTATGTCAAGGGACTGAAAATGAAACCTAGGTTGGGTCTGAGGCAAAGTGCATGGGCATTTTTACGTATCCCATGTGAATGAGAATCAAGCCACACATTTTTTTTAGGGATGTAAGAGTAAGATACCAGTGCCAGAGATTATATGGTTATGCTGGTCTGGCCCTTGCACGAAATAAACTGGCATTTTATTGATGTTGTTTTTCCATTAGGACGACTGAATGTGTATTTTTTTGTGAAGCGACCGACCTTGGATAGAAAGCCCAGTCATGACCACAAGAATCAAGTCGTGTGCAGGCATTGAAAAATGGTATGGTGTGTGATTGATACCATACATGATTTATCTTCAAATGAGGACACCACGATGCAGTGCTGTTTTTTGTCGTGCAGCCAGGATGATAATGCCATAGTTTTGGGACATGTGATTGGACCAACCATTCATTTTAATGGCGTATAATATAGATGCAATAGTTTAAATTCATGTGGGACTAGGCGGCATAGTTTAAAGTCATATGTCTTGTACATATACATGAATGATGAGGTTCAACAGGGAATGGGCACAACATGATAAAACATACCCGACGTGAATGAGGAAGAGGTCCACATCAGACCGTGCAGGATTGTAAGAAAGAAACCTTAGGCTGAGTGGGCTCGGAAAATGATAGAGAATATGGGGTATTATAGATTACCATTTAGTTGAGTTGGAATGTAAGATGAGATGTCCGAGCATTCCCACATATCCCATGAGCATGAGAATCAATCCATATGTAGTTCTCAAGAGGGTGACGAGTAAAGAGATCTTAGTTTAAGGTGTTCGAGCTCGGACCATGGAGATGTGGAATTCTTACAAGTTGGCTCAGACCTCAATCCAATTTCTAAGCCCACGTGAGTCAAACCCGGTGGTGGAAATAAGGGTAGAAGAGGTTTCTGCAAAACATGGAAAACACACAAAAGGGAAGTCGCTGTGGAGTCCCAAATAATTCCTTATCGCAGCTTTGTCCTCCTAACGTGTATATGTGCACTGAGTGATAGTGTCGGGATTTTCGAAATTCCGCTTGGACATACTGGGGTGGAAAATAATGTGAATCAGGTAACCAACATTGTAGGCTTTAAGGGGTTGGCAGGACGATGGAGGATAATTATTGACCGTGTTCGAAACACAACATTCATATCATGTGGCCTGAAATTGGAACAAAAAATGAGTGTCGACATGTGAACATGTTTGCAACGCGAGACTTGTATCAATTTGTTTTCTGAAACCCTCGAGGATGTTGGCACGTAATGGTAGGAGATACCATATGCCCAACATCCATGACAATAGGGGGTCCCTTCGAATGTGAAAGATAATGGAAGCCCAAATGAAGGGGAACACAAAGCCTGGAAAATTGGTGAATGAATGTTCAGGTAGAATCTGACAATCCAGGTTCTGAACCTGAATACTCCTGGGAACATTGGTGAACCACCAAAGAGGGTCGAGGGACCCGACTTAACAGTAGCCGACTCGAAGAGACACATGTAGGGAAAGGGTGGTGGGGCGCTCTGTAGAGGGAGTTATATGGCATGGTTGTTATTAACCCAACGTGAATAGGTACATAATCCCATACCACACCATATACCCCTCTCTTATATGAAAGCAGGCCAAGGTTCCAAGATGATAGGGAGGTCGCTAAGAGATGGGGCTGGACCCGAAAACTAGACATTCAGGCGCTTCAACTTATCCCATGAGGATGGGAATCAAGAAATACATAGTTATAATTAGGATTTTGTGTAGTTTATCATCATGCAATAAAGACACAGATAGGGGATAGGTATCTCAATTAGGGATGTGTAGGGAATGACGGGAAATCTAATGCGAATGAAGACATAATACCCTACAACATTGTACAATCGGATGTGGGGGCTTGAGACCGGGGCCCGAAAAGGCCATGGGACCTAAGGTTGGGCAACAGGCACAGTGTAATAGCTGGCTTGCAGTTTAACGTCTTGTAGTGATGATGATGATGAACTTAGTTTAAGGATATAGTGCTCGAACTATAGACGACTAGTTTAATGTAATATGCATGGGACAGATGAGTGTAGAGGGAAAATCGTCACACCTTTGGAAGAACGCGAAGCAGTAATGATGATAGGGAACAACTGTTGACTAGGTTTTCAATACAGTATCTGCCCTTCTGTGACAGGAGTTTAGGGGCAAGTAATTGAGCTTCTACTGTTGACAGCATTCCCAACACGTGTCATGTATCAATTTGTTTCTCAAAGTTTTTGGACCACAATGTTAGGAGAACCCTTGGGCTAACCATCCATGCCAATTAGGGGTCCTTTTAGACATAGAAGATTATATAAACCCAAATTATGGGGCTCGTGAAGCCTGGAGGTGCCTGCACTCATGGAAAGGGTGATAATCAGAAGGTTTCCTCAATGGGATATGTGTGGCATGGAAGAATAGCATGACGTGAATGAGGGAGTGAGTCTATACCATACCACAAAATTCTAAAATATAACTTGGACTAGGGGCCGAACAGGCTGAGGGACCTGAGGCTGAGCGTCTCGGCCATCTGTAGCCATATGGCCACTCATGAAGGTATTGCCTTATCATAGCTCCTAAGCCCATAGGGGCAATATTCTGTTTGGGAAAATAGGTGTAGGATTAGGCTCTCCCCATCACATAATGGACCACCTGATGGAATCACACTCCTTCTTGATGCAGACCGAGGTTTGGAGAGACGGTGGAGTAGAATAAACCACTACACTCCATTTTTGGGACATGTACGTGTGGTAACAACGGCAATGGATGGTTGTTGAACATATTCGAAACACAACATATATATTGTGTGACCTAAAATGGGAACAACAAAAGAGTGTGGACTACTGGCCTTATATACAATGTGGGACTTATATCAAATTTTCGTTCGAAATCCTCCAGGGCGTTGAACGGAACTGATAGGAGAGCCCTTATGCTATGTCTCCCTATCATTTGGGGGTACTTTTGGATGTGATAGATAATGTAAATACAAAATGGAAGGGATGGATATAGCATTAACATTCCTATGCAGGATGAGACTCAAGGGGAGATCATAGAGTTCGGGGCTTGGCCTACAGAAAAAATGTTTGGGCAGTCCTCTGTATTCCATGAGGATGGGAACCAAGCTATAGGTAGTTATAAAAGATCCATGTTGTTTAACCTCATCTAGTAAGGGCGTGTTAGGAGAGAAGAACAAGGGTGGGCACATGGTGAAGTCATCGTAACCCTTACATGAGTGGGGATGAAGAAGCCTATATGATGCAATGTGGGATCCTCTAAAAGAACAATGCCCGAGAGGGGATTTTCAAAGAGGAAACTGGGGATGGACTCAAGAAGAAGAGTCTGAGCATTTCTATATATCCCATGAGGATTTGAATTAAGCCATAAGTAGTTCTTGAGATGAATTTTATCATCTTGTAGGACGAAACAAAGTTTATAGACCTGTAGGACTGGACTGTTTAAGGTCATGGAGGACCCTGATTCGGCTTTGGGTCATGTGGGTCCATAAAAATAGGGGCCATGAAAAATATTGTTTTAGGATATTGGCATTTATGGGAGGTGTTATATACTCCCCATCCATGGTCACCAGTGAGTATGCTCCATTGGAGTAAACCATGTGAACAATGTATGGTCCTTCCCATTTGGGCACCAACATTAGTGGTTTCTTGCCTGGTATCATTGGTGTCTTAAGGTCCAATACCAAGTCTCCTTGAAAGAAGGAAGAGAGGGAAAAAATTTGTTGAAAGCTCTAGATATCTTGTTTTGATACCTTTCCAGGTTGTGTAGGGCCCAAAGCATGCCCTCGTTGAGCACTTCTAACTCATCCAAACAGATTTCAGTCACTACATATATGGCTCTAGATGATCATATATAGTTGTGCACAATTAGGATAATTTAATCTTTATAGGCAGGATGGCCTCCGTCCCGTACACCAGAAAATATGGGGTCACCTAGGTAGAATTACGAGTGGTTTTCTAATAATCCTAGATGTCATTGGCGAGCTCGTTCAGCCAACTCTTCCAGTTCTCACCAACCATCTTCTACAAAATGTTAGGAGGGTTTTATGGAATGCTTTGATCTATCCATTTTCTTGAGCATGATAACAGGAGGTATGGTTAGAACATATGTTTTACTTAGCGTACAATTTCTCCAGCTCAGCTGCTCAAAATTTCATGTCGTTGTTGGTGAGGATGGCGTGAGGGGATCCAAATAGATAGATGATGTTAGATCTCAGAAAGTCAACGATGAAACAGGCCTTGACTTCCACGAGTGGAACTGCCTCAGCCCACTTGGTGAAGAAATCTATAGTAGACAGGATGAATCTGCACTGGCGAGCTGTCGTCGGTGGATATGGTTCCACAACATCAAGTCCCTATACTGAAAATAGCCAAGAGTACTTCGTTGAGTGGAGAGCCTATGGTGGTCGATGCATGAATTTATCATAAATTTGGCACGCATGGGACCTTTTGGAAAAATCAATGCAGTCATGCATCATAGAGGGCCAAAAGTACCCTAGTATCTAGATCTGGAGAGATAGTTTTGGCCCGGTCCGATGGGCCCCAAAGGAACCGACATGAACCTTTTGCATGACTTGGGAAATATCAACACATTTAATTCAACAATGGAGAACATCATCAAAACCGTGATTGTAGAGGATCTTCTCACTACTAGCACCATCCTAGAGGGTAAACTGTAATGTGCGACATCGAATCCACTCATGCTTGGACCTTTCTGCTGGGAGATTATCATTCTAGAGATACTCAACAAAGGGGTCTCTCCAGTCGGGATTCACTTCAATCACTACATCCAGGGGACCTGGGGGTCCTGACATGGAGGTTCCAGTGGTAAGTTGTCTCACCTACAGGTTTTCATATTCATCTGGAGTGACAGGAGCAATGACCCTTTAGTATGCCACATGGATAATCAGATCATCCTTCTCGGGCTCCGCAAGTGATGCAGCTAGGCCATCCAAGCTGTCAACTCAACCCTTTTTAGATCTAGGGACATCAGTAACTTCTGATCAAGTTGGGAACTTGGCCGTTAGCTGGAGATTTTTTTCCAAAAATTGTACGAGCTCTGGATTTCTAATGACTTATTAACCGTTGATCTGCTTGATGACAAGTTGGGTGTCCAATTTCACATGAAAATGTGGAATTTCTATCTTTAGGGCTAGCTCGAGACCAGTAATGAGAGCCCGATACTCTGCCTCAATGTTGGTGTAGCCTTATGACAAAAGAAATGAATATGGAAGAATGGCTTGTTCCGGGGTAATGAAGACGACACCCAAGCCTACTCTATTTGTCTAGGGTCATTGAGCCTCCTGTCAGTGGGGCTCTAGGAAGTGCCATCGACGTGAATTTGCCATCACATCATGGATTGGTCCATCGAGAGAAGTGCTTCATTGAGGAAATCGAGGTCCAGGGAGTGGTCCGCAGGAGAAGTATGGGTAGCAAGGATGTCTATCAACGCTTTCCCTATGATAGCCTTCTTAGGGAAAAACCTGATGTCGAACTACTGGAGGATGACCACCCACCGAGCTAGTCGATCTATATACAAGGGGTGGTTCGGGATGTACTTCATAGGATCTACCCAAGACACTAGTTGTACCTCTTGATACTGGAGTTAATGCAGCAATTTATGTACTAAGAATACCAGCACAAGGAAGCTCTTCTTAATAAGGGAGTATCTGGTCTCCGTATCGAGGAGCATGCAGCTGAGGTAGTATAGGTTGCACTCTACCCCCCTAGTAGTACTTTTGGGCGAGAAGGGCACTGACATATCATTCCAAGGTGGTCACATAATGGACTAGTGTCTTTCTAAAGATGAGTGGAATTACAACCGGAGGATGGAGCTGATACTGCTTAATTTCCTCAAAAGCAGTCATGCACTGTAAAGACCCGTAAATTTCAAGGAATTTTTTTTCTTAATTTTCTTTGGAATTTTACAAGAACGCAGTTTCTGACGGTGCCTGATTCCGAGGCCGGGTGTGCCCGGAATCATTTTCTGAAGTTTGGCTCGGGTACGTTCAGTGAACGGACGAGCGGGTTTTTCTAACTTTTGAACCGGTGCCCGGAATCGAATTCTGAGGGCACCGATGAAATCGCAGCGCCGGTATTTGCTTAGAAACGCCTCTTCCGGAGTTGCGTTTGCTCAGACGTGGTTTTTAAATTTTGCGGCTTTAAGTCAGAAATAAAATAAAGTTTGTGCGACAACTTTATTTTATTTCACTTAAGCTGCTTGGAAGCCACTTGAAGCCACTTAAAGGCGGCTTGAACTGAGTTGAACTGGATAGGATGCTATCCAGAAATATTCTACCCCCTTGGTAGGATATTTGTGAGGCAGGGCCCGCACGAGCCCCGCCGTTTCTTTCGCTAAGTAACGCACCCGCGAAAACCCGTCAAAGTAACTGAAAAGTCAACCGACGCGTTTTCTTTAATTCTTAACAGACCATTTAATTGGGCGGTTTATTTCGTGAATTAAATGGGCTGTTTCGCTCGTTGAATTAATTCAACGAACTGATGGGTCGTTACTTACGCTTTTGCGTTTGTTGGCATGTTTATAAAATAAGACCAACCTAAAAATCCTTTGAAAGGATTTGAGAGAATCTTGTTTCTTCGGCTCCCCGCGAAGAACGCGAAGAACGCGAAGAACGCGACGAACGCGAAGAACGCGAAGAACGCGAAGAACGCCGGCGACCGGAATTCGACGACGCACACCGAGATCTGCGACGTCGACGAGCTTTACCCGCGACGTTCTTCGGCGACGCCTCTTCTTCCGCGGCCGATCCTCGTTCGGCAACTAAGGTGAGAATCGGATCGTTAATTCTCCCTTTTTAAATTTCATAACAACGGATTTAATTAATTAAACCGTTTGATCTTGATCCGGAGATTGGCGACGCGACGCCGGATACCGCGACGACGCGACGATCCCCCTTCTTCCGCGACGAGCAACCCCGCGACGATCCCTCGATCGGCAACGACGACGACAAGGTAAGGGTTGATTTGAAATATTTTCCTTTCCCGTGATTTTATTTCTTTTAAAATGAGGAACCGATCACGGAACAATTTTAAATTTATTTAAAATTGTTGATTTGGTCGTTTCTTGTTTCTCCCGTGGTTTATGACTAACGCGGAGGGTGCGGGTCTAACAAACAAGACCCGGCAACCCTCCGCCGATCTTCCTTTTTGTGCGGATTTGGCGGGCGACGGCAAAAGCACGACGCAAGGGCCTTTGGTTGATCCCGCAGTAAAGAACGAAACCCGGGAGGAACAACGGCGCAGACGAGAAGGAAAACGGGTCACCGGAGCGACTCCGGCGGCCTGCGGAAGCCGGAGGTGGCGCGGGTCGCCGGCGCGGCGGCGCCGGCGGCCGGAGGCGGCGGCACCCCGCGGGTGTCCAGCGCGACACCCCGCGGGTGCCGCGGGTGTCCAGCGCGACACCCCGCGGGTGCCGCGGGTGTCCAGCGCGACACCCCGCGGGTGTCCAGCGCGACACCCCGCGGGTGTCCAGCGCGACACCCCGCGGGTGTCCAGCGCGACACCCCGCGGGTGTCCAGCGGCACCCCGCGGGTGTCCAGCGCGCCACCCCGCGGGTGTCCAGCGGCACCCCGCGGGTGTCCAGCGGCACCCCGCGGGTGTCCAGCGCGACACCCCGCGGGTGTCCAGCGGCACCCCGCGGGTGTCCAGCGCGACACCCCGCGGGTGCCGCGGGGTTGTCACGCGGCACCCCGCGGGTGTCCAGCGCGACACCCCGCGGGTGCCGCGGGGTGGTCACGCGGCACCCCGCGGGTGTCCAGGGCGACACCCCGCGGGTGCCGCGGGGTTGTCACGCGGCACCCCGCGGGTGTCTGGCCGACACCCCGCGGGTGCCGCGGGGGTGTCACGCGGGGCGGCGGCTTTCCCCCGCGTCGGCCGCTCGGCCGCTCGGCCGAGCCGTACCGGACCGGCCCTGGCCGGGCCGGGCCGGGCCAACCGAGTCGGACCCGACCCGGTTCGGGCCAACCAGGGGGGGTCGGGCCGGGTCGGCCCGGGCCCGGACCCCCCGTCTTCGGACGGACTTCGTTCAAATGGCTGTATCTTGAGCTTCGGGCCTCCAAACGACCCGCCGTCAGCGGCAACGCGATCCTTGGATCGAGACGGTCGTTTCGGTTTATTATACTCAAGGTTTCGGAAGACTTTGGGTTCGGCCGGGTTGGTTCGTACACGAAACCAACCGGGCCCTCGGAGCGGAAACGCTCATAACTTGAGCTACGGACGTCCGATCGACGTACCGTCAGCTGTGGTAGTTTCCTCTAAGTGAGACGGAACTTTTGGCATACTCCGCCCGGGGATCGGACACAGGCGGAGTACGGTCGGGTTGGTTTTGCCCTAAAAACCAACCGGGCCCCTGGGACGAAAATGCCAATAACTCTCAGACCGGGCGTCCGAATGACGCGCCGTCTGTTGCGTTGAGATCCTGTTGTCGATACGGAACTTTTGGATACATCAACTTCGGACTACGTGTCAGTTGATGTATCAGCCTCTCGACTCGTGGAGCGGACCCTCCTAACGAGCTCGCTATGTGCGGGAACCCTAGTGCTGGCTGTGGCTTCGACGACAGAGCAGAGATCCTCCGTGGACTGCGACGACGACAGAGCAGAGAATCCTCCGTGGACTGCGACGACGGCAGAGCAGAGATCCTTCGTGGACTGCGGCGACGACTGTGCAGAGATCCTCAGTGGACTGCGTCGACTACTGCACTCAGCGATCCTACGTGGAACAGTGCTACCGAACCTGTGTGAGCTGAATCTTCTTTTTACCTTGAGCGGTGGAGCGCTTGGGTGTAGCGGCGGACCCGTGGTTCTTGACAGTGGTGGTGCGCTTGGATGCAGCAGCAGACCCTTGGCGGTGGAGCGCTTGGTTGTAGCGGCGGACCCGCGATACTCTACGGAGTGTGTGCGCTTGGTTGTAGCGACAGACCCGCGACGGTGGAGACGCGCGTGCGGAGTACGGAGACCGTGTAGATGACTGAGACCTGACGACTGCTTGACCGACTCGACTTGGAGTGAGTCGACTAGCCCAGTGGACGGAGCGCCCAGTAGTTGGCAGCAGACCCACGGCGGACGGAGCGCCTGGTAGTTGGCGGCAAACCCGCGGTACTCGACAGGAGGAGTACCTCAGTAGGCTATCTGGGTGAGCGCCCGGTATTTGGCAGCAGACCCTCAGCGGACGGAGCGCCCGGTAGTTGGCAGCAGACCCGCGGTACTCGACAGGAGGAGTACTTCAGCAGTCTTAGGTTAGTGAGCAGTACCTCGGAGTCGTGACAGGACCACTGTACACTTCAGAGATGGGGCTCTTCAACATTTACGGTTTCGATAATGAAAATCCTGGTTGAGCTGAATCTTATGTTACTCTCCTTTGTGGATTGTGTTGAACTATCCTTTGTGGATTTACTGTTTACTCTCCTTGTGGATTTGAGTCTTGCTTTCCTTTGTGGATTGAGTTGTTCTTGAGCTCGTGAGCAGAGCTAGAATTGGGGACTTAGGTATATGTATGGGCATATACCTAAGTCAAGTCAGATGTTACTTCGTGATTGCATCTTTCTTTTGTGCTATATCCTTTGTGGATTTCGGGAGACCTTCGGGGGTCTCGGGGTCCTTACTGAGTAGCTTATACTCACCCCTGCACGGGCTATGCCCGCACTTCGTGGTGTTGGTTGCAGACGACGGACAGCGCTGATCGCGGTTGGGGCGTGGAGCAGGACGGTACCTGGAGGTGGACCACTGGGCAAGACGTGCTCGGAGCGGACGTGGGACCCGAGGAGCCTGGAGGCTATCTGTACCCACCCTTCAGGTGGGATTGCCAGTGGACGACACGAGGCCGCCGTCTTTTCTTCAGTTGCTGTACTTTACTTTTCAGTTGTACTTTACAGTTGGGCTTGTATTTCCGGCCCCCTTTACTTTTCTGCACTCTGTAGTTACTTTCCGCTTGCTGACTCTGTGGTGCTTGTTTACTTTTCAAAGGCAATGCCTTCCCTTTTTGTTGGGATTTACGCCTTGGTGCTAGTCGCCAGCCCCTGGCCTATGGAAGGCGGGCTTGGGGTAGTCACGGCACGGGCCCCGAGGACGGGTCGTGACATGCACTCTTAGTCCGACTCAAAGACGGTGTATTTCATCATGAGGTGAGAAAAGGGCTTACACTTTCCAGACAAATATGCGAAGAACCGGTGTATGTAGGTTAAGTGGACATGGAATCCTTGAAGCTTCTGAATGTTGCATGGGAGAGACATCAGACTGATGTCCATAATCTTCTCTCGGTCGATCTCGATGCCCCTGTTTCTGACAACGAAGCAGAGAAACTTTCCAGTGGTTACCCCGAAGGCGCACTTCAACGTGTTCATCTTCAATTGGTGAACATGGAGGATACCAAACACTTTCTCATGGTCATTGAGATGGTCCTAATGCTGGCATGATTTGACCACCAGGTCATCCATGTAAAATTATACAAACATTCCGAGGATCGGCTTAAATATGTGATGCATAGCCCGCTAATAGGTGGCACCAGCATTCTTTAAACCGAAGGGCATGACTCGGTAGCAGAAAGTACCTTTGTGGTGCCCTAAAGGCTATAGAATCCTCATCCTTAGAGGTCATTCAGATCTGGTTATACTCAGAGTATCCATCCATTAAATAGAGGGCGTGGAAACATGTTGTAGCATCGATCAACGATTTCGTCACAGGAAGAGGAAAATAATCCTTTAAGCAGTTACAGTTGAGATCCTGTAAGTCGATGCAGACAATGATCTATCTGTTCTTTTTCCTGACTGTTACAATGTTGAATAGCCTTTTGTGGTTCATGTCATCCTTAACAAAATTGGATCTGATGAGCTTATAAACATCGGCCTCGACTTTGGAACTGTGGGAAGGGTTCCTCTTTCTGGGAGGCTGCTTGAACCCTTGTTGATTTACCGGGAGACCGAGGAAGTGGATGGCTACCTGAGGATCTAATCCAAGAATATCATCATAACACTAGTAGAATACATAAAAATGTTGTTTATGGATGTCTATGTACTAATTTTTCTCCTCTAGGGGCATTGAGGCACTGATCTGTGTGGGTTTCAGGTCTACCTCGCTACCGAGGTTCACTTGTACCAATTAATCGACTATGGCAGAGACACCCTCTTCAAAGGCAGGAGGATCATCTTATAAATCATATTCATCAATTATGGATGAGGGATCCTTGGCATGAGGAGTTTCATTTAAGTCAACAGATCCCAACGGGAGGCCGGTACTGGCCTGATCGGTAGTGGACACTGCACCGGGGAACTCATATACTGCCGCAAACATAGTGATGAAGGCTGTTGATCTGATCCCATGTGGTCTATGGCGCATGGGGTGACTATTGATGATATCAAAGCAATATAGTCACATTGTTTTAAGCTGGTTAATTCCATCTCGACAAAATTAGCATGTATGACGTATTGTCTTTGCCATGGGGTGGACATCCTGATACCTTATGGGCGTTAGAGGCTCTTGGATCACCTAAGCCAGATTTTTATAGGATTATGAGGTGATCTTCAAGTGACTATTAGGATTGGTAATGTGTTCCCTCTTGTTCCATAAACATTCAAGCATTATCGCATGTCTGGGTTCGTAGCCTCCAATCAGTGGATTGGAAAGATGTAGGCATCATCTTGGTCTGTCCATTGGTCGGTCGCAGTCGTGGCTAGCTCAACCCCATTAGCATTAATCTACTTGTCTTTTCTCTTGTAGTAGTCGACATCTAGATAGCGAGCTTCGCAAGAGGCAAAGGGAGACATGTCACCTTAATGAATTCCCACACGACCATTAAGGGAGTACTTGAGGAACTTGTGATATGATGATGGAACTACCGCATTCAGGTGGAGCTATGGCCTTCCCATCAATGCATTGTAGGCGGTGTCCGGGGAGACAACAACAAACATGGTACTAAAAATTAGACCACCGAATTGGGTATTCAAGAGGATCTTTCCGAACAGTGTTTGTTCTGTCCTGTTATTACATTGGATTCATAGGCCATAGGGGCTCAGATCATCCTCAGAAAACCTAGTTTTTCGTGTGTCTGAGTTAGGATTAGGGTGATCCTAGAGTCCGTATCGACAAGACAATAGAGAACATCCATGACATTGAATTGACTGGTGATATACAATGGTCGATTGTGACCCTATATGGTAGAGAGTTCATCTTATCTAGAGAATGAGATGATGGCCCGACATTCATCATTCTCAGCCGCCTCATCATGAAAGACTTATGCGACTGCTACCTTCGTCTCAAACTAGAGTGGGCTTCTTAAAGCCTTGGTGAGGGCCTCACGCATATCTGATGATAGGCGAAGGGTCTCTAGGATGGAGTGATTTTTTGAAATGAAGGAATGATGTTTGAGAACATCATACATTCATTCCAGGCATGAACTTCTAATTATATAAGGTCACTCTATGATAGGAGGTATGGTGGGCCCTGCTGACTGGCCTGACGACTGACGGGTGCACCAAATATTCTGCTGCTCACAAGTCAAAGCCTACAAAGTGACTACCGGATGAGGGACATACGAATTAGATCGGCCTGTGTAAAATCGTGGCTCACCACACCACGACCAAGGTGACTCTCCCAGATCCAACAAAACAAACAATGAAGAAGGCGGGCCTGATGTATCTAGATGAGAAGGTTGTGTATGTTGAGCCTTGCGCTAGGCCTACTTCCTTGTTTCAGTAGTATGCCATGCCTGGTTAGAAGTTCTGATCGAAGCCCTCCGACAGCCCATATAGTTTTGCTCTGTCGATGCTGACGACAGCTTTGGACATAGGGAGGGTCTGCTTAGCACTCCACTTCATCAGAAATCATGTAGGGGTTTACCATCTCTATGGTGTTAACTGAGGCGTTCCTTTAACTGTCACTTGAAGAGTCATCCACTACTGGATAGATCCTCGGAGGGATCTCTTTCTTTGAGGGCATGAAATCGCCGAGAGTACGGGATGATGACAACATTGGTCGGGGAATTTATTTTTCCTTGCGCCGCCAGTGTTTTTTCTTTTGAGAAGGGGACTACTGAGAAAATGGTTCTGAAGTAGTTGATGTAGTTTTTGAAGGCTCTGGCCAATTCAGGCATGCATGGATAACACCATGGGCGTGGGTGACTACTTTTAGAGCCATCCAGTCTTCATACTTATGGGACTCATGATTAGAAACCAGATGCCACTTGCCTTCATTATCGCTGCTACTGTCTGGCCTCACAAAGATGCATGCCACTTGTGCCAGATCTAGGCCCAACCATACTATGTTGATATCCACTTAATCTTGAATCCATTCATTGAACAGATAACATTTTTTGATGGTGTTCCCTAGGATTCAGTGGTAGGTGTTCTAATTATGGCGATCAGTGAGGTTCACCTCTTCTGGCCTCCATCACTCAGGCAAAATCACAATATCCTACTCTTAGGCACTTTGAAAATAACCAGGGACTTGTGCCTCGCTGAATGAGTATGTAAGGTTCCTCTAGTCTAGGAAGGGGTCCCTCTAAGATTGATCCTAACAAGGGTCTGGGGGAGCCTACCGAGGAGGTGGATCTTGGTTATCTTGCCTAACTGGTGGAGGCACATTGTGCGGGGGAACCTGCCGATTCTGGGGTGGGTGCTACTGGGCCGGAGGCTACTCCTGAGGTGGAGGGACTTTATGAGTCTCTAGAGGTGTCTCCACTTTGAAAACTCTAGTTTCCAGGGGGGGCTCTATTTGAGCCACTGCGGCGGGTTAGGCCCTGTCGACCCTTCTTCCGGGGATCACATGAGGCAATGGACATGCCTGTATAGCTTGGTGTGAGGCTTCCTCTAGGCACTGGGCCTTATTAGAGCAGTCCTGAAATCCCCTAGGGTAGTTATGGGTGATCAGAGAGGGGGCCAGTTCTATCTTGACATTCCCTATACACATCTTCAGCAATTTCTCCTGAGTTAGTATCATGTCAAGGGAGTATGTGAATCCTTTCCACTAGTTGACAAAGTCAGCAACGCACTAATCGTGCCTCTTCTTGCACTTGAAGAGGTTAGAGATACTCATATTCCAAGTGTCAGAACTTAACTGGTAGAGGAATTTCATACAAAGGTCCTCCCATCCGGCCATTATACCGATGGGAAGCTGGTTGTAGCGGATTAATGTCGGCCCTTCCAATGTCTATATGAAACATCAGATATTGGTGTCTTCCTACTGCGCTAGAGTACCAAACATAGGGCCACTCCTTGAGATAATGTGGGCCAGATACTATGGTGGATCCCATGTCCCGTTGAAGGAGAAAATGTGGGATTCCAAAAACATTGGTGTGCTGCCATATCATCCACCCATGTCGGGTTTGGCTTGCCATCAGGCAGGATTTCCACCTATTGAGTCCTTAAGGATTCAAATTTGGTGATGAGGGCCCCCATTGGATCATCCGGGTGGAGATTCCTATCTTTATGGGGACCCCTGACCACCAGTGCATTGGTGGGTTCTTCCACTCGATAAACTGGCCCAGAAAATTGTGGAGCGGCTGGTGGTACGACCTGTGGAGAATCTGGGGGAATCTAGGCTGGGTCTCGAGGATTGTCACACCATTCAGGATGATTTTGTATCATATATTGTGCCCTCTTTCTCTAAGTGTAGAGACCCAAAGCTTGACGTACATGGACAATAAATTACTATAGCGGAATACTTAATACATAACAAAAACAGACACACAAGGACCGTAATAGTTTAGTGTCTTTGGAAACCTGAAACGTAATCTTCTAATCGTGGTGAAAGATCTTCAACATCTCCCATAAAGATCTTCCCATTTTTGTTTCCTTACCTAAAATCTTTCTTTTAATCCTAGGGTAAAAGAAAATATAGAAAGGGTGAGCTCAAATTCTCAGTAAGGGTAAGCATGGATAAAATAAAACATACCATATACATTTGATCTTAAAAACATGAACGCAATGTTTAAACATCAAAATCTTGAGCAACAACTTAAAACATGGAAGTACATAAGGCAAAGATCATAATGAAACATAAATCATGATAAAATAGCATGGGAATAAAACATGTAATTGTGGAATCCATTAAGCACATGTAATGATTTCCATAGTAGCCAAGGCATTGCTTCCAAGACCATCTTAGTGGACAAAGTCCCATTCTGAATCGAGTTCACTCCTCGTTTCAGTCCTGTAACACTGAACCGGATTAACTTACCATTTAAGACATGTCTATCTCATGAGATATAAAATCATTACCCAATGCATTTGAGGGAGATATAGGTCCCACCCATCTCATAATGAAATCATTCTTACTTGTGCCACAAAATAAACATACATCATTCATAAAAACCCAATAAATAAAATGGGTTTCATAAACATCATACCATCATCACATAATCCATATAAAAGAAATGGATATAATTTCTAAATAAGAAAAGTGAAACCATGTAAATCATAGAGACATTATACTTGAAACATACACATATGAAATAATGTCATCTTAGATGAAAAATGGTTTTGATAAAACACTTGAAATGAATTCTTGAGAAAAATATCCTTTTTTATTAAAAATCATTTTCTTTTCACAAAATGTCATGAAATTTTAAAAGAAAAGGATTTTGTTGAAAATAGTAATGAAATATTTTGGAGGAAGCTTCATTAAAACAAGGCTTTATAAAACTGTAAAAATCCGTTCACTCCGTATAAGTTAAAAATAACATTCTCCTCGTACTTTTGTCGGAAAAGTCAAAAAAGTACCTCATAACATAAATAAGAGAAAGATTCCATACATACCATGTAGTAAAAGTCAAAAATGGGTAAAAAGGACTTTATACATACATGAAAACACTTTTATAAAATATGGACATGATAGAAATAGCCCCAGTAAATACTTACGAATAAGCAATCTCGGATAAAAATGAGATTTGCAAAATTATCCCATACCTTAGGTCCCATATGCTTCGTACGTATCCGAACCTCCTGTAATATGATTTAAATAATGAAATTGACTTATTACAGAATCATATTCATTGTTATGATATCATATATGGTTCACTTATGACTTTATATTACCCGTTCTTTTGTAAATGCCATGTTAAAGAGCGTTTTGGGTAAAATTGTTTCATTTGTCGTCTGTGTTTTGACTTGTAATTATTCATATGATTACTTAGATCATGATTACTTAATTACAGAATATAAAACATGATTTATATATAATATATATTCATAATATACATATATATAATAGATCGATAAATGGAAAGAAATATACCGTTCATGGAGACGGTAGGCCGTACGTACGCATGAACGTTGTTTTCGTTTCCTCATTGAATTGAATGAAATTAATTGGATGAAATACATATATATATACATAAATCCAGCATAATTATTATGTCATATATTTTATGATTACTTATTATATATACTTTATAATCATTTATGAATGGTTAATCATTTAGAATGAATCTCATCGCGTCGTGGAGACGGTATTCCGTACGTACGCACGAGCGATGATATCGTTCCCATGATCGTGGAATTTTATTGGAGTGTATGTATACTATTACAGAATAAATATCACTTTAAAATAATCATATATAGTTATTATTTACACCATTATACCCATCCATGTAAGGTGGTGGTGGAAAATAGATTACACCACGGCGTGGAGACGGTATTCCGTACGTATGCACGCGCGGTGATTTTGTTTTCTGTAGGATGGATAGATGGTGAAATAGGGTTGTTTGATACTTATAATAATATATCAGTATATGATTGATACTGATGTTATTACTTAATAATGAAACAACCTAAGAAGAAGAAGTGGAAGAAGAAATAAAGGTGAAAGAACCGGTAACGGACATTACCTCTTCTTTGAAGCACCTCTTTGAGACCTCCTCTTAGGGCACTAAAATTGGTCTTTGAAGAAGACCAGGACCTCTAGGATGTTTCTATTGAAGTGGAGAAGATAATTTGGCAGGTTTTGGCCGATCTTGAAGGCTCAAAGTGGTGTGTGGAAGAGAGGGAGGAGGTGCCCTTTTATAAGGGAGGAGAGGGGCACCTTTGGAATTCTTAAAAATATTAATTTATAATAAATCTAACCCCACATAAAAACCTCCAAAAATGACTCATATTCAAATATTAGATGAGATATGGTTGTAATCTCATCAACCAATCAAATTTATACATGTTTGGATCTTATTTTAAACCTTATCATTTTGATTTATCCTTATTTAATCTATTTAAGTTTATTTGTGGTAATAAAATTCTAAATTTTAAATTATAAAAAATAATTACTTATTTGTTGTGAATTTTTCATAATTGGTTACTTTATAACATTACAGGCCATATAAATTTAAATTTATAATTTTTAAATATTTTTGTGATTTTTAAACAATTTTATAATATGTTATTTTTATAAAATAACAATAGTGTCAATTTTGACACTATTCATTTATTTGAATTTAAATAAAATATATACAGAAGATATGTTCGAACTAAAAACTTTAATAGATTCATAAAAGGTCATATGTATCTATAAAATTATTGGATCACATTAAATAGTTCACATAATATTTATTTTATTATTTTTAAAACCATTTATTTGGTTTATCTCTTAATAAAATAATTACTACAACATTTTTGTATAATTATTTAATATACTGATTTGTTGTATAAAAATTAAAATTAAAATCCCATGATGAAGATAAATATATTAACTTTCACAATAATACTTTTACTCGAATTTATCATCTTAAAATCACAATATTTAAATTTTTATATTTATTAAATTATGAAGGTGACAACTTTGGCATAAAATAATATAAGTGTCATAATCACTTTTATAAGGCTCCAAACGGTAATATATTAGTTAATTTCATGATTAAGGTGTATATATACACTACCAATAATATTTGGTCAGGTTTTTGGGCCTTTTAATGGGTATTATTATTTCAATAAAAACTATATTACTTATTTTTCACTTAATAAATAATTTATGTATCATTAATGTATCACCATTAATGACAATTATTTAATCCCTAAAAATTCTAAATAAATTATCATGATGTGGATAATTTTATTAGATTTCTGGAGACTATTCATGTTCGAAGTTTTATGATGTTTATCACTAAATTAAAATTATTATACTTATAAGATTTAAGAGAGTGACATGTTGTCACGTTCTTTGGTTTTAATAATAATTAAATTATTTTTATTGTCAAAAGTCCATAAAATGAATCTAATCCGACCCTTAGGTTATATGGGTCTACTTTTAGCCATAAAATAGAATTTTGGCATGTGTTAGGGTAATTTTATAATATTATATTTACCCTTAATTACCCGATTTACCTTTAACTATGGTAAATAAAATTTACCGTAGTTACTATTCATAATTCCCAAAAATAAAAAGTAGCTTATTAACATAATTTGGACCCACTGATTCCAAATATGGAATCCATTTTTCCAAATTTAATACAAAAAAGTTTCATAAATTAAATTAAAATTAATCCTGTTGTCGAAAGAAAACGGGTTTTTCTTTAAAACATTGCAAAAGATTGAATTGATTTAACCTACGAATTTAATGTAAAATCAATGATAATGACATAAATTATATTAAATGGTAAAAATATATTCTATTTATACTTTAAAACAATTCAATATTATAATTTAACCATATAAATTATTGTGATGAAAAAAAGTTGTTTTTAATTAAAATATTGCGTGTTTTTACTATTCATCAAAATATGAAAGTTACCAGAATAATATGAAAATTTTATCCAAAGTAAATTTTTATTTAGTGATTCCAAAGAAGAATTTTATTTTGTCAAATTGAACTTATAAACATGTCAAAAACTAGATTTAAAGTGGGTGCGCCATCAAAAGGCAGCAAAACTGCATTTTTTGAAAAATACTTATTTTACCCGAAAAAATTATTTTGTTCTTATACCATGTTCTAGAAAATGTGTAAGATGAATAATAATGTTATAAAATTCAAAATTTAGTTAATACTATTCTTAACGGCTAGTTCATAATAATATTATAATAATATATCGTTGTTTAGTAAAACTTGGTATTGCGTACAACACATGCTATCGAGGAAGGTCGCGATTGCGTATAATGCAAGCCAAGTCAGGGTTGCGTGTTGTGCAAGGATCCTTCATTGTTTATTATAACATAATCCAACCATATTTTATTTATACATTTAATATATATATATATATATACTCAATGTTGCGTAGAATAACTATTATCAAAATTCTGTGTAACATGATCCAAGAATAGTGTTGCGTATACTGCAAGCTAATACGGTGTTGCGTATAGTGCATGGTAATATTGGTGTATCATACAACACAAGACATTAATGAAATTAAAAGAATATTTTTCATAAAATCTCGGGGTGTTACATTCTACCCCCCTTAAAATGAATTTCTCCCTCGAAATTCTTCGGGGTTATAAATGGTTTATTACTCAAAAATAGAAACCCACATCGTAAAAAGGAATACCAAAACATGGATTTAAAAACTAAAGTATGAAATGTAACGGTTACCCAAATTAACTCATCACTGGGTTTCCACGTAGGAGAACATAGGTGAAAATATGGATATGGAAGAAAAATCTAACCATCAAGTTCTGATGGAGAGTTGTAGAGAACATGGCTATGAAAAAGCCAACAATCACAAAGCTATAGATTTGTGATGATCTAAGGTACCATCTGATTCATTGGATATAAGGGAACTAGGACAACATTTTTGGTTTTCAAGATCATTTCCCTAAAGTTGATTAATTAAAAGAAATACTTACATGATTTTGGTACAATCTCACTATTGTTCGTGAATTGAACAATTTCCAATTCATCCCTTAAAGAAATGAAGTTGAATTTGTTATTCGTGAGGTGTTAGCAGATCATGTGATAGAATGATAGGTCATTCCATCTCATTCAAACAAAAGTTTAGCAAAAGTTATAAGTCTATCTTATGGTTAGATTAATCGTATATGGTTCCAAAAATGAACTTATACTACATATATCATACCGCTTAATAAAACCAAACTAGTTTCTACTAACCAGGGACTTCCTGTAGGCTAGGGGTAGGCGATAAAGGCCAGTCGCACTTCGGTTGTGGGTTCGATTCCCACAGCCTTGTCCGACGCGATGGGCAGTCGCCCGTCCTGCAGGTTGTCCTTTTTCTAAAACTATATTACTATAACATCCCATCAATAATATCAAAAAAAATCTATCCTTAAACAATACTAACTTATGTCCAACATAATCCATTCCAATCTTTAGGCTTATCCATAATACTGCAGTCCACTCTCATAATATAGTGAAAACGATTACCAGAGATTTCATATAACAAGCATGTCAATTCCATCGTTGATCCCCATATATCATAAGATATGTCTTGTTGGTCATATTCCAAACATTTGAAGTCCTTGAAAAATAAATACCCATTGAATCTTAGTGAAAACATGAATATTGTCAAAAGTTATCTCTTTCCGCATACCAAAATCCAAAAAATCTATATACTCAAACCATGATATAACCTTCTCCTTATATCAGTCATGAGCTCATGAATACTATCAAACATTTAATTTTCTCCTTATCCCTTCATTATGCGCATATCATCTACTTTCCAAAAATATCTGAATAATCAATGGTTAATGGTACCATTAATCATACACTTTCAAAACTTAAGGAATGACAACAGTGTAACAATCCTTAGATGTCTCTTTATTCCATAGTACCATGAGATTACTTATACAACATTACACTTGATAAACATGTAATCATTCCACTACCTTCTTAAACCATTGACCGAGCTTCAACAATTCTTTCATCTCACATATCATTTGTAGTCTCTTCATCATCATAAACATAAATACTACCCATACGACCATACTAATTCTCTTCATGAGACTTTTTTTAGGGCATTGGTTTGTATAATGCCCGTACATTCCACATTTAAAACATTTAACCATTGTTGATGTCGTAGCAATACCATTATCCTCGTCCATGGTGTTAACTGAACCTTTTCCTTTTCACTTACTGGATTTGTGTCCTTCTTTTCCACACCCAAAGCATCTTCCAGTTCCCTTGAAACAATCTCCCCTATTCCTCTTCCCACATGATTTACATGAGGGAAATTTAACTTTCTTTCCTCTATGATCATCATGAAACTCCATCTTTCTCTTATTATCTGAGTCGGGAAACTTACCAAGGTTGAGATTATTGATCATATTATGAGATTGCTGATTAGGCATAATAATGATGTTTGGACTTCCAAATCCCGTTTCATTTGGTTTCTCAGGAAGAATATCATTCCATTGTCCATCATATCCTCCATTATCATGAATCTTCCTGTTTCTAGCCATTTTCTAAAACCCAAAAAGAATAGTGTGAGAGGAAAAAATCATGCTAGGGAAAACAACATAGTAAAGGGGGAGTACCCTCAATATCTAACATCTTAGGTTTAATTCTAAGATCATTACTGTAATTCTAGGACTATAACCTATACGTATACTTATCCTTAGGTACATC
This sequence comes from Viscum album, assembly GCA_963277665.1. Taxonomy (NCBI): domain Eukaryota; kingdom Viridiplantae; phylum Streptophyta; class Magnoliopsida; order Santalales; family Viscaceae; genus Viscum; species Viscum album. The sequence goes on along the minus strand of OY728152.1, from coordinate 1,807,604,150 downwards.
CCTAGACATACCTTAGAAATATCTCTAGGGATCTCACTAACGTTTTCGCATCCTATTTTCCAAAGGTTGACTAAACCTTTCCTCTGATACCAACTGTAGAGACCCAAATCTTGACGTACATGGACATTACATTACTTTAGCGGAATAATTAAAACATAACAAAAATAGACACACAAGGATCGTAATAGTTTACTGTCTATGGAAACTTGGAACGTAATCTTCTAATCGTGGTGAAAGATCTTCAACATCTCCCATAAAGATCTTCCCATTTTTGTTTCCTTACCTAAAATCTTTATTTTAATCCTGGGGGAAAAGAAAAAATAAAAAGGGTGAGCTCAAATTCTCGGTAAGGGTAAGCATGTATAAAATAAAACATACCATATACATTTGATCTTAAAAACATGAACGTAATGTTTAAACATCAATATCTTGAGCAACGACTTAAAACATGGAAGTACATAAGGCATAGATCATAATGAAACATAAATCATGATAACATAGCATGGGAATAAAACATGTAATTGTGGAATCCATTAATCACGTGTAATGATTTCCATAGTAGCCAAGGCATTGCTGTGAAGACCATCTTAGTGGAAAAAGTCCCATTCTGAAACGAGTTCACTCCTCGTTTCAGTCCTGTAACACTGAACCGGATTAACTTACCATTCCATCCATGTCTATCTCATGAGATATAAAATCTTTACCCAATGCATTGGAGGGAGATATAAGTCCCACCCATCTCATAAGGAAATCATTCTTACTTGTTCCACAAAATAAACATACATCATTCATAAAAACCCAATAAATAAAATGGGTTTCATAAACATCATACCATCATCACATAATCCATATAAAAGAAATGGATATAATTTCTAAATAAGAAAATTGAAACCATGTAAATCATAGAGACATTATACTTGAAACATAGACATATGAAATAATGTCATCTTAGATGAAAAATGGTTTTGATGAAACACTTGAAATGAATTCTTGAGAAAAATATCCTGTTTTCTTCAAAATCATTTTCTTTTCACAAAATGTCATGCAATTTTAAAATAATAGGATTTTGTTGAAAATAGTCATGAAATATTTTGGAGGAAGCTTCATGAAAATAAGGCTTTATAAAACCGTAAAAATCTATTCACGCCGTATAAGTTAAAAATAACATTCTCCTCGTACTTTTGTCGGAAAAGTCAAAAAAGTACCTCGTAACGTAAATAAGAGAAAGATTTCATACATACCATGTAGTGAAAGTCAAAAATGGGTAAAAAGGACTTTATACATACATGAAAACACTTTTATAAAACATAGACATGATAGAAATAGCCCCAGTAAATACTTACGAATAAGCAATCTCGGATAAAAATGAGATTTGCAAAATTATCCCTTACCTTAGGTCTGATATGCTTAGTACGTATCTGAACCTCCTGTAATATGATTTAAATAATGTCATTGACTTATTAAAGAATCATATTCATTGTTATGATATCATATATGGTTCACTTATGACTTTATATTACCCTTCTTTTGTAAATTCCATGTTAAAGAGCATTTTGGGTAAAATCGTTTCATTTGTCGTTCGTGTTTTGACTTGTAATTATTCATATGATTACTAAGATCATGATTACTTAATTACAGAATATAAAACATGATTTATATATAATATATATTCATAATATACATATATATAATAGATCAATAAATGGAAATAAATATACCGTTCATGGAGACGGTAGGCCGTACGTACGCATGAACGTTGTTTTCGTTTCCTCATTGAATTGAATGGAATTAATTGGATGACATACATATATATATACATAAATCCAGTATCATTATTATGTCATATATTTCATGATTACTTATTATATATACTTTATAATCATTTATGAATGGTTAATCATTGAGAATGAATCTCATCGTGTCGTGGAGACGGTATTCCGTACGTATGCACGAGCGATGATATCGTTCCCATGATCCTGGAATTTTATTGGAGTGTATGTATACTATTACATAATCAATATAACATTACAATAATCATATATAGTTATTATTTACACCAGTATACCCATCCATGTATGGTGGTGGTGGAAAATAGATTACACCACGGTGTGGAGACGGTATTCTGTACGTACGCACGCGCGGTGATTTCATTTTCTGTAGGATGGATAGATGGTGAAATAGGGTTGTTTCATACTTATAATAACATATAAGTGTATTAGTGATACTGATGTTATTACTTCATAATGAAACAACCTAATAAGAATAAGTGGAAGAAGAAATAAAGGTGAAAGAATCGGTAACGGACATTACCTCTTCTTTTAAGCGCCTCTTTGAGACCTCCTCTTAGGGAACTAAAATTAGTCTTTGAAGAAGACCAGGACCACTAGGATGTTTCTATTGAAGTGGAGAAGAGAATTGGTCAGGGTTTTTCCGAGCTTGAAGGCTCAAAGTGGTGTGTGGAAGAGAGGGAGGAGGTGCCCTTTTATAAGGGAGGAGAGGGGCACCTTTGGAATTCTTAAAAATATTAATTTATAATAAATCTAACCCCACATAAAAACCTCCAAAAATGACTCATATTTTAATATTAGATGAGATAGGGTTGTAATATCATCAACCAATCAAATTTAGACATGTTTGGATCTTATTTTAAACCTTATCATTTTGATTTATCGTTATTTAATCTATTTAAGTATATTTGTGGTAATAAAATTCTAAATTTTAAATTATAAAAAATAATTACTTATTTGTTGTGAATTTTTTATAATTGGTTAATTTATAACATTATATACCATATAAATTTAAATTTATAATTTTTAAATATTTTTGTGATTTTTAAACAATTTTATAATATGTTATTTTTATAAAATAAAAATAGTGTCAATTTTGACACTATTCATTTATTTGAATTTAAATAAAATATATACAGAAGATATGTTCTAAATAAAAGCTTTAATAGATTCATAAAATGTCATATGTATCTATAAAATTAGTGTATCACATTAAATAGTTCATATAATATTTATTTTATTATTTTTAAAACCATTTATTTGGTTTATCTCTTAATAAAATAATTACTACAACATTTTTGTATAATTATTTAATATACTGATTTATTGCATAAAAATTAAAAATAAAATCCCATGATTAATATAAATATATTACCTTTCACAATAATACTTTTACTCGAATGTATCATCTTAAAATCACAATATTTAAATTTTTATATTTATTAAATTATGAAGGTGACAACTTTGGCATAAAATAATATAAGTGTCATAATCACTTTTATAAGGATCCAAACGGTTATATATTAGGTCATTTCATGATTAAGGTGTATATATAAACTACCAATAAGATTTGGTCAGGTTTTTGGGCCTTTTAATGGGTATTATTATTTCAATAAAAACTATATTACTTATTTTTCACTTAATAAATAATTTCTGTATCATTAATGTATCACCATTAATGACAATTATTTAATCCCTAAAAATTCTAAATAAATTATCATGATGTATGTAATTTTATTATATTTTTGGAGACTATTCAGGTTTGAAGTTTAATGATGTTTATCACTAAATTAAAATTATTATACTTATAAGATTTAAGAGAGTGACATGTTGTCACTTTCTTTGGTTTTAATAATAATTAAATTATTTTCATGGTAAAAAGTCCATAAAATGAATCTAATCCGACCCTTAGGTTATATGGGTATACTTTTAGCCATACAATATAATTTTGTCATGTTTTAGGGTAATTTTATAATATTATATTTACCCTTAATTACTCGATTTACGTTTAACTATGGTAAATAAAATTTACCGTAGTTACTATTCATAATTCCCAAAAATAAAAAGTAGCTTATCAACATAATTTGGACCCACTGATTCCAAATATGGAATCCATTTTTCCAAATTTAATACACAAAATTTCCAGAAATTAAATTCAAATTAATCCTGTTGTCGAAAGAAAACGGGTTTTTCTTTAAAACATTGCAAAAGATTAAATTGATTTAACCTACGAATTTAATGTAAAATCAATGCTAATGACATACATTATATTAAATGGTAAAAGTATATTCTATTTATACTTTAAAACCATTCAATATTATAATTTAACCATATAAATTATTGCGATGAAAAAAAGTTGTTTTTAATTAAAATATTGCGTGTTTTTACTATTCATCAAAATATGAAAGTTACCAGAATAATATGAAAATTTTATCCAAAGTAAATTTTTATTTCTTTATTCCAAAGAAGAATTTTATTTTGTCAAATTGAACTTATAAACATGTCAAAAACTATATTTAAAGTGGGTGCGCCATCAAAAGGCAGCAAAACTGCATTTTTTGAAAAATACTTATTTTACCCGAAAAAATTATTTTGTTCTTATACCATGTTCTAGAAAATGTGTAAGATGAATAACAATGTTATAAAATTCAAAATTTAGTTAATACTATTCATAATGGCTAGTTCATAATAATATTATAATAATATATCGTTGTTTAGTAAAACCCGGTATTGCGTACAACACATGCTATCGAGGAAAGTCGTGATTGCGTATAATGCAAGCCAAGTCAGGGTTGCGTGTTGTGCAAGGATCCTTCGTTGTTTCATATAACATAATCCAACCATATTTCATTTATACATTGAATATATATATATATACTTAATGTTTCATAGAATAACTATTATCAAAATTGTGTGTAACACGATCCAAGAATAGTATTGCGTATACTGCAAGCTAATATGGTGTTGCGTATAGTGCAAGGTAATCATGGTGTATCATACAACACAAGACATTAATGAAATTAAAAGAATATTTTTCATAAAATCTCGAGGTGTTACAGTAAGTCCCAGCCTCAACCCTGTTTGCATGGGCAGAATGGTTAGGGTCGCCTTGGGGATGTTCGCCAAGGGGATATATTGCTTTCCCCTGCTGCCCTGTCTGAGGATCATTGTAGTATGGTCGTCACTCTGCAATGTTTTTAATAAGGAGGACATCGACCACCTTCTTCTGTTCGGTTAATTTCTTATGCAACAATGATTTTTCAGGGTCATCTTCCACCTTTTGCACTGAGCCAGACAGGTCAGACGGTTTGACGGCTCTGAGGAGTCCCTTGCCCTTGTTGGGATTCTGGCAGAGGACTAGTGCCTCGGTGGGAAAGGGAATACCCAATTGGTTTCTCTACAAGAGATTAACCCTTCCCAATTGATCAAATAGTTGTGACACTCCCTCAAGGGGTACGTCCCCATCAAGGAGCTCTATCTCATTCCCTCCCTCTGATAGGTCAAAGATGTTAACTGTGACTATGCCTGGAGGCATATCCTCTATGTCTCGTCGAAAATTGGGTTGACACTGGATGAAACTAAAATGGAGGGCCTCATACTTCACCAAACCATGAATTTGATCATGGGTAGAAGCCTCCTTGATTATCCTTTGGAGAGCATTAATACCTTAGATGCATCATTGCTGGAGGGTCTTATGGAGGCCTAGTGACTCAGGGCGTTGGGTCACGGGGAGTGCAGCTAAATCGACCAAACGACATTGCTAGCCGATATCATCGAAGTGTGACTGACTCTTGAGGTAGGTCAGTCATCGTATTCAAAGGCAGAACTGAGTCACCCAAAGGTTTTGGAAAAAGCATCCAACCTCATCCTAGTTGAGGGCTTCTAGTGCCCTAAAATTTTCCACTGCAACTGACCAGAACATCTCTAGGAAATGGTCAACTACGAGGATATCCCAAAAGATCCTTGGTCTAGATTCGGGGTCTAGACCTTCATTGCCCACTCATCTACTAGAGGTGGCTGGGGAACCAGTAGTGGTACCAATTCAGACCACCGAGATGGCATGATGGTCAGTGGAGAATATGGAAAACGAGCTGAAAAGCCACCACATCTTGGGCTATCCTTCGAAGAGTGTAGTGGTTTGGCCACCACATTGCATTGACACGGGATGATGACATCAGTTTTGAGTGGAGTGACTCCGGCTACTGGTGATGGGTTATGTAGTTGCTCATCCACCACTGGTCCCCAGAATAGATCTTAGTGATCACAAATCGAGGTAGAGAGTGCTTTTGGTGAAGATGCTGGTGATTGCATGGCTATTACCAGTTGGGATACCAAATTTATGTCCTTGTAGATTTATAGGCGGAGGGAGGTGGGAATCTGATGGACCTCACATTCTGTAAGTATTAGGCCGATACGCCTTGTTCCTACCCCGACACATGACATAGAGGATCTAGGAGACCGATCCATTGTTGAGCCATATTCTGCCTCAGAATCCAAGAAGAAAAATAGTTTGACATCAGTCTTAAAATTATCAGCGTTCTTTTTGTGGAAGTGAAAACCTACCCTCCTACCCTGTGATGGCTCTTTGGGACATGTTATATTTCCATCATGAGGAGGTCCTTCGACCGTACTGGTGCTAGGGTGGGGAGGAATTCTGCCTGAGTGAGCTAGGGTCCGAGTAGCACCCAGAAAAATATCAAAGGGAACACAGGGAGGACCGATATTCCCACTGGCTGACATGTGTAGGGAATCTCCATGGGAAACGTTGGAGTAGGTAGGACCTCCGCTGAAGCTGATTGGAGCATGGGTAAGACCTCCATTTTTTCTTCCTCTGGCAATGTCAGTGCAAGGAGGGTCCTCATATTGGTAAATCCAAACACAGGTAGGACCTCCGTGTTGGGTGCTGGTGAAGCGAAGTTGTCCTTCACTCCTCTGATTTTTGAGGTAAAGAGGACCGTCTCTAGCTGTTTCAAATTCATGGGGAAGCCCCCCATACTATAGATTGACCAGCTGTGTAACATCTCTATATCAGCAGTCCGTGGTAGGAGGAATGACCCCATACCCAATGTAATTAGTGTGAGAGAGGATTCCATACTGAGTGTCACTCCCATGGGGAGGACACTCATTTGGATTGAAGGTAGCATGGGGTGGACCTCCAAGCCAAGCTTGGAAGTGGGTAGGAACCATGTTCTCCATGGTGGGGGTATAGGGAGGACCTCCGCACTGTGTGTCACTACCAAGGATTGGTCCGCGGCGGGTGCTCCCTGTGTCGGTGGCCGAGATAGTTGACCTAGCTTGCCAGTGGGATAGTTGGGGCCTTGATCCAGACTGGTTATATATGTTCCCCTCCTCAGTGTGCACAAGATTCTGATGATTCACATTTACGGTGGCCCAGGCCACAATAGTTGCTGACATCGACACCCCTTGGCAAGCATCCCCTTCGGTCTATGCTCGACACTGGCGTTAGGTCACCCAAACTAGGGAGGGTGGTGTAGGTACCTAGTTTACCTTCACATTAACCTATGGGACTAGGTGTTGGTGCTAGTGCGACCTGGGCCCTTGGAATGGTATCCCAGCCGGGATGGACCTGACATCCCCTACCTCATCATCATAGGGGATGGATTTGTCGAGACGTTCCATGGAGAGGCTCCCGAAATGATTTTATGTGGGGGGTGTGGAGTAGTGGCTCACTACGTGGGACTTGGTGGGGGGAAATAGGCGCAGAGGCCTCTAAATCCTAGCGGGCCATTACCTGAGTCGGGATAATCCCCTCCTCCTCGTATTGGAATATGAGCTCGCTTGTCAACCTTCATTGTAAGAATTCAGAAGGGGAGATAGTGTGTGGGCATCCAGCAGCTTTGGGTGTGGAATCTATCACAGAAGTGGTAGATCCATATGTGATTTCTGTGTCGGCATATTCTTTTCCACTGCGTCGGTGGGCAGGTGGCGATTTGGTTCCTGATGTAGTATCTTGTTTCTTGAAAAGAAGGAAAATTAAGCTATTAGGGCTGGAAAAAATTAAATTGATGTCTAGCACCCCAGTGTCATTCCATCTCCCATGGATTCTAAGAAGGATCCATGATGACAACATCACAGACTGGGATGTCCATTGTTTTGACTACCCACACTTCTGGTGAGTTTCACGCTAGGTCCGCTTTTTGTTTGCCGGGACCTGGTGCCTGATAACTAGATCTGGTGACATGATAATACTTTGATTTCTACAATGCTACTAATATTACCATTGAGGAGATTAAATTCACATCGGGTTTACCATTTCTATTTCCGACACATTCGGTGGGGCACGTGCATCCTTCTGTCAAGGACGTGTAACTATTGCCCTGCATTCCCACTTTCCAAAGGCGAATGGCATCCCTCGATTATTCAGGGAAATTAGCTCCTTGATATAAATTGGATGATGGTATTTTGGTTCCTCCTTCCATGGATTCCTCTATGAAACTCATCAACTAGTCTGGGTATCCCTTATAGAATAACACATTGTTCATGAAACTCTATCCAGTTCCATTTCTTTATGAATTTCGGTTAATTACACTGCTTCTGTCTGGACATTCCAAGGGGTCCGGTCATGTCATCAACCTTTGGTAGAAGGAGTATTCATGTTTGACATCACAGGCATGTCTCGATGCAGGATCATTAGCATGTCTGGGTTTCATCCTCTTATTATAGGGCTTCTCGCGGGCACAGTAGACCGAGTCACCCCACGTTGAATGTGGGGAATTATATGCCATAGGCATGTATCTGAGGTTTTCCTCATCTTCCAATGTTTAACACAAGGTATGCCATGGGATTAATGTCTAGTGGATATGGATCAGATTGATCAAAACACCAACTAGGTTGGATCAAATGGGTGAAACCCCTAGAGGGAACATTGATCATGGGGCTAACGTGTGGTTAGTTGTGCGATTGTTGTTAAAGAAAATGGGGAATGAGGTGGAATGATCCCACCATGTTGTGGCATCCCAGGTAATAATAAATATGGATAATGGATTATTAAGAGGAGTGGGTGTAGAATGAGATGGATTTGACTTGAGGATGATGGTGATGTTGGGCTTGAGCCTCGAAGAGACCTCCTACTTATCCTCATGGCAAGGAATAAAGTCCATGTAGTTCAGTATGGGGGTATAGAATCAGGGTGTCCGTAGGGGATAGCGACTCGAAGATATACTTGGGATTACGTGTGGTTAGCAGCCCAAGGTTGGTCTTACACCATTGGGATGGACCAGCAATATGGGCCCCAACAGAAGGGATGATAACATCTTACTGCTGAATGGGGTTTACCATGACTCACCGTTGAATTAGGGCACAAAGGCTTACCATTGGATGGAGGCCACACGGATTACTCTTGGATGTGGTCACAACAACATAGTGCTAGATGGGGTAACAATGGGTTACTGCTGCATGTGGTCACAACAGTATACTGTTGGATGGGGTTGAACCTTATGAAGGCTTCCTACGTACCTTGCCCTGGAAAGGATCAAATTCCATGTAGTTCGGAATGGTGGATGCTATTTAATGTTATGTAAGACGAAAAGGGGAATGTTGTTTAACATCATGCATGAAGAAGGTGGTCTGATGTGAAGAAGATCAGAACTAGCGGCTGTCAGGCAAGAATCTCAGGGAAGCTTCCTATGTACCTTGCCTTAGAATTGATCAATGACCACGTAGTTAAGAATAAAATATGGTTGGGACCATTGGATGTCGGGCTTGAACCTTAGGGAGGCTTCCTACATACCTTTCATAGGCATGAAACTAAGACCACATAGTTCAGGTGTGTTGGACCAAATTGAAATGGTCGGAACCAATGGATAGTGGGCCTGAACTTCATGGAGGCTTCCTACATACCTTTACATGGAAAAGATCAAAGTCCTCGAAGTTCATGTGTGTTAGACCAACGTAAAATAGTCAGAACTAATGGATAGTGAGCTTGAACCTTAGGGAGGATTCCGACATACCTTTCCTTAGCAAGGATCAATGACTAGGTAGTTCTGGTGGGGTGTTTGGGGCTTACACTCTAGGGATCCCGGAGAGGACTTCATGGTCTATGAACACTCTAATCCCACGTGAGTCCTGCTCAGTGTGAGAATCAGGAGGTAGTTGAGGCCGGACGATCACGTCCTGAAAGGAGCGTCGTTGGTAAGTGGAGTATGGCTTACACGTATTTAGTGGTCCAAAGGGTAAATAGAAGCTTACACGTGATCCGCGGCCTGGGGGGATAAGTATTGGGACTAACTCCAGGGTGGAGGTTCGGGTGGTGACAAAGCCCAAAGGGAGAGGGATATGGAATCGAGGAAGAGAGGAAGAGCAGGGGGTTCTACCTCCTACAAGAAAAATTAGGGGCTTACACCATGGTGGATTCCCTTTCCCCGCGGACAGACATTACTCATATAAAGAGGATATCATTCCATGTGAGGAATGATATCACTCCCGTGGATACCAGTCGGCATTGAGAATGTTTGAGACAGGGCACCCCATGAATAATTCACATGGCTAGGCCACAGTTTAACGTCATGTGCAGATGATGATGGATCTGGGCAGTTTAACGTCCTGCAGCTCAGATGAGGTGGGTTCACTCCACACCCTTAATGACATAAATAACTGATAATTCCCGCTGATTGAGGAAGATAAGGCATTTGCAATTCCATGGTGAGGGGTGTTATGGAGTGATCCATTGAGGGGTTCACATTAGTGTGCATATGCGAATAAGCAATAGCCGTTAGAATTCCTATACGAAGAAGCATGAGGCAAAGAAACACAATGTGAAGAACCACCCAAGGGACCTTGAAATTGCTTCGTTTGAACCTGAAGGGATGCATGGGAAAAGGACTTTCAGAGAAAAGGGGTTCATATGTAGAATCCTTGGGAAGCTTTGTTTCTCCATGAAGTGAAGGGTCTTCGTGAAGGGGTGTTCTTCGCGAATTGAAGTGGCCTATCATAGGAATAGGTCATAGGTTCATATGGAATATGCTTCGTGAAGTGGGAATTCATTTGTGAGGCAATGTCTCATGAATCACGGGTGCCCCAAGAATTGTAATATTTCAAAGAAATGTGTCTCACTAAGTATAGTGACCCTACCTTGGCATGCGGGTCACATGTACATGAAGGGTACTTCACGATGTATAAGTGCTCTGTGAAGTCTCGAGTCTATTTGAGGATCTCCTTTGTTAGTTGAGGCCTGTGGGCTCCACGAAGGGCATCCCTATTTTAAGAGGGGCAGAGTTAATTCAAGGGGGAAGGCACTTCACGATGCAAAAGTACGTTGAAAAGCTCATGGTTCGCATAGAAGAAATTGCTTTGCGATGTAGGATCTTAGAAGATGAAGGGTCAGAGTATCTATCATTAGGGTTCGATGAGAGCCCAGTATTTATAAGCAAGAGGCACCGCGATGTAGATCCCCCATAGTGTGAAGACAGAGCTTGCTCCATAGTGGGTTTGTAAACGTCTAAGGGGTTCGGGGAGCATCCTGCCTCCTTGCTTCACGACGGGATCGTGAATGTAAACTCTGTTCGCGGTGCATCCCAACTCCTTAATTTGCAGTAGGTTCTCAAACATCAAATCATTTCACAGATCATCCTACCTCCTTTCACTATGGCAGGTTCACGAATGTCAAACTGGTTCTCAAAGCATCCCACCTCTTTTCTCTGAGGTGGCTTTGTGAAGGACAAGCTTTGCGCCTGTGCGGGGCCATCGTTGCTCTATGAACAGGCTTCATGAGATAACCCCTAATGGTTTCTATTTGTTCTTCTGCATCCCAAAATTTAGAAAAAAATGTGATAAATATTAATGGATTACCATATTAGTGTTTATTTTGGATTTATTTATAATGTATTATTGGTATTTTTTGCTATTTTTTGTTGGTTGTATCTTGTGTCACAAGATATAGAACATATTATGTATTTTCAAGGATACCAAATACAACTTCATCACAAGCCACGTTTTTGACTTCCCCATGTTGGTAATATATTGAGAACTCATAGTCCATAATCAACTCAAACCATATTATCTGGTATATATTCCACTATGTTTTGGTGAATATATACTATAATTTTTTTTATTATATATCTCAAAACATTATACATAAAGATAATACCTATAAGTATTTAATTTAAAAATTTCCATAACTACCTCCCAAATCAAGATTCGGGTAATTTTCTAGTGAACCATCAGTTAGATATAGGCATAAGCTATCACTATATAATTATGTATGATAATTCATCCCAATCACATCTTTTATGAATAACAATAGATCACAAAACCATATCTAATGAAGTGTACTGTGAGTATAGGTACACTGACTAAATTACTCATAAATTCCTTGAACGTTTCTACACGCTCATCACTCCAACAAAACATTATTCCCATTTTTATTAACATGGTGTTTTGAATATATTTTCCTGGGTAATTATGCACAAAGAATCAATAATATCCCCCCAATACAAGAAATCTATGTTTCTTAATCACCATGGTAAATGTTGGGAAATGTATGGAAACTTTTATCTTTCATAGATCCACATACATTCCCAGTCTTGATATTATAATGCCTAAAATATAAATCATTAAGTAACAAAAATTCACAAATAGTAAATTTATTATACACACTCTCCTTATTTATTTTATTGATTACAATCCTAAATTATTATTCATGTGACATCCCAAGTATGTAATGAATAATAGATATTCTTATCTATGTCTATTTATGAATTAGATAGTGTTTTAGAGGCTTAAAATGAGAATAAATCCAATCTTAAGCATGGAATACACTAATATTCTTAAAAGATTGTTTTACTTCCTTTTGATGGCAAACCATTTTTAAATCAAACTTTTGACAATTTTATAAGCTCTATTTTTCAAAATAAACTTATTATTTATGATTGGGACATTGAAATTTACAATGGATATTTTTTTGGTATTTTTCTGACAATGTTCATTTTTTAATGAATAGTGAAAAATACTGCATTTTACATCAAAACTGCATTTTCATCTAATTTAATTATATGGTTAGATTATCTTTTTAATTGTTTTTAAAGTTTAAATAGAATATATTTTTACCATGTAATCCAATGGTGGTCATTGGGATTAATTTCACTTTGGAATTGGGCATAAACAAGTGTCAAACTTTTCATAGATATTGTTTCAAAAAAACCCGCTATTTGTTTTGACAATGGGAATTATTTTTAAATTAATTATTGAAATTTATATGTTTGGAATTTGGTAAAATGGATTCCATATTTTGAATCATAAGGTCCAAATTATGTAATTAATACTCTTTTGTTTTTGGACATTAAGAATAGTAACGACAGTAATTATCTTTAATTATCTTGATTAATGAGTAATCGGGTAGTTAATGATAATAAAATAATATCATAATAATAATAAAAGACAAAAAAATGTATCCTAATGCTACTGGTTGTCTCATGGAAGACCCTGGGATTCCTTTTTCCAATCATGGGGACCCCATTGAATCACTTTTGTGTGAAAGTGACTTTTAATCTTTTTATTTTTAAAGAAAGTTAAATACAACAAAGAATGTATCACCAGAGTAAAAAAATTTTAATTTTGTCTTCATAAATGATCTGTTGGAGTATAAATATTCATTAGAAAGCTAAAAATATTTACTACATCATTATATTTTTTTTATAATTTTTAGACATTAAATAAATTAAATTATTTATGATATCATGATGATGCAGCGATTACCTCATTAATAAACGATTTAAATAAAATGAAAAGATAATGTAAAATCTAAGACATACACTTGTCAAATACCTATTGGATGAGTTTATTTCGAACCCTTATCACCTTATCATAGAAATATATAATTTTGGGACCTTTAAAACCCCGAAAAGCATTTTATAATAAAGTGACCTTTTATAACTTTCAAAGAGTGCCCCTCCTCTCCTCTTATAAAAAGCCCCCATCTCTACCACCTTACCCACGCCTCTCAAGCCTTTGGCTCTTCCAAACCCTATCCATTTTGTCTCTCCACATCCCTGTCTTACTCCTTGAAGCCTCACTTTGGGCAGAAGTCTTCCCAAGGAAGCCTTTGGGCTCAAATCAAAAAGAGTTACCCGTTTTAAATGTAGTGTTTTCTCTTGTGTTCTTATGTTTTATTTTGCTTCTCCAACCCTATAAACTCTATTTATTCATTTATTTTGTAACAACTACAGTATATTAAATATATTAGGATGTTGTTATAATAAGAATTCGAGCTACACTTATGCACACCTACATCTAATGGTTAAAGAATATACTATTTCTGTGGATGGAGAATTTCTGCCTCACGAAACGATGATTGTTCAATATTATTCTAACACCTTAAAAGGTGGCCATTAATATGTCACTATATTTATATGTGATATATAATATATTTATGTTTTACTTAATCTTATTTATTTTTCATTTATGGAATACCTTTATGGTTTCCATTATGGGTAAACGCGATATCTTCATTTTAGGAAGTGCGGACTACCGCCCCCTCAAAGTGATTTGATTCGTTAATACCATATGTGGGATGTATAAAGGATGGAGTTAAAGTTATTATATATGATGTTATACTGGAATTATAATATACCTTTATATCATTATTATTTATTTCCATTAAAGTATGAGATAGAAATGAAAGTAGCGTTCATGCGTACGTACGGCTTACCGTCTCTATGAACGGTGCATTTCATTTCTTATCCCCAAATGTAATGTACTATTATAAGTACATATATATAATGGATATATATGATGTATGTTAAATCTAAATGATGAATATAATTCTGGAATTAAAATATACATATCTCTCATTTAGTTCTAGTTCCATTAATATGACATAGAAATGAAAGTAGCGTTCATGCGAACGTACGGCTTACCGTCTCTATGAACGGTGCATTTCATTTCGTAACTCTAAATGATTATGTAATATTATAAATGCATGTATATACTGGTAATATATGATATCTAAATCATGAATATAATTCTTGATATAATGGATATTTTACCACATGAACAACTTGTAATTATAAAGAGCATATTTTGACTCAATTACCAATGATCATTAAAACGACCGTTATTAACTTAAATAATTACACAGTGTTCATGACATGGTAATAAGTGATATAAAAGAAATAATGAACATGAAAAAGGTTCTTAAGCAAGTATAAATTAACTCAAGTTTATTATTCAGGACATTAAAGAACGATCGAGTCAAGTCGGACCTGAGGTATGGGACTTCGTATCAATCTCCTTTCATTAAGGAATATTTTGTTTTATACACAACCTACTTTTATACGGTGTATAAACCACTTTGACTTTTACATTTATCCAAAAGGAATATTTTTATATGAATAGTTTTACTAAACGAAAAAAGGGAATGTTTTTGTCGTACGTAGGCGGTGACAACGACTTCTCCGCCGCCGTGACCATTATTTGAGTTTCGGCTTCCTCTACGAGACATACCTTTTTTAAAATGAAAAATAAATACCATGTTTTAATTTTACTTTATTTTGGTATTGAAAATGGTTTTCATAATGTTTTATATCAATGTGTTGTATTTATATATTGTGATTGAAAAGTGGAAATGTTATGTTTCCTTTATGAATGTTTTATGTGATACGATTATGTTATGGTTCTTGGGCATTATTATGAAGACGGGTGGTTCCGTGATAAAATAATGGTGGGTGATCCCTATATAGATCTCCAATGCATTGGGTAACATGAAGGGGTTAAACGTTGAGGTTTCTCCAAAGATATTTAGGGAATATACTTTGATGGGTATTCCAAATATAACCAAGAGGGTTACTCCCTACATAAGAATGTTATGAATGCCTCAAGTTACCTTTATGTCTTATGATTTCTATGATTTATTCATGATTTGATGAGGTATACTAAAGTGATTATGTTTTTTGGGTAAAGTATGATTTCATTCTTATGTATATATGTACTCATTTTTCCTTTCCACATTTTTATATCCATTACTGAGCTTTTTATGCTCATCCCAATTTTTTGAAATGTTTTTCACAGGTCAAGGGAAAGGTACATGATATGATGATAGAGTCAAGGAAGTGTCAAGAAAAAATCCATGTTTTATTTTAAATGTGTTTCTGTTGATGGGAACAATGAATACTATCTTTTATGTAACCACTTTATTTAAATGTGGAATGTAATGCATGTTTTATGATCTAATTCTCTAAAACTCTAAACCTGAAAAGATCCTCAATGTGTATTCTTGAAGTAACTCAAGATTAAGTGATGTTTAAGGTTGGGGCCTTATAGTTGGTATCAGAGGTCGGTTTAGATAACTTTAGGAGTTAGAATTCTATTAAATGATTATCCAAAAATATTGTTTTTGGTCAAATTGAAATGATATAGCATTTGAAGATTACCACGTTGCTTCATCTAAGACCTATTTGTTCAGAATGTTTTTCCACAGAGGAAACAAGGAAGCAGTGCTAGGAAGGCATATAGAAGGAAATAACCTTTCGAATCAGCATCCTGAGATGGTCGGAATTGGAACTGAACAGTTTGTTACGGTAATGGCGCAGTTTACTCAAGCGATAAATGGTGGTGGTATCCATGCACGAGATCATCTAGATCAACCACAGAGGAACATGTCAGTGGTGGAAGATTTCATGAGGCAACATCCCCCATCATTCAGAGGATCATCTGACCCTGTGCTAGCTGAAGGGTGGATTAAAGAACTGGAGAAGATTTTTGATTTCATGGGGTGTTCAGACAATCAAAAGGTTAGTCTTGCTATTTACCGTTTGGAGGGTGAAGAAGATCAGTGGTGGTCGATGGTTAAAAATATCAGGGACGCTGACGAGATTGATGCTCTCTACTGGGATGAATTCAAAGGTATGTTTCATGAGAAGTATTTTCCTAAGGCTGTTATACTTAGGATGGAAAAACAATTCATGGAATTGAGGAAAGAGGAAGACTCAGTGGCTACCTATGAAGAGAGGTTCACTCGATTGGCAAGGAATTCTCCAAATTTTATCTGAGACCTTGATAGTAAAATCAATCATTTTTATTTAGGATTAAAGGCAAAATATCGAAGGTCATTGGCTTCTCGTGAGTTCAAAAGTTATGAAAAGATTGTTCGATGTGCTGAGAAGGTGGAAATGGAGTTTGTCAATGATCAAGTGTTCTAGAACAACCAGGAGAAGAAGAGACGAGGTGGCAGGAGAAAAGAAAGAATTCTTCAAAAAGGTCTGACGGTAAGAAAACTAAGATTCCAGTTTGTGATAAATGTGGTAAAAGGCATGCTCAGGAATGTCTTCTAAATTCTGTAAAGTGCTACTGATGCGGTAAGATGGGACATAAGGCACGTGATTGCACTGAAAAAGATCAGGGTGATGGTAAGACCAAATTTGATTTATAGTTAGAGAAATGTTTTAAGTGAAATGAGATGTATCACTATACAAACGAGTGTCCGAAAAAGAGCTCGAGTGATGGGAATTAGTTAGACTACAAGAAGAAAGGGTTGGTGAAATCCTTTGCAACTACTTCAGTAGATGTCGGTCCATGAAAGGAAGTTGTATCAGGTACTTTGATTTTTCAGATTATGCCAGTGTGTTGTTTGATTCAGGGTCTACACATTCTTTCATCTCTGAAAACTTCTCTAGTAAAATGGTAATACCATATCAATGAATGACTCTTGAAGTTTTGGAAAAAACACCTGGGGGAAATGTTGAGGCAAAAAGAATTTATAAGAATCTTCCTATCCTTATCCGTGGAAAGAACCTACTTGCAAACCTTATTGTTTAACCTCTAGTAGAGTTTGATGTTATTCTGGGTATAGATTGGCTCTCTATTTACCATGATAAGATTGATTGTAGAGCTAAAGAAGTTTCTTTTCAAAAATACTTTCAGTTTGTGTACAAGAATGAACCCTTACTGTTGATAACGTATCAAGAGGCTGAGAAACTTGTAAAAGATGGAAATGAATGTTACATTGCACATATTGTTGAAAACAAGGGAACTGTTCAGATTAATGATGTTCCAGTGGTAAATGAGTATCTTGATGTTTTTCCTGATGAGTTTCCTGGAATAATACCAGATCAGGAAGTTGAGTTTACTGTAGACTTAGTTCCTTATGCAAAGCCAATTTCAAAACCCCCTTATCGAATGGCTCAAATTGAACTTTTAGAGTTGAAGGAGAAATTGCAAGATTTATTTGAGAAAGGTTTCATTCGACCTAGCACATCACCATGGGGTGCTCCTATTTTATTTGTTAAAAAGAAATATGGTTCTATGAAACTTTGCATTGATTATAGAGCCTTGAATAACATCACTGTTAAGAACAAATATCCTTTGCCTCATATCGATGATTTGTTTGATAAACTCCAGGGAGGTTAGTATTTTTCAAAGATTGACCTGAGATCGGGGTACCATCAGTTGAAGGTAAAGGAAGATGATATTCCGAAGACCGTGTTTCGTAAAAGATATGGCCATTATGAATATCTAGTAATGCCTTTTGGGCTAACCAATGCACCTGCTGTATTCGTGGAATTAATGAATAGAATTTTCCATGAGTTCTTGGATAAGTTTATGGTTGTTTTCATTGATTATATTATGGTGTTTTCTAAAAGTCAAGAAGAGCATGAAAGATATTTAAGGGTTATTTTTCAAACCTTAAAAGAAAAGAAATTGTTTGGGAAATTCAGAAAGTGTGAGTTTTGGTTGCAACAATTTTCTTTCCTTGGTCACATTGTTTCTAAAGATGGGATAACTGTTGATCCTGCAAAAACAAAGGTTGTGGAAGAATGGCCAAGACCCACAAATGTAACTGAGATTCGCAGCTTCCTTGGTTTGGCAGGTTATTACCGAAGGTTTGTTAGAAATTTTATACGGTAATCTATTCCAATGACTAAGCTAACTCGGAAGGGTGTTAAGTTTATCTGGACAAAATAATGTGATGATTGTTTTCAGGAACTGAAAAAAAGATTGGTGAATGCTCCAGTTTTGGCACTACCTTCCAGGAATGGTGAGTATGTTATCTACAGTGATGCTTCATTGAAAGTACTTGGTTGCATCCTAATGCATAATGATAAGGTAATTGCTTATGCTTCACGACAGTTGAAAACTCATGAGGTAAATTACCCTACTCATGATTTGGAATTAGCTGCTGTTGTTTTCGCTTTGAAAATTTGGAGGTATCATTTGTATGGAGTAAAGTGTGAAATATATACCGATCACAAAAGTTTAATGTATATATTCACTCAGAAATAATTGAACATGAGACGGAGGAGATGGCTAGAATTAATCAAGGATTATTATTGTACAATTCATTACCATTCGGGAAAAGCAAATAAAGTGGCTGATGCTTTGAGTCGAAAAAGTAATGCTTCATTAGCAATGTTGTGTTTGGAACGTGATCCTTTTGTTAAGGATTTGATGAAATTTGGCATAGAAGTTGTTGGTGCAGGATATACTTCAGTTTTGTTTCAGTTATTAGTGAAATATTCTCTATCAGACAGAATTAAGCAAGCACAGAAGCAAGACAGGGAGTTGCAGAAAAAGGTAGAGCTGGTTCAGAAAGGTAAGTTGCCTGAATTCAATATTGATAATGATTTTTTTTTTTTTGAGATTTGGGAAGAGATTGTGTGTGCCGTGCGATTCACAATTGAAGAGAGATTTGTTATGTGAAGCTCATATTTCTCAGTTTTCAGTCCATCCTGGTAGTACTAAGATGTATAGAGATCTTCGGGAGTATTACTGGTGGGACGGAATGAAAAGGGATATTCCTGATTTTACTGTGAAGTGTTTGACTTGTCAACAGGTTAAAGAAGAGTGGAAGTTACCGAAAGGGATTCTTCATCCTTTACCAGTGCCAGAGTGGAAATGGGAGAATATATCCATGGACTTCGTTGTGGGATTGCCGAAGACACCTCGAGGTAATAATGGAATCTGTGTTATTGTTGATTTCTTGACTAAATTTGCTCATTTTCTTGCCATATGAGATACTTTTTCCCTAGATCAACTTTCCCGTTTGTATCTTAAAGAGATAGTCAGGTTACATGGAGTTCCTCTATCCATTGTATCTGATCGTGATCCCAGGTTCACTTCTAACTTTTGTAAAGGCCTTCATAAGTTGTTGGGTACTGAATTAAATTTTAGTACAGCTTTTCATCCTCAGTTAGATGGGCAGTCAGAACGAACAATTCAGACCGTGGAGGATATGCTATGTGCTGGTTTGATGGATTACCAAGGAAGTTGGGACCAATATCTTTCTTTGGTTGAGTTTTCTTATAATAACAGTTTTCAATCTAGTATACAGATTGCACCATTTGTGGCATTAAGCGGTGTCGAACTCCAACATTCTGGGATGAAGTGGGTGAAAGGAAGTTGATGGGACCAGAATTGGTAGAAGAGATGGCAAAAAAAGTTCAGTTGATTCAGAAACACATTAGAACAGCTCAAAGCAGGCAGAATAGTTATGCGGATAACCGGAGGAAGGATCTATCTTTTGAGGTAGGTGATCATGTTTTTCTCAAAGTTTCACCGTGGAAAAGTGTGAAGTGATTTGGTACGAAAGGAAAGCTGATTCCAAGGTTCATTGTACCATAAGAAATTCTGGAGAAAGTTGGATCAGTTTCATACCGAGTGGCTTTACCTCCGAGTTTATCTCAGGTACACAATGTTTTTCATGTTTCAATGTTAAGGAAGTACATGCCAGATCCATCTCATGTTTTGAGTCCAGAGGTAGTTCAGCTGGAAGAGAACCTATATTATGAAGAACAACCAGTCCAGATACTTGATTGTAGAAAGAAATTGTTGTGGAATAAGTTAATTCACCAGGTAACGTTTTTATGGAAAACCCATATGGTTGAAGAGGCAACATGGGAATCTGAAAATGCAATGAGGGCTAAATACCCCCACTTATTCGATAAGTAAATAAATTGCAGGGACGCAATTTTCTAAATGGGGGAAGGATGTAACATCCCATGTAAGTAATTAATAATATATATTCTTATCTATGTCTATTTATCAATTAGATAGTGCTTTAGAGGCTTAAAATGAGAATAAATCCAATCATAAGCATGGAATACACTAATATTCTTAAAAGATTGTTTTACTGCCTTTTGATGGCAAACCATTTTTAAATCAAACTTTTGAAAATTTTATAAGCTCTATTTTTCAAAATAAACATATTATTTATGATTGGGACATTGAAATTTACAATGGATAATTTTTTGGTATTTTTCTGACAATGTTCAATTTTTAATGAATAGTGAAAAATACTGCATTTTACATCAAAACTGGTTTTTCATCTAATTTAATTATATGGTTAGATTATCTTTTTAATCGGTTTTAAAGTTTAAATAGAATATATTTTTACCATTTAATCCAATAGTGGTCATTGGTATTAATTTCACTTTGAAATTGGGCATAAACAAGTGCCAAACTTTTCATAGACATTGTTTCAAAAAAACCCGCTATTTGTTTTGACAACGGTAATTATTTTTAAATTAATTATTTCAATTTATATGTTTGGAATTTGGTAAAATGGATTCCGTATTTGGAATCAGAAGGTCTAAATTATGTAATTAAGACTCTTTTGTTTTTGGACATTATGAATAGTAACGACGGTAATTATCTTTAATTATCTTGATTAATGATTAATCGGGTAGTTAAGGATAATAAAATAATATCATAATAATAAAAAAAGACACCAAAATGTGTCCTAATGCTACTGGTTCTCTCATGGCCGACCATGGGATGCCTTTTTCTAATCTTGGGGACCCCATGGAATCACTTTTTTGTGAAAATGACTTTTTATCTTTTTATTTTTAAAGAAAGTTAAATATAACAAAGAATGTATCACCTGAGTAAAACATTTTTTATTTTGTCTTCATAAATGATATGTTGGACTATAAATAATAATTATAAAGATAAAAATATTTCCTACATCATGATATTTTTTTTATAATTTTTATACATTAAATAAATTAAATTAGTTATGACATCATGATGATGCAGTGATTACCTCATTAATAAACGATTTAAATAAAATGAAAAGATAATATAAAATCTAAGACTTACACTTGTCAAATAACTATTGTATGAGTTTATTTAGAACCCTTATCACCTTATCACCTTATCCTCAAAATATATAATTTTGGGATCTTTTAAAACCGAAAATCATTTTATAATAAAGTGACCTTTTATAACTTTTCAAGAGTGCCCCTCCTCTCCTCTTATAAAAGGCCCCCACCTCTACCACCTTAACAACACCTCTCAAGCCTTTGGCTCGGCCAACCCCTGTCCCTTTTGTCTCTCCACATCCCTCTATTACTCCTTGAAGCCTCACTTTGGGCAGAAGTCTTCCCAAGGAATCCTTTGAGCTCAAACAAAAAAGAGTTACCCGTTTTAAAGGTAGTGTTTTCTATTGTGTTATTATGTTTTGTTTTGATTCTCCAACCCTCTAAACTCTTTTTATTCATTTATTTTGTAACAACTCTAGTATAATGAATATACTAGGATGTTTTTATAAGAATAATTCTAGATACACTTACACACACCTACATCTAATGGTTAAAGAACATATTGTTTCTGTGGATGGAGAATTTATGCCTCACGAAACGATGATTGTTCAATATTCTTCTAACACCTTCAAAGGTGTCCATTAAGATGTCACTATATTTATATATGATATATAATATGTTTATGTTTTACTTAATCTTCTGTATTTTTCATTTATGGAATACCTTTATGGTTTCCATTATGGGTAAACGCGATATCTTCATTTTAGGAAGTGCGGACTACCGCCCCCTCAAAGTGATTTGATTCGTTAATACCATATGTGGGATGTATAAAGGATGGAGTTAAAGTTATTATATATGATGTTATACTGGAATTATAATATACCTCTATATCATTATTATTTCTTTCCATTAAAGTATGAGATAGAAATGAAAGTACCGTTCATGCGTACGTACGGCTTACCGGCTCCATGAACGGTGCATTTCATTTCTTATCCCCAAATGTAATGTAATATTATAAGTACATATATATAATGGATATATATGATGTATGTTACATCTAAATGATTAATATAATTCTGTAATTAAAATATACATATCTCTCATTTAGTTCTAGTTCCATTAATATGACATAGAAATGAAAGTAGCATTCATGCGTACGTACGGCTTACCGTCTCCATTACGGTGCATTTCATTTCTTACCTCTAAATGATTATGTAATATTTTAAATGCATGTATATACTGGATATATATGATATCTACATCATGTATATAATTCTTGATATAATGTATATTTTACCACATGAACAACATGTAATTATAAAGAGCATATTTTGACTCAAATACCAATGATCATTAAAACGACCGTTATTAACTTAAATAATTACATAGTGTTAATGACATGGTAATAAGTGATATAAAAGGAATAATGAACTTGAAAAGGGTTCTTAAGCAAGTATAAATTAACTCAAGTTTATTATTCAGGACATTAAAGAACGATCGAGTCAAGTCAGACCCGAGGTATGGGACTTCGTCTCAATCTCATTTCATTGAGGCATATTTTGTTTTATACACAACCTAATTTTATACGGTGTATAAAACCCTTTGACTTTTACGTTTATCCAAAAGGAATATTTTTATACGAATAGTTTTACTAAACGACTAAAGGGAATGTTTTTTTCGTACGTATGCGGCGACAATGACTTCTCCGCCGCCGTGACCATTATTTGAGTTTTGGCTTCCTATACAAGCCATACCTTTTTTTAAATGAAAAATAAATACCATGTTTTACTTTTATTTTATTTTGGTATTTAAATTGGTTTTTATAATGTTTTTATATCAATGTGTTGTATTGATATCTTGTGATTGAAAAAGTGGAAATGTTATGTTCCCTTTATGAATGTTTTATGTGATACGATTATGTTTTGGTTCTTGGGCATTATTATGAAGACGGGTGGTTCCGTGATAAACTAAGGGCGAGTGAGCTCGATATAGCTCTCCAATACATTGGGTAATGCGAAGGGGTTAAACGTTGAGTTTTCTCTGAAGAGATTTAGGGAATATACTGTGATGGGTATTCCAAACGTAACCAAGAGGGTTACTCCCTATGTAAGAATGTTATGAATGCCTCAAGTTACCTTTATGTCTTATGATTTCCATGATTTATTCATGATTTTATGAGGTATGCTAAAGTGCATATGTTTTATGGGTAAATTATGATTTCATTCTTATGCATATATGTACTCATGCTTCCTTTCCATATTTTTATATCCCTTACTGAGCTTTTTATGCTCATCCCAAGTTTTTGAAATGTTTTTCACAGGTCATGGAAAAGGTACATGATATGATGATAGAGTCAAGTAAGTGTCAAGAAAGAATTCATGTTTAATTTTAAATATGTTTCTGTTGATGGGAACAATGAATACTATCTTTTATGTAACCACTTTGTTTAAATGTGGATTGTAATGCATGTTTTATGATCTAATTCTCTAAAACTCTAAACCTGAAAAGATCCTCAATGTGTATTCTTGAAGTAACTCAAGATTAAGTGACGTTTATGGCTGGGGACTTATAATTCATGATCATTCTTCATTATATAAAATTTTAAAATATCATATATATGGAATACCAAAAATTGATCAAGGAAATATATAAAGATACGATTCATTAAATACTAGAATATAGTTGGGGTGTTAGTATAATTAAAATCCATCACTATAAAATAATACTATATAAACTACATATAGATGGCTTCCCTAGGAATGTTGTTTCTTTTGACCCTCGATTGATAGTATCCACATTAATGATCAACATTGAAAAAATATTGATCTCATTATAATTTTGAAAAATCATCAATATGGGGATTATAATGCTTATTCATAATCTTGAACTATATTAGTGTAACACCCCATGTAAATAAAGAATATGTATAACGACCCATACTTTACATACATTGTTATTACTTCAAAATTGAATCACACTTATTAAAACATATAACAAAACCAAGAAAGTACCGTATAGGTACAGTGTCTTTAGAAACTGGGAAACATAAACAACTGGTTCATAAAGCATCTACTTTGCCTCCCATTTATTTCATCATATCTAGAGTCCCTTTTTGGAATATTCTTCTTAATAACCTTCTTCCTGACCTGGGGAAATAAAACATACAAAAGGGTGAGCTCAAATGCTCAGTAAGGGTAAAAAAAAGAAATATCAATCACATCATATACATAAGAAAATAACTTTTGGAAATATTATCCTGCAAAAGAGATCATAATATCATAACATGGGATAAATCATAGAAGTGAAATGTAATCCCAATAATCATAACTTAAAACCTGAAACTTTGTGTCATACACACATAATCATATAGAATCATTTCTTATTAGTCAAGACTCATTGCCAAGACTATCTTAGTGGACAAAGTCCATTTCTGAACCGAGTCACCCTCGTTTCAGTCCTGTTTCACTGAACCGGTATAACCTACCGTCCCAGCCATGTCTATCTCATGAGATATAAAATCTTTACCCAATGCATTGGAGGGAGATATATGTCTCACCCATCTCATAATTATACCATTCTTATGTGTGCCACAAAATCATAAATCATACATCATTGCATAACCCATGTAATAAAAATGGGAATCTTAAACATCGTGACATCATAAAACAATTCATATAAGATAAAGGAATTCATAAAAATAATTCCATCACAACACAATAAAATCAATGTAATAATAGGGATAGAAAGAGAACCCTTTATTATCTTAGATGGAAAATAATTTTGATAAAACACTTGAACACCATTCTTGAGGAAAATATCCTTTCTACTTCAAAAACATTTTTCCTTTCTTAAAATGTCATACAATTTTAAACTAAAAGAAGTTGATTAAAAATAAACATGAAAACTTGTAAAGGAATATTCTTGGAAATAATGTTTTAAAAATCCATTCATGCCGTATAAGTTAAAAAAACATTCTTCTCGTACTTTTTTCGGAAAAGTCAAAAAGTACATCGTATGAAAAACGACAAAAGATTCCTTTCATATCTTTTACTAAAAACTCACCAAAGGGTAAGATTTTATTTAAAAAATTGTATGTGGATGGAAATAATGTTACATATTGAGGAAACATGGATGTGGATGATAAAATACACCCCAGTAAATACCAAAGTATAAACAATCTCGGATAAAAATGAGATTGTGATATTTCTCTTACCATAGGTCCGATATGCTTTGTACGTGTCCGAACCTCCTGTATAATGATTTAAATAATGTTATTGACTTATTCCAGAATCATACTTATTTTTATGATATCATATATGGTCATATTCTTAGCTTCTTAGTAGTAATATTTCATTGCTACTTGTTATTCGGGTGTTTATAACTTTTTGTTCTTATGCGTGTTTTGTCGAATAAATTCTTATTCTTCTCTTTAGGTTATAGATACCTCATTTCCAGAATGGTATTATTGTAATATATATCATATTCATTCATTCAATTCATTTATATAATCATTATGAAATGAAGATCATGTAGAACGAGTCACATCACATCGTGGAGACGGTATTCCGTACGTACGCACGAGTGATGATATCGTTCCTATGATCGTGGAATTTTATTGGAGTGTAAGTATACTATTTAAGAATCAGTATCACTTTATAATAGTCATATATAGTCATTATTTACACCATTATACCCATCCAAGTAAGGTGGTGGTGGAAAATAGATTACACCACGACGTGGAGACGGTATTCCGTACGTACGCACGTGCGGTGATTTCTTTTTCCGTAGGATGGATAGATGGTGAAATAGGGTTGTTTAATACTTATAATAACATATCAGTATATGAGTGATACTGATGTTATTACTTCATAATTAAACAACTAAAGAATAAGAAGTGGAAGAAGAAATAAAGATGAAAGAATCGGTAACGGACATTACCTCTTCTTTGAAGTGCTTTTTTGAGACCTTCTTTTAGGGCACTAAAATAGGTCTTTGAAGAAGACCAGAACCTCTAGGATGTTTCTAGGAAAGTGGAGAGAAGAAATTGGCAGGGTTTGTCTGAGCTTCAAGGCTCAAAGTGGTGTGTGGAAGAGGGGGAGGAGGTGCCCTTTTATAAGGGAGGAGAGGGGCTTCTTTGGAAAAACTAAAAATATTATTTTATTATAAAGTCAAGTTCGGTTTTAAATAGCTACAAATTGATTTATTTCAAAGATAACGTGGGTATGGGTCGAAATCCTCTCATCCAATATAATTTAGACAAGTTTAGGTTCCTATTTTAACCTTATCATTTATATTTAACATTAAGTTAAATAATTTTACTTTTACCATGTCTTCTTGTGTTCTTATACTATAAGGTTAATAAACTTACTATAAGCAGACAAACTAACCCCAAGTTGTTTATTATTAATATATATAACCTTATCTAAGTCATTTGGCCGAACCTTATATTTTTAGTAATAAAATAACAATTACTAATATAATATTTGTTTTAAAAACTATTTTATGTCAATTTTGACACTATTTAGTAATTAATTTTTGTGAAAATTATAACAGAATGATTAGTTCGAAAAAAGTTAATTAAATAAATACTAACATGTCATATTAACCTATAAAATTAGTGTAATTCATAAAAAGTCACAAATTACATTTATTTGGGTATTTATAACATCAATTATGTAAATATTTCATTAATAAGATAATTACTGCATCATGATTGTGTCATAAATAAATTAAATTATTTAATGTCTAAAAATTTCAAATAAAATACCATTATGTGGGAAATCTTTTTATCTTTCTAATTAATATTTATAGTCGAATTTATCTTATGTATAACCCCATATTAAAAATGATTTACTTATTAAACTTTGATTTTAACTATTTTAACCCTTCATTAAATAAATTAATAATAAATGTCCTAATCTAATCCAAGTGGGCCTAAATGGTCATATTTTATTCCTAAGATTGTTTTTGGTCGAATTACACTTGTCCAATAGAATTAGGACATGTTTTAGGGTAATAATATTATCATTTTTATCCTTAATTACACTATTTACTTTTAACCGTGATAAAAAAAAGTAAAAAGTTACTATTCACCAAAAAATTATTTTCATCTCATTGAACCACATTTTACTAACTGACATCAACCGTGTCTCTCGGATTTTCGAAATTCCACTCACAGAAGTGGTAAAATTATGTTTTATGAAAAATTCAGTTTTTTAACTACCACTTAGTGGTTTCACTATTCATCAAAAATTGAAAGTTTTCAGAAAAATACCAAAATTTCACCCTAGGATAATTTCGATATTCCGAATCCAAAAATGAAGTCCATTTTGAAAAATAAAATTTATAAAATTTCAAATAGTGGTTATTACTATTCATAACGGCTAGTTTTAATAATATTTTATTAGCATATCATTGTTTAGTGAAACTCGGTATTGCGTATGACGCAAGCTATCGAGGAAGGTTGTGATTTCGTGTAAAGAAAGCCAAGCAAGTGTTGTGTGTAGAAAAAGATTCCTTTGATGATTTATATAACATAAAAGTCTCGGGTGTTACAATATGAAATTTTCATATTTATCCATATTTTTGAATAAAATATTAATAATACTTTAAAGGGAATGCTATGCTCGAGGGCGTACCCAATACGCAACAACGAGTTTCTTTGAAATCTTACGTTGCACTCTAATAATAAAATAATATTATATTAAAAGGTAGTTAACGCCTAGTCGTTGTAATGACAGAAATGAACGGAACTAACTACAAAATTATTATATATGTTTGTCAAATATATTTACTTTTATCCAATAAATGTTGGAGGCTTAAAATGAAAATGAATCCAATTTTAAGCATAAATATTCTAATATTTTTTTAAAGGTCGATTAACCGCCTTTTGATGGAGAAAACTTTTTAAATATACTTTTGACAATTTTATATGTTTTATTTGACAAAATAAAATCCTTCTTTAGAATCTGGACATCAAAATTTACTTTGTGTAAAATTTTGTTATTTTTCCGGTAAAGATCATTTTTATTAGAAATGTTGCATTTTAATTCAAAACCCCCTTTTAATCTGATTAATTTTTATGGATAGATTATATTTTTAATTTATATTAGAGTTTATTTAGAATATATTTTTACCATTTAATCTGATGGTGGTCATTGAAATTAATTTCACTTTGACATTGGACTTAAACTAGTGTCAATCTTTTAATAGATATTGTTTCATAAAAACACGCTATTTGGTTTGACAGCGGGAATTAATTATTAAATTAATTAATGAAACATATATATTTTGAATTTTGTAAAATAGACATCATTTTTGAATTCGGAATATCAAATATAGCTTAGGGTGATTTTTTGGTATTTTTCTGAAAAACATCAATTTTTTATGAATAGTGAAACCACTAAGTGGTAGTTTAAAAACTGATTTTTCATTTAAATGAAACCTTACCGCTTCTGTGATTTGAATTTCAAAAATCCAAAATACATGGTTTTCATTAGGATGTAAAATGTGGTTCAATGGGATTAAAATAATTTTTTGGTGAATAGTAACTTTTAAGTTTTTAATCGTGATTAGAGGTAATTAGGGTAATTTAAGGTAAAAATAATGTTTTAATAATATGAAATGACCTATAAACATTTCCTACCCTCATTGTATGTGTCATGTCCGACCAAGAAAATCCATGGGTCAACTTGGGGACCCCATGGAGCCACTTTGGTTGGAAAATGACATAAATAACTTTTTATTTTAAGTTAAAATAAAAATGTCACAAGCATGAGTTGTTTTACTAAAAAAAATTAAATGGGGTTATACAAGTAATATTTTTGACTATAAATATTCATTAGAAAGCTAAAAATATTTCCTACATCATGATATTTTTTTATAATTTTTAGACATTAAATAAATTAAATTATTTATGACATCATGATGATGCAGCGATTACCTCATTAATAAAGGATTTAAAGAAAATGAAAAGATAATGTTAAAACTATAACATAAACTTGTAAAAGACCTATTGGATGAGAATATTTAGAACCCTTAACACCTTATCCACTAAATACCTCAATGTGGGACATTTAAAATCCGAAACTCATTTGAAAATAAAGTAGCATTTTGTAACTTTCCAAGAGTGCCCCTCCTCTCCTCTTATAAAAGGCCCCCACCTCTACCACCTTACCCACACCTCTCAAGCCTTTGGATCGGCCAACCCCTACTCATTTTGTCTCTCCACATCCCTCTTTTACTCCTAGAAGCCTCACTTTGGGCAGAAGTCTTCCCAAGGAATACATTCAGCTCAAATCAAAGAGAGATACCCGATTTTAAGGTAATGTCTTCACTTGTGTACTATTGTTTTATTTTGCTTCTCCAACCCCCTAAACTCTTTTTATTCATTTATTTTGTAACAACTACAGTATCTTCAATATACTAGGATGTTGTTATAAGAAGTATTAGAGATACACTTACAAACACCATAAAGGTATGCCATAAATGAAAAATACAGAAGCTTATATAATATGTTTATGTTCTACTTAAGCTTCTGTATTTTTAATTTATGGAATACCTTTATGGTTTCCATTATGGTTAAACGCGATATCTTCATTCTAGGAAGTGCGGACTACCGCCCCCTCAAAGTGATTTGATTCATTAATACCATATGCGGTACGTATAAAGGATAGATTTAATGATATTATATATGATACCATACTAGAATTATAATACTATTATGTATCATTATGTTTTAATTCCATTAAATAAGAAATAGAAATGGAAGTAGCGTTCATGCATACGTACGGCTTACGATCTACATGAACGGTGCATTTCATTTCTTACCTCTAAATGTTATGTAATATTATAAATGCATGTATATAATGGATATATATGATATATATGATATCTACATAATGAATATAATTCTGGATATGATATATATTTTACCACATGAACAACTAGTAATTATAAAGAGTTTATTTTTGACTCAAGTAGCAATGATCTACAAAATGACCATTATTAACTTAAATAATTACATAGTGTTCATAGCATGGTATTAAGTGATATAAAAGGATTAATGAACTTGAAAAAGGTTCTTAAGCAAGTAGAAATTAACTCAAGTTTATTATTCAGGAGGTTAAAGAATGATTGAGTCAAGTCGGACCCGAGGTAAGGGATCCTACATCTCTCTTTCTTTTTAAGTACACTCTTTTATGTCATTCCTTTTAAGATCATATTTCTTATGATTGAGATGTTCTTTTATATTAATCTTACTGTACTTTTTATGTTCATTTGATGAGAGACCATATTTTCTCTCATCAATCCATTTTGGAAGTTTTAATTGGCGTCGTTAGGCTGCCGAAATTTCGTAACGGGCCTTTTATCTCACTTTGTGTTTTTGTGAGATTCATGCTACATTTGCCAATATTTCCTTTTAAGTGGTGTATGTACTGTCCATTATTCTACTCTTTGTGTAACATACTTTTGTTTATGATTATTTATATCAATGTTGTATAGTACTTCTTTAATGGGGTGTACGTTTCGAAAGTTACCCAAATCGGTAAGGGGACCTTTCACCCTCCTCTTTTTAAAAGACTTCTTTTGTTATGACTTTTAATTTTCATCTTATTATGTGAGGATATGTTCTTATATATCCTTATTTCTGTAAATTTTATGTCCAAGAGATGAGATACACTTAATCTCTCTCATCAACTCTTTTTCTAAAATTTAATGTGACGTTGTTAGGCTGCCAAGGGAACTTCTTAACCCAATTTCGATTTCTTTGGGTTCAACATGTAGTTATTGAATATGTCATCCTTTTAATATTTGTGAATGACCTTTGATTATTTTACACTTAATATCCACTTATATTGGGTGTATTTATATTTTTCGTACATAATTATGAGATTGATTTATCCTTAATTTAAGGATACCATCTTTATAATGGATTTCATCTCAATTTACATTTCCATTGAGACTTCATTATTGTTATGCACCAATTCACTCTTATATGGTGTATATACTATCCTTTGGAATATTATATCATGAATCCCTTTATTCTCATGATATTATAATGTTTTTATGAAATGTTATTCCTCAATTATTGTATTCAAGTGTCTCTCATTTTGTTAAAAACCCTTTAACTAAAATATCGTTTTAAATGTTTTAATGATTTAATCTTATAAATATTTCTCATTAATATACATGTTTTCAAAATGTTTTTAAGGATTTATTTATATGGATATTAATGGTTTAAAATGTTAAAATCTTCAATGTGGTATGGGACACTTTGATTTAAAAATCTCTTTATTAAATGTTTTAAATGGTTTTGAAAATGGTTTTTAGAATGGATTCATTATTTCAATATATTAAAATGTTATATTGTTATTGCAATATGGGAATGTTATATTTCCATTATGCTTCAGTTATGTTCTATGATTATGTTGTGGTTCTTGGGCATTGTTATGAAGACCGGTGGTTCCGTGATAAACTAATGGCGGGTGAGCCTGATATAGCTCTCCAATGCATTGGGTAACGCAAAGGAGTTAAACGTTAAGGTTTCTCCGAAGAGGTTTAGGGAATATACTATGATGGGTATTCCAAACGTAACCAAGAGGGTTACTACCTATGTAAGAATGTTATGAATGCCTCAAGTTACCTTTATGTCTTATGATTTCTATGATTTATTCATGATTTTATGAGGTGTGTTAAAGTGCATATGTTTTATGGGTAAAGTATGATTTAATTATTATGTATATATGTACTCATGTTTCCTTTCCATACTTTTTATAACCCTTAATGAGATTTTTATGCTCATCCCAAGTTTTTTAAATGTTTTTCACAGGTCAAGGGAATGGCACATGATATGATGATAGTGTCAAGTAAGTGTCAAGAAAGAATCCATGTTTTATTTTAAATATGTTTATGTTGATGGGAAAAATGAATACTATCTTTTATGTAACCACTTTGTTTAAATGTGGAATGTAATGCAAGTTTTATGATCTAATTCTCTAAAACTCTAAACCTGAAAATATCCTCAATGTGTAATCTTGTAATAACTCAAGATTAAGTAAGGATTAAGGCTAGGGCCTTATAGTTGGTATTAGAGGGAGGTTTAGATAACTTTAGAGGTTAGAGTGTTGTTTAAGAAAAAGTGACAAGTTGTGTATAACCACAATGGTTAATATATTAGATAGAGTCATCGTTTTTTTTAAAGTTAAAATGATTTTGAGATAACTTGGATAAGTATATATTAGTGTTTATCTTTCTCTTTTTTATTTGATGATTTTACTGATATACTCACACTGAAATTTTTGGTTTTAGTAGATGGCTGGATCTAGCAGGCACCAAAGTAACAGTGGATTTGAAGAAAATTGTGATGGTTTTTTGAAAGAACAACTGAATGATATGGGAGCTGCAATGAGAACTCTTGTGGTTATCCTCAACCAACTATCTGGAGTCATGATTGACCACCTGAACCTTAGTGATTTTTATAAGGCATCGTATATGCGAGAAACAAATCCCTACGGAAGTTCAGGTAATAATCATAAAGTTAAGTATGTTCAAAAAACTATGTGTCAAATATGTGGAAAGAAACACATAGGAAAATGTTTCAAAGGAAAAGAAAGATGCTATAGATGTGGAAATGAAGGTCTTAAAGCAAGAACCTGCCATGGAAAAAGGAAGCATCTAGTTGAATCTAGGAAAGGGAAAGAAGTTCTTTTTGAAGGATGAATTGAATGTTTTAAATGTGGTTTGTATGGTCATTATGCAAACACATGTCCTACGAAGATGTTTCGGGAATGGGGTCACCAAGATCGTACAAATATTCATTTAGCAATACCTAATGCCATTCCAATTGAGGATGAAGAAATTGACAATGAATAATGAAAGGTATGGAATATTTCTTAACATATGTTTTCCTATTATTGGAATCTTAGGATATGATTCATGATTTTGTTTGTAGGAAAGAAGTATTTATGAATAAGTTGAAAAGGAATGGCTAATGGATCATAAAGAATGTTGAATGAGTAAGAATTCATCATATAAGGGATTCAAGAGTTATGGTAGATTTTAGGATGGTGAAATTCTTAGATGTATTAAGTCTCTTTTGATGATGGGGTTACATTAGAAGACTTTTTATAGTAACCCTGATGTTTGATATACGAAAATTTTATTTAAGTAATAATTATCCTTTATTTTGGGGATATAGTTATAAAGAACCATTTGGGTTTATATGATCCTTGAATTTGAGGCAATTACTGGTTAATACATTTTGGGTTGCAAAATGGAAGTTATCAGATAACCTTTGTGGTTAAAATATGTTATGGTTATTTTTGATGAATTTATCTCTTTTTGAGGAATGTTATAAAATTATATAGTTTTTGAAAAGGGACAACACTCAGACCGTGTGACAACCCATCGTGTCGGACGAACCTTCGGGAATCGAACCCACAACCAAATTGCAACTGGTATTTATCGCCTACCACTGGACTATGTGAAGTCCCTGGTTAGTTTGAATTATTCTTTTTATTTAGATGATTTTATGAATTAAGAGTAAGTTGATTTTTTTTGGTTATCAATGGAAATGATTAGCCTGTCATGGAGGATATGTGATTAGGTTAATTACTTTTCAGTATGAGACTGTAAGAGTAACTGATGTTATTTTGGAGAAAAATGTTAAAATTTATCTTAGGAGACTATGTGATTAAATCCTTCAGAGAATTGGGTTTCAATCTTAGTTTGGTTTACTTTCTAGAATTTTATAGATAGATGTTTATTGAATGGTCTTTGTTGAACATTGGGTTTTAGTTTTGGTTAAGGTCTAATGACATGGGAAGTATATAGTTCTCTTTTGTGAATTAGTTGATTCTCTAGAAGTTGATTATATCTCTCTTAATGTGAACAAGTCATCCTAAATACTCGTCTTTTGGAGAAAATATGAGTTCGTGTAAGAGATTTGGTACAAGTTGAAAGTCAACACTACAATTATGTATGATTCCTTATGTTTTAGTTAAGCTCATAAATAAATTCCTCAATGAAAAGTAACTTAAAACAAAAATGTTGTCTGTTAATTTTTCCTACTGGAGTATCAAATACCGTTTAACCCATCACAAGTTTGTGATTTTCTTGTTGTTAACTTTCTCCTAGACATGTTTACTATCACTCTCCATCAGAATATGACCCATTGTTTCTTCCTCCATATCCATATTTTCATACTTGGAATCCTAGTATAGGTTATCTCGGGTGACATTTGTACTTCTCTCCCATTCTTTTAAAGTGATAGTTTTACTGACTCTTGTTCCGATGTGGGATTTTCAATGAAGCTTCCAAGCCAAATTTTAAAATTGTGAGGACGCAATTCCCAAAATGGGGAAAGGATGTAACACCCCAGGTAAATAAAGAATATGACATTTTCATATTTATCCATATTTTTGAATAAAATATTAATAATAATTTAAAGGGAATGTTATGCTCAAGGGCGTACCCAATACGCAACAACGAGTTTCTTTGAAATCTTACGTTGCACTCTAATAATAAAATAATATTATTTTAAAAGGTAGTTAATGCCTATCCATTGTAATGGCAGAAATGAAAATAAATAACTACAAAATGATTATATATTTTTGTCAAATATTTTTACTTTTATCCAATAAATGTTGGAGGCTTAAAATGCAAATGAATCCAATTTTAAGAGTAAATCTTCTAATATTCTTTAAAATGTCGATTAACCGCCTTTTGATGGAGAAACCTTTTTAAATATACTTTTGACAATTATATATGTTGTATTTGACAAAATAAAATCCTTATTTAGAATCTGGACATCAAAATTTACTTTGTGTAAAATTTTGTTATTTTTCCGATAAAGATCATTTTTATTGAAAATGTTGCATTTTAATTCAAAACCTCCTTTTAATCTGATTTATTTATATGGATAGATTATATTTTTAATTTAGATTAGATTTTATTTAGAATATATTTTTACTATTTAATCTAATGGTGGTCATTTAAATTAATTTCACTTTGAAATTGGACTTAAACTAGTGTCAATCTTTTAATAGATATTATTTCTTAAAAACACGCTATTTATTTTGAAAGCGGGAATTAATTATTAAATTAATTAGTGCAACATATATGTTTTTAATTTTGTAAAATAGAAATCATTTTTTAATTAGGAATATCAAATATAGATTAGGGTGAATTTTTGGTATTTTTCTGAAAAACTACAATTTTTGATGAATAGTGAAACCACTAAGTGGTAGTTTAAAAAACTGATTTTTCGTTTAAATGAAACTTTACGACTTTTGTGATTTGAATTTCAAAAATCTGACAAACATGGTTGTCATTAGGATGTAAAATTTTGTTCAATGGGATTAAAATAATTTTTTGGTGAATATTAACTTTTAAGTTTTTAATCATGATTAGAGGTAATTAGTGTAATTTAAGGTAAAAATAATGTTTTAATAATATGAAATGACCTAGAAACATGTCCTACCCTCATTTAATGTGTCATGGCCGACCACTAAAATCCATGGGTCAACTTGGGGACCCCATGGAGCCCCTTTGGTTGGAAAATGACATAAATAACTTTTTATTTTAAGTTAAAATAAAAATGTCACAAGCATGAGTTGTTTTACTAAAACAATTTTTAAATGGGGTTATAAAAGTCATATTATTAACTATAAATATTCCTTATAAATATAAAAATATTTCATACTTCATGAAATTTTTTTTATAATTTTTAGACATTAAATAAATTAAATTATTTATGACATCATGATGATGCAGCGATTACCTCATTAATAAAGGATTTAAATAAAATCAAAAGATAATGTTAAAACTATAACTTACACTTGTAAAAGACCTATTGGATTTTTATATTTCTAACCCTTACCACCTTATCCTCTAAATACATCAATGTGGGACCTTTAAAATCCGAAACTCATTTGAAAATAAAGTAACATTTTGTAACGTTCCAAGAGTGCCCCTCCTCTCCTCTTATAAAAGGCCCCCACATCTACCACCTTACCCACACCTCTAAAGCCTTTGGATTGTCCAAACCCTGCTCATTTGGTCTCTCCACATCCCTCTCTTACTCCTAGAAGCCTCACTTTGGTCAGAAGTCTTCCCAAGGAAGCCTTTCAGCTCAAATCAAAGAGAGATACCTGATTTTAAGGTAATGTCTTCACTTGTGTTCTTTTGATTTATTTTGCCTCTCTAAACCCCCAAACTCTTTTTGTTAATTTCTTTTGTAACAACTCCAGTATCTTCAATATACTAATATGTTGTTATAAGAAGGATTCAAGCTGCACTTACACACGCCTACATCTAATGGTTAATGAACATACTGTTTCTGTGGATGGTGAATTTCTGCATCACGAAACGATGATTATTAAATATTCTTTTAACACCCTCAAAGGTGGCCATTAAGATGTCACTATATTTATATATAATATATAATATGATTATGTTTTACTTAAGCTTCTATATTTTTCATTTATGGAATACCTTTATGGTTTCCATTATGGTTAAACGGGATATCTTCATTTTAGGAAGTGCGGACTACCGCCCCCTCAAAGTGATTTGATTCGTTAATACCATATGTGGTACGTATAAAGGATATATTTAATGATATTATATATGATACCATACTGTAATTATAATAATATTATGTATCATTACATTTTAATTCCATTAAATAAGAAATTGAAATGGAAGTAGCGTTCATGCGTACGTACGGCTTACCGTCTCCATGAACGGTGTATTTCATTTCTTACCTCTAAATATTATGTAATATTATAAATTCATGTATATAATGTATATATATGATATATATGATATCTACATAATGAATATAATTATGGATATAATATATATTTTACCACATGAACAACTTGTAATTATAAAGAGTTTATTTTTGACTCAAGTAGAAATAATCTACAAAACGACCAT
The DNA here is from genome assembly GCA_963277665.1 of Viscum album. Lineage (NCBI taxonomy): Eukaryota > Viridiplantae > Streptophyta > Magnoliopsida > Santalales > Viscaceae > Viscum > Viscum album. Next base: position 1,807,566,436 of record OY728152.1, on the reverse strand, counting down.
TATTAACTTAAATAATTACATAGTGTTAATAGCATGTTAGTAAGTGATATAAAAGGAATAATTAACTTGAAAAATTTTCTTAAGAAAGTATAAATTAACTCAAGTTTATTATTCAGGAGGTTAAAGAATGATCGAGTCAAGTCAGACCCGAGGTAAGGGATCCTACCTCTCTCTTTCTTTTTAAGTACACTCTTTTATGTCATTCCTTTTAATATCGTCTTTATTATGATTGGGATGTTCTTTTATATTAATCTTACTGTAATTTTTATGTTCATTTTATGAGAGACCCTATTTTCTCTCATCAATCCATTTTAGAAGTTTTAATTGGCGCCGTTAGGCTGCAGAAATTTCGTAAGGGGCTTTTTATCTCACTTTGTGTTTGCGTGCGATTCATGCTACATTTGCCAATATTTCCTTTGGAGTGGTGTATGTACTGTCAATTATTATACTCTTTGCGTAACATGCTTTCGTTTATGAGTATTTACATCAATGTTGTATAGTCCTTCTTTCATGGGGTGTACGTTTCGAAAGTTACCCAAATCAGTAAGGGAACCTTTCACCCTCCTCTTTTTAAAAGACTTCTTTTGTTATGTCTTTTAATTTTCATCTTATTATGTGGATATATGTTCTTATATATCCTTATTGCCATAAATTTTATGTCTAGGATATGAGATACCCTTTATCTCTCTCATCAACTCTTTTTCTAAAAGTTGATGTGACACCGTTAGGCTGTCAAGGGAACATCTTAACCCAATTTCGATTTCTTTGGGTTCAATATGTAGTTATTGAATATGTCATCCTTTGAAAATGTGTGAATGACCTTTGATTATTTTACACTTAATATCCACTTTTATTGGGTGCATTTATATTTGTCACACATAATTATGAGATTTATTTATCCTTATTTTAAGGATACCATCTTTATAATGGATTTCATCTCAATTTACATTTCCATTGAGACTTTATTGTTGTTATGCACCAATTCACTCTTATATGGTGTATATACTGTCCTTTGTAATATTATATCATGAATCCCTTTATTCTCATGATATTATAAAGTTTTGATTAAATTTTATTCCTCAATTATTGTATTCAAGTGTCACTCATTTTGTTAAAAACCCTTTAACTAAAATATCGTTTTAAATGTTTTAATGATTTAATATTATAAATATTTCTCATTAATATCCATGTTTTCCAAATGGTTTTAAGGATATATTTATATGGATATTAATGGTTTAAAATATGAAAATATTCAATGTGGTATGGGACACATTGATTTAAAAATGTCTTTATTAAATGTTTTAAATGGTTTTGAAAATGGTTTTTAGAAAGGATTCATTATTTCAATATCTTAAAATGTTATATTGTTATTGCAATGTTTGAATGTTATCTTTAATTTATGCTTAAGTTATGTGCTATGATTATTTTATGGTTCTTTGGAATTGTTATGAAGACAGGTGGTTCCGTGATAAACTAAGGGCGGGTGAGACTGATATAGTTCTCCAATGCATTGGGTAACACGAAGGAGTTAAACGTTAAGGTTTCTCCGAAGAGGTTTAGGGAATATACTGTGATGGGTATTCCAAACGTATCCAAGAGGGTTACTCCCTACGTCAGAATGTTATGAATGCCTCAAGTTACCTTTATGTCTTATGATTTATATGATTTATTCATGATTTTATGAGGTATGTTAAAGTGATTATGTTTTATGGGTAAAGTATGATTTCATTCTTATGTATATATGTACTCATGTTTCCTTTCCATACATTTTATAACGCTTACTGAGATTTTTATGCTCATCCAAAGTTTTTGAAATGTTTTTCACAGGTCAAAGGAATGGCACATGATATAATGATAGTGTCAAGGAAGTGTCAAGAAAGAATCCATGTTTTATTTTAAATATGTTTCCGTTGATGGGAAAAATATATACTATCTTTTATGTAACCACTTTGTTTAAATGTGGAATGTAATTCAAGTTTTATGATCTAATTCTCTAAAACTCTAAACCTGAAAAGATCCTCAATGTGTAATCTTGTAATAACTCAAGATTAAGTAAGGTTTAAGGCTGGGGCCTTATAATTAGTTTCCACTAATCAATGCAGATCCATTTATCTATCATTATTCATTATAAAATTTATAGGTGCACCCCATGGTGAGAGACATGGACATATGAATAACTTAGAACAATTATTTTCTATTTTATTCTCTAATCTCTACAACTAAATTAATCCCATTCAATATGGACTCTATGGAATATTTTTATAACTAGAATTCCATACTATTGAAAATCCACATTAAATTTAATAGCAAGACAAGGAAACTCTTCTAGAAATGAATTGTGAATCTTCCAAACAATATGAATATATTATATGTTTAGTTTATGAACATTAATTTTTGATAAATTTTTCTCAAGGATAAAAATATATACCCATAAAATAGAATTAATTTCAACTCAAACATCACATTCATCCTCACACTAATAGACAATCATAATGTTTTTTCGAATATGAAATTTTTTTTCTTTATTTTTGAAATTTAGATGGAATTTATAGAGATAGATATGTCCAATAATTAAAATCACATCAAATTCCAATAAAAATGAACAATATGGTTTTAATGGGAAATATTCCAAATAAACATCAATATGAAATCCTCAACTCTTGTGTGGAGGATAAAGATTCCATTATCATATTGGTCTTATTTATTGAATGGTTCCATATAAACCATTCCTTGGTTTAATATTTATCCCTTGGGTTAGGATATTGAATCATATTATTCCCTAGTTCACCTCATATTTCGTATTTTAAAATAAATGGTACAATAGTAAGTACTTTATTCCCTCCCATGAAACTCATCAATTTTCTCTAGTAGATACGTGACCCATGTCCTTTCTTTTCTCCACAAAACCTCTTCCCCTGCATTTGATACATTTACCTTGGTTATTCTTACTACATTATTGATATTTTGGAAGCTAAATATGTTTCTCCTCATTGTATTTTTCAACATTAATGTCCTAAAATACATTTTTTCTCTAATTTGGTTCATTCAGAAACTCACATATGTTCATCTTGTTAATCATATATTCAGTTAGATGGGTATGCAGAATCATATTATTTTTCATTCTGTATCCCATTTCATTTGGTTTCTCATGGGAATAATAATTCCATCACCCATCACATTTAGCATTTACTTAGATCCATATGGTTCCAGATTTTGACTAAAAACAAAAATATTTTTTTAGAAACAATATCCATAGTGAGAACATTTATAATCATTAAAATAATTTTTATGTTGTGTATATGATGAAACATTTATATTAATCTATGAAACCATGGGTTTATCGTAGGTTTTGTATGGTTATTATATTTTCAAAATTATTATAATGGTTCATAAATAAAATGAGGATTAATCTAATCACATTTCACGAGAGTGACTAGTTTGACGTATAGTTTTTTTCCACTTGTCATTTAATATTGACAATTAATTTTATAAAAAAGTCACCCCTTTCATTGTTGTTACCACTAGGTACATATTTTTCATATTCAAAACCATAATCTTATATCTAGAAAGGTGTATATTTTCTACAAAATCCACACTCATTTATTTACTTTTATTTTTTATTTTCTCCATTGCATATGATTATCATAAGGGTGTTCACTAATGTTTCATCATCATAGTTTCCAAAAATAACTTAACATTTCTCTGATACCAAATAAGGAAACCTAGGTTTTTCATACATAAATATTACATGTTATTAGATGAATATTCTATTCAAATATTTTGGATCCAAGCTATAACCAATTTTTTTTTGAGTCTTTATAATTATTAATACATAAACATCAGTTACAAAAAAAGATGTACATCATCTCCCACAATGTTCTTCACAAAAAGAACTCATCCTATATATATAATACAAAAAACTCATCTTTATATCCAGGGGAATATGAAACGTAATTGAGGGTGGGATCAAAATCCTAGTAAGGTTAAATAGTGGAGATATCAATCAAATATCATTTTAACCAAAACATTTTCATATGAATATGAGAACATGATATTAATAATAGAAAATAATAAATATTAATGTATATATCATAATCATGACTCTTCTATCACGACCCGTCCCATAGGGCCCAGACGTGACTACCCCAAGCTTGCCTTCCATAGGCCAGGGGTTGGTGACTATCACATGATGGATTTTCCCGTACATGGAAGGAATTTCCTTAAAGATATATGCACACTCAAAAAGAGAAATTGAAGTAAAAACCTAAGAAAAGTAAGGTATAACCATGACAGTATATTACAACAACAAGTACAATTATAAACTAAAAACAGTGGGACATAATACAAGCCCTATAAATTATAAATAAAGTAAATAGTTGTCACATCTACCCTAGAGCTCTACCTGGAAGGTAGTAGCTGTAAGACTAAAGTTGAAGAAGACGATCTCAAATGCAAAAATCACACCAAGATCAACCAAGTACATAACATATGAAGTCTTCATCATTGCATTAGCATTCTGCACCAGACACACACATGCAGGCGGATCCCATGCAGGGGTGAGTATAACAACTCGGTAGGGGACCCCAAGACCCCCAAGGTCTCTTAGTAAACCCCAAAGGAAAACATAAAAATAAATACCACAATGGTAAGATCACAAGAATGATATAAATAATGAATCACAATGAAAAATAGACATCTCAATCTAACAGAATAACTTCAAGGTTTAGGGATAGGGATGACTAGACGTAAAGTCAGATCATCCTATCCATAGTAACTCTAATGCTAACCCATATTAGTCACTGTATGATGAAAAATATTGGTCACTAGATGCTGACCCATAATGGGCTCTAGTGCTGACCCATATTGGTCGCTAGTACAGAGGTAGGGATGATTTTTCGTACAACAAGATCATCCCACTCTGGAGTTTCTGATGCTGACCGGTATTGGAAACGCTTCTTCATCATGTCACAGTCAGCCACTAGATTCCCACGCGAAGTACACATGATCTCTAGAAGACTATATTTCTCAATCCATTGGTCATATTTCAACAGGTACTAAGTCCCACAAAAAATCATACCCAAGGGGATGCCCCGTCATAGGGGTCCCAACGTGACAGACGACGCGTCGATCGGATGCCTGATCTGTGAGATATGAACACATTGGTAAAAAGGGACTGGTTGGATTAATGTATGATCCAACCCAGGACAGATGTCAAACACTATCAAAACTCACTTATAATATCTCAAAAGGACCACCTAGTCACAAGGTTCTTTATGCCTTAGACTACGTGTCGATCAGATGCTCGGTCTATTAGTTATTGGCATTTTAATGTCGAGGTCCTAGATGGAATGGGAGTCAATCCAACCTCACTGTACTACATCATTCTCCAAAACATTGATGGACTATCTCAAAAGGACCCTCTCACTCCAAGGATCATGGCGTCGTAGATGGTTCATCAAACAGATGTCTGGATTGCATGTATTGGACATTTAAGCATTACTCAACCTGAGAGGGGTCCGGGTCCAGTCCGACTCGAGTGGATTGACCCGGCCTAGGTGGGCTGGGCCATGGCGTGCTCGGCCCACTGGGCTGCTGACCATCCCATCTCACCCTGGTTGGGCTGGGCTTTGGCTGGCCTGGTCCACTGGGCTGCAGACCGTTCTGGCATGCGGGGTGACGCGACATGTTGGCACACCCCGTGCCGGGCACGTGTTCTGCATCCAGAAAGGGTCATAGATTTGTTCGGTTTCACCTAAGGGCAGTGCAAGGTGGCACCACCTTTTCATCCACGGGACCCATATGAGGCGGGTCCCAGCATTCTCCACTGTTGCGACCCTTCAACGCGGTGCACGATGGTGCCCCGCCTCCGCCTTCGTGGTCGACCACCTGTTCGACCACCGCTACGCCAAGCGACGCCACTCTTCCACAGAAACTAGCGGTTGTCGGCCTTCATCCTCTTATATCGGAATTGGTCCCACGAGCTGCCACACTGGTTCATTGCCAACAATTCTTTCACGGGAAACTAGTTGGTCCCCGATGGTTCGTTCTTCCTCCTGGACGTGCCTACGGTCCACTAGGGATGATACCATTTTTTTGCGGCCCTAAAAAACGCATTGTCTCTATGTTCGTTATTCCTCCATGAAGAACGCACCAAGGAAAACATTATCATAGGGTCCGAGTAATGTTGGTTTCATCCCGCACCCTCTGTGTTATCTTTTCGAACATGAGGAAAATTAATATAAAACAAAATGAAGAATAATCCCAGAATTAAAGATCCTGCAACAACCACCCTCATGGTTTTACAAGATGACAATCAACCCGTTAGTTAGTTGGTCTGCGCTCGTTATATTTTTCAAGAATGGGAAGAGTGGGAACATCAAATCACATAAACCCCATACCTCAAGATCCATTAGAGGTTTCACGATTGCAATAGGTGGAGCATCCACGTTGGATGGATTTGTCAGGGTCCGTCGATCCCAGATCTTTGTCACCCAAGTTTTCATCCTTCATCCGTGGATGTTTCCAAAAAACTCCACTAGAGACTCCTAGCATAAAAAATCGATGCCAAAACCCCACCCCGAGATCCATTTAAATAGTAGGGGGAAAGGGTAACAATTCCTTGATGAATTAATGAGGTTCATTAATTGACGTAATTAATGTGCCTTATTAATCGATGTAATTAAAGTTACTCATTAATTATGCGAGGAGTGTCTACTCAACCAAAGCATAAAAATGAAATTGACACCCCATAATTAAATGTCTACCCACATACTTGGTCCCCACTAGTGTCATTAAACAGGTGGTAGAAAAAAGAAACAAAAATACAATAACAATTACATGTTATTTTACTTTTCGTTAAAAAGTCAAAAAGTTAACTTTTTCTCTTGACCTACTACGGTTTAAATAAAGCTTCTTTTATGTCAATCCCAGCACTTTGGATTCAATGGTTACATCAAATTTTTAATCTGAGAAACTAATGAAAAGATATTTTATTCAACCCATGCATTTACTGAACGTACACAAAAAAATGTTCAAAAATCTATTCTGGTCACACTGGGCCTCATAATCACGTGTTGTCAATTTTTGCAGACATTTAATAATCCCAAAAAATTAAATAAAATTACATGGAATTTTATGAGTCTTTACAAAATCCCAACCTTGGGTATTTATGTCCCCAAAATCCAACCAAGCATACCCAAAAAAAGAGGGGTACACGGCATGCATATTAGCCTCTCACTCCCATGTGCTCTCAAGGAGATTACCATGCTACACCAGAACCAGTACCTGTGGAATCGACCACCAATTAAGGATCTACTCTTGTCTATCCTTTATCTCCACATAGTAGTCCGTAAAAGTTACCCTATCCTCAATCTCCTACTCACCATGGTTGATGACGTGAGATGGGTCATGCATATATCTCTTCAGCTAGGAAACGTGGAAGATGTCGTGAACCATCTTCAACTGCAGTTGCAGTGCCAAGTGGTACGCCACCTCGCTAATCCACTAATAAATAATGAATGGTCTGATAAACCTCTGGTAGAGTTTTTCACCTCAGCCAAATCTCCATATTACCTGCCAAGGGGAGACTTGAAAAAATACATGGTCCCCCTCCTGGAACTCCAGTTGTCTTTATCACCTATTAGCATATGAATTTTTTTGGCTCTGTGCAGTCTTCATCTGCTCTCGGATGACCTACACCATTCTCGTGGAAGCATGTACCATCTCTGGGCCCACGAGTGCTGGCTCTCCTAGATCTATCCAGAACATGGTAGATCTACACGGTTGTCCATACTATGCCACAAAAGGGTCCATACCAATGGTGGAATGATAGCTATTGTTGTACGTGATCTCGACCAAAGGTAGGTGGTCCTCCCAACTACAACTAAAATCTAGGACACATGCATGAATCATGTCCTCCATAGTCTGGATGGTCCGCTCAGTCTGACCATTAGACTAAGAGTATCATTGAAGGCACCTCGTGAAGTCACAATATCTATGAAATGTAAAGATGTCCCAAGCTCTCTACCAAACCCTTCTCCAAAATAACAAGGAAGTGGGCCGAATTAGTGAGTCGTTCAACGATCACCCAGATGGTGTCTTACCCTCTATATGTACATGGTAACCCCATCACGATTTCCATCAATACCCCTTCCCATTTACACTCTAGTTTATCGAGGTGTTTTGTTAAGCCTGCTGGTACCCGGTGCTTGGCCTTCGCTTGTTGGAAAATGAGGCATCTAGAAAAAAACTATGCCACAACTTTCTTAATCCCTAACGACTAGTAATTATGCCAAAGGTCCTAATACATATTCATCATGCATGGATGTACTATCTCGGGGGATGAATGGAACTCCCTCATAAACTCCACCTGTATCGTCACTGGTACAACTGCACATCCACTAAAAATGATAGCATGCTCCATGCCATAAGAATATCTGTCAGGTGCATGGCCTGAGGATATCTGAACCCATGTAGTCTCATAGATTCTACCATTGAGTAGAGCCTCCCTAACTCACTAAAATAGTAGAGGGGAAACAACAATCAAATAGAGGTAGACTATCTCATCTCTATCCATGTTGGATATCTGAAGCAAGGATAACTGCTCTGAAGCCTCGTTTAGTAGATGCAAACCCGATCTCCAGCTAAGTGCATTTTCCACTACGTTCCCCTTCCTAGAAGTATACACTATCTCAAAGTCATAGTCCTGGAAAATACTAGACAATGTTGTTGTCTCATATTTATATATTTCTATGTGAATATATATCTGAGACTATTGTTGTCTAAGTAAACAATGAACTGCTCTTCCATCAAGTAGTGTCACCACATCTTCAGTTTTAAGACTACTATAGCCAACTCCAAGTCGTGAGTCACATAGTTTAGCTCATGAGGCCTTAGACATCGTGAGCCACAATCAATCACTACAGCACCCTTGATTAGGATGCAACTGTGTATGGTCCCTAATTCATTTCAATAAACCACATTGTCAGTGCCCTCCTCTGGAAACCTCAGGATGAGAGAACTGGCCAAGCTCTACCTCGACTATTGAAATATCTACTGAAATGTCTATAATAATATGAAGGTTTTACCCTTCTATGTCATGGAAATCATAGGTACTGCTACTCTAGAGAAATTGGGTACATTCCTCTGATGGTATCCTACTTATCCAAGGAAGCTAAGTACCTTAGTAACACTCTTGGGTGGTGTCACGACCCGTCCTTGGGGCCCGTGCCGTGACTACCCCAAGCCCGCCTTCCATAGGCCAGGGGCTGGCGACTAGCACCAAGGCGTAAATCCCGGTAAAAAGGGAAGGCATTGCCTTTGTAAAGTAAACAATCACACAGAGTACAAGCGGAAGAAGTAAACACTAAGTAAAAACTGAGTACAACAGTAAGTGCGGAAAGTAAAAAGGGGCCGGAAATACAAGCCCAACTGTAAAGTACAACTCGAAGGGGAAAACAGCAACTGAAAAGTGAAGCTGCTACGCCGAGCTGTCCACTGAAAATCCCACCTGAAGGGTGGGTACAGATAGCTCCTCTGCTCCTCAGGTCCCGCCATCCGCTCCGAGTATGTCTCGCCTAGTGGTCCACCTCCGGGTACCGCCTCGTCGTCACATCCACCTCTGGGTACCGTCTCGTCGTGAGGTCCTCCTCCGGGTACCATCTCTTCGTATAGTCCACCTCCAGGTACCGTCCAGTCCTCGAACACTCGGCCTCTGTCAGCACTGTCTGTCGTCTGCAACCAACACAACGAGGTGCAGGCATAGCCCGTGCAGGGGTGAGTATAACGATACTCAGTAGGGACCCCGAGACCCTCAAGGTCTCACTAAACCAACAAGGATAACCACAAAGAAGATCTCAATAGATAACCTCTACTTAGGTATATGCCCATACATATACCTAAGTTATCAAGTAACCCATCTCAATCATGAGGAAACACAAGGATTGTGAAATCAAAGGATAACCACTACCCGGGTATATGCCCATACATATACCTACGGTAGCAAGTGACCCATCTCAATCATGAGGTAAACACAAGGTCAAAAGTCTCAACTCAAACCAGGATTTTCATTATCGAAACCGTAACTGCTGAAGAGCTCCGTCTCTGGAGTGTACAGTGGTCCTGTCACGACTCTGAGGTACTGATCACTAACCTAAGACTGCTGAAGAACTCCACCCATCGAGTACTACGGGCCAGCTGCTACAACCAAGCGCTCCCATGTGCCGCTACAACCAAGCGCACCTCTGTCGTGGGTCTGCCGCTACAACCAAGCACTCCCATGTGCCGCTACAACCAAGCGCACCTCTGTCGTGGGTCTGCCCCTACAACCAAGCGCTCCCATGTGCCGCTACAAACAAGCGCACTTCTGTCGTGGGTCTGCCGCTACAACCAAGCTCTCCCATGTGCCGCTACAACCAAGCGCACCTCTGTAACACACCGAGTCGTTCGATCAGCAGTCGTCGGGTCTCAGCCAGCTACACGGTCTCCGAACTCCGCACGCTCGTCACTGGGAGGGTCCGCTCCACGAGCTACAGGTCGATACTCCAAGTATCTCAAAGTCTCATGTAAAAGTATCTCAAAGGACCGCCTTGTCATAGGGGTCTCAACGCAACAGACGACGCGTCAATCGGACGCCCGGTCTGTGAGTTACTAGCCTTTTCGTCCCAGGGGCCCGGTTGGTTTCGTGAGCGAACCATATCCGGACGTATCTCAACTGTACCCCGAACTCTCATAGGGTATACTCATAGGGACCGTTTCTCAACGAGATCACCAACGCCGCTGACGGTTCGTCAAACGGACGTTCTGTCAGAAAGATATCAGCTTTTCCATTCCAGGGGCCCGGTTGGATTTCGAGTGCAATCCAATCCTGGCCACTATCCAACTGTATCCAAAACTCGGGCGAAGGATGCCAAAAGTTCAGTATCGTCAATAGGAATGCAACGCAATAGACGGCGCGTCAATCGGACGCCTGGTCTGGATGTTATTGGCTTTTCCGTCTCACACCCACCCTGGGAAACTTCCCAGGAGGTCACCCATCCTGATCACTACTCTAGGCCAAGCACGCTTAACTATGGAGTTTTAACCACGTAGCCTCCAGAAAAGGAAGATATACCTTGAGTATAGTATACCGAAACGACCGTCTCGATCCAAGGATTGCGTTGCCGCTGACGGCGAGTCGTTTGGAGGCCCGTAGCCCAAGACATGGGCGAAAACCCGAAACTCGTCCGAAACCGGGGGATCTGGGCCCGAACCGACCCAGCCCGACCCCCCCCCCCCCTGGTCCGACCCGAACCGGGTCGGCCCGGACCGGGTCGACCCGACCTGGTCCGGCTGGACCCGGCCCGGCCGGCAGCGCGACCCGGCCCGCGCGGCCCGGCGCGGCCCGGCGCGGCGGCGCGGGGGGTAAACTCCCCCCGGGTTTTGTGGATCTCGGCCGGCCTTAGGCCGGCCATTTTCCTTTCACACGCGGGACCCGCGGGTCCCGCCTCCTAAGCAAACCGGCGGCCGGCCGGCACGGCCGGCCGCCTTCCACCCTTCCGCCGCGGCCCGATGGCCGCGGCTCTTCTGATCTCCGGCGGCCGGCGAGGCCGGCCGCCTCTGGCTGCTCCGCCGCGGCCGAGCCGGCCGCGGCTCTTCATTAACCGCTGGCAGCCGGTTTTCCGGCCGCCCCTTCCAGCTCTGCCGCGGCCCTTGTTCGATTGGCACGGCGCGACGGCGCCGCGCCCCTCCGCCGTGGCCCGACTCCGGCCGCGGTCTCTTCGACTACCTTCGACGCGACGCGACGGCGTCGCGTTCTTGAAATCTTTCCACGGCGCGGCGAGACGGCGCCGCGCGTATCTTCCGCATTAAACCGCATGAACTCGCGTGGTGCGACGGCACCACGCCCTTCCGAACCATTCCACAAAAAATCAACACGAAGTAAAAGAGGAGGATCGGCCGGGTTTGTACGGTCCGAACTCCTCACGTTATAAGGATAGCAATCGGCCTTTAACGAATAATAAACTTTCACAATCTTTTTAGATTAAATAAAAGATTTGAAAATCAAGGCCCGACAAATATAAACAATCAAGTTCGAAGAAAGTTCCACATAACTTTAAAAAAAATTTACCACGAAGAATTTTCAAGTCGAAATTCTCGAACAAATATAAACAATTGAAACAAACCCCTACCTCGGTTCAAGTGCGGAGCACGTCAACAAACCGCGGAAGACAAGCGTCGCGGAGGTCGGGCATTGCGGTAATCGTTCGTCGATTCCGTTGACGTAGAGGTACGCCCGAAGAGGTACGTCGTTGGTGAATCTTCGTAAGCCGACGAAGAAAGTCCGAGGAGGAAGCGGCGTTCCCTTTCGTTGACATGGAAGGCGTCGTCGATCTTCGGAAACAATCCGGCTAGGAAGAAGAGAGAAGTGGCGTTCTTGAGTGTTTTTGGTGTTCTTCGTCAAAGTTGAGGATGGTAGAGAGAGCTTCTCAAATCCTCTCAAGTGGCAAAAGAAACCAACCCCAAAATGATAAAATAAGCTTAGGCTTATTTTATTACACAACCTCCCTCTTAGAATTTCAAAGGTTTGAAATTTAAAACATCTCACCTCAATTAATTATTCCAAGAGTCAAACATTAATTAAAGTGAGTTAAAGGGGAGTTTTAAAAAGAGGAGGTGAAGAGTTAGGGTTCGTGTGGGCCCCACCACACTTAATCCTCTCAAGGGAGGTTAAGTGGATGTGGGTCCCACCCCTAACTCCCTTTGGGAGGAGTTAACCAACAAGTTAAAAATAAAATGTGTTTCCACATTTTATTTAACTTTATTTTAAAAACCCAAAAATTAACTCTCAACCCGCAATAAACGCAACCTCGGAAAAGGTCTCCTTAAGCGAATATCAGAGCTGCGAGTTCATCGGTGCCTTCGGAATTCGATTCCGGGCAACAGTTCAAAAGATAGAAATTCACGCTCGCTCGTTCACTGAACGTACCCTAGCCAAACTTCGGAAATTAATTCCGGGCACACCGGGCCTCGGAATCAGGCGCCGTGAGAAACTGCGTTCTTGTAAAATTACAAAGAAAATTAAGAAAAAAAATTCCTTGAAATTTCCGGGTCTTTACAGGTGGCTCTAAATCAAGTACCGCCTCGATCATCACTAGATACATCGCAACTACAGGATTTGAGTTAACATGTCCCAAGAACTAGACCTTCTGTATCTAGAACTCACACTTCGAGAGCTTCCCATATAACTGGTTCTCCCAAAGTTTGTTCAATATTATCCTCAAGTGTATAACAAGCTCTTCCTCAGACTCTGAGTACTCCAAGTTGTTTTTAATGAATACCACGACAAAGAGAAAAAGCTATGGGTGAAATATCCTATTAAGGAGCACCATGAGCATAGTTGGATCGTTGTCCATGCTGAAATGCATCACCACAAACTCTTAATGGACATACCGACATCTGAAGGCTTCCTTTAGTATGTCCTCATCCCATACCCTGAGCTGATGATATTCTGATATGAGTTCTATCTTCGAGAACCACTTCGCTCCATTAAAATGATCCAATAGATCATATATCCTCAGTAGTGGATACTTGTTCTTCACGGCCACCATATTTAGGTGCAAGAAGACTACGCATAGACTCAAACTTTTGTCTGCCTTCATGGAAATCAACACCAGTGATCCCCATAGAGAAACATTGGGCCTTACGAATCCCTTCCTCTGTATGTACTCCAACTATACCCTCATCTCCTGAAACTCCATAGGGGACATCTGATATCCTGGGGTAGACATCAATGTTGTTCCTGTGTACAAGTCATTTAAGATGTCCACCTCTCTGCGAGGAGGTAGTTCGGGGACATTTTCTGTTAAGTCATCTTCATACTCATCCACCACTGCTAAAAACTATAGAATTACCTCATCCACTATGTATAATGTCATGCAATCTAGCAGATATGTAATCGACTTCACCCTCCTGAGTGTAAATTCATCTTGCGCTGCTATTTTTTCCTTATCACAAACAATAGAAAACTAACCTCCATCTCTATGCATACATTACACTGTACGTATAAACCATTAAATCTGTGCGTGAACTACTGATAGCCATCCCATGCCTACAATGATGTCGTAGGGATTAAATGATGCTACTTGAAGAACCCACCTAAAACTCACTCCTCCGAGAGTAAGATCACAATATCATCCCAAATTCATGACAGCTGAATCTCCCCCAAAATGAGTATCCAAACGCAAAGGTCAAGATAAAGGGTCAGTCATAATCTTAGAGTCCCAAACTAAGTCCATGAAAATGAATGAATTTCTAGCACCTGTGTCGATAAGAACTACTTCTAAAGTAGAGAAGATACAGATTATACCTCATATCATCTTATGGATGTCAGGATCGTGGGCCTCTACTACCTGTATCTTAGTCTATCCCTATTAACCTGCTCCTTGAGCTCATGGTGGACTATATGGGGGTGGTGGTGGTATTGCCTTGTGACGTCTACAACCTCATACTACATGACCTACTCCACTACCACATTCTCTGCTTATCTGAAGCTCATGCTCCAGCCACTGCTGCAGCCTTGATGGCCTCTCCACCATCTTCCGATCATCCGATTAGGGAGTCGAATAGTCACAAGTTCTGTGACCCTTTCTCTTGTAGGAAAACTAGATCATGCCTTTCTTGTGGCTCCCATGGACTATCAAGCCTCACAACTATGACCCTGCGTCCCCAGGTCAACCTCAGGAAGGATTATCCTACTTGGGATTATCGTCGTCTGTCTACTATCGGCGACCAATGATTCTGCTACCTATCGTCTGGTTGGGGCTCTTGCTGTCGGTGCTTGCTCAGAAAGGAATCTATCCATCATTAATGCTCACTCTAGCACCCCAACCTCCATCAATATGTTGAGAGAAACTATCGTAGCTTTGATCTCTTGTTGGTGCCCACGCTCAATGCTCGGGTCCCTGAAGTAAGGGGATCGTACCTTGTTAGTGGAGTATTGGGAGTGGTTAACAAATATCTCGGAGTACTGAGCCACAGTCTAGCTGCCCTGTTGTCGATGCAGCAGCTCCTGAATATGCACAGAGCATAGTGTCATTGGCACGAACATTCCTCAGAAAATGATCCCAATGTCTGGAAATGTGAGGGTCGTCTCCTCATGAACCTGGACCGTCGAGCTCCACCATCATCTTGCCGATCCCTGATGAAGGCTAGCGGCAAAGATCTCCATCTTCTTGGCGGGATACTCTACAAAGGGAAAGACATGAAAAACTACCTCAAGTCAGTTCTTTATTACCTTGGGGTCTGTCTCGCCTCAAAACCTCAGAGGCCTTTGTCTCAAGAACAAATGAAATACGGTAAGCCGGTGTGCATGATCTAATGGTAGCATATGCTACTCAATGGGTAGTGGTGCTACTTGTACCCCACACGATGGTGAAATCACAAGGAGTGGTCCCTATTTTTATTCCTCATTGATCAGTGGGACACTTCCATAATCATTAATTGGGATCCTAGTTGGTTGTCATCAAAGAGGCATCCTGGAAGAAATAGATGCACCACAGTCAATAAGTTATACCTAGAGAGATGACTAAAGAAGATCAAGAAAACATTTCAAACACTATAAACCTGTGTTTTCATGTACCGAGTCAGAAAACCAAATTCAGGGTCCAGGTGTATGGATACTTCAACTGCGGCACGAACAATAGACTCCCTGTACTGAAAACCGAACTCAAGAAGAAAAACACCATTGCCTTATTAAAAGTATACTCTTAGTTCTTCTAGTAGAACTAACCGCCCTCGGATACCACTTTTTCACAACCCGTCCCACGGGGCTCGGACATGACTACCTCAAGCCTTCCTTCTATAGGCCATGGGTTGGTGACTTGAACTTGAAGGATTTTCCTGAACAGGGATGACATTGCCTTAGAGATCTATACACACTCAAAAAGGGAAACTCAAGTAAACAACCAATAATAGTAATGTATAACCATGAGAGTAAATTACAACCACAAGTACAACTATAAACTAAAAACAATGGGCTAGAATACAGGCTCTAGAAATTGAAAAGAATGTAAACATCTATCGAATCTACCTAGGAGCTCTACCTGGTGCGTAGTAGCTCTAGGTCCATAGTCAAAGAAGAAGATATCAACTGATCTCATTGCACCATGCTCAACCAAGTCCCGAACCACCAATGACTACTTTAGAGAATTAGTAGTCTGCATCTGACACAAACATGCGGGTGGAGACCTTGTATGGGTGAGTATAAAAACTTAGTAGGGGACCTCGAGACCCCCGAAGGACTCTCAGTAATTGAAAAATGAAACCATCACAATAAATACCAAAAAGGTAATATCACAAACCTGATCTGAATAATAAAGTACAAAGAAAAAGAGGAAGCTCACTCTAATGGTATAATTTCAAGTTTACTAAGATAGTGATGAATAGTCGTAAATCCAGATCATTCAATATGTAGTAACTCTACTACTGACCTGTATAGGTCACTCTATGTCATCCTGAATTGGTCGCTATTATAGACCTGTATTGGTCGCTGGTGCTGAACTATATTTGATGCGGGGGTGACCCGTATTGGTCAACACCGTTAACCCAAATTGGTCACTAGTGCTGACCCATATTTTTCATTGGTAAAAATTTATGGATGATTAGTCATAAAACTATATCATCCCACATTGGAGTTTCTGATTCTAAACTGCAATGGTCTTCTTTATACTTAATGTTACATCCAGTCACTGGATTCCGGCCTGAATCACATTGAATCTCCAGAAGACTTTACTCCTCAAGCCATATGTCATATTTCAATAGGTACAATTTCCCAGAAAAATAATACCCAAGGGACCACCCCATCATATTGGTCCCAACATGATAGACGACATGTCGATCAGATGCCCATTTTGTGAGATATGGGAACTTTTGTAAAAAGGGTCCAGTTGGATTCAAGTCGGATCCAACCCACGTCGCATGTCAAACTTCATCAACACAAATTAGAGTATCTCTAATGGATATCCATGTCCCAGGGGTCCTTATTCTACATACGGCATGTCAATCGGATTCCAGGTCTGTTAGTTATTGGAATTTTAGTGTCGATGGCCCAGTTGGATTCAGAGTCGATCCAACGCGGTCATACTCCAACTTTTTCCAAAACAGTGATGGAGTATCTCAAAAAGATTGTCTCGCTCCAATGTTCTTGGTTCCACACATAGTTTTTTTTTAAAAAATTGGTTTTGCATGTTATGGTCCTTTAAGCATTTTGGGGCATGAGTGGGGTCTGAGTCTGGTCCGACTTGGCCCATCCAAGGTCTAACCCAGCTTAGCCTGAATCGGCCCGGGCCGGCTCGTTTTTTCTGGGCTGTGGAGGGCGCGGCCCGCCCCTGACTGTGTTGGGCCACCATGGGTCTGGTCTGTTGGGACACGAACTGGCCCGACCCGACCTGCTAGCGCGCCCCGCACGTGGCACATGGTATGCCTCCCGAACGGCTCATAGAGCTGTTACATTTCACATAATGGCAGCGCCAGGTGGTGCCACCTTATCACCCACGGGACTTACAAGAGGTGGGTCTCGTACTTTTACACCACCGCAGCATCAAGACGAGGCCCTTCTACGTGGCGTTTCGCCTCAGCCACCGCTGCAGGCTGCTACCGGCCGCCCTTCTTACATCCATGACGCCAAACAACGCTGCTCTTCCTCTATGGCCACCGGAGCTTTTCTCTGGGGATGCCACACCTATTTCGTGCGGAAGATTTTTCCATGGGACACAAGGTGGTCCCCGGTGGTCCGCTCATCTACCCAAATCTACCTAAGAATCTCTCGGGATGCCATCGTCGTTTTGCATCTCTCAAAAACACCTTGCCACCGCGATCAATATTTCACCACGAAGAACGCACCAAGGACATGTTTAACGGATGGTCCGGGCATTGTTGGTTTCGGCCCAAACACTCCTCATTAGTGTTTTAAACATGAAGAAAGTTAATAATAAACAAAAGAAAGAATAATCCCTGAATATAAGATCCCAAAACACCTACCCGCATGCTTTGACGAGATGCGGATCAACCTATTTCTCAATGGGTCCGTGTTCATTTTATTTTTCAAGAATGGGTAGAGAAGGAACATCAATGCACATAAAAGCCCTCCCTCGAGGTCCATTGTATGTGTCAGGGTTGAGGAGGGAGGATCATTCCCATTTGATGGTGTCGTAGGCATTTTTTGATCCCGGATCATTGTCGCCGGAGCATTCATCCTCCGTTGGTGGATGTTGCCGTAGAACTCTACCAGAGTTTCTTCGCTTGAAGAATCCGTTCTAAAACACAACTCCCAGCTCTATTTAAATATGAGGTGTAAATGTGAGAAACACCTTGATGAATTAACAAGTTTCATTAATTTATGTAATTAATGTGCCACATTTATCAACGTAATTAATTTTCCTTCTTAATTATGTGAGGGTTTATTACGCAACCAAAGTGTAACTATGCAATTGAAGCCCCCTAATTAAAGGTCTATCCCCCTCCTTGGTCCCTACCACTTATACTCAATAGGTTGTAGGAAGAAGAAAAGTAAATAAAATAACAATTACCTATTATTTTACTTTTCTTTAAAAAGTCCAAAATTTTACATTTTCTCTCAAACTACTGTGGTTGAAGTAAAGCTCCCCGTAAGCAAATCTCGGAACTCTATATTCAATGGTTCCCACATATTTTTAATCTGAGCATCGGTTCAAAAGATAGAAAATGCCACCCGCACGTTTACTGAAAGTATTCGAAAAAAATTTCAAAAATCCATTCAGGGCACACAGGGGCTCAAAATCACGCGCCGTTAATTTTTGAAGACTCCTAATAATCCCAAAAAATAAAACAAACCTGGATTTTTTTGACTCTTTACATCCTCAAATAAATTGTTGTATTTAAGAAGACATTAATGAAAATGGAAAAAGGATTAATATCCATGATCGCATTGTTTCAGCATAATAATTCATCATAATAGAGTTCTATAATGTATGGCATAATCATAATCATATAAATATTATGTCAAGGCTACCCATTAAGAAATTAACCACATGTTAGGCCTATTATAACCACATACATACCATGTTTGGGATAAGTATATCCACATTTGTACCTTTTTGGGCCTGATATTACATTTACTATTCCCTTTGATCACCTAATACATTAATCATTACCCAATGTATTGATTATCTTTTTTCCCACACATCATCTAATCGATTAATAGGTCTACCCTCAAAAAATGAAAACATTTATATTTCCATCACAAATTATCTTTGGGATAAGAGATTGATTTTCATTGATATTTCATCATCATAGCCATAAAACATACATTGAAAAAATACTAATGTTATCATTGAATCATAACCCCGTTGAAATAATTTTCTTTTTTCATTAAGAAATCATTTTCATTAATAGGAGAAATTGAAACTTGTTGTAAAATCATTAATCCATATAGTATTCATTATTGAAAATAAAATTTTGAGGGTATATATTATAAAAAATAATTTTTTCACACGTTTCGTTAAAAGGAACTCATTTGGAAAATGAAAAAAAATTCCTAAAAAATTCTATCAATCTCATTTATGGGTAAAAATGACTATAATAAATCATTTTTTAATAATTAATTAAATGCTTTAAAACATTTTAATGATAATATGGATAGGTAAGAAAAATATTTATGGTCGAGGAGAAAAAATAGAATTTTCCCTAAAAAAATTATTTCGGACTTTTGAGAACATAGTGAGAGAAAAATTGATGGAAAATAGAGAATCTATTATATGAACAAGATGATATGAAATTAAGTGATATTCATGATAGATAGATGATATAATTGCATCATCATAAATTTATAGATAATCAATCATGGTAAAAATGTTATTGTAACATAAAACCATTAACTTAAGTCTGAGTTGATATGTAAGCACTATTACCTTCTTTATAATAAATTTAGTTTTATTATAATTCTAAAAAACATTTAAAATTTTATAATATCATATATTAACTATATATAATAGTTCAAAAACCATTTATTAACAAATCTTTAATTAAATCACCGTATATGGGGGTTAAATGTTTCCTTTTTTATGTATTTTTTAGTTTGTAAGATTGGGTTCAAGTAATTTTATTAGGTTTTAGTCTCCAATATTATTTTAATAATTATATAAATAACATATATATTCATTATATACAGATTTATTACCATCCCTATGAGGTAAACATAAAAAAATAATGATATCATTCACAGATACAGTAGTCCGTACGTATTCATGAACTCTGTATTCATTTTAAAATGAATATAACGAAAGATTCAAAAATAAAATATTATGATTGTAGATTTATAATAATTTAATAGTTATAATATTTACTTGTTATATATATCATTATATATATCAATTTTTAGACAGTGCTACAAAATGAATAAGACCAATATGTGGAGATGGTAGTCCCTATGTACGTATGAGTGATACAGCCATTTCCCATTTGATTGATTAGAGTTAAAAAATGATTTTGAAATCATAATAAAAAAATTATGTATATATATTTTTTATTATATTAATTTTTTTTGAATACATAGTACATGTCTAAGGGAGGTGGAATAAGAAATAAAATTAAACGAGCTCGTTCAAGATTTTAACCTCATGTTTGAGAAACCTCCATTAACATATAACATAAACCTGGAATGATTATACTTATGAGAGAACCTAGGGATCTAGGAAATAGTTATGTAATTTTTGAGGTTTTATGTTAACTATATAATAGTATATATAATTTTAAAAGTGTAAACATGTTATGATTGGATGTTCCATTTTATAAGTGATAAAAGGACACCTAGGAAAATACTTAAATGATTTTGAAAAAAATAATTTGTTCCTCAAGAATAATATTTCCAAAAGTTAATTAATTCTTTGTTAAGATAATATTGGGCTTGAATATCCTCAACCAATAATAATAGGATTATTTTATAGGGAATTTTGACCCAAATATCTTAGTTTACACTCCCTGATAAACCTACTATAACCATTCGAAAGGTAAAAATTTTATTTCTAATTTACAATTAATTATGAAAAAATATGTGACCATTACAAAAACAATTAACAGGATGTTTCCAGGTATTTCATAAATTTTATCATATTAAATTAATATAATTAGAAAATTCAATTTTATTATAAATGAGAAAAATGAAATGAAGAAACATTTTTATTAAAAATCATCTTTAAGAATTAAACTCAATTTATATTCATTTCATGCCTTATAAATAATATGAAATGTTTTTTAAAATATATAATTGATTATATAATATATTAATATAGTTAAAACCATTTAAAAATAGTTATTTATTAAATTTATTATTATAAAAACACATTTCACACATAAAAAAATATTAATGAAAATAACTATTTTTTACATTTGAAAAAAATTAAATTCATTACTAATATTTAAAGAACATATTTATGGAGGATTATTAATTTATTTCAAATATATTATCCATAAAATTTATTTAACTAATTTCCTCTAAGTGATCAGTATAATTTTTTACATAATGATTAATAATATGTAGAAAAATAAATATCATCAAAAAATAAGACTTTGAATCATTAAATGATGTTATTATAAATTTTATGACTATTTCATTGGAATTATAAATAATTGAATTTCGTGAACCATTTCTATATATATTTCATAATTTCATTAATATTAATCAAACTCACAAATTCAATTGAACTATTATAAAAGAATTATATATCAATGATTTATTTATACTTGGGGTTTTATTTAAATAAGAATATCAAATACCTCAACTTTATTTCAATGTATATATATATAATCATTGGGTTGTCCACTTTTGGTCTCCCTACATTTGAATAATGATCATGCTAATACAATTGATCAGATGAAACCAATAACATCACATTAATAATGATCCTCATGAGAGACAATGGTTAATATGAATAATACATAAATCTTGTGAGAGTGAATAACATGGATTTTCTTAAACACACAATTTGTCATCATATGGAGAGAGTGAAGATTTTTTTGTAGTCTATAGTCTTCTATTATGTGCACCTGACTAATTTTTTGGGATCATATTTTCATGTGAATTGTGTGAAACATATCATAGTGTACAGTTAGTAGAAGGCCCAATGAGATTCAGTGAAGGGGTAATCACTAAGAAAATGTGTGGGTGCATTAGTTTTTTTGTTGCTTGACATAGTATAGGAATTTTGGCCATCATTATGTGTCATGTAATTATATGATTCATATAATGCATAGTTTTGATTTTAAGGTGTTGACACAAATCTAGATTCTATATTGGGAGGGAATTTTTCATTATGATAGAGGATAAATTCCATGTGAGGGATTTTTTCATTCAAATTGGGTCTAAGCATTGAGATGAAAATAGAATTTCTATTTGAGTGTAATATGAGAATCTGATAATTCAATAATAAAAATGATCCCTAACAAAAGTGATGTCAATGATATTTATAACCCTTATACATCCTATGAAATAGATTAGTTCTCTTATGTGGATTGTGTTCAGTCACAGTGGATGGGAGAATTTTTATTTTTAGGTCATATATAATAAAACCCATTGAAAAATTTAGTCTTATGTAGGATGAACCAATGATTCTATATAGTTTAATTTCATATAATATGGAATTCATGGGGTGACCCTATTTTTATAAGTAATATTTTCTTTCTTGAATAAATGTATGTTTTATAATATTATATTATATTATACACATAAATATATAAATAAACCAATATAATTTTATTAAATTAAGAGAGATAATTGAATTATCCATATATGAATCAAATTAATACTGTAAAATTTACAAGTTGTCAAAAAATAAAAAATATAAAAGATAATATGGAAATATATGGATCCCTTAATCTATAATAATCCTTTCCCCCACAGCCAAAACGATGGAAATGAAAAAAAATATTAATGAATTAATGATATTAGTAAATGAAATAATATAACCTTCTATAGAATTTATGTTATAATTGAGTGAATAAATGATGAGGTGTTTAAATAAGGCAATAAGACTTTTGTAAAAGTAATGTTGCCATTGGAACAGTAACCTAATAATTAGGAATAGTAACCTAACCATTTGGTAGAGTAACATCACTGTTGGAATAGTAATTTAATCTCAAATTATTAAATTATGAAATTAATAATACATTTCATTGGTAATTTAGTTAAATATAAATTTTATAAGATAAAAAATATAATATCATTGTTTAAAAAGTCAGTGAAAATATATAAGTATTTGTAATAGATAGTATTTTAAAGTATTTCATAAAAATTATTATTTTTATATTTACAATTTAGATTTATTATGATAGAAATTTATTTTTGATAACATGAATATAATTTTTTTAATCAATTCATTGAATTTTTTTTAAGGGTTATTTTTTTGGTAATTTTCTAAAATACCGAAATTTTCATTTGAATAGTAGTGAAACATATTTTCTAGTAACTTTTATATCCTAAATTACATCATTCACAATGTATTAATTACATAATTTTCTATAAAATATTTTTTTCATCTTAAATATATTTAATTTCATAAATTATTAATTACCAGACAATAAAATTATTTTCCAAACCTAGAATTTATTATCCAAAACATTATTTCAAAAGTGATCAATTAAAATGTCAATATTTCATTTTCACTAATTTTTATTCTAATAAACAAATTTAATTGGAATTATATAGTGGTTTAAAATCATTAAACTATTCCATAGCATTTACTTATGATTTATATGTTCAATAAAATAATTTAACAAGTATTAAAATTGATATAAAATTTTATTTATTTTTTATTCTAAAAAACCCTCTCTCCTCATGTATAAATAACTCCTCTCCCTCCCATTGGAAACCCACTAATATAACACATTTACAGAATATTTTCTAGAAAAATAATCTCTCTAATTCCTTTATAATTCTATGGTTAGTGATACTGTTAACCAATTCGATTCATTAAGGATGTTTTAATTTCTTACCTGAGAAGCTACACAAAGGAAAAAACAAGTTTCTATCTACACTTCACTCCTCTTATTCTCTTTATTTTCATCCAAGTTCCTTTGAAAAATGATCATGTAAAATTAATATGGAAATATTTTAAAATTATATTAGTGATGTAAAACTATTATATGTTTCATATTTATAGAAAATATAAACAACAAATATCCATTTCACACTAATTTAATAATGTCCCAAAAATAGTAGGTTAGTTACCACATAGTACATTTCCATTCCATTTTATATCCCCAGATCAATGTATAGACAAAATAAATTCATTATTATATAAAATTATAAAATTATTTATTTTATTATTCTGAAATTTATTTTACTTATGTATAAATTTCCTTCCACAAAATAGAAAAATTGATGCAAAATAGAGTATTTTTAAAAGAAAACATCATATCAATGGGAATTGATTTCATTAAGAAAAATTATTAAATTTTAATAAATTAATATAATAATTAAATAGTAACATAAATTAACATGATTAAGTATTGTATCAAATTTTCTATAAGTCTATGTTTATTATTTTTGAGTTGTAAAATCGATGAAATAAATGGGGGATTTATGTAAGGGGATTCTAAAACTCAACTCCTTTTTTGGGTTATCCGTTTCTAATGATATCCTCAATATGGATATTATGATAATATTCCATAAATAACATTTCATTATAATTACATTTTCCTTTTTGGGATATACATGTTTCTACCTTGATTTATTATCCAAATACAAATACATCCCAAAAATACATTTCATTACAAAATAAACATATTACACCGCTTGAGTTATTTTTTTATAGTAGAAAATAATTATGTTTATTACAAATATGTTTTTCCTTTTTCTTTTGGTTACCCCATGTTTATTTATTTAATTATTCTTGATGAAATTAGTATAAAACTCATTCCTTTCCTTGTGTTATTTCATGAATAATATTGTTATATGTTCTTTGTGTAATTAATGATTATATAATATTATGATGTGACTGGTAGGACCAAAATTATATAGCTCTTCAATGAATAGGATACTAAGATATTTATCATTATACAATGTGTATCATGCATTAACATTATACTATTATTATACAAAATGATTATGTAATTATTAGGAACAACTGTTATGCATTATCATAATGCTAGATCTATTCAAAAATACGTGGGGGTATTTGACCACTACGACATGATGGTTCATTTTTATGCATTTCTAAATTTCATTCCATTATCTATTGTTTCCCTCATGATGTTGGCGATGATCCTATGTTTTTGAAATGATTATAATTATTATTATTATTCACACCCATGTTATTTTGATTCAAGTCCCTTAAGCATCCTCTTATAGTTCTTTTAGATCATCCCTTACATTGATGAATATCCTCAAGAGGATACATGTACTAATAAAAAATTAGTTATTTTAAGTGGTAAATAATTATTATTTATTAATTATTGTTTTTTATTAAGTATAAGTTATGTATGATCATAATTTCCCAATGAAAATAGACCTTTTAATCATTGAATGTAAAACTATTTTATTTTTAATCTTTAAAAATTATATAATAGTTTTATAGGAAAAATTAGGATCACTATAGTTTGAATCATATATATGGTTTATTTAATTTGGGAATTAATATTGTAAACCATTAGTTACCAGCATTAGTATAAGATTATTTCAATGTTAACACCCCCAAAAAATTTGTTTTAGGAAAGTGATAAACATAGGGATTTTATACGGTATTCCTTTATTGTTAATTTCATAAAATTATAAATTATTTCTAATTATTCTACTTATACTTTTTTAAAATATTTTTATTTTAGATTATGTTGGAAACCCTGAAAACCCAAGCCAATAACCCATATGACGTAAAATGAAGATACACAAAAAAATCCCCAATTCCATGGTAGGTGGAGTGAAACTATCCATTAAGACAATTAACCTGTTGTCTCGGGATAAGAATAATAACCTAAACTATGTGGAGTTCCCTTATTCACCCCAAAAATTATAAATAGACTATTCATCCATTTATGTCAAAACAACCACTGATATTTACTGGATATTAGGATAAATATATTTCATACTATTTGGTTAAGTATATAGCGACATATTTTCTAGTATCCACTATTCTGAGAAAGAGAAGGTGACTCAATCCATATATCATTTAGATTAAGGCTAATAGATAGTGGGCGGTGATAAGGAACACCAATATGATAGATGAAATGGATGAGATGTAGTTGGAATACTATAATAAAATATTTCATAGCATGTATTTCCATTTATATCTTTAGAAAAATATGAATATAGTATTCATAGAGATGTAAAAAGGAAGGTGAATCTATCAAATAATATAAGGAAAATCTAATTTGTATTTCTAGGAACACCTTTGTGGTTATTATCATCAACAACAGAAAATTATATTAATTTTATTATTATTTTGAAACCACACCTACAAAAGTATCCCACTATATGAGAGTTTGGGAGTTAAAAGGAATTATTTAGATACATTATTAATTTAGTGATGGGGTTTGGGGAATGGTCACATGATTATGGAGATATTAATATAGTAATGTAGATTAAATATGGTTGGTCATATTACAAGGAAGTAAAGTGGATCCAACCATCCACATGTAACAAATGTGTTAGGAAATATCCTGGGAATTTCCTTAAAGGGAAAGGTAAATGCTTCATGTTTGGAAGAGAAGGCCTCCAAACTCATGAATTTCAAAGATACATGAAGAATATGACCAAAATGATGGATGAACGGATGGAACACACTAATGAACCACCCATGGGAAATTTATTCAACTATAGGGAGAAATGTTAAAATTCATTCTAATTCCCTAAACCATGAGACTTTGAGGGCAACCGACATCAGCAACTACCAAATCAAAATATCAAAGTGAAATATTATTCCCTCACTATTTCGTAATTGGACGGTAAAAATGATGTCGTATATAGTAAACATACTATTACCCCAATAATGAAAACAATTTTAGTTTATTATGGTTATATGCATTGATTTATATCTAGATTTTTTCTACAACTATTGAGTCTAATCATAGATACCCTGATTTGGAGATATCCTAAAAAAATCTACCAATGTGATCATTTTAGCATAAGTGTTGGAATATTATTATTTTACCATTTGTAAGAAGATTCCTCCAGTGAATCTCATAATCCTTACTTTGGGGGAATTCAACTCTGTAATCTGAATGGATTGGATCTTGATATATATATCATAGATCAACTATCAGGTAAATGGATTATCGTCCAATTCCAAACCGTTCCCTACATATACATAAATTCTGGGAATATTATGAATCTTCATTAAAAAATTCCATAGTAGTGTGGGTTACGATACCCTCGGATGAATCCCAACTTTTACAAATTTTTTAGTTAATGGACGGTTTGAAACATGAGTAAATTCACATTGTGATGAAATATACTAGTGTATTTCTTGAAGAGTTACCCAAACATCCCCTGTATCATTTGGATGTGTTATCCAAAGAACTTATACGTGGAGACAATTCTATCATTAAATTCCACAATAGGATGGCCTTTATCAATCTGTATAAGTTAAATAAGTATATTTAAGGGCATTTGGACAAAGGGTTCATATGTCGTAGTGCATCTCCATTTCGTACATATGTTCTATTTATTGAGACTAATGATGGATCAAGGAATATGTATATCGATTACTAGGACCTCAAAAAAGTGACCTTAAATATCATGTATCATCTCCAATGATTGATGAATTATTTGATTAATTATGAGCAGCTCTGTACTTATCAAATGTGGACATTCATTATGGATATCATCATCTGTAGTTGAAGAAGGAACATATTCATAATAATTCATTCTATACAAGTTATGGCCACTATGAGTTAAGAGATATTCCATTCATACTTACTAATTCCTCTGTATTAATCATCAATTTAAAGAATAGAGTGTTTAGATACTACCTTAATAAATTTTTGGTAGTTTTAACAGAAAATATAAACATTTACTCTGATTTAGCAGAGGAACATGAAGAGAATCTATATATTGTGTTGGGAATGTCAATTATGGATAAAATGTATGCTAAATTGAGAATTTGTTACTTTTGGATGCACCAAGTTTCATTGTAATGAAACATGATTAGAAGTGAGCAAATTTATATGGACCCTTTAGAGACAAAAATAATGATTAATGGACTAGAACAATTGTATTTTTAGAATTTCATAGTTTTCATGACAAAAATGTTTACTACATCATTTTTTTGAGAAATTTCTCATGATTTTCTAGCTCGATTACTATGTTAACACAAGAATGGGTAATGTATGTATGTATTTAATAATGTGAGGAATGTGGTAAGGAGATCAAAGAGAATATAATCACTGCATATATACTCACACTATCAACAAGTAGATAATTGATTATGATATCAGGGGATACTTCAAAGAAATGCATGGGTTCTTTACGCATGAGGAATGTTAAAGGGATATTATATGCCTCATGATAGTTCGATATCCATGAGGTAAACTACCTGATGCATGATTTGGAGTCAAAACTTGTAATATTTTCCATAATGAATTAGTGGAATTAATTGTATTTTTGGAATTCTGACATATATACTGGTTAGATGTATCCAAAGTATATATTCAAATGGAAGGAGATAAATATTCATCAAATAAGAAGGTTATATCTAATCAATAACTCCAATTACTCGATTAACTATAATCTAGGAATGGTAAACAAGGTAGTTGATTCTCTTAGTAGAAACAACCTTCTATGTTTTCCATAATGGGGATTGAGAAAAAATATATCTTCTGGGATATGAAGGGGATAGATCTAGATATCATAATGCTATTGAATACACCCTACCTCTAAAAATTTATTTCCCATCCATCTATCTAAGATATTATCAAGGAGTCATGAAGGGATGATCTAGAGATTATAAAGAAGGTGAATACAGTATATGGTGTAAGTTATCTAAGTTTCACATTGAAAATGATAGTGTCAATTGATTTGGAACTATACGTTGGGGTCGGCATCTCCTGATATTAAGAAGGATATATTGGATAATTCACATATCTCATCTTTCTATGTACATCATGTAATTTCTAAATTGTATCATGATCTTCAAGAAAACCTATGGTGGTACAAAATGATTATGTAGATTTTGGATTATACCTCAAGGTTGTTGGTATTCTATAATGTTAAAGAACAATGAAAATGTCTAATGGGTTCATGTGACCACTTCCTATACCAACATGGAAATGAAATGACAACATCATGGAATTTTTCACTCATCTTCCAATGAAACCCAACAAAAATAATGAGATATGGATTTAGGTGGATCCACTAACAATTGATTCTCACTTAATCTCCATTCATAATTATTTATCACTTTTATTAAAATTCAAAGATGTATATCTAGGAAGTGGTTGGGATGAATGGGGTTTTAATTTTGATCATCTCTGATCATGATCCAAGGATCACAACTAAATTATGAATAACTTTTCAACAAGATTTGAATACTTAATTGAGTTTTAGCATGAACCTATCACCCCAAAAATAAGGTTAATGTAAAAGGACAGTTAAAACACTAATGGATATACTGAGAGACTGCTTAATTGAATTCAAGGATAGATGATATCATCATATCCCATTAGTTTATTTCTCATACAAAAACAACTTTCACAGATGTTTTCATAAGTCTCCATATGTTGATCTTTATGAGAAGTGATGTTGAACTACAACATGTTGAGATAAATTTTTAAAATGGAAGCTGAATGGTCCGGATCTTTTGGAAGATATGAAAGAAAAATTTGAAGCCATCCAACAATATATAAATGCGGCCCAGGGTCAGAAAAAGTGCTTTGATAAAAACCATATAAGGTACACATAAATGGATGTTGGAGATAATATTTTAATTTGAATATCACAGTGGATGAGAGTCATAAGGTATTGAAATAAGGGGAATCTTATCCAAAGGTACATTGTGCCATTTGAGATCCTTGATCGCATAGAAGTAGTGGCCTATCGACTTTCACTTCTACTAAATGTGGCACAGGTTCATTACCTATTTCACATGTCACTCCTAAGGAAGTACATACTTTTCCCCTCATAGTTACTAAATCTGGTGGTGGAAAAACTAGAGAATGAACTCTCTAATGAGGATAATCATGTGATACTCTTGGACCATAGAGACAATGTTCTGTGAAAAAAGACAAATGACCCTGTTAATGTTCTTTGGAAGAACCATATGTATGAAGAGGTGACATGGAAACTACAGGGAATAATGAAACTAAAATTCCTTCACCTATTATCAACTGAGAATATGAGTTGAAATATCAGGGATAAATTTTTTAAAGGGGGAATAATTTATGTTCATAGTTTTTGTTAGTAATATTTGTTTGCAGAATAAATGTGTGTTGTATTATATTATATATTGTTATACACATACAAAAAAATAGAGAAACTAACAGAAAATTTTTTTCATGAAAAATATCCTTACAATAGTCATATATGAAACCAATAAAAATGAAAAAACAATAATCTGAAAAATATATATAATCCAAAATTGGAAAATATAGATTGGCCCAATTTTCATGAAAAATCACCCCATGTCCAACACTATAGAAATGAAAAAGAATATTAGTCAATAAATCAAAAATTAGAAAACTAATATAAAAACACAATTGTTAAATTTTTGTAAATATTGTGTAAACAAATATAGAGGTATTTATACAAGGTAATGATATCATTGTAATAGTAACCTAACCATTGGGAATAGTGACTCGACTATTTAGAATAGTATCCTGACTGTTCAAATAGTAATTTAACATCAAAATAATAAATTTTGATATAAATAATATTTATCATTAGTAATTTCACTAAATATAATTAATATAATATCAAAAAGTTTATACCATGATTAAAATACATAATGTAAATATAATCATGATTTTAATAAAATTTATTTAAATATTTTTCATAATAATCATAAGTTTTATTTTAAAAATTAAAATTAATAATGTTAAAATTTTATGTTTGACAAAAATATTGTATTTTTTTGAAATAATCACATCAATATATTCAATGGGGGGTATTTTTAAATTTTTTGAAATACTTCAATTTTTAGGTGAATAGTAAAAATAAAGTTTCTCTCATAAATGGTGTATCAAAAATTACATCATTCCTGATATAATACTGATCATTTTTTCCTTGAACACTAGGATCACTCAATATACATGTAATCTCATAATGTTTTCATTAAAATAATATAAAAACAATTTTAATCTTAAAATTTGTTTTGTAAAACCAAAACACAAAAGCGGTACCCCAAAATAACAATTTTTCATTTTTTCCTCATTTGTTTTTGATATAGAAATTGAATTAAAATTATACATATTTTTAAAGTCCAAAAACCATTATTTAATATTTAATTATGAGATATATTATAAAAACAACTATTAAAAGTTTTATATTTGATAAAAAATTGTATTTTATATTTTATTCTAAAAATACATGTCTCCTGATATATAAATAAACTATGTCTCTATCCATGGAAAACCACTCATCTCACGCTATCCAAAGAAAATATTATTCCCAAAAATCTCTCTTAATCTCTTAGAAATCATAGGGAAATGCTGGGGTAAAAAACTCTATTCATGAAATGTGTTTTAGTGTCGTACAAGAGAAGCTACACCATGGAAGGTGTAAGTTTCAATCAACACTTATCTATTTTTATTCTATTATTTTTTTATTCACAAATATTTTGATAAAAATAATAAGAAATTAATTATTCAGTATGATATCATTATATTTTTTATATTAACTTTATATATTTATTATATTTATGTCATATATAAATTTCAAACATCCCTTTCTAGCTCTATAGTGAATATCCTTTCAAAGGTGAGTTAATAAGGAATGAAGACTTTTCTAATACATTTATTATCACCAAAAATTTTGTTGGTTACAATTAATTATTTATTATTTAAACAGTTATAAATATATTTATTTTAATATTTTTATGTTTATACTACTTATTTATAAATTTCCAGGAAAACTATTGCAAAATAAAACAAAATAGTAAATTTTAATGAAAAAAATGACATCAAAATGATTCAATTTCATCTATTAAAATTCATATTCATAATCCATAGATTATAATTTATAAATTGCGACATAAATTAATATAATTCAATTTTTTTAATGTTATAACAAATATATGTCTATTATTATGGATTCATAAAAGGGATCATATAAAGTAGGAATTATGGTGTGGGGATCCTCAAACCCAACTAATTTTCATGAAGTTTTCCATATTTCATGATATATTTTAAATGGATATTCCTATAATATTATAAAAATATATTCTCGTTGTTATTCCATTCTATTTTGGGGATATACATGTCTCAAAAATTATTTCTAATCCAAATACCTAAAATAATAATAATTCTTTTCTCATTAAAATAAATCTTTTACCCCACTTGATTTGTTTCTTCTTCAGTAAATAATTTTGATGTTTATGAAAAAAATGTTTTCCATTTTTCATTTAGGAACCCTGAGTTTATTTAGGAAATTATTATTGATTAAATAATTATGAAAATAATTCATTTCTATGGTTTATTTGAGGACTACAATTTTTGTATATTATATGTGGAATGTCTGATGTTGAAAATATAATGTTATAACAAGTGTTACTAGAATTATATATACCTCAAATTAATTGGGTAATGTGATTTATATCATGAATTAATTTTTATTATGTGTGATGATCATTCATGATTTATTCATAAGGATGATGTTATGATTATTAACTTTTGTTATGTGTGAACATGAAACTATCTTTTCTCACAACTATGTGTGGTATTTGACCACTTTGACATGAAATTTCATATTTATGATTTTACACATTCCATTTTATTATTAAATATTTACCCCATGAGGTTGATGATGATTATATGACTATGATATGATGATAATTATTAGTCTCACCCATGTTTTACTGATTCATGAACCTTATTCGTCTTCTTATTGGGATTTTACCACACCCCTTTTATTGATATATATTCTCAGGTGGATACATGTACTAAGAATGACATGAGACATTTGAAGAGGATAAATAACATGTATTGTAATAATATTTTTATTTTAATGTAAAAATGTTGTTTGATACAAATTTTCCCAATATACAAAATCATTCGTTTATTTAATTTATAAATATCAAGTTATTAATCATTAAAAATGATGTAATTGTAATATAAGAAAAATTATGGTCTCTATAAATTAATTTTATATTATTGTGTGTGATGTATCTTAATTAAACTGTCAAGACATTGAATCAAAATATTAAATATCAGTTGTGTAAATCCAAGTGTAAGAAGAAATGGGACATTGTGGAATTTGTCAAATCATACAAGGGTGTATAATAGGAAATATTAGGCTATGTTAGGAATTTATTATCATCCATTATAATAGAATATGTAATGGTGATAGAATTTGGGGGATGAGACTAACATTAAAGACTTGGGCATCACTACATATCTTGTGAGGATATGAATCATGCTCTACAGAGTTCTCAAACATTGACCCAATAGAATCAAAAATCATATATATTGGTGAGGTATTTAATTTTATGCATAGATATATCACATGTGTAGTGAATTAATAATATAATAGAATTTTTACAGCATGATATGGAATCCAACCTGATGTGGGTCAAGTTTATATTTGTTAATGAGCTAAGATGATGTTTCCCTTTTTTATGGTTATTAATGAAAACACAAAATGAACTAGTGAAACCATACAATGGTAACCTTGTTTGTAGATGATGATCAACATGGTAAATTTTTAGTAATCATAGATATTGAAAAAAATATAGAGAGTGACTTTGTAAAGGTGGTCTAATATAATGTAGGCCAAGGAAATCATCCCGAACAAAATCAATACACATGTGAGGACTAGATCCCAAGGAAGAATAAATAATGAGAGGAAAACAGTGGTTTCATTTTGATGTAAGGAAGCTTGTGAAAAAGATTCCCTTTTTCCAAGTGTGATTCTATATGGTACATCGAATAAAATTAATAGACCTTCAAATAAGATAAATAATGGACCATTTAGATTAATGGATTACTATAAAGATGTACAAATAAATAAAGAGACAGTTTCAATTTCCCTGAGGTTCAAAATCATATACTAAAGAATCTATAGCCCATTGGACATCACATTGGACTCCATAATGAAAAACCTATATTCAAATTTACCTCATACATAAAAAGAATGTATTAACCTATACTGTGTCCATATGTCATGCAGTTTAATATCATCTGTTAAGGACTATGTCTGAGATGTTTATATTAATACAGAATGGAAACGAGATATGTAGTTAGTCCTCATGATTATCTTATGAAAGTATACGTATCTTAGAGTCGTACATAATGGTCTATTGTGTCATATAATTTATCATCATTGGATACAGACATGTACCTTATAGATTAACATCATGTGGAAGCAACCTGAGGGATGAGATAACTCGTGAGTGGGGAGGATTTTCTATTTGGGAGAGAATGATTTATAGTTATATTAAATTAGGATCATTATCATATAACTCAAAAAAAAATTATCTACTTTTGAAAATAATAAATGAAATTAAATCATCCAATAATCACATACCCCAAAATTCAGTTCTAGGGAAAATAATTGGGATGGTCTCTCATGACTGCCTCCTCTACTCTCTTTATCATTATGATGTTGAGGAGAGTATGTTGTAATGAACCAGTGAAGTATGTATCCGAATTTTCTATCAGAATTTAATAGAATTTTTTTATATGATATTTATTTGTATTATGTAAACTATTTGGTTCAACATTTAGGGTTTTCCTTGAGTGTCAATGTGGTTAAAGGAGAGATTCTGGTGTCGGTACCTCCAATATCCCAACATCTATATGATATTTAATCTGATCACTTGGGAAAAATAATTTTAATAATGTAAAAATTAAAAATTTATCGTATGGGTATTAATTGGAATGGTATTTAAGAGAATTATTCTAAATTATATTAATCATTTAGAATGAGATCAACCAATTCTCTATGGAATATGATAATCATGGAGTCATTTATCAATTGGATTGAATATACCTTCTTGATCAATAATTGAGGGATGAATGATGATGTTTTCCTATTTTTTCCAAATATTCATGGCATTATATGATCAAGTGGTTGAATTTCATGTCTTGGTGGGGTAGACCAAATCTCAAACAATTTAGGGGTAGTTTCTGATGATTCTGAAGGATTGGTACATCAATGACCCATTCTCTCAAATATGAATTATTTATGGTATTGGTAATTATTTAGTGATAAATACTATTTAATAGTATCCCAAATTCACTAGATGATAGCGTAGGAAATATAACCCCCCACCATCGCCGCCCCATTTTGGGATGGGGTACCTTATTTTATGGTGGACCTCTACAGGAGGATGATAGTATTTGACTAATTGAAAATATTACTGAATCATTTCCATAATTATATACTAGAGGTAGACATTTTATAGAGGTATATAATAAATATATTTTTTAGTAGAGATTGTTTTTTAATAAACAATGGAATGATAGGGTAAAGATAGTATGACACACATTCCTTAATAAATTTTTTGGACTCTTGGTTGATGATGGGAATACAAACATGTAATTTAGATATATGATATGATATTAACATTGGGAACATGCTCTATTTATATTTCAATCTAAATCATTAATATGGTTGAAAAAAACTTCTTTAGAGGAAGTAAGGGTATAGAAATTATCTTCTTCACCAATACTAGTAGAAGAGGATGGGGCCAAATGATGATTCTTAGATGGTTACAGAAGTGTGTGGTTATTCTCACAAAGCGTTTACACATAAAAACCACATCCAAATTTTACTCAATCCAATTTAATACCATTTTTATGTAAATTTATGTGTATTAGTGTCCCCTTTAAGTGGTTTTTTCATGTATGGTGGATAAGTACCCAAAAGAATTTAGGGTGGGTCAGTTCCCATTGAATAATTTGGTATAATGATGGTTTCTCTTCATATTTTTTAGACTCTTCGACGGTTTTCTGTTTCATGATATAAATTATCCAAATAATGTTTACTAATTTGAAAATAATACCAAGAAGTACTGATTCCCTTGAAGAATAATTTAAAAAAATATGTGGGAAATCATACTCAAAAGATGACTCTTGATATTGATCATGGTTAAAGGATATTTAAATTTTACAAAATCCTATGGGATATACTTTTCTTAGTGATTTTATTTTAACCATAGACAGATGTGATGATGTTTTAGTCTTATTTTTTATGGTAATATAATATTTTTAATTTTCCTCTATCTAAATATTCCTATAGAAATAAATGATTTGGTTTTGGTATGGAAATAGACCTTCAATGGTGTTTTAGTGGTTTTCATCCCCCTATAGCCCCTACATTATAGAACTAGGTCTAGATGATCATGAATGGAACAACATCATTTTTAAATTCTTTCATAATTTAAAACAAACACTTCTTATGATGGGTACAGTCAATAGGATCCCTACTAGATTATCCAAGGTATTTATCATGACATATTGGGTTCCCTAATTTACATCCCTATGAAATGCCATGTGTAAACTTTTGTGTTGTCAAAAACAGATTGTGAAGTTGGTGGATGTGGAATCATTTTCCACCTACTTCTCTTTTATTTTTTTCTGTAAAATGGATTATGGGTATTCATCAAAGGGAGGTGTTCATGAGCTATACATAATTTCAAAATTGGGACTTTTTTATAATATTTATACACTCATGAGTTCCCCCCATGACTATGGGGGTGTTGGGTTGATGAAAGTATATACCGAGGGTCGTGGACATAGTTTCCCTATCCGTGGAGGCATATGAATGTCATGTCATCTAGTTGATCATGATTTCATGTGGTGGTTTATAATTACTACAAAATTTTCCTTTATGTGTGGAATTCACTGTGAATTTATTAATTCTATTTGGATTTTATAGAATTTAAAGTGCTTATATTGAGGAAATAAAACAAGAAACCTATCAAAGAATAATTTTATTTAATACTGCATTGATGATCAATTCCATTCATAGTCTAGTAATTCTCGTCTAATTCACCATTGTTTTTCTAATAGAAATTCTGATGGAATTCTAATAACTACCTCATCAATGATAGTTTTATGTGAATATTGAGATAGTGACACTTGGAAATGCAGTTTAGTTGTGATGATATGAGATCGGGTTGACCAATCCCTTTTAGGGGTACAATTTCTTATCCTAGAAAACTTTTTTAGAATTAATATATAGATTGGAATACATCCGAAATCCTAGTTTAGAACTACTTATCAAAATTAAAATGATCTTATTGAATCCATTTGTCGAAATGAACAACTTCATGTATTTTGGGATCTCCTTTATTATCATATTAATCTTTGTTGATTTGGTTTTGAAAAGAGTAAGAGATCAAATTAGAATTTATCCTTATCTATGGAGGTGGTTAGTGTTGTGGGGTTAGGATCAATACCATGAGATTCCTTCCTATGTATCTCTTCCAGGGTAATTAGAACCCATATTATTCGATGATGGATTATGGTAAATATAGTGAATTTTAAGGTCATTTTATATGGAATAATCCATGTAGATTGACATCATGTGGTAGAGACTACAAGGAATATATTCTTTTAAAGGGTTAGCTTGGGAGTTTTCTTTAGTATCTCTTTTAATGTCATCATATCTAATGGTTACTAAATATTATAAGGAATGGTTAGTGCTTATATCCAATAACAGTCCCATATGATCTTCCCCGTGTCATTCCATTCTAGAATCTCATGCTTGTAACATAAGATATGGTAAGTCCTCCATGTATCACCAAAGGTGGCATCCTTGTAATGTCACTAGAGGAATCTATAGCTCATCCCCATATAAATTTGATAGACATTGTCCTCATCAAAATAAGTATATCTTACTCCCATCACATAGTGTTCATACTCAAATCACATGGGGTGGTTGATCATGATCACCTCCGTCTTTTCAATAGAGAATGGTTTGGGTAATCCCATACTTATTACCATTTATTATTATTATCATCACATAAGATGAATATAGATTAGTTTGGGGATTAAATTCAATAGGTCTCTTGTATAGGGAAACTATTTCATAAAAGGTTTTAAAATAGGAAAGTGAGAGGGGAATACTCATGATCAACGCTAAATGATTTTTTGTGTAAATAAAGATGTAACAATATAAGATTGAGTGGGACTTATACTTTTGTTTCCCATGAGTTTTTCATAAATTAAAAATGGTGATAAAATGTGATATAGAGTCTGGATCAAGAATCTTCTTACATTTATATCCTCTTTTTTCAGGAATGGTTGGAAAACAAGAGGTAGTGTGATGTTTAAATTTGATCCATCCTTGAGGTTGTTATTATGTTTTGAATGGGGTGAAAATGGACATGGAGTAGGCATAATGCATTATTTCTTCCTTGATGAATTTTATTATTAAAATGAGGAAATTTAATTTTGAGATTATACATAGTTAGAATACCATGGTATATATTTTTGGTGATATATCATATATATCATGGCGATTAGAAATAAAATCCTATATATTTTCGTGACATATTTTATGATCATATGTAATTTAATGTCAATGTCGATTACCATAAAGTAGTGAGGACATTCTATATTCTCTTTAGAGTCATGAAGTAATGTGTTACACTCATTATTTATATAATGAAACTAAATTATGACAATGAAGAGACAAAATAATCCTCTATATCCAAGTGATTTATAATATCAATGATATAAAAGGGATATTAGAATTTTCATGTTCCACTAAAGTACTAAAAATGGAATTGAGGGGGGATAATACAGGAACTACCTTGATGAGTCTTCATTATACCAAAAGGGTCTCCAATAAGAGACTATGTGGGAATTCTATATTGGAACTTCTCTTTGAGGTATAATTATTGATTAAACATAAATAGAGGCCCATGTGTGTCATGATTAATAAATGTACAAACTACAGGTGATTATGTACGCATTAAGTGTGTTTTCTATTTGTTGATACCTAACATTTTATGAGACTCAGGATAATGAAATATTATTTTGGATTATATCTAGAAGAAGGCTCAGAAAATGTTTCTTGCACCACCGCCCCCTCTACTGGTAATGGGATAAAGAGGGGATTTTTTTTAAGGTTGCGGATTATAGGTAGTAGGAGTTATACATTAATGTGATTGGGGATTACATGTAAATATGAGCCCCACGTATGGTCACCCAGGAATGTGGGTTAGGTAAAGGTGTCTTTTGGGTTTTAAGAGGATTATCTTACTACAAAAAAATTTTGGGAAACAAGTAGTGTTTTTTGAAACAAGGAGATTATGGAAACCAAGAGTCGTTTCTCATATCTAGGATTATCTATTTATCATGGATGACTAGGTGTGAAACCATTTTGAATAGGTTCTCAGTCATATATTTTAATGGAAAATATTCTTAAACCAAGTGAGGGATAGCATGAAGCATATCCCAAGTGAAGGATTAGATAATTCCCTTTCCCATTATAAGGTTTAGTGATGGTTATAAACCTTAGTGAGGTATTGAAATGGTGTTCATCCCTGGTTATATATAAAATAATGGTCATAGAACTATTTAAGGATATAATATTACATAAACATTATAGATGGGACTTTGGAGAATCATTTTCTAGGTTAAGGGCCATTAGAAAATGGACACCCAAGTGAAGGGACTTGGGAGGAGGGTTACCCATGTGTAGGGTTCACCTTGTGTAGGGTATCACAAGATAGTGGTAAACCTATTATAGTGTAACTATTATAGGTGTATATCCACCAAAGTGGGGGATAACCAATGATGTTGGTTCTTTTAAATGGACTGTTTTCCCATGTGGATGGTTTCCTTAGTATAATAGATTTAGTGGGATGCTAACATAATCATAATCTGGCCCATGTGGTTGCTCACCCAAGTGTATCCCATAATTGGTCACTATTACAACATAATATTTTATCTATAATGAACTTTAATTAATTAACAGCTTAACATACTCGCAACACTAAGTTTATGATAAACTATGTTATACTATTGAACAATGATTATCCATTATAATAGTAATCACATAGTAGTAGTACTTTTGGTATTAATAGGAAAAAATAAATTAATAAAAATATTTTTTAAACATTTATAAACCCAACATTTTGGTTATCAATTTATAAATTAATTTAAAAGAAATAATGTTATGTTTGTATTAAAAAAAAATTACCCATGAAATGAGTTTTTAGCATAATATATTAAATCAATCACTATTTAAGAATGAATTTTATGAAATTTATAGATTATTTTTTCAATAAAAAGAATCTAACATTCATTTAATGGTTTTTAATAGTAATGGTTTTAGAATAAATCCATTTTGATCCCTGAAAGACCAATATTTCTAAAATGGTTTTTTTGTGTTCTAT
This sequence comes from Viscum album, assembly GCA_963277665.1. Classification (NCBI taxonomy): domain Eukaryota; kingdom Viridiplantae; phylum Streptophyta; class Magnoliopsida; order Santalales; family Viscaceae; genus Viscum; species Viscum album. Next base: position 1,807,525,934 of record OY728152.1, on the reverse strand, counting down.
ACCAATTTTTTATTCGGTTTATGTAATTTATAGAAATTTAAAATCGAAAAATGAATAAAAAATTTCAATAATTGTGTCCAAATTTAAAAAATAGTCTAACATTACTTTTATTATGAATAGTAACTGTGGTGCATATTTTTCACCTTTTTAAGGGTAAATTTAGTAATTATGGTAAAAAACAGTGTGAAGAGGCTTTAAAAATATATAAAAAACCAACATAATTTCTATTGGATTGGTTTTTAACACTATTAATCCAATACTAGATGATATAGGAACATGGTTAAATTATTTATAATGCCCTTAAGATTTTTTTATGTAATGAATATAACTAAACTGTGATTCCCTCTGTTTTAATAACTCCAAATTTTTGGAATTAGGATAAAATTATTTTTTTTGTTATATATGGTCATTTGAAAAAATAATTTATTTTTTTGTAGGGTATATTTTTTTAATTATTATTGATAGAATAATTATAAAAAATTCTTAAAGAAATCTAACACTGTGTTTGTTAAAGAATTATAAAAATTAGACTAATTTATTGTAAAAACCATATATTAAATATTTCCTAATGAATTACAGGGTCAAGAAATATATAATTGGTGGTTAAGGACATTATAGTAAAATTTCATGCTAATTTTTAGGAATTTTTTTGTATAAAATATGTAATAGTAAGTTAAATGACTTGAATTGTAAATAATATATTATTAAATGACATAAAATCATGAAAAACATGAAAGAGGATAAGTGGGATGGGATGTGGTCAAAGATTTAATCCTATAACCATATATGTATTAATTTATAACATAGATATATATTTATAAACCTTTAGTATTGAATTTTTTTTACCATGGTAGTGGTTAAAATTTGATAATGAAGAGGTCAAACAAAAATATAATGTTCATAATTCCAAATAAACCTATCAAAATGAAACAGGTTAAAGGGTTGTAATTATTACGCTGCCATATATTATATATTCTTTCCAATTGGTACAAATTTTACTTGAAATAGATTTTGTTATATTTAAATAATTTAATTAATTCCATGTTTTTATTTTCTTTTACTCTTAAATGACACCAATGCTCTTATATTCTTCACACCACCTTTATCCGCACAAGTTGACCAACCCTAGACAAAACCTCTTCCCAAAGTCATTATCAAATTTATATTGGTTTTTTACTCATAAAAACACAATCCATAGTGTCAATAATAATAATTCCAATGTGTTTTTCACAAATATGAGGATAAAGTTCCTATGAATCTAGTCAAACATGAGGTAAGGTCATTATGTTTCAACATCATTCTAATCAAGATACTTTATGGATCAATTTATTTTTAGGGAAATTATATGATCCTTATATGATAAAACCATTAAATTTTTTTCTTCCCTTTTTAATTAAACATATTAAAAATTTTCCCTTTCATTAAGCCCTATTTATGTACTCTAGAGAGTAAAATAATATCTATAATAAAACATACATTATTTATCTCTATGGTTGGGAATCCTTTTTTTATATAAACATATTTTCTAAAATGTTTTCAATCTTATTTTTACTAATCTCTAATGAATTTTTAATTTAAATATTTTACATGTTTTGAATTTTAAAAAATGTATTAAAAACATTCATTCCATTTTATGAGGGAGGTATATTTTTTCAGAGGCATGGACAAAGTCTTTCTTTAAATTATTATGACATGAATGAAATTTTTGATCTCATAGGACATTAAATTACTTGAAAATTAATTTTAAATTTTCCATGCTTATATTCAGATAAATAGGTTTCCATCACACTTTAGAATTTTTTATATTTTAAATAAGTTATTTCAAAACGAAAGTTATATTTTCATCTAAAAATAATCTAGGAATATTTCAACAGATTCTTTCAGCTATGATAGAATCCAGGGATGATACTTATGAGTTAATGGAGATATAATCAAATAATAACATCATTTTTATTTTTTTTATGATTATTTATTATAATGATGTTTTTTTTAATACTATTTTTTCTATAGGTTATTGTATGAGTATATTTTAAATATTTCATGATCCTATGGAATACATATGAATGGATTATGATGATGTGATGGGTGGTCATATAATTATATATCCCTTTATATCATTCTGTAATGATTAATGATATATAATCTCAAACAGAACACAATAGGTTATCCCAATCCCAAAAGAGGGTATACTAGTAGTGATCCAATGCTTGAAAGAGGGTTCGTGATAGGTTATCCAAAGAACAAAGTATATAGATATATTGTTATCTCAAGCCCAACATGCTATGAATTACATGGTTGGTAGCCTTTAGATAATATCACTATTATTATTATTATTACACAGTTCATGTCACTATTTTATGAAATAATCTTTTTCTAATTTTATATACTCGTGGATCATATTATTTTATTTCTTTATGATTAATTTATTTTGGGATACCAATATTTTTTTCTAAGAAATGAGATTATAATCCAAGAATATTTTCATATGATTTTAAAATGTTCTTTATATGATCTCATAAGCTTATTCTCATATTTTTTTTATCCAGAGATTGATATATCCCTTTTGTAACCTTATTGAGACTCAAATATCTCCCTTTATTATTATACCATTTCCTATGATATGAAAATGTATTTGAATTATGATATGTTTGAAAAGGGTGCATGTTGTGATGAACTATGTGGGATTTGACATATTTCTTTTTATGTATATGTTTTTTTTAATCTGATTTTTGAAAATAATGAACCATTACGGTTCTGGACTATATTTTAATGAAACATAATTAGTATTCGTAAGATAATATGTAATGTTTATGTATGAAATATTTGGGTCTCTATAATTACTAACATAGAATATATTAGTTATGTTCAAAACTATAATGAGGAAATATTAATGAGAACACATATGACATGACAAAGTGTAGGAGAATATCCTACGTTTTAATAAAAAATGAGAATGGTCTTCCAAGAAAATACACCTCAATATAGAGATGAGAAATTAGATGAGTTTTAGGAAACAATTCACATAGGGGTAAAAATTCCAAATTGTGTATAATTGGTATTAACACAATTACCAATTTTTCAAAATGAGTGGGCCTAAGACTGTACAATTTTCATATCACAAATGGGGTATATTTGTGGGATAAATCAAATTTTCATTATGAACAATTACGATATATTTGAATGGATAATGATCATATAAAACCTAAATTTAAACAACAGGTTCATATATTTAATATTATGTGGGATTATTTATACCTCCTATAATTATTATCCCTGATTATATGGATTCTTGTTGTGAATATTTTTTATCACAATAATCATTTTGGTTCTAATCATTATTTTAAACCCAAAGAATCCATGCTAGCCCATAATTTTGTAGAGAATTCAATGATTCCATCCTAATAAACATAATTATATGGGGTATATAATGAAAATATTATTGTTGTGCTTATGGGAAATTCCCAATCCCTGATTCATGATATGCATATAAAAGATAAAATTAGGGAACAATATCCAGTTGAGTCATTCATAATGAAACATCAATCTTATTTTAGTTAGTATATTGATCCATTAGACTCTATGAAATGAATCAAAACTATTAAAAATATTTCTTCCATTCTCTAGGTTTAAGATCATTATTTTTTTGGGTGATTATTATTTAGAAGTAGAAGTATATCAATGCTGAAATCTCTCAAAGAACATATGGAATTAGAAAAAAAATTGGATATATGGAAAGGTATGAGTTTATATTGATATATTTTCAACAAGTACATTCCCCTTATTCTTCTTATGAAAATTGATAATTAATTCCCTGAGTTGTGAAGAAAATGGTAAATCTGTTAATACATATGATGAAAAAATTTCAGGATATTTGAGGTATGATTTTTCTATTATCAATCAACCAGAAAATAATATTATTCAATTATTCAATGTCTTAAAACCAAATCTCTAAAGGGTGTTAGCTATTAGATACATTAGTATCTATGTATAAATCTTTTAATGTGCTACCAAATAAATATTTATATTGGACTTACCCACCAATAAAATGTTTTTAATAAGGAAAAAATGATCTAATTCAAAGGAAATACTAATAATAAAAACTATATGGAGAATAAATTTAGTCTTTATTTATGATAAAAGTGTGTACGGAAACATGTAAGAAATTATACCAAGTTTACTAGAAAATTAATTTTGTAGGGAAAGGAATGAAATCAGTCAATGTAATGTTGATGTGGTGGAAAAAAGTTAGATAATGATCAAAATAGAAAAAAAAATCCCCATAGAATGAACCACCAAAACCCCAATGTTTCAAATGTAAGGAGTATATGGATTAAGCTAACATGTTCTCTAATATGATGTTTAATGATGACCATCATTGTTAGAAACCTTTTAATATTATATAAAAAAGGAAACATTATTCAATTACATCTACTAATTTTGTGTAGAATAATGAATTGGTGATGGGTAAACATACCATCCATTATCAAACAACAAATTTGTTATTTAATTATAGATCTATAGAATCTTTTATATTGGAAATATTTTATAATGGTATCACATTACAAACATAATGATTAGATATTAAATTATTCGTGAAAAGTATTCATGATACAACTATTTCATATCATGTATATAATTCTTCCCTAATCAATTTTTATGGGGCTTTTTTTTAACAAATCTCATTATTCTCCCCTAGTTTATTTTGATGTCACATTGGGAATAGATTGAGTTTATTTATATACATCCAAAATCAATTTACATGAATGGTATGTCACATTTGAAATTTATAATCAATATATGATTATCTATCTATACAAGCATAAAAATTAACTCCCAATTGAAATTATATCAATTTTATGGGAATTGATTATAATTCAAAAGTGTTATTTATCTGAAGGGGTTGGTGAGAAACACAACATCAAGGAAATTATTATTTTAATAGAATTAACTGATGAGTTTATGCAATATTTTCCTAGTATTAAACTAAATATTGTTCTTATATTTTCACTGCAACTCATACATTGTGCTATAACAATTTCAATGAATCTATCTATACTAGACCAGATTGTGTTTTAGGAATAAAAGAAGAAAATCTATGAAAATCATGGTATAGGATTCATTCTATCATGTTTATCACTATTAGGTTAACATGTTATTTTTTTATGAACAATGATGGACCTATACGAAATTGCATTACTTATCAATAAAAAAAGATCACACTCAATAATAAGTGTCATCTACCCTATATTGATTATTCTCTCAATCAATTATGAGGAGCTCAATTATTTTTCAATATTGATCTTTGATCTGGATGATTTCAATTGTGGTTCGAATGTGAATAAAAACCCAAAATGTAATTATATTCAATGTATTGGAACTTTGAATTTATAGTTATTTTATTTTTATTTACTAATACAGTTGATATATTTATAGATTTTTTTAATAGAGTTTCTAGATATTCATTGATTAGTCTTTAGTTTTATGTATATATGACAATATCATATATATTGTAATTGATTTTAATAGGATCATGATAAATTTAGAATTTAATTAATGACCATAAGGATGATGAAGCTATATGAAAAATTTACAAAATATGAATTTTCGATATAGAAGTTTTCATTTGTTGGTCATATAATCTCAATATATGGTAAATAATTAGTTCCATCAAATATAAAATTTATTGACCATTGGCCTTGAGTAGTGAATTTTATTAGGATCATTATTTTTCATAGTTTTGATTAATATTATCTATTTTATATAGATAATTATCATATATATCTAATCCACAAACAAAGTTAACCTTGAAGGGATTAATGATTATTTAGACATATTATTGTGAAGAAATTTTGATGGATATGAAAAGAAGGTTGATCAGTGAACATATAGTCACACTATCAAGGATTGTATAAGGGTTTTTTATATATTTTTATTCATCTAGGAATGTATTGGTAAGTTTCCTAATATATAATTATATGGTGATATATTATTCCTTATTCCAATTGATGGTTAGAGAAACAAATTACCCAACTCATGATATGGAGTTAGCTACAACATTTTCTAAATTAATGATACATAGGAATTATCATTATAGTAAAAATTGTGACATATATATATATAGATAATAAGGATTAATATATATATTAACTCAGAAATATTGGTAAATGTTCGAAGAATATAGTTTTGATTGATTAAATATTCGGACTGCTCAATACATTAACACCCTAGGAAGGTTAATACAATGCCTAATTATATGATTCAATAGGATCATTACATATTGTCTATACCATAGATATCCATTATCCAGTATTTCTAGATTTAAAAATTATGGATCTGGAAACAAAATTGTAAGGGGTGAAATCTTATATTTCTCAAATAGGTTTCCAAACACATATCCATGTGATGATTAAAGAGGAACAAAAGTAATATGGAGAGTTGTAAATAAAAGGTCAGATGTGTTCTAGAGTTCTACATTATTTGCGATAGAATGATATGATTTAGGAATAGGTTATGTGTAAAATCACATACAAACATAAAGAAAGAGATGATTGATTAATGTCATATATAATCATCATATATTCATCATTGAATTATAATGATCTGTAGAGATATGAAAGATTATTTCTTGAGGGACAACATAAATAGGGATATTATAGAGTATTTATCTTTATGTTTTTTATGTTAATAAGTTAAATCATTGAGATATAATTATATGGGGGTGTTACAATCATCTCCCATACCAGAATGGAAATAGGAAACACTCACCATGGAATTCATCATCGTAATCCACAAAAAAATCTAAAGGATATATATCAATTTGAGTTATAGTGGATATCCTTATGAAAATACTAGGTTTCATTCCTCTAATAGATGTTTTATCACTTGATAATCATTCTAATTAAATATATTAATGTATCTAGTATGGTCTCAAAGAGAAACACATTATTTTTTATCTGATCTAAATATCAGATTTACCAGAATCATTGGGTTAATTATTCATCAGCCTATGTATATAGGATTGATTTTCATTACATATTATCATCCTTATAATTATTGTAAATATGAGATAAATCCTATAGGAAATATTTTGATCATTTTATATGGAGTTCAAAGGTGGTTCAGATCAATAAATTCTCCTATTGTAGTTATAACACAATAATAGCTATTGTGAAATAATTTTGATAGGTCATTTTTAATACCTATATATAAATAAGTGTAAAACTCATATAATATAGGATGATGTTGTACAATGGTATTGATGGGGATCTTATTAGATGGTAAAATGTAAGATAAAGTTCAAGAATTGTTGAACACCAATGAATATTATTGTAAATAGATTATCTATGTTAAAAATATTCATAGAGATTTATAATTTGATAATAGGGAAAATGCAATCCTTCAATATAATCAACCGAATAAGGATACATGATTATGAAAGAAGGAAAACTTTTCCCTTAGTTATATTTGTTGCTTTTAGATTCATGGTCGAGTGATAATTTTAGCTTATCAATTTATTATTCCAATGAACTTCTTTCACTTTCACGATGTGTTACATCTATCTCTCCAGAGAAGTATATACCTGAACCATCATATATACAATGATCAAGGTGGTGTCATTGAAGAATGATTAGTCCTATAAAGAAACAGTAGTATATTTTTTGAATCATATAGATAATGCTCTTCAGAAGTAGTCTACTTCCCTGGATAAACTACTCTACAGGAATCATAAATTCAAAGAAGATAAATAGGAACCCTAGGTTGTGAGGAGGTATGGATATCACCATTTCTATGTATATTTTATCCAGACTAGGTTTAATACAATGATATTGGGTTGAATTTGGGTATATATGATCAAAAAAATACCCCATCAAATCTTGTTTTTTCGTTAAACAAATCAATATTCTCTCCATTTTCACTTAGAGATGTATTAACAAAAATGAAACAATTCAATAGAAACAAAAATTATTTGGTTCACCCTCACTAGGATACACCAAAGGATTATAAAATAAAATGTTTTGATATAACAAATCCAATAATTTTCACATTCAAAATGTGTTCTGGGATATATCACTTCAATTCCCAAGATCACTACGTTTACAATGTTGTAAGTAGACTCACTATCCCTCATTGTTTATAAAAAATCCCAATTTAAAATCTCTCTACTCTTTTATGTGATCTGTGCACAATTCTCATTCAAAATATTACTCTTTGATGAATTGAATAAATATGTTTTACACATAATATAGAACATAATTAAGTTCCACTTTAATACACTTGATGAATCCCCCTTTACCACAATATTTATAGTAATACTTTATAGTTCCATAAAAAAATTTCATTTGTTCAACCCTAGGATGCCTTGTTTGAAACTCTACAACCTTGTGTGCAACATTTTTGCATGGTCACAAAACAACAAACTTTCAAAAAAAAATTGTTTTATCAAGGAACTATATATTACATGAAATAAGAACACATTGTACACAGCTCACATAGTCATGAAGAAAAAACTCCTTTTCTACTCATAAGAAACATTTGAGTCATTTCATCATACAATTACTCATTCATGCAATATTTATACATTTCACACAAACAATAATGAATTCAATGTCATGATATTTTATAAGGATGGAAATGCTCAAATGATAGGGGATTCTACCTATTTAGAGACCAGATCGTCCCCACATGTAAAATAATTATGTTCCTTCCGTTGTGTACATAAGAAATCCATTTTTCACGGAACTCCTAATTTGAGCGTAATTTCATTCAAGAACTTAACTTTACATTTTTTTATCTGTATTTGGTGCTTAATCTTATTATGTTCCAACTACAATGTGTAACTCATGTGTCCAAAAAATACCATCTTTCATGAAATTTCAAAACATATGAACACCTTTTTACGTAGTCATTTTTTAATGCGGTGATCCAAAATGTTACCTTTCATGAAACATTTTAAATCAACAGCACCCTTCCATGAATCTTTTTAACTTTTACGTGAGATTTTATACTTTTCCAAAATTCCTTTTTCCATCTTCCATATTTTAGACTGAAAAATTTAATAAAAACTATAAAACAACATCACCTTGCATAAACATATTTTTGTTCCACGTATAGATAATCAATTTCTTTTCAACACACTATATGAACCATATCACTCAGAATCCCCAACTGACCATGGAAACATGCTTTTTCAACTATCAAATTCAACTAAAAAACAGGATAATGTTACCATGAGGTATTTTTACCCAATATTTTTTGATTTATTGAATTTGGAAGAATAATTTATTTTTTAGACATGTAGAATATAACACCCCAAAATTTTATATGTAATAAAATTGAAGTGATTTACTACATTCATTACATGAAACATTTTGTATAAATGAACTTTGAAATACTATTGAATTATAATTCTAAAATATTAATGTTATTTCATATTATTTTGATTTGAGGGTAATAATAAGACTAAATAAATTATAAATTTTTTTAACATATGGATAGAACTAATTCACTTATTATTAATTGAAAAATTTTAATTAAAGTAAAAGGGATATATTTTTTTAAAAAAATATTGTATGCCTAAAATGTGTTTTTTATCTCAATAAATCAAATTAAACACTATTTCTGAATGATTTTAATAAAATATAAAGATTAAATATTAAATAATACAATTAACATTCATGAAATTCATTTTTACTTGGAATGGGATACTAATAGTTTTTTTCTCATAAATTCATTTTTTCTAAATTAATTTATAATGAATTTTGGGTTCTTTTTTTAAAATGTATTTCTAAAAAATTTGATATTTAAGTATAAGAAACAAATATCAAATTTGGAATTTTAAATATTCATATTCATTAAATACTTAATCATTTTTTTTCATTATGAATTATAATTATGTTGAATATTTTTCACCTTAGTAAGAATAAATTGGGTAATCATTTTTAAAAATAATGTTATGGAGATTTGAAAGTATGTATAACCACTATATAGATTTACATTAAATATTTTAGTTCAAAAATACTCATCCAATATTCGATTATATGGAATGATGGTGCCATTATTCTTTGATAACGGTCTTAAAATTATATTATGTAAGGAATATATCAAATATGGAACACTTTTTATTTTAATATATCTAATATTTTTTTCATTGGGGAAAAGGGGTTTATATTTATTCATAAATAGTTAATTTAAAAATGAATATATTTTTATGGAATTTTATATTTATTTTTTAGTGATATATTATTTACATTAAACGATTACCCATCGATGAAACATTATTTGGGGAAGGATTGGAGAAATTAATGTAAATAATTTTAAAAACATGAAAAGTAATATTTTTTGGTTGAAATATGTTTCAAAAATATTTTTTTGGTTTATAATAATTTATAATCTATAGTTAATGAGTTTATATTAAAATTTAATACCATTATCAAATAATATAAAGTAAAAATGGTTTAATTTTTATAAAATTTACTTTTTTGTTAAATAATACATTTTATAATGATTTAAAATAATAAAAATATTTAAAAAGAACAAAGGTTTGTTTATTTTCAGAAATATCATTCCTTGAAAAAAATTTAGAAAATCAATAACATACACATAAATTTATAAATCATTAGCATTCAAAAATTTGTTACTAAGCTAAAGGATAAAATTTATTATCAATTGGATTAAACAAAAATACATGATGTAAAATTCATTATCAACCAATAAAAATTTCACCCGTTAAAAATATTTCATCATAAATAAATCTCCCAATTAAAATTTTGGCCACATTTTTAAACATTCAGATGAATATAAATTTATTATATTTAAATCAGTTAAGTTATTCCATGTGTTTCATTTTCTACATTAAAAAATGACATCACCTCTCCTCTAATCTTCACACCTCCTCTAGCCACATAGTTCAAAAAAACAATAATCAAACATTTTATAAACATACATTGAAATGTTATAGAGATTTTGGTATCTATAAAAGACCATACCTTGAGTCCCTATAAGTAAATCCAAAGTCATCCTCTCAAATATGATGGTAGGTCGCTCATGAAAATTGTAAAACTTTATGTAAGGGATTTATGTTTAAATCACATATTAATTCATATATTTTATGATTTAATTTCCATTGAATGAAATTATATAATCATTATATGGTAAAACATTCAATTTACTATCTTATAGTTATTTCAATATATTATATGTTTTCCATTCATTTTCCTCTATTTAACTACTCTAAAGATTGAACATATGTTGTTAAGGAAAATAGACATTATATCTATCATTAGTTGAAAAAAAGTTATCATCCATATCAATATTTTCAAAAAAAATTATGAATTCTGGTTAAAATTTTACATTGATTGTATCAATTTAGCTTCACACATATTTTACTTGTTATATAAATTTTTAAAAAACTCTTCTGTTCATTCTCATTGAAAGGAAGTTTTTATAGATGGTGTGAAAGTAATATTTGTTTTAAAAATTATTACATGAACTAAATTTACAACAATCATGACCAAAAAATTCTTAAAATTATCCATTATAATTTTCTAAGGATATTTTTATGACAATAATTTCCTTAATATTTTTGAAATTTTTAGATTATAAATTAGGGATTTCAAAATAAAAATTTTATTTTCCTCAAGAAACATACCAATGAATTTTTAGTGTATATTTTTATCTGGGATAGGATACTTTGATGTTAATTAATATTTTCTAGTGATTTTAACAAATGATAACATCCTTATTATTTCTAAATTTGATTTATAATTATTAGGATGGTATATTATTGAAATGTTTTATCTTCAATGGGTTATATAATGATGATATTATGATTTTCTTATGAATATTTGGTTTTAATATGAATGAATTTTGATTATTTCATGGATTTTCCAATTATTATATATACTTGAATTAAATTTGGTAAGGAATATTTTTGTATCAGCTTCAATGGTACAATAAATATTGTCTCAATCCCAAAAGAGGGTATTCATGAAGTTATCTCAATACTAAAAATGGCAACATGCAACATTATTCAGATCCTCCAAAATAGTACATGAGAGGTTATCTCAAGCACGATGTAGGTAAAAATCTATTTAAACCAATACTATATTATGATTAGTGTCTTAGTGGGTAGTTTTGACAAAATATTTCTATTATTTTGTCTATTCAACATTTTGTACAACTCTTTTATACTTTGATCTTATGAAATTTTTATTCGGTTATGGACCTTGTTAAATGATTAATTTATGATTCTTGTATTATAATAATTAAAACATTACTCCCTGACTAATGGTTATGATCATTTAGTTATATGGTTTTATTTCCAAATGATAAAAATAATTTTCTCAAAACCATTTACTCATGTCATGCTTGAATGATCGTTGATATATTATTTTTTACCCATAATAAAAATATGAGATCACCCATTTTTGAATTTACTTTCACAAGAAATGAAGAAATATTTTTTTATGATATTTATGACAAGGATTCTAGTTGGGATGAAATTTGTAGAAGATGATCCATTTATTTTATGTACTAGTTTTTTAGGTTTCAAAGTGTCCAAAAATATAAAAAACAAAATGGTTAAAACATGGATCATAATGATATGTAATTAATATTAATCTAGTAATATTTAATATTTAGGAATGAATTTTTTTTGGTTACTATAGTCTCCCATTAGTATACCCCTGTGGGGTCCCTAAATTAGGTATGGGATGGGAGAGCCTTCCTCTCCCATTTGCCAATCCATGCATGTGAATATGCTGAAAATTGGAGGTGAGTGGGTTTATTTATTGAAAAATCACGGGACCAAGTTGTATTAGTGTTTGAAAAGTGAGGTGATGATTTCTTGGGATCTATATTCCTCACATGATTGAATGGGTTGAAAAAATGGACCAGGTTAAGTGGGATTCAATATCTTCCCAAAATCAAACGTCCATAAAATTAGAAATTTATAATTGATTTGGATCTATTATCTAGAAAAAATAATCATTTGAAGTAATATATTCACTTTTATATGATATATACACCCAATAAAGATGTTTTTGAGTCCAAAAGGTGCCTAATATACGCTGAAAATGGGGTTTAGCGCATCAACAGCCTTTTCATTAGAAAATTATTAAATCTATAGCTTTCTCCCATAGAGTTGTTCTAACCACTAAATTTCCATACTATAAAATTTTTGGGTAATATTTATACCTTACTATGTTAGAAATCTTATAATACATGAAAATATAATTTTATTCATCATTTGGAAAGGTGATATATTTCAACTAAAACTCAACATCTAATGTTATATAGAGGATCCCGTAATGGGATATGTAAAAATATGTATGGAATACAATTTCTAATTCCAACAACAATCTTCAAACTTATCATTGAAATAATTCTCCAATGTGATATAATTAATAAAACACATTCTATATAAATGTAATAAAATGAACATGTATTTTAGATATGAAAATTTAGAATATTTCTAGTAATATTTTTGCATTTAATTAATGAAAAAATTCATTGTTTTTTGTGTAATGGATTATGGACCTAGTATTTGGAAAATAATATATTATTTATTGTATATGCTTACCCATTCATTGTAATGGATCATTTTCCAATAAATAGAACATCAAATTAAGAAACCAACACCACTGTTTCATCTATAATAGAGTATTTACACAAATAGAAATTCTATTTTGTTTCACACATGATTACTAGTGAAAACCAATTGTAGGTATGTGATTAAATAAAATTAATTCATTTATCACTAATTAATTTTTATATATGGGGATTTAATTTTCTAATTAAAACATGTTTGCATACTTTATCTCTATTTATTCATCATAACTACTTGATTTAGAGAGGGGAATTTAGATGGATATAAATATCCACCGAATGTTCTCTTCAACTAATCCCAAAAAAAAACACAAAATTTACTAAGAATCTTCTTTAATGAATGACTAAATCATAAAGTAGATATATTTTATTTTTTGGGTCTTTTTATAATGATTTATATAATTGAGATTCTTTAATGAATTTTTTATCAACATCATTATAGTATAAAAATGATTTAATTTTATTTTGGTATGGAATTCCAAATTTTGGGCTAAATTTTCCTCATTATTCTTTATTTCCTAATATATGCCCAATGAATGGTTACCAAACCATTTCTAGGGTCCCAAAAAAATTATCTATTGATTATATTTTCCATTTACCCTTTTAACATTATGTTTTCACCACTACCCATGATCAGGGATAGTAGTTTATTGAATCATATTTGAATATATGTGTGATTGAGGTATGAATATAGATATTACTAGATTTGGGAATGGAGGAAATGATTTAGGAATGAAGGTTCATTGATTTGATATGGAGGATAATTAGAAGGTGTAGAAATGTGGTATTTATGGTGAAATTATATGATGATTTGTCTTTCTCAATTGTGAAAAAATGTTGATTCAATGTTTTGTTAAATCATGGATGAGAATATATCCTTTAAGCCATGGTAGTGAATGGTGTAGGTTTCAAAAAAGTTTCGAGCAGAGGAAATAATGGTGAAGAATTGGATATTTAAGGTGTAATAAGTATTATGTGAATGAATAATTTATCACATAGAGTGTAATCTTGATCCATGACCAATTCATTTCCCAAGAAATAAGGGTTAGTGTTGAAGTTGGAGATAAATATCATTAATTAGGTATCCACATGGTGCAAACATTATATTACCTATGAAGAGTAGCATGGTTTACCCAAGTTTTGAAAACCTAGATGGCCATTTGAGATCACATACAATATCTAGTAGGACCACGTGTCATGTACCCCTTATTCAGAAATGAATTGGCCTTCCTAGTAGTATATTTCAAGGGATTTGGCTCAGTCCTTATATCTTTAACCCCCAAACCCCACTAAATTTCCCAGATGTATGGATTTCTTACATGATTAAAGAGGGTTTTAATCAGGGTACGATAGATATTAGAATTTATTTCAAATAAAAATTAACCTACGTGTCTTGATAGAGCGTGGTACAATAAAAAAATATATGTTAGACTTGTATGAACATTTAGGAAAAAAATATATAAAGAACACAAAATTTCATTAAGATTTATATCCAATATGGAATCGTACACATTTTTTGTGGTGGATTACCCTCACAATGCAAGAATTCCATTCAATATAATACCATGATAGTTCCAATTATGATAATTCATGTATCATCTCAAGAAATAAATTTTGATTCACACCCATGAACATATCTTCATGATAGAAAATAAATAAAATCAATACATGACTAATGATATCACCATATAAACTAAATTTTTATAGAGAAATAATATAATGGTCCACATTAATTATACTCTATAATTATAATAATATAATAATCCATAGTGTATAATTGAATTACAATATTAAAATAATCATATAATTAATCCAAATCTCTTGAATTATTGAGATTTATTAGAAATAAATCATATAAAATATAACATCATACCAGGACTCTTCTTCTACTAACTTTTTCTCATTGTATAAAACCTACTAAAAATAGTGAAATAGTCATTAACAATGACATCCTCCTTCTTCAAAAAATTTAAATCTTGATCAGATCTTCATTCTTGAAAACTCATGAAAACTCTAACATGAATTATCAATTGACCTATATATATCAATTTACTCACTACCACATTTAAATTATTGAGGGAATTGAGTCTTCATTTGAGTGTTGATATAAGAAACTACAATGTTCTGCATCCCCAAAAATCCACTCTTATTAAAAATCATCTAAAATTTCCTAAAAACTAACATCTATAAAACGTCCCAAAATTTCTTGTTGCATGGCCTCATGCATATATCCCATGTGTAACTTTAATTCCCAAATTTTTGGATTCTCAAACTCTCACATAGTCCATAACAATAAAATCTATTATGTGGTTCTCAAATTCCTACGTGCATCCCATATATGGGTCAAAAATTAAATCAGTTACATGTTAATTTTTTTTACATAATTTAATTTAGCTACGGGATGCATTTGGATATAAAAACCCAATAAATTACTACATACCATTATACAGATAAATTGATTCAACTACATCATCTAAATGGATACAAAAAACTTATTTTATATGTCATTACATTCTTTTATATTTTGGGTCGACTACGTGACATCCTACATGGTTGGAATTGACTACATATCAGCATGTACGATGGAAATTATTCAATGTTATGGGGATAAGAATTAATATTTTTCAAACCTGTATACATGGTATTTTGAAATGAATAAATATTCAAATTTTATTACTTATGTTGTGGAAACACTTACGTGAATCTGAACAATTATATATTTCACTCAAAATCACAATGAACCACATCATCAAACATCCATCAAACATAAAAAACTCATAATACCATCATGAAACTCTATCCAATTATATATACATACAATATATATTATACACATTCACTATTATAGATAACCACACATATGGTAGTCATAAAATAAAATAACCAAAACTCACAAGCATCCATGGGAACATCACCCATCCTCAAACAAATCCAAAAATCCATTGGGTCATTCAACATCCCCCAATTGATTTGTTTAAAAAAATATGAAAGTCACCCATCCTCAAACAAATACCCAAATCCATGGGTTCATTCAACATCCCCCAAATGATTTGTTGAAAAAAAAAATGTAATCCCTTAACTGAGCATGAGTCAACATAAGAATAATAAACTCATAGACATTCACAATGATATGTATCCTAACACTGAGAAATAATATGAGGTGTTTTTTTGAAATATTTCCTCCCATTGGTGAAAAACATGTTTGGGTCTACAAATTCAAATGAATCAGGTTATAAAATTACATATACCACATACACTCCACCTTTAAAAAAACCACTTTACACCTATGAAAACATAATCTAAATAATCATGGAGGTTTCACGGTTTAACAAACATTAGTGTGTAGGTATGTATGAACATTCAAATTTATCTTGAACTTCAAAAATATCTCACATCGTAATGCTTTTTTAAATACATCATCATACCACACATTTGAGAAAACATATAAAAGTTTAATTTCCAAGAAGTCATTTTCTCATTGAGAAAATGATATATATATATATATATATATATATATTTATAGAAATAGTGTTTATGTATAAAATTTGAAGGATCAATAGAACATTGATTGTTAGGAAGTATATTCAACAGTTTCTGAACAACAAGAGACCAATCTGTTATCTAAACCTATATCCATAAATATTGTTTAACAAAATGAGATGCTTCCATATACAATAATTTAATTATAATTAGGGTTACTAAACACTAATATTTTACATTAGCATCCAATTATATAATAACATAGATTTTAAAAGATTTATTATGTTCGATATCATACAAATTACACAATAACAAGGACAATCAAATTTTGAAATATTATTAAATAAATATGGTCCATATAACCAAGCCATTATAGTAGTTGGTATTGATATTATAAAATTATACTATATATATATATATATATATATGTTCCTATTAAAAAAATTACTGATTAATTATTAAAAAATTAAGAATATTCTTTTTATTTAATCCATTTTATTCTTCCAAGATAAGTTTTCATAGAAAATGTTTTTTTATTGATTTCTATAACAAAATAAAAAAATTAATTTCAGAAAAATGTATTATTTTTTATAAAAAAAATATTATTTTCTAAATAATCATTTGAAAATTATTCTTTATGAAAATTATGAACGTTTTCTAAAATATTTTTATTTTTTAGTGGATAGTGAAAAACACAGATTATTATTGAAACAAATTTAGTATTTGAAAGTATTTAGAAGGTAAAAAAAATTATATTTTATTAAAGATTATTTTTTATATTATTTTTAAATAAAAATATATTTTTTGAATTAATTTAATAGTTTAATTTTGTAAAAATAAACTTTATTATGAAAACATGCATTTTTTTTAAAACATGTTTATCATCACATTTTATCAGTTTAGTTAAGAATTAAAAATTTCAATTATATGTTTTTTAACATGAAAAATAGATTCCATGTTTTAAGAAATGGAACCAAATTTTGATAAATTTAACCCTTTTATTTTTAATGAATATTAATTGTATTCTAATTAATTGTGATAATAATGTATAGGGTAAATTAGATAATTAATGATAAATATAAAACTATAAGGACTATAAAATTTCAATAAGATCATAATAAATTTTATTTTATAAATTATTTTCATCCATACTCCACCAATATTCATTTATATGGATTTTATGTACCATTTAGACGTTATTTGTCTCTTTATAATATTTTTTAATGAAGAGTAAAAAATGTAACACTCTTTTTTTAATTACTATATTATTCTTAACATGGTTATTACTAGGGGCCAATTTCAATAATAAATAATAGATTTTATGATGAATGATTTATCTTCATCATGGTAAATGTTTTTTAAAAAATTCAGGATGATATTTACACAACGTTAATGCGGTAATTATTAAATAAATGAAGAAAATAAAATATATGATTTTAGAAATATTAAAAGTATATATATTTGATGTAATTAATGTGATGAAAGAATTATTAGACAAATATAACATGTTGGGGATGTATTAATGCATTTTATTTTATTTTATATTGTTTTCATGTTGTTATTAAATCAATGTAAAATAATATTTCAAAAATTGACTTTATTTAAATTTTATATAAATAATATTTTATTAAATGATATTAAATTTCATGAAAAAATATTATAATAGAAGTCATTAATATAGAGTTTAAAATATAAACCAATATCAATTTATTGGTCATTTTTTCATTTATTCTACATATCATTACCAATGAAAATAAAAATTGTGTTGTAACAATATGTTTCAAAAGGGTTAGTTGAGGTTAAAACCATATTATAATGGTAATAATATGATCTTAACAAGTCAAAAAGTAATTTTATTATATTATTTAGACACATACTCATCTTAACATACAATATTATCATTGTGAAGCAATATTTACATCAAAAATATTTTATATTAAATTAAAATTTCAATAAATATCAAGAGTTACCCTCTACGCTATTATAAATGGCAGCCACTTTTTATTAATCTCTTCACAATTAAAAACAAATATTATAAAAAAACTACCTTAATTCCAACATAACATCCCCCCCCCCATAGTTTTAAATCCATGTTTATTTATAATAAAAATCTTATAGGTTTTTTGTTTTTATGAAATAGAGACTTTCCAAATCATTTGTATAGTTTTAACCATATTTTTCAGTATTATTTCTTCTTCCACGTTCTTAAAATTGTTACAACTCGTCCCCTGGGGCCCGTGCCTTGACTACCCCATGCCCGCCTTACATAGACTAGGGGCTAGCGACTAGCAAAAAATGTGTAATAACACAAAACTGAAAAGGCATTGCCTTTATAGCCTGTATACACACACAAGAGATATGATCAGGAGTAAACTGATTAACCGACAAGTGAGTATATTATGTAAAAAGGTGCCAGAATACAAGCCCAAATGGAAAGTACAAGAAACTAAAAGTACAAGTACAACTTAGGAAATAGTAAAAATAGCCACTAGGTCATTCTCTGAGGTTCCTACCTGAAGGGTAAGTGCATATTGCATCCTCAGCACTCCATATCCGTTTGTCTCCTCTATGTACCAACACACCGTAAGGTCCACCTCCGGGTATCATCTAGTCCTGGTACTCTCAGCCTCGGTCAGCACTGTCTGTCATCTGCATCCAACACAATGAAGTGCGGTATTATCCCGTGCATGGGTGAGTATTATTATACTCAGTAGGGTCCCCGAGATCCTCATGGTCTCAAAAAATCCAACAAGGATAAACCACAATGTATGAAATCCACATATAACCCCACATAGGTATATGACTATACATATACCTACGTTATCAGGTAATCTGTCTCAATCATGAGAAAACACAAAATTTACCGACTCAACTCAACCAGGATTTAAATTCACATTATCGAAACCACTGATGCTGGAGAAATCCTCCTCTGTCAAGTACAGTGGGCCTTCCATGACACCAAGGTGATTCCTACTAACCTTGGACTACTGAGGTACTTCTCCTATCGAGTATCATGGTTCTACTACATCACCAAGGTGCTCCCCACCATGGGTATTCCGCCACAACCAGGCGCTCCCCCTTATAGCATGCAGAGGTACTCCTCCTATAGAGTACTGTGGGTCTTCCACCACAACTAGTCATTCATCAGTCGTGGGTCTGCCTCCACAACAAGGTTCTCCACACTAGGCTAGTCGAGTCACTCTGATCCAATCGGTCAGCAGTCGTCAAGTCTCAGCCAGCTACTAGGTCTCTGCACTCTATCTGCTCGCCTCTTAAAGGATCCGCTCCACGAGCTACTGGTCGATACTCCAACTATCATGAAGTTCTATGAAGAAGTATCTCAAAGGTCTGCCACATCATAGAGGTCTCTACACAATAGACGGCACGTCAATCGGACGCCTGGTTGGTGAGTTATTAGCCTTTTAGTCCTGAGTTACCGGTTGGATTCGTGTGCGATCCAACCTGACTATATATCAACTATAACCCAAACTCTAGTGGGGTATACTCAAAGAGAACGTTGTGTTCCATGATTACCAGGGGCACTAACGGTCCGTCAAATGGATGACTGGTGCCAAAGATATGGCCAAAGAAGGTAAAGGGTCTTAGTGGGCCCGGGTCCGGTCCGACCCGGTTAGGGTCGACCCGTTGGGTCTGGCCCTTCCCGTTAGGCGGGACTTCCCATTAGGTTTGTCTTGGCATGCTGGACCGAGCCCATCAGGTCAAGAGAGCACGGACAAGCCATGAGGGTGCGGACCGGCAGCGGTTCGGTGCGAGGGAGGCTCGGCCTGGAGGGCACTGCGACGGCGTAGCTCATCCTGGAGGGCACCACGAGGGGCTGGCTCTGGGTGGCTTGGCCCGGGGCTAGGTGGCACGGCTGAGGCAGGGAGTCCGGCTGTTCCAGGGTGTCGCGGGGAGCGCAGAAGGTGAAGCCACGGGACGCGCGGAGGCTGGCGGGCCGGTTCAGCCAACAGCAGTGCAGGGCGCGTGGGGTGTGCAGACGGCAGAGCCGCGAGGTGTGTGGGGCGTGTAGAGCATGCTTAGGACATCTCGGTCGGGGCTCAGAAGGGTGATGCGAGGGGCACGGGTGGAGCAATGGTCGTGAGATGGGTTGCAGTGCAGTCAGAGCACGGCTCGGCTGGGGTGCGGCGCGACGACAGGAAGCACGGTCAGGGTGGCTCGAAAGCCAGAGGGTGGTGCGATTCCGCCCAGGGTGCCGGAGCATCATGGGGGCAGTGCAGGTTTCCTTCGTCGCCTTCGTCGCCTATTCTTCATGCTGAAGAACATCACAAAGAAGAACAACGGAGGGGGGTCGGTCCATGTTAGTTTCACCTGCACCCTCTGCATTTAGGGTGGTAGCAATCAGTTCTTCAAGAGAAAAAACAAATAACGAACATGGAAGATATCTTAAAATTTTCAATTCCCAAAAATCTCTTAGTAAAACGATATTCGCAACCCACATGTAAAAACATCCGCAAATCAACTTGATAATAAGTCGGTCTGCATTCTTTGTTTTGGAAGGAAAGAAACAAAGGGAATAATGTCAATGACAAAAATTCCCTACCTTGATCGTTGTTCATTGACAGAGTCATGGGGAAGAACACGGAGTTCTCAATGTTCATCATGTCCACCACACACTTCCAATCCAAGATCATGCATTGGTTATTTGATGATGATAAAAATGGAAGGTCGGTCGTCCAATACATTCCACGTCCGATTTCTCTGTAAGGTGCTTCTATGGAAGAAGTCGATGACGCTCCTCACCGGCGTTCTTCGTGGATGAAATTCTTCATTGGAGAGATTTCACCCTATGTTCTCCTCTCCCACATTCCACCAACATGAATATGCCAGTCCAAAATAATAGATTAAGTTTATCTGTTATTTAATTGTTGGCACAAAATTCAAAAAGGTTTAAAAATAATTAATTGATTTTCTCAATTAATTAATGGGGAGGATTTGGCCCACTAATGGAAAATGCGTTGGCAGAATTAATTGGGCAGAGTAGGTCAAGAGGCTCCCCCTCATTAATGAGGGGTGTTGAGATGTTTTCCATAATTAAAAAGTTGTTTTAGTCTCGGGTGGTCCCCACCACCGTAACCTCTCATGGGAGGTTAGGTTTGGGTGGTCCCCACCACCATAACCTCTTAGGGGAGGTTATGGCCAGGTGGTCCCCACACTTCATCTCCCACAAGGAGGTTTGGTTTTGGTGGACCCCACCTCCAACATCCACATGGTGGCTCAAAAATAAAATAATGTGTAGTTCATTTTATTTTATTATTTTCCACAAAAAACACTAAAACTATCTTTTATTCTCAACCAACTGTCGTCGAGGTGAAATTCTCCATAAGAGAATATCGGCGTTGTGAGTTCAACGGTGCCCTCAAATTTCAATTCTGATCACCGGTTCAAATGTTTTAAAAACCTGCTCATATGTTTACTTAATGTACCTGAACAAAACATAAGAAATTGATTCCAGGCACACCTGGCCTTGGAATCATGCGCCTTCAATTTTCGCGGACTTTAAAAATTCCCATTTATTTAAAAAAATTACATGGAAATTCCAAGTCTTTACATTCTCCACACCTAATGGCTATACTTCCCCGTAAGCCACAAATCAAAACAAAGGGAACAAGTTGGGGAACTAAGTGCGCATATGAGCCTCCCGCTCCCATGGGATCTCTTGGAGGTTCTCGTGTTGTTAGTGAACACAAACCAGAGGTATCGACCATCCACGAAGGACCCACTTCTGTCAATACTCAATCTCTACTAGAACCTCCGTAAAATTCGCCTCATTGTCGATGTACAGCTCGCCATGGTCGATGATGTGGGAAGGGCCATGCACGTATCTTCTTAACTGGGAAATGTGAAAGACATCATGCACCCGGTGCAACTATGGTGGAGGAGCTAAGCAGTAAGCCACCTAGCCAACTCTGTTGAGGACCTAAAAAGGTCTGATAAATCTTAGAGATATCATTCCACCATGGTCAAATATCCATAGAACTAATTGAGGTGAGACCCGTAGAAAGACATGGTCACCATCCTCGAACTCTAGAGGTATCTGTCTCCTATCATTATATGACTTATGCCTACTTTGTGAAGTCTTCATCTGCTCCTAGATGATTGGAACCTTCTCCGTGGTAGCCCATACCATCATTGGCCCCACAAGTGCTAACTCCCCTAGGTCAGTCCAACACAATGGTGATCTGTAAGGTCGCACGTACAATGCCTCAAAAGGTGTTGTCCCAATGGTGGATTGATAGCTATTGTTGTATTAAAACTCCACCAATGTTATGTGATCATACTAGTTGTGACTGTAGTCAAGGAAAAAAGCACGCAACATGTCCTCGATGGTATGAATGGTTTACTCGGTATGGCCATCCGTTTGAGGATGGAAGGTAGTGCTCAAACGAAACTGTGTCCCGAAAGCTTCCTACAACCCCTTCCATAGCTGGGAAGTAAAACATGCACCATGATCGGAGATAATCGTCGAAGTTACTCCAAGTAACCCCATAATATCCTACACACAGAGGAGTCCCATGCTCTCTACTAAACCATGCTCTCTGATCGGTAGGAAGTGGGCAGACTTGGTGAGTCGGTCGATGATCACCCAGATCGAGTCATGACCTCTGGATGTACGTGGAATTCCTATCACAAAATCCTTGTATATCCCATCCCACTTCCACTATAGGACCTCTAAAGGCTAAACCAAGCCTACTGGTACCTGATGATCCACATTCACTTGCAGGAAAGTGAGGGACCTAGAGAAAAACTCTGCTACCACCTTCTTCATTCTCGGCCACCAGTGCTGGCGTCGAAGGTCCTAGTACATCTTCGCCACTCCTGGATGTACCACTAAAGGGGATGTGTGGAATTCCATTAACACTTCCTCCTAAAGTGACACTAGTACCATAATATGTTCTTTGAAGAGGATTACGTGTTAACCCCCTTCAGAATATCCATTAGGTGCCTGCCATGTGGATATATGAGCATGTCAGGTCTCGCAGTCAGCGTCCCCATGGTGTGCCTTCTCTAACTCACTAAAGGAGTGGGGGATTGACTATAAGAGACTGATGGAAGGCTTCGCCATCTATATCCACAAAAGATATTTGTAATGCAGCCAGCTGATCTGTCGCCTCACCTAGTAGCTGTATACCAGATCTCCTTTGGATTGCATCTACAACAATGTACCCCTTTCAAAGACTTTAGACTATCTCAAAGTAATAGTCCTAGAGGAACTCAAGCCAACATCACTATCTCAGGTTTAGGTCCTTCTGAGAGAAGATATACCCAAGACACTTGTGATTAGAGTACAAGATAATACTTTCACCCATAAAATAGTGTCGCCACACCTTCAAGGCGAAGACCACTCCTGCTAACTCCAGGTCATGGGTAGTGTAGTTATGCTCATGTTGTCTCATATGATGAGATCCATATGCGATCACAACTCACTCCTGCATCAGGACACATCCGAGTCCGGTCCATGATGCATCGCAGAAGACTATATACCCTACGCCTTTCTCTATAAGCCTCATGATGGCGGCACTATTCAACCTCTGCCTCATCTCCTGAAAGCTCTACTGGAAACTCTCCATCTAGACAAAGGGTTGCCCCTTCTTCGTCAAGGCCAATAGTGGAGTTTTAACTCTAGAAAAGTTTGGCACAAACCCTTGATAATAACTAGCCAACCCCTGGAAACTTTGTACCTGCGTCACTCTCATGGGTGGCTCCCAATAAAGTATCTCCTCAATTTTCACTGGATCCCCTCCAACTCTAGCCTCTGATATGACATGTCCCAGAAAGTGAACCTATCGGATCCAGAACTAGCACTTCGAGATCTTACCATAAAACTGGTGCTCTTGGAGTGTGTCCAATACTACCCTAAAGTGATAGGCATGCTCCTCACTAGTAGTCGAGTAGATCAGAATGACGTCGATGAAGACTAAGACAAAGCGATCAAGGTATGGATAAAAGATATTGTTCATGAGTCCCATGAACATTGATTGAGATTTGGTTATGCTAAATTTAATAACCAAGAACTCATAGTGTCCATAACAACATCTGAAGGTCATCTTCTGCACAACATTGTCTCGAACTCTGAGCTGGTGATAGCCTGATTTTGGGTCTATCCTCGAAAACCACCATGCTCCCTTAAAAAATCATAGAGGTCATCAATCCTTGGTAATGGGTACATGTTCTTTACAGTCACCTGGTTCAGGCGCCGATAGTCAACACAAAGCCTCATGCTCCCATCCGCCTTCTTGGCGAACAGAATCGGGGCTGCCCAGTGAGAAACACTAGGCCGGATGAATCCCTTCCCCTACAAGCCCTCAAACTGTAACCACAGCTTGCAAAGCTCTTTGGGAGCCATATGATATGCTAGAGTACATATCGGTGTCATCCTGGGGTACAAGTCAATGTAAAAGTCTACCACCCTACGAGGGGGTCGACCTAGAACATCATCATGGAAAATAACCATGAACTGGTCCACCACTACAAGATAGCTTGGACTGTCCACATCAACTGATCTGTGGGTAAGGAAAGACAAATGATGAGTTATCAGCTACACCCTCCTCCGAGTAAGTCCGTCATGTGATGCAAAGTATCTCATCTCACCAGTGAAGGTAGACCTGGTCCCATCCGTGCGGACACACCGCACTTTGTGCCTGATATAGTCAATCTGATCATGGACTATAGATAATCAGTCCATACCCAAGATGATGTTGTAAGGCCTTGATGCTGCTACTAGGAGATCCCAGTCGATTCTCTCGCCTCATAGAGTATGATCACACTACTGGAACCAGTGCGTAATCATTGAGTCTGCTCCCATAGGTGTCTCTAGCTGTAAGGATTGAGTCAATGGCATCGTAGGAATCTCTGAGATCTGAATAAGGGCAGTGGCAATGAAAGAGTGACTAGAAAATGTGTCTATAAGAACTATAGCTAGGGTGTAATAGACATATATGGTACCTTTTATCATCTTCGAAGCACCATGGTCACCGTCCTCAGCTACTTGGAGCTGAGCTCTCCATTATCCACCTACTCCCTACGGTCGAGGTGGTCCTCCTGGTGGTGGCGGCAGTAACACCTCAAAACGAAGTCTGCCAACAGCTATATGGATAGCTCCTCTTCCATGTCCACCTACTCCCTGAAGACCGCATCGATCGAATCATCATCTCTTCCTAGGAGGTCCTTCAACCGTCTTTTGATCATCTAAAAGGATGGTCGGACAGTAAAGATCCATGAAACCCTGCCTACCACATGTGAAACATTGCCCACTCCTTGCATGTATGTCTCTTCTATGGGTGCCCCACACATCCAATCCAAATTCATTCAGTCGTCCACTAGTAGGTCTGGTCCTCTTGGACCTCTGCGACATCTATCTGCTACTAGATGCAGAAGAATCCACTACGTGTCGCTGGTGGTCGATCTCGCTACTGGAGACTACTTAGTAAAGAAACACTCTACTAGGAGGGCTCTCTCTAACACCACTTCCACCATCGGGATGATGAGTGAGATCACAGAAGCCCTGATCTCCTACCTAAGTCCATGCACGATAGTATGGGCCCTGAAGAATGAGTCTCATACCATATCAGTGGAGTAGCGTGAGAGGTATGTGAACCTCGATGAGTACTGAGCTACAGTCATGTTTCCCTACTGTAGACGAAGTATCTCATGTATGTGCACTGCGCGAAGAGTCTCTGGGACAAACTATACCAAAAATAGGCTCTCGATGTTTTCCAGAGAAGTGTCATCTCATCGTGAACTTGGGGCATCAAGCTCCACCATCTGCCCGCTGCTGCCTGTAGAAGGCAGGATGCAAGAATCACCATGAGGTCTGCTGGTGTCCCTATCATTTGGAAAACTCTCACCACAGCCTCAAACCAATCCTCAGTTGCATGTGGGTCCATCTCTCCGATGAACCTGGGTGGGCTCTGGTGCTGGAACTCGTGCAATGCACAAAAGTGGCGTGCAGTGTCTACTGCTAGGGCTAGTGGCATCAGTGGTCCAACGGGGAGTGGTATCGTTGGTGCCTCCACTGGAAAAGGGCCATGCACTGAGGCCTCGTCGCTCGATGGGCTATATGTGGGTTCAAATCTCGGGACTCTTGCTGGTCATCCATGGGGTGGCATCTTGAAAGAAACAGATGTGACACGATCAGAAGATTATACCTGATGATCTCACCTGGTTGAGCTAACAAAAATAAGACTTTTGAAAACACACACGTAATCAGTGTTTTCATGCACTGAGTCAGAAATCAGAAGTCAGGGTCCTAGTGTATGGATATGTCGGATTCCACACCAACACTGGACTCCCTGATCTGAGAACCAAACTCACTACACATAATACTATTGCTTCATAGAAAAAAGAAAGATTAGAGCCCAATGTTTTGCGGTAGAACCGAATCCTCTAATACCAATTTGTCACAACCCGTCCCCCAGGGCCCGAGTCGTGACTACCCCAAGACCTCCTTATATAATCTAGGGGCAGGCGAATAGCACCACAGGTGTAATTACCTCAAACTGGGAAGGAATTTCCTTTATAACATTTAAACACACACAACGGATACAATCAAGAGTAAACTGAATAACCAAAAACTGAGTATAGTAGTTAAAAAGGGGCCAAAATAAAAGCCCAACTGGAATGTACAAGAAACTGAAAGTACAAGAACAACTGAGGAAATAATAAAAATAGCCATTGGGTTATCCTCTAAGGTTCCTACCTGATGGGAAGGTACAGATCGCCTCCTCAGTACTCCACATCTGTCCATCTCTTCCGTGTACTGACACACCATATGGTCCACCTCAGGGCACCGTCCAGTCTAGGTACTCTCAGCGTCGGTCAGCGCTATCCGTCGTCTGCAACCAACACAACGATGTGCGGGCATAACCGGTGCAGGGGTGAGTATAACAATACTCATTAGGGACCTCGAGACCCTCATGGTCTACATCTAACACAATTAAGTACAGGCATAGCCCATTTGGTTTTCCCCGGCCCGCTGGGCCCCACCCAGCGGGCCCTGACAGTGCCGAACGGTCATCAGGGCGCAGACCGGCCACAGGTCGGCGCGAGGGTGGTTCGGCCCAAAGGGCACCACGAGGGCAAGGCTCATCCCAGAGGGCGCCTCGAGGGGCCGGCTCGGGGTGCCGTGGGATAGGGCTGGGGTGGCACGACCGGGGCTGGGAGGCCGGCTCGGCCAGAGCACCATGGGGTGCATGGACCGCGGAGCCATGGGGTATGTGGAGACCGGCGGGCCGGTTCGGCCAGTGGCAGCGCAGGGCGTGCGGGGCGTGCGAATGGTGGAGCTTCAGGGAACGTGGGGCGCACACAGGTCAGCTTGGCTGGGGCTCGGAAGGGCGTCACGAGGGGCGTGGGAGGCGCGGAGGGCATGGCAGCTGGGAGCTGGGGCATGGTGCGGCTGGAGGGCAGGGTAGTTGGGGTGTGGCGTAGCTCGGGCTGGTTCGACCGGCTGGCGGCGAGGCCGACGGGCTGCGCGGGTGGGGCGGCTCGAAATCCAGAGGGCGGCGCGGTTCAACCCGAGGTGTCGGAGCATCGTAGGGGCCGCACAGGTTGCCTTCGTCTCCATACAGAAGAGCATCACAATGAAGAGCGGTTGAGGGGGGTCGGTCCATGTTAGTTTGGTATGCACCCTCAGTGTTTGCAGTGGTAAAAATCAGTTCATCAAGAACATAAATAAAAAATGAGAATCGAATATATCTTAAAAACATCATTTCCCAACAATCCCTCATTAACAAAGTATTATCAACCCACTAGGAAAAAACATCTGTGGATAAACTTGATAATAAGTTGGCTCACGTTCTTTGTTTTGGAAGGAATGAAACAAGGGAATAATGTCAATTACAAAAATCCCCTACCTTGATCATTTTTCGTCGATAGAGTCATGGGGAAGATGAGGGAGTTGTTTTCATTCATCACATCTGCCACACACTTCCAATCCAGGCTCGTGCATCAGTTTGTTGATGACGATGAGGGGAGAAGGTCGATCGTCGAAGGCTTCCCACATCAGTTGTCTCCACAAGGTGCTTCAGAGGAAGAAGTTGAAGACGCTCCTCGCCGGTGTTCTTCATGGAGGAAGTTCTTCATTGGAGAGCTTTCTCCCTATGTCATGCTCTCCCAAGTTCTACACAGATGAATATGCCAAGACAAAATAATAGATTAAATTTATCTATTATTTAATTGTTGGGACAAAATTTAAAAAGGATTAAAAATAATTAATTGATGTGCTCAATTAATTAATGAGGAGGATTTGGCACATTAATGGCATGTGCCTCGGTAGTATTAATTGGGTAGAGGAGCTCAAGAGGCTCCCCCTCATTAACGAGTCGAGTTGAGAGGTTTCCTACAATTAAAAAGTGGTTTTAGTCTCGGGTGGTCCACACCACCGTAACCTCTTGCGGGAGGTTAGGTTCGGGTGGGCCCCACCACCATAACCTCTCATGGGAGGTTATGGTCGGGTGGCCCCACACTTCAACTCCCACAAGGAGGTTTTGTTCTGGTAGACCCCACCTCCATATTCTACATGGTGGGTCAAAAATAAAATAAAATGTAGTTCACTTTATTTTATTATTTTCCACGAAAATCCCAAAAATAGACTTTTTTTCTCGACCCACTACCATCCAGGTGAAAGCCTCCTTAAGAAAATATCAGTGCTACGAGTTCAACGGTGCCCTCATATTTCAATTCCGAGCACCAGTTCAAAATTTATAAAAACCTGCTCGTATGTTTACTGAATGTACCCGAAAAAAACATCAAAAATTGATTCTGGGCACACTGGGCCTCATAACCATGTTCTGTCAATTTTTGCGGACTCGTAAAATTATCATTTATTTAAAAATAATAATTTACATAGAAATTCTGGGTCATTTAAAAACACTCTTAAAAAAAATAATACTGGTAATTTCCAAATATTTAGATTCAATTTGTTTAGTTTAATAATATTTATCCATATTAATTTCTATAAAATGGGATATAAAACCATAATTCTCTTGTATATCAGACTACCATCTAAGGAACCGTTGTTATTTTTTTCCATCTCCTCCACTCTTGAAAACATTATAATGATCAAATTAAATTTTATAAATGTTATTAATGTAATATTTATCATTATTAAATGAAAATATAGAATTTACCTTCTTATGTTTTTATTCACAGAATAATGATGTCTTAGTTAGTGCGTACGTGTGGAGTACCACTTCCATGAAAGGACATGATTTGTTTTTCATCACCACATCACAAGGATGGTATATATAATTATATATAAATTTAAAATATTATTTTGAAAATATTTATATCATTCTACTAACTGATAATAATACTTATCCGTTTTCATAATAAGCATTGAAACATTGAAATTTTACTCATGAGTACGTACAGTTTACCATCTCCCTGATTACAAAATAGTTCATTTTTCATAGTAATAATTTATTAATAAATTTAAAAGGAATAATTGAGGCATAAATTGGTAAATATTTAATTATTATTATTATTGATATTAATGAATAATGACCTCTTTTACCATAGTCAACCTATTAATGTGGTTTTGGACTTATTAACGGAATATCTTCAAAACATGTGATATGAACTTGAGAAATTTTTATTACAAGATAATATGTGAGATGAAATGATTAATAAACAGGAAAAGGGTTATAATTAAAGAATTAACAAAAAATAATTTTCTTATTCATTAATATAAAGAACATAGGTTTTAGTTTAGACTCTTTATATAGAAATTTAGTTTAAAAATAATCTATTAATGTTTAATTAAAAACTCATTATCATTCATGCCCATATTTTTTAAATTAATTATTTAATGAATTCTCATAAAAATAAGATATTTATATAAAAATGATTAATTTTTTTGACATTAAATTAATGGTTTTATAGAGAAAATTTTTTATTGAATGTTTTGAATGTCCTTAAAAAATAAACAATTAATATTTAATTTTATCATATTTGGTGACAATGACCTTTCTCACCACCTTAACCATTATTTTATTTTTTTTATGTTATAATATTTCATGTTTTATTTAAATAAAAAAAAATATCCATCCATATGTTATGATTATTTTTAAATTGTGGTTTTAATGAAATTGATATCTCAATATCTGATTTTTTTTCTTATGGGGGCCAAAAATGTTTTTTTGATGCAATTTTTTCTACACTCTATTATCATTCATGGTGACTATTTTTATTATGAGTGGATACATTATATTACAAGGTCATGTGATCCAATTATATACCTCAAATTCATTAGTTATTGGGTTTTAGTTATTTGATTGGGTTTATCCTATTTGATAATGGTAATATAATATGGAAGTTATAGAAAATATGGGATAGAGTTAATCAATTAAGATTCTCCTATGAGATAATAAGAATATACCATGATGGTATTTTAAAATATGACCATGATGGTTATACCATGTGTAACCATATTGGATACTCAATTTTTATGATTTATATGAAAATGTTTCTCGATGTTTCCAACATGTATTATCTATTCTTACAATGGATTTTAAATGATTCCATATATAAAAACACATATATTTTCCATTTGAAATTTATTTATTTCAAAATAATGATGAATGATGTGATAACGTTATGTATTTTCTAGGTTAATGGGACTTTTTTGTTACTCTAATTAATTTTTTCCTTTATTATGTTCCATATTGAGTTCTTTTGTAAAAATCCCATGTTATAAATTTTCTGCACATATTTTAAAGGGGGTTAAGAGGAAAGAAGAATTAAAGATGAATTTCATTAAAAAATTTCATGAAAAGTGGACATATTTTATTTCAAAATAATAGTTTTGTTGTAAACAATGTGAAAAAAATATAATTTTCAATATTTTAATATACTTGTGGTCAGGTTAGTTGTGTGACCAAGTATTATAAAACTCTAAACCTAAATAGTTATTTGGGAGTGTAAGGATGTGAATTATAGTATAAAGTCATTATAATATGTAATGTATAAGTCTGAATAATTATGGATTATATCAATGTAAGGTATAGATAAATTTATATCTGTGGATTTTATTTTTTTCCTTATGTTAAAAGTCCACTATATCCACAAAGGATAGTATGTTAGTGAAAATTAGGCCTATTTAGAAAAATATAAAGACCTAAAGATAGAATAGATAATGATATCATATTGTTTATATTGCACATATTATTTTTTAGTTTTATATTATTAATATGATGACAAATACCATTTTTAGGTTTAGTAAATTTTTAGATCTAGTATGTACCAACATAATTTTAGGTGTAAAGGAATATATGGTGGCTGAAATTCTTAGAAACTGAACCAAATGGGAGCTCTATTGAAAACTATGGTATTAATTATTTACCATCTATCGCAAGTTACAATTAACTACTGGAACCTAGGTGAGTTTCTTAGTTCATAAAATAATACAAAATTATTATTTTTGAATTTTAAAAGTATAAATATCATAAACATAAAAATATTCAGTGACCTATGTGTCAATAATTATTGAAGAAGCGGAAAATAAAATATATTAATAGAATGATATGTTGATTTGTATGTGTCAAAGGAGGGAATAATGTAATAATATTCTATGAGAAAATGAATCATTTATTTAATACCCTAAATAGGGAAAAATCCAAAGGAACCAATTTGATTTTATAAATATTACCAGTATGGAAATTATGAAAATAAATTCATTAATGGGGAAGCTATAGAATAGATCATCTAGACAATACAAATGAATGTTTGGAAATTCCAAATTTAATTTTTACTGGATATTAGGACACTAAATATAACATGTGAATGTTATGGATTATATTTGAGGTGATTTATTTATATTTTTTAATCTTAGGAAATCATTCATATTTTTGAAGGTTGTATTAATGAATAATATTAAAAATATTGGTTAATAATAAATGAAAAATGTTTAAGTTTTTTAAATATATGGATTAATGAGATATAATTTAGTGGTATATTTAACGTTGATCATATGTTTAATGGATTAGACTCCCCTTTTTGGTTTTATTTTGTGGGAATAATTTAGGGGATATTTAATGAAATCTATAAGATGTTTGAGGTATATATATTATAAGAAAAAGTTATTTAAGGAACAATTATCTTTTAATTTTGAGGAAATAAGTTTAATAGAATCGATAAATGTTAGGGTATATATAATCTTTGATGATTATTGTAATTTAAGAGGATAGTCTTCATAATTTGGGTAACATTATAGGAATTATATTGAAATAGTTTTAGTTGAAGGGAAACCTAGAGGATTGGTGACAACTTGTTGCATCTGGCAATGCCATGGGGGTTGAACCTATAACTAAAAGATGAAAAGTGTGTATCACCGACAACTATCCAATGTTTTTTCTTCAATAGTATGAAATCATACATTAATACATTAGTCTCACTGATAATGATAATGGTAATTTTCAGATTTTATGATTCAATATAGAGTTTACCATGATATTAAAAAGTGATTTGGTGATTAGGTTATTAATGTTTTTTTGGAAATCTAATATGCCTGGAACCAAATTTATTTATGGTAAACATAATATTATGAGATTTTATTTGTGAATTAAATATTTAATTATCATTTCAAAATCATGTATGATTACTTTATTGTGATTTAGTTCATTATTAGAAATTATTATCATATCATTGGGATTATGTGATTAGGTTATATAAATTTTTGGGTATTTCACTTTATGAGTAACTAATGTATATTATTGATAGATATAAAATTAATTTTGGAAGATCATGTCTATATAATGTTTTGTTTTTTCTAACCAGTTTTTCAATATTGTGATAAATTTTGAGGATATAACAATGTTGATCATTGGGTGTCATTATTGAGTATTTGGATATTAATATTATTTTTTATATAAGGATTTATAATTTTGAGGAATTATCGTAGCTTTTTATAACCATTATGGTATTGTTTTATGTCTATATAAAATATTTGTCTGTTTTCATCAATTAGTGGAATTATATGATAAAATAAAATATTCTTCCCATAATTTTTGAATTAAAAAATTCATCTTGAATACTCAACATTCAGAGAAAATGTTGGGATTGAGGTGGGAATTGATTAAAGGATAAAATTATACACATAAAAAAAGATTATTTCCTTATATTCATAGTCTATATTATATTTAATTACAAATATATATAAAAAATATTTTAAAACAATAATTTTACCCTATTAATATCTCATCCAATGAATTGATAGCCTTTTTCAAACCACTTTAGTTTATGGTTTTGTGGTGATGGACTTTTTTGATGTCATTCTATTTATTAAGACCAATTATCTATATCACTCTCTAAAATTATTTTTACATTAATATTTTATTTCATGTCCATATTGCCGCTTCCCACTAATTTTTTAATATATGGAAATATTGTATATGTTATCCCATATAATCTTAGTATATCATTTTTTATCTTTTCAAGAGGAAATTTAATTAACCGGTTTTTTTTACATGTGATTTAAAAAACTGGGTAATTAAAAATATCATCCTTTGATAAATTGGTCCAAGATCAAAATTACATTTTCAAAGTAATTTAATTGGATAGAGAATGAAATATCCAAATATTTTAAATAGAAATTACGATGTTCAATATCATAATAAATAAGAAACATGGTGTAGTGTCAAATCGCAAAATATTTTTATTTAAATATAATCTATATGACATATCTATTAAATTGGAATGATTGATTAGGATAAAATTATTTTTGAAATTTACATACTTGTGTGTTCAAATTAATATCAATCATGGATCAATTTCTTGGAAATAACCATTGAATTTTTTGAATATCCAATTTATTTTTCAACGATATGATTTTTTTAAAAATGGTTTCTTATTGCATTATGCGATAAAATGATTTAATTAATTTCTATAATTCATAGAAATTTTTTATTAAAATAATTAACAATTTTTATATCAAAATATAAGAAATATCTTTTGGTGAAAGATTTTCATTTTTCTTAAGAGTTTTATTTTTCGGGGAATAGTTAAAAATAACAAATTTTATTGGAAAATATGTTTTCTATTAATGTATAAACAAAATTAAATCTTTATTTTCTAATTTTTTTTAAAATTTTGTTGTTTAAATTTTTAAAAATATAAAATTATTAAATTTTAAAATAAATTAATCTTGAATTTTGTATAAAACATTTTTATACTTAAAAATGAATATCTTAGAAAAACAGATTTTATCATGTTTTTTTGTTCATCATTGAATTACATTATTCCTATTATAATTTTTAATCATAAAAAATAGATTTTTTGTTTTTCATTAGGGTGTAATTATGTGGTAAATTAGTTCCTTTTATTTTTAATTAATATGAATAATATATTTAGTAATTTTTTTACCATGGTAAAAGGTAAATCAATTAGTTAAAGTTAAAGATAAAATTATATAAACAAAACAGTGACCATAAAACATGAATTAATTTTATTTTTTGATCAAATATCATCTATAATTTTAATTATTTTATTATTTAGTCTTTAATTTCCATTTTGAAGTCATTATGTTCCATATAATAATTTATCTAAAGAAAACTCAAAATTGTCGCACTCTTATTTTTAATAAACATAGAGTAAATAATAAGGGGATATCTGGAGGATATGTTCAATTATAAATATTAATTTGAAAAAATAATTATTTATATTTTAAATGGTAAATTATTTTTAATTTTATGTAATTAAATAATTTCCATAAATTCTTACAGAACACCGATGTAGAAAATATCCATTAAAAAGAAAAATTAAATAAATCATATTAAAAATATGTGATGTTGTATAATTTGAATTATTTAATGTTACTCTCGAATTTTATATATACGCTAAACATTTTAGTAATTTTTTAAAATATTTTATTACATTTCAATTTGTTTTTTTGGATGTTATCCTGTCAAATTAAATTAATTGTTTTAAAAAAATCTTTGTTGATAGTATATAGAAATACTTTCTTATTAAATGATATAAAATTTCTAAAAACTATATAATTGGATATGTTATTAGTATATATTTTAAAATATAAACATTTATCCATTTATGGGTTGTTTCTTCATTTATACTAACTGTCTTGACCGTCAAAGTGTAAAAATCCTTATTGACACAGTTAGTGGGAAAAGGGTTAAAGGGGGGTTAAATCAAAATGATAACGGTAAATATAAGATATGAACATCTAAAAAATATATTATTTGATATTATTTCAAATCATAATAAAATTTTCATAAACCATTATCTACTTGGAGTGATTTCTATACAAAAATTAATTTATATTAAATTAATAATTTAATAGTTTCTAAGAGTCCCCCTCAGTTGTTTTACAAAATGGAACCACCTATTCTCATTTTTTAAAACATAAAACCCTATTTTAATCATCAAATGCCTTCCTAAAGATAATAAAACTATTACTCACCTCATTACAGATGCGTTATTTAGGAAATTATAATAATATTTATGGTTTTATGTTGTCATGAAAATGATACATTCAAATGAATATGTATAATTTTTACCGCATTTTTTGTTTTATTTATTGATCAACCCCATTCAAATAATATTAAACAATGATGAAATAAAAACAAAAGTATACTCTATATATAGAAATTTTATTATCTTAATATAGTAACATATGTCTATAGAAACCCAAGATTCTCATATATATATATATATTACGTCATTTTAGATGAATATTTATTACATTACAAAAACACATGCTTGAGGATCATAATGATTTAGTTCATTCGGATAATAGGTACAAATTAATAATATTTATTGAAAGATACTTCTTTTTATAGCAAATATTTTAAATTTTATTAAACATTATATACATGCCCAAGGTAAAACCTTTATTCATAATCTGGGGAAAAGAAACATTAGAAAGGAAGAGTTCAGATGATCAGTAAGGGTAAATGATGGAAATATTTATACATAACATGAGTATAAGGGTATGATAATGTAAGAATAAAACACTAAAACCATAATTTTATTACCAAATATCAAAATATTCAGTCTTGTAATAAATATTGATAGTACATAAGACATTAATCATTGGTAAAAATTGAACAAGAATCCTAAGATAATAAAACATTCATAAGACAAGGAATTGTGGAATATACATAATAATAGAAAATAATTTCCATAATTTTCAAGGATCAATATAATGTTGATCATTGTAATAAGGGTTCAATCTAAAAACCCACATCGTAGTCAAGGACAACTCTGAATACCATAATAGCGAAAAAAATCCATTACAGAACTCGGTCTAATCCTAATTCCATTTATATCTATATCATTAGATATAAATCATTACCCAATGCATGGGAGGGAGATATAGGTCTCACCCTTTACAGAATGAAAATAAAAAATGTGTGACATATGATAGTAAAACATTCTTTATATCATGATCCATGAAATTAGAAAGGTCTCATAAAAAATAATCATATCATAACTTATAGAAAGAAGAACTGTTTTATAACAATGTCAACATTTCATTAATTAATATACCATAATAAAGTGGATTTAATTAGAATTTACTCATCCTACAACCCATGGAGGAGAGAAAATATTAATAAACATCCTTCCATCATAATCATAAAACTTTCAGACCAAAAAAATAAAATTGAATACATGGATTATATACATAGAAAGGCATACGAAATATCCAAAATTGTCATCATAGATGTAAAATAATTATGAATTATTATTTAAAAAATATCTTAAAGATAATACTTTTCATTTAAAATAAATTTTTAAAAATTAAAATTGCACAAAATATTATGGAAATCATATTCATTTAAAATAAAATTAAACACATATAGAGGTAGGTTAAAAATTATTTGAAACATTTCTTGAAGAAAATATAATATAATTTAAAATAAATAGATAAGACCATTTTTTTAAAATCGTTTTCATTGAAAATAAAAAATAAATTTTATAAAGGAAACATAAATGAAAATAATTAAAATAATGGGGGTGCTTTATTTTTTTCTTACTCACTAAAAAATATTTCATTCCATTTTTTTCAAAATCCAAATATGAATTATTTCAAAAATGAAATGATTATTTAATTTGAATAATTTGGTATACAATAAATAATTGATAAAAATTTAATTAATATATTAATTGGATAATTTTATAAATATTTTTAAAAACTTTTTTAGAATTCTTTATTTTGGATGAAAAATGATTTTTGGGTGATGATTTAAAAAACAGCTATTTTTATTAAGAAAAATATTTTTTATGTTTTGTACATGAAAATAATAAATTTATGGAAAATATATATTCTCATGAAATAACTATTGGAGAATAAAATTCATAGGTTTATCAATATATTGATCAAAATATTTTATCATTATAAACATAATCATAAAAAAATCCTGATTAATGGTGGGATTATATCCCAAAACTCATATCACTTTGGTCATAGTGAATCACAAGACCCATAAAAAAATAAAAAAATAAAACATTATTTATAATTATAATAATTAAATTAATTGTTTTAAATTTAAAAGGGCTTGTATATACAAATCACAAAATAATATAGGTGGATAAAATAATGTATGTTACAATGAATCCAAATTGAGAAAAAATCACTTAGAGCTTCGATATCTTTTGAACTATAAACCCCATGAGATATTGACACTAAAATAGATATTTAAATACAAAAAATTTTCTGGAGAATAAATAAAAAATAAATTTATCGATATGATACACGCCACATATATTAAAAATGTGGTGAATATGGCTTGTAACTCGTAGATATAAAAGTTATATGATTAATCCCTTACTACATTACTAACATTTTTAATTTTAATTTGTATCCAAGAATAACATAATATAAAAACATAAATATCAGTAACATGAGGAGATTCATGATATTACTTGTTAAATGTGTAGTATATACACCACATAAAAGAAACAAGTCGGGTCTTTTCATCTATCTCCCAGAAATACAAGAGTCTAGAAATCTCATTAAATAACTCTATTGTTTCTTCAAACATGTTTGTACCTATTATAAAAAATTATAAAATTTGTTTATTCATATTAAAAAAAATCATATTTATATAACAATATATGATTTAATTATCACCTTAATTACCCTTTTATTAATAATTCCTTGTTAAAATCATGTTTCAGGTAATTTTTTCTTTCTTTTTTATGTCTGTTTTGATATGTAATTATTTGGGCCACCCTTATTTGATCACGGTAAATAATATAAATAATTTTTACAATGATATTAAAATCATATATATTTATTATTATTTTATTTATAAAAATCCATAAAAGTAATAGATTTAAAATTAAATACCCTATTAAAAAATCTATATATAAACATGACCATTTGTATCCATTTTATGGATTTAAAAAAACAAATAATGTAAAATTATATAATTACATTTCAGAACATTGTTTTATCATATATATCATATCTATCTATTTTAACCCATCCTCATTACCATCCATGTAAACCATACATGAAAAATGAATCACATCTCTTCGTGATGCGGTAGTCCACCATTCATAGGAATGACATTATAGTGTCACCAAATAAATGAAATATAATAAGTTAGATGTGATTTTATAATTACAGATGTGTAATTATATTAAAAATATCATTTTTATTCAATTAATATATCTTTATTACCACCCATGTAAAAAAATTAAAAATGCATGACATCAGTTCAAGAGATTGTAGTCCTCCAAACAATGGGATGACATTATTATTTTACAATGGGTTAGGAGGTGAAAAGTTATATTTGTTATTATAATTCCAAAAAATATAATTTTATCATAAATATCATTTATAAATTTTAAATAAATTATTATATTTATCTATGAGAGGCAGTGACAGATAAAAAATTACATAGGTCCACGATATGGTATTCCATTGTACACTCGAATGATGATTTCCTATCCCATTTTAAGTAATAATAAATAAATATATGCCATTATCATAAAAGAAACATAATATTAGTATATTTATGATACTGAGATTATTATATATTATAGAGTTAATAATAATAGAATATGGAGGAGGACGAAATAAAATAAAATGCTCAGTTAGGAATTTTACCTCTTCTTTGGACAACATATTTTGGTTTGCACAAAAAGGATTCCTATGTTGTATTGATGGACAATATTAGGACTACATGATGGTATTACACTATTAAGGATTATATTTTTTCAGGTCATTAATGAAAAAATGGGATTTTTAATCATGTAGAGGAGAAGATAGGGGTGGCCATTTATATGTGAGGTGAGTGACACACCATTTATTTTTTATATAGAAAAGGTGTACCCATTTTGTCCACATCAAATAAGGAGAAAAATTGACCATTACTTATCAAAAAAGATATTAGTTATAGATATTTCCATAAAACTAGTTTTTGAAGATTTCTGAATCATTTTTAAGGGTTATCTTTTTTATTTTAACCCCGATATAAACCCATTTTTACATTAACTGTGGTAAATAATTCTTACTATTTTTAATATTATTTTTGGAAAAAAGATACCATGTTGAACATATTAACCAATATAAATTATGGTGATTCTAAATATGGAATATATTTTTTCAATAATAATTTAAATAATTGGAAAATATTTACTTAAAATTAATCCCATAATCATGATGAGAAAGTAATTTCTCAAAGAGAAAATGATCAAAAGTTCAAGAAGTTTTTATATAAAAATTATGTCTGAAATTTATTAAAAATAGTTAAATTTCATTACTATATGTAAAACTGAACTAATTTTACCTTTTCAAATATATTTAAAAAATTAATTTTTAAATTCATTAAAATAATTTACAATTCTTAACCAAAACAAGTATCTTTATCTATTCATTGATAATTTTAACTTCTCAAAAAATTATAATATATTAACCTAATATTATTTTGACATTATAATTTCAAAAAATGAAGTTATTTTTCAAATAATTTTTCTAAAAGTAGATAAAAATATATAAATTGAATAGCGCAAAAGGCTACAAACTACTTCTTTGAAAATAATGTTTAAATCATAAAAATGAATTTATAATTATCTATTGTCTATAAAAAAATAAGTTTAATGTTAAAAAAGATGGAATATATACTATATAAATTAAATATATATCATAAAAAAATGTTTTTTTGTAAATTCATTGTTTTAACACTTTCTTGGGTGCGTTAAAACATTTATTTAATAAAATATTGTTATTATTTTCACCAATTTTTTATTTTCAATTCAAATTAATTGGTCACCAAATATTTCATTATATATTCATTTGAAAAAATATATATTATGGTAATTTATTTAATCATATTCATACACATCATTTCAATACCCATGTGATAACTAAAATATAAATTAATAATATTTTAATATTATGTCACATTTATTGTAGACTCGGTGTTGCGTGTAATGTAATAGACACATAATGTTGTGTGTAATATAAGATAAAATTAGTATTGCATGTAATGTATTTGAAACACAGTGTTACTTGTAAGATAAAATATCTTATATATTTAATTTATTTTAAAAAATATATTTCACTGAATATCAGGGTGTTACAATATCCATCTATTTTTTAATAAAATAGGAAATGAAGGCATCATTGATGTGTACAATAGACTATGGCCTTACAAACCGATGTAATTTTTTTCCAGTGGAGTGTCTCATAGATATATTATAATGATTTAATAAATTTTTATATATATCATATTCAAGAAATTTTTATCATTTTGAATATATAATATATCATTTAACCATTACCTTTCTATTCATAGAATAATAAAAACATCATTAATGCATACATGTGGACTACCACCTCCACGAAGTGATGTGATTAGTTTTTCATCCCCACATCTCATTGTTGATATATATAATAATATTTAATTACGTAATATGATAGTTATTC
This sequence comes from Viscum album, assembly GCA_963277665.1. Classification (NCBI taxonomy): domain Eukaryota; kingdom Viridiplantae; phylum Streptophyta; class Magnoliopsida; order Santalales; family Viscaceae; genus Viscum; species Viscum album. The sequence continues at coordinate 1,807,483,942 of OY728152.1, read as the reverse complement.
TATTATTATAATTAAGTAATGGTAAAATAATATTTACCTTCTTTCCATAATGATACTTGAAAAATGGAAATGATACTCACTGTACATATAGTATACCATCCCTATTATTGTAACATTGTTCAATTTTCATAAAATTTTCAAATGTTTGTATTTAAAATAATAATTGATGTATAAAATAATAATTAATTTATTACTATACTAGAGATGATTTAATAATGACTACCCAAGTGATAGTCACCCTAATAAAGTCATTTTGTATTTACGAGTCGTGTGTCATAAAAACATCCAATGTGAACATAAGTATTTATTATAACTTTTATTAAGTTATATAAAAAGAATAATAAAATAGATAATGGTTGTTACGAAATTATATAATTATTATAATTTCATTATTCTAGAATATAATGAGCATATATGATAGTTTATTATAACTTTTCCAAAAGGAATCTTTTTATGGAATGCTTTGACTTTCATTACAAATGGAAAAGGGGATGTTGAATTTTTTTATATATGGGGATGAAAACCCTTCTTTTTGTCAAAAATGTGATTTGTTTCTTGTATTACTTTACAAGTTTTAGTTTATTATGAAATAAACTAACCACCTTACCTATAATCTAGTTATTTTTATATATGATTTTAAAATTAAATAAATTTATTAATATCTGAAAATTTTCTCTTATGGGTGAAAAGAACATTTTTTATGAAATATTTTATGTATTCTATTATAGTTTTGGGAATTGTATATGATGATTGGGGGTTCCATTATAAACAATGATTAGTTGATCTTGTTATAGCTCACTCATATATTAGGTAATAGGATATTTTGTTTTCTTCAAAAATATGCTATGAATTACTATAACGGTTATTCTAAATATTGGATAGAGTTAACTAATTGGGATTCCCCTAATAGAGTATTAGAAGATATAATGATGGTTATTCAATGTATAACCATGATAAATATTCCATGTGTAACAATGATGGTTACTACATATTTAAAAGTATATAAAAATGACTACCAAGGTTTCTTAAATTATTTTTCTATTCCTATTATAGGTTTTAAACATTACTTTGAGAAAAAAAATTGTTTCCATATTGTAATTATTTAGTTAACAATATCAATAAATCAGGTAATAAAGGTATTTATTTATTATTTCTTCAGATTTATTTAACTATAACAATTTATTTATTTATTTTTATGTCCCTTACTGATCTTTTTATTATCATCACATATTTTAAAATGTTTCTATAGGGTTTAATTATGGGTAATGGAAAATAATATATCATGTTGAATGTATTTATGTTTTGTTGGGAATAGAAAAAAGTGTTTAATTATAAATGTTTTATATTGTGGGAAAAAATTTATTGGGTAGAAGAGTCCACCTTGTGATATATGGGTTGTTATATAAGAGTCATAACATAATTTTATATAACTGTAAACCTAAAATGACAATTTGAAATTTAAGGAAGTTAATCATAATTTAAAGTCAATATAATATATAATGTATAAGGGAGGGTCCTTGAAAACATAACCATCGCCCAAAAAACCATCCACTTGATATGGGTCTATGATATGTAAAGTCACAAACCAAATTTACACCAGTTTACCAATGAAATTATAGATCATCAATTCTTATATAGAGTATGACATAATTCACTATGCCTTTTACATACCTCATAATTAATTTAATTTCTTGCATTAGTGAACCATTTTTTCCACTTTGAAGTCTTTTATAGAGATTCATTGTATAAGAAATATCCTATCAGGACTTTGTGAGATACCAATAGATTTTAATAATACATTTAAATTTCTATAATTCATCATTGTTACCTTGTTCATATTGAATTACCGTTGTATTTAATGATATTGTTGTAGAAAACACTTTTTAATATTCCATTCTAGAATTTCACTATATTTATATATCATAATTTACATTAAAAATATAGTCATAATCTGAATTATCCTCCATTTTTAAGCCCATAAAATTTATTAATTAACCCTTCATAGGCTTCTCAATAAACATTTAAATATTTTTTTGTGAATTACATACATGAAAACCGTTATCACTAGAAGAAATTATATCATCCACATATACAATAACAATCAATGATTCTGAGAAATACATATTCAAATATATGTTTCAATCCATAGTTCCTTCAGAAATACTCATTTTTATGAAATAGTTATCTGGTTCAGAATATCAGTCCATTTTATCCTGTTTTAATCCATACATATCTTTTTTCATTCAACATATTATTCTTATATTATTTTCAATAATGAATCCTTTGAGTTTTTAATAAATACATATTCTTCACGATCATCATTTAGGAACACATACGTTTCATCCATTAGATATACTATATAACATTTGTGAGATACCACATCTGATAAAATATATACTCTATCAATTCTATTAATCTATGAAACACACCATTTAAGTCATTTTACCTATATTTTTTAATATCATATGCCAACAAATCTAGCCCTGTCAAGTGTGATTTCACCTTTCTCATTCATTTTACTCCTAAAAACTCTTGTTGTACCAATATAATTTTTAGTTTTTGATCTTGGAACAAGTTTTATATAAATTTTATATCAATTTCATTGAGTTATTCATTCATATCTTCTACCCATTCATCATGTTCAATCCACAATCCAGTTCTCTACCTATGAAACAAGAGATGCTTGGTTCTCCACTCTTTACCTCCTTATCTGAACTATTGCATCCTGATTCCCAAAGATATAATTAGTATCTTATAGTTTCTTTAACCTATAAAATAGATTTATGTTTTTCCCCAAAATAACATCTTAATCCTCAACATAACATTCAGAATTAATATCTTTAGTTTCATATTTGATTTTAGAAATCTTTTCAACAATTTTTTTATAAATTTGTTAATGTCTTCAAAACAAGACCCAAAATTTCCCTAAATATTTGGACTTTTATTTCCTATATATTCATTATTTTACACATCCAAACACATAAAAACATTATACAATCTATTATTAAAACACTTTTATACATTCCTATTAAATAAATATCCCATAAATACTCAATCATCGGGATTTTGCTCAAAATTTATCACATGGATTCCTATGTTTATAATATAACATGTACCTCTAAATATATTGAATTATTTCATGGTAGAATTAATTTAGTATAACTTATCAACTTTTGTGTCTTATTATTTGTGTATCGAAGATAAATATATTATAAATATTCATTATAGTACATAATAATTCTCTTAAAAATAATTTTGAACATTATTCTCACCTAATATTGATTTATATATTTACTCAATTCTGATATTATTCCCCTTTGAAACATCAAAATATTATTGTATATAAGTGATATATACTAATTCTTGAATCCATATTTTCCTTGAGAAATATTATACACATGACTTGTGTTTTCATTCCCAATAGCATAACACATTTGTTTTATACCAAAACTATGTTCATTTCCAACCCAACTTCTATAAATTTTAAACAAACTAATAGCCTTATGTATTGTATTTACCAAAATAACATTTATCATTCAATTGAATTCATATATGAAAATTAATAAATAAATATCTCATTAGGGTGATTTCTATCTCATGGTATTGCTAAGATCTATGTGGGATAATTCCAATGGTCTTATATATTTAATATAAACCCTTTTTAAGCATTCTAAATTACATTTCCCTTATCTAATGTTTCCTAGATTCCATTATTATTTATTTTATCTTGGGTAAACCTTTTACCACTTCCTGTATCAAAATCACGCTTAGACTTCTTTTTCAAGGATTCCTATGTTTTTTATGGCATATCATGTTCACTTATTTCATTATCATGTATCATATATTGGTACGATCACCAATCAAGTATAAACATCAATTTGTTATTATTCTTTGTGAGAATGTTCTTTGATCACCTGTGGTTTTACTGATTCATGTATTTCATGAAATTTTACTTCATTGCTACTATCAAAATATTAGATAAAATGCAACAAGTTGTGTTATATCCCATCAACATTAAGAATATCATCTTGTTTAAAATTATTAATCTTAATTTTTGTTGATCTAATACCATTAAATTTAAAGAAACATTAATTAATAAATTTTACTACACCACCTTCATGTTTATAAATTTTATTCCGAATTTTAGCATCACCATTCATGTAGGAGGACTACGGTCACACCCAAACATCTGTAAATATTTATTTTATAATTTTTATCATTCTATAAATTTATTTTTCTATGGTATGGGCTAAGACTAAATGAAATGTTTTCATTTTGCTGATAAATGAATGTTTTGGGTTTCACAATGATCAATAAGAGAAAAGAATACCTTCGAAATAGTGTGGACCCTCCAACGTCATGGTTTGGCCTGCCGGGGTTCAGAAGGAAATTAATAAATTAGTGAGACAGTTATTAAAGTTAAAAAAGAAAATAAAGTTAAAGAAAAATGAAGTGAATTAAATTTCATTCTGATGATAATAATAATAATATTTGGAATAATATTATTATCTTGGTTAATATTTTATGAATACATAATAATAATTATTATTATTATTATTATTATTATTATCATAATTATGTTTTAGTTGGATTAGATTTTCTTAGGTTTTTATTTTATTTTATTTTATTTTATTTCTTTATTCCCACCCACTCTCTTCCTCTCCCCTCATTCCCCATCGCGCCACCCCCTTCCCATATGTTTTGTGATGGCCTCCTCCCCCCTCTATCCCAAATCATCGCATCCCCCTTCTACTCACCGGACCGGTGCCACCACCTCACCACGCACCACCGAAACTGCACTTCCCTTCCACCTACATTGCCCCAAACCCACACCGCCCTACTTCCAAAACAACAACCATTGGTCGCACCACCTTCCTATTTTATCGAAAAACAACCATTCCACCCTCCTCCTTGTCAGACAGTCGTTCCACCTTCTCTCTCTCCAGACATCTGTGTTGTTCTTCCCTCCTGCTCACAGAGCATCCGCTTATCACCCTCCCATGGTTGTGCCCATCTATCATAGTCGGACACTCCATCGAGGTCCCTAGCGTGTGATGCACCTCTAGAACCACTCTGGAAAGCGTAGTTAGCTTTCGGAACCCCTGTCATAGGTGAATATTTTTTAGTTTGGTTGATTTCATCAATTGAGAGTTTATCTAGTTATGGTTTAATGTGGATTTTGGTTCAGTTTCACTATTTTTGAGGTTCATTTCTTGAAATTGGGTTTTCTTTAGATCCATTGAGGTGTGATTATTATGCATTGGGATTTTCATGCCAAGATGGTGATGTTTTCTACACGATGGTAGGGGATTTCACCAATAATTATTATTTAATGAATTAATTTATGTGTTTATTTAATTCAGTATTTTATTAAAAAAAATTAATGCGACAAATTTGGTTTTTGTTGAGATCTAATGTGTATTTGATTTAGTAAATGCATGATTATGAAATAGGTGTGAAAACTCCTGTAAAAACTCTTACTGAACAATATACTAGAATTTTATAAGCATTGTAGTTGATTTTATTAAATGTTAAAGTGGTGAGGTTTATGTTTTGGTGTATTTTCTATATGTTTTTTTTTCATAAATGAATATTTGAGTGTGCTATTTGTGTTTAAAGTGGTGCTGTATATTTTGAAATTTTTTGGAAAATTTTTCTAGCATTTTGTTTAACTATATGAATGCTCCTTCTAACTATGTCGATAGTTTCTTTAATAGGATGTGTGATATAGCTTGGGTTAATGAGGTGGTATTGTGTGTGTGGTCATGAAAGAGGGTTGTGTTGGTTGTGTTTTTAAAGTGGTGTTATGTTATTGAAAATTTATTTATGATCAATTTAAATGTTTTTTAAAATATTTAAAAAGGAAGAAAATTTATTTTGATTGAATTGTGTAATGGTTTTTGGTGTTTAATGTCATTCGGAATATGTTTAAATTGTTTAATAAATTGTTTTAATGATTTGTTTGACTACGAAATTTCTTTCTTTTAATGTGCGGTCATTTTATATTGGTTGTGTAACTGATGCAGATTCGTTTTAGAAATATTTTTAGTGCTCATGTTATTTTTAAATGGATTTTGTGTGTGCGGGTGTGTTATTGGGTAGAGATAACACCTCATTTTAGTTGTTTATTTATCATTGACATGTGAAATGAATTTTGATCCACATGAGAACAAATGGGAAGCCAAGTTATGAGGTGGGCAGACTAGAAATAGTGCGCTAGTGATCTAGATTGTTATTGATCCTATTTCACTTTTTAGGATTAATGTTTAAAACACTAACAAAACTATGATAATGATGATGTTGGGGACCACTTGGTTAAGGTTGATTCTCCTACTGGGGGCTCATTTTTGTGAGAATATATATTTTTTATGGTTACTTCTCATTGAGGTAAGAGGTTCTAGGGTCCCACTTCTCACTATTATCTTTAGGGTCGCTCTCATGTATTGTGCTCCTCCTTTACTTTACGCTCACAATTTACATACAATGTAATATTTGGTTTATATTAAAAGTAAGTGTGTTTGTGTTCAATTTATGTTGTTTTTTTAAATTTTTTTCCATTAAAACCATTTTTATTAAAAATAGTTTTGATTAAAACTGTTCAATCATTACTTTATTTACTTCTATTAAACTTGTAGCTGTATTTTTCATTTTACTTTATGCATGGAATCTTTCATTTCAGTGGAATCCTTTTAGGAGTTACCTCACACCCTACTTAAAACTTTGGTTGTAGGTAGATACATTAATGATTAATATAGGTAATAGAAAATCTTGGAGATAGTGGTTTGGGTTGTTACAGTTTCTACCCATGTGGTGTTGGTGGTATTGGCATGAGGGTGATGCCTTCTCATTATATGGTGAATCATGATATCATTTTGGGTTTCTCCACTTGTTACATGAGGTCTAGAATAGTGTTTTAATTTTTCCCATATGTCGTAGTCCTTCTTGTTTTTTGTTTCAATTTTAAACATAAAATCTTGAAGTTGTTAAAGACTCATTTTCTTGGAGTTTTAAGAACTTGATTTTTTGTTTCTATTGCTTTTTTTATTAATCTAGTTAAATATTTCCTAGGCCTTGTTTATGATACCCGTGAACTTGTGCAAGTCCATGGGGATCAGGAATTCCCCTCGAGTCTTGTTCTAGACTGTGTCGGGCATCGATTAGATGGAGAATAGATTCGGTTCGTGAAAAAATGGTTTCAGAGGAGGTTTTGATTATGTTGTTTGGGGTCTTTGGTAGATCAGAGATAAAATTATCGGTACTCAAGTGGTTGGTGTGAGAAGAGTGTCATGAAATATTTCCCATTCTGATCCTTGAGAAACCAGGGGTAGAACATGATTTATATTTTTTGGATTTGGCTTGTATGGATAGGGGATGAAAATAGGAGCAAACTGGTACTACACGCAGTCTCATAAGTAGTACTGACCCAAGAGATTCCTAAGAGTAAGGTTCAACACTCTTAGTAGTTGGATCTTGCCAAGGGCATGGTCTCCTAAACCATGTATCTAGGTCGGGCATGAACACTAATTATTAATCCAAGTACATTAGTGTTGGTGATGTCTTTGTCCAGTTTTGTGTTTGTGCAAAGGGGTTTTTAAATGGAATGTAGACGTAGAGTTTGCTCTTATTTTCGCTTGATGTGAGTTTGACATGATTCTTGGGGTTTGTATCTCTGTACCTTGTTTCTGTAATTTTGCATTTGATTTTTTGAAATTAGAACAATAAAAGAATGTATTTGGTTATTTTAAATTGAAGTGAGTTATTTTTGTAATGGAATGCATACCCAAAAATTTTATTAAATTTTTGAAATGGATTTTGGGAAAAAATCAGAATATTGAGAATGTTATGTTTTGAAACCTGAATATATTTGTTTGGCCAGTGGTATTCCTATGTGTGCTTGGATTTTATGGGGACATGATTAATGGACAGTTGGAGGATTGTGTATATCGATGCCTGAGTGGCACAAAAATGCATATAGGTGTGTCATCTAAGAATATTAGTGGTTGGTGGTTGGTTCCTAAGGCCCCTTCTTATTTCCTAAAAATATTTATTTGGGTAAATTGGTTGAAAATTGTGTAATGTTTTTCTTATGTGTTTGTTTATGTGGGGAATGTTGGGTAGATTTTTTTCGGATGGACCTGAGAAGAAAATTGTTTTTTTCTCTAAAAATGGGTTTTTATGATTAAATTAATTTGGAAATGCAAAAAAGGTTTTGAGTCTGGAGTGAAAATGATGGTTTCAAAAGAGATTTTGGGGTTTAATGTACAGTTCTTTGTTTCTCAACTAGGATACATTCTTTGAGAATGAAATGATGTTTTAAATTGGAGTTAGTGGATTTTTTATAATGTGTGGATATTTTCATGTTCTCTTCTCAGTATTGTGGATGGTTGGTTTTGTGTTTCTTAAATGGGTATACCCCCTAGAAAAGTCCCATAGGTTTCCAGCATGTCTTTCAATCCTTCGATCTACCCAGAATCTTAGTGGAGTGGTGAATTTAGGTTTTCTCAGTTGTTTCAGCTATTTGTGGATGTCGAGGTCAGCTGAATATTGTTGAGTTATTTGGGATTATTGGGAGTGTCTCTATTTTTTAGGGAACTACAAATGTTTTGTGGGTGGAAGTTGTATCGAGTATGTTTAGAATAGTGAGACTAGACTAGTAAATAGTGATCATTATGTTTTTGTTGTGAATAAGAATATAGTGAGTGATCCTCAATACTAGCTTCACCATGTGGTTGTAACTAAGGATGTGTAGGTGAGGGAAAGTCATGGAGCTTTTGGGGATGTTCATGTCTTGTGGAATTCAAATGCGGCACTCCATTTATCCTCTAGGTTAGGGTTTTCCGATGTCAAACCACTCTATTGAGGTGGAGCATTGGATATCGTAGGATGCTTCTATTTAGGTGTGTCCATGTTGGTGGGTATGTAAAGAATAGTTCAGTACTTTTCGCTCATAATAAATGGGGAATGATGTGTGGATTTTTTAGTGTTGATAAAATTTTAAAATGGTAGGTAGACCCACTGCGGGTCTCACCGGTGTCTCCTCTTGGGTTGGTTTGATTTAACATATGGATCTTGGAGGGTCAAGCAATTCTTAAATGTTTTTCTTGGTTTTTAATTCATTTTGGTTTGGAGAATCAATGTCTGAAAAAAAAACTATTGTACTGAGGAGACCAACACAAGATGAACATGTGGAAAACCATGTCTTTAATGTGCGTTTGGTAAGGAAATCCATTACTTCTTCCCCACCTGACCATGACCATTTTAATTGGTAAGCTCATGTATTTGGTCTCTTTATGAGTTTTCATTGAGGTCTTGAGTGATCCCTAGTGTTTCATAAGTTAGGAGCTGTAGTGTTCCACGTAAATGTTTTGTTGAATGTGAGTTACTAATCGTTGGTTAATTTTCTCAGCGATTCAACATTTGAGAACTATATAGTTTTTGGTAATGGGTGTTTTGAATGCTCGGCCTTCAAGAGATTGAGGTTTTGTTTAATGTGTCTTCGCAGCATTTCTTGGAATCTTGGGTTGGTCGTGCCTTTTATGAATTTCTTGGGGTAGAAAGTGTCATGGTGGGGATAACTGTCATACATAGACATCTGTATATTTTTTTAGCAGGCTTTAAATTTATTTTTTCGAGGTGTGGGCTAAGAACCAATGAAATGTTTGTATTTTTTCTAATAAATAAATGATTGGGGCTTGAAAATGATAGAAAATAGGGAAAATACCATCAACATAGTGTGTCCCCCCAACATCATTGTACTGCTAGCCCGGGATCAAAAAATAATAATAAATTAGTTAGATGATTATTACTGTGAAAAAACAAAATAAAGACAGAGAAAATTGAAGTGAATAAATTTTCAATTTGATGATAATAATAATAATATTAGGAATAATATTATTATCTTGGTTAATATTTTATAAAGACATTATAATTCTTATAATAATAATAATAATTATTATTATTATTATTATTATTATTAATTATTTTATGTTGTATAGATTTGAATTTATGTTTTTACATTATTTTATTTTCTATTTTTCTTTATTCCCTCCTTCTCTCTTAATCTCCCCTATTTCCCCATAGTGCATGTCGCCCCCCTTCCCATGTGTTTTTTGTTGGCCTCTTAGTTCTCATGTCCCTAAGAACCGCCCTCCCCCTTCACCCCTCTTTCTTGCCAGACCGGTGCCACCACATTACCTCACACCACCTGAACCACACCACCATGCCATCTATGTCGCATCAAACCAACATTGTCATACTACCTAGACCACCACCCATAGTCTCTCCCCCTTTCGGCTTCACCGACTAGTGATTGCACCTCCCTCCTCCTTGCTGGACAGTCATGCTTCCTCCTCCCTTTCCAAACATCTGTTCCACACATCCCTCCTCCTCGCCAAACCGTCACGCTGCAACCCCCCTTGGCTGTGCCCATCCATCACTATCGTACACTCTGGTGACCTCCCTAGTGCACAGTGCACCTCTAGCATATCTCTGTCATGCTCGGTTAGCTTCCCACACCCTCTCCATCGGTGATTTTTTCTACGTTTTGTTGATTTATTCCATTGATAGTTTATCGGGATAGGGTTTAATGTGGAGTTTTGTTTAGTTTCAATGTTTTTTTGTTCAATTTCTTGAAATAGGGTTCAATATAGGTCATTTGAGATGCGACTTTTGTGTGGCGGGAGTTTTACACAATTATCGTGAAGTTTTCTACATAATGGTAGGTGATCTCACATATAATAATTATTTATCTAACTCTGTTGTGTCTTTAGATAATTTAGTAAATTTATTAAATTGTTTTCATTCTATGAATTTTGATTTTTTTAGATCTAATGTGTACTTGATTTAGTTGGAGCATGTTTATGTAATATGTGTTCAAAATCCTGTGAAAACCCTTATTGAACTGTTTACTAGAATTTTATAAATAGTGAAGTTTTTTGTTTTAAATATGGAAGGGGTGAAATTTATGTTTTGGTTTAGCATCTATATGCGTTTTTTCATAAATTAATATTTTTTTGAGTTTTGAGTTCTTAAAGTTGTGTGGCATATTTTGAAATTTTTTAGAAAATTTTTCTAGCAGTTGGTTTAACCATAGTAGTTGTATTTCTTAATATTTCATTGGTTTCATTAATTTCATGCATGATAAAGAATGTGTTTTTGAGGTGGAATTTTGTGCATGTGGTAATGAAAGAGGGTTGGGATGTTTTGGTATGTAAACAAGTGTTATGCTCTTTAAAAACTTTTATGGAAATTTTATATGTTTTAATAAATAATTATTAAGGATGAATTTATTTTTTATTTAATTGTTTTATGGATTTTTTAGTTTAATTTCAAGAGACACATGTTGAAATTGTATGATAAATTTTTTAATGGTTTGTTTGACTATGAATGTTCTTTCGTTAAATGTGCAGTCATTTTAAATTACATGTGTACGTGATGAATATTTAGTTTAGAAAGGTTTTAGTGTGCATATTATTTTTAAGTTGTTTTTGTGTGTGATAGTTTGTTGTGGGGTAGATATAGGACCTCAATTGTTTTTTTATTTGTATTAGACAAGTGACATGATCTCTGAACCACTTGAGCACAAATGGGATGCCTGGGTACTAAGTGGGAGGACTAGAACTAATGCCCTGGTGATCCAGAGTGGTATTGTCCATGCTTTACTTAGCTGGATTAATGCTTACAACACCAACTAAAATATGATAATGATGATATTGGGGACCACTAGGTTTTGGATGATTCAACAACTAGTGGATCATGTACACGAGAACATATATTTTTTATGGTTACTTCTCACCATGGTACGAGGTTCTAGGGTCTCACTTCTCACTAGTATCTTTAGGGCCTTCCCCAGGTATAGTGCTCCTCATTTACATTACCCTAACTATCATCATATGGTGTAATATTTGGGTTAACATAAAAAAGTTTGTGTGTTTGTTTTTAATTTTAGTTGTTTCCATTAATTTTGTTTCTTTTAAAACAGTTTTTATTAAAAAAAATCATTAAAATTGTTCAAGCATTTGTTTCTTTCCATCTGCTAAACATTAAACTGTATTTGTCATTAATCGTCTATGCATGGAATATTTTTTTCAATGGAATACTATTAGGAATTATCTCACACCCTACATACACCTTTGGTTGTGAGTAGATATGGTCCTGATCGATACAGTTAATGGTAAAGCTTGTAGATGGCGGATTGGGTTGTTATAGTTTCTCCTCCTATGGTGTTGGTGGTAATGGCTTAAGGGAGATACCTTATCATCATATGGTGTGTCTTGATATAATTTTGGGTTTCTATTCTTGTTACATGAATACTGGGATGGAGTTTAATGTTTTACTTGTGTTTTAGTCCTTTTTGGTTTTTGATTCAATTGTAAACATAAAACGTGGAAGTTGTAAAGGACTCGTTTGATTGATGTTTTCAGATCTGGATTTTTGGTTTTTTTTTGTTATTTTCCAATTATTATTTTAGGTAGATCGTTCTAGAGCCTTATTTTTAATACCCATGCACTTTTTCAATCCCATGCGGATCGAAAAATCCCTTTCGGTCTTGCCACTGAAAAGTTCATACATCGATTAGATGGTGACCAAATCTAGTTCGTGACAGAAGCCCACTATCAAGAATAAATTTTATGTCTAATTTCTCATGTTAAAGTAAACTTCTTCCAATAATGGATTTTCCCATTATGAACATAATATATGTTCCATTTATCCTTGATATAGAACTCAATGATAAATATTTTCATAAATTTTATAATTTATGGCCCTTTGGATCACACCCTATAAATGTCCCTTCAAGAAAATAAAATTTGTTTTTTTTCATTTTAGCTTGTATCAAATGTCCCTTATATGCTTTCTTCCAGAATATGATTGCTTATCATTGGAACTAATTCCACTATCTTATTTCATTTATTCACGTAAATATATATTTATCCAACATATAAAATATTTATGTCTCAATATACCAGAAAACTATATATGGCCTTGAAAAATAAATTTTCATAAAACTCCATGGTTTAACCAAGAAATATTTTGTTTAATATTTGATATTGTTTAATGTTTTCTAGGAATATTTTATATCTTAATAGGAATAAAATTGGAATTAATAATTACCCTTTCCTTAGATACTCCTGAAAAACAATTATTCTATATTTTTATTTTCCAATATTTAATCCTTAATTATTAGTGCCATCATTATTAGAAACATGTATTTCCAATTATAGTTCTACTTAATATTCATAACATCTTTGGATAATTATCCCATTAAATAAATAGATCATTTTAAGTCATTAATCTTTCTCTGGTATTTCATATCGTCAAGCCACACTGATTATTATATTGATAAATATTCATCCTTTAGATAAATCATTCCTTAATAATATTTTATCATATTATAATAATCCTCATCTTTAGACAATATATTTTTCTTTTCTTCTAAAAGAGTTTTATTCCATTTAATTTAGTCGCCTTGTTTATAAATCTATTACTTCATTCCATTTGATATTTCATTCTAATATTTCATGATAATGGTGTTTACTTCATGAAATTAATCTAGTTATCCTTTAAACATACATCAATAATAATTTATTATTAAATTATCTTTATCACGGTTCTATGAATTAATTATTTTATTGATTTTCAACCATATATTTTATAAATATATCAAGTGTTTCGTTATTAGAATCTACACATGAGATAAGACCAGTTTCTTCATCCTTTCACATATAATTTTTTATTATGGTTGTTTCAATAATAATAATTCTTTCACATACCATTGATTCTTATTTATAATTTTTTCTCTGCATATATACTTGAAATTTTTCATCATTCTCACATTCAAGATATTCTTCTTTATTATTTGAAAACTAAATATATATTTCCAAATTCTATTAAATTTGTAACATCTACTAGATCATGTTCGTTAGTTTTTTTCTTTTTCCATTATGAAATATTATCGAAATAAATTAAATAACACATAGATATTATTCTATATTTTTAGAATAACAAGAGTTTGTAATATCAATTATATTGAAAATATTCATATTCCTTATGTCTTCAAAAGCCATTTCACCTTTATCTTTCTTTTTAAAATCCTAAATATGTATTAATTCTATATTTATTAGGAATATAATATAACATTTCAACTAAAAGATATTCTATATCTTCAAGAGATTAAATTTGGAGATCAAATATATATATATATAATTTCTCATAAACATCTTCACAATTTAATAATCATCACGTTTCTCACCAAATTATAAAATATAAATTTTAATTTCATTTAATATTTTAAATAAATCTTTATTTCAATCATCTCTTATGAAATTTATGTTTTTAAATTTTATTCATCATATCTTTAGATTTTCCAAATTGACATTCACATTGCCTGCATAACTCCACTTTAACTTGTTTGTAGTTTTTGTTCGGTTTGAATCCACATGAAATTAGTGTATACATACTATAATAAATACATGAGAGTATAATTTCGTGATTTTCAATTCACTTTAATATATCTATTATGAGAAAATTACATCTAAACTGTAACATCCCCTTATAATCTTTCAATTATTTAACATATCCAATTTGTATCCTTCATTGTTTGGGAATATAATGGGAATTTCGAGGATGGTGTTCATTTTATGAGAAATAAACCAATTTGGGGGATGTTTATTAGTCAAAATTAATGAATTATAGTAATAAATATAGAATAATTTTAAGATAATGTATTTTAGGGTTTGGGTTGACTCAGGGTCATTTTCATAATGTTTTAGCAGAATATTTATGTTAGGAATTTTCACCTCTTGAACTGGTTACATGATGTGAAAAAATTGGCTTGTTGATTTTGGGAAATGATACATGGAGTAAAAATATTACACATTGGGAAATTAAATAAAGTCATGAAAAGTCCAATTAGTATTTTTTTTAAATGAGGCTACACCTTTCCCCGTGTATATATATTCAATAGATTTTATGTCATGGACCCATTACTCATGTCATGAAATTAATTTGGGATGTAATATTTTATACACTATGATCATATTTATTTTCATTCAATGTGAATCATCCACTCTAGAAACGTAGATACTCTCCCATGTGATTTTTTTGAATCATTACTCCTTTAATATCATTTTCTTCAGTTGTTTATCTTCATTACGGTTGTGATGTATCTCTCTGGGTAAGTCATATCTCTACATAATCATTTCCATTGGTTATAGAAAAAACATTTATGCTATGTTTTCAGATGAATTGGACTTGTGAGGATGTTTCTTATTATTCTTTTCTAAATATTTTGTTTCATATTCTTCCAAATTAAACCCTTTGGGTGGGTTATGATGTCGCATGTGAGATCCTTGAGGTAGGTGTAATTTTATCTTCTTCGTAGACCATTTTTCTTGATAAATTTATTATAAGATATAAGGATTAATTCTAGGGCATCAATTATGGACTTTTAATTCATTTGTGTGGGATGATTTCATTGAGGGAATGTATAACCCAATTTTACGGTAGGTGGTTCCTTCTATAGTCTATGTTTTTTTTCACCATCCATTCTCTAGTTTCTATGAACTATATCTTAGAATAATTATCCTGATTTATTGATATATGTGTGTATGAAAATTGTTTTTGTGAAAATAAGGTTTTCCACTTATTTTAGTAAAATTTTATTTATTTTAATTAATTATGTAATTGGATTTATGCGATGGTTTTCAAAGAAAAGATTTTATAAAATGGTTTAGAAAATTAAACACTTGGGAATATTGGGTCACTTATATTGATTGTTTTTTAAAAGGAATCATCCCTTGATAATAATAGGGGGTTCTATTATGGGGTGTTCATATTCAACATTTATATTTTTTGTAGGTACATTTTAGACCAGTTGTGATGTTCAGTTAATAGGTTCTTCATATTATATCTATATTCATTGAATTTTTCTAGTGGCTTGATGAAAATGATTGTTTATGTTGGATGTACAAGTGTTCTTGAAATCCTGGCCTATAGTGAAATTGGTGTGATTGACCTAGGATATGGTTTATAATGCATAGAATTTGATATTATATGTGATATATTCTATGACTTATTTGATATGTTTAGAAATTTGTTTACTTTTATTATTTTTAAATGTCAAAAAAATTATTTTTTCATTCACAGGAAATAAAAACTATTCAACCACATATGAGGCCTTATTTTCATAAAATTTTATATTTGTTTTTTGTT
This sequence comes from Viscum album, assembly GCA_963277665.1. Lineage (NCBI taxonomy): Eukaryota > Viridiplantae > Streptophyta > Magnoliopsida > Santalales > Viscaceae > Viscum > Viscum album. The sequence goes on along the minus strand of OY728152.1, from coordinate 1,807,467,733 downwards.
TTTGGTATAGTGATATCTTACGCAATAGTTGGGTTGGATTTTACTAAGACTAATCACCTTAAACCTTGGGCACCCCATCGGTTGTGCGTAGAACATGTTATTTCTTTTGATGATGGGAATGGAATGATGACATTGTCAGGTGGATAGGTTTTTGTCAAATAATTCTTGATATATAGTAGTGAGATGGTGGGAGGTGTCCCACACTATCTCACGGATTATCTATCTAAATTTTTGTTTTCCTTTTTTTGGAATTATTCCTTGTATATTATTTTTCTACCATGAGTTGTATCACTCTTGTTGTTTCCTTTTTCAATGAAAAAAAAATCTTTTTTTAATATTCAATTGTTTATTTCTATTGCGTATATACATATATGTCATTTTTCTTATTCATGTTGGGTTAAATCATTCCATATGGTTTTTGTTAATGCTTGGGTGTTAGTCACTATCTCATATGGATCAAGAATGCCCTTAATTTTTGTTACTTGTCAGGCCTAGTACCGGTTTGTGAGGGTATCAGGTTTTTTTTGTCCTAGGTTGGTATTAGAGTAGGTTTTGATCAGTTTTGTAATGTTAGTAGTGTAGAGGTATGACTCTCAGTACATGAGAGTTAGGATGCTTGTAGTGGACAATTAGCACTTTCCAGGTTGAAATTCATGTAACCATGGGATGATGGGATACATGTCTCATATTTTGAGTTCCTCATCTTAGTCCTATTTTTTTACTTATGATAATCTTTTTTGAATTGAGATTATCCCATTTTTTTCTTGTTTCTTCTATTTCAGACCACCATAATATTCCAATAAGACATCTTCAATGAGTTCCTTAGGAGGGTATAGAGGATGATATTCCATGGAATTCACCTCTATAGTAAGATCATATCCAAGATATGATGCTTACAATTCTTGTTTTATGAAAAACAAAATTCATCTCCATAATGTTGTTATTGAGGTATAAAAATGAGTTGTAGGAGAATTTTATTTATCAATGGTCTTCTTACACCATAAGCCACCATCTTTTATGTGTACAAGTGATCCCCAATAGGTGTGGGGTTGTATAAACTATATTTATCATATCCTTAACTTCCAATAAAAACAAATAATTCCAATGTAAAGTGTGTGATGCTTTAACCAAAGGGTCATAGTATGAAATGGGGGGACACCATGGTGTAGGAATATGGAAATGTGGTATTAGACCAGAACAGTTTCAATAACCATTTAATTTATCATTTTATTCCAATGTAGCACAAGAGGGTAAAATATTTATAGTTTATCTCCTTATAGTGGGTAGATCATTCAATTTTGGTGTTCAAAAATCCCTTTAATATGGTAGTTCCATTTTCTCTGATTGTAGTAAATAATGACTAGATGAAGGCTCAAAGGTACTTGTAGGGCTTGGAACCAGATATAAGATTTTATGAATTTATGAAAAATATATATACATTTTTAGAGATACTATATATTTCACTTATGGAAGAAATTTATATGGCTATACAATTTAGTTTTTATAACCCTTCTCTTCCATCTAGTGGAAGCTTCAGTGGCGTGCAGGGGAGGAATATAAAGTGGAATGATCATCTCATGAGTGGTGGTGATTTTTCTCAATATTGGGCTTCCTATACACCACATGTTAAATCAAATAGAGTTCCTATATCCTTGTATTAGTTCAGAAATATTAGGAAGACAATGAGTTCCTATTCTAAACCCGAAATATGTATAACAATTGTGGATTACATGGTTATCTATAGTGTTTCTGTCAGGCTATATCTTCACACCATTATGGTTAAGTACCATCATCTCTAAAGGATATTGTGTCATATTCATATTCATAAATTTATATTGGGATACAACCATGTGGATTAGGTATGAATCACCTTCATATAGAGTATGAGTTTCTAACCAAGGTAGATGCGGGTCTACTATAATGACCCATACTTTACATACATTGTTATTACTTCAAAATTGAATAAAACTTATTACAACATAAAACAAAACCATGAAAGGACCATATAGGTATAGTGTCTTTAGAAACTGGGAAACATAAACAACTGGTTCATAAAACATCTACATTATCTCTCGTTTATTTTATCATATCTAGAGTCCCTTTTGGCATATCTTACTTAATATCCTTCTTCCTGACCTGGGGAAAATAAAACATACAAAAGGGTGAGATCAAATGATCAGTAAGGGTAAACAAAAGAAATATCAATCACATCATATTAATAAGAACATATCATTTTGGAAATCTTAACCGGAAAAAGAGATCATAATTTCATAACATGGGATAAATCATAGTAGTGAAATGTAATCCCAATAATCATAACTTAAAACATGAAACTTTGTGTCATAAACACATAATCATAGAGAATCATTCCTTAGTATTCAAGACTCATTTCCACGACTATCTTAGAGGAAAAAGTCCATTTCTGAACCGAGTTCACTCCTCGTTTCAGTCCTGTTTCACTAAACAGGTTTGACCTGCCATTCCAGCCATGTCTATCTCATGAGATATAAATCTTTACCCAATGCATTGGAGGGATATATAGGTCCCACCCATCTCATAATTAAACCATTCTTATGTGTGCCACAAAATCATAAATCATACATCATAGCATATCCCATGTAATAAAAATGGGATTCTTAAACATCATGCCATCATGACATAATCCATATAAGATAAAAGGACATCATAAAAATAATTCCATCATAACATAATCAAATCAATGTAAAAATCGGGATAGAAACAGAAACCTATATTACCTTAGATGGAAAATAATTTTGATAAAATGCTTGAACTTCTTTCTTGAGAAAATTATCCTTTCTACATAAAATTTTTTTTCCTTTCTTAACATGTCATAATATTTTAAACTAAAAAAAGTTGATTAAAAATAAACTTAAATTCTTGTAAAGGAAGCTTCATGGAAATAATGTTCTAAAAATTTGTTCATGCCGTATAAGTTAAATAAAAACATTCTTCTCGTACTTTTGCCGGAAAAGTCAAAAAAGTACCTCGTACTATAAACAACAAAAGATTACTTTTATATCTTTTACTAAAAACTCACCAATGGGTAAAATTGGATTTATAAAATTTTAGGTGGATGGAAATAATATTACATATTGAGGAAACATGGATGTGGATGATAAATATTCCCCAGTAAATTATGAAGTATAAACAATCTGGGATAAAAATGAGATTGTGAGATTTTCCCTTACCTTAAGTCCGATTTGCTTCGTAAGTGTCTGAACCTCCTGTATAATGATTTAAATAATGTCATTTACTTATTCAAGAATCATAATCATTTTTATGATATCATATATGGTCATATTCTTAGCTTTTTGTTAGTAATATTTCATTACTGCTTGTTATTCGGGTGTCTATTGCTTTTTGTTCTTATGCGTGTTTTGTCGAATAAATTCATATTATTCTCTTTAGGTTATAGATAACTCATTTAAAGAATGTTATTTGTGTAATATATATCATATTTATTCATTCAATTCATTTATATAATCATTATGTAATAAAGATCATGTAGAACGAGTCGCATCACATCGTGGAGACGGTAGGCCGTACGTATGCACGAGCGATGATATGGTTCCCATGATCATGGAATTGTATTGAAGTATATGTATAATATTTTAGAATCAATATTACTTTATAATAATCATATATAGTTATTCTTTACACCATTACACCCATCAAAGTAAAGTGGTGGTGGAAAACATATTACACCATACGTGGAGACGGTATTCTGTACGTACGCACGCGCGGTGATTTCGTTTTTTGTAGGATGGATAGAAGGATAAATAGGGTTGTTTCATATTTATAATAACATATCAGTATATGAGTGATACTGATGTTATTACTTTATAATGGAACAACTAAAGAAGAAGAAGTAGAAGAAGAAATAAATTTTAAAGAATTGGTAACAGATATAACCTCTTCTTCGACAATTCCTCTTTGAAACCTCCTCTTAGGGAACTATGATTGGTCTTTGAAGAAGACAAGAACCTATAGGATGTTTCTAGGGAATTGGAGAAGAGAAATGGGCAGGGGTTGGCCGAGTTTGAATGCTCAAAGTGGTGTGAGGAGGAGAGGGAGGAGAGGGGCACCTTAGGAAAACATAAAATATTATTTTATTATACAGTCATATTTGGTTTGTTATAGCTCCAAATTGATTTATTTCGAAGCTAAGGTGGGGATGGGTATAAATCCTCTCATCCAATAGATTTTAGACAAGTTTAGGTTACTATTTTAACCTTATCATTTAGATTTAACTCTAAGTTAAATAATTTAACCTTTACCGTGTCTTCTTGTTTTCTTACACTATATGGTTAATAAACTTACTATAACAAGACAAACGAACCCCAAGTTGTTTATTATTAATATATATAACTTTATCTAAGACATTTGGACGAACCTTATATTTTTAGGAATAAAATAACAACTAATAATATAATATATGTTTTAAAAAAAATATGTTAATTTTGACACTATTTGTTAAATGATTTTTGTGAAAATAATAAAATCATGATTAGGTCGAACAAAGTTAATTAAATCAATACTATCATGTCATATTAACCTTAAAAATTATTTTAATTCATAAAAAGTCTGAAATTACATTTATTTGGGTATTTATAACATCAATTATGTTAATATATCATTAATAAGATAATTACTGCATCATCATTGTGTCATAAATAAATAAAATTATTTAATGTTTAAAAATTATAAAAAAATACCATTATGTAGGAAATATTTTTATCTTTATAATAAATATTTATAGTTGAATTTATCTTATGTATAACCCTATATTAAAAATGTTTTAGTTATTAAACTTTGATTTTATCTATTTTAACTCTTCTTTAAATAAAATAATATTAAATGTCCTAATCTAATCCAAGTGGACCTAAATGGTCATATTTTATTCCTAAGGTTGTTTTTGTTCTAATTAAACTTATCCAATATAATTAGGACATGTGTTAGGGTAATAATAATATCATTTTTACTCCTATTTACTTTTAACCGTGGTAAAAAAGTAAAAAGTTACTATTCACCAAATATTATTTTCATCTCATTGAACCACATTTTAGTCCTTGATATTAACTGTGTCTCTTGGATTTTTGAAATTCCATTCATGGAAGCGATAAAATTAAGTTTTATGTGAATTTGCACATTCTCCTAGGAGGTGGGTAAAAGACGGTGAAAAGTTTAAATTTTTTTATATATATCTACAATTATTATAAAATGACTCCAATGAATTAAATTGAACTTATATAGGTATTATGTATCAATTTTCACCTAAAATAAATTTAAATAAAATAAATAATTATTTAAATAAAAAGTCGATTTTTAAATAGTAACCCAGTGTTTTCACTATTCATCCACAATTGAAAGTTTTCAGAAAAATACCAAAATTTCACCCTAGGATAATTTCGATATTCCGAATCGAAAAATGAAGTCCATTTTGAAAGATAAAATTTATAAAATTTCAAAAAGTGGTTATTAGTATTACTAACGGCTAGCTTGAATAATATTTTAATAGCATATCGTTGTTTAGTGAAACTCGGTATTGCGTACAACGCAAGCTATCGAGGAAGGTCGTGATTGCATGTATAGAAAGATAAGCTAGTGTTGTGTGTAGTGAAATATTCCTTTGATGATGTTTATAACATGAAAAAAAAACATGTCTCATAAAAATCTCGGGTGTTACATCTAGAGATGGTGATATATAGCATCATTATTGTATATACAATTGTGGCTGCTTTTTTGGTTATAGGTTCCTCAACCAAGATTTTATCCAACATTATTTTCGATATTCGTAGACATATAAAGTTACTCATGTCCCTTATTATAGAGTTATGGACACCTCCTAGAAGTAGGAAAGATAAGGGGTTTTAGTTTCCCTCTTGTTCGCTATCAGTGGAAGATGTAAATTTAGTCTTGGATTTCTTCATTCATGATCTATATTTGTTTAACATAAACATCAATATAGATTATAATATCACTTATCTACATGAGGTTTATTATTATCATCATCATGTATCATTCTGTGTGGTTGATGGGATCTATCAGCTCTTTCATAGAGAGTGAGATCCAAGGTATGGTTATTGTGGAGCTTTATTCCAAGAAATCAAGAATTTTTTCTCTTATGATGTAGTTAAGCCAGATATTATTTCTTTTTTGGGTAATCATGCATTGGATGTTAAGGATTTCCCAGATATTTTTCCAGATTATTTCTCTGGTATTCCTATAGATAGTGAGGTAGTTTTTGTAATTTATCTATTGGGATATAAGCATCCAATCTCATTACTTTATTACCATATACTTCTAGTGGAGCTGAAGTTTCTCAAGATTCAATTGGGTGATCTAATGAAAAATGTTTTTTATTTTCCTTGTGGTTTTCATTGGGAATCATTGTCACTCAATAAAAAGAAGGATAAAGGATCAGTATAATTTTTTATGAACTACCATAAGTATTACCTAGTAATGACTAAGAATATGTATCCTTTTACCTATGTTGATGATTTTTTTTGACAAGTTTAAAAATGGAAAAGTTGTCTTCAATGATCAATATTTAGTTGGGTTATCACATACTTATATTTAGGGATTTTTTAATAATGATGACAACTTTCAACAATAGTTACGGCCATTTTGAATATCATTTCTTATTGTAATGATAGACAAAGAGTCTTTTTGTTTTTATGGATTTGATGAATAAAATATTCTGAAAGAATCTTAACACTTTTTTCTAGTTTTAAGTGAATGATATTTTGGTATATTTGATATCTGATAAAAATAATGACCACCATGTTATTTTTGTTTTCAAATTCCCATGTAGTCACTATTTGTATATAAATAATTTAAAATCTATATATATACAATAAGTGAATTTCATGGGGTATGTGATTTCTAAAATGGGCTTATCAGTTGATCCTACGAATGTGATGGTTTTCATTCCATGGGAACAGCTACGGAACCTCTTTTACATTTAATGATTCATTAGAATTTAAAGATAATACTGAAGGTTCGTTATGTATTTATTGAATTTGGTATCACCTTCACTACTCTTACAAGGAAATGGGTGAAGTTTACAAAAGATGAAATATTTAAGTATTCTTTTGATGAAAGAAAATTTTTTGTAACATGAACTATTATTTTGATCTTACCTGATCCTGATAATGGATATGTGGGTTTCTATGTTGCTTCAGCTATTGTTTGGGGTTGCATACATATGTAGGATGATCATGTGGTGGCACAATACTCTAACTAGAATCGAATTCATGAGAATAATTACCCCACTCATGATTCTTTCCTTTCCATTATAATGAATACAATTAAATTCTGGAGACATTTCATTTTTGGGAATAGTTTCATAGTCTTTTTTGACTATTATAGTCTGAGCTAAATCATTAATCTGAAATAATCGAGTCTGAGATAGATGTGGTTGGTGGAACATATTCATATATTTATCATTGATATCACATACACCCTATGGAAGGGGGATTTCAATATAGATTCACTCAATAAAAAAGTACCATCACAGGCTCTTTTGGAATCGATGGCGGGTTGGAACCTTATAGGGAATTTAACCCTTATTCACTTGGATCCTTCGGAAGGTGTTTTTGGTAGATTTATGACTTGATTTTAGTTACCAACATCTATCATTGAGTTTATTATTCATGATCAGTAGTTTTATGTGAAATTTAGGGGAATTCAAGGGACCCTATACAATGCGGGTACCATTTCTAGTTGTCATATATCATTTTATGGTATTCTCTATTTTGGTGATCATTTTTTCATCCAATAATATGTAAGGTCCTAATTTTTTTCTTAGATATTAATTCTTAGTTCATTCATCCAATAACTCTGAAGATGTATTATTTCATGACATGGTGATTCTAGTGGCTAATTATGAAGCAGGATTTTTATGATTATGTGTCCTAATATTCCTCCTTTCTATTGTGAATCATAGAGCATCTAAAACCATCTGGTTTTCTCTACCCTATTCCTTCGATGGTTTTGAAATTTGATGACCTAACCATAGTCATTGTTGTTAGATTACCACCAACATCCTAAGAGAGTATAGATATCTATCTAGTGACTAGTTATATGACAAAGTTGGCTCACATAATTCCAATCAAGGACAATACAAAAGTTGACGACCTAGGTAATCTATATGTTTAAGAGATTGTGGGGTTAAATTTCGTTCCCTTTTCCATTTTTTGGATAGGGATCCCATGTTTACCTCACTATTGTGAAAGAACTTATAGGAGGTTATGGGGACTGAGTTCTGGTTGATATATTATTCCATCCAAAAAGATACAATCAAACGGAGCATGATATTTATATCCTAGAGGATATACTCTAATCCCATGTCTTAGATTTTCATAGATCATCATATTTCCATCAAGGAAATGTTAAGTTTAATTATATCAATTGTTATGAGTCTTCGTTTAGAATGGATCCCTTTGATGCTTTTTATAGTCTTCCATGCAGGTCACCACATTAATGGGGAGAGGTGGGTGGGGCCACTTTTGTTGGACCGAGACTCACTCAGGAGACATTTTTGATGATTTAGGATATATGTCGACATCTAAGTATATATTTATGTTATAAAAAATATTATTTTTTGGAATCATTTTTTGGTGTTTCCATTGGTGACTAGGGTCACTTCAAATTTTCTGTTCGATTGGTTCATTGTTATCTTGGAATGCACGAAAAATTAGATCTGAGATATGTCAGATCATTTTAGGACCCTGAGAATCTTGAGAATGTTTATTATCAGTCATAATTTCTAATTCATTTGATGGATATTTTTTATTTTTTCCATATTTATCTACTCAATAAATACCATCCCAACCACTCTCATGTTTTGAGTTAAGAATAAATAGAGTTTCGAGTTAGAATTTTCCATTATTGAACTACCTGTGGAGGTCATTGATTTTCAGGTGAATGTACTTAATGGGAAGTAAATTTTATTAGCAATAGATTTATAGTGACATAGATCGGATTCTCACAAGACTTGGGAACATGATTCATCGATGAGGGAAGAGTGGCCTCACATCTTTCCAAACACAATTTTTCAAATGACTCCTTAATGATGTAAATTATTATGGTGGGGAATTTGTAAAATATACTTGAAATGTTAAATATATTTATCATAACTCATTTTATTTTCTTATTTGGATAGGTGTGTTTTATGGGCATCACACGATAGAGATTTTTAACTAGGTAAAATAACCTAAATTTTGGGGATTGATTTTTTTTGTAATTAATGGATTCTTAGTATAAATGTGAAAAAATAATAGGAAGCATGTTGGGGTCTAGGTTATCCCAATGACTCTTTCTAAATCATTCTACCAAATCTTCCATCTTGTCATTTTCACATCATAGCCTAGATAGATTGAATGAAACCTTTTTCTGGAATATTCCATTAACTAGTACAGTGTGTGGAATGTTTACACATCATGAAAATGGTTTAAATCATGAAAATGTCATTTTTTAACCAAGGCAACACATTCTTTGATGTATATGAATTTAATGGGTTCAGATTATGAATCGTGGATTTATGTCGGGACATGTGTGTAGCCTATTGTTTTTCTATGTTTTATGTCTGATAATTTGTTATTCAATTTGAAAACTCTTTTGTAGAAACCATGAGGCTCTCTGATGAAATTTTTGGGATATTCTCATCTTCAAGATCGTTTCATTCAGCGATTGGTCTTCATTGATGTTCTGTTGTGTGTTTCTAGTAATGTGATCATTCAACATCATCATATTTTTTGTCAAAAAAGAACTATTGTGAAATTTTTTATACACTTTGGTATTTTCGTGATGTTTCATTTTGATCTGTTAAATATTATTTGTTTGATATTCCTATGAATGCTGAACATTGTTTTAATTGTGGTTTGGCCTAAGAGTTCCTTGATTTATGTGTTGATTTATCTTTTTTCTTAACCATTATTCTGGTTGAATTTATTGTCATGAGTAATGATTTATTCGGGGGCCTCCTTTGTTGACTTTTCATTCTTCCACATTTGCGGATCCATTTGTGGGTTTTTGAAACCCATGATTGAGGTAGGTCATTTATTCTCAAGCATATGTTGGATTATCCAATAGTTATTTGGTTTTATAAACTATATTATAAAGGAATTGACATGATTTATTTTTTTATGTGTGTGTGAAAGTAGTTTTTTTCTAAAAATATCGGTTTCCACATGTTTAGGTAGAAAGAAAAAAATATTCTTGATTTATTGTGAAATAGATTTATGAAATTGTTTTCAATGAATTGTTTTGATGAATTGGTATGAAAATTGCATCACATGGGTAGACTTGGGTACTTATGTGGTTATTTTATTAATAGGCCTCATATATTGATACTATCAGGGGGTTCACTCATGGGGTGTTCCTTTAATCCCTATGTGTATTTTTTAGGGATGGGTTATACCTAATGGGCGGTTCACATGATGGGGTATTTATCTACTCTATATAATCAATGTATATTTTTAGAGACATGATGTGTGTGATTGTTTATGTTGTAGTGGTGATTGTTCCAGCCATCCTAACCTTTAGTGATCCTTGGAATGATTTACCTATGATTTAGTTCTATACTACATTGGATTATTTATGATATATGATATACACTTTTACCAATTTATATATTTTATATGCTCTGAATTTTTTTTACCTGAATTATTTTTGTTGGAATCACCTGTTTTGATAATCCCAAATCATGCTTAAACATTGATTATGATGTATTAAAACCTTGCATTAATCTTATTATTCTATGCTTAAACGTATTTTATTCTAAACAGTTCATATTCTTACTCTCATAACTTTACTGTAACAGCTTACAGTAGTATTTACATAAGTTTAGTATTGTTAGCTACCAGTCAGAGTTTTCTTTTCAAAGTCACAGTTACAGCTAACTGTCACCTTAAGTTACTGTTGCAATAAGTTCACAGTTACAAGGTTACAGTCGAAGACTAATACAAGCTTACAGTCACGAGTCTACCGCTATCTATTGTCAAAGCTCACAGACGAAGGTCACAGTTACAAGACTTCTGTTCAAAGTTTTCTCTGCTCAAGTTCACAGTCGAACAAGTCTACAGTTGGAACAAGTTCGCAGTCGAACAAGCCTACAGTCATAAGTCTACAGTCAAGGTTACAGTTAGACAGCTTCTGTCGACTAAGTCTACTGATGATCGAGGTCTACAGTTGACAAAGGTTACAGTTCTACAAATTTGATATTACAAGTCTACAGTTAGAGAGGCTACAGTTACATGGAGTAAAAGCTACCATTGCAAGCCTACAGACAGCAAGCCTTTTGTTGAAGTCAGCAGTCAGAAGGAAGTCCACAGTCGGAAGACCACAGTTGAAGTCCACAGTGACATACATTCTCGACCAGTCTATTATTATTATATTTCTACTTTTTTCTTTACCAATTTGATTAATACTAATCTAACGGTCATGTCTAGACAAATTAATACACCTAACATTATTTATTGATATTTGCAGACATATCAAGAAATAATACAATGTACGAGGAAGATCGCACGTGTAACTCAAGACTATTTATCTTGTCGGCCTCGGGTGAACAAAAAGGGCATATATGGAGGAGTATAAAAAGAAGAGAGAAGCATTCAAGAAAGTGAATGAATGGAACGAAAAGAACAGTTACATACACGAACAAGAATAGAGGAAGGACACACAGAGTCTAACATCTACAACTGAGAAGGAGATACGCATATACACAAAAAGAAGAACTCTTGAGCATTCATTCTGAAGAACAAAAGAGTCTCAAGTGAACCGACTGAAAGAACCGTCTCCTAAAAGCCATGCTGTGAAGCACTCAAACTCAAAGAAGCTGATCACTTGAACATCTGGAAGTCTGGAAATCACGACACTCTGTTTTAGTGTCAACTTACAGAAAAAGGACCAAAGCTTCAAGTCACTCATTCCTACGAGTCCAGAACTGATCTGCCAACACTATAGAACACTCTAAACCTTCTTCTTTCTATCTCTTGCTCTACTGTGTTTAAGTGTTTTACATTTGTGAGCAGTGTGTTAGTATTACACACACTGTCTCCTGTGCTTAAACTGAGGGATACTGAAAATCCCTATCCCAAACCTTTTTACATTTGTTACCCACGTATAACTGTGGAAGAAGCCTGGTGTGTCTTGGTCATTTGTTTTCCCACGTATAACTGTGGCAGAGGTTGTCAAACCTGGACAGTTTGTGAAAACTGTTGTAAAGCCCGATACAGGCTGTGTATCAATCCTTTTTTATAAAATTGCTTGGTGGCAGGTGATCACCAAGTGGAAGAGGACTAAGTCTTAGCTTAAGACTGAACCTCTTGTTTGAAATAGCTTGTTATTCTTTTCTTTACTTTGCTTTTTGTTTTTCCGCTGTGCTCTTTTTTTAAACAAGAAATCTGTTTTTGCATATACTCTGATAGTCAATTTTGGTTAGTGTGTATAAGAGATTTGTTTAGTAAACTTGTTTCAAAAGTAAAGTTAGTCATCAAACTAACCTTACTGAGGATTAATCAACCTTAGAGAAACCTGTTGAACAATAAGTCACCTATATCTCTACTGCCTTAATTGACTGGGCTGTTTTTCAATTTGGGGGATTTAATCTTAAAGTTTTCAACAGAAATTTTTAATTGGAACTCAATTCACCCCCCCCCCCCCCTCTTGAGTGTCCACTCCGACCAACATTTGGTATCAGAGGATGTGTTTATCTCTGTTATACTTGCTCAAAGTTTTATTTTAACTCTCTGTTTTTAAACTGTGATTGTAGTTTTATCTAAAAGATCTTAAATTTCTGTTAGTTCTAAATTTTATCTCTTTAAAACATTTTCTAAAATTTCCTTATGGATAATAGACTAGAAGGTGCTGCTACTAACAGGCCACCCTTCTTTAATGGTGTGAATTATGCCCAATGGAAGCTCAAAATGAAAATTCATTTGGAAAGTATGGGTTTTGATATTTGGACTGCTATAGAGTCTCAATACAAGATTCCAGAAACTGAAAGAATAACTTGGGATGAACCTACTAAGGTAGCTTACAATAATAATTGTAAGGCTGTGAATGCTCTCTACTATGCTCTAGGAGATGAGGAATTCAATAGAATTTCTGCATGTAAAACTGCTTTTGAAATCTGGGACACCTTAGCTGTTTCTCATGAAGGAACAACTAATGTCAAGGAAATGCGGTTAAATACTTATACTATCAAATGTGATAACTTTAAGATGAAAGCTGATGAACCTATTTCTGATATGTATCTCAGATTTAATGAGATAGTCAACACAATGAGCTCACTCGGAAAGATTGTTCCAGCAAAGGAGCAAATCATGAGATTATTGAGATGTCTGCCTGACAGATGGAGAGGCACATCCGTTTCAATTAGAGAATCCTGTGATATTGGAACTTTGCATGTCAAGGAGTTAATTGGTAAGCTGATGATGTACGAAGAAGAGCTCAAGGTAAATAAAGAGGAAGATGAGGAACCAAAATGAAAATCTGTAGCTTTTAAGTCTACTGCATCAAAGAGCAAAGACAAGGAGAAAGTGCATATACCAACTGAAAGCTCATATAGTGAAGACTTAGATTCTGACAGTGATGCCGAGATGGCACAAATAGCAAGGAGATTCAAGAAGTTCTATAGGAAGAAGAAGTTCTTCAGAAAACCAAACTACAAGGGTAAGTATGATAGACAAGGTAAGTGGAAGAAAGATTGGAAGAAAACTGATAAAGAAGAAGACATAGTTTGCTATGAATGTAAAAGGAAAGGACACATCAAAGCTGACTGTCCTAAGTTAAAATTCAAGAAGAAATATGAGTATAAGGACAAGAATTATAAGAAAGCTATGAAGGCCACCTGGAGTGCTTCAGAAGACAGCACAAGTGAATCAGAATCCAGTGATTCTGAAAGAAATCGTGCTAATATATGTTTCATGACAAACACATCTGAGGTAACCTTAGACACTCCCACTTTAAACTCTTATTATTCTGAAGGTGAAGCAGAATCTGGTTCTGATTCTGAAAATATGTCTAAAGATGAATTGATTGAATACTGTAATATGCTGGAAGAAACGTGTAATGAACTAAAGGATAAATATAAGTCTTTAAAGAAACAGCATGCTCTTACTGCAAGTGTCAAGTCTGCACTTGATGTAGAAAAAGAGAAAAATGTTCAATTATTAAAGGAGAATACAGAACTGAAACTATCTAATGAACAACTTAGAAAGTACTTAGAAACATTCACAAATGGAAAAGATACTCTAACCCAACTGCTAGGAAAGCAAGTTGCACCTAAGTATGCTACTGGCTTGGGATACCAACCTGGACAAAGACAGTTTACTAAAACCCGATTTATTCCCAAGTCTGGAAAAAATCCTGCTAGTTCCAGTTTTGGAAATTCGTATGCCTCAACTGGTTATTTAAATAGTTGTAGATCAAATAAAGTATATCTCTCTAAATCTGTTGCATCTATTAATTGTATGGGACCCATAAAACAAATCTGGGTACCTAAATCCTTGATTGCTAACATATCTGGACCCAAGAAAATCTGGGTACCAAAGTCATTTCCTGTCTAATCTGTTTTGTAGGAAATCTGTTTGAAAAGAAATTACAAGAAGGTATGGTACTTAGACAGTGGATGTTCAAGACACATGTCTGGGGACTATTCGTGCTTCAAAAGCTTAATAAAGGTTGATGGAGGATATGTCACTTTTGGTGATAACTCAAAAGGAAAAATCATCGGCTTAGGCCAGATTGGTAACACTGACTCAGTATTAATTTCCAAAGTTTTATTTGTTGATGGACTTAAGTACAACCTACTTAGCATTTCTCAATTGTGTGATGATGGTTTTAATTTCAAGTTTGAAAACAATTCTTGTGATGTTTATAATTCCAAAAATGCTTTAATATTTTCTGCCTTAAGAAATGAAAATGTTTATGCTGTTGACTTAAACACTTTAGCTAAACATAATGTTACTTGCTTAAATGCTTTTCATAAAGAGTCTTGGCTGTGGCATAGGAGATTAGGACACTGCAACATTCACTCACTTAGAAAACTCTCTAAGAAACACCTAGTTAGAGACCTACCTAAGCTTGAATTCCCAAATGACAAAGTGTGTAATCCCTGTCAAAAGGGAAAACAACACAAAGTTTCTTTTAAACCAAAGAAAGAAGTTTCAACTTCTCAACCACTTGAACTGGTTCACATGGATTTGTTTGGACCATCAAGAATTTCAAGTCTAAATGGGAAGCACTATGTTTATGTTCTTGTAGATGACTTTTCTAGATATACTTGGGTATACTTTCTAGCTCACAAAAGTGAAGCCTGCTCTTTGTTAAATACTCTAAGTCTGTAGAAAATCTTAGTGGACTTAAGATTAAGACCTTGAGGAGTGATCATGGCCGTGAGTTTGAGAATCAAGAATTTGAATCTTACTGCTCACACAATGGCTATGCTCACAATTTTTCTTCTCCTAGGACACCTCAACAGAATGGTGTAGTGGAAAGAAGAAACCGAACCCTGCAAGAAATTGCAAGGACTATGCTTAATGAATATGACCTGCCTGTTTACTTTTGGGCTGAAGCTGTAAATACAGCCTGCTATGTTATTAATAGAGTCTTGATTAGACCGGTTCTTAAGAAAACCCCTTATGAGTTGTGGAATAATAGGAAGCCTAAGGTTAATTACTTTAGAGTTTTTGGTTGCAAAGTCTTTATTCTGAATACTAAAGATAATCTTGATAAATTTTCTCCAAAAAGTGATGAAGGAATTTTCCTGGGTTACTCTATGTCTAGTAAAGCCTATAGAGTGTTCAATAAGAAAACCAAATGTGTGTAAGAATCTGTTCACATCAAGTTTGATGAGACTGATCCACATGAGTCTAAAACTTCTCTTGAAGATATTGAAGAAGACTTATCTGTTCTGGACCTAAATGACAAATCTAAAGAACCTGTAATAAAAACATCCAGTTCTGGACTTTTTCCAGAATCTTCCTCTATGGAACCCGAACCTATAAATGAACCTGAAATCTCTAGTTCAACCTTTACCAAATCAACTAGGATTCTAAAGAATCATCCTTTAGATGCTGTTGTTGGTAATCTTGATAGAGGAACACAAACTAGAGCTTCTCTAAGAAATCAGGTTGAACATCAAGCTTTTCTTTCACAGCTTGAACCCAAAAATGTCAATGATGCTATCAGTGATGAATTCTGGGTAATGGCTATGCAAGAAGAACTAAATCAGTTTGAAAGAAACAAAGTTTGGGAATTAGTGGAAAGACCTAAAGACACTCTTACCATAGGCACTAAATGGGTGTTTAGAAACAAAGTTGATGAGTTTGGTAATATAATCAGAAACAAAGCTAGGCTAGTTGCACAAGGGTATAGTCAGGAAGAAGGAATAGACTATGAGGAAACCTTTGCACCCGTGGCTAGACTAGAGGCCATTAGGATATTACTTGCTTATGCTGCTCATCTGAATTTCAAACTATATCAAATGGATGTTAAAAGTGCTTTTCTAAATGGATATATAATTGAGGATGTATTTGTGGAACAACCTCCTGGTTTTACAAATCCCCATTTTTCTAATCATTTTTTTAAACTATCTAAAGCTTTATATGGTTTAAAGCAAGCTCCAAGAGCTTGGTATGATAGGCTCAGCTCTTTTCTTATTTCGAAAGGATTTACTAAAGGGATAGCTGATCCTACTCTTTTTATTAAATGGATTTCTAAAGATGTCTTAATAGTACAAATTTATGTGGATGATATTATTTTTGGATCTTCTAAAAATTATTTATGTGTTGATTTTTCAAAAATAATTCAAAATGAGTTTGAAATGAGTTTAATGGGAGAACTCAAATTTTTCCTTGGATTTCAGATCTTTCAAAATAAAAATGGTATTATTTTGAACCAAAGTAAATATATTAAAGATCTTCTAAAACGTTTTTCTTTGGATGGCACCAAAGGCAGTGACACACCTATGAGCACCACTTGCAAGTTGGACAGTGATGAAACTGGTGAACCAGTGGATCAAACCAATTACAGAGGTATGATAGGTAGTCTACTGTACCTTACTGCTAGTAGACCTGACATCATGTTCAGTGTATGCATGTGTGCTCGGTTTCAAGCCAATCCAAAAGAGTCTCATTTGACTGCTGTTAAAAGGATTTTCAAATATCTAAAACATACTCCCAATTTGGGATTATTTTATCCACAAGGACAATCATTTGATTTATTAAGTTATTCTGATGCTGATTTTGCTGGCTGCAAGTTAGATAGAAAGAGCACCTCTGGAACATGTCACATTTTAGGCAAGTCACTGGTATCTTGGTGTAGTAAGAAGCAGAATTCTGTTGCATTGTCTACTGCCGAAGCTGAGTATATAGCTGCTGGTAGCTGTTGTGCACAAATCTTGTGGATGAAACACACTTTACTAGACTATGGATATCAATTCAAACATGTCTCTATAAGGTGTGACAATACAAGTGCTATTAACATTTCTAAAAATCCAGTATCTCATGCTAGGACAAAACATATTGATGTGAGACATCACTTTCTGAGGGATCATTATCAAAAAGGTGATATCACTCTTGAGTTCATTGGCACTGAACATCAGTTAGCTGATATTTTTACAAAGCCTTTGAATTCTGAGAGATTAAGTTACATCAAACATGAGTTAGGTATGATTAATTATAGCACAGTTGAAACCTCACAGTTGAAACCTCACAGTTGAAACCTCACAGTTGAAACCTCACAGTTGAAACCTCACAGTTGAAACCTCACAGTTGAAACCTCACAGTTGAAACCTCACAGTTGAAACCTCACCGGTGTACCTCACTGTTACATCTCTCTGTAGGCTGTTTCGCTGTTTAACCTTATTTTATTTTTGCGGGAATTCGAACCGTTTCTTTTCTTTATACTTTTATTTCTAAATCCCTAAATGATAAAATTTAGAACATCGAACATATCTCAATCCACTCATCTCGACCCTTGCTCTCTCAAGTCCTAAACCCTAAACCTTCAACCGAACCTCGAAACCTCATTCAGTTCCAATGGCCAGAACAAAGCGACCCCCGACTGTCAATGAAGATGCACCAATGCCAAAGAGGACTCGAGTCGAATCCAGTGGCACCGGGAACGCCTCGATAAGACCTGTTAATCCACATCTGACTAAGAGAGAAATAGTTGCTGAGAAGGAGCTAAGTGAAGAGTGGATTTTATCGAGCAGATCATTAGTACTGGCAGTGCTTAATGAGCAAGGATGGACCGAATTCTTCGCAAACAATAATGGACCGTACTACCCGAAGCTGGTGAAGGAATTCTATGAATATCTACAGTTCGAGGAAGAGGATGATCTGCATAGACTGGTATCCAGAGTAAACGGCAATGAAGTCAGTTTTTCATCCGTTGATTGGGCTGCATGTTTAAGAGTTCCTCATGAGGGTATTTACAACTACTATTCTGGAGAGACTCCTCCAAATAGTGGAATCTTTGATCATGAGACGGCTCTGGAAGAACTGACAGGCAATGGCACAGTAAGAAATATTATTGCTGCTGAAATGAGTGGAGAGGACAGGCTTCTGTTTAAGTTTATTCAGCATGTACTGAGTCCTAGAAGAGGAGATTTTGCAACTCTGAAGCACCAGGATATTTACTTGATGTACTTATTAAAACATGGAAGGAAGGTCAACCTTTGTAGGTTGCTGATGGCTTAGATGGAGGACATGATAAAGGAAAGATCAAAATCAAGTGCCTTGTTTCATGCTAAACTCATTTCGGTAATGTTGAAAGTGAAAGGTGCAGCTGGAAGTCAGGAAGAGTTGATAGTGGCAAAGAACAGTGTATGTATCTCGAAAGTAATCTGCAAATTCATGAGGATCAGTTGGAATCCCTGGAAGAAATCATGGGTGAATGATGAGGAGAGAATCTATGAGAAATTTAGCCCTTCTACTCATCCCTCTAGACCGAGAGATAGGATAGATCCAGGCTTAAAGCCTGATGGGACTGAACCTGTATACTCAGATGATGAACATACTGCAGTAGTTGGTGACTCTGCAAGAGAGAACACCCCAATTGATGAAGGGAGTGATCCTGAGACTACTCACAGTCCTGTCAGGACAGTGGCGTTTGGAGCAGCAAGCCCTCCAAAAGAACTACCTAGTAGAGAACCTGTTCTAAGAGACAGTGAGACTGAGTCTACAGAAGAAGAAGAAGAAGAATCTCAATATTTTGTCAAGAACACCTCTGACGAGGATGATACAGTCGAAGCAGAAGAGGCTGGAGCTTCAAATGAAAATCAAGAAACTGTTGCAGAAGATGAAGAGGAGATCAGTGGTGAAGAAACAAAAGAACTTAGTATGAGCCCTCTGATAGGGTATACAGACAAGTCAGTGTCTGACCAGGAAGCAGGAGTGGTCTCTACTACTGTTGTCATGGAAGTGGTTGATGACTCAACAGAGAGGGAGGCTAACCTCACTGCTGAACCTATAGAGGAAGCAAGTATGGAACCTGCTAGAGCTACAGAAGAGAACTTAGAGTTACCCAGAGTCGAGCAGATAGTAGAAAATGTTCAGGAAGGAGCTCCAAGTGAGGGGGAGCATTTTGGTTCAGTATCTGTACTGTATGATATAGAAGGATGGACCTCATATCCAGGATACATGGTGTTAGGACTCAATTATGAGGATTCAGATGAGGAAAACCAACCACCAAGAAATCCAGTTATCCTAACTAACAGCTCTCCAGTGTTAGAAACTGAAAGATTGGCCACCAAGGAAGACCTTGAATCCTTAAAGAATGAAATGAAGGAGACCATCAGACAGTCTGTTGCTGAATTGAAAACCAGTCTTTTTGATGAGCTGAAAAATGTAGAACAATCCTTAGAATTATCTCTAGGATGTGTTGTGGGAAGTCCAATCAAAGAAGTGATGGATGAAATGAAAGTGTGCCACACTCAAATTGAAAGCTGGACTGGAGCAGTAGTGGCCCTCAGACAATCAGTTGCTTCTTTAACTGCCCTAAGCAGTTCTCAGACACAAGTGGCCAGTGAGATTCGATACATCAAAGAAGTGGTCAAGCAGTTTGTGGAAGTATTTGAGGCTTTCAAGAAATCAGTAAAAGAACACTTTAGCAATCAGGATGTTGTCATTCAGAAAGTGATTGGAAATCTGACTCAGTCTTTCAAGGAGACAGTGGCATTCTCAGTCAAGTCCCTTCCTTCATCTAGCTCTCCTGTAGACCTTGCGCAGTTTAGAAGCCTGCTCAGAGAAGAGCTTACTCAGGCCCGTGCAAATGACACATCATACCTACAGATCCTTGCTACTACAAGAGAAGTCAGTGGCTTTGTTCGTGAGCACCTGCAGGCTGCTACTGCTTCTCAGGAGGCCATCAAAAGTAAAGTGGATTATTACTTTGATTGGATTTTCACCAAGCATCACTTGAACCATCACTTCAAGCTCATGCTAGAAACTATGAAGCTGCCTCCTGTAACTCAAGCTTTCAAAGAACAAGTTAGCAAGCTACGAGAGTTGACCCAGGCTTTGGATAAATTCTTGGAAAACAAAAATGACTTCTTATCTGCCATGGACAGAGGAGGAAACATCATCATGGATTTCAGGAATCTGCTCCTACCTTTTCTTCATGTGGACTGCACACCTGTTATAGTTCCTCCTGCCCTACCTGTCTCCAACCCCAGTGGTTCTTCAGTAATGTCTCCTGCTGATGCCCTCAGAAGCCTTAGACCACTGATACCTTGGCAAGCTACTCACTACAGGCCTTCAGGAGCATCTGTTGCTGCCCCTCCAGACATTCCTGCTACAATTCCTAAGCCTGTTGATCTTTCACCTACTGCTCCATCTTCTTCCTCCAAAGGAAAAGATCCCTTACCTACAGATGAAGAGGATTGAGTCTGTTTATGTTTTTTTTTTGATAGGGATCATGTATTCACGTTTTGGGTCATGTAATGTACTCATTATTAATACAATGTTTATTTTCTCTCTCTCTGTCTTTCTTTTTGTTAATCACAAAGGGGGAGAAATAGGGAGAAATAGGGAAAACTCGGGGGAGAAATGAACCTATACAAAGAGGGAGAAATCCTTGAGGATTATACCTAATTTTTGTGCTCATATTTCTAATACTGTGTTTTGCACACTTCTCTCTGATACATCTATATTTCATTCCATACTGACATAATTTGTGATTATCAAAAAGGGGGAGATTGTTGGAATCACCTGTTTTGATAATACCAAATCATGCTTAAACATTGATTATGATGTATTAAAACCTTGCATTAATCTTATTATTCTATGCTTAAACGTATTTTATTCTAAACAGTTCATATTCTTACTCTCATAACTTTACTGTAACAGCTTACAGTAGTATTTACATAAGTTTAGTATTGTTAGCTACCAGTCAGAGTTTTCTTTTCAAAGTCACAGTTACAGCTAACTGTCACCTTAAGTTACTGTTGCAATAAGTTCACAGTTACAAGGTTACAGTCGAAGACTAATACAAGCTTACAGTCACGAGTCTACCGCTATCTATTGTCAAATCTCACAGACGAAGGTCACAGTTACAAGACTTCTGTTCAAAGTTTTCTCTGCTCAAGTTCACAGTCGAACAAGTCTACAGTTGGAACAAGTTCGCAGTCGAACAAGCCTACAGTCATAAGTCTACAGTCAAGGTTACAGTTAGACAGCTTCTGTCAACTAAGTCTACTGATGATCGAGGTCTACAGTTGACAAAGGTTACAGTTCTACAAATTTGATATTACAAGTCTACAGTTAGAGAGGCTACAGTTACATGGAGTAAAATCTACCATTGCAAGCCTACAGACAGCAAGCCTTTTGTTGAAGTCAGCAGTCATAAGGAAGTCCACAGTCGGAAGACCACAGTTAAAGTCCACAGTGACATACATTCTCGACCAGTCTATTATTATTATATTTCTACTTTTTTCTTTACCAATTTGATTAATACTAATCTAACGGTCATGTCTAGACAAATTAATACACCTAACATTATTTATTGATATTTGCAGACATATCAAGAAATAATACAATGTACGAGGAAGATCGCACGTGTAACTCAAGACTATTTATCTTGTCGGCCTCGGGTGAACAAAAAGGGCATATATGGAGGAGTATAAAAAGAAGAGAGAAGCATTCAAGAAAGTGAATGAATGGAACGAAAAGAACAGTTACATACACGAACAAGAATAGAGGAAGGACACACAGAGTCTAACATCTACAACTGAGAAGGAGATACGCATATACACAAAAAGAAGAACTCTCGAGCATTCATTCTGAAGAACAAAAGAGTCTCAAGTGAACCGACTGAAAGAACCGTCTCCTAAAAGCCATGCTGTGAAGCACTCAAACTCAAAGAAGCTGATCACTTGAACATCTGGAAGTCTGGAAATCACGACACTCTGTTTTAGTGTCAACTTACAGAAAAAGGACCAAAGCTTCAAGTCACTCATTCCTACGAGTCCAGAACTGATCTGCCAACACTATAGAGCACTCTAAACCTTCTTCTTTCTATCTCTTGCTCTACTGTGTTTAAGTGTTTTACATTTGTGAGCAGTGTGTTAGTATTACACACACTGTCTCCTGTGCTTAAACTGAGGGATACTGAAAATCCCTATCCCAAACCTTTTTACATTTGTTACCCACGTATAACTGTGGAAGAACCCTGGTGTGGCTTGGTCATTTGTTTTCCCACGTATAACTGTGGAAGAAGCCTGGTGTGGCTTGGTCATTTGTTTTCCCACGTATAACTGTGGCAGAGGTTGTCAAACCTGGACAGTTTGTGAAAACTGTTGTAAAGCCCGATACAGGCTGTGTATCAATCCTTTTTTATAAAATTGCTTGGTGGCAGGTGATCACCAAGTGGAAGAGGACTAAGTCTTAGCTTAAGACTGAACCTCTTGTTTGAAATAGCTTGTTATTCTTTTCTTTACTTTGCTTTTTGTTTTTCCGCTGTGCTCTTTTTTTAAACAAGAAATCTGTTTTTGCATATACTCTGATAGTCAATTTTGGTTAGTGTGTATAAGAGATTTGTTTAGTAAACTTGTTTCAAAAGTAAAGTTAGTCATCAAACTAACCTTACTGAGGATTAATCAACCTTAGAGAAACCTGTTGAACAATAAGTCACCTATATCTCTACTGCCTTAATTGACTGGGCTGTTTTTCAATTTGGGGGATTTAATCTTAAAGTTTTCAACAGAAATTTTTAATTGGAACTCAATTCACCCCCCCTCTTGAGTGTCCACTCCGACCAACAATTTTTAATAGTGAAAATTGATCTTTATCTACCATCGTTCTTATATAAAAACAATTTACCTAATTATTATGAAAAAAATCATTAATGTTGAGTATTTTATGAATTTATTTATAGAGACCGGTTTGGAAACATGTAGGTGGGATCCGACGAAGAATTTTTATCTCACACGCCATGCACCCCTGTGGTGGTGCATCGACCTTGTTATATCTTTTGATATAGGGAATATAAAGGCACTGTATTGATGAAATGAGTTTTCTGTCAGCTGTTTTTGGAATGCTAGTGGTGAGATTATGGGAGTTTAACCACAATATCACATAGAGTAGCAAATTTGGTTTTAGTTATCCTTTTTTGTTAGACTTGACCCTAAGAGATTATTTAGCTACCTTTGACATGTATTAATTCTACTATTTCATTTTCCTAGGAAATATGTTTCTTATTTTAATCCTATTTTGTATCTTCTTAATATGTATATACATATATGTCATTTAATCTATATAAGGTTGGGTGAAATAATTCCCTTCTCACTATTATTGATGCCTAGGTACAATTCACCATCACATTGGGAATACAGACACACTTTATGCATGTGTTGGGTTGGGTAATGTATCACTTTTTGAGGGTATCTAGGTCGATTCATCACTTCGTCATTATTTACAGAGGGTGGAATACCCACATTTACAGCGTTACATACTTCATTTATATGTGATTAGGTAAATGGAAATATACAATTCTTCCCAAAATTATAATTTTTTCCATTGAATATTTGTACACCCATACTATTGATAAAATTGATATTATCCATTCTCAAACATGAACTGCATTGATCTTATAGAGACAACCTTTCCTAGATACCAATTGATGTGTCTAGAGAGATTAATTTACTCAAACGAGAAGGGGGTATGAATCAATGGAGGGATTTTGTAGCAATTTATTTTAAAATTAAAAAAACTCTATAACATGTTAGAGTTGGATCCACTCAAAACAATATTACCCTTGTGTCACACAATGTTTCAGGAAACAAAAAGATAATGAACATACAATTTTGACAATTTTATTATCTAATGTGAAATCTTAATCATTATTGTGGTTGATTACCCTTTCCATCCATGGATTCTCTTCACTATAATCACAAGTGAGCTCCAATTATAAGTATTAATGAATAATTTCACCACCCACATCAGGATTCATACCCAAAAAAAATTTATCATTGCATAACCAAAAAAATGTATACAAGATAAAGAATATCCCCAAAATTATCCGGGTTCTCTAACAATAAATGATAAATATATACTTCAATGACACTCTAGAAGAAGCATTATTAAATCATAAATAGTAATGTATTAAATTATGTTGTATAAATATTATCAATTCAAAATCTAATATCCTAATGTACTGAGATTCATTGGATTCTAATCAATGATAATAAAACATATGACCTAAAATCATAATATTTTCTATTTTCAAATAACAGAATAACTCATGAAAATATCCAAATATTGTTATACACTAACATCCTTATTTTTTTACATATGAAATCCCTATAAGATAACATTTTCAAAACTCCTGAAGCCTCAGACATCAATGTTCAGAAGATATATATATATATATATATATATTCTTGTACTCACTGCCTCGTCTAATTTCCCAGTGGACTCAGGTCTTCCTTCGTACAACAATATTATAATACTACAATCTAAACCTTCTTTGAGATCTTCTCTTCATAAAAATAATATAAAAATTACGCTATACAAGTTTCATAAAAAAATATGTTTTCCATATGCATGGCCTCATGTATTTCGTTATTATTCAAAATATATTATGGGTTTTTTTATTAAAAACTCTCACCTAGTGTGTGAAGATAAAATTCCTTATGTGGATCCAAGAATCCAACATTAATCTTATTTTTGACTCTGCAGATTACTTAAACTATGTTGAATTCAATGGCTACATGATTCCATTTGTCTATTTGAAACATTCTGATACATGAAATCCCATATTATCCTACATAGTTTAATTTTAGCTATGTGTTTTCTACTACATTATTACAGCAGATACATGAATCCTTTTGGCTATGTCATTAAATTCAGTTACATCATTGGATTAGTTACATGATTTGTAGATATGGGTAGAATCTCCTATGTGAAAATTAATTAAGTGTAATGTTCATCTATGTATTGTTTTCCAAAATAATTCTGTAGTCTTTTTGGATACAAGATTTGACTACCTAATTTATTTGGTTATTCCGATTTACTACATACTAAAAATGATTACATCAATATTTAAAATATCACATTTCACTTTAAATCAACCATAACCACTCCATTAAACTTATATTCATCCCCAAAAAGAATTTCCATCATCATGAAACCCTCTCAAATGATATATATCCAGATAAAGTGCAATAAGCTCCAACACAATTTGAGAGTGCCTCCAAATATTATTATTAAAGAAAAAATAACCAAAAATCAAAAACATCCCCGGGATCGTTGAATATCCTAAAAAATAAACAATTCCATGGGGTTATTCACCATTTTATGTAGTTTATATCAACTATAACATGAGATATAAAGTATTAATATTGGTTGACTAACCTATATGTAAAACATTTCATATTCCCTATCAAACTTTTTTTTCAATTATATGCATGAATCCTAAGATATGAGGTGTTACTTGACTTGAATACTACTGAGGAGATACATATCATGAACCCTAAAAAATCATATCATGTATTCTTCCACACTTTCTTTCTTTTTAAATTTCCTTTCTTGGGGACTAGGTTGGGAAACGTGAGTAGTATACACAGGGAATTTCGCAACATATAATATTTTAATTTACATCTATTTAGAATCTATGTTAAAATGTGAGGAGGGACATGATGTTTATTCCTCTTAGATATATCTATTCTATTACATGGATTACATATAGATATTGGATAATTATTTGGGTCTATTCTCCCCATATAGGGTATTTATAGCTGATAATGTGACACCCATAACACGTATAGGATTTGGTTATCCCACAGAAACTTACATAATGGTTCCTCTATCTATATAGTTGGGTAATCTCTATTATAAAATATTATATGTAGTGTGGGTCCTCCACTAGTCTTGTTTACTCATTCAAAAATATATATATCCTCTAGAGATGCATGGTTCCCCAATATAAAATTATCGAGATGTGACAGGGATTCCATGTTTTTTGTGGTTCTTATTCTTGGGGTTGCCAATAAGATATCTTATAGAAACATTGTAAAGAGTCTGAGTATACATAAATCTATAGGTTAAAACCTTTGTAGCATATCTAGTTTTTTATTCCCTTCTTACGTTGTGTTTCGGAGTTATCAAGTCTTTTTATTATTACATTACTATGCATTGGGAGTCCTACTAGTAATGTATGTTCCCTCCCTTGTATGGAAATCTTCACCCAAACATGTCTTGTATTATAGTACTGATGAATAGTATAGTGGAATCTTTACTAAAAATAGTATTATTGGATCATAGTAGTACTAGGTAGTGATGTTAATGTGTGATATTCATGTATAGAGACAACACATTGTGGGGATCTCTTCATCTCAACAATTATGGTTGGTTTCCCTTATTCAGTTGTTGGGAATGTGTCATTCTACCTATTTATTATGTAATATATACTTTTTTAGGAGTTTTGGATCTCATATTTTTTCTACATGAAATATAATAATTGATGTTTTTCTATTTTTGGTTTTTTATTAATATGTATTTTTTGGAGGTGTAAATTATGTATCATTGCATTAGAATAAGTGTTCTAATCATTTGTAATATTCATTTTCTGAGTTAGTCTATATCCCTAGGTCTAGTAAAAGTATTCTAGGGGTGGAACACAATTATTACACCCATATAGGATGGATCCCATTTTTTTTATTGAGTTAACATAGTTTATGAAATGTTCGTATTTATAAAAAATATATATATTAAAGAAAACATCCTTGTGTAATAAAATGTTGAACTTGTTCAAAGAGTTTTTCTATATTCTTAAGATAAGTATCTATGTATTCACTTGAGGCTTAAAATCACTATATGAAGGATGGTATATGTATCTTTATTATCCATTCATATATAATCAATACAATTTGGTTTGTTTTATAACTTAGAGAGACTAAATTTTTTCTTAATTAATGTTCTGGTTAATGAATTGTTTTTGGTATCCTAAACTGAAATATTCCAACAATATGATTGTATTATATAAAATAGTTCCCTGAATTATATGGGTGTTATTGATTACTAAACTAGGAATAGGATTTATGTGTTACGGTTATATGTTGATTGTAAAGATAGGTAAATGATCAAATAAGAATATTAAATGTTATTTATAAATTCATAAAAATGTTTCATGTAGTATCTAGTCAGGGCCATTAAAGCCTATAGTTTTTGGGAATGACATGATAAATGATTCCACTGGATGGAATTTTCCATAATAAATTAACTAGTTATTACAAATATATGGAATTTCTAGGTCATGTATGGGTTGTATAGAAATTAATTCTTCAGTAATGAAGTGTATATGATACCTAGCATATAATTTAAACATATTTTCAATATAAAGGATTTCAAAATAAATGGGATCATTGATAAATATTGATTAATACATTCAAATGATGATGAAAAGTGTTATAATATAAATTATCTGATTGAAATAAATTGTATTAATTTTAGATGGGTAAGTTTGAAATACATTAGTAGTTGTCTCATGTATCTTCTATTATATGAGAATTTGTTTACTAAAAATGTTTTTTTATGAACAATATGATATAGTGGATTATATAAACTTCATTTCGGATTAATTGAGTTCTATTAAATGTTTTAAGAATAATATAATCATAAAAAAAATTATCTATGATAGATTTGTTTGTATGGATTCCTTTCAAATTACGAGGGACTGAGATCCCACCACCAAAAGTAGAATATTTTGAAGAATAATATATTCTTCATTAAATATTTTCTAATGATATTAAATAATATATAAGATATTTCTGTAATATTATAATTGTTAAATAATCCCACTAATATGAAATAAGATGTATTTTCTTATACAAAGAAGATGGGTATTCTCATTAGAATATTGAAAAATAATACATTTTCTAATAATCTGGTGGTAGTATGTATAGAATAATTGATGTTCAACATTTAAAAATAAAAGATTATTCAACCCAAAATAGAATGTTAATGTAACAGTATCCTAAAAAAGTACAAGATTTTTTTTTGGAATTAATAAAAAAACTATATTAGTTTCCAAAATATTTTAATAAAGTGTTTCATAGAAAAAGATCCAAGAATGACATTCAAATTCCTAGAAAGTGTTCGAAGAATACAATAGAAGTTATTAACTTCATAATTTTTAATATTTTAAAATAGTGAAATTTAAATATGTATAAAGAGTTAAATTTTTTGAATAAAATTACTAAATCTCATTATTATTCAAAATATATTGCATCATATATGTTACTCACTGAAGAGTTTAGAGAGAGGGTATGTTAAATGATTCCTTATGACCATTTCCATTCCATTATGTTTTGGAAATCACAAACACATTTCCTTAATAATACTTTCTATCTATCAGGAAATTTCTATTCGAATCCTATTTGAATTGGAATCATGTTCTTTAACCATTTTTATAACTAAGTCTAAATTATTTCTTAATATACAACAACTAATATAATAAATCAGATCCTTACTAAAAATTAGAATCCTACATCTTTCAATTCTGACTCCTTTATAAACATGAATCTGATTCTCTCAAAATTTCAAATTGGATTCACAACTTCCCAATTCTGAATCGTCCAAACTTTCAAAAATGATTCATGTTTTCACAATTTTTTAATCATAAAAAATTTCAATTTCAATTCATGGTTTCAAGATTCATAATTATAAAAAAATTCATCTGATTCTCACTCCCTCAATTCTGATTCACACAGATTTATGAATCAGATTTACTTTGTTTCTCAATTACGATTATCAATTATTTTCAAATCTAATTCTCATAGTTCCTTCCCTAATTCCTTTTTTAATGATATTATTTTATAAATTTCATAAAGTTAATATTTTTACATAATGTAATGTTTCATATAATCGGATTCAAATGCACTTAATTTTTATTATGAAATGTGATTATAATAAAATATGTGGTCCAATTCGTTATTATAAGACCATTATAAATACTAGTTGTATAGGTCCCCTCAAAACTTTGGAAAAAATATGACCATTAGAGTAAAATTTTACAGTTGGATATATCACATATAAATACCTGGTCATTTGGAAAAACTCAAAACAACGAATCACTTATGGATTTTGGAGACATGTGAGAGCTCTGCCAAAATGGCTATGTGTGAAATCCTTGATGTGGTTAAGTTGTGAAGAAATTATTCAACATATATAAAATCTTCAATATGCTTTGTTTTTATCTATGAAATTCCAATAATTGGATATTAAGAATGAGGAATTCCTTACTGAAGGAAGATGGAGGTGTCAATTACCCTCTCAATAAATGGAATCCAGCTGAAGGAAGACATAGGTGTCGATTACCTACATAAGAGAGGGATTGTAGAGATAGAAAGACAGAAGATACATGTGATCTTGAATGGGTTTAGGGCTTACCCTAGTGTGGGTAATACATACTTTCTTGAATGGATAAATCTAGGGGTTATTATCCAGGGTGTTTGGAAACCCTACTATTTGGGTTAAATGGATTGTAATATTTTATATGTACATTAAATTTCAACTGTAATTTGTTAAAAAAAAGAAAGTGTTTCTTATAATTTTACTTGTTTAATAACTAGGATATAAGATTTCATACGATTTAAGGTAGAATCTTGTTTATGTATACCTCTGTGTTTATTTCATTATGCTTCTTTATGAAACATACTGTTATTTTTATTAACCATTCGAACTAGGATTAATTGAATCATATTGGTTTATCTTTTTTAAAACTAATATTTCCTTAAGGTTCATAAAGAATGTTTTTAAACATAAAATTTACCCCCTCTTGTATCTGATATTCTACATATATATTTCGATCCTTTAATTGGTATCAGAGTAGGTCTCTGAGATATTGATACTTACATGAAGTATGAAAGGCATATTTTTACTTCTCATTTTACATACTCTTTCATTACTTCTACAAGTTGTTTATAATTTATTTTATAAATTTTATGTCTATAAATTTTTACTACACTAACTTTTTTTGCTTAATGGAGATTACAAAATCTCTATCAAGGAAGTCATAATTTTTATTAATAAAGAGAGGAAACAATATCGGCTAAACTATAAGTTAAATAATACATTTAATTGTTCTATGAATAGAAAAATATACATCTTGATATATTTTGGGGAACTAGCTAATATCATTTTTATGAAACTAAAAGTAAAAAATTCTAGTACTTCAAATGTAATTGAGACCATAAGAACCATGCTTAAAGGCAATTATCACAGTTTTGTTTTCCTATTTGTAGAACCAATAGTTAATGTTCAATATAGATTTATGACTACTGTAAATAGTACCTAGTCAATGGTAGAAAATTCATATATGATGTGATTCTTGTAGATATGATTATAGACATTATGCCTAATGAATGGGAATCGAAGATAAATTTTATTGATGAGTCAAGGAACATCACAACTGTAACTCTTGAAGAATTATTTGGAACTCTCTTACAACATGAGAATATATTAAAGATAGATGTTGAGAATCTAAAGAAGAAGAATGGTAGTGTTTCTTTTACTACTACTTCGAACAAGATAAAAGACAAAACTCTTAAGAAATTTGTTAATCTAACAAAGGGCAAGAATGCTATAGTTCAATGTGTATCAAGGGATACTGATCACCCAAAGAATGATTTGGCTATTCTTTCTCAAAGGATGAACTCGATTTTTGAAATGATGGATTTCCAATATTGATATAAGATAATGGATAATAAGGATAAAAATGAATCTAAAAACACATGTTATGGATGTAAGAATGCTGTAAATATCAGACCTGATTGTCCTAAGATGAATATAAATTTCACCAATGAAAGACATTTTGAATGAAATTAGAAAAGATATTTCAAGAATAAAAAAAAATTATTGATGGGAAATGATTCTTGGTGTGAAAGTGGTGGAGAATAATTTGATTAATCTTTATAAAATGAATGTTCCTCACAAAAGAATATTGGTTTTATTACAAGAATACATATTGAAAATCAATGTTTCACACACTGCTTAATAATTAAATAAGATATGTTAAAGTGCTAATTATCCATATAATGAAAATTCAACATATAAAGATGATTAATCTTCCTCATTTGGACATAATTATTTAACTTATTTTAAATACGTTTCAAGGTTTTCTATGTTGTTCGAAAATGATAATTTCACGATCAAAAAAACATGAAAAAGAAAATTATAGAATCACTATTTTAACAAAATAAGTATTTGATATTTCTAAATATCATGATATAAAATCTTTCAAAATTACTTCTAATTTAAGAAAACTTTGAGAAGGTAATTATGAAAAGGAAAAACATTCTAAGTATTTAGAAAATGTTATTTGTAAAGACCCGCAAATTTCAAGGAAATTTTTTTTCTTAATTTTTCTTTGGAATTTTACAAGAGCGCAGCTTCAGACGGAACCTGATTCCGAGGCCCGGTGTGCCCGGAATCAATTTCCGAAGTTTGGCTCGGGTACGTTCAGTGAACGGACGAGCGGGTTTTTCTATCTTTTGAACCGGTGCCCGGAATCGAATTCTGAGGGCACCGATGAAATCGCAGCGCCGGTATTTGCTTAGAAACGCCTCTTCCGGAGTTGCGTTTGCTCAGACGTGGTTTTTAAATTTTGGGGCTTTAAGTCAGAAATAAAATAAAATTTGTGCGACAACTTTATTTTATTTCACTTAAGCTGCTTGGAAGTCACTTGGAAGCCACTTGAACTGAGTTAAAGCGGATAGGGTGCTATCCGGAAATATCCTACCCCCTTGTTAGGATATTTGTGAGGTGGGGCCCGCACGAGCCCCGCCGTTTCTTTCGCTAAGTAACGCACCCGCGAAAACCCGTCAAAGTAACTGAAAAGTCAACTGGCGCGTTTTCTTTAATTTCTTAACAGACCATTTAATTGGGCGGTTTATTTCGTGAATTAAATGGGATGTTTCATTCGTTGAATTAATTCAACGAATTTAATGGGTCGTTACTTATGCGTTTGCGTTCGTTGGCAAAATAATAAAATAGACAAACTTGTCTATTTTGGAGGATCCTCCTGTTGTGCGAGATCCTCTAAACCTCCACCCTCCCCGCGAAGAACGCGAAGAACGCGAAGAACGCGAAGAACGCGAAGAACGCCGGCGACCGGAATTCGACGACGCACACCGTGATCTGCGACGTCGACGAGCTCTACCCGCGACGTTCTTCGGCGACGCCTCTTCTTCCGCGGCCGATCCTCGTTCGGCAACTAAGGTGAGAATCGGATCGTTTAATTCTCCCTTTTTTTTTAATTTCAATGACAACGGATTTAATTAATTAAATTTGTTTGTTCTAGATCCGGAGATCGTCGGCGCGACGTTTTTCCGCGGTGCGACGAACGTCTCTTCCGTGACGACGCGACGATCCCCTCCTTCCGCGACGAGCGATTCCGCGACGACCTCACGTCCGACGGCGACTTCGAGGTAGGGGTTGTTGGAATATTTTTAATTCCCGTGTTTATTCTTTTAAAATAAAGAACTCGATCACGGAACAATTTTAATTTATTTAAAATTGTTGATTGGTTATTTTCTTTTCCTCCCGTTGATTTTATGACTAACGCGGAGGGTGCGGATCTAACGAACAAGACCCGGCAACCCTCCGCCGATCTTTTTGTTGTGCGGATTTGGCGGACGACGATGAACCGTGCGGCAAGGGCGATCCGTTGATCCCGCAGTGAAGATCGGCCCCCGGGAGGAGCAATGGCGCAGACGGGAGGCAAAACGGGCCACCGGAGCAACTCCGGCGGCCCGCGGAAGGCGGCGGCGGCGCCCGGCGCGCCGCCGGAAATTCCGCCGCGTCCGCGGTCCGGCCACCCAGCACGCGGCCCGCGCGGGCCGCGTTCCTCCAAGCCGCGGGTCAAACCCGCGGCGGTTTCTTCGGCCGCTCGGCCGAAGCCGAGCCGGCCGGGCCGCGCCCAGGCCGGACCGGACCCGGCCTAGCCGGGTCGGGCCAGGTCGGGCCCACCCGGTTCGGGTCGACCCGGTTCGGCCGACCCAGGGGGGGTTCGGGCCGGGTCGCCCCGGGCCCAGAACCCCCGTTTTCGGGCCTTCTTCGGTCTTTTGCCCATATCTTGGGCCTGGGACCTCCGATTGACGAACCGTCAGCGGCTACGCGATCCTTGGATCGACACGGTCGTTTCGGTATATTACACTCAAGGTTTCGGAAGACTTTGGGTTCGGCCGGGTTGGTTTGTACACGAAACCAACCGGGCCCTCGGAGCGGAAACGCTCATAACTTGAGCCACGGACGTCCGATCGACGTACCGTCAGCTGTGGTAGTTTCCTCTAAGTGAGATGGAACTTTTGGCATACTCCGCCCGAGGATTGGACACAGACGGAGTACGGTCGGGTCGGTTTTGCCCTAAAAACCAACCGGGCCCCTGGGACGAAAATGCCAATAACTCTCAGACCGGGCGTCCGATTGACGCGCCGTCTGTTGCGCTGAGATCCTGTTGTCGATACGGAACTTTTGGATACATCAACTTCGGACTACGTGTCAGTTGATGTATCAGCCTCTCGGCTCGTGGAGCGGACCCTCCTAAAACGAGCTCGCTGTGTGCGGGAACCCTAGCGCTGGCTGTGACTTCGACGACAGAGCAGAGATCCTCCGTGGACTGCGACGACGGCAGAGCAGAGATCCTTCGTGGACTGCGACGACGACTGTGCATAGATCCTCAGTGGACTGCGTCGACTACTGCACTCAGCGATCCTACGTGGATCAGTGCTACAGGTTCTGTGTGAGCCCGATCCTATGTGGGTCCTTACTACCGGTTCTGTGTGAGCCACTGCCTACAGGTTCTGTGTGAGCCCGATCCTGTGTGGGTCTTTTGCGGGGGTTAGTACCTATCGATCCTCCGTGGGTCCGACGACTTAGATGGATCAGTGATCATCTTTGACGTCATCTGAAAAAGTATACCTGGTTGAGCTGAATCTTATGTTACTCTCCTTTGTGGATTGTGTTGAACTATCCTTTGTGGATTTACTGTTTACTCTCCTTGTGGATTTGAGTCTTGCTTTCCTACGTGGATTGAGTTGTTCTTGAGCTCGTGAGCAGAGCTAGAATTGGGGACTTAGGTATATGTATGGGCATATACCTAAGTCGAGTCAGATGTTACTTCGTGATTGCACCTTTCTTTTGTGCTATATCCTTTGTGGATTTCGGGAGACCTTCGGGGGTCTCAGGGTCCTTACTGAGTAGCTTATACTCACCCCTGCACGGGCTATGCCCGCACCTTGTTGTGTTGGATGCAGACGACGGACAGCCCTGATCACGGTTGGGGCGTGGAGCAGGACGGTACCTGGAGGTGGACCACTGGGCGGGACGTGCTCGGAGCGGACGTGGGACCCGAGGAGCCTGGAGGCTATCTGTACCCACCCTTCAGGTGGGATTGCCAGTGGACGACACGAGGCCGCCGTCTTTTCTTCAGTTGCTGTTCTTTACTTTTTTAGTTGTACTTTCAGTTGGGCTTGTATTCCGGCCCCCTTTACTTTTCTGCACTTTGTAGTTACTTTCCGCTTGCTGACTCTGTGGTGGTTGTTACTTATAAAGGCAATGCCTTCCCTGTTTACCGGGATTTTACGCCTTGGTGCTAGTCGCCAGCCCCTGGCCTATGGAAGGCGGGCTTGGGGTAGTCACGGCACGGGCCCCGAGGTCGGGTCGTGACATTATTTCTTAGGAAAACTTTTTAGAGACTAAACTCAATTCTATAACAAAAAATAGAAGGATATAAATTAAATCATTAGAAGAAAATATGAAATATTTTTCATAAAAAATTGTTATAAAATTTTAATTCTAGTAAATAGAATTTGGATAAGTTGTATTCACAAATTCATCCTCTAGTGAATAGTTCTATATTTGGTTATTCTCACTCAAAAACAGATTTTAGTCACAACTACTTTGTTCCTAAAAGTTACCCATTCTCTAATAAGTGTCAATGTGGGGGGAAATGGGGGAATTTTTATTATATAAACCGAATCCAATCCTTTAGTTTTAATAAATATCACCTTTCAAAGTAATTATGTATTCCTAATATTTTATTTTCAAACATTTCCTTATCAAAAAATGTTTGGATTCCAAAAAAAATAACTATTTTATTTTCAGGAAAACAAAGGAAGTACCAACCATAATACATGGTAAATGGATAGTGGATATTACTGGTACATTAATAGTAACAAAAACATTATTGAAAAGATAATTTAGATGAACGTGTAAGAGTCACTTTCAATGACAATGCTCAAGGAGGAATTGTTGGTATAGGTAACATTATTCTTCATGAAAAATCCTTAATTTCAAATTTATTAGTTGATAATTTTCTTAAGCCCGTATATATAATAATAAGACAATTATGTGATGATGGTTAACTTGTTGATTTTTGGAATGATAAATTCCTAGTATGTAGTTCCAAGGATGAGTTCATTCTTTCTTTCCATCGGCATGAGAATGTTTATACACTCAAAATAGAAGACCATTGGAGACATGATAGATCATGCCTTAATGAAATGGAAGACCAATTTTGGTTATTCAATATAATACTGGGACAATCTAACCTAATAAACACATGTAAAGTGTCTATGAAAGTTCTTTTTAAGGATCCACCAAATCTTAGACTTGATTCTTTAAATTTCAGTGAACCTTGCCAATATAGCAAGAAACATAAGTCAAGAAATAAATCTATAAATTAAGTCTCAACATTGCATGAATTATAGTTGGAGAACATGTATATGTTTGTTCCTAAACAAAATGTAAGTATTAGAGGAAAATACTATGTAGTTGTTTTAGTTGATGATTACACTAGATTTATAAGGGTCTTTTCTCTTGAAAAGAAATTTTATGCCTTTTCTTATTTAAAATATTTTCAGACAAGGTTTCAAATGAAAAACCATTCCAATGATAATTATTTATAGTGATCATGCTAGAGAATATGAAAATTCATTTTTTGAAACGTTCTATCATAAGAAAGGATGTACTTATAAATCTTAACTCCGTGAACTCCTAAAAAATGGTGTTATTGAAAGAAGATGTCAAATTCTTCAAGAGATAACAAGATCCATGCTGAGTGAATACTCAATTGTAAAAATTAAATTTGACAGAAGCTTTTATTACTAATTTTTATTATAGTAATTGAGTTTTAATAAATCCATTTCTTAATAAAACTACTAATGAGTTCTAAACAATCCAAAAACCAAAAGTTTCAAACATTAGATTGTTTGGATGCCAAGTATTAATTTTGAATATACAAGATAAATTACACAAATTCACACCCTAATATGATGAGGGAATTTTCTTAGGCTATTTCACTACTTCTAAGGATTGTATAATTATCAATAATTCTCTTTTACTATTGAGGAAATATTACATGTTAAATTTGATGAAACTGGTCATTTTATTCTTATACATCTTCATCCTCTGTCGCCTGATGTGTTTTCCAAAACAGATTATCAAACTTTTATAGAATACACTTCTAATAAAAAGTTTACTCAAATTAATTTTTGGAAGTATTCAATCCAGGATATTTTATAACCTATATTGATGAACATGTTTTACAAAACCCAAATTAGTTGTTTATGAAGAATCTTCCTAGTAATAGAATCATTGTGGATGTAAATCAAATGTAATGACTACATGTTAGTTAAGAAATGATGTAGAACATCTAGTAAATATTTCCCAATTTGGACACCTAAATCCTAATGAGGATTTGAGTGATAAAATTTGATTAAGGTTATTCAAGATAAATTAAATGAATTTAAAAAGAAAAAAGTATGTACCTTAGATGAAAGTCCTAAAGATCCCTTTGAAATTGTAGAAAAATTGGTCCTCATAATAAAATTTGATGAAAATATAATCATTTTAAGAAATAAAGAAATATTATTTTCTAATGAATATGATCAACAATAAGGAATATACAATGAAGAAACCTCTGATCTAGTAGTTATACAACAATCTATTTGAATTCTCTTTTCCTTTTCATCAATCTTTAACATCATACATTTTTAAATGGAATTAATGTGTCATTTCCTTAATGAATATGTCCAAGAGGATGTTTATGTTGAACAACCTCATAGTTTTGAAGACACAAAAAATTATAATCCTATATTTAAACTTACCCAAGAATTATATGGTCTTAAATAATCCCCAAGAGCTGGGTATGCTAGACTTATAGTATTTTTGTAACAAAACAATTATGTTAAGGGAAATACTGATCGAACCCTTTTTTAGGGAGACAAAACAAAAAATTTGGTTGTTACACTTTATTTTGATTACATTATTTTTCGATCAACTCAAAAATCCTTAACTAATTTATTTTTGAATCTTATGTAATATGATTTTTAAATGAGTATGATGGGTGAGTTAACATTTTTTCATTGATTACAAATTTATAAAAAACTAGAAAGAAATTATATATCTAAAAAATATTATATTAAGTATCTTATTAAAAATTATGGATAAGACAACACTAAAAGTATAAGTACTAAAATTAGTACTTCAAATACTCTCGATCTTGAAAAAGTTAGGAAATACGTGTATCAAACATATTTTAGATGTATGATATGATGTTTAACATTCTTAATAGATATTCATCCAGACATAATGTTTTTGAGTATTCTTATGTGAAAGATATCATGAAAATACAAAATAATCCAATTTAAAAGCTATGAAAGGAATTTTCATTGTTTAAAGGGAACTTTGGATTTTCAATTTTTTCTTCTGAAAATGATTTTGAAATAATAATCTAATCAGATGCTGACTTTTGTGGTTTTAGAATGGATATAAAGTGTACATATGGAACTTTTTTAAGGTGATTATTTAGTTTCTTGGTCTTGTAAGAAACCAAATTTTGTAGAACTTTCCACTAATAAATCTGAATATGTAACAACAAGATGTTTTTTGCTTAAGTGTTGTGGATGCATTAGATAATCATTGATTATGAAATGATTTTTTAATAAAACATAGATACTATGTGACAACACTAGTTCTTTTACCCTAAGAAAAAACCCTACACATCACTCTCATGAAAAGCACATAGATATTAGGATTCAGTTTCTTAGGGATCACGCCCTTAAATGAGATATCTTTTTACAATTAATCTGAATTCAAGAACAAATTGATGATATTTTTACAAAATAATTACCTCTGATCATCTTGAATACATTAAACCATAGTTTGGAATGATATATGTAAGGTAATCACTAATATCTACTTTTTTGTAAAATCTCACCCCTAACATTAACATAATACTTTTCATACGGGGAGTAAACATTATTTCATATTTTTTTGGAACCTAAGAATAGATTTCAGAACCTCTAACAAGTTTCCAAACTCTAATAAAACATTCTAGAATCTATGATTTCTAATAAGAATCTTATCAAACACTAACAAATCTTCTAAGAACTCTGAAAGTTAATTTATCGTACATATTACTTCATAAATGTTATATATGTTTGTTGGTATTCCATTCTTGTTTTATGAAAAACATCAATGGATTCATATTTTCATAAATCCATTATTGATCCTTTAAACCTCAAAAGATCGAAACCTATAGAATCTTATTCTATTTAATGCCCAATTTCAGATAAGATCTTTTTGATTTCAACCATCAGATTAACCTTTGATGTTTAACTATCATATCTAATGCCTATATAAAGTGGGACCACCCCTTGTCCCTTGTGGATCTGTAGCATTTTCACCTGAGTTACTACCACCACAAAAAGTATCCATTCCAATTTCCATATCTCTTTATTAAAATTCCATATGTCTTTATCTATATAATCTCAAACATAAATTCTTGCCAAATTTATCAAGGATTGGTTCATTTACATAGAAAGGATAGTTGATTATAATTTCAAACTTTAGTATTATACTTTATTAAGAAATACTGTAAAGTTTCAAGGCATAGAAAATGTTTGCCTTTCCCAAAATAAAGGAGAACATGATCCAATGTATGTGGACATTTTAATGGAATTTTATGAATTAGTATAATTAATCAATGAAAGTTGAAAGGATACAATTCAGTTTAAATGTTATTAGAAAATATATTATATGTTTTATAAGAATACTTTGGACACCCTTACAACGCCGCATGATGAATAAGCTTTCTATCCCTATCAAAGGACGTTGGTTTCATATGTATATTTTAACTAAGATAAGGTTTTTGATTTCATAGGTCTTAAGGGAGTAAAAGAGTCTCATGATTTCTATCATTTTCATCTAATTACATGATCGCAGTTTTATGGAAACAAGGACTATTAATTCCGAGAAATTTAGACAAGGACACCTTGAGAATTATAGACATCTTCATGATGAATTTTTGAGTTAATCTAATGAAGATTATCCTAGTGAAGTATATCTTCCTCACAGTCAGTAAAATTAATGATAATTTGATCATGTCTCAGATCTTTGTGTTTCTAGTAACCCTGTCCAAGCTTACTCTAATTCTTTGGAACTTCTGTAATGTACCTTAAAACTCAATGACCAAGTAGTTCAAAATATTTCTTTTATGTGATGAAAAACCAAAAATATTAAAAATTTCTTTTATTGATAAGAAAAATAAATTATTTTTATTTATCTGTAAAATTATGGGATGTTAGAGAAAGCTCCAAGAAATAATTAATGATGCCTATGAAAATAATGTCTCAAGGCCAGGAATCACAGAAAACATATCATGCATCTAAACTACCAAAGATAATTAAATATAAGTCATTTATAGATAATTTATTCATAATGTGGATACATGAAAAAGAAAAAATAAAGGAAGGTGATCCAGTGTTTAGGATAGATCTAGCTAAAGCATTAATGATTCATGATTCTCATGAACTTGAAAATAAAATCTATGGACATGAAGCTTAAGAAAAAACTAATTGATGCTGAGATATTTTAAGCCCTTTTAAATGAATTTCTAAAGAGATCATAACATATTTTTGTTCTGGAATATTTTCTATATGAAACAGAACATGCCCAAAAATCACAACCACATGAATTAGAGGCTATCACCATAGAAAATGGAAGATAAGTTACCTTAGGATCAGTTTTGATTGTACATGAACACTCTCAAGAAGAATAATAAGAAGATAAAAACCAATAGAAATAAATCTATGATGAGATAAAAAAATTTGGAGAAACATAGAGGTAGAGAAAATATGATTAGTTATCTATATGAACCTTTAAAGCCTTCTTATCCAAGATTACATTCATTAAGAATCCATCTCATAATGACAATGTTGTTTAATGTGAAGTTCAAAAACATTCATCATATGATGAAGATGATAATGAAGATGATTAAGATGATAATTATGTTCGTGGTAATAATGATAATGAAAAAGATGATAATGTTGGTGGTGATGATGATGGTAAGATTATTCATGTTTCTGGTTAATATAAACTAGTACTCGCCCGTGCTATTGCACAGCCTATTCGATTACTATATTTTCTTTTTATAAGAAATTGGAATTTATAAATGGTTAAAAAAAACAATATTGTTGAATAAATGTTAATTAAAAAGAAAGGGGTGCATGATAAGGGAATATGAGTGCATAGCATATGGAGAGACCACTTAAATTGTTAATAATGAAAAATGATAGATTAATAGTATATGAATTTATAAATTTTGTGGATATTATTTGATTTCATTTTCTACATCAATCACAATAACACTAATGCGTGCACTGAAATAATAAGTGACTGAAAAATCAAAGATAAGACTGTGGTTGTAATAATAAAAATGAGAAATGTGAAAATGATTGAATTAATTACCGATTGTTAAAAAGTAAGTAATTTCTACATAATTTGTAATGTATAAATTTTAAAAGATTTTCAGCAACGTGAAGTTATACAGTTATCCATTCATCAACTCCTTTTTCAAAAATAATTCAATGCTCTAATAAATGACTCACTACTCAATCCACTTCCCAAAAGAAATACGTGTTCTAATGGTCTAAAATCTATCCCTATTTAAATAAACAATCCAATCAAATAAATCATCCACTTATCAATAAGAAACACTCTAATAAACCAACATCTCAATAAGACACAGTCCTTGCGTAATTGGCACCATCGAAATCATCACTCCCCAACCGGTGATTTTTTTACTTTCTGAATAAATCCTCTATTTTCATCTGAACAGTTGTTTTTTCATCAACAGTACGAGATATTTTAGAATCCTCATTGGAAATGATGGAATCCTCATGTATTGATGGTAAGTAGACTTTTTTTTGGGTTCCCTTCGATCTTTTATTGCAGAACTGAGCCTGGTCCGTGACATTAAGCATTTTTAGGTCAGATTCTACCTTCAAAAAATTCCATGATGTATTTGTATGGGCCATTAAATTAACCAGGATTTCTTCTTGAAATAAGGAATTTGTAGGGGTAATCTGTCTATGATACTGAAACCTTATTAGAATGTTCGTAAGTGGAATCAAGATATCAGAAATGCAATCTAAAATAAATAAAGTATAACTCATACTCAATACAAGTAAAAAAACTATTAACTGAAACAAAATTTAATGATAAAACTACTTCATAAGGATGTAAAAGAACTGTAAGAATTTGATCCACAGAGTTATGATAACAGAAAGAAATTAGAGGTTTATTTAACATATGCTGCAACTCAGTCCATGTCTCTTCAACATCTATACTAAATTTCAACATTTACATAATCCAACAGTGGGTTTTGATTATCATACAGGTAACACAACGTTTTAAATTATATTAAAAGATCCATCAAGATACAATGTTATTTTTTCAAAAAGCTAAAAAAGTCCCAAATCTCAAGCACCATTGCATCTCACCCAACTCTGACAATAGAAACCCAAACCATTTCGACTTTAACTGTCTGAAATCTCCCTTGGTAAAATAATTTTTCAAAAACTTGAATCTACAGGAAAACAATCCATCATCATTCATGAAATAAATCATGTAATAATATTACAAAGATATAGTTGATTTATGAAGCACATCTCAGATTTATTGAATTGTAGTTGAACCTATTTTGTACAATAATTGTATGGTAGAATTTAGTAGTAATGAAATATAACAATAAACCGTTCTCCTTCCTGGTGTCATATATTCCGAATATTCCGAAAAATATGAAGTATTTTCATATTGTTAATTAAACATATCCAGAATTATTATTAGAGCTTCCGAGGAGTTGAAACAATACTATGATGAATGTAGTAGAGTATATAACTGGAGTTGGAGTTTTTTATGAATTCTGTAAAATATATGACCGACTCACCTGCATAATTTTGTCCACTGATTTAAGATTCTTCTATTTGCAACTGGACTGCAACATCCATATCATCTTCCACAATATGAAATACTAATACATCACCCATGGTATCCGAAATAAGAAAATGGGAAATAAATATGCAATATTTCATTTTTTAAGATAAATTATGTATATTTGATCTGAAACTATGAGATACACCATGAAGTAAATAAGTATAAATGAAAATCACTAAAAACAATTAAATAAATGAAAATTAAAACCATTTGAAGGATAAATCATTGATAAAAATATGAAATATGAACTATAAAATGGATTTAAAATTCATATAATTTCTGCATGAACTTGGAGTCAATATTTCAGTAGCCACTATATCCTCATAGAAGGTACCCTATAATTAATGGAAGCTGAACAACCTCAAAAATGAATGAATACATTCATTGGTCCTAAAACAACCTAGAAGTTCTATCAAGCATATCGACAGATGGAGAAGAGCAGAACAACATCAAGGATGATATACTGATGAGCATGGTGGAAGGTGGAAACTATCAATTACAAGGATATGTGTAGATTAAATCTAAAATGTATTGCTTACACTTTTTGAGGAAGGTGGAAACTGTCAATTACATTGAATTCATTGTAAGAAAAGTTAACTGGATGTCTGTAACTGCTTCCATCAAGAGAATGAATCGATCTTCAACAGGTGCTTGACTTGTTGTCCTTCTAATATCGTGACCAGTAAACATGAAAAAAATATATTAAATAGACTGAACACCTGATGTGTGTCAGTAATACTGTTGGTTATCACATCTGTGAAGGCATTGTCTTCACTCAGACTTGCAGTGTTAAACAAGGAATCAATTTGACAGACTAAGGCATTAGATATACGCCCCTCAACATTTTAGATCACAGTTTTATTATACAACTGATTTGTAATAATAAATACTGTAGGAATTTTAGGTATGAAACATGAAAATAAATTAAAAGGGCCATGATTTTTTTGAGTGTTTTCCAGCTTTTTTCCTACCCCGAAAACAGAAAAGGAAATGTTATTAAAAACTAAAATAAATAAATGAAAGAAAATAAATTAAAAGGGGCAATATTTTTTGGGTTTAAAACATCATAAAGAAAATTAGAGGAGCATACCCACTGAAACATGATGAAAATAAAATTTCACCAGACCTTTTTCATGCATGAAAATAAAAATAATCCTATAAACTCAAATGAATATGTTCCACCGGACTAAGGCAAACCCATTTAATGATTCATGTTTTTAACACCCAATCCATGAAATTCAGTGAACTTGAGTGATTAAATGCAAAAATGTTCAAATATCAAGTTATTGACAATTGAACCATGAATCACAAAAATTAAAAATAAGATACATACAAAGAATTTATGGGGGTAGAGTTAAATTAAAAGAAAACTAACCTCTTGGAGGTTGAACGGTATTCTCATAA
This sequence comes from Viscum album, assembly GCA_963277665.1. Taxonomy (NCBI): domain Eukaryota; kingdom Viridiplantae; phylum Streptophyta; class Magnoliopsida; order Santalales; family Viscaceae; genus Viscum; species Viscum album. The sequence continues at coordinate 1,807,423,520 of OY728152.1, read as the reverse complement.
TAATTTTCTTCACCACCTAGCAACGATTTTGATTTCTCACATCGACAGTCTGCATAGTAATTACGCACGGGCTGAGTTGAACCATTAGAATCTGAAAACATATAACAAAAACATGAGGAAAATTGATACAAGAAAAACGTATTCCAAAGTGGTAATGTAAATGGAATGAAATACCACCGTTTTACGCATGCATATCTAAAGATGGTGGTGCATTATATGGCCAGCAAGGTGCAGCACTATAGTTACCCAGCACTGAAGATGATTCTTGTCTCAGAACATATACAGGTTCCAGTGCAGCGGATGGTAAAGGAAAACAATTCAATCCTTTTGAAAAAACAGGGACTATGGGAAAGTTGAGTGAAAAAACATGGACTGTGGGCAAGTAAAGTGAAAAAATAGGGACTGTGGGAAAGTTGAGTGAAAAAATAGGGACTATGGGAAAGTTGGACATAAGAAACAAGATACCTGCAGATTTACTAAATTGTAGAGATATGTGCAGATTAAATAGAAAATTTATTACTTACACTTTCAAGATGTAGGTGGAAACTATCAATTTGATATTATTATACATATGATGAATATTATATATTCAAAATTAGAAATACAATATTAGTAGGAATGTGATGAATATGCAATCCGCATATACAGAATAAGTAAAATGCATTCAATATACTATTTCACAATGTAATATGAGAAATATATATATTATATATTATGAAAAATAAAATTAGATACACAGTAACTTAATGAACTCAAGAAAGCCTACCATAGCTCTGAAATCATAGGGTGACTAAGGCGGACTAGGTAGAGGCGGAGGTAGAGGCACCAGAGGTGGAGCAGGCTTAAGAAGATTGAGGTGGAGCAGGTGGAGGTGGATAAATTTGAAAGAGGGAACATGTGAAGGGCACACCTAACCTGAAAATTAAAAAGGGAAAGAGGGAAGATGGGATTTATGAAGGAAATATGAACCTGAAGTACAGAAGGAGAAAGAGGGAAGAAGAAAATTGACCAGAAATCTTGGAAAATAGAGAAATCAAACTTTTAAGCTTCAGGGAGATCGCCAGTACAGAGTAGCTTCAATGAACCTTGGATTTTTAAGTCTATCAAAAACAATTAATGGAAACATTATATTATCGTAAAATATGTTAACATAAAACTATCATGAATCTGCAACAACCAAATATTGTCCTAGAGGGGCCCCAGTTGAACCTACTTCTTAGCATGTCCTAGAGGGGCCCCGGTAGGATCCTAAGGGGAACCTAGTGGTTTAGGCCACCAAAACCATCTAGTTGATTGATCAACTTCTTCCTTATATATCCATACTTATTACCTGAAATAAACACAATCAAAACGGTTAAAAAAATAAAAGAAATAATAGCTAATTCTGTTGCAGCAAAAGTAAAACATCTTTGGGCCAAAAATAGAGTTCCAAAATGATCAAGCCAGACTTTTAGTAGGCATGTGATGAATATGCAATCCACATATACTGAATAAGTAAAATGAATTCAATATACTATTTCACAATATAATATGAGAAATATCTATATTATATATTATGAAAAATAAAATTAGAAACATAGTATCTGATTGAACTCAAGAAAGCCTACCATAGCTCTGAAATCAGAGGGCGACTAAGGCGGACAGGGCGGAGGCGGAGGTAGAGGTGTCGGAGGTGGAGCAGGCTTAGGGAGATTGAGGTGGAGTAGGCTTATGGAGATAGAGGCGGAGGTAGAGGTGCCGGAGGCAAAGAAATTCCAGTGCTTTAATAAACCTACACTAAATAGAAGAAGTGTGTGGATTTGAAACATTCTATCCTCAAGATTGAATTGAAATGAAAAAGGATTATTCACTGATGAAAACATATTGACTCAATAGTTTTAAATAGATGTGATGATTAAAGTGTGGCAATTCAGTTGGAGCCTGAGAGTTGAACTCTTTTGATTCATTGTTTTTGGGAAGCAAAACCAGTTAAACAAAGTACTTACCAGTAATAAGTGGTTTGTAATCATGACCACTTTTTCTACTCCTATGCTTCATAAAAATGTAATTAAACACATGTCAAATTAATAAATTTTGTGATATGATAAGCTCAAGAAACTTTTAAAAAGCAGTGACTAATAAAATACTCTTCTATAGTGTACCATACTGACAAATTATATATACCATTAAGAGTGTTGGTCCCCAATATAGTTTTTATAAAGAATTAATACTTGAGTAACATTCAATGGTAACTGCAGCTACAACCAAGAAAAGGAAATATTTCTTATGATAAAGTATCCAAACCAAGTGCAGAAGGCTCCATGCCCGTAATGTTTTTTACCAACACAGCTCCCTGGAATAGAGAAGCACGAAGGCATTAAGGACAAGGTGCATTGAGAGAACCTATGAGACCTAAACAAAGGACAAAAAATAAATATACTTTCACAACCTTGGAATTATCAAATCATTAATGTACAATTACAACCAGAAAAAGCACATTTTTTTACAGGTTATTATTCTACGCATGTTACTATCAAGCATAAAACTATCATACATAAAAGACATAAAATGAACTTCTATGGAAAATTATCCCTTCAAGTCAAAAAATGTCATTTAGAAACAATATCATAAATTAAACAAACTTTTTGTGTTATAGAAACTTAGAAAGAGAACCAATTTGAATTTCCCCTCAATGAAGAGAATCCCCCTCGTCAATAACAATGAGGAGCATAATGGATGTGTGAAACATATGGTTGGGTAAACTACAAATAGAAATAGAATGTCATGTTTAAATTTTTATCAACACAAATAGAAAATAACATCACAATGTTACAATTCAACTAGATCCAAACAACGGAATCATGACGAAAGATCAAATCCCATTTAGTCGACAACTGAGAAAGAAAAAAATCAGAAAATCCATTATGTATTTAAAAAAAATAGGAACAAATAAAAGAGAGGTTTCTACCAGATAAATTCTCAATCAAATAAACAATCATGATGATTTAATGAGAATTCATAAAATGCATTGACAGTCCTAGCAGAATCTCTAAGTACCAGCTTCATATAGACCAACACTTTCCCATGAGAAAACAAGATATTCGATGTAAAGACATCTCTCGAAATCAATATAATCCAGACATTGAAAACCTCAAAAAAATAACAGTCCGAGTAAGTTTACATCAGAGAAAAAAAATTCAGTACGCATTAATAGATAATATCAGGAACAAATATAAGATTCAAAGACCAAGAGTTTGTAGAGATAGATGAGTATTGCAGGTTGCAACATATCATTGACAGAAATTAGAATGATACAGATACTGAAGCATATAGTATAGATCACCAAAAATATATTTAGCCTATTAATTCCAGAAAGAAATTGTAGTGAGACCTCTGTGTTGATACTTCCTCGGATCAATACGCAAAACGACAGACTCCCCATGAGTATTCCCCCGATAATATATCCCTACAAAAATGTATGCAACAGATTTGTAATTCATCTCAAAGGCATAGTCTCCAGCAAGTCTATCTTAATATCTACTATTCGTATGAATATAATGAAATAAGAAATATAAAAAGTGGAGAGAAATTTCACACAATTGAGGCGGATAATATGCAGGTAAACCAATTAAAGGCGGAGCGGGTTGAGGTGGAGCAGGCGGAGTTGGAGCCGAAGGAGGTGCAACAAGCAGAGACGGAAAAAATAGTCGACGGAGAGGGAGCCGAAGGTGGTGGAGGTAACCCTAGGTGGAGAGTATGGAAGCCGTGAGTGAAGGGAGGTAAAACTGGGAATAAAAAAGATCGTGTGTGGAAGAGGGGTGCTGCCGAGGGATTGATAGCTGGAAAACATGGTAATGTGGTAGGGATTTCCGGGGACCGTAGCTCATGAATGAGAAAATCTTTTCTGCGAAAGTGGTAGGAATTTCTGGGAAGACTGCAGACCTAACCATGAGAAGACTGTGGTTGGATCTGACGGCTGGTAAACCGGGAGAGGGAGTACGAGAGATTGGGGCATTTGACGACCCTCTAGGTCAAGACTGACGGTAATATCAGCGGGAGTGAGAGAAGAAAGCGGAGGGGAAAATAAAACCCGTAGGGTGGGGGATGTGGTTAGATGGTTGGGCGACACGTAAGGGAAAAACGATGTTGAAGAATAGTGGGTGGACACGTGGTGGATAGAAAGCTAGTATTTGTATATATAGTAGATTTAACGAGAGGATATTGAAATTAGAGATAGTGAAAGAAAAAGGGATGAAAGAATATTTTGTCACATCCAAGAAAGATGTATGAGAATCATAAAAGTATTCATCGTCTATATGAGAATATTTAATTGTTTAATAATTGAATATCATTATTAAATCCATTCTAAAATTTCCACTGAGTAGATTTCAAATTATTCAAGAAATGATAACTATGAAATTGGACACAATAATCTTTTTCATGGAGAAGTTGATAAATCATGAAGCACAATTTAGAACTTTTGTGCTGAATTATTTTTATCATAGGAAATATAGAAACTTTTTGAAGAAGTGTTCAAAATAGTTATTTATTGATCTTATGGTTTTTTATGATATGTTCGACTCAGTCAAGAATGATTCAAAAGAATCAAATGACTCCCTCAATGAAATTTCAAACACTTTTTCAAGAAAGTTGAAGGAAGAGTAGTTTATTCTGTTTCAAGGTGAAAAATACTTATATGGTAAACCCATTTCTCTCACATATTATCTGAAAAAGGTGAATGGAAACAATTATGTGGTGGTTGAAAAACATAACTATCATGGTGAAAATATTATGTTTTAGGAGGAGAAGATTCTAGGACAAGAAGCAAAGATTAAGAATAATTTGAAGAAGATCCATGTTCAAGAAATGATCTGAGGAGGGTTTCAAGATAATCATAAGGAGAAAAATAATTTGAAGGCTTGTCTAGGTACTTAATACCAATGAAGGATCAATTTCCTTGAAATCATGTGTTTTTTTTAAAAAATACTTTTCAATGATAAGCAATATATATCTCCTCTGTTTTTTCATGTATTTCCTATATTTTTTCAGGTACAATATACTCTTCCCCATTTTATAAATAAAAAAGTGGTAGATTAATGTTCTAAAAGTAATATAAGGAGTAAAACGTAATGGGTAAAATGATTAAGGAATACATCCTTTAGTAAGGTGAAGATATTTCTCTAAGAAATGAAGACAATCATCTAAAGTAGCAATACAATCCATAGGAGTATTTTATAACCTAAGGGGGAGGTAGTTGTATTCATCTCGATTCATAGACTAAGGGGAAGACATGTTCATATTTTAAATTCAAATATGATGTCTTTTGGTCTTATTATTATTTTATCAAATAGATTATTTGTGATTTGAAAAAAGGGGGAGATTGTTTAATCAAAATATTCCTTATGAATATTTCCATTCCTTTATGTTTTGGAAATCAAAAACCCATTTTATTTATAATAATTTTTATCAATAAGAAAGTTATATATAAATCATATTCCAACTGGAATCATGTTATTAACCATTTTTATAGCTAAGTATGAATTTTTTCTTAAGATACAGTGGCTAATGAAACAAATCAGGTCCTTAATAAAACATGGAATCCTACAATTCTCAATTCTAATTCTTTTATAGTCATGAATCTGATTCTCTCAAAATTTACAATCTGGATCATGGTTTCTCAATTTTGAATCATCTAAAATTTTGAATCTGCTCACAGTTTCTAAATTCAGAATATTCAAAAATTTTGATTTTGATTCGTGGTTTTTTAATTCCAAATCATCTAAAATTTTGAACATGATTATCACTTCCTCAATTCCTATTCACATAGATTAGCGAAATTGTTTTATTGTGTTTCTCAATTCTGATTCTCAATTATTTTTAGATCTAATTCTCATAGTTCCTTATTTGATTCCCTTTTGATTAAGGATTTAATTTTATTACTTTCTTAAAGGTACTGTATTTCCAGAATGTAATGTTTCATATAATTGGATTCCTTCACACATAATGTTTATTAGGATATTTGAATATACTAAAAAATGCATCCCAAACTATTATTATACTGCCATTGTAAATTCCAATTGTATAGGTCCCTCTGAAATTTCAGGTAAAATATGACAATTGGAGAAAAAAATCAACTATTGGAGATATCAGCTATAAATCCTAGTCATTTGGAGGAGCCCAAAACACAGACTCAATTTTGGATATTGGAGACACATGATATCTCTGCCAAATTTCAATTTGAAAAAGACATGAAATTATTATGTTTTGAAGAACTTGTTCAACATATAAAAAATCTTTAATAAGATTTGTTTTTCTTTTTTAGACACCAATATTTGGTGATTATGATTGAGGTTTTCCAATATGATGGAATAAAGAAGTATCGATTACCTTCTTGATCGATACCTAATAGCTGAAGTAAGATATACGTCCCGATTACATGCTTAATAAATGGATTGTGGGGATAGAAAAATAGAAGTTGAATGTGATCTTTTGTAGATCGAAGGCTTACTCTGGTGTGTGTAATATAATCTTTTTTGAATGTATAAATAAAAGGTCCATTATCCAAGGTGATAGGATACCCAACTCATTCGGTTTAATGAATTGTAATCTTCTTTATATACATTAAATTTATACTGCAACTTGTTACAAATAGAATATGTTTTTTTATACTTTTAACTATTGTAATAACATTTACATAAGATTCTATATGATTTAAAGAAGAATGTTATTTATGTATACCCGTGTTACTATTTCATTACACATCTCTGTCAAGCCTAACATGATTTTTAATAACCTTATAAAATGTTGGCTTAGTGAATCTGATTTTTTTAAATTTGTTAAAAAAATATTTCTTTAAGGTTTAAAAAGAATTTTTTAACATACAAGTCACCCTCATCTGGTATCTGAGCATCTTCATACATATTTAGATCCTATATATCACATATATAAATAGAGGTAATTATATAGGTATGTCCCAAATTGATGATCATCATAGTTTTTTAATAGTTCTAATGATAAGTTAGGATTACCATCACTAAGTTATTGTATTCAATAAAAATATATTTATATGACATTAAAATAATAAATTCCCGAGGTAATAATTGAAGACATACTATTTGGACCAAAAAAACTGTATCACATTAAATGTCATATAATTATTTGTATATCAGGGGATGTACTCATATTATGAACGTCCATTATATATGGTATATGAGATTCCAAGAATGAGAACCTTAGTACATTGATACCTTTATTTTGAAAGCCTCGATGCTTGGTTAAACAACTGGGGGTTGGGTATGTTTCTCATCATGTCAATAGTTAGTTCTCAACAATGATTTAATTTATCAACATTTATGATGTATAAATACATTTAGTAACATAATTTAATTGCATTTAGGAAATTAAAGGACTTGAAATACTGAGTGGCATGTCTGGTTACTGGATACTTTACGGTGGAATGATATTTATTACTTCATACTAGTATGTATATTACACATAATCGTGAATTTTTAAGATGGATTATACTATAATGACTTGTTCTATGTATAGTCATTAATAAATTTCAATGAATATTGATTATATAGGTATGAGTATGATTTATATCATAATTATTATGGTGAACATGTCTATATAAATATATAATTATTTTTTTGGATATATCAAGAGAATATTTAACCATTTTGGTTTCATAAATATTTTTATAGAGACACTAGTAGAAAAATACCATATACCAACAGTTTGAAACCATTGGTATTGGCCTCCATACCGTTGGTACATCCTATACCAATGGTTTGGAGAACCGTGGCCATGTAAGCCGTGGTGATAGGTTTATACCAACAGTTTTCCCAAAATTATTGGTATCGACATATACGAATGGTTTTCAAAACCATTGGTATAAGTAATATGAAAAATCTATACCAATGGTTCCATAAAACCGATGGTATAAAAATTTCAAAAAAGAATCATTCGGTTGGTTTTGATCCCAGTACCTATAGTTCAGGATTGAACAGCCTAACCACTAACCTAAATTGACTTTTGTGAACATAATTTCATAAATATATTTATTTATTATCATAAATATTTTAAATTTTGATTTATTTATTGTTCTCTATAAGACGATTCTATAAAAAATACATGTAACTATACCCATTGTTCTCAAAACTATTTGTATAGATTCATTGATTTTGGGATCTATACCAACAGTTTTGGACAAACCGTTGGTATAGGGTCTCTATTATGGACCTATACCAATAATTTGGCCAAAACTGTTGGCATAAGTCCATATAAGTGACATATACCAACGGTTTTCTCCTAATCGTTAGTATATGTCCCCCATACACCAACAGTTTTTCCAAAACCATTTGTATATGTCCAAATTAGTGAACTATGCCAATGGTGTTGGCCAAATCATTGGTATAGGTCCATATAAGTGAACAATACCAATGTTTTTCCGAAAAAATTTAGTAGAGATCTTATTTCCAGTAGCGAGATCACATATTGCTTAAATCTATGAAATCGGTGTTTTAAATTTGTTTTCAATGCTACAAAGGGTCATCGAGTGACATATTTTTTCCTTAGGATAAGAGATAAATTTTGAATAATGATTTTATTCTATAATGTAGAGAGTTTGATAAACCATATTAAAATAATTAAAGGTATTTATAAAATGTTATTATGTTTTTCAATATTTCTATATAGTATTTTTGTGAAAGTGGGGGCTTATTGGAAATGGCCTAAAATAGGGATATCATATTGTATTATTTACCATAATTCTAAAAATAAAGTATGTATGTGATGTATGGGATTATGATACTGAGTTCATAGACACTACCACATATTCCACATGGAATATCATTTTTGACGAATCAGTTGGTTCAATAATTTAGGTATATAGACACATATTGCGACTATTTAAGTTACCCAAGATCAAAAATTCAAATAAGAATACATAATTCAAATATATTTCAATTTCAATAAGAATACCATTGGCCTTCAAATAACTTCAATAAAAAAGGGGGCATAAATACTAGGAGGGATCACCATATTGGGATGACACATTACTAAAATCTATACATATAGTTATCTTTTCCACATTGATCACTATTAATCATCACAGATAAGGTGCTAGCCAAAAATGTATATTTGATAGTCCTATAAATTCATATGAGGATCCAAGTGGATGATAGAATCCCTAGTGAGGGAAGAGTATGATGGTTGTTACAAGGTGATAATAATCTTGAATACATCATTATGAATAGGGGAGATGGATCTCCATATGATAAAGGTACCCTTGTGATGTTTTGGGATTTTTTTATTTTATTTTGGTTTGGTGATAAGAGATCAGGCATAATTATGGGTTTCATCCACTATTTTGATAAAGTAGTTTTCATACAAAACCTGTAAAGAAGATTTAAATTTATATTCAAAATTGGAAACAATTCCAACATAATATATGTAAATACAATCGGTGAAACATATTACTTGTAATAAAATGAAAGTATAATATAAGATTTTGATGTTATTGAGGCATACCAATATTAATTCAAACAAAAAACTAAACATGGCATATGAATGATCCATGTAATACCAGTAGTGTAATATAAAATATATTAAAAATGTAATAAAAGTCATATTAGACATACTAAAGGATAGAAAAACACAATACATGGCTTGGAATAAGTAACAATTAATTATATTAGCAGCAATATAAACAATGGATTAATAATATAAAAATAAGTCAATATTATCTATTAATTACTTTAAAACATATTTTTACTATTTATATGATTTTCATCTGATTTTACTTCATTTTAGTGTTATAATTCTTATCACACTTTAAAATCAACCCCTTATAAATAGAGAGTTTTAATTCCCGAATTACTACACAAAACAAGGCAAAAAATTCCTTATATGATGTTATTATGGAAATTGTAGTATGTTTTTTTAATACTTGTCTATTTTAAAAGAATAAATTTAAAAATTATCAATTAGAAAAACAAATTTCTATATCATTTAAACCTTGAAATAATATTCAAATTCAGGAAAAACATATTTAAAACAATGCATTTTTTGGGAATCACAATATAAAATTCACATCTTTATTCACATATAATATCCATATTCATGGAAAAAACATTAAAAACTACATTTTAAATTCATATTTTATCTCACAGAATATAAAAAATTAATTATCAAAAATAAAACTGATTAATTCATATTAATATTATAAAACTAATGTATGTAGACATAGTCAACTCTTTATCAAAATGAATGGAAGGAAAAAAACATAAAAATAATCCATCCACATAACATTTTGAATAACATAACCAATTAAATTTTTTCTAAATCATTATTGTCCTTGATAAATATCAATATAATATTGATATTATATTAAATTTATTTTTATACATTCTTTGTTAATGAATTCTAGTAAAAGAAATTTTTCTATATTATCAAAATCTTATATGTTAATAAATGTTAAAAAACCATGTGTAATTTTAAAAAATACTAATGGCATGCATCTATTCCAAAGGAATCATATATATAACTAAATTCTAAAACATTAATATTTCAAGTTCATAGAAGTAACCAAGGGAAACAAATAAAAGTAATTCATATCATTTAAATAAATAAACAGTGAAGAAGCTAATTTTAAACAATTATCCAACGACAATTAAACTCTATAAACACTTACAATTTATATGCCATCAAATTAATAAGAAAAAAATCAATTTAAAACCAATACAACATGTAAATAAAAAAAGTATTTATTTATATTATGAAATTTAATGTATCCAATTAAATGATTTCTAGATTTATGCCATTTATAAGTCCCAAAATATTTATTAATTTTTTTTTATTTTTATAGAAATTCATGGAAAACAAAATACTAATATAACCCAATTAAAAAGGAAATGAAGGGTTGAGACCACCAACCAATTAAACCACCAGTGGGATGTTTTCCATAATTTGACCAAAATATGGTGTTTCTAATAATTAAAAAACATGAATCTATGTAAAATTTAATCCAAATTATTAAATTCATAAGTAATCAAGCATAAAAAATTTAAAAAAACTATTACATATAAATAATATAATTTATGAGACACTAATGTAAATAAAACAACTAAATTATCCTACCTATAGAAATACAAATTCAACAAGATTCATAAGAATTATTATGATGGATAATTGAAAAAAGTTAATTTACAACAAACACACCGGTAGTGTACTAAAATAGATCATATATGGTTTCATTTAGACTGAAATAGGAAAATCTAAAAGCTATTGCATTATTGCTCCGTGATTTAGAGAAATAATCCCCCAAATCCATAGTTATTATTACAGAGTGTGAGGAGGAATATAGTCCCTTACCACGGTGGATCAGAATATACCATAACATCCTAGAATTAGATGATGGTGAATATGTTGGAGTGGTGACATCAACATCAACCTCTCAAACTTCATACATGCATCATCGACCTAACACCTTTAGATAGTTTTTATATGATTTTCTTCCTTCATCCCCTTTATCCCTATCATTTAATTTTAATAGTATATTTTTTATAAAATTATTGTAATAATACTCACATATTACATATCATATAACAAAATGCTATTATCTAAAATATTAGTACAAAATAAATATATTGATAGATGAATGTATGTATATATGTATATATGTATGTATTTCATTGTGTGTTTATCCTAAAAAAATTATAATATTAAAAAATAATAATACAATTTCATATATCTTTTTCAATTACAATAATTATTATATCACTTTTTTTATTATATATATGTTTTATAACATTTTAGTGGTAACACTAATAACATTACATTTACATGTTTATAATACAATTATATTATAAATATATTTGTCTTTAAATCATATTAATTATAAAAAAGACATGTATTTATCACTTCATAAAACTCTTTATAAATATTTCTATAATATCTCATAGTAATTTAAATTATTAAATTAATTATTGTTGTAATTACCCCATATATAACACAAATATGTCATCCCTTACGATGTTGTATTTAAATAGTATCATAATACACTATTATTATTAAATTATATCATAAGAACCCACAATAAATATTTCACTCACGTTATTTATATAAAAAAATATTGTATAAAAATTCAAGATTCCTAACATTATTTTATACAAAATTATTATCCCTCAACACAATTCACCTAATATTATCACCAATCCATTTCAAAAAATAATATCACTTTACAAAAAAAATAATTCATTTTAATCATATTTAAATAACCACAATAAATATATTTCATTTAAATACATCAAATTTTAAATTTGAAAAACATAAAAATATAACCACAAAATTTTATAAATGATAAAAAAAATTATCATCAAACAAACAGTGCACTCAGTACCCTACTACAGAGTACCCAAATGTGTCCCTACACAACTCCTTATTCTATCTCTCTCACTAAGTTCCTAGTGTGACTATATAAGGTACTTGATTCTATATGCAACATATTATTACACATAAAACAAACTTTATACCTCTCCTAATCGAATGATTCAACACTAAGGCCTCCAAGAATATATAAACCATCCACAAAATAATCCAATGGTTTTGGGATCTAGTTGAAAACTAAATGAGAAAAACAATCCATAGTTTTCAATATTATACTTTTCATTTTATATACAAAATTAAAACTTAATTAATAAATATTGTTCATAGGAAACTAAAAACTCCCCGTAATAATTATTTTCATCCATAAAAATTCAAACTCATTCATCACTCATGAATCAATACCTATCACAATTATTAACTCATAAATTAAAATCCTATTTCAATTTTATGTTATTATTCAAACATTCAATATACATCTCCCCAAATAATGATATATCAATAAATACTCAAATATATAACCCTAGATAGAAAATGTAAAACCCCTATGCTTCCACAATTATTCAAAATAAATAAAATTTTATACTTTGGGCCATCTCCAACCCAAAAATTAACTACTTTCTTTCTAATGGTATTAATTTTAGTTTTTTAGATTTATCAAAAATGCATTGACATATTTTCTCCCTTACTAATCTCTTAGCACATTCTTAATATTTATATTATTGAACACATAAAATATTTATAATAATATATTCCCAATAGTAAATGATCATTGATTTTTTTATATTTTAAATTTTCTGGGGATATGGTTTTTACCATTAGCAAGAATTTTTGTAAATTTCCAAGCTATTTGATGATTAAAATATATTTAATATCTTTTTATTACATTAATATTTATCATTCAAAGGTGATTAGTGATATATCCTTGAATATATATGTTATAGAAACTGTAACACTACATATGTGTCTAAAATATTGTATTTTCCAAAGGAGATGTCTAATTTATGTTTTAGGGACCCAAACATAGACTAGGAAATTTCAAATCATTAATATTATTACTCACTTAATCAAAATCACGTTTATAAACACCTATTATTTCTATCAATAAGGTTATTCACTCTTTCTATAATTATAAGCCATGGAATTTGAGAAATGGATGGTGGAAAACCCTATCTCAATGGAGGAGAAGTTGACAGATTATTAAACAATGATTGATTCATGTGTGATTGATTTCCAAAAACATGTGGAAATAATTAGAAAACTAATGAATCAGTGGTTTCTACCATGATATAATTATTTATAATATATTAGTCATTCTTCATTAAAATTATATTGAAAATAATGTTTCTAGAATTATGGTACATCCTTCAGAATTAATATATTCCATCTTAAGATTATTTGGAAACTCTTGATACCTCAACAGTAAGTATTTTTTGGTCAAATATATTCATTTAAAAAAGAATATTCCTTCTAAGGTCAATTTGATAATCCCAATTGGTCATTAGGTAAACCCTATAAATTTATTTTTGAGGTCCTTAGAATCCCAAGATGATGTATTGGTAGTGTTGGAAGGAATTCAATGTTTTCGACATAGGAATGTTTATAGTCATGGTTTTCTTATATGTCGTGTCCATCATATTGGTGATTTTTCTTCTGTAATCGGTTCATGGATAACTTCTCTTTATATCCATTCATGCATCATGATCTTTATCTATTTAGAAGAGGATGAGTCCAAACAATAAAGATATATTAATAGTTTAATTATGTTTAGGATGATTAATGTACACCCCCTTTGATGAGTTGTGACTCGCTGAATTGGTCAGATTCAACATGAAATTTCTCTCGAAAAATTAAACATTAATGATATTGATTTATAGTTTAAGAACCCCACCTATAATTCCTTCAATATTTTACTACACAACATTATTTGTTATAGGAAGAGACATTAATTCCAGTTATGTAAACTCTTCTAGATAAAGTTAAGACACCACTAAATCTATTCATATATCCCAATTATTCTCCATATATTAATATTATTATTTGGATTTAGGTATATATTCACCAATTATTTTGAAACAATCTAAATATGTCCACATAATTTCACATTAAAGTACACTAGACTCACTGGATGCTAAATGTTTGATCATCCCTTGACTTCCATTGTTGGGAAATATATCTTTATTCAATCTAAGGGATCATTTTGATCTGTTTAATGAAGATGTACATGATCAGGAGAATTAGATATGGAATGTAATTGATTTACAATAGAAGAAGAACCTTGTTTTCTCTACTATGGAGAATTTAATTAAAGCTCTCACCAATCCCCCATATAGTGTGTCACATGCTTCATTAGAATATGAGGCATATTATTTTAATTGAAGGCCCATTTCACTATACGAAAGGAATTAATAGTTGGAGAACGAAGTCGATTCCTCTATATATTCTTTATTAAATTCAACGAATAAAAACAAGGTATTTTATTTTTTTTCTAGTAGGGAGCGTAAATAGAGGCACCAGGAAGACTATTCCTCTCTATTTAACCCCATTTCTCAGATAAAATGAAATATTTGTAATAATTATTTGAAATGTGAATAGAGAAGGAAGACAATGAGGAAATTTCATTTTAAATCATAAATACACTAGAATATAATTCCAAGTGGAGGGGATGGAGGAGACACATGCATTGGATGAAAATATCATTGTGTGATTTCTCTCGTATCTAGATCATCGTTTTCTGGTTCTGTATTCTAGTAAGCATCCGATTTATAATTTTTTTACAATAATGAAATAAATAATTAGATCCATTGGAGGGAAAATATGACTGTATCCAAACATCAATGTTTAATCCCTTCCATGGAAATATAAAATTTTCCCTATCATTGTAACTATTTATATATCTTGCTGATTTTCTTCATTAGGATATGATTGATTGAAGTTGTGTGATACGTCTATGTTTTTGAGGTCCCATTGCTATAGAATTAGCCTTGATCCTATTTAAATTTATTCCATGGTCTTTATGTAAAATAAATAAAAATAAATTAATGCTAGATACTAATGTATGATTTTTTCTATTGATATAGTTTAGTTAATAATTTTTCATTATGACATTCTTATTTATTATAAATGACACTAATTTAATTTTTTTCATGTTCACAAGTGTTCTGTGTTGAATGGTTTTCACTGGATGAATATGGTGATTTTAATGAATAATTTGTTTAATTTGAACATTTTGTGGGTTCCAACTAAACCCCTTCTTATTCTGATAATAGAATATTGAATTGGAACGATTATCTACATTAATGAGGTTATATAGAATATATTTCCATAAATATTCTTCCCCTTAGAGAATTTCTATTATTTTTTATTTTTAATAATTCAATACCCTCTATGATAATCACTAAAATATTCAATTATATATACATACTGGTTAAAAATACATAAGTTATAATATTTTCTGTCTGAAATTTCACCTTCCATCAATTTTATTTTATTCAAAAATTCATGATCACCCAATATTGAAATGGTGAGGTACTTAAAGTGTTTTTAATATATAAGGTCCAATCAATGAATGAAAGTACTATAGTGGTGTTCAATAAGATATAATTATGTTTGGGGGATGTGGATATGAAGTATTTGAGTGGTAGATCGGTGAAGGATCTAAGTGGCGCCCTCAGTATGATTCGTGATAGTTAAACTTTTCACAACAACATGGAATTATGGCTTATTATATAAATCATGTGGGGGAGGAGAATTATAGAGCTGAGGAAATATAATGAAGACATGCTAGGTGATGAATCCAGTATATATGGTGGTGATATTGGTGGAAATGGTAGAGTTAAATGAATATAAGATCGAACGATGAGAACATGTCTTTAAAATGTGAATTCCTTTATATCAAATGTTTTTTATTGATTTCAGTGTTGTGCATGGGATTATAATTTACTTAAATATAACATTGCATATCTCCATATATAAATTATAATGTATGCACTTGGGTTAGAAACAATGGTTCATGTGTGGAGATAAATAACACACGGTGTATAAAGAGATAACAAAAATGTTTTTTTCAAAGGACACATGGATTAGTGTTTGGAAATGCATGCCAAGTTGTACCTCAACATACACATGACATATAATCATGGGGGATACATTATTTTTAATTAGAGTGTGTACCCAACTACCAAATTCTCTAAAAATAATTTAACTATAGTAAATGAATTATCTAAAGGGATACATGATACATAGCATAGAAATTCACATCCAGATACCCCTTGAGAATTATAATCAAAGTATATGTGGTTAAAATATCATTTATAAAAAGATAATATGACTCGAGTTGAACATGATTTATATTACTATATGGACTATTGATCCCAAAAATATTTGAATCTCTTGTTGAAATATTAAATATTTTGATTGAATATGAAAAAAATTAAACATTCCTAACTATCACCCAAGACTCACATTATTTATAAAAGAGTATATGATGTGTATTTGAAATTCTCTACAATTTTTCATATCTACCTTATTCATTTTTAAATATAGAATTATTAATTGTTTTTTATAACTATTTATACTTTTAAAATATTATAGATCTTAACACTACATCGTTATATATTTATTATTTGTGTTCTTATTTTGTTAAGTTTCAATGAATTGTAAACATGCCAAAGATGTGAGGACAAGGTATTGGGAGTATCCAAGTGGTTGATAACCATCTAATTTTGTACTGATATCTAGACCCATGTCACATATACACAACACAATTTTTGTAAGACTACATTATTAGGGGAGAAGGACCACCATTTATCGAGTACATAAACCCCACAGTCGATGTGACTTCCACACGGTGACGTGTGGGTCCTCTATATGGGTCTATATTGCATAGAATAATGTGAACAAATTAGTGATTCAGTAGTCCCATAATCAAAATATAGAGAAATAATGAATGGTTAGTGGTAGATTATAAGGATTTCTGGTATGTCCCTATCCATTTGGGACTAGAACTCAATCAATTGAGTTAGTATTATATTGTTTGTTTGGAAATGGTCCTCCATAGGGGTTTAAATTCCATCAATTGATAAATATTTATTCGATGAACTATAGATCCATTATATATTTTTCTATAAATTATAACAAACCAGTTCTTTATTACACACTTAAACAAGATTTATTACATAAACATTCACTTAAGACAACTTTGAGGATTGAGAGGTCTAGTTTATTGGGAAATTAACAACATAACCTGAAAACATAAGACATAAAATATAACCACTTAATTGAAAATAATTTTACTTAACCACAGAATTTCTACATACATATCATTTCAAAGGATAACTTGAGTACATAAAGAAGAAACAAGTGAGCTATAAATCTCAGTATCGGAGTAAAAAAGGCATAACATGAAGAATACAATAAATGTAGGGAAATATTCATATCAATAGATAATAAAAGAAAAATAAACCTATAGGAATGACATATCATGATTATCATAACATGGAAATATGGAAATAACAGAAAATATGATATTAGCATGAGCCAAGGCTCATTGCACGTGGATTAGTTATAGTAAACCCTCATTTCACAAGAATTAGCATTAGTAAACCCCCATTAAACATTATTATCATGTTTAAACCATCATTTCACTAGAATTATCATGATTAAACCCTCATTTCACATGTATTATCATGATACTAAACATTACCCAATACATTGGAGTGCTATATAGGTCTTACCATTTAAAACATGCCATTTTATGCATAGGTGTGCCACATGGATCATATATCATGGAATAATTCAACATAAACGTTTATTAAAAGATAAGGGAATGTGGAATAAATACATGAAAAAATATAATAAATAATTATATGTTCATATAGGTGAATAACCTTGATTGAGAAATGGGAATGGTATTCACTACACGATGATTTTGGCATGGAAAATCATAGTGTAATTTCGAAAGTACAATGATGTAACATAATTATTTATAAAAATGGATGATGATAGAGAATTGGATATCTCATCACATGAACATGAAATTTATAGTAAGATTAAAATATATATACATGTTCCAACACATGAAATTTGGAAATATAAGGTGTACCGTAATAAATAAACTTGAAGAAAGAAGAGAAATGAAATAACTATTATGAAATTTTTCCATGGTAATAGGTGTACATGGGAGTGATTAATGAGATTTAAAAAGGTATATAATCATTAAAACATAAGGAGGAAATTATGGGGGAGGTTTGAAATTATACACTAACATTTGTAAATTAAAATACGGTGGTATAACAACATAAAGAAACTTGGACAAAAATCATATAGGTAGAAATCCCTTACCCGAGTGTGTGACATCAAGAGCATGAGGTGGGATTATTGTGAGATTGGGGTGACTTGGAAGGATTATATGAAGAGGAGGTAAGATTAGGTATGTGCTCTAAGTATTTTTAGTGAAGATACCGAGGGAGCATGGGTGGGTTTATATAAGAAATTAGAGGGGAATTCTTAAATATTTAACAAACATATGATTTGGAACCTATATAATAAAATATTCAAAACCAAAAACCATCCCATGGTTTTATCCAAAAGTTTTTTCCAAAGTGGAGTGGAAAATTTAATTTTATAATTTCAATTCCCGAACATTTTAAAATTGTTGGCATTCCTATGGGGAGGGGAGTCACACTCTCAAGAAATTCATTTTAAAATGGTAAAATATTTTATAAATCTTGGAGGGTCCACTTCGGTATTATAAAATTAATAAAAAAATTATAAAATCAAATTATTTAAAATGTAAAACAGATATTGGCCTAATATACATTTTATAGTATTTTATTACATCACTATTGAGTCATTATTATGTCATAAAACACATTATATATTTATATGATATTTAATTTTTACCCAAAAATTCAATTGTCTCAGAAAATTATGAAAAAATCATTGTTACATAATTTTTAAGTAATTATTCCAAAAATATTATTCATTTTATCTATATAATTTTATAAATATGTGAATGCTCACTTTGATGATAAAAATTGACATTTATTTGAAATTCATGGGTTCTGATAAAAACAGTTTTCATACCGTAATAAAAATTACCACTGTATTCATAAAAATTACATTTTTATTCATAAAAATTATATGATCATTCATAATTAATAAAAACTAATGTTGTAATAATATTTTATTAAAATCTCAATTAATTCAAAACCCCATTAATTCATCAAAATATATTTCTTAATTGAATATAAATATTAACTAAAAATACTAGTTGTGCTTTAAAACCATTTAAAAAGTAAAAATAATAAAATAATTGTATATTATTTATTCTGTAAAAAACTAATACACATATTAATAATTCCAGGGTCTTTTTATATAACCCTTTATTACACCAACATATTCCCAAAGTGTATGGTGTACGATGGTGGGGCTTTCATGGGGTCATTTGGTGAACATAATTTTGTTCCTGATCTCGATAAAATTAAAATTAAACTGTAAATGCTTTCGCTCATGCTTATATTATTGTATATCCTCTTTGTATTGGTCTAAAAAAATCCCATAAATTCTATCTCCCTTTAAGTATCCGATAAATAGGATTCAAAGGGAATGATCCTACAGTTCGAGGTCATCACCTCCTTTGTCTGTGTCCAAAAGATTTATTAAAACATTGTATAAATACTTGTCATGTGATCACTATTCAACGAATATAATATCAAAGGTAATGAGACTTAATGGTTATTTAAACTAAATTAAAAAATGTGCATGTGTTTTCTATATTCATAAGACATTAAATGAAATGAAATTGTATTCCTGAATGTTCGGGTCATCACATCCATCCCCCATTAAAAATTTCTTCTTTTAAATGTCCTTTTCACACACTAAAATAGATGTAGGTAGCTCTTTGTCATCACTTTCTATAGTTCCCATGTTGCTTCTTCAAACTTGTGGTTTCTCCACAACACACTGATGAGGGGCATTGTATAATTTTTTATAATTTTTTTGCCTATGATATAATATCTTTACTATATTCTCTTTATAGAAGAGGTAATTATCCAATTGTACCACCTCTATATTGAGTATAAGAAATGATTTGGGTATGTACTTCCTTAAGAGTGATACATGGAATACATCATGTACTTTAAACAGGTTCAGTTGGAGTGCTTGTAGAGATGCCACTTCTCTAATTCGGTCAAGGATCTCAAAAGGGTTGTCATACCTTGGAGTAAGCATTACATTCTTCCAAAATCTCATAACTCTCTTCCACAACAATTGGTGGAGGAATACCATGTCTTCAACATCAAACTCTAGGTTTCATCGATGGTTTTCTACATAACTCTATTATTGACTCTGAGAAGATTTAATGTGTTACTGGATGTTTTTAACATTACCCACCATTTCTTCGACCATTTTTGGACCTTGTAATTTTCGCTCCCCAACCTCATCCCAACATGTAGGTGTTACTCTCCTCTTCACATAAATGGATTCTAAAGGGGCCATTTGGATACATGAGTGGAAGCTGTTATTATAAGAGAACTCAAACAGAGGAAGATGTTGATGACATCCTCCTTTAAAGTCCATTGAGAATGATCTCAACATGTCCTAAAGTGTTTGTATTGTCAGCTCATATTGTCCATCATTTTGAGGATGATAATCCATACTAATTTTTAACTCAATATTTAGTGAGTGTTGGAGACTCTTCCAGAACATAGAGGTGATTCTTGGATATCGATCGGATAAAATCAACATTTGTACTCCATGTATCCTTACCAATTCTCTGATGTATATTATTTCTATTTGATATAATGAGAAATCCTCTCGAATTTGTAATAAAGATTGTAGTTTTTGTAAGAGGATCCACAACAACCTAGATAGCATTGTTTCCTTGGGATGTTTTCGGAAGTCCGATGACAATGTTTTATGTGATGTTTTCCCATTTTAATGTTGGTATCTGTAATAGTTTCTTCATCCCCTTAGACTTCTACTTCTCATCCTTCACTAGATGACATACCAAGCACTTTAATTTGTACTCAGTGTTCTCCTTCTTTATGTTATCCCACCGATAATTCCCTCGTAGATCTCAATACATCTTTTTGTTTCTTGTGTTAATGGAGAAATTCGAACTTTGTGTATCATCCAAAAGTTCATTCTTTAACTCCAAACATGATGGAATACATATTCCTAACCCAAATCTAATAATTCCTTCTTCTTTAATATTCAAATATGAAGATTTCCCTTTTCTGATAGTATCCACTTTCTTTTGAATTCCCACATCATCATTTTTATCATCATTAAACCCTTCCAAAAGACATGGCTGAGAAATAATTTGTGAAATAATTGATGATGTTAACTTCTATATGATTACCAAGTCCATATTCATAAAATCTATGAATATTAGATCCTTTTCAATTCTCCTCAATGATAGAATTGATGGATCCTTTATACTAAAGGGATCTACCACCTTGTTCTCTTTCCCATGGGGGTAATATTTTGAGCAGTCATAGTCTTTGATCAGCTCTAACCATCTTCAATGGTTCTTATTAAACTCTTTCTATTTGAATATATACGTTGGGATTTTATGATCTATATATATTTTAAACTTCTCTGCAATGTGGTAATGCCACCAAATTTTTAAATCAAAGATTACTACGGCTAACTCCAGTTCATGTGTTGGATAGTGTCTCTCATAAAATTTTCATTTCCTTGAATCATAGGCAATGACTTTGTCATTTTTCGTCAACACACATCCCATACCCTTCTGTAAAACATTACTAAATACCCCAAAACGTTATCCACTTATTGGTAGTGTCAGAAAAGGCACTGTGAGAAGCCTCCTTTTCAACTCCTAGATGTTATCTTTGCATTCGTCACTCCATAAAAATTTGACTCCCTTCTGAGTTATCATGGTAAGAGGGTTTGACCATCGTGAGAAATTTTTCAAAAATGGGAGATAATATCAAGCTAACCCAAGGAAGCTATGGATATCCATACCAAATGTTGTCCTTGGACATCCATTAATTTCATTTTTCATGGAGGGATCCATAGATATTACATTGCTTGTAATGATATTCCCCAAGAATATGAATTCCTTTGAACAGAACTCACAATTGTTGAACTTTGTAGAGTGCTTCTCCTTTCACAAGGTCTCTAGCACAATTCATATATGCTCATCATTATCCACCTTTATTTTGGTATATATTATAATCTCATCTATAAAGACTACAACAAATTTGATGAAGTAATTTCTAAATACTCTATTTATCAATTACATTAAGATTGATGGACCATTAGTGTGTCTGAAATGCATTACTATGAATTCATAGATCCCATAACTTTTACGAAAAAATAGTCTTGTCGATATCCTAATTATTCACCCCTGCTTGGTAATATCCCAACTACAAATCCACCTTGGAGAATTATTGTTCTCCACATAGCTGATCAAACAAGTCATCAATTTGTGGCAGAGTATACTTGTTTTTTATCATGATTTTTTGAGCTCATGATGTTAAATGCGAAGACGCATTGACCTATTCTTGTTCATGATTAAGGGGACTCATGCCCCCCATGGTGAAGCACTTGGTCCTATAAACCGTTTATCCAGATTCTCCTATAGTTGTTTCCTCATCTCCTTGAGCTCCTCAAAATCCATTCTATACAGGCCCTTGGATAATACCAATTCCCCAAATATAAGATCAACAAGGAATTCAACATCTCTTATAGGAGGTAGAGCAGGCAATTCATTAGGAAACACTTTTTCAAATTCCATCACAATAGGAATGTATTCAAGGATGGTTCCTTATTTAGACTCAATCATCTGATCATGATGCGTGTGCTCATAGGGTCATAATAACCATTCTTGAGATGATGGTGCTAATGAAGATTCATCCTCCTCCTTGCACTTGTATAGAATCCGGGGTAGATTCACCATATGGAGATTTATTTCCCTCTGATAGAGATTTATGTTGGATCTATATAGGGAAAGCCAATCCATGCCATGAATTACATCAAATTCCAGTAGAGGGAGTATCGCGAGGTTCATCGGGAAGTTTAATTTCCAAATTGTAACATGGGAGGAGTTATATTCATGGGATGCAATAATTTTCCCATATTTCGTTCTCACCGACATTTCTACATCGTTGATTTTTTGTGGTGTTTTTATTTTTATACTAAATTATCAGGATATAAAATAATTCGTAGAACTAGGACAAAATTTTACGTTCTCTATTCTAGAATGAATAACTAATGTACCTATCACCACTTCATTTTCGAGATTTTATTTAGTGGTAGTTATAGAAAAAAATGCATTGCTACCTTATCAGTTGTTGGTTGGCTCTGAAAACCCTTGCCATAGGAAACTAGTTTGCAAAGTTCCATGGTTATTTGTAGTTAAAGCAATGAACAATGTGTTGATGGTCAAACAGAGCGTTCCTCTCATCTATCACAACAACCAGTTTTTCTTATCAGCAGTTAAAGGCTAGGTTCCCTTCTATTTCACACCTAAAGCATTTCCTCACACACTTCAGGAAATTTCTGGGGTGTTTTTTTCCAAACCATTGGCAAGTGGGGTGTTGTAATTTCATAGCATTGTTGGATTTAACCATCGTACTACCAGAATTAAAGCCTAATATTATCTTCTTATCCCCATGATACCCCTGAGATTCTCCAATCTCCATTTCTTCTATGAGGGAACTTTAGAAAATTTCCTCATAGCATTTGATGGCAGGGATCACTAGGTCTTTCTGTAGGCTAGTTTTTATCCCCCCAAAGAAGCAGTCAACCATGCATTTAGGGGTATCAAAAAATCCAGAGGTATATCATGAAAGCATTGTGAATTTTTCCTTGTAAACCCTGATAGATTTGTCATCTTTTTTTTCTTGAGGTCAAGGAAGTTCCTTTTCATATTATTTATAAGGATGTGTGGAATGTATTTATCAAAAACCATTTTATGGAAATAATTCCATTACAACACCTCTATCTCCTCCTCAGAAATTGTATTAATGATAAATATCCACCATTAATCAGCTTCACCCTCCATATGATATGAAGCTAGAAGAAACATCTCCTTTGGGAACATATAAGGATAGAGAATATCTTCTCAAAGGAGTTAATCCATTATTCGGTGAATGAGGGATCATATGATCCATTAAAAGTTGGATGCCTTTTTCTCATAATGCTCTCTATTGCAGCTTGTTCTTTATTGGGGGGGGGGGTGGACATCCCTCTCGACCCATGTTTCTATTCAAAAAATGTGTTAACTGATAGAGTATCATGACGATTTTTTTGATTCCCACTCCCATTGGACTGGGAATCTCATTAGAACAGTCATCACATTGATCCTCACATTGGTTGTTAGCCTATGTTCTCCTATTACCAGCCATTGGCTTGAATAAAAGGAATGATATGGGTAACATATAAAGTAAAATCCAAATATAGAAATGGATAACATTTAAATTAAATTTATTTCATCAACATATGAATTTATAGGCTTAATTCTATTTTATCCATGATTTACTTCCCAACATATTTTCTTAGGGGCATTTTTAAAACCCTTAATAATTTTTCAGACAAAGATTATGAATTTACCAATGCATAACCCCCCGAGTTTGTCGAACCAAGTGTGAAAAAACTCCTATTATCATGCAGAAATTCCCATTCAAGTCTATTACAAAGCAGTGTTTTTGTGTTAAACCCCTAGATATATATGTTTCAGAGCCAACCCTACTTGTTCATATCCAAATAGGGGTATATTTTCTTGATAAATCAATTACTCTATACTCCCCAAAATTTAGGTATGTTTTTGTTATAAATATTCTTATCCATAATATTTTTACTAGGGTCTTCTAATCGTAATCCCAAAAAATAAATAAACCTATCCTATGATTCCAACTATAAAAACCCTCCTATTTATTACACACTTAAACACGATTTATTTCATAAACCATCACTTACGAAAACTCTGAGGATCGAGAGGCCTAGTTTCATTGTGAATTAGGAACATGACATAAAAAATTAGGACATAAAATACAATAAGATTATATAAATATTATTTTACATTAACAAAACATTCTTTCATACTTAGCATTGTATGGGAAAACCTGATGACATATATAAAAAATGGTGAGATACAAAATCCTAGTAAGGGAGTAAACAAGTCATAACATAAAGAATAAAATACATGTTAGAAAATAGGAATATGAATGGGGAATAAGAGAAACATGAACATAATGTCAAGATATAGCATGATTATCATAACATGAAGATGTGGAACAACATAAAACATGATATTAACTTGAGCTAAGGCTCATTTCACATGAATTAGAATGAGTAAAACCTCATTTCAACTGAATTACCATGAGTAAACCCTCATTGAACATTATTAGCATGAGTAAGCCCACATTTAAATTGAATTGTCTTGATTAAACCTTCATTGATCATGTCTTATCAAGACAATAAACATTACCCAATGCATTAGAGCGCTATCACAATGCACCCTTTATAAACATTTCATATCATTCATAATTGTGCCACATGGATCATATAACATGGAATTATTCTACATCATCATTTATTCCATGATAAAAGAATGAGGAAGAAATACATTACAATTTATAATTAAAAAGTATTTTTGAATATTGGTGAATATCCTTGATCGATAAATGGGCATGGTATTCACTACATGATGATTTTTGCATGGAAAATCATGGGGCAATTTCAGATGCCTAATGACGTGACATAATAATTAATAAAATGGTTGATGATAGAGAAAGGTATATCTCATCACATGTACATGAAATTGACAATAAGGGGGTCATATAGATACATTTAGCAACACATGAAATTTGTAAGTAGAGAGCATAACAAAAAAAGAAACATGAAGAAATAGGAGAAATGGAATAACTCTTATGAATTTTTTTCATGGTAACATGTGTACATGGGAGAGATTAATGAGAGATAAATAGGTATGTCATCATTAAAACAAAAAAAGGGAAGTATGGGGGAGTTGTGAAATTGTACCCCAATATTATTAATTTAAAATACAAGGGTATAACAACATAACAAAACATGGTCACAAATGAGAAAGGAAGAAATACCTTACTTGAGTGTATGACTTCAGGAGCTTGAGGAGGGGATTCATGAGAGCTTGGGGTGCCTTGTAAGGATTTTAGGGAGAGGATGTAAGAGTACGGACGTGATCTATGGATTTTGAGTGAAGAGAAGTGGGGGATTGGGTGGGTTTATGTATGAAATGAGTGAGAAATTCTTTATTATTTCACAAACATAGTTTTTTGAAACTATATAAATAAATATTCCAAACCACAAACCTTCCAATGGTTTATGAACACTATTTCATCCAAATTGGAGTGTAAATAATTACTTTATAAGGCCAATGGACGAAAATAATAAAATATTAGGATTTCTTATGTGGAGGCGAGTCACACTCTCTAGGAAATCCTTTTAATATGTTAAAATATTTTTTACGTCTTGGAGGTTCCTCTAAGGCATTGTAAAATTAATCAAAAGAAAATCTAAGATCAAATTATTTAAAACGTCCAATCAATATTGGCCAAATGTCCCTTTTATATTATTTTATTACATAACTATTTGGTCATTATGTTGTCATAAAACACATTATATATATTATATGGTATTTTATTTTTAATCAAACATTCGATTGTCTAAGAAAATTTAGAAAAAATCACCATTGGATAATTTCGATGTCCTGATTCCAAAAATAATATTCATTTTATATAAATAATTTTATAAATATTTTAATGTTCATATTTAAAATAAAAACTGACATTTATTTTAAATTCATGGGGATTGAAAAAATTAGTTTTCAAACCTTAATAAAAATTACAATTGTATTCATAAAAATTATATGATGATTTATATTTAATAAAAATTAATTTAGTAGTAACAATTTATTAAAATATTATTTAATTAAAAAACTCATCAATTCATCAAAGTATATTTAATAATTCAATTTAAAAATTAAATAAAATACTATTTTTTTCTTTATAATTCATTTACCAAGTTACAATAATAAAATGAATGTATATTATTTATTCTATACAAAAAATAATTTGTATAGTCATAATGATAGGTTCTTGTAACATTTTTCTTTTGAAACACAAGCATGTTCTCTAAGAGTATGGTGTGTGATGGTGGGGCCTTCTTGGGGTTGTTTAGTGAACATGGTTTGGGTCGTGATCTCAATGAGATTTAAATTCTCATGTAAATGGTTTCACTCGTTCTTATGTTTTTGGATCTCAGATTGGTCTTGGTTTAGGGAAAATGCCCTAAATTATATCTCCCTCAAATGATCCGATAAATGGGATTCAAAGGGAATGATCCTACTGGTCGAGGCCATCAGCTCCTTTAGTTATGAAAAAATTATTTGTTAAGACCCTATATGTATACAAGACATGTAATCACTGTTCAATAAATATATTATCAACGGTAATGATACAAAATAGTTATTTAAACCAAATAAAAAAGTACATGAGTTTTCTTTATCCATAAGACATTTGAAGAAGGGTATTTTATTCATGAATGTTAAGGTCATTAGAACCATACCACCTTTTGAAAATTTTCACTCGAAACATCCTTTTCCCACACAAAAACAAATGTGGGTAACTCTACCTCATTACTTCCTCTAGTTTCCACAATGCATCATGAAACATTTGGTTTCTCCACAACACTTTGACGAAGGGCATTGTCTTATTTAATATAACTTTTTCCCTGTGATCCAAGATCTTCAATGTTTTATCATTATAGAAAGGGTAATTTCCAATGGTACCACCTCTGCATTGAGTACATGTGATGGGTCATGTATGTACTTCTTTAAGACACTACTACAAACACATGCTTTATCAGCACTCAAAAAGGGCTTTAACTGCGCTAAAAAAGCACTATAACGATCAGTGCTAATAAATGTGTTTTTTATCAGTGCTTCTTTAGTGCTGATAAAGTGATCCTTAACCAATTATTATTAAGCACTGATAAAGGATCCCTTTATTAGATATTTTTTATCATTGATAAAGGCTTACTTTATCCATGCTAAAAAATCACTGATAAATGTCATGTCAGCTGCATCATAAAATTCTGCAGCAGCACACCCAAACATGTCCTGCAAAAAATTAAGCATCTCAACAAATATACCCATACAAGATTAACACATAATTCATAAGGTAATTACAACAAGTATACCCATACACCATTAACACATAATTCATAAGATAATTAAATACATAACGAATTCAATTTAGAATTCAGGGGGTTGGGGGCTGTTCAAGAGATTGGGGTGGCTATCCAAGGGTGGTAGGGGGTGTTCGGGGGGATGGGGGTGTCTAGGTGGATAGGGGTGTCTAGGGGGTGGGGGGAATTCCAGGAGGTTAGGGCAGTCTAAGGGGGGTGGTGTGGTGTCAAGGTTGGTGGGGGTGTCGTTCATGGGTGGTGGTGTCCAGAGTGTGGGGGTGTCCAGGTGTTGGGGTGCTGTCTAGGAGGGGTGGGTGCGTCGTCCAGGGGGTTGGTGGGTGTCCAGGGGGGTTTTCTGGGGGGATTTCCATGGGGGTGTCAGGGGGGGTAAAGGGGTTTAGGGGGCTTTCCAGGGGTGGGGGTGTCCAGAGGGGTGGGGGTGTCTAGAGGGTGGGGTGGTGTCCAGGGGGTCGAGGCAGTCAAGGGGGTTGGTGGGGCTATCCAAGGGGGTGGGGTGGTTTCCAGGGGATGGGGGTGGTGTCCAGGGGGTGGGGTGGGGGCGTCTAGGGTGTGGGGGCCATACATGGGGTTGGGGCCGTCTAGGGGGGTGGGGGTGTCCATGGTGGTGGGGGTGTCCATGGTGGGTGGGTGTCCAGGGGGTGCAGGTAGTGTCCGGGGGGTGGAGTGGTGTCCGGGGGGGGGGGGGGGGTAGTGTTCGGGGGTGGCTATCCATGGGGGTGGGGGAGGGGTCCCGGTTGTTGGGTGGTGACTATGAGGGGTGGGTGTGTCCGGGGGGAGTGTCCATAGGGGGTTGTCCATGGGGGTGTCCAGGGGGTGGGGTGTCTAGAGGGTTGCAGGGGCTTTCCAGGGGGTGGAGGTGTCCAAAGGGTTGGGGGTTTCCAGGGGGTGGGTTCATGATCAGGGGTGGGGCGGTCTAGGGGGATGGTGGGGCTATCCGAGGGGGGTGGGGTGGTGTCCAAGGGGGTTGCAGTGGATGTCTATGGGGGTGGGGTGTCCAGGGGGTGGGGGAGTTGTCCAAGTGGTGGGGTGGTGTCTAGGAGGATTGGGGGGCATCCATGGGGTGGGGGCCATCCGGGGGGTTGTGGGTTTCCATGGGGGGTCGGGGTGGGGGGTTTTCCACGGTGGGGGATGTCTAAGTGGTGGTGTGGTGTCTAGGAGGGGTGGGGGTGCCATCTAGGGTGGTTGGTGGGTGTACAGGGGGTGGGGGGTCCATGGTGGTGTCCAGGGGGTGGGATGGTGTCCAGGGAGGTTGACTCATAAAAAAATGTCCCATGGATCATTCTCCTAAAGGATCAACACAATCAGAATTCTTTGGGTCAGATGTCCCTAGGTCAGTTGTCGTTTTAACTTAAAATTTTTCCCATTTAAAAAAAAGAGAGACACTTTGAGTGATACCGAACACACTGTGCCTCATATTGTGGTGTGGTTGACTCGTAAACGACACAAATGACCCATGTATAGTTCTCCTAAAGGATCAACACAATGCGAATGCGTTTGGTTAGATTTCCATATGTCATTTGTTGATTTCACTTAAAATTCTGTCCATTTTAAACAAAAGAGAGACACTTTGAGTGATACCGAGAACACCATGATTGGATTGAGGCATGGTTGACTCATAAACGTCACCAACACACTCATGGATCATTATCTTAAAGGTTCAACAAAATCTGAATGCATTTTGTCAGATTTACATACGTCAGTTGTTCTTTTCACTTAATATTCTATCCATTTTAAACAAAAGAGTGGAACTTTGAGTAATACAGGACACACCATGTCTCGGATTGAGGAAGGGTGGACTCGTACACGTCACCAACACACCCATGGATTGTTTCCAAAAAGGACCAACACAATCTGAATGTGTTTGGTCGTATTTCTGTCGTTCAGTTGTAGTTTTAACTTAAAATTTTGTCCATTTTAAACAAAAGAGAGACACATTGAGTGATACCGGCCACACCGTTCCTCATGTTGTGGTGGGGTTGAATTTTAAAAATCACAAACACACCCACGGATAATTATTCTAAAGTAGAAACACAATCTTAATGCATTTGGTTGGATTTCCCTCAGTTAGTTGTTGTTTTCACTTAAAATTTTGTCCATTTAAAAAAAAGACACTTTGAGTGATACCGGCCACACCATGCCTCATATTGAGGCATGGTTGACTCATAAAAATCCTCATTGCACACATGGATCATTCATATAAAGGATCAATGTAATCCTAATGCGTTTGGTTGGATTTTTGTTGGTCAGTTGTTGTCTTCACTTAAAATTATGTCCATTTAAAAAAAGAGACACTTTGGGTGATACTGAACACACCATGACTCAGATTGAGGAAGGGTTGCCTTGTAAACGTCAAAAATGTCCAATGTATCGTTATCCTAAAGGACCAACACAATCCAAATGCATTTGGTCAGATTTCCATAGGTCAGTTGTTGTTTTCACTTAAAATTCAGTCCATTTTAAACCAAACAAAGACACATTGAGTGATATCAGCCACACCACGACTTTGATTGAGGCGTGGTTGACTTGTAAATGTCACAAATGACACATGGATCGTTCTCCTAATGGAAAAACACAATCAGAATGTGTTTGGTAGAATTTCCATAGGTTAGTTGTTGTTTTCACTTAAAATTATGTCCATTTTAAACAAAAGTGAGACGCTTTGAGTGATACCGGCCACACTGTGCATCTGATTTAGGCGTGGTTGACTCATACATGCAAAAAATGACCCATCGATCATTCTCCTAAAGGAACAACATAATCTGAAAACCTTTTGTCAGTTTTTCATTGGACAGTTATTGTTTTCACATAAAATTATGTCCGTTTTAAACAAAAGAGATACAATTTTAGTGATACATGCCACATTGTGCCTCAGATTGAGGATTGTATGAATTTTACATGTCACAAATGAACCATGAATAGTTCTCCTAAAGTACCAACACAATCTGAACATTTTTGGTCAGATTTACGTATGTGTGTTGTTGTTTTCACTTAAAATTCTATCTATTTTAAACAAAAGAGAGACACTTTGACTGATACCGGCCACACCGAGCATATGATTGAGGTGTGGATGACTCTTACACATCAGAAATGACCCATGGATAATTATCTTAAAGGACCAACACAATCAGAATTCATTTTGTCAGTTTTCCGTATGTCAGTTGTTGTTTTCACTTAAAATTTTGTCCATTTTAAACAAAAGAGAGATACTTTGAGAGATACCGGCCACACCATTCCTCGGATTGAAGTGGGTTTGACTCATACTCATCAAAAACACACCCATTAATTTTTCTCCTAAATTATTAACACAATATAAATGTGTTGGGATTGATTTCTATAGGTTAGTTGTTGTTTTCACTGAAATGTTTGTCCATTTTAAACAAAAGAGAGACACTTTGAGTGATATCAGCCACACTATGCCTCAGATTAAGGTGTGATTTACTCATACATGTCGAAAAGGACCCACAGATCATTCTCCTAAAGTACCAACACAATCTTAATGCATTTGTTTTGATTTCCGTAGGACAATTGTTTTCACGTAAAATTCTATCCATTTTAAACAAAATAGAGACACTTTGAGTGATATCAGCCACACCATACCTTTTATTGAGGCATGGTTGACTTGTACACATCACCAACGCACCCATGGATCATTCTATTAACGGAAAAACACAATAAAAATGCATTTGGTCAGATTTTCTTCAGTCAGTTTTTGTTTTCACTTAAAATTATGTCCATTTTAAACAAAAGATAGACACTTTGAGTGATATCAGCCACACCGCACCTCAGATTGACACAGGGTTGATCCGACACATAAAAAATGACCCATGGATCGTTCTACTAAAGTATAAGCCCAATCTAAATTCTTTTGGTCAGATTTCTGTAAGTTAGTTGTTGTTTTCACATAAAATTATGTCCATTTTAAACAAAAGAGAGACACTATGAGTGATATCGGCCACACCAAGCCTCAGATTGAGGCCTGATTGACTTGTACGCATCACAAATGACCCATGGATCATTCTCCTAAAGGAACAACCCAATACAAATGTGTTGGGTCAGATTTCTGTACATCGGTTGTTGTTTTCACTTAAAATTATGTCCATTTTAATCTAAAGAGTGACACTTTGAGTGATATCGACCACACCGTGCCTCAGATCAAGGTTTAGTTTACTCGTACACCTCACCAACGCACCCATGGATCTTTATCCTAATATAGATACATCATATGAATGAATTTGGTCAGATTTCCCTCAGTCAGTTATAGTTTACAATTAAAATTATATCCATTTTAAACAAAAGAGAGACACTTTGAGTGATACCGGCCTCACCGAGCCTCAGATTGAGGTTAGGTTGACTCATACATATCGACAACACACCTTTGGATAATTATCTTAAAGTACCTACACATTCAATATGCGTTTGTTCAGATTTCCATAGGTCAGTTGTTTTTTTCACTTAGAATTTTGTCCATTTTAAACAAAAGATAGACACAATGAGTTATACCGGCCACACCGTGCCTCGGATTGAGGACTTTTTGACTTGTACATGTCAAAAATGACCCATGGATCATTCTCCTAAAGGACCAACACAATATTAATTCATTTGGTTGGATTTATGTACATCATTTGCTGTTTTCATTTAAAAATGTGTCCATTTTAAACAAAAGAATGACTCTTTGAGTGATATCGGTCACGTCGTGTCTCTGATTCAGACAGGTTTGACTCGTACATGTCACAAATTCACACATGGATCGTTTTCTTAAAGGAGAAACACAATATGAATGTTTTTGGTCGGATTTCTATCATTCAGTTGTTGTTTTCACTTAAAATTTTGTATATTTTAAACAAAAGAGACACTTTGAGTGATACAGGCGACACTATGCCTCGGATTGAGGCGGGGTTGACTCGTACACATCATCAATGCACCCATGGATCATTCACCTAATGTATCAATACAATCCTAATATTTTTGGTCATATATGAAGGTATTTTAGAGATTTTACTTGTTTTTCTTATCTAAAGCCCAAATTTAAGCGGTTCATCATTCTTGCATGTTGTCGGTGCATTTCTTCTGTTAAAATGGGAAAATGACTCATTGGAGAAAGGATATTTTATTTAATAACAATTTCAATTTTCCTATGAACATTTACATAAAACAAAGTTTCATCTTTTGATCCCCTCAACCCCACTCAAAAATGACCACCAATTGTACATGTCCCCAAGTCAGATCTTCATTCTATTTGTGTAAAATCATCCATCGGGTATGCATCCCACTCGTTTCTAAAAAAATCTATACCATCTTGTGAGTATGAAGCTTTTTGGAAGTCATAGTAGTACTGCAAAATATATAAATAAAGAATTAATAAAAACAATTAAATGAAATAGTAGTTGTTTTTGAAAATACCTCTTTTGGGATGCTAGTTTGTTGACGAAAAACGGTATCATTCATAAATTTACAAACATAATAACTGAAATCATTATCTTTTGATTGTTTTGGACACAGAAAAAAAATTAATCATTAGAATAATAAGTAACTTGTGTTGATATGTGTTTGGATAGTGAAATTTTATTATATATACCCTGATATTTGTCCATACGTAGTACTTGCTCACCTCCTTATACTTAGCCCCTGTCCTCATTAATTTTTTAGACAATAATGATACACTTCCCTATCATAATATAATCCTTAATAAAAGATAATATAAATTATATTACTTGATGTTTAGACCAAAAAAGTAGGAAGTAGTTTCTTACAGATTCACAAACTCCATCATGTGTGGTCGATTTGTTGATTATCCTTGCATTGAATCCAAAAAATTAAATATTTGGAGTATCCAAGATCACCGAAATTAGTATCCAATGTTTCCTAAAAACATAAAAATGAATAAATAATTATGGAAGTGAAAATATAATTGATATGCTTTAATCATAGAGTTTTACCCCCACATGGTTGGTATTAAGAAGTGTCTGTCATCTATAATCTTTCTTTCAAATGTTTTCAGCATTTCCTTCAGTATTTCATTCTTTTTTGATGGCTCTAATTTCGTTAGATGTGTTGATGTGGCATGAGGACTAGCGAGTCTGAATTATGGATCATGGGGAAATTCCTTCAATTGTTTTTCATATATACATAGGTCAATAATATAAAATGAATTAATCATAATTTTCACATTATATGAGCTTTTAGAAAATCAATTAATGAAAACATACCTCTTATATAAATTCACAACTGTGATGCCTAGCCAACCGTTTTTTAAGATCTGATTTACATTTTCTGCAGCAACGAAATCTTGACTTTCCTCTCTGTATATATTCTTTTCGAAAACCACTATATGACTACTACCACCTTTTAGCTTCGTATCCACATGAGTCTTCAATGCTATTAAATGTTGATAGAGAATAGGTGGTGTTATTGTGATTTTAGTAGATCTTTGGGATTGTTTAGTCGATCCTTTAGATTCTTTTGAGCCAAAGTTTCTTGTCACACCCTTCACTTTCTCTGTCTATAATAAAATTCATTGGTTCAGTCCTTTTTTTCATTAATTGTTAAAGGCTTAGCTTGAAAAAAAAAGGAAATAAATACCTATTTGTCCCCATGTACTCTTACAAGTTGTGACAACCATGAAATGAATGTCCCAATAGCCTTTTCAACCATATGAATATCATTATCATCAAGTGGAATAGGTAGCTTTGCATTTGAATCATGAGCTACAATAATCGTAATATTCAGACAATCTTTCGGAAGTGGTCTATTATACAGCTTGTCCTATGGGATATTGAACATTGTAGCCCTCACTATAAGGTGATAGGTGGATGTTGGCAGATATGAATAACATTCATTATCACCATATAGAAGATTAGTACAGGAAAAGTATCAATGTTTGTCTGATTCACATTTCAGGGGACCAATTATTAGAATATTGATTACCACTACTAAGACAGCTCTTTAAGGGGAATGGCTCTCTTCAAAGCTGGTGGGGGTGGGGTGGGATCTTCACGCATTGGTTGTTTCAAAGTTGTGTCTTATCCTTACATCCCACCCATAAAAGTTGCTAGTAACTCTACTTGCCATTGAAATCGTTCTTCAAGAGTTTCTAGTCATTCACTCATTTGTTTCAATTTTTCATCTCTATCATCATTTTTTTATTTATCATAATATACTCAGGGTGTCACCCCAAACCCCACACCTCTGACATGACTGTACTGTTCTGGCCACTTCAAAGCCATCGATAATAGGTCTGCATCCACTACAAGAGTAGCTAATTCCTGTGACTATCAGATATAGGAAAATAACTAATTATTTTTAGGTAATAGCAATTTAAAACAAATATTTTTATCTTCATGTCATAATCACACATATTTCCCACACTTTTTGTGTGTTTTCATCTACTAGCTCTGTAGCGACTCGGGTTTTTGGCCCTGTCAGACTTTGGAATATTTCTACAAATAATTCCAGAGCTAGGCGCGAAGACGGCGTGCGATTCCGAGGCCCGGTGTGCCCGGAATTAATTTTATAAAAATATTATGTATTTTTATACTATGCACGTGGCGGGGGTGTGATATCTCCTAAACGGTAGCTCAGAACGGGAATCTGAGGGCACGGTTGCGTCCGGAACGTGCCGTTTACCCTAGGCGGGGTGTAAACTTTGCGGGCGCGGGCCTGCGGTGGGAAACGCCACCAGGGGCGTTTCCGTAAATAAGTGGCAAGTTTGTGTGCGAGCGTCGGCTCAAATAACTTCTGAACGGAGTCTCGGATGGAAAATCTGAGACCGCCGTTGCGTTCAGAACGGCGCGTTTACCCTAGGGGTGACCTTACTTTTGTTCGCATCGGGCGTCGGGTCCGAGGCTGGTTTGGCGCCGGCGGGCGGCTGATATAAATATCAGCGCCCCCCCCCCCCTTTTATCGTTCTTCGTCGTTCTTCGCCGTTCTTCGCCGCCACTCCTCCGAATCGAGCAAACGGAGCGCCCACGAGCTCAGAATTCGACGGCGGACGTTCCAGGAGTGCGCAGCGGAAGCTCGGGAGCGTGGATCTGAGGCAGAACGTCGGCGTTTCGCCCGCGAGGTAGGCGGTTTTGAGTTTTAACCCCCGATCCCGTTTTTGCTGCGTTTTTCTGCAAATTGAAGCCGTAGCAGTGTAGATCGGGTCCCGAGGGTCGCGTAGGCGCCTCCGGATCGCAAAACGGACCACCGGGGTGCCCCCGGCGGTCCGCGGAAGTTCCGCCGGCGCGGCACCGGCGCCGACGGTTTCCGGCGGCCCGCGGCAGCCCGCGGCGGAGCCGCGGCTGCCGGCGGCCCAGCGCGGCGGCGCGCGGCGGAGCCGCGGCGGCCGGCGGCCCAGCGCGGCGGCGCGCGGCGGAGCCGCGGCGGCCGGCGGCCCAGCGCGGCGGCGCGCGGCGGAGCCGCGGCGGCCGGCGGCCCAGCGCGGCGGCGCGCGGCGGAGCCGCGGCGGCCGGCGGCCCAGCGCGGCGGCGCGCGGCGGAGCCGCGGCGGCCGGCGGCCCAGCGCGGCGGCGCGCGGCGGAGCCGCGGCGGCCGGCGGCCCAGTGCGGCGGCGTGCGGCGGAGCCGCGGCGGCGCGCGGCGGAGCGCCGCCGGCCAGGGCGGGCCGGCGGCGGCGGCCGGTCCAGGCCGGCCGGACCGGCCGGTCCGGGCCGGTCCGGCCAGTTTTCGCATACGGGGGTCTTTAAACCCCCGTAACTTGCACTCCAGGAGTCGGATTCGCGCGCCGTTTGCGGCGACGTGTCCCTGACGACGAGGCGAACCCTACGGTGTGGGTTCGAGAGTTTAAAGGTTCGGGATCGTGGCCCGGGAGCTAGAAACGTCGTCTAAAATAATATTATTTTATTATTTTACGACTTCGGGCCGTTGTAACTTCTATCCGGAGCGTCCGATTGACGTGCCGTCAGTGGCGTTGAGACCCTGATGGTACGACGGACTTTTTGAGATGGTTTCCGGGTGTTGGGTTTGCGAACGGGGTGCGGGCCCCACGAGGCCGGGTTTTGGCGTTTGCGGGGAAACGCAGCTTTTACACCAGGAGTCCGATTTTGGCGGATGGATAGTCAATCCTGTGTGTTTTTCCGAGAGGATCGCAATGGCGCAATCCGTTCGACGAGTTTCGGAATCCAGGCGTGGGCCCCACCCGAGCCGGCCTTCGGTGAATAGTACCTTTTTCACCGGGTGTCCGTTTTGGGCGAGCGAGTAGTCGATTCCGCTTGTTTTTCCGAGGGGATCGCCGTGGTGTGATCCGCTCGATGGGTTTCGGGATCGTTGTGTGGGCCCCGCACGAGCTAGCTACGGTGAATAATGCCTTTTTCACCGGTGCTCCGTTTCGGGCGAGTAAACAGTCTATCCTGCGTGTTTTTCCGCGTGGAACGCGATGATGGCCTCGGTTTTGGCTTCAGAGGTGCGCAGTGTGGCTTTGAGGCGAGTCGCTCGGGTTAGCGACGTTTGGACCAGTAGTGGTTGAGGGTTCTCCCTTGGTTCATTCCTACGAGGGTTCGTGTGGTATCACAACTTTCGTATGGGTTTGTGATCCTCTCGATGGGATGTTTAAACTGTTAGAGTTGTGGTATCCCTCCGGTGGGCCCGGAGTGGATCCTCTAGCATCTTTACCCTAGATCGGGTTCTTGGTATCGCTGTGACCGCTTATTCACGGGCGGCGATCCCCTATCTAGCAGGTTAACCCCGTAGGGTTTGTGGCATCATCGGGAATATGATCCCCTACGCGGTGGGTCGTGCATAGTAGGGTTGTGGCATCGTCGGGTTTACGATCCCCTACTCAGCATGACGTTTATAGTAGGGTTGCGGTATCGTTGGTTATACGATCCCCTACTCAGCTCGTGGTTTCGGTAGTGTTGCGGCATCGTTGGTTCGATCCCCTACATCGCGAGTTATACCAGATAGGGTTCCGGTATCGTCGTGATCATCTTTATATGGACGATGATCCTCTATCTGAGTGTGGAGCTTCTGTCGAACGCCAGATCGGGTTGTGGCATCCCCCAGCGGATCCTGGGTGTGATCCCCTATCTGTGGAAACTACATATGCCGGATCGGGTCGTGGTATCCCCCAGCGGACCCTGGGAGTGATCCCCTATCTGTGAGCTACGTATTTCGGAGTGGGTCTTGGTATCCCCTAGCGGACCCTAGCGGTGATCCCCTATCCGAGGAGTTTGGTGGTTGTAGTATTTCAGCGATGTTTCCTCAGTGAAGCTATCCGACGAGCGTGGTCTCTCGGGCGAGCGTCTGAGATGTTTGCGAGTATCCCGATGGAGTGTATCTCTCGGATGAGTGTCATCTGGTATGACAGTGTTCGTGGTGTACTCTCCTTGTTGTGGACAGTTGCTGGTGACGAGGTCGGTACCTCTTGTGGCTTTGTGGCGTGAGCTGTGTATATCTGGATTGTTCAAGGAGTATGTATGGGCATACACCTGAGCTGAGCTGAGCTGACTAGTTGTGTTTAGCCGAGGATGGTCACGAGATGGAGTTTCTCTCTCGTCTGGGTTCCCTCTGGCTGGGTTGAGCGGACTGCTGTCTTTCAGTTGCTCCCTTGGGTTTTGGGTTTTTGGGGTGCCTACTGAGTATGTTTATACTGACCCCTGCACGGGCTTTGCCCGCACATGTTTGTGTCTTGTGCAGACCACAGGCCTTTTGACGGAGTCCCAGGAGGACCCGGAGCAGGCGGAGCTTAGTGAGCGGGTTGACCGGGGTGTTTACCGGAGCTGTGCCGAGGGAGTTTTCTGGCGGGTGTTTGTGGCAGCATTCCCCTTCTTCGGAGCAGGTTGGACGCGCTTTGTAGTTTTCTTTTGGTGGGCCCTGTTTTGCCCTTGTACTTTTGCTGTTGCACTCTGGTTTGGGATAGATTGTATGCATGCATTTACTTTTCAGTTTCTATATCTCTGCACTGCTGCATGGAGGTGTTTGTGGGTGCGTGTGTACAGGTACCTTAGGCTAATGCCTCCCATGTGTGTGATAGCCTACTCGGCGCTGGTCGCCAGCCCCTGGCCTATTGGAGGCGGGCTTGGGGAGTTGCGGCTCGAGCCCCGTTGGGTCGGGTCGTGACAGAGTGGTATCAAAGGAGGTTCCACCTTTGGGATCTCAGAGCGTAGCTGGTCTAGCTGTGAGTTTGGTTTGGGTTGCATAGCGGCAGTGTTAGGGTGTTTCGAGTTCGGCTTTCAGGCCAGGGACTCCAGTGTTGGTGCGGCGGCCGACGTATCCATACACCAGGACTCTGATAACCTGCCTTTCGACTCGGGACATTCGTACACTGGTCGCGGGGACATCATGGTACATGCATCATATAGGACTGGGTTTTTGGTTTTTCCCTTGTCCTTCTTGAGTCAGCTCTCCAGATATACTCTTTGACTGTGGTGTGTCTTGAATGTATTTCAGGATGCCTCCACGATGACAGCCAGCGAGGGTTCCGCAACAGGATTGTGCTGATGACCCGCCCCGTGTAGTGGCTGTGGAGAAGGGCGCGGGTTCTGAGGTTGCACCTCCAGGTGGTCTGCCAGTGGAGCCACCACCTGTTGAGCAGCTGGTTGTGCCGGCGGTGCAGGACGAGGTTGCGCGCAGGCTGAGTGCGCTGCACGAGTTCCAGAGGCAGCGACCTCTGAGGTTCCGGGGTGATCCAGACCCCCAGGCAGCTGATGACTGGCTTGAGGCAGTCACCCGAGTTTTCCGCCTAGTGAGGACACCTCCATATCAGATGGTGGTCCTAGCGGCGAGCCTTCTGCATGGTTCGGCCGGGCGATGGTGGAGTTTGGTGACGCAGTCCCATGATGAGGAGACACTCACGTGGGCAGAGTTTGAGCGGCTCTTCAGGGAGGAGTTTTATCCGGTGACACTGAGGTCAGTGCGGATCCAGGAGCTTCTGCAGCTTCTTCAGGAGAGCATGACTGTGTAGGAGTACTCAGCGAGGTTTACAGACCTGTCGCGCTACTCCCTGGATATGGTTCGAGACCCGTTCTTTAGGGCTCGGACCTTCGAGCAGGGCTTACGCAGGGATATCCGAGGAGGTGTGGTTTCCTTGTGCCTGCCCACCTATGCTGGAGTGCTGGAGCGAGCGCTGGTGGTGGAGAGCTTTCTGGCCGAGCAGATCTTGCCTGTTAGTGCTGGGCACTCGAGAGCGGAGACTTCGTTGGTCGGATCGGCATCTGGTAGCCGACGTCAGACTCAGGGGTCTGGACGTGGCCGACGTTTCAGGAGGCGACCCCAGGATGGAGGATCTGAGCCTCAGGGCTCACAGGGCTCGCATGCCAGGTTTGGTCAGCCGCAGGAGAGGCGGTGTTACGCTTGCGATGGTCGGGGACATCTTACTAGAGATTTTCCGACCCGACGTGCTGCTGAGAGGGAGCCGGTCGATGGGCCGCCTTGGCAGAGGCAGCGTCTCGAGCAAGGAGGTCCGCAGGGCGTCGGACGTGGCGTCGGAGCTGGTGCAGCAGGAGGCGGTGGTAGACAGTACCAGTTGCCACCACCCCCACCCCCAGGTGGTCCACGCCAAGCTCAGGGAGCTGGTGGTCGAGGGCGATGACAGCTGCATGCCCTGGAGGCTGTTGACCCAGAGGCACCGCAGATGGATAGAGGTACGCCTTGTGTCTTTTCTACTTACTGCAGTAGTTTGTCAGACACTGTTTAGCGGTACTCTTTCCTTTTGTTGCTTGCTCGAGTTTTGTTCAGGGCATTGGTAAGACCCTGAGTGGTTTTTGTTGGTGAGCTCGCTGGTGTGTGAGACTCAGTTGAGAGTTCAGTCGCTTTCCTTGTGCTTGGGGCTTTTCGGGGACGAAAAGTTCTAAGGGGGGGAGGATGCAGCGACTCGGGTTTTTGGCCCTGTCAGACTTTGGAATATTTCTACAAATAATTCCAGAGCTAGGTGCGAAGACGGCGTGCGATTCCGAGGCCCGGTGTGCCTGGAATTAATTTTATAAAAATATTATGTATTTTTATACTATGCACGTGGCGGGGGTGTGATATCTCCTAAACGGTAGCTCAGAACGGGAATCTGAGGGCACGGTTGCATCCGGAACGTGCCGTTTACCCTAGGCGGGGTGTAAACTTTGCGGGCGCGGGCCTGCGGTGGGAAACGCCACCAGGGGTGTTTCCGTAAATAAGTGGCAAGTTTGTGTGCGAGCGTCGGCTCAAATAACTTCTGAACGGAGTCTCGGATGGAAAATCTGAGACCGCCGTTGCGTTCAGAACGGCGCGTTTACCCTAGGGGTGACCTTACTTTTGTTCGCATCGGGCGTCGGGTCCGAGGATGGTTTGGCGCCGGCGGGCGGCTGATATAAATATCAGCGCCCCCCCCCCCTTTTATCGTTCTTCGTCGTTCTTCGCCGTTCTTCGCCGCCACTCCTCCGAATCGAGCAAACGGAGCGCCCACGAGCTCAGAATTCGACGGCGGACGTTCCAGGAGTGCGCAGCGGAAGCTCGGGAGCGTGGATCTGAGGCAGAACGTCGGCGTTTCGCCCGCGAGGTAGGCGGTTTTGAGTTTTAACCCCCGATCCCATTTTTGCTGCGTTTTTCTGCAAATTGAAGCCGTAGCAGTGTAGATCGGGTCCCGAGGGTCGCGTAGGCGCCTCCGGATCGCAAAACGGACCACCGGGGTGCCCCCGGCGGTCCGCGGAAGTTCCGCCGGCACGGCGGCGCCGGCGCCGGCGGTTTCCGGCGGCGCGCGGCGGAGCGCCGCCGGCCAGGGCGGGCCGGCGGCGGCGGCCGGTCCAGGCCGGCCGGACCGGCCGGTCCGGGCCGGTCCGGCCAGTTTTCGCATACGGGGGTCTTTAAACCCCCGTAACTTGCACTCCAGGAGTCGGATTCGCGCGCCGTTTGCGGCGACGTGTCCCTGACGACGAGGCGAACCCTCCGGTGTGGGTTCGAGAGTTTAAAGGTTCGGGATCGTGGCCCGGGAGCTAGAAACGTCGTCTAAAATAATATTATTTTATTATTTTACGACTTCGGGCCGTTGTAACTTCTACCCGGAGCGTCCGATTGACGTGCCGTCAGTGGCGTTGAGACCCTGATGGTACGACGGACTTTTTGAGATGGTTTCCGGGTGTTGGGTTTGCGAACGGGGTGCGGGCCCCACGAGGCCGGGTTTTGGCGTTTGCGGGGAAACGCAGCTTTTACACCAGGAGTCCGATTTTGGCGGATGGATAGTCAATCCTGTGTGTTTTTCCGAGAGGATCGCAATGGCGCGATCCGTTCGACGAGTTTCGGAATCCAGGCGTGGGCCCCACCCGAGCCGGCCTTCGGTGAATAGTACCTTTTTCACCGGGTGTCCGTTTTGGGCGAGCGAGTAGTCGATTCCGCTTGTTTTTCCGAGGGGATCGCCGTGGTGTGATCCGCTCGATGGGTTTCGGGATCGTTGTGTGGGCCCCGCACGAGCTAGCTACGGTGAATAGTGCCTTTTTCACCGGTG
Organism: Viscum album; assembly: GCA_963277665.1. NCBI lineage: Eukaryota > Viridiplantae > Streptophyta > Magnoliopsida > Santalales > Viscaceae > Viscum > Viscum album. Next base: position 1,807,380,534 of record OY728152.1, on the reverse strand, counting down.
CTCCGTTTCGGGCGAGTAAACAGTCTATCCTGCGTGTTTTTCCGCGTGGAACGCGATGATGGCCTCGGTTTTGGCTTCAGAGGTGCGAAGTGTGGCTTTGAGGCGAGTCGCTCGGGTTAGCGACGTTTGGACCAGTAGTGGTTGAGGGTTCTCCCTTGGTTCATTCCTACGAGGGTTCGTGTGGTATCACAACTTTCGTATGGGTTTGTGATCCTCTCGATGGGATGTTTAAACTGTTAGAGTTGTGGTATCCCTCCGGTGGGCCCGGAGTGGATCCTCTAGCATCTTTACCCTAGATCGGGTTCTTGGTATCGCTGTGACCGCTTATTCACGGGCAGCGATCCCCTATCTAGCAGGTTAACCCCGTAGGGTTTGTGGCATCATCGGGAATATGATCCCCTACGCGGTGGGTCGTGCATAGTAGGGTTGTGGCATCGTCGGGTTTACGATCCCCTACTCAGCATGACGTTTATAGTAGGGTTGCGGTATCGTTGGTTATACGATCCCCTACTCAGCGCGTGGTTTCGGTAGGGTTGCGGCATCGTTGGTTCGATCCCCTACATCGCGAGTTATACCAGATAGGGTTCCGGTATCATCGTGACCATCTTTATATGGACGATGATCCTCTATCTGAGTGTGGAGCTTTTGTCGAACGCCAGATCGGGTTGTGGCATCCCCCAGCGGATCCTGGGTGTGATCCCCTATCTGTGGAAACTACATATGCCGGATCGGGTCGTGGTATCCCCCAGCGAACCCTGGGAGTGATCCCCTATCTGTGAGCTACGTATTCCGGAGTGGGTCTTGGTATCCCCTAGCGGACCCTAGCGGTGATCCCCTATCCGAGGAGTTTGGTGGTTGTAGTATTTCAGCGATGTTTCCTCAGTGAAGCTATCCGACGAGCGTGGTCTCTCGGGCGAGCGTCTGAGATGTTTGCGAGTATCCCGATGGAGTGTATCTCTCGGATGAGTGTCATCTGGTATGACAGTGTTCGTGGTGTACTCTCCTTGTTGTGGACAGTTGCTGGTGACGAGGTCGGTACCTCTTGTGGCTTTGTGGCGTGAGCTGTGTATATCTGGATTGCTCAAGGTGTATGTATGGGCATACACCTGAGCTGAGCTGAGCTGACTAGTTGTGTTTAGCCGAGGATGGTCACGAGATGGAGTTTCTCTCTCGTCTGGGTTCCCTCTGGCTGGGTTGAGCGGACTGTTGTCTTTCAGTTGCTCCCTTGGGTTTTGGGTTTTTGGGGTGCCTACTGAGTATGTTTATACTCACCCCTGCACGGGCTTTGCCCGCACATGTTTGTGTCTTGTGCAGACCACAAGCCTTTTGACGGAGTCCCAGGAGGACCCGGAGCAGGCGGAGCTTAGTGAGCGGGTTGACCGGGGTGTTTACCGGAGCTGTGCCGAGGGAGTTTTCCGGCGGGTGTTTGTGGCAGCGTTCCCCTTCTTCGGAGCAGGTTGGACGCGCTTTGTAGTTTTCTTTTGGTGGGCCCTGTTTTGCCCTTGTACTTTTGCTGTTGCACTCTGGTTTGGGATAGATTGTATGCATGCATTTACTTTTCAGTTTCTATATCTCTGCACTGCTGCATGGAGGTGTTTGTGGGTGCGTGTGTACAGGTACCTTAGGCTAATGCCTCCCATGTGTGTGATAGCCTACTCGGCGCTGGTCGCCAGCCCCTGGCCTATTGGAGGCGGGCTTGGGGAGTTGCGGCTCGAGCCCCGTTGGGTCGGGTCGTGACAAGCTCCCATTCCTTATTCACACGTTCCTCCTTCCATAGAACATGAAGCGGGATGGAAGTGTCTTTGGTTTTAGACTCATCAAACTACATATAAACATAAAAAGATAAATATGATGTTGTTTCTTGGAACCTAACAATATTACTGTAAATTTAAAATACACACCATTTTCATTTCATGTGAAGCCTACCCCATCCTTTCTTTATGATAGGGGTATGTTGGTTTTGATGCACATTCCATATTTTAAGTACTGAGTTGCTATTTTTAATAAATTAAATATTGACAATCAATGTGATGAATACACATATCCTAAAATAATGTGTTATCACCTGCAATGTACCTAAAACATCACATCCCCACTGCGGCCAATAAATGCAACCCATGATTCTTGGGATATCAGGTGAGCATAGACAAGGGGTGGGTGCCATTTTATTTTACCTTTGGAATATTTTAGGTGACATTTTGTTAAAATAGTGAGAAAATATCAATGAATACTTCCTGCAAGCCATATTACATAATTCTTGTGTGAATCATCTATTATAAATGTACTCTGTAAGAGATCGAGAAGAGTAAGACATTGTTTCATTATTTTATTTGCTAGTAAATTAAAGAAATAATATCCTAATATTGCCGTAATTTCTTCCCAGATTACAGCCTACAACTCGGAAACAACTTGGTGTCATGAATCTATGTAAATTGGCACGCGTTTCCGAGGGACAATTCCAATTTAACTACTAAAAATATCTTTGTTGGGATTCACATGTTGGCCTCGTGCATTCCATTTGACATCAAATTTGATTCCTTTGCTTTTTTCCTTAATAACTTTGGATAACATCGTCAAAATATGACGCACCTTTGTTTTCTGCGACGTTGGTCCTTTATCCCTGACCATTTCATCAATATCAACATCATATATATGTTCACCTGGAATGGTAGGAATGACATGGGCTGATGGCTGTTGGATCTCAACACTAGGAGCAGAAACAGGTTCTGAAACTTGTTGTTGCTCTGCACTGTGAGCAGCCGTAGCTGAAGCAGCAACAACAACATGAGAGACTTGTTCAGCCTCGAGGTTAGGAGCACCAGAACGTGAAGAAGTCATTATCTGCAAAAGTGGTTGTACAGTTAATTTAGATTATACAAATTCAGTAGTGATAAGATAACAACATGAGATAACAAATGAAAAAGGTGTGAAGGGTGAAGGAAAAGCTAGATCCTTTAATCATGCAGCTGAAAAATGGTCAGGTGCTCCAAATGAAAAAGGTATCCAGACAGCAATGAAGATCAGAAAAGGAGGCTGGAGGTCTCATCGCAAGAGCAGTGACATGAGGTGGGAGGCTGACTGTATGGGTTTGAATGACAAGGTTTTAGTGGTCCTGTCGAGTGGTCTTACGGTGGGAGGCTGTGAAGTTTTCAAAGCTTGCATGGGAGTCTCAGCCCTCCTACAACTACTGAGACTACTTTTGAAGGTGATCACTGATGGCGCTGTCCTTTTGTGTGTTTCATTTCTCTTAATCTTGGCTGGTATCCCCTAATCCCTATTGGTGTAAGTTCTTTACACCTCGTGTCTATATTGTTGCTTTTGACTTTAATAAATTCTTTTTTGGGGCATGAATTGGGAGACCAATTCATGTCACTGCTTTTATAAAAAAAATATCCATATTAAAAACAAAATATAACCTATTTATTAAACTCTCATTATTTTTTTCAAAGGATGAAGGGATTTGAAACCTCTATCCATTATCTGAATCCTTTCATTGTGGTCTCCTCAAACATACAAAACATCATCTACATTGCGACCGCTGCGAAATGATAGCAACGTACCACTAAAAGGATGGTCCTCAACTGAATTTTCATTAGACCCTTCAGTAGTTTTGGATGATAACAAAACAATCGACCACTTTCGGTTTGTGGGATTTGGAACATAAAAAACATGTACCGCTTGTGAATCCATTATAAACTGTTCGTCTTTTTACCCTTCTTTACTAAAATCAACTTTAACAAATCCCCATTCATCTATTTTAACACCACTGTTGTTATCAACCCATTTTCAATTAAAAATTGGAAATTTTAATGTCGTGTAATCAAAATCCCATATATTTTTGATAATGCCAACGTATGACATATTTGCATAAATTGGATTTCTGTCCTTACTACCAGAAACACGCATCGCTTCTGCCACAAGTGTAACACCACTATTTTTCAGGGTACTATCGTCATCAGGTTCATCTATATAGAATTTATAACCATTAATTACATAACCATTGTATGATAATACATACACACTTGGTCCAGCGGCTAGCCATCGATGTCTTTCTGAAATTGAATTCGAATTTTCATCTAACTCCATAAAAATATGGTCCTGAAACTATCCTATAAACTGGTGATTATATGTATTTGATATCCATTTTCAGCCCTTGATGGATTCAACTGCCCAATATTTTCTTTGTGAGTTTCAATATTTGGAGAAACCTCCTGAATATTATGCAAAAAATAAAGGTGGGCCTACTCCTGATCTGTAATACTGATTGTCCCAAAATCTCCTCCAGAAATTCCCTCACCCTCAATGCGTCTAGTGTGACGAGATTTCAGGAGACCAATGATTTCCACATCAGATAGGTATTCGGTACAGAATTCAATGGCTTCCCCAATAATATATTTCTCCACTATACAACCCTCTAGCTGACATCGATTTTTCACATACCCTTTCAAAATCTTCATATACCGCTCAATGGGGTACATCTATCTATAGTGCATAGGACCACAAAGTCGAATATCTCTCATCAAGTGAATCATCAAATGAACAATCATATCAAAGAATTTTGGGGGGAAGAACATTTATAATTCAAATAATATGATGACAAATTATTTTTCCATAGCTGGAAATTTCGCCAGGTCTAAAAATTTTCTACTTATATCTTTGAAAAAGAAACAATGTTTGGTTAACTTATGACAAACATTCTTGGTAAAAATGCAACGTAAAGCTATAAAAATTAAATTTTGAATCAAAACATTGTAGTAATGTGATTAAAAAAAATCCAACTTCAAATCATTCATTGACACAATGTTCTTGATATTTGATGAATAAACCTCTGGATCCATTGCATCATTAATGAAGGTGAAAACTGATATCTCTCCTCCCTAGAAAGAGTGTAAGCAGCTGAAGGAAGAAACATTCAATTTTCACCCTTCATGGGAGCAAACTCTTCTCATATTACCATGTCAACCATGTTCATCCTTACCTTAATTCAATATTTGTTTTTCTAGTGAAATTTGGAAACATTCCAATAACATTGTCACAGACATTGTTTTCCACATCCATTACACCAAGAAAATGTATGACATACAAACAATTCCATTATGGTAATTCAAAAAAACTGATCTCTTTTTCCAACAGATTTTTGTAAGGTTTTTTGAAAATGGTTTACCAAAAATATTGTTCACATATTTTAATTTCTCAAACAGTTGATCACCTGTTAGTGGAGATGATGTTATGCATTGTTCTGAACTTCCATTTAATGATGTCGTCCAAGATCGATACTTATGCTGACAAGGTAGAAATCTACGATGTCCTAGAAACTCAGATTTTGCTGAATTTTTCAACCAAATTGATATTGTATCTTCTTCACACATGGGTCACCCTTGAGTTACTTTAATGTTATAGCCTGAAAAATTTCCATAAGCTGGGAAATCATTTATCGTCCCATACAACAACGCTCTCAAAGTGAAGTATTCACTTTTAAAAGCATCATTAAACATAACATCTGAATCCCAAAATAACTTAAAATACTTGATCAAAGGATCCAAAAAACTTCAATAACGTTACCTGGTTGTTTTTTTCATGATATAAGAATAGTTAACATGGTGAATTTCCACTTCAGGCATAACTAGGGTAGTAAGTTATAATTTACCAACATAACAGGCCATGTACTGTGAGTGCTGGTTTGGAAACCAAAAGGATTCAATCCATCTGTAGATAACACAGGACAAAGGTTTCCTGACTCTTTTCTAAATTATGGATACTCACGATCAATTTTCTTTCATTGAGGAGAGTCAGTCAGATGACGTAATTTCCCATATTTATTTCTTTTATCTGCATGCCACAACAATTGTCTTGCAGTTTCTTCACTTCCATATAGACACCTAAATCATATAATTATTGGAAAATACCATACAACCTTCGTAGGACTAGATTAATCTTTCTTGTATCGAGAATCACCCCACTTTGGGCATTCTATAAGTGATTTGTTCTCCTTGCGAAACAATATACACTCTTTCAGGCAGACATGTATTCTTTCAGAAATCATACCCATCGGGCGTAGCATTCATTTAGCATCATATGTCCGGCTTGTGAGCTCGTTCTCACACTCTAATGGACTATTTTGTATTCTTCAACCCCTTATATTTAATCTCATAACCATATATCCACACATACACATGTCACAAACACATAAAAAACCATATCCACATGACAACCACACATCACATCCTCATCATAGTATGATATCATGAACATGAAGGACATAATCATCATACTCTCCTGCAACAGTGCACAACCCCCACTATGTATCCACACCAAATACAAATAATCATGTCAACAAGAATATATATACACCAAAACCTAAAATCATTATAGGTCATATATATACACCCACTGTGAGACATTACAACTCATACTACATGTGAAGGGGGAGAAGGGAAGAGGGAGTGGTTCTATATGTGTCCCCTCTATAACCTAGATATTGCGAAAAACACTCTAAACCAAAGTACCCATACGGATTTCAATCAGGTTACCTGACTCAAGTGGTGGTGCGTTATAAATAATAAGAAAATATAATAAGTATATAGTCACACATAAATCCTTCATAAGGGTTTACACCAAACTGACACTACAAACACCCATATCAACCATCACCTTGTTACTACCACCCTCTAATAACCACTTCCATTATAATGCCACAAATAATCCCCAACAAATAACATAAGCATCTATATCAACATTACTAACTTCTCATTTCATTTAACGTTATAATTTCATGGATTTTTATTACAATATTCATTTCAATTGTTAACAATTTTAATGTAAAACCAATCCTTAAATCACTATCCACTATAATCTATTCACCAATCATTAATAACATTTATTCTTTCTTTAACCATTTAATAACATAATTATTCCAATCATTATCATTAATCAATTAACAAATTATCATTTATCATTTCCAAACCATCACACCTTAATATTTTCATTTATTCCATCCATATTCCATGCCAAAAGGAAACTATAACACCACCCAATAACAACTAAATTATCCTGACATAAAATACCACTAAACACATTCTAAAATCCATAAACCACGTATTTTCTGCCTAAATCGCCATATCATTTCTATCATAACAACACAATAATCCATCCATCAATACCGTATTAATTACCACACCACATGATCTCAACCACATCAATAAACCATCACCCTTATAATCATAGTGATAATTACCCCATACATAGTAGCATGAAATGGAAAACATATATGAAATTCACACTAAAAAGGGAGTATATCAAATTAATCAAGGGACATCCCTATAAAAGAATAACCTAGTGATCTTTACACATTGAAAAAACTACTTCATGGAGTAACCAAAATTACACATCAAAACCTATCCACCAAAAATAATCATAAAAGGAAAAATGGGATATTTACCTAGAGTAGATCGCACCCACGATCGAGGGAGAGGTGAACCATCGAACAGTCAGGGAGCCTTCTACGCTACGTCGGGAGGGGAAGGAGAGACCACCAGAGGAGGAGGTGCACATGAAGGTGCCTCCAACCATTGAGAAAGGGAGGAGTAGGGTTTGCGTGGAGTAAGGTCGAGCAGAGTGGAGGAGAAGTAGGGTTTGCGGGAAGGGGGATCCGCATAAGGGGTTTGAGGGGGAGGATAAAGAGTAGGGCTAGAGGTAGAGGTCCGACAACGATAAGATTAGGGGGGAGTTTCTGTAGGGGTAGAGTACTACGAGATCATGAAGGCGTGATAAACAGAGGATATTGTGCAACCGATTTTATAAAATATGGGACTACTATTTTATCAGTGCTAAAAAAGTGGTGATAAATCCTCCCAGTATCAGCGCTAAATATTAGCGCTCATAAAGGGTACCCTTTATAAGCTCTAAAATGTTACCACTGATAGATGTATACTTTATCAGCGCTTTTCTAGTGCTGATAAAGGGCTTCATTATCAGTTCTAGAAAAGTGCTGATAAAGGATCCCTCTATCAGTGATAAAATATTAGCACTGATACAGGTTTCCTTTATCAGTACATTTTTCATAGCGCTGATAAAAGGTGACGCTTCCCTTGCACATTTTTGTAGTAGTGAGGGTGATACATAGAATACACCATGTAATTGCGATAGGTTTGGTGGGAGTGATAGTCGATAGGCCACATCTCCAATGTGATCAAGGATTTGAAAAGGGCCAATGTATCTTGGATTATGATTTCCCTTTTTTCAAAATCTCATAACTCGCTTCAATGACGTTATATAGAGGAATACCATGTCTCCAATATTAGACTCTAGGTATTGTCAATGGTTGTTAGCATAGATCTTTTGTCGAGTTTTAGAAGCATTAATGTACTGTTGGATGGTCTTAACCTTATCTACTATTTCTAGACCTAGGAGTTTTCTCTCCCCATCTTCATCCCAACATGTCGGTGTTCTGCACCTCTTCCCATAAAGGGCATCATAATATTCCATATGGATTCTTGAGTAGAAATTATTATTGTAAGAGAACACAACCAGATGAAGATATTGATCCCATCTTCCTTTGAAGTCTATTGAGCATGATATCAACATGACCTCATGTGTTTGGATAGTCCGCTCATATATTACCACCAGTTTAGGGATGATAAGTCATACTAATTTTCATCTCAGTATTTAGAGGGTGTTGGAGACTCTTCCGGAACAAAGAGGTGAATCTTGGATCTCAATCAGATACAATCAACAGTGGTACTCCATGTAGCCTTACCACTTCTTTGATTTATTTCCATGCTAGTTGATCTAATGAGAAATCCTCTCGAATTGCAATGAAGTGTGAAGTTTTGTATGAAATTCCACAAAAACCTAGAATGAACTGTTTCCTTTATATGTATTTGGATGTCCAGTGACAAATTCCATGGTGATTTCTTCCATTTCAATGTTGGTATGGGTAATGTTTGCATCATCCCCTTAGACTTCTTCCCACTAAAAAATAATTATCTTTCTCCAATAGGGTTATATATGTTGGTAAAAGTGCATTTTCTATTAGTAAAACCTTTTACCACCAAAAGTTATCTAGGCACTAAATAGTTGGTAAGAACTCTCTCACTAAATTTTATTGTGAGAGATAAAATAGTTCTGTGCAATTATTATAATACCCAAAAATAATCTACGGGTTGGTTAAAATATTTTGCAACAGATTTATCTATTGATAATATTATCAACCTTTAAAAAACAAATCCAATAATTGATATATATTTGTAAATTATATTTTAAATAAAATATTGTGTTTTGATATTCTAATATGTGTTTCACAATTTTTATATTATATTTAATAATGTTACTATATATTATATATTTATTATATATATTATACAGTTATTATAAAATCAAATTATTTAAAACAAAGGCCTTATTTGGAAACATGTTCCAGTATAATATAAAAACATTTTCAAGATCCAAGAACGGTCATGAAGCATAATAAAATATGTTACAAACATGTATATCCCAACTCTGAAAGAACATCCATGTAAATACATCAAACAAGCTCTAAAAAACATGTTCAATCTCCATAATACTGAACATATAACTCCATCAAACATCATCCACAATATGTTTTTCTCACACATCATTTGTCACTATCATAGATCAGACTGGTGAAGCGGTCCACACTTACAATACACCATCTTAGTGATGACATGGCCACAATTGTAGGGATAATTTAACCAAGCTTATATGTCATCCACCATGGCTTGAAAAAATTGGGTTTGATGATCTCCTTCTAGGTGAACACTTCCCATGTCACAATGTTCACATCACCTCGACCTACATTCGACATCCACTCCCCTTGTTTGTTCACCAAAAAGTATTTCAAATGAGGATGTACCCAACACTTCTCCATCAATGCATCCGGATTTTCCCTGGAGTAGAATAATTCCACATACGCCATTTTCTCCTTCCCACCCATCAAACCATGGATCCAATATGATAGATTATAGGTGGATATTTTTTACCCGACACTATAAAAATAGATTATAGTAGAGTATAAAAAGAATGAGATTGCCATCGGGTCTAGACTTCTGACATAAACAATATTTAGGTCATGTTCTGGTTGACAAAACATAACCAGCATAACCTAATAAACCGTCGAAATTATATTTCTTATGTGAAAAAACATAACCCGATTACAAATTGGTGAACATGAACACGAATCATCAAATTATTTTATGTAAAATTAGTTGAAACCCAACTCAATTAACCCGAACAACCCATATAACCCAGTCAATAAAATGGTCATGTTCAGGTTGAGGAAAAACTAGTTTACAAAATGTTCAACCTAACACAAACCCAACCAATGCACCCAAATTTCCCATTATATGACTGTGAAATACACAAAAAACAATAAGTGGAATGCATTTTATACTTACCAATAGATGTAAAATTAGACCGGAAATCATTAAAGACAGGATAGATTTTGATCGTTATAAATCCATTCACGTTAATATTTCACAGCTGCTCATTTACAATCTTTTGTCTCTTCCTGAAGCCCTTCCAACTCTAACCAGGGACTACTTCTCAATTTACCTAGGTAATGTTTTGTGAAACACTCATGGATGTCTTCAATACTTCTAAGAGGGACAAACCTCTCTTAGAGAAGCATATCATGAAAAAAAATAAACAAGATTTCAAAGAAATAATTAATTAAAACATACAAATTACATTGAATCAAAATTATATAAATTGTTATTGACAGTTAATAGGATGCTTTCTCATTCTTAAATATTTTTTGTTGTGAGATATTTCATGTCATGAATCTAAGTGTGTTGTGTATATGAAACAATTTCATGTTTTTATAATTCAACAAATGTAATGGAAAACGAAAAAATACCATTCCTCTTATGGATTTCAAATGTTTATTAAGCAGTTCTTTCAAATAACAGACCCTCAAAATAGGGGGATCACAAAAAAATAGTATATTGTGTACCTAGTGATTCAAAAATAGATATTAAGAACAAAAATTTAAGAAACATACTGGAATTTTTCATAAAAATTATCACATGTATGATGTTATATGGAAATGGATTAAAGACTCCATCAATTCCTCAAGAAATAATAGAAGAAACAATTCTCATTTCCACGTGCCATGAAACATCAGGAAAAAAATAATAGATGAAATAAAATATAAGCATGTGTATCAAATTTCAGAATCATGGAAATAATTTGGAAAATTAAAATGTGAAGATGATAATATAATGCCCAAAACAAACCACAGAGCAGTCTATAAGGGCCATGAATGGAACACCACCAAGATTAAACCAACACAAGCATATGAGATAGCATGGTTCCTCACACAAAATAGCTTCATGTGCTAGATTAATAATCACCCTTAAACATTAGCTGACCCTAAATAATAATAATATTTAGAAACCACTACATATATTCTAGATATTTTAATAAAAGTGATTAAAACATTTGAGTAATTTCACGTTAACAACATAAATTAGCAAGTAAAATGAATGGTATATCTGGTTGAGGAAACATCAGAAATGGATTTAATTATTCATAATATGGATGCCTAAGTGCATTAGAATTTATGGAAATAATTTTCTCATGCATGTTCAAAAACACTAAATAGGTAATTAGATTTCTAGTTTTAAAGGCACACAGAAATAGTTTTTACACCAACAAACCCTGAATCAACCTCATATATACGTGAATCACATCTACAAAATCAAATCACATGGATGTGATAATGAGTTCTTGGGAATGTAAATATTATTAGTAGAGATAATCTATTAATTATTATTTTTAACACAAAACCTTCCACATATTCCACAACATACAGTACATCAAACTTGTATGACAATGTGTTCATGGGGACAGAAAACTAGGAACATGGTGAGAATGTAATTTACAAAAAATTGTAATTCCCCGGCCCTAGTTACCCAGAGTCGGTGCATTATTACATAACATTGGAATGATCACAATGAAACAAAATCCTAAAATAACTCTCAGTTTAGTTTCCTTGGTAGTATTATATATATTCATAAGTTTTACATTACATTATAAACTGAAAACTACAACAACATTGTCTCCATTGACCACATTTATCCCTTAGACTATCCTTATAGGCCAATCAAAATATAATTATTCACATCCTTGGAAAACTTAAACATAGAAATTGGTGATCTCAGATGCTAAGTAAGGATAAAAATATAGTGGAAACAGTCAAGAATAAGCATAAACATTTAAGGTATTGTGTAATATTAAAACACAAGCCTTTTAAACATAAATTTCATCATAATATGGATACGATAAATCAAATAAATCCATTTTATTATTCACATGGATATTTTACTAGTCAAATAATCACATGTAATATCAATATCCAATATCATAATGTTGTAATGCATAATTTCAGACATCATAACCACATAGTTAAGGCCATATTCCAGCACTACAAATAAGATTTTTTCAAGGCATTTTACCAATACACTAGTTTGTCTCATTAGACCTTCTGATGCATTGAGGAGCTATAGTGGGCTCCACCTGCCACATACTAAGTCCAATGCATTCCTTATATGAAAAGGTTAAAACATAACATAAAAATTCGTATTAAAACTAGCATACGAAATGTTTATACATTATCCATAAACCATTAATGGAATAAAAATATCACATACACAACCAAACATATAAAAAAACCTTCAATACAATATGAATGATTGTATCATAATAAATCAACTTCAAACAACTGTAAAACCCTTCAATGGATGTTCATGTAGATGAAATCAAAACTATTTGATAGAAATATCTCTTCCTATTTTGAAATAAATTAAAACTCACATAATTATAAAAGAAAACATTTATTTTGAAAATATTCTTATAATCTAGTAATGGATGCTTTGAAGGTGCTACAACAACATAAAATAGCTCACCTTCTGTATATGTTTAAAAAACATTTTCCCTTAATGTTTTCAAAAAGGTCGTAAAGGACCTTGTTTGAAAAATAAGGGAATGATTTTTTAAAAAGTCAAAAAGGGTGTAAATGACTTTAACCCATAGTCTAGTAAATAGTAAAAATGTTTTGAATTACATTTTTAAGTAAAAACGGATGTGGATAATAATGAGGTCCTAGTATATTCTTACGTATTAACAACCTCAGATATGTAAAGAGATTGTAAAATTAAACCTTACCTTTTACTTTTCCTTAGTCGATGGTATGTTAAACTCTTGTATAATAGTTAAAACATTGTTATTAAATTATAATAGAACTACATAAATTAATATGATATCATATATGATCCAATAAGATTTCATTGTTAATAATATTTCTGTAGTATCATCATTTTCGGTGTTAATTGATTGTTTTTCCTTTATATACTTGGTTACACAAGCCATATTTTTTAAGGATAAGATGTATTTAATTCATATATAGAATGATATTATGTTCATAAACATTAATTTTAATCATAAAATTAAAATTATTCTAGAATTATTATGATGGGGAATGAATGTAATCGCCTTCGTGGAGACGATAATCCGTACGTACGCACGAGCGACCTTATCATTATATTTGTGGGGAAATCATATGTAATTTGATAGTACATCATATATAAATAATAATTAACATCTTATATTTATTATTTACATTAGTTATACTCATTATTATTCTCATTCAAATAATGATGTGTTTGAATAACAAACTACACCACGACGTGGAGACGGTAAGCCGTACATACGCACGTATGGTGACATTGTCAGTTATAGGATGGATAGAATAATGAATATGGTTGTACCACATTTATAATAACATCACTGTATATATAAGGTACTAGATTTATTATTTTGGTATGGAAACTACAAAGAACGTGGAAGTGGAAGAAGAAAATATCTTGAAAGAGGGTCGGGAAATCGTTACCTCTTCAATGGGCGATTCATTTTGAGTTGATCAATAGGGCTCCATAGTTTGGCTTTATGATCAATGTAATCCCTTTAGGATGAAGGGAGGTTATTTGAGAGGATATTTGGGTAGGTTTTGTATGAGCGAAATGGTATTGGATGTATGAAATTAAGAGAAGGTGAAGTACCCTTTTATAAGAGAGGTGTGTGTCACTTTAGGAAAACTTTCAAATATTTTTTTATAATGAAATCATTTTCGGTTTCTAATGGCTCCAAAGAGATTTATCTAGAGGATAAGGTGGGTATAGGTTTTAAAACTCTCAACCAACTGGTTTTATATTGGTTTATTTCACCATAATAACCATATCTTTTAGATTTAACTCTTAGTTAAATAGTTTGACATTTACCATGTCTCTTTGAATTTGTATATTATATGATTAATGAACATACTATAAACTACCAAGAGTACCCCAAGGGGTTCTTTATTAATATATATAACCTCATCTAAGTCCTTTTTCAAAACCATATATTTTATAAAATATTATATCAATTAACAATATAGTATTTGTTTTCAAAACACAATTTTGTCATTTTTGACACTATTTAGTATTTTAATTTTTTCGAAATCCATAAAAACATTATCACTTAGAATAATTTTTTTTAATCAACTCTGACATTTAATATTAACCTAGAAAATTAGTTTAATTATTCAGGAGACTCAATTTACATTAATTTGGATATTTATAATATCAATTATTTTGAAATTCAATTATTTAGGTAATTGTTGCATCATCATAGTGTCATAAATAAATTAACTTAATTAATGTCTAAAAATTATAAATAAAATATCAATTTGTAGGAAATATTTTTTTTAATGAATATTTATATTAGAATTTATATTGTTTGTAACCCTATATTAAAAATGGTTTAGTTATTAAAAATTGAATTTAACTCTTTTAACTCTTCTTTAAATAAAATAATAAGAAATGTCCTAATATAATCCAAGTGGAACAAAGGGATCATATTTTATTCATAAGGTTGTTTTTGGTTGAATTACATTTATCCAATATAATTAGGGCATGTTTTAGGGTAATTATAATATAATTTTTACCCTTAATTACCTGATTTACTTTTAATTGTGGTAAATAAAAGTCGAAAGTTACTATTCACCAAAATTTGTTTTCATCCTATTGAACCACATTTTACACAATAATTTCAACCATGTCTCTCTAATTTTTGAAATTCAACTCAGAAAAGTGGTTAAATTATTTTTTATGCAAATTTGAAAATTCTCCAAGAAGGTGGGTAAAAGACCGTAAAAAGTTCAAAAAAATTTATATATCTAAAATTATTATAAAATGACTCAAATGAATTACATTGAACATATATAGGTTTTATGTGTCTATTTTGACATAAAATAAATTAAAATAAAATAACTAATTACATAAATAAATAGTCAGTTTTATACAATAATGCAATGTTTTCCACTATTCATCAAAAATTGAATGGTTTCAGAAAAATAACAAAAAATCAACCTAAGATAATTTTTATATTATAAATTAAAAAATTAATTCCATTTTGAAAAATAAAATTTATAACATTTCAAAAAGTGGGGATTACTATTTATAATGGCTAGTTTGATTGGTCATGGTGTGTTAAAACTACAAGTTGCGTACAACACAAGCTACAATATTATTCAAAGGGAAACGTACCGTGGATACTTGGCGTGTTACATTCTCCCCACCTTAAAATATTTTCATCCTAGAAATTTCTAGAATATTACTATATTAAAATATTTTGGTGGTTCTTCATCCTAAGTTCTTCTGGTTCCCATGTTGCCTCTTTCATCTTATGGTTTCTCCATAGAACATTTACCAGACGAGTCGTCATGTTTCTCAACACTTGTTCTCTGGTATCAAGAATCTTGAAAGGCTCTTCAAAATTAGTCAGATGAGGTTACAATTCAATTTCCTCATAGGTGAGTTCATTCATTGGGTTAGCCATATATTTTCTCAACAGTGATATGTGGAATACGCCATGAACATTGGAGATATGTGGAGGCATTTCCAAACAATAAGCCACAACTCCAATTCGTTCTAGAATTTCAAAAGGTCTGTTGTTCCTAGGACTCAATTTTCCCTTCTTAACAAATCATATAACACCCTTACATGGAAATACCTCAAGGAAACCTGATCTACTACTTGAAATTCCAAATCCTTCCTCCGATTATTGGCATATATCTTTTTCATACATTGATCTGCTTTGATATGGGCTTGGATATTCTTCACCTTTTTCATTGTTTCCTCAACAAGTTCTAGACCTACAAGTTTTCTTTCACCAACATCATCCTTATAATATGGTTTGTGACATATCATTCCATATAACGCTTTATATAGTGCCATCTAAATACTTGAATATAAGCCATTTATAAAGGAAAATTCAACCAAAGGTAAATATTGATCCCATGTACCTTGAAAGCCAAGTGTGCAACATCTCATCGTGTCATATAAGGTTTGAATTGTCCATTATTATTTTCCATAGGTTTGAGGGTGGTAGGCAGTGCTCAAGTGAAGTTCATTATCTAAGTCCTTTTAAAGACTTCTCCAAAATATTGATGTAAAACGAGAATTACGATCAGAAACAATCGATAGGGTTACACCATGGACTCTTACAACTTCATTAATATATAGTCTGGCTAGACGTTCAAGTGGTAAATCTTCTCTTATATCAAATAAATGTGCTGACTTGGTAGGACGATCAACATTGACCCATATTGCATAATTCCTTCTAGGAGTATTTGATAGCCCCATAACAAAGTCCATCATAATACTATCCCATTTCCACTCAGGTATGAGAAGAGTATGCATCGCTCCTCTAGGCGGTTGCCTTCCAACTTTCACTTGTGGACAAACCAGACATCTTGACACAAAATCAAAAATCTCCATCTTCATGTTGTACCAAAAAAAATATTCCTTCAAATCCCTATACATCATGGTACTCCCATGGTGTATAGAGAAATTGGAGTTATGAGCATCAACCAACAATTCTCTTTTTATATTAGGTATATTGGGAACAAAAATTCTCTTCTAAGATTTCAAGATTCCATCTTCATATACGATGTCACTCAATCTCCCATGATTTATAGCTTTATTCTTCTTTTGAAACTCCTCATCATTAGTATAAGAACTTTTTATCCTTTTTAGTAAAGATGGTTTGGAAACCATTTGAAAAAGTATTGATATTTCACCTTCCATGGTTATTCTCATATCCATGTTTACTAGATCCATGAAAATAAGATCCCATTCAACTCTCATCTTGTTCAAAACTCCATGATACATTCTTTTCAAAGCATCATCCACCTTATTTTCCTTCCCCGGGTGGTGGTGTATTGTGAAATCATAATCCTTGACAAGTTTAAGCCATCTCATTTGCCTTGTGTTCAATTCTTTTTGTGAGAAAATATACTTTAAACTCTTTTCATTAGTATAAATCTCACATTTTCACCATAGAGATAGTCTCTCCATTTTTCCAATGAAATGATTATAACTTCTAACTCGGGATCATAAGTGGGATAGGTTTTATCATTAATTTTTAGCTATTGTGATGTATAGGAAATACCTCTATCATTTTGTATAAGGACACAACCAAGACCTTTCTTTGAAGCATCACTATAAATAAAAAATCCATTGTTCCCTAATGGTAGAGTCAAGATAGGAGCATTGGATAATCTTCTCTTCAGTTATTCAGAAAATTATTCACAATCTTTTTTCCAAACAAATATTACCCCTTTACGTGTGAGCTTGGTTAATTGGTTAGCCAGCCAGGAAAAATTCTGGATGAAATGTTGATAATATCCTCCTAAACCAATTAATCAACGTAACTCAGTTATACTAATAGGTGCTGGCCATTCTTGGATTGCCTTGGTATTTGAAGGATCAAAATAGATTCCATCCTTAGAGACAATATGGCCATGAAAAGATATCTCTTGATGCCATAATTCAAACTTTCTAAACATCCCATATAATTAATTTCTTCTAAGGGTTTTCAGAATAGCGCGGAAGTGATTTTCATGATCTTTGCAACTTTTTGAGTATACTAAGATATCATCAATAAATACCACTACAAAGTCATCAAAATATTCCTTCAAAAATCTAGTCATTAATTCCATGAAGGCAGAGTGTGCATTATTCAATCCAAAAGGCATTACTATAAACTCGTAATGCTCGTACCTTGTTGAAAATTTTGTTTTCAGAATTTCATCCTTCTTCACAAGAAACTGATGATATCTAGATCGATGGTCAATATTTGAAACATATTGAGCTCCATGAAGTTGGTCGAATAAATCATCAATGTGCGGTAGGGGATACTTGTTCCATATTGTTATAGTACTGATCTCCCTGCAGTCAATGCACAACCTCATAGATCTGTCTTTTATCTTATCAAAAAGGACAGGGGCTACCCATGGAGAAACACTAGGGAGAATGAATCCCTTATTACTCAATCCGTCTAGTTGTTTCTTTAGTTCCACTAATTCCACAGCGGCCATTCTATAAGGGGTCTTTGATATGGAACTTGATCCAAGAAATAAGTCAATGGAAAACTCAATATCTCATTCTGGAGGATGTACATGTAAATCCTCTAGAAACACATCAACATATTCTTCCACAATAGGTTCTTCCTCTATTCGAACATTCTCTTCCTCACCCAAAGTTATTTCATTATCTTCCTCCCCAATAATTTAATTTAGTATAACTATTAGGGGTGGATCTAAATTAAAATCAGGTAGTGATATTTCTTCTCTAAAGATAAGGCACCCCTTATAATCATAGAAAATTGTAACCTTCTTATTCTTATAATAAATTTTCACATCATAGTCTGAAATCCAATCCATTACGATGATTATATCAAATACAATCATGGGTATGATGATGATATCAGAATATAAAGAACATTTATTTTCCCTAATGGGAATCGATTCTCCGAACTTTTTTACAATGATACATACCATATGTGTTTTTACTGATAACTCCCTTGTTATGTCAAATTGAAAATATATAATTTTCATAGAAAACTGGGAAGATATGAAACAATTCGATGATCGAAAATCAAATAAAGCATTGGCTAAACATGAGGAAACCATTAAATTGCCTGCCACCACGTCTTTCAGAGATTCAACCTCCGCAGTAGTGATTTCATAAGCTTGGAATTACTCCTTTGGCCTTTTCTTTGGTATTTTCTCTTGGTTCATATGACATTCATTTTCATAATGTCCCTTTTCTCAAAAATTGTAGCATTCAACATTGACAACCTCTTTATTTCTCTTGCAATCACGAGCTTGGTGGACTTTTTCACCACACTTGTAACTAAATCCCGTTCCCTTCAGGCATATACCAGGGTGTTTCTTCCGACATTTACTGTAGGATGGATATTCAACATTTCCCTTCTTCCCCTTATATCTATTTCTAGAGAGATTAGCAGATCTCTTCTTCTCTTTCTTTCTTTAATGTCATAAGACTTTGAGAATTCCTTTTCTATCACGAAAGCACATGAGACAATGTCTTCGTATGATGAGAAGTACTATGAGACTAATTATCAATGGAGAAATGGTTTTAACCTATAAAATAATCGATTAATATTACTCCTTGGGTTATGTATATAATCTGCTGCATGCCTTGCTAACCTTGTAAAGTTATCCTCATACATTGCGACATTCTTATCCTCCTTTTGCCTCAGAATAAGAAATTGTCTTTCCATACCTGCTTGATGGTCACGAGGAAAGTATTTTTATATGAAAATATCTTTATACTCCCTCTATTCCATGTTCGATACTTCTACATCTTCCTTTTTTTGGATTAATGACCACCATTGATATGCATCTCCCGTGATGCGATAAACTGCAATGACTACTTTTTCCCTTTCGCTACTCCCCAAAGCCTGAAATATTTTTTCTAAAGAACTCATCCATTACTCAGATACTAATGGATTTTTACTCCCATTTATTATTGTTGGTTTTTGCCTCATGAAGCGGTCTAATGTTGATCCTCCACGTTGTGGATCTGGGTTCTCTATACTGGTAAAGTTATTATTCATAATCTGAGTGAGTGTTCTTAGTATGGTGATAAGATGATCAGAACCAGTTGCATCACCATCTCTACTATAATTATCTTGAGTAGGAGGGTAATAACTACATGGATTACGTGAGTTGATACGATTTCCATTATTTCTACTAGGTTCCATTTCAAAACAATGGCATACACTAGATTAGTTTATGAATTGCAATACATAATTCCAAACTTATAAAACACTTAAAATAAACTATAAAATTTGTTGATATAATTCATAATCATAAAAATGTTTTCTTTTAAAAGTTATATACTTATATATCCTTCATAATGGTTTGTAATGAAAATGTGAATTATCCTAAGCATATCCCTCAGGAGTGTCATAACCAAGATTGCAGCAGGGCCCATTGTCGTGTACCGGGATAACTAGGGTCAAGCATGAAACTCCTTGTCAGTGTCTTTACTCCTAGGTACCTCTATGCCAGAGCCGCCTCTATCTTCTCATATCCCGATAGGTATGTATTACTTATAAAATACAAAAAATATCTACATTATCAAAATTTTAGGAAGTTCTTCTATACCAATCCTCAAAGGCTCTCTTAGAGTAATGTGCTCTAATCAAAGTTTATTTAAATATAGTTTCAAATATTTTTACTAAACATACTCTGATACCAACTATAATTCCCCGACCCTAGTTACCCAAAGTCGGTTCATTATTACATAACATTATCGTGATCAAACGGGATTAAAATCCTAAAAGATTGATCAGTTTAGTAGCCACAAAACTACTAGATACATTCATTAGTTTTACATAACATAATAAAACGAAAAAAATCCAATATCATTATCTAAATTGACCACATTAACCCCTTAGACTATCCCTACAGGTCAGTCATTATATACTTCTTCGCATCCTTGTAAAAATAAAACATAGAAAGGGTGACCTCAGATTCTCAGTAAGGATAACAATATAGCCAAAACTTTCAAGAATATGAAGAAAAATTTAAGGCAATGTATAAGACTAAAACACGATCCTTTTAAACATAAAAATAATCATAATATGGAAAAGATAAATAAAATAATTCCATTTACTTATTCACATGGATATTCTAAAAGATGAATAATCGCATGTAATATCAGTATCCAATTTCATAATGTTGGAAATTATAATACCAGATATCATAAACACATAGTCAGGGCCTTGTGCCAAGACTAAAAATATGATTTCGTCAAGACCCTAGGCCAAGACACTAGATTGTATCATGAGACCAACCGATGCATCGAGGAGCTATAGTGGGCTCCACCCATCACATACTAAGTCAAATGCATTCCTCATATGAAAAGTTTGAAACGTAACATAAACATTCAGATTAAAACTAGTATATGAAATGTTAATACTTTAACAATAAACCATGAATGGTATAAAAATAACACATCCATAGTAAAGAATATCACAAAAACTTAAATACAATATGAATGATTTTATGATAATAAATCAACTTTAAACAAGTCTAAAATCCATCGAAGGATGTTGACATAGATGAAATCAAAACTATTTGACAGAAATATCTCTTTCTATTTTGAACTCATTAAAAAGTCACATTGATATAAAAGAATACATTTATTTTGAAAATATTATGATAAGCTTTTAAGGTAAGCTTCAAAGGTGCTACAACAGCAGAAAATATCCGCACCCGCCATATAATTTAAAAAAACATTATTTTCGTAATTTTGTCAAAATGGTCATAAAGGACCTTGTTTGAAAAATGACGGAAGGATTCTATAGAAAGTGGAAAAAGCGAATAAATGACATTAACCCATAGTTTAGTAAATTTTAAAAATGTTTTGAAGTATTTTTTTAGGAAAACACATATGTTGATGATAAATTGGTCCCAATATATACTTACGTATAAACATTCTCGGATAAGTAAAGAGATTGTAGAATTAAGGATTACCTTGTAATTTTCCATAATCGATGTAATGTTAAGCTCCGGTAAAATAGTTAATACATTTTTATTAAATTATTCAAGAACTATATACATAAAAATTATATCATATATGATCCTATAATATTTCATTGTTAATTTATTATAGTAGTATCATCATTTCGGGTGTTAACTGTTTCTTTTTTCTTTATATTCTTGGTTATGTAATACATATTTGTTATGTATAGGATGTATTTGATTCATATATAGAATGATATTATGTTCATAAACATTATATTTAATCATAAAATGAATATTATTCTTGATTTATTATGATGAAGTGTGAATCAAATCGCGTTTGTGGAGACGGTAATCTGTACGTACGCATGAACGACAGTATCATTATATTGATGGTGAAATAGTATGAAATTGGATGGTATATATAATAAAATGAATTATTAACATGTTATATTTATAATTGAAATTATTTATACTCATTATTGTACCCATTCAAATAATTAAGTGTTTGAATAACAATCTACACCACAACATGGAGACAGTAAGTCGTACATACGCACGTATGGTGACTTTGTCATTTATAGGATGGATAGAATAACTAATATGGTTGTACCATATTTATAATAACATCTCTATATGAATAATGTACTGGAGTTATTATTTTGGTAGGGAAACAACAAAAAAATGGGAAGTGGTTGAAGAAAAGAACTTGAAAGTGGGTGGTGAAATTGTTACCTCTTCTTTGGGTGTTTCCTTTTGAGTTGATCAAAAGGGTTCCATAGGATGGCTTTATGATCAAAGTAAGGCCTTTATGCTGAATGTAGAATATTTTATATGGTATTTTGGTATGGTTTGTCCCAAAAAAATTACTTTGGAGGTGTGAAATTAAGAGGAGGGGAAGTACCCTTTTAAAAAGAGGTGAGGGTCACTTTAGGAAAAGATGGAAATATTATTTTATAATAAAAACATTTTTGGTTTAAAATGGCTCAAAAGTGATTTATTTCGTGGATATGGTGGGTATGGGTCGCAAAAAGTTCATCCAATAGTGTTTATACATGTTTAGGTCACCATATTATCATTAAACTTTTGATTTAACTCTTAGTTAAATAGTTTGACATTTACCATGCCTTTTTTTATTTTTTTATTATATTGTTAATAAACGTACTATAAACTTCCCAGAGAACCCCAAGTGGTTCATTATTAATATATATAACCTTATCTATGTCCTTTTTCCGAACCTTATATTTTTTAAAATATTATATCAATTATTAATATAATATTTCTTTTAAATACTCAATTATGTCAATTTTGACACTATTTAGTATTTGATTTCATCGAAATCCATAAAACATTATCACTTCGAATAAAATTTATATAATAAACCCTAACATGTCATATTAACCTATAAAATTATTCCAATTCATCATATGTTTCAATTTACATTTTTCTGGATATTTATTATATCAATTATTTTAACATTTCATTGTTATGGTAATTACTACAGCATCATTGTGTCATAAATTAATTATATTATTTAATGACTAAAAATTATAAATAAAAAATCATTTTGTATGAAATTTTTTCAGTTTTAATGTGAATATTTATAGACAAATTTATATTGTGTTTATCCCTCTATTAAAAATGGTTTAGTTATTAAACTTTGAATTTAACTCTTTTAACTCTTCTTTAAATAAAATAATAATAAATATCCTAATCTAATCCAAGTTGACCAAAGAGGAAATATTTTATTCATAAGGTTGTTTTTTATAGAATTAAACTTATCTAATAGAATTAGGACATGTTTTTGGGTAATTATAATATCATTTTTTCCATTAATAACCATCTTATCTTTTAACCGTGGTAAATAAATGTCAAAAGTTACTCTTCACCAAGAATTATTTTCATCTCATTGAACCAAATTTTACATATTGATGCTGACCATGTCTCTAGGATTTTTTAAATTCAACTCACATAAGTGGTAAAATTATGATTTATGAAAATTTTCAAATTCTTCTAGAATATGGGTAAAAGACGGTAAAATGTTAAATAAAATTTTATATATCTAAAAATATTTCAAAATGACTCCAATGAAATACATTGAACTTATATAAGTATTATTTATCTATTTTGACCTAAAATAAACTAAAAAAAAATAACTAATTACATAAATAAAAAGTTGGTTTTAAACAATAACGTAGTGTTTTTCACTATTTATAAAAAAATTGAACGTTTTTAAAAAATTAAAAAAATCACCGTAATCTAATTTCGATATTCTGAATTCATAAATGAAGTCCATTTTGAAAAATAAAATTTATAAAATTTCCAAAATTTTGTATTACTATTCATATCGGCTAGTTTGATTGGTGGTGGTGTGTTAAAACTCCATGTTGCGTATAACGCAAGCTTCTGCATTATTCAAAGGGGAACGTACCGTGGAATATTGGGGTGTTACAAAAATAGTGTAACATTACAAACAACCCTTATAGATCTATCATTCAAGATATCTTAACACAATTTTGTTTTTTGGTAAATAGAGGATGTGAAATATCAAACCTTCAATATACAGGTTCGTTAACCCTAATTGGTTTTTTATGTGTTGTTACATAAGGACCGCTTGCAACATTACATTCTATGTAAATTTAAGAAAATTATGACATTTATTCCAACTTTAAGGAAAAAATTCAGTCATATGATTATTGAAATGTTAAAAACATATGATTGTTTAGAAATTAAAAAATTTATAATAGTATGATAACAAAGAAACCAACTTTCAAATTACATATAGTGTAATAAATTTTATATAGTAAAATAATCTATAATTAATTAACTTGAAACATTTCTATTTTATAATCACATAAATGCAACATTTTTATGGTCAATAATCCTACATTTACATGATGCCCAAGACTAATAGAAATAAATCTTCCAGGATTTATCTTAGGATTTTTCTATGGGAGCATAATTCTAGAAGGGGTATTAGATGTTGGATAAATATTATCCATAAACACGTGCATCAATGTTGGGATCAAATGCTTTTCCATAGAGAAGTATGTAATTTGAAAATGACAATCACCCAAAAAAATAGGAATTGGAATAATAAATCATGTTTCATTAGAATTCAAAGAAACCCTAATTGGAATTAAATTTAACCACTAGATGCATGTGATTTCAGGTGCTTAGAAATTCAATAGTAGAAGTTCATACCTGATAAGATGCGCAAACATTGATTGATTGAATGTGAAATGGGTTTTTGTCCATGCCCCTCTTTATTGATAGTCTGTATAGATGAAAGTAGAAAATTATATTGAACATCAGTTGATTAAGGTGTAAGAAATGAAAGATAATCCATGGTGCAAGTGCTGGTGCAGGTGTGGTCAATGGTGATGAACTAGGAGTGTCAGCACAGATGGAGACCACCATTATGTGAGCGATGAATATCTAGAGGTGATTGGGGAAGAAGGGAGATATGGTGAGATCGCCACTGTGAGGGTGATGAATATTGGGAGTTGACCGATGATGAAGAGGAGAAACTGGGAGATCGCCACTATGTGAGCGAAGAAGATCAGTAGGTGACCGACAAATAAGGGGAGATGCAGTGAGATCGTCACTATGTGAGGAACAAATATCAAGAGGTGACCGATGAATATGGGTGATCGTAGTGGTGACCGAGTAAGAACCATTTTTCATTTTACGTTTTAATTTTTTTTTTATTTTTCTTAAAGGGCTGTTATTATATGTGAATTGTCATGTGTCATTTCTTTTTTTGTGAATGGTTTTTAAAATCCCAAATAATAATTTATTTTAAATAAAACATATTAAAAACAACTGTTTGATTTTGTTTCAAATAGACTGTGACACATTCCAATTATCTATTGCAATACATTTTTCGATATCAATATAATTCGTTTAGTAAACTGTTAAATGAGTGTGATTAATAAATTATTATTAAATGATTTTTTAGTGAATAATTAATTTTAACATTTTAATGTTTTGAAAAAAAAAACATCTGGTAATATTAAATAAATAAAATAGATACATTTATTGATAAAAAATGTATCAGTATTAATATGATAAAGTTAAAAATACAATTGTTAGTAAAAATTATGTTGGTATAAAACAATTAATAAAAATAGATATATATGTTCATAAAAATAAATGATGGTACAAGAATTTAATACAAATAAAACATAATATATATTGGAATTTATTATTTACATGAATAGACATATTGTCTGTTACTAAAGTTTAGTTGGTAGAAGTAAAATATTTTGAAGTGGCCTCTCAGCCTTCACTTGTTAACATGATAGGAACTTTGATGTATAATCTGTAATCGCATTCTTCATGTTATCCCACAAATAATGATCTCGTAGATCTTGATACATCTTTGTGTTTCCTGTGTTAATAGCGAAATTTGAACTATGTGCATCATCCAAAAGTTATTTCTTAAACTCTGGACATATATGAACACATATCCCCAACACAAATCTCACAATTCATTCATCATTAACAATGAACTCTGAGGATTTATCTTTTCTAATAGTTTCTACTTTCATCTAAATTCCCACATCATCCTTTTGATCATCCTTCAACATTTCTAAAAAAGATTGTTGAGAAATCAGTTATAAAAGGATTGATATTGATCCCTTATTTATGATTCCCATATCCATCTTCATCAAATCCAAGAATACTCGATCCTTTTCAATTCTCATCCATTATAGAATCATCGGGTCTTTTCAACTTATAGCATCCACCACCTTTTTCTCTTTCCTAGGGTAGTAATGGATTGAGAAGTTATAGTCATTGACCAGCTCTAACCATCTTTGTTAGCGCATGTTCATATCTTTATATGTGAATATATAGTAGAGGATTTTTTGATCTATATATATTTTATACTTCTTCCCATAGAGGTAATGTCCGCAAATTTTTAAAGAAAATATTACTACAACCAAATCCATTGAATTTGGTGGATATTTTTGCTCATGATATTTCAATTGACACGAATCATAGGAAACAACTTTTTCATTTCACATCAACTCACAGCCTATTCCATTCATTGATGCATCACTAAATACCACAAAATGATCTACACTTGTGGGTTGTGTGAGAAAGGGTGTAGTGATATGGCTTCTTTTCAAATCCTTGAAGCTATCTTCACATTCATCACTCCAAGAAACCATGACTCCCATCGAAGTTAGCATGGTAAGAAGGTTTTACATCCATGAGAAATTTCCCGAAATTAGTGCTAATATCCAGCTAACCCATGGAATCTAAGGATATCAATCACAAATGTTGGCCTCATCCACCCCTCAATTTCATTTTCCATGGAGGGATCCATAGATATCTCATTGCTTGTGATGACATGGCCTAGAAATGAAACTTCATTCAACTAGAACTCACACATTTTTTTACATTGAATAGATCTAATCCTTTCTCAAGGTCTATAGTACCGTGCTTATATTCTCCTCATGCCCCTCCATTTTTTTGGATTATATTAGAATATTGTCTATAAAGACTACCAAAAAAAATTCTAGGTAATCTCTAAATACAATATTAATCATGTCAATGAAGATTTTTGGATCATTAGTGATTCCAAAAGGCATTACTATGAATTCAAAGTTCTCATACCTTGTACGAAAAGCAGTCATGGGGATATCCTCCTTCTTCACCCATACATGGTAATATCCCGACTGTATATCCACCTTAGAGATGTATTGTGCTCCACATAGCTGATTGAACATGTCATCAATTTGTGGTAGAGGATATTTGTTCTTTATCGTGATTTTGTTGAGATAAGTATAATAAATGCAAAGGCACATTAACCCATCCTTCTTCTTGACGAAGATGACTGGTGCACCCCATGGTGAAGCACTTGGGCATATTAACCCATTATCTTAATTCTCTAGTAGTTGTTTCTATAGCTCCTCAAGAACAAAAATAGTTATTCTATATAGAGTCTTGGATATTTGAAATTCCATAAGTATAAGATCAACAGATAATTGAACATCCCTTATAGGAGGAAGACCAATAAATTCCTTAAGAAACACTTCAGTGAATTCTGTCACAATAGGTATGTCTTCAAGGATGGTTCATTCCTTAGATTCAATCATTTGATCAAGATACGTGTGATCATGGGGATTTAATATCCACACATGAGATGATGGTTCTAAATTAGATTCATCCTCATCCTTTCACCAGTATAGAATCAGGGGCGTATTCTCCATATGGAGAGTGATTTCCCTCTCACGAAAATTTATGTTGGCTCTTTATCGGGAAATACATTCCATAAAAACTATTGCATCAAATTCTACCAAAGGGAGTATGATGAGTTTTTTATAAATGTTCAATAATTAAATTTTGATAGTGGAGGAGTTATAATCATGGGATGCAATAATTTACCACTTTTCTGTTCTCACCAACATCTCTACTTCGATGATTCCTAATGGTGTTTGACTGTTATACTGAACATTCAGAGTATAAAAGAATGATTAGATTCAGAATAAAAAAGTATGTTTGATATTCTAAAATGAATAAATAGTGTACATGTCACCGCTTTGTTGTCGGGATTTTATTTAGTTGTAGTGATGAAAAAAGCTCTCCCTTTCTTCCATGATGGTTGTTGGTTTCCTATGAGAACCCTTGGCTTAAGGAATTGGTTTTCAATGTCCCATGGTTCTCTGTAGTTGAATAAATAAACAATTATTTGAGGGGTGAAGAGAGCATTCCTCCCCTCTATCACAACAGTGGGGTTTTCTTGTCAGAAATTAATGGCCATGTTCCCTTCTCTTATACACCCAAAGCATTTCCTCATCCCCTACAAGAAATTTTTGACATTCTTCTTTCTACCACTTTGTCAATTTGGGTGCCTGAATTTAATAGCACCATTGGATTTATCCATCGGACCACCTAAATTAAATTTTACTTTCTTATTCATATCCCTATGATACCCAAAAGATTCACTGATCTCCATTTCAACTTTTAGGGATCAGCAAAAAATTTCCTCGTAGCTATCGAAGTCACGGATCACTAGGGATTTCTTTAGGATAGGTTTTAGCCAATCAAAGAAGCATTCAAATATGCATTCATGGGTAATGATAAATCCATAGGCATATCGTGCAAGACTTATGATGCTTTCCTCGTATGCTATGATGAATTCATTTTATTTTTTATTATGGTCAAGGGAGTCCCTTTCCTTATTAAATCGAAGGGTATGAAGAGAATATTTATCGATTTTTTTCAGAAATACTTCAATTAAAATTCCTCGATCCATTCTGAAGGCTTCATATTTTTGATCAATGTCCACCATTGATCAGCTTTACCCTCCATTAGATAAGAATCTAAAATAACCTTCTCATGTTTAGAAAATTGAAGGATGTGGAAGATATTCTCAATGGAGTTGATCCATAGTTCAATGATTGAGGGATCAGATGACCCATTAAAAGTAAGGTGCCTTTGTCTCATGAAGCTCTTGATTTCGGATTGTTCATTCATGTGGTGGAGGTGGATATTTTTCTTGAACCTTGTTTCTATTCAAAAAATGAGTTAATTAAGAGAGTATCTTGACAAAGTTTGTGATGGACACTCCCATCAGATTGGGCATCTCATTAGAACAATCATCGTATTGATCTTCACATCGATTGATCACATGAGTCATCCAATTCCCACCCATTGGATGGAATAAAAGGAAAGTTAACGGTAACACATATTGGGTAATCCAATGAAAAAAATGATAGAATATAAAGTAAATTTATTTCTTTAACTTATGAATTTATAAGCTTCAATATATGTTATCCATGATCTACTTCCCAACATATATTCTTAGTGGAATTTTTTATTCCCTTAATAATGGTTCAAATTAAGATTATAAATTTACCATAGCATATCCCCCAGGACTATCGAACCAGGAGTGCTGGAAGGCCCATTGTCGTGCACCAGTTCCTGTTCAAGCCTAGCTCAAGGAAGTGTTTTCTAGTTTTACCCATAGATATATCAATGCCAGAGCCACCTCATATTGTTCGTATCAAGAAAAATATGAATTTTCTTGATAAACCACTTACTCTATAATCACCAGAATATAAGGATGTTTTTTATACATAGTCTTATCCCAAAGGGTTTTACTAGGGTTTTCTAATCCTAATACCAAAAAAAACAAACAAAACCAATCCTATGATACAAACTATAACAACCCTTCTTATTACACAGTTAAACATGATTTATTACATAAATGTGGACTTATGATAACTCTATGGATCGATAGGTCTAGTGTCTTAGGTAATTAAGAAAATTACATAAAAATATAAGACATAAAATAAAACATCAATATGGAAAACTAATTTTACATGACCACAACATTCCATTATAATTAGAATTTCCTAGGATAGCCTGAGGATATACATAAGAAAATGTTTAGCTATTAATCCTAGTAAGGGAGTAAATATGGCATAACATGAAGAATACAATAAATGTTAGGAAATAGGAATATCAGTAGATCATAGGAGAAAAATGAACATAAAATCATGATATATCATAATTATTATAACACAGAAATGTGGAAACAACATACAACATGATATTATCAGGTTCCAAGGCTCATTGCACATGGATTGACACAAGTAAAGCCTCATTGAACTTGAATTATCATGAGTAAACACTCATTGCAAATGAATTATAATGAGTAGACCCTCATTTAAATTTATTTATCATTAGTAAACCCTAATTTCACATGGCTTATCAAGATACTATACATTAACCAATGCATTGGTGTTCTACCAGGGCTCTCCCTTTATAAACATTTCATTTCATTAATGAGTGTTCCACAAGGATCATATAACATGGAATCAATCAACATCATCATTTATTCTATAATAAATGAATGTGTAACACATAAATTAAACTATATAGTTGATAAGTATATGTGAATAAAGGTGAATACCCTTGATAGATAAATGGGCATGGTATTCACTAGATGATTACTTTTGCATCGAAAATTTTGGTGCAATTTCGGCAGCATGACGATGTGACATGATAATACATAAAAAAGGTTCATGTGAGAGAAATTAATATCTCATCACATAAACACGAAAAGGAATGTAATGGGGTCATATAGATACATGTACCAACACCTCAAATCTGGATATAGAATGTGTAACACAATATAGAAACTTAAATAAAGAGGGGAAAGGGAATAACTCTTATGAAATTTGGGCATAGTAATTTGTGTACAAGGGAGGGATTAGTGAGAGAGAAATAGGTCTATCATAATTCAAACATATATATGGATGTTCGGTGGAGGTGTGAAATCTTACTCCAACACTTTTAATTGAAAATACAAGGGTATAACAACATAATGAAACTTGGACAAAAATGAGTAAGGAAGAAATCCCCTACTTGAGTGTGTGATTCAAGAGCTTGAAGAGGGGATTATTGGGAGCTTGGGGCACCTTGGGACGATTCTAGAGAGATTATGCATGAGTAGGTATGTGCTCCATGGAATTATAGTGAAGAGAAGTGGTATATTGGGTGGGTTAATATCGGAACTGAAAGTAGAATTTTTTTATGTTTCACAAATAGAGGTTTTGGAACCTATATAATTAAATATTCAAGACCCCAAAACATACCATAGTTTTTACCATGTTTTTTTACAAAGTGGATTAGAAAAAATTATTTTATAAGGAAAATGGACAATCATATTAAAAAATTAGGCTTTCTTTTGTGGAGGTGAATCAGACTCTCAAGGAAATCATTTTAAAATGAGAAAATATTTTATAAGTCCTGGAGGGTCCACTAAGGCATAGTAAAATTAATAAAAAAAATTAAAATAAGACTATATTAAATGTAAAACATATATTATCCTAATATACCTTTTGTATTATTTTATTACACCACTATTGAGTCATTATGATGTCATAAAACATATTATATATTTATATGGTATTTAATTTTTACCAAAAAATTCGATTATCTCAGAGAATTATGAAAATTTCAAAATAGGATAATTTCGATGTCCTCATTAGCAAAATAATATTATATTTATCTAAATAATTTTAAAAATATTTAAATTTTCACCTTTTAAATAAAAAACGACATTTTTGGAAAATTCATTGGTTTTGATAAAATTTTTTTTCAAACCTGAATAAAAATTACAATTGTATTCATAAAAATTATATGATAATTTATATTTAATAAAAATTAATTTTTTAATAATATTTTATTAAAATATTATATAATTATAATCTCTATTAATCCCTCAAAAATTATTATTAATGGAATTTAAATATTACCTAAAAATATTATTTGTGCTTTACAAACCATTTACAAAGTAACTATAATAAAATGAATGTATATTATTTATTCCATTAAAATATAATGCACATAATAATAAATCTTGAAACATATTAAATATCCACTTATTACCATAACATATTCCTTATGAGTATGGTGTGCGATGGTGGGGATTTCTTGGTGTCGTTCGGTGAACATGGTTTGGGCCATGATCTCGATGAGCTTGAAATTCTCACAGAAATGGTTTCTCTCATACTTAAGTTGTTGGATCTCGTCTTAGGCCTGGTCTAGGGAAAATCCCATAAATTATCTCTCCCTCAAAAGATCAGATAAATTGGAATCCATGGGAATGATCCTACCGGTTGAGGCCATCACCTCCTTTGTATGAGTCAAAAGGATTTGTTAAAACCATATATATATATATACTAGTCATGTGATAACTGTTCAACGACTATATTATCAACATTAAATATACATAAAGGTTTTTTGAACAAAATTAGTAAAATTTCATGTGTTTTTGATATCAATAAGACATTAAATGAAAGGGAATTTTATTCAAGAAAATATCAGGTTGTTACGTAAATAATGTTGGACCTATGTGGTTTTAGGTAGTTTGGACATCACATA
This sequence comes from Viscum album, assembly GCA_963277665.1. NCBI lineage: Eukaryota > Viridiplantae > Streptophyta > Magnoliopsida > Santalales > Viscaceae > Viscum > Viscum album. The sequence continues at coordinate 1,807,347,737 of OY728152.1, read as the reverse complement.
TACTATAATTTTCCTCGATAACCATTAGAATGTGAACTTTGTGGAGTTTGACTATAGTGTATTGATGATTCCTCTTATACCCATGATTTTCTTTTATATTTTACATATAAATGAATTATCAATTGAATGAATAATTCTTCGTATAATATTTTTAGTTTCTCTACTTTTTTATGAGTTGTGTTCCTTTGAAAAGTTGAGATGATAATATTGGGACTTTGGTATATACCAATGTTTTCAATTTTCTAAGAATCGCTAGTTTTCTTTATTATTTCTATGTACATGAATTTTTTTTTGAGGAGAGAGGTTTTTATATGTATAATTTATGTTTTAAAGAGTTTAAAATGGGATTTTATACAAACCCATGCAAAATTGGTCCTCCAGACATGTTTTGTCTATAAAGATGATCCACATTTAGTAGAAGATATTATGGGATGTGGAGTGGGTGAATATTTGTGGAATTTATTCTTGGTGGTTTGTTGGGTTTCATGATGTTGTCATTTGATGTTGGTGATCTTTTCCCAGGAATTATTATAATCATGATGTTTTTCCCATATCCTGTATGCAACATTACTATCGGAATTCTTATTATTCCTGATCTTTTATGAGGTTATCTTGTATAGAATTATATTATATCACTAATCTTATATTAATTCATTCTTATAATGTCCTGATAATTCTATATTGTTAGAGTCTATAGGATATATATGTAATTTTTTACAAGGAAGATTATTGTATAATGGTATATATATCATTCCTCCCATGTAAGCTTTTGCTTTTGTGTTCCAACAATCATTCACTACCTTATTGGATGTACACTTGCTGTGGGACTCTTGACTTACTACCGGACCCAGTGGGGACACGGTGGGTCATGTCGTTTTATAATAATATCATAAATATTCAGTTCTATGGAATGATATTATAGTTAGTATCCTAATGAATTTTGTTTTCATAAATTATGGGTAAAGATATCATGGGGTTATGTTGTTATATTACAATACTGCGAGACCATCCCTAGGTTTGATCTCCAATGTATCCTTTCCAAAAATCTCTGGTTCCTTGTTAGTATACCCTAAACTCTATGTTATTGTTTTTGGGGAACAATAATGTTTGTTCATTAAACATATATCATATTGATTATATAATTTTCCTCCATATCATTATGATAGATAACTTAGACACCCTTATATAATTATTTTCCCATCTTATTGAATGGATGAATTCATCCTTAAACTAACAAATTAGATTTGGAGGCATGGTTTTGATGATCTCATTCCAATTTTTGAGTCTCTTAACATTGATAAGTTATGATATGATGCAAGGATTTAAAGAATTGATTGAGGTTCCCTTTTTCTTCATATATATTGAAGATCCTTCATTGATTATACTTTCAGAATACCTTAAAATTGATAATATTTTAGATTCAGTTGACCTTGAAAAGTATATTAGTAGTCTAAATATTCTCTATGAAATACAATGATAAATATCTCCATGGTTTTTCAGATGATATTTCTCCTTAGGTGATAGAGGATTGGTTGTAGTCAGTGACACATGATTCTATATAATTTTAATGTCTACGAACTAGATGTTGTTCCCTTCATCAATTTACTCTCTTATCATAGTGATTAATTTGTTTAAATGGTTATCACATACCCATAAATGGACGAATTTTCTATATTTTTAGTTTTATCACATCTTATTGGATTTTTTTTATATAAAAACATTATACATGGTTTGGTTTCATGAGATAAATAAACTTCTATTGTACAGAATTGATGTAACCTAGTTCATGTTGAGGTCGTATCACCTCACTGAGTACTCATATATCATGATTCATGATGGGTTCATATGATCTCGAATCTTCAAGTGCGACCTCAAAACCATGATGGTTAGGATTGAATTAATATGAATTGCTACCTATTCTAGAGATGAGATATTATTGGTAACATGGGTCTTTTCTCAGTTAGCACAACATATGGTTTCAATCATGATCCATGACCTCCCCACATTGGATCACATTTTTTTGACATAAATTGGATTTTTTACATTTTTATTGAGTAATTGAATATGATTTTAGTGTTTCTAATCAATTAACTAGCGCAACATTATAAGTTATAGACTCTCACTATGGAAGAAAACACTTCAAGACACATTTTCTAATGAGTGTGACATAATTACTAAAAGAGATAGTGGTCTCTCAATGGATTTCATTATGTGGATGTGAGAATGAATTGTGTCATCATTGGTATTGATCAGATTCACATGTTAGAAGATAGGGGGATTGTATTTATTTCTAGGCGTTGTATTGATAATTGATGGGTCATGATTCACCACCAATAGTGAGTAAGATACATAGTTATGATGAATAGGTTCATCCCTCAGTGGGTTATATTCATAAAAAATCAGGTGGTGGGTTTATCTTTGTACACATTAGTTTTGGTTTTAGAGAAATAGTTTTATACTATGGGGGAACATTGTATATCTGATTATTAGAAGTAGTTCTAGGATTTTTGTAAGTCACCAAAATTTTCTGTATTTTTTCGAAATTAATTTAATCTTTTTGATATATTTTTTTTACAAAGTACATTGAGTTTAGATTTCTTCACATAAAAACTAGAGTTCGAAGATAATTTGACCTAATATATAAATATTACTATTTAAAATGAGAGTTATCTCTTAACCATTGTAATGGTGGGTATGATTTGGATTAACTATATTGTAATAAAATAATATTCACCATTATATATCAAATGAATTATTTAGTGAAAAATTAATTTTAAATTAAAATAAACAATATTTGAAAGCAATGGAAATATTTCTCTCACAAACATTTTAAAAAAACCAACAAGTTTCACCTTAATAAATCAAGTAATAAAAATTTTCAGAATTAATTTAATGAATTTTATAAATTATACATTCAATAAACTATTTTAAATTATTATTATATGTTTTTAGACAATAGATAAAAATAAATAGAAATTTAGTCATAAAATAAATATATTCTAAATATCATTTTTATCACAGTTTTTGCAATTTTTTAAAACATAATATTTTCAACATTTTAAATATTTCATTCAAAAAATAATTTTCATTTTTTAAATAATCCTAAAAATTTATCTAAGGATGAACATTGGAAAATTTTGGGAAAATATAACTTTTTTTTGGGACAGTGAAAATTTTTGAATTTAAATTGAAAAATGCCTTTTAATTTAAATTATTTATATTGATAAATAATATTTTAAATTTTTATAATATAAAAATTAGTTCATTTCAATTTCTATAAATTCAAATAAGCTAATTTTGATCATTTTCATAAATAATTTCTATTTGAAAACATTGTAAACATTTGAAAATTGTTTTTTTACTCTTATTCTGGTCGCATGGGTGGGATTAATTTTAATTTATATTCTTCTCATTTATTTGAATATAAATTTTAAAAATGGATTATAAAATATCAATTTTAATAACATAAATTATCCAATAATATCATCTAAATTTATAGAAATAATATATGGTAAAACAGTAATAATTATTATAGTAGTTAATGTAAAAATGGGTTTACCAGTAGTTAATGATACAATATAAGGGATATAATGACCATAAAACGTGATAATATCTATTTTATGGACATGTTTAGACACTATTATGTCTATGTCTAAATAATACTCTATTTTCTTGAAATATGATGTGAGAAAAATGCAAGAACCCCTTTTTCTATTCAAAAAAATATTAGTTTTCCACTCACCACACTAATAAAAGGCAACCCCTCTACTATTTTAATCACATTGTAAAACCAATTTGAATATTCTAATACCAACTAAAATAACAAAAAAAATCACTTATATTATCCTAGATTCCTTATTTTTTCGTAAATCTAACCTAGGAAGGCTTTTGTTATATTCCTAAGGATGTTACTGGATGAAGAGACTACATTCTTCAACGAGCATTTTTATTTCAATTATTCCTCCATCATATTCACTCTGAAGTAAACAAATTATCATAAAAAAACATATAATAATAAATATAATGATATATTTTAAGGTTATTTCCATGACCTAATAAAATCTCCAAATCCATAAAACGTGTTTTGAAATTATTATTCCATTGTTTGGGGGATTACCTCCACAGGAATCGATGTCATACTCTTTTCCATTACAACCTATCGTGATTGGTTTCTATGATAAATATAAAGTATATATCTGATATTTATAACAAAATTATACCTATTTATGGATTATATAATATATAAATTATTTAATTTCCAATCATTAAGGGAGGAAATAATGCCAATCTTGTGTACAACATACTACTGCCTTACAAAGCACTGTCAATTTTATTTCAATAATCATTACATGGAATATAATATGTATATATTTAATGAATATTTCTTATAAACATGAAATATTTATGATATTAATGAAATATTTATCATTATTATAATATTATATATCATTTTAACTCTTATCGTTTCACACATTGAAATATGATAACATCGTTCATGTTTCTTGGGACTATTGCCCTCAATGAGAAATATGACTCCCACTTTTTTTACCACACCACATGGATGATAGGTATAAGTATATTTAAATAAATAATATTTTATTTTTAATATTATTATATTTCATTAAATAAAAAATATTACTCACCTCCTTTCCATAATGAACATTGAAAAATGAAAATGTGCCTCATGTGTACGTACAACATATCATCCATATGATCGTAACTAACTTCATTTATCAATGAAATATATTATTAATTTGGATAAATTTATAATTAGTGTATAAATATTAATATTTTTTCATGTGAATCATTCTTGGGAATATGTTATCATTATCTAAGTGAGTGGACCGAAAATACAAGTCAAAACCTATACGAAAAAAAGTTATTGTTGCCCGAAATAATATTTTAACAAGTAATTAGAAATAAAAGTGTAATTATAGGTATTATGTAATTAATATATAGTAAAATATATATATTTCTGGTTCTATAATAAATTTATAATAAACATGTCATATTAACTACCTATTTGTTTTATGTGGTGTATATAATTCCCATGAATATATTTTATTATTATTATCCTGAAATTTAAATATATTTAAATATCCATTTCAAGACCGTTCTTTTCATGTTGTTTATGGTTCAAATGTTACGAAAATAGTAATTTTTTTTGTCTCAATTTCCTTCTTTGAGACATCTGTTATGTTATGCACCAATCTTCTTTTATGACATGTATATAAGGACCTTCTGACATGTAAGATCATGAATTTATTTATTTTTTATATTATATTCTTTCATTTAAGGTTATTATTTCATGGGTCTTATGATTAAATTTTATGTACATGTTAGTCATTTTATGATACAATCTTTTCATTTATTTGGATTTTCTAAGATTGTTCTTCCAATAATGAAATATCAGGATACCAATATTTAAAAAATCATAAATTCCCTAATAATATTTTTATTTCAAGTGGATACATTTTCTCCCTTTATTTTTCTCTATTTATGTAATCAATATATCAAATTAAATTTTTTAGGAAAAAAATATTTATTATTCTTGTTGGTTGGAAGGAATTTTTGTTACAAAAACAATTTTTCCAAAAATGTTTTATACAATGTTTTTAACATTATTAAAGTGATTAATTGAAAAAAAATTACCCAGGATTTAGTTTTTATAAAATTTTTTGAAATGTATCCTATTTTATTTTTCAAAAAATAACTACTCTATATATTAAAAATTTGTGAATGGATCATTTTTTTAACGTGTACTATGTGAACATAATTTTCTAACATCATGAAATTTATTTTCAATGAATCATACTTCATATGTTTTTAAAAAATTTAATTTTAAAAATGTGTTTTCCAAAGGGGGCATGTTATATCTCTCATGAAATAATCCATGTGATCTTTCAAAATCATTCTTTGTCACGACCCATCCTCGAGGCCCATGTCGTGACTACCCCAAGCTCGCCTTCCATAGGCCATGGGCTGGCGACTAGCACCAAAGGCGTAAATCCCGATAAAAAAATAAGACATTTCCTTTATAAAAGTAAACAAACACAATAGAGTACGCAACAGAAGTAGGAACTAAGTAATACTCAATACAAAAGTGAGTGCTAAAAGGAAAGGGGTCATAAATAAAAGTCCAACTGTTAGTACAGTACAACTAAAAGCTAGTACAACTGTAGTAAAGTAAAACAGCAACTACTGAGTCATCCTCCAGAAATCCCACCTGAAGGGTGGGTATAGATGGCCAACTCAGCACCTCGGGTCCGTCTGGATACTCCATGTACGTCTCTCCAAGTGGTCCTCCTCCGGGTACCGTCCAGCTCTACAAGTCTCTACCTCGATCAGTGTTGTCCGTCGTCTGCATCCAACACAACGTAGTGCGGGCATAGCCCTTGCAGGGGTGAGTATACGATACTCAGTAGGGACCCCGAGACCCCCGAATGTCACCCAGAATCCATGAAATAAAATGCCACAGAAGAGAAATACAATCACGAAGTATCAGCCAACCCTACTTAGGTATATGCCCATACATATACCTGAGTAATCCATCTTATATCGGCTCCAAACTCTTGATCCCATGCACAACCCAGTCCACACCGGAAATAAATCAATCACATCGATGATAATGATTTAAATTCAAGTCTTAGCTCACACAGGTTTACATCTTTCGTATAGCGATAGAGATGATCAGATGTAGTCACAGATTCATCTAAGCTGTCGGACCCACACAGGATACAAGACCAGCTAAGCTGTCGTACCCACACAGGATACATGACCAGTTACTCTGTCGGACCCACACAGGATACAAGTTCAGAGGTCAAACTGCTGGACCCACACAGGATACAATAATAGTAGTCAGTGTTGTCGATCCCATGGAGGATCCCAGTACAGTAGTCGTCGCTTTCGAACCAACGGAGGATTCCAGTACAGTAGTCGTCGTAGTCGCAGCCAGCTCTAGGGTTCCCGCACACAGCACGCTCGATTCCAGGAGGGTCTTCTCCTCGAGCAAAGAGGTCATTACATCAACTATCATGAAGTCCAGAGTTGTTGTACCCCGATGTTCTGTCTCATCAAAAGGAACCCAGCATGTCAGACGGCGCGTCAATCGGACGCCCGATCTGAGAGTCATTGGATTTTCCGTTTCAGGGGCCCGGTTGGAATTACGCTCATTCCAAACCCGGCTGTTTTCTAAAGTATTCCAATACTCACATATATTATCTCAAAATGGAAGACTCATCACGAGGGTCCCAATTCCGCAGACGGCGTGACGTTCAGACGTGCGGTCTTGAAGATATTCGCGTTTAAGCGAAACGGCCCCGACCCCTCAAGCCCAGTGGGCAGGCAGGTCAGCCCGACCCAGTTTGGTGAGTCCGACCCAACTGGGGGGGTTGTCCCGACCCAGTGAAGCGTTTCCCATCCCAGTGGGGCGTGGCCTAGCCTGGTGGAAGGAGGCCCGACCCGGTGGGGTGCGGCCCGGCCCGGCGGGGCCCGGCCGGAACCAGTGGCTGGTGGCCCGACCCCCACAAGGGCGTCCTGGCCTGTGGCTGGCGGTGGCTTGGACAGTTATCCGACAGGTGCGGGGGGGGGGGGGGGGGGTGCGCGGCCCCCCGATTTTCTAAAACGGCAGCACTGTGCGGCGCCACACCTCCTGTCCGGCCGACCGAAGCCGACCGATCTTCTACGGCGCGAGCAGCCTGCATAGCGGGCCGCTGTCCTCCCACACGACACCTGTGGGTGTCGCGGATTCTTCAACTCAGTCGGCAGGTAGCAGGCTAGTTCGCCTGTTGAAGCGGCTTCCAGAGTGTGGGCCGCGGTTCCTCCGCAACGCAGAGCCGAGAGGCACCACTGTTCTACAAGCCCGACCGACATTAGCCGACTGGTTCTTCTTCGGCTGAGCGGCCCGTGGTTGCGGGCCGCGTTCTCCATTATGCGTAGCACCCAGTGTTGTGGTCCTCTTCAGGCCGGTGCACGACCGCCATTCCCACCACCGCGTTCGGTCGTTGCCGCCCCTGATCACCGGCAACTCCAGTCGCCGCCACCTCTTCCAACACCGTCTCCATCGCGAATAAAAACAAGAAACAACGGATGCTCATCAGGCCGTGTTCGTTCGGCCCGCGCCCTCCCCGTAAGGCTGTAACAAATGGAAATAGACTATTACTTTCATTCCACAAAAATGATGGTATAATTTATTCAATTTAAATTATACAAACCCCCTACCTCATAATTGACGTCGCATGTCGACAAGCCACATATGAAGAGTGCCGCGGAAAATGCTGTTGTCCCAACAACGTTGCTGGAAGAGTCGTTGTCGTGATGCAGAAAGAGAATCCGAAGACGACGTAGATTCCTTGACGTTGAGGTGCGTCTGAGGAGGAAGTGTCGTTGGATGAAGTTCTTCGCGTTCTTCGTCGGGGATGTTCTTCGTTGAGAAAAAAATAATTCCACCAAGAGTTTTTCTCCCAATGTTTTCCCACGAATATTTTCCAAGAAAATATAATAAAAGCCCTCTAATATAAAAACATTTTTATGCAATTCAAAACAATTCAAAATTAATTGTTGAAACAAAAATTAATCAATTAAGGGAGCTTAATTAATTCAATATATGGGGTTGGCACAATCAATGGAGGGAGGTGGAGAGTTCACATTAAAAGAGGGAATTTGCCAAATTAATTAAGGGGTGTTAATGGGGAGTTTAAGGGAGTTGAGGGGAGGTGAAAGGGTTTTGGTTCTTGTGGGACCCACCACACTAAATCTGCTAATGGGTGGTTATGTGGGGTGTGGGTTCCACCACCATCTTCCTTTTGGAGATTATAACCACCAACCAAATAAAAATATCTAACTCATATTTTTTTTTTAAATTTTTTTAATAAAAAACCCCAAAAATTAACTTCTCCTCTCGAAAAAATGTGACTACAGTAAAGGTCCCCTAAGGAAAATACTGGTGCTGTGAGTACATCAGTGCCCTCGGAATTCGATTCCATGCACCGGTTCAGATATTAGAAAAACCCACTGCTACGTTCACTAAACGTACCTGAACAAAACTACAGAAATTGATTCCGGGCACACCGGGCCTCGAAATCAGGTGTTTTTAGAAACTGCAGACTCGTAAAATTCCAAAGAAATTAAGAAAAAAATTTCCATGAAATTTCATGGTTTTACATTACCACCACATTAGGGCTTTATGTCCCCGTAAAGCTAAAACACACACAAGGGAAAAAAATGGGGGTACTGAGCACGCATCTGAGCCTCCCGATCCCATGTGCTCTCCTGTAGGTTCACGTGCTACCAGTGAATGCGCACCAGAGGAATAGACCGTCCACATAGGACCCGCTCGTGTCGATCCTTGATCTCCACCTGGACTTCCATGAATGTCGCCCCATCATCTATGTCCACCTCCCCATGGATGATGACGTCTGACAGGTCGTGCACATATCTTCTCATCTGAGATACGTGAAAGACGTTGTGCACCCAGTGCAATTGAGGTGGAAGGGCCAGGCGGTAAGCCTCGTCGCCTACCCTAATGAGGACCTGGAATGGTCCGATGAATCGTGGAGACAACTTTCCGCCTCGTAAAAATCTTTGTAGACCTCGTCAAGGTGAGACCCGTAAGAATACGGGGTCTCCATCCTCGAACTCCAGTGGTATCTCTCTCTTATTAGCATAGGACTTCTGCCTTCTCTGTACAGTCTTCATCCGCTCCTGGATGATCTACACCTTCTCCATCGTAGCATGCACTATCTCTGTTCCTACATGTGCTGACTCCCCTAAGTCAGTCCAGCACAGAGGTGATCTGTAAGGTTGCTCGTACAGTGCCTCGTAAGGTGCCATCCCGATGGTGGAGTGGTAGATGTTGTTGTACGAAAACTCCACCAGGGGTAAGTGATCCTCCTAGCCGAGACCAAAGTCAAGGACACATCCACGAAGCATGTCCTCGAGAGTCTAAATGGTCCTCTCAGTCTGACCATCTGTCTGAGGATGGAAGGCGGTGCTCAAGCGAAGCTGTATCCCAAAAGCCTCCTATAACCCCTTCCAAATCCGGGAAGTGAAATGGCCATCTCGATCGGAGACGATAGTCGATTTCGCACCATGAAGTCGTATGATCTCCTGAACGTAGAGGCGTCCCAAGCTCTCCATTGAGCCTTGCTCTCTGATCGGTAGAAAGTGAGCTGACTTGGTGAGTCGGTCGACAATAACCCATATAGAGTCATGTCCCCTGGATGTACGTGGATGACCCATCACGAAATCCATGTATATAACGTCCCACTTCCACTCCGGGACCTCTAAGGGTTGAACCAAGCCTACTGGTACCTGGTGCTCTGCCTTCACTTACTGACAAGTGAGGCATCGTGAAACAAACTCTGATACTGCCTTCTTCATACCCGGCCACCAGTGCTATCGTCTGAAGTCCAAATAAATATTTTCCACTCTTGGATGTATCGCTAGAGGGGAAGTGTGGAACTCCCTCAACATCTCCTCCTGTGGTGCAACTGGTACCATGGTACGTCCTCTTAAGAGGATGACGTGCTCCCCTCCTTCAGATATTCCATCAGGCGCCTGCCCTGTGGTTATCTGAGAACGTCGCATCTAACATTCAAAATCCCCACGATGTGCCTCTATGACTCGCAGAAGAAGTGGAGGAGTGACTGTGAGAGACTGGAGAAAGGCTGCTCTATCACTATCCACAAAGGATATCTGCAACGTGCCCTACTGCTCTATCGGCTCTCCTAGCAGCTGAATTCCTGATCCCCTGCTAATATAATCTACTACAATGTTCCTCTTCCCAAGAGTATAGACTATCTCGATGTCATAGTCCTAGAGGAACTCGAGCAAATGTTGTTGTCTCAGGTTCAAGTCCTTCTGTGAGAAGATGTACCTGAGACTCTGGTGGTCAGAGTAGACTATAAAATGCTCGCCCATCATATAGTGTTGCCACACCTTCAAGGCGAAGATCACTGCTTCAAATTCCAGGTCATTGGTAGCGTAGTTATACTCATGTTGTCTCAACTTCCGTGAACCCTACGCGATCACTGCTCGCTCCTGCATCAGAACACACCTAAGTCTAGTCCCTGATGCATCGCAGTAAACTACGTACCCAACACCCTCCTCCAGTATCCTCAAGATAAGTGGCCTGTTCAACCTCTGCCTCAGCTCCTAAAAGCTCTGCTGGCATCTCTCTGACCACACGAAGGGTTGCCCCTTCTTCATCAACGCTGAAAGCAGTGCTACAACACTAGAGAAGTCTGGTATAAAGGTATGTCTGGCCGATTAATGAGTGATCGACTGCACCCTCTTATCCATGATTCCAACCCGTGCTGCTTGGGGTTTCCTTTTCGCCAACCAAGGAAAACCCCATGCCAACATTGTAGGTAAACCACAACCTTTTTTCCTAATACAGTCAATCTGTGTATGAACTGTGGTTTCCCAGTCCATACCCAAACAAATGTCATAAGGCCTTGATGCTGCCACCAAGAGGTTTCTAACCGAAACTCTCACCTCAAGGGTCAGATCACACCATCGGCAAAAGTGTGATTATCGAGTCTCCTCCAAAAGGTATCTCCAGACATGAGGGTCAAGTCAATTGTTTGACTAGAATCTATATGTCTGGGAAAAGATTTGGGGAAGAAAAGAATGATTGGTATCTATGTCTATTAATACGGAATATAGTAGTATACACAGACTGTAACTCAAATCATTCCTAGATCCTTTGGGTCATACTCCTTGACCACATGCAGCTAATCTCTTCCCCTGCCCTCCTGCTCCCTGAGCCTGGCGGGGACTACAGAAGTGGGTGGTTGTAACATGTCAAAATGTACATCACCACATGCTTCTATCCTAGATCTGCTTCCATGTCTACTGCTCTTCATATTCATCTATCCTTAACCCTTACTCTTCTTGAAACATGTTACACGCCCAAGTCTCTAATACTGGTGTCAGTTCCCAGCTTTCCCACTACGAACATTCACTAGCTTTATCCGTTCATCCAAAGAACATTCAACAAAAAAGGTTCTCTCTAGTACACTAGAATAAGTTGGAATGCATAGGGGAAAAGTGTTGGATCAGATATCCATTAAACACAGCTCGTTCGGTAGTCCCATCCCCAAAGCACTGATCGTATCGTATTCATCGAGTACCCGGAATGATCAGTATTCCTCGAGGAATACTCAGCTACAGACATGTCGTCCTGACGAAGATGTATATGTTCTATAAAACTCTTAGACACCTCCTTAAGATAGTCCTCAGCCTCCAATGAGTCAAGCTCACCTCGGAACCTGAGAGGTACTTGATGCTGAAACACATGTAAGGCATTAAGCCAACAAGTGTCTTCTACCAGTACTGCCAGTTGTAACTGCTGACCAACAAGTATTGATATAGTTGGCACACTGCCCGAACGTACCATATCATAAAACAATCCAAGTACCGAATCCTTATCACAACAAGGACCATCCTCATAGTCATTCACTGAAAATTATTAGTAGCTAAGATCAACATCTCCTCTACTAGTTTTTCAACTAGGCAGAAAGCTCCAGTAATCACATCCAGCCAGTCTTCTACTGCCTGGGAATCTGTCTCGCCTCGTAACCTCAGAGGCCTCTACTGCTGGAACTCGTGCATCACACTCTTTCGGTGTGCGGAATCTTCCAGTACGACTGGTGGCATCTGCTGCCTAACGGGTGGTGGTGCTGCTGGTACACCACCCTGAGGTGCCAACATAGTAAAAAGGCCCCCGCACCGGAGCCTCGTCGCTCGGTGGGTCGTCATCGTGTACTCTCTCGGGAACCCTATCTAGATGTATTCGCAGGGATTCCTTGATAAGGAATAGGTGTTCCACAATCAATAAGTTATACCTGGTGAGATGACTCAAAGATACCACAAAGGAAACTCTTGAATCACACACGCAATCAGTCTTTTCATGCACTGAGTCGGAAATCAGATGTCAGGGTCCTGGTGTATGGATATGTCGGTCGGCGCACCAATGCTGGACTCCCTGGACTGAAAACCATAGTCAATAATCTTAACATTATATCTTCATAGTAAGATAGATAAGAGTCCTAAGTTCTATGATAGAACCGACTCCTCTGATACTAATTTTTCACGACCCGTACATGGGGCCTGTGCCGTGACTACCCCAATCCCGCCTTCCATAGGCCAGGGGCTGGCGACTAGCACCAATGGTGTAAATCCTGATAAAAAGGGAAGTCATTGCCTTTATAAAAGTAGACAAACACAACAAAGTAAACAACAAAAGTATGCACTAAGTAATACTGAATACAAAAGTGAGTGCTGAAAGGAAAGGGGCTAGAAATACAAGCCCAATAGTAAGTATAATACAACTGAAATCTAGTACAACTATAGTAAAGTAAAACAGTTACTACCGAGTCTTCCTCTAGAAATCTCACCAGAAGGGTGGGTACAGATTGCCTCCTCAACACCTCGGGTCTGTCTGACTGCTCCGAGTACATCTCTCCAAGTGGTCCACCTCCGGGTACCGTCCATATCTACAAGTCTCTACCTCGAATAGTGTTTTCTGTCATCTACATCCAACACAATGTAGTGCGGTCATAGCCCGTGAAACAGTGAGTATATGATACTCAGTAGGGACCCTGAGACCCCCGAAGGTCTCCCAGAATCAACGAATGAAATGCCAAAGAAGAGATATACAATCATGAAGTATCAACCAACCCTACTAAGGTATATGCCCATATATATACCTAAGTAATCAATCTCAGATCGACTCCAAAATCTCGAGCCCAAGCACAACCCAGTCCGCACAAGATAGAAGTCAAGCACATCGATGATAAAGATTGAAAGTCAAGGATCAACTCATACAGGTATACATATTTGGTTTAATGATAGAGATGATCAGATGTATTCACTTATTCGTCTAAGCTGTCGGACCCACACAGGATAAAAGACCAGCTAAGCTGTCAGACCCACAACAGATACAAGACCAGCTTCTCTGTCGGACCCACACAGGATACAAGTATAGAGGTCAAACTACCAGACCCACACAGGTTACAAGAACAGTAATCATCACTGTCTAACCCATGGAGGATCTCAGTACAGTAGTGGTTCCTATCAAACCCACTAAGGATTCCAGTACAGAAGTCGTCGCAGTCGCAACCATCTCTAGGTTTCCCGCACACAACATGCTCGATTCCGGGAGGGTCCGCTCCTCGAGCAAAAAGGTCGTTACATCAACTATCACGATGTCCAGAATTGATGTACCCAGAAGTTCCGTCTCATCAAAATGAACCCAACAAGACAGACGACACGTCAATCGGACGCCCGGTCTGAGAGTTATTGGTTTTTCTGTTCTAGGGGCCCAGTTGGAATTATGCTCGTTCCAAACACGATTTTCTACAAAGGTTTTCCAAAAATCACTTAGAGTATCGAAAAAGTACCGCCTCATCGCGAGGGTCCCAGTGCCATAGACGGCGCGTCATTCAGACCCGCGGTCTTGAAGATATTCGCGTTTAACCAAAACGGGCCCGGCTCGTCAAGACGAGTGGGCTGGCGAGTCGGCCTGACCCAGTTTGGCAGGTCTGACCCAGCTGGGGGGGGGGGGGGGTTCGGCCCGACCTAGTGGGGTGTGGCCCGGATCAGTAGCAGGCGGCTCGGCCCAGCGGGGTGCGGCCCGGCCTGGCGGCAGGCGGCCGGGCCTGCCGTTGGACGCGGCTTGGCCAGTTGGCTGAGCAGTGCATGGGGGGTGGGGTTCTGAAACGGCGGCGCCGTGCGGTGCCGCACGTTCAGCCTGGCTGGCCGAAGCTGGCCGGCCCTCTCCCGAACAAGCGGCCCGCATAGTGGGCCGCTGTCCTCTCGTGCGGCACCTGCGGGTGCCCCACCTTCTTCAACCCGGCAGGTAGGCAGACAGTCAGTTCGCCCGCCGAAGCAGCCCGCAGAGCGCGGGCCGTGGTTCCTCTGCAACGCGGCACCGAGAGGTGGCACAATTCTTCTAGCCCTACCGGCTTTACCCAGGCAGTTCTTCTTTGGCCGAGCAGCCCGCGGTTGCGGGCCATGGTCTTCCTTCCGCGCAGCACCCAGTTTCGTGGTCCTCTTCGGGCCAGTGCATGGCCGCCATTATCACCACCACCTTAGGTCGTCGCCACCCTCGATCACCGCCAACTTCGGTCACCACCTCCTCTTCCAACACCGTCTCCATCGCGAATAAAAACATGAAACAACGGAGGGTCGTCGGGCTGTGTTCGTTCGGCTCGTGCCCTCCGCGTAAGGTGGTAACAAATGGCCATAGATAATTACTTGAATTCAACAAGAATGAAAGTATAATTTATTCAATTTAAATTATACAAACCCCCTACCTCATAATTAATGTCGCACGTCGATGAGCCACAGAAGACGAATTTCGTGGAAAACAGTGTCGTCCCGTCAACGTTGGAGGATGTGTAGTTGTCGTGATGCGGATAGAGAATCCAAAGATGACATTGATTCCTTAACGTTGGGGTGCATCCGAGGAGGAAGCGTCATTGGAAGAACTTCTTCGAATTCTTCGTCGGGGATGTTCTTCGTCGAGAAAAGGAAGTTCCACCAAGAGTTTTTCTCACAATGTTTTCCCACGAGTATTTGCCAAGAAAATATAATAAAAGGCCCTCCAATATAAAAACATTGCAATGAAATTCAAAACAATTTAAAATGAATTGATGGCACACAAATTAATTAATTAAGGGAGATTAATTAATTCAATATATGGGGTTGGCATAATCAATGGAGGGAGGTGGAGAATTCACATTAAAAGAGGGAAGTTTTCAAATTAATTAAGGGGTGTTAATGGGGAGTTTAAGGGAGTTGAGGGGAGGTGAAAGGGTTTGGGTTCGGGTGGGCCCCGCCACACTAAATCCTCTCATGGGGGGTTATGTGGGGTGTGGGTCCCACCTCAAACTTCTTTTTGGAGATTATAACCACCAACCAAATAAAAATATCTAACTCATATTTTCTTTTATTTTTTATTAACAAACCCTAAAAATTAACTTCTCCTCCCGATAAAATGCAACTACAGTAAAGGTCCACTTAGGTGAATACTGGCACTGTGAGTTCATCGGTGCCCTCCGATTTTGATCCCGAGCACCGGTTCAGAAGATAGAAAAACCCGCTCGTATGTTCACTGAACGTACCTGAACAAAACATCAGAAATTGATTTCGGGCACACTTGGCCTCAGAATCCGGAGCCGTCAAAAACCGCGGACTCGTAAAATTCTGAATAATTTAAGAAAAAAATTTCTTTGAAATTTTCAAGTCATTACATTATTTATCTGTAATGACATCCTACCATGTTACTTAGGGTTTTCTAGGGACATGCACCAAGGATACCATTCATATTCTTTAACTGTATGGATTATTCTGATAATATTTTTATGAAATCTATTTCACTTACATAAGTTATACAATGATAAAATTATTGTGAAACCCACTTCTTTTCCCTTGGGATATGCTATAACTAAATGATGAAATTATTATGAAACAATTCTTTTAACCACTTATTGAGATATAATCAAATGTTTATGAAACCCATTTTATTTATTCTATTATTATATGATGAATGTATTACATTCATCTACCAAACATACTTATGATTTTCATTATGTGATGGGTGAGAACTATATATCCCTCCAAAGAATTTGTTAAATATGGATAACTCATGATTAAATTTGTTATGTGTGAAAATGATTGCATGTCCAAAATGTTCTATGTGTACCTGATTACATGTTCTCAATTTTATTCATGAACATGATTACATGTTCATAATGTTAATCATAAACCAGATTAATTTTTCATAATTTTATGTGTCGATATATCTTTCATCTCGGTAATTTTTTGTTTTGACTAGGTCTCATGTCCATAATTTTATATGATGGAATGATTTCATTTCCATAACTTAATAAGTGAACATATATCTATTTATACATGTTCAAAATATCACAAGTTGTTATTTATACCACAAAACTAAGTCTTATGCCAATATTATTTTGTTATGGTTCATGATATTTGATTCCATTATGATTTATATCCTATAAAATTGCAATATTTATTCCATTAAATAATATTATGTTGTTTAATATGTATGGTATGGTTTAAAAATTGTATGGTTATTTTCTCATATCCCTTTGTTAATGTTGTGATTATATATATCTCTTCTTTACCCTCATTGAGCATGTGATCTCACCCTTTCTTATTCTTCTATTCCCAGGGTTCTGAATAAAGGTTTCAAGTAGGGTATTTTTGTGAAGAGTAATATGGGGAAATATATTTATGGGAGAAATTGAATATATCTATCTAAATTGGTATATTTTTTAGCTAGTCAAAAAATATAATAAATTATTCTGGTCATCAAGTATGTGTTTGTGTAATGTTTTGATTACTCTTAAAAAAATTGTAATATCTATGTATGAAATTATGGTACACTATATTGGGTATTAGAAGAATTATTTAGTTATACATTAGAAAATTGGATGAGAAATCATTTCTGATGTCACTTTAGATATTTCTATGTATTTGTCTAGGGTTGTATCTAAGGATATTTTAATGTATGAGTCAAATTATAGGAGAACATCATTAAATTTTGGTAATGGATAGAGTTAGTGGTTTCCAAGAAATTGAATCCATTTATGGATACTGTAACTAGATGTTTGTCTAGAACAGAGTTACCTATTCATAATAACACTGAAAAGCGTTCACCGATCTAGACTCAATCGTCACCCAGTACATGACAATGAGCCATGCTAAACAACAGGTTTTAAAATCCCAAGGGACATTCTATTGAAATTCACAAAATCATTATGAAATATCAAGATGTATTTAAATAGAGGATGACTATAAATTATCTAAGATGGAATAAATAATTCATATATTAAAAATGGATTCAATATTGTAAAATCCTATAAGTTATTTCTTAATGATTATGTGTTTTTTCTACAATGGGAAGTGTTTCTCAATCAATATTTTTTGGTTTTTTGAAGAAGGAACCAGAAGGAACAGGGATACCATTAAATGTTATGAAATGTTTTCTGATTAAAATCCAATAGGTATGATGATTATAGTGATGGATTTTGTGATTGTACTTAACAATCTATCATGAAATAAGATTAACAACTTGCACCTTCACCAACTTTCATTATTAACAAAGAAGTGGTGGATAGTGTTATCTAGGAGTTAATGTAGTAGAGATGGTGGTGAAAAGAATATTTAGTTTATAATATGTCCCTAATATAGGAAGAAACCCTCAAGGAAATGCCTTAGGGGTATGAAATGATGTTTTTGATGTAGAAAAGAAGGAAAAAGTTGAAGTAACTAAAATAGAAAAATGAAAAGGTAGATTAATAAATTGGATGAGAATAACAGTCTCAATATGGTATCATCAAATATTGAAATATTTAAATGAGGAATGTATGATCTTTATGAAAATCAATTTCATAAGGGGAAATCTTGTGAAGGTAATCCCAATGTTTGTACAACTAATGGTTTTTTGTTGAGGGTGAAGAAACTATAAATTAAATATGAAATGGAAGAGGTACTATGGAATAAGATTATGAATCCATGATAATGTATTAAGAAGGAAGTGGGATTATCAAAGTGTAAATGTATTTAAATTCAAGGATTCTACGATATGAATCATGAAATATATAATAATTATTCAGTAATAATTTTCAATTAAGGATTCCAAAAAGTGTGTAAAATGGTACTTATGAAATAAAAAACAAATTTAATGGAAAGATGATATTTTGGTTAAGGGAAGATGACCATTAATATTTTATGGGTGTTGAGATAATGATATTGTGATAAAGAGATATTTCATATGGATAAAAATATTGGATTATATTGATTACCCTAGAACTGAATTGTGAATTTTTGAAAATGGGGTTTATGCGGTCATTCATAGAGTTTAAATTTTTTTTATTTAATAAACATATCCAATAAACTATGATTGATTTATGGATTAAGGAATCATGTATATTTTCAATAAGGTTTCATTATAATTGATGTTATTTTCCATTTTGTAGATAATACATGATGAATGTATTTACACGTTTTGTATGTGACAATCAGGAGATTCTTTTTCATATTGATGGGATTAATTTTAATTTTATTTTTAGAAATTTAGTCACCATATTAATAAATTTGGATATTTGGAATGGATATAAGGATAACCATCTATAGAATTATTTATGATGAACATTAGATGAGTTTTTCTAGATAAACATATATATTCACCTTATGAAGCATTATAAATATTGGATAACAAGTGAAAACAATTTTAAAAATTAAGGATATATGGAATGACTTATCATTCTATTATGTATCTTATTCTGTGCTCCATACATGAAAATATTAATCTTTCAGAGTAAGATACAATGTTTAAATTGAAAATGTAATAATAAAAGGATGATATGTTACATAAGAAATGGAATGAAATCATGTGAGTATATCGTCTCAAAAAAAAACCCCAATACTAGAAAAAGGATCTTGAAATAAATTTTTACCCTCTTGCCATCATTTTAATGATTTCAATCAACTTATTCCATGCCTATTTGGTTTATGGATTTCTATAAACCCTATAATAATTATATATTTTTTGTAATAAATTAAATTCCATAGACACTGTTCATTTAATGAAACACCAATTTAATATTTCACCACATCAAACACTGGGATAGCTTGCATTAAAAACAATACACAGTTCCAATAAAACCACGATATATTATTAGTATGGATTATTAAACATGATTGTTGTATACAATCCCTTAAAAAAGTGATATGTATAATAATAAATAGTTTATAAATATTAATTATTATGGATTTATATAAAAGTAAAAAATTTATAAAAAGGTACATAATATTTGGTATTGTATTTATATGTTTGGAAAATAATATTTTATCAAAATAATTATTTTCATTTCAATTTTTGGAAATTAATAAAAATAATTTGTCATACTTTTATAAAATTAATATGATAAAAAAATTATTTATTTAATTTATCATGTCTAAATTAGATTATCGTGAATTATTTGGATTTTTCTGATAAGTGTCATGATTTAATAAATAGTGAAGAATGCAAAATGTTAATAAAAAATAGACCTTAAATTTTATTTATTCATAAATATTTATTATCTATTAAATTGTGTAAGATATAAAATTAGTTCCATTATACATACACTAATAAAATTTAAGTCATTGTAATAAATTTCATATTGAATTTCTATATATAAACATTGGAAAATTTTGAACATTCTCTCTTTAAAACCCCACTTTTTTATCACATCTACATGACTAATATCAAATAAAAATTTAACAATTACATGAATGTAATTTGAAAAAAATTTATTCTATATATTGAATCATATTAATTTTCATTATCTAATAAGGCTAGATTAATTTTTTCCTGAAATTAGTTGTGAAAATAGAACCAATATATTTTTTATAGATGCCGTAAATTGGGTTTACTAGGGTTTAAACTAAAAATATAAAAAAATGAACCAAAAAATTTATAAATACTATTTTTTTCTATATTTTCAAATTATCCATAACTATTTATAATCTATGGTCATTTGGATGATTATTCATTTTAATTACTTCATTGTTTTTGAAATTTTTGGGAAATTTCAAGGTAGTATCCAAGTGGGTTATTTTCCTGCACTTATAAAAGCCCACCAATACCATTCACATCTTTACAACATAAAACCTAATGGGTTTGACTAGAAACAATCTAAATAACTTCCCCAATTCTATACTCCCATCCTATAATCTATATTTTTAACATAAATCCAATCCAGAAATGATTTCGGTCCAATCCTAAGGTGGAGACCGAATGAAGATGTATCATTCTTCAAAAATCTTTTTGGATTAATTTATTAGTCAGCCTACATCTATTTGTAATATACCATCATGATATAATATCATTGGTACATTAAATATAATTATACATTTTTATGTTAATTTCATTACCATCAACCATATCCAGTTTCATTAAATGTGTGGTGAAATCCATATTCGTGTGTACGACAGACTACTACCTCGCATAGAGATGTCATTCATTTTTACGTTTCCACCTATAAAGTTTAGAAATAATTATTTTTTTATTATTTATATATGATATATTTGATAATTTTATACTTATGGTATAATTATATCACACATAACTTCATAATCATCATTTTGTGGGAATACAAAAATGTCGCTCGTATGTACGGTACACCACCGCCTCTCGGAGTGATGTGATTCGGTCACAGTTTAAATGTAAGGTAATAAGGATGGGTTTTATGAAAATATATTATATATATTACATAAAAATATTATTTATTGATAATATATCATAATTATTTCTTTCTTTTAATCTCATAATGAAATTAGAAACATCATTCATTTGTACATAAGGCATACCATCTCAATTAACGATGTATTTTAATTTCTATTATTAAATTTTATGGATTGATAAAAATTCATATATAAGTATTAATCATTAAATTTATATAAAGGATAATCTTATGGAAGTAATTAAATTATTATCAAATTAAGAGGAAAAAAATTAACTATATATATGAATCACAAAGCAGTTATTTTCTAAAACGTAACTATACCACCAAATTTCTAATAAACAGATAATATAAGGTCACAATTAAACCATATGAGGTAATATATGTATATATATATATGTAGTTATATAAGAGATGTATAGTTAAATTATATTTATTATAGAGGTTGACTGGATGTGTATGAAGGAAGTCAACAATTAAGGTAAGGGCTTTTAGTCAAACATTTTTACTTTAGTGAGACAAATTCCATATTAACCACTTCTTTTATTTATATGGTGTATATAGTTACAATGTATGTATTTTATAATTCTAACCATAAAATTGATTTTAAATTAAATATCCATTTTAGGATCTGTCTTTTGTGGGGATTATGATTCAAAGATACAAAAGTGGTAAGGATTTAATATTACAATCCCATCATTTAATGGGATTATTTTTTATGATGTTTGTTGTGATATAACATTATGATCTATATCTCAAGAAACTCATCAATTTTATTCTCATATGGTTATTCATGAAATGTTTATGTAATAATACTATTTTCAACTATTTGGTACTTATATTTATTGGTAACATTCTTTTAATAAAATCCAACTTTATTTCTCTCTTTGGTCAGAAATCCATATGCTTCCCAAAAACATGTTTTCTAATAATTTTTATAAAAAATATTTATTACTGTCTACAGATTTATCAGTGAAATTTTATAATTTTATAATTTTTTTAGATATTTTTAAGTTATCGTCATTTCATTTTCTAAAATAATACTCATTTGGATTTTACGATAAATTTAAAAGAAATATTTTCTCTAGTTTTTTTATATAAATAGAATATCTCACCCTCTTTATGTTTATATTCATTAATGTTTAATTTATAAATTTTCAATCTTAGTTCCAATAAAATTCTTATCAATTTTTTTTATGTATTTATACTTTTTTATAATATTTATTTATTTTCTTTAATAAAGGATCCATGTGATTTTTCATTCAAAATCATTATCCACAATAGAAGGAATCCATTGAGGTTAAATATTCTATACTAGGTATATTCTCCAAGGATACCATTATTATTCTTCCTCTAAATGATTTATGGTGTTGATGATAATATATTTATTAAAAAAAATTCATTGGCACATGTTATACCATGATAAAAGTTTTACAAAACCCAGTTTTTCCACTAGTTATGATATGATGGAATGTTTTATGAAACCTATTTATTTTTTATTATTGTATATATATTGAAATTTTTAAAAATACAATTCCATTTCATCGTTTCTAATATGATAAGTTTTCTATGATCTAAGAGGGTACACATATAGTTAGACCAATCCTGAAAAGGAGAGTGCACAAGTTGTTATCCCATGACCAAAATGTATGTTACATGAGCGATTATCCCTAGAAGAATGTAGGTACATATTTTGTTAGCCCAATAATAACATGTTTTTAATGTCTTTGTGGGTATCCTTGACATAATATTTTCTATTCTTGTGTATATGCCACAATTCAATGACTTATTCCAATGTTTTGGTTTCATAGTAAAGTTTTGACGATTTCCCTATGATTTATGTCTTATAAACTACCAATCCATACATCATGAATCAATATTATGATCTATGACATGCTGGTTATGGTTTTAAAATTCTATGAAAATGTATCATTCCCATATGTTCATGTTATGATTCAATTTCTCATGCTTTTTCCCTTATAGAGCATAGGAGCTCACCCATTCTTAGGTTTCCATTCCCCAAGTTGTGAATAAGTAATCTAAGTAGGGTATATTTGTGAACTACACTAAAGGTGGAGATATTTATTAGATAAGTTAATGATATTTCACTAAATTTGAATATTTTCATCTAGTATCCAATGAATCTAAATGATAATGGCCCTCAAAGGTGTTTTTTAATTGTATTGAATATTTATATAAAATGATATAATATGTAAATATAAAAAGAATGGGTATTTTATATTTGGTATCAAAGAAAAGATTCAGTTGTCATTTTGAATCTATGATTAAAAAAATTGTTGAGATACCTAGGTACACTTATAAGGATATGCATAAAGACGGGTCTAAGGATAAGTCTAAGGATGATTAAAAGTATAGAAAAATGACCCAACACTTTGGAATAGTATTGGGAGATTGGTTTCATAGAAATTGCATCCATGTATGGATAATACCTGAGAATGTGGCTTCGACATTGAGGTACCTATTGGTAATAAATCTAAAAAGGTGCATTGAGTTAGACTCTATCATGACATGGTGTATGTCAATGGGACTTGTTACACACCTAGTTTGACGCACTCAGAGGATAATTTTTGGAAATTCAAAAACACTTTCCAAACCATCAGGATATTTTTAATATATGGTGAATATGAATGACCAAAGATAAACGTAATTTATCATTGATTGAAAATGTGTCAGGATTAGGAATCATATAAGTCATTTTTCATAATTATGTGGTTTTACCCAATGATTATTTTATCTCACACTATAATTTCTATTTCTTGTAAATTATTTTTAAATGAAGGAATGATTTTAATTATGATAGTAAGAAAAAATGAAATGATTACCCTCCCAGGAATAAAAAAATTCTAAAATCTAGAATAAAATATCATCTTTCTAGGATTCAAAAAAATTCTCAACCCATGAGTCATGCCTGACTTCCGAATGAGAAAAGGATGGAACAATATTTTTATAGTCTTTAATGATGGAATTTATACCATAATTTTATACTACTTTGGATCCACTAGTTGCTATCGTATGGATCATCATCCATAAAAAAATATTTTACGACCTCTAGAGTTCAGATAAAGAGAAACACATATTGGTTGACAATTATTTCATAGGTGATATAGATCAATGATAGAATCTGATCAATAAAAAATAATAATAGGATGAAAGTAACTCCATGTATTGGGAACATTTTGTGAATTTAATTACTAATATTTTCTTTCCACAATTTTTTATAATATTTTGGAGGAGTTTGTTGAGCTAAAGAAAAAGGATATAGATTTTTTATATTTATGAGGAAAATTTTACAAGACATTCTTGGTATAGTTATGGTATAATCATCCAAACTGAAATTAAGGTTGATAAATTATTCAGGGGATGAAAACCATGTCTATGAATGGGAATTAGACATAACAGAATTTAGAATCTATGAATATATTATTTTACGAGCTCTAATGGTGGAAATGGTGGTTGAAATTACATTTAAATATCATGGTTTTGATAAGAAGATAAAAATTTAATTCCATGAAAAATATTTTAACCATGGAAAGAAGAAGATAATCTTTCTTTCATGCTCAATTTTTGGGATGAATCATGTTGGAAATTTTCTTAAGGGGAATTAGAAATTTTTTAATTCTATAAAATAATGTCATAATGCGATTGAAAATGAAGTGATGGGATGGAGTAAACCAATAATAAATATAATGATAATGATCTATAGAATGCACCTCCCACACTTAATTATTTCAATTCAAAGTATTTTTGGATTATTTGTAATTGGTTCCCAAATACAACTGCTAATAATGATGATATACACCCACAACAGTTGAAGAAAAAGGACAAAGGGAAATCTTATATTATCAGAGTAGTTTAATTAAATCATGAAAATTATGTCACACTTGTCCGGATCTCCCTAGTTTTTAATTTTATGTTTTATTTTTAATAAATAAGCCCTTGGAAAATATTATTTTTCATCCTATAGTTAATTGTTATTCTATTTTAAGGATTGATATATTTTTATACATGGATTATGGAATAATGATATAACAATTTCTATTCTATCGGTTTATAATTGACCCCGATATTTCAATGGAAATATTTTTATGCAAGATAAGAGTTTATTTATATTATAACATCCCATTATCATCTTTCAGGTAAATCCCTTCTCATCAAATGTTTTAGACATTTATTGGGTTCATCTAGGGGATCCCAAGGATGGAGAATTTTTTTGTGTAAAATGAACTAATGTTTATGGATGAATTCTTATTTTTAATATATTGATTTCATGTATAAATTTATAATTTATTAGTGGGGTTATCCCCATGTTTCTAGAATTCCTAAGGTGGTTTGGGTTTTTAAGTAAGAATATACCATACTTGAATTATGTTGTGAAATTATATTCCATGTAATTCTTTTACATGGTGTGTAAGGATTACACATCTTGTTATGTTGATAAAAATTTAATAAAAGGAGGTTATATTTTCCACGTATATGGAACTAATGGATTATAAGTTCTACAATGGGATTACAGACCATCTAAGTCACTTGAGGTTGTATTTTAGATTGTTTGTTGGATAATTTGTTTTATTTCCTTAATATATCCCTATTTTTATTTAACCGGGATATCTTCTCTATCAATTTTGGGGACCTCTGATCCAACTTAATTACCTTTTTCATTAACTAATCTCTATTTCATTTGTGTAGCATATAAAATGTTAGGTAAAACATTCTTATTCATTTTCTCCTTTTCGTCATGGTAGCATTGTTTCATTACATTATCTTATCCCCTAATATATGGTGGTAATTACTTTGATTATTTTTTAGATCCATTGGGTGATTGTGTTCGGGGTATCGATCCATTGTTGATTGTTCTGTGGTGGGTGTGAATTCTTGAGGTATGTTATGTTCTTCCACCTCACCAACCCTTCTGTGAAATTGATTAAATTATAAAATTGAAGATTGATTCTAGGGCCACCATTTTCATTGTTATAGTATTCATGTTGGTGTATTCTATCATGGGATTGAGTAAAAAAAGGTTTGTTGAAGGTGGTTATGTTTATAACACGAGTTGAGGACTTTCAATAATTCAGTTTTTTATAAGTTTAGTAATAAATTAAATGACATGATTTAATATTTTTTATTTTGAGTATTGAAATGGAGTTTTTGTAAAATATGTATTTCTCTTGGTTTTGGTAAATGGAAATGGTTTCTATATAATTTTGAAAAGGATTTCTAAAATGGTTTTCTATGAATAGTTTTGATGAATTGGTTTGATGAATTTATTTTTAAAATAGACCACACTAGAAGCCCTGAGTACTTATGTAAAAGGTGTGGTAATAGTCTTGAACCACTTTTTGTGGGTTCACTCATGTGGTATTCCTCTGCTCCCAAGGTGTGTTGTTCTTGGGACTCATTTGAATTATTTAGGGGTTCACTTTTTTACATTGTTCCTATACTCTCGATACTTGATGCATATGTTTTAATGCATGATGCATGCTTGTTTTTCAATGTTATACATGAGTTTCCTAGTTATCCTAACCTAGTGTGATCTCAGGCATGACATTGCATGTGATTTTCTTTTGGATTTTATTATTTCATTTGTACAAACATTGATTTGATATGATATGTAATAAATTATTTATATTGATATATCTTATTTGATATATGTATACTAAGAAGGTGAAACTTATATAAAATATTTATTTGAAAATTTCAAAAAAGGGGAACATAAATTGTTTTTCCATACTATTAATATAAACTAATAAACAATATATCATTATTTTTTCAATATTTTTAATCATCATTGGATTATTTTATAGTAAATTATTATGGAACACCTTGGTGAGAGCATATTGAACATATTAGATCACACCCTGCACACCCCTTGGGTGGTTCATAGACATTTTTACATATATTGATGCAGGGAAATCTAAGGCACCATAGTGAGGAATCATGATTTTATGTCAACATGGTTTGGATATCTAGATAGTGAGATGGTGTGGGTTTTCACATGGTATCACATTGAGACTATTAGAGTATCTATTTTAGTTTTGGCCATCATTTATTATTGTTCATGTATCCTCAAGTTTTTTTTCAACATTTTCAGTTGTTTTGCTTCTTTTTTTCTCTTTCTATTACGATATATTTATATATATATATATATTCATGTTGTATTCTGCTTTCTCATTTTATACATGTATATATATATATCATGTTTTCTACTTCAATGTGGGTGAAATCATTCCCTCTTTTTGTTTTTGATTCGTAGGTGCTAGATGACGACCTTTGAGGATTGGGAATTCCGTATGTGTATGTAAAAATTATTTTAGTGTACCAATTTTAGAGCGTATATGCATTGGTGTTATGACGATTTTATATAAAATGTAGTATGTCCCCAAGAGTCCTTATCTTCATGATTTTGGCTCACCAAAGATAAGAATGAGGGAACATGAGAGTTAGGTTATTGTGAGTGCTTATCCAGATCCTTCCATGATGAGACTCATGATACCATGGTATTTTTTGATTGGTGCCTCCCGTTATATTTCCTTGATGTTAATATCAATTTTTTCTTAATGGTATTTTTGGTTGGAAGTAATATTGTTCTGTTGTGTAATCATTTCTTATATTTTGTTATGAAGTAGTATGCAACTGAGAAGTCTTCTACAGGTTCCAGTAGAGGGAGCAGCCTATGATCATAAATAAAATACACCTATGATCCATAATATTTTATATGATATCATTTGGGTAGTTTTTGATGTGGATGAGAATGCACTAAAAAGTATAGAACTCAGTTCTTGAGGTATAACCACGATCTTCTTGATATTGAAATTGATAATAGGATTTTTTGTATGAGAATACATCATCTTTAAAGGAATAAATTTGACTCCATAGGTGGATGAATATGTTGAATATATTTATCTGATCATATAATTCCTAGATATATATGAGTGTATCATGTGAATGTGTGTGTAGTTCATACATAAGGGTCCTAAAATAAATTTGTGGGATACTAAGAAAAACGTAGATATGAATATGAATTTGGACAGGAAGGGTTTCAAGAGTATTTTATTCAATTGTTTTTTAAAGTTAAAATGATGGTGGATAAGTATTTGGAGTTCATCTCAATGAAGAATAGAGAACATTTAGTGTCATTATACTCTAATTTTTTGTCATATATGTTTCATATTGCCCCAGAGGTTATAAAGAATGACCAGCTGAATGAATACAAGTACATGAAGTGTTTACAACTGGACAATAGATTAGAGGTATTTATGTGGAATATTTTAACCAATTCAAAGAAATTGGATATGGATCTATCCAGAAGCCTCATTATGGAATCAAAATCACACAGTATGTGGGTTTCCAACAGATGTATATTCAAGTCCAATGATAGTGAGAGGTATCATCATTATTTTTGTAAAGACCCAAAAATTCCAAGAATTTTTTTTTCTTTTTTTTTAGTATTTTAGGAGTCTGCAGTTTCTGAAAGTGCCTGATTCCGAGGCCCAGTGTGCCCAGAATCAATTTCTGAAGTTTTGTTTGGGTACGTTCTGTAAACGTATGTGAAGTTTTTTCTATCCTTCAAACCAGTGCTCGAAATTGAAATCTGAGTACACCGATGAACTAGCAGCTCCAGTATTCTCATAAGGAGACCTTTACCATAGTTGGGTTTGGTCGAGAATTGAAGTTATAATTTGGGGATTCATCAAAAATCAAATAAAATTGTTGTGATACACAATTTTATTTTTAAGTGGTGGTTATTTCCTCCAAAGATAGGTTGTAGGTGGAGCCCACACCCCATATAACCTCCCTTGGTAGGATATAACTAAGGGTGGGGCCGATACGAGTTTATACTCTTCAACATCCCTTGAAATCCTCCTTTTAACTTCTAAACTCTCCACCTCCCCTCTTTATGTTTTTAAACTCTCCACATTCCACCCTCCATCATAATGTTGCCAAACACGCTCTTAATTAATGAACAATTAATTAATTGGATCAACTTTTTGAATTAATTTGAAATTCATGTTGATGATAATATAATATCCTAAGCTATTATTTTTGGGTTGGCACATGTTGTGTAGGTGGAGCCTTGGAGAATAGATAGGGCCTTCTTCCCACGAAGAACATTTAACCTCTCCAACGAAGAACACAAGGCCCTCGTTCGTCTTCTTCTTCATTCTTCTTCCACCGCATCAAGGGAGAAGATACCGCCCACGAAGAACTTCTTCCATGAAACTTCCTCTTTGGATGCACCCAGACGTCAACGGAATCGACGTCCGTCTTCCGTGACGCCCGTCTTCCGCGACACCGTCTTCTACGGCTCGTCGACGTGCAACATACCTTGAATCGAGGTATGGGGATTTTTATAATTTTAAGTGAATAAAATTACATATTGTTCTTGTTGAATGCTTTGTATTGTCTTCGGCCTTTTTGATATCACCTAACATGGAGGGCGCGGGCCGAACGAACATGGCCTGACAAACCTCCGTTGGTTCGTGGTTATTTTTTCAACGACGACTAGAGGCAGCAGTGACCAGAAGCAGCGGTCGCGCACTGGCCGCGTGGAGGAGAACCATGGGCCACAACTGCGGGCCCCTTGGGATGAAGAATCGGCCGGCTACTACCGGCCGGGTTGGTGAACCGTAACACCCGCCGGTGCCGTGTGGAGGAGGTACCACCCACATCCACAGGCCGCTTTCTCCACGAACCGGCAGGCTACGGTCGGCCAGGAAGGAGACCGCGGTGCCGCTTGGCACCGCTCTGAGGAGAAGACCATTGCCCGTGCTAGGCGGGCAGCTTCGGCGGGCGAACTGGTCGGCCACTTGCTATCCGGGGTGAAGAGAACCGCGAAACCTATGGGCGCTGCGTGCGGAGGAACTGCGTCCCGCAACCGCAAGCTGGTCGCGCTGGACAAACCGCCCTGCTTTGGCTAGCCGCTCAGCAAGGAGGGTTGGCGCCGCTCAGCGCTGCTGGGCGAGCTGAATCCGCCCGCAACCCGGGTCGGGTTCATGGGTGGGCCACGCCCCACCGGGCCGGACGGACCCCCCAACCGGGTCGGACCCGCTGGGATGGGTCCCTGGGAGGGCCTCGTTTTACCAAACCGTGCCAATTCCCAGCCGGGTCGGACCCACCAAACCGGGTCGGGCCGACCCATCAACCCATTGTGGTTGACGCGCCAGGCCTGTTTCGCACAAATGCGAATATCTTCTAGACTGCACGTCCGATCGACACACCGTCTATGACCCTGGGATCCTCGCTATGAGGCAGTCCTTTTGTGATACTCTAGGTGAGTTTTTGACAACTTTGGAAAATGTCTAGGTTTGTACTGAGCGTAATTCCATCCGGGTCCTTGGAACGGAAATGCTAATAACTCTTAGACCGGGCGTCTGATTGACGCGTCGTCTGTCGTGTTGGGTTTCCTTTGATGAGATAGAATTTTAGGATACATCACATAAGGACATCGTTGTTGTATTGATTCTTGGATCGAGGAGCGGACCCCCTAGAATCAAGTGTGCTGTGTGCGGGAACCCTAGAGCTGGCTGCGACTGCGACCACTACTGGACTAGGATCCTCCATGGGTTCGGCAGCGATTACTTCGGTACTAGGATCCTCCGTGGGTTCCACAGCGATGACTTATGTAATAGTATCCTTCGTCGGTTCGACAATGATGACTTCTATACTAGGATCCTCTATGGGTTTGACAGCGATGACTACTGTATTGGGATCCTCTATGGGTTCGACAACGATGAATTCTGAACTGGGATCCTCCGTGGGTTCAACAGCGATGAATTTTGTTCCAAGACCCTATGTGGGTTCGAAAGAGGAGATGAATTAGAGGCTAAATCTAATAATCTCTACCCCTCATCGTGAGTTGTATACCTATGTGAGCTGAGTCTTGACTTTCAATCATTATCATCGATTTCTTTCACTATACTTCCTGTGTGGACTCGATTGTGATTGGGCTCGAGAGTTATAGTCGAACTGTGGTTGATTACTTAGGTATATGTATGGCCATATACTTAAATAGGGTTGGTTGATACTTCATGATTGTATCTCTCTTCTGTGGTTTATCCATCGTGGATTCTGGGAGACCTTCGGGGGTCTCGGGGTCCCAACTGAGTATCGTTATACTCACCCCTGCACAAGCTATTCCCGCACTTCATTGTATTGGTTGCAGACGACAGACAACACTGATTGAGGCAGAGTGTTGTGGATCTAGATGGTACCCAGAGGTTGACCACTTGGTGAGACGTACACGATGCAGATGGACGGACCTGAGGTGCTAAGGAGGCCATCTGTACCAACCCTTCAGGTGGGATTCCCTGAGGACGACTCAGTAGTTTCTGTTTACTTTTCTGTAGTTGTAATTTACTGTTGGTATTGTATTTACGGCCCCTTTTTTCAGCACATTCTATTGTATTCAGCTTTACATAGTGTTTATTTTCAGTTATTGCCTATACCGCTTGTGTTCAGACTGTGTGTGTGTTAGAGGTTAAAAAGGAAATGCCTTCCCTTTTATCGGGATTTTGCCTTTGGTGCTAGTCGCCAGCCCCTGGCATATGGAAGGAGGGCTTGGGGTAGTCACGATATGGGACCCAAGGATGGGTCGGGACAAATTGGTATTAGGGGAGTCGGTTCTACTGCAGAAAATAGACTCTGATTCTTTTCTGTGAAGCAATATATTTAAGAGTATTGAGTGTGGTTTTCAGTCCAGGGTGTCCGTGTTTGTGCGGTAGCCGACATATCCATACACCAGGATCCTGACCTCTGATTTCTGACTCAGTGCACGAAAACACTGATTGTGTGTGTGTTTCCTTTGAAAAAGTTTTCTTTGTGATTACTTTTTGAAAGCTCACCAAGTATACTGTTTTAACCATGGCGGACATGTTTCTTTTTAGGATGGCCCCATGAATGCAGCCATCTAGGGTTCCGAGTTACGTTCGATATGGTAGCCCACCGAGCGACGTGGCCTCAGTGTAGGGCCCCATCACAACGGAGGCACCAGCGGTACCACAACCCGCTGGGCCACCGATACCACCAGCCCCAGCAGTAGAGAGTGCACACCATCTGAGTGCGTTGCACAAGTTCCAACACCAGAGGCCACCTAGGTTTCGAGAAGAGACATAACCACATGTAGTTGAGGATTGGATGGAGGCTGTCGTGAAAGTTTTCATATTGGTAGGGACACCAGCCGACCTAATGGTGGTCCTTGCCGCGAGTCTTCTTCATGAGGCAGCAGGAAAATGGTGGAGCCTAATGCTCCAGGTTCATGATAAGGCATCATTACATTGGACATACTTCGAGAGTCTCTTCCGCTTGGAGTTTGTTCCAGCCACCCTTCGTGCGGTGCGGATTCAGGAGTTACTTCATCTATAGCAGGGAAGCATGACAGTAGCTCAGTACTCAGCGAGGTTCCCTGACCTCTTACGCTACACCACAGATATGGTACGTGACCTACACTTAAGGGAGCAGACCTTCGAGCAGGGACTTAGGCATGAGATTAGGGCTTCGACGGTTCCCCTTAGTATCCTAATGCAAGCGAGGGTGCTGGAGCGAGCCCTTCTAGTGGAGAGTTTTCTTACTGATCAGTCACAAGAGGCGAGACCCACCAGAGGACGAAACGTAGCGGAGAATTTTACAGCCGGTAGTAGACAGTTGACGATGAGGTCCAAGAGGACCAGGCCATCAGGTGGGCGACCTCAGGATACTGGTTCAGATGTTCAGGGCACACGAAACTTAGCCAACCATACAAGGGGAATGCAGTGCTATGCATGTGGTGGACAAGGTCACAAGGCTCGTTACTACCCGAGCCACCATGAAGATGAGAAATATATTGTAGAGGGACCACCTAGGTAGAGGAAGAGGTTTGACCATGGTCGTCCACAGGGAGCAGGTGGATAAGGTAGAGAAGATGGCCGAGCAACGGGTGGTGGATGATGTTTTTGAGGCTCTACCACCACCACCACCAGGAGGTCTACCTTGACCATGGGGAGTTGGCAGACAGAGGCGGTCTTAGATCTAGGCAATCGAGACCTATCCACACAGCGCACCTGAGATGATTCGATGTACTATCTGTGTCTACTCCACCCTTGTTGCAGCACTTTTTGACACAGGTGCGAGTCATTCATTTATTGTCGTTGCCCTTGTTCGGAGCACGGAGATTCCGACAGAGCCGTTGGCTCAATACTTATGACTAGAGACTCCTACGGGAGCAGACTCAATGATTACACACTAGTTCTGGCAGTGTGAGCTTACTCTAGAAGGCAAGAGCTTCGGCTGGGATCTTCTTGTAGCAGCGTCGAGGCCTTACGACGTCATCTTGGGTATGGACTGCTTATTCACTGTTCATACTCAGATTGACTGTATTACATGAAAAGTGCGGTGTATCCACACATATGGGACCAGTTTCACCTTCACTAGCAAGAAGGGAGCCTTGGTAGTGTAGGATGGACTTACGCAGAGGAGGGGGGAGCCGATCACACATCAGTTGGCTAGTCTCATCTTTGGAGTGGTTGATGTGCGGAGTCCGAGTTTTCCTATTGTGGTGTATCAGTACACAGATGTTTTCCCAGAAAACATTCTAGGAAAACCTCTATGCAGAGAGGTAGACTTCTATATTGATTTGTACCCCGGGACAACACCAATATCTACTCTAGCATATCAGATGGCTCCCGCCAACCTTCATGAGCTGCGGGTACAACTGGAGGACTTATAGGGGAAGGGATTTATCTGACCCAGTGTTTCACCCTAGTCATATCCAATTTTGTTCGCCAAGAAGGCAGATGAGAGCTTGTGACTATATGTCGACTACCATCACCTAAATCAGGTGACCGTGAAGAACAATTACCCACTCCTGTGGTTTGAAGACCTCTTTGATCAGCTCAAGGGAGCACGATGGTTCTCGAAGATAGACCTCAGGTCAGGATATCACTAGCTCAGAGTTGGAGATGAGGATGTGCAGAAGACGACCTTAAGGTGTCGATATGGCCATTACGAGTTCTTGGTTATGCCCTTTGGCGTATCCAATGCTCCAGTAGTGTTCATGAGTCTCATGAACCTGATCTTCCAGCCTTACCTCCATCGATTTTTTGTAGTCTTTATCGAAAACATACTGATTTACTTGACTACTGAGGAGGAACACGCCTACCATTTGTGGGTAGTACTAGACACACTCCAAGAGCACCAAAATTATAGTAAGCTCTCAAAGTTCCAGTTCTGGATTCGAGAGGTTCACTTCTTAGGACACGTCATCTCAGAGGCTGGAATTGCTGTGGACCTAGTGAAGATCGAGGTTGTACTTTCTTGGGAGCCACCAAGGAGTGTGATGGAGGTATGGAGTTTCCTATGTCTGGATGGATACTATCGAAGATTTATTCCAGACTTATCCAGAGTTGAAGCACCGCTTTCAGCTTTGATAGAGAAGGGGAAACCCTTCGTGTGGTGAGATAGATGCCAGTAGAGTTTTCCGGAGTTGAGGTAGAGGTTGACCAGTGTGGCCATCTTGAGGCTACCGGAGGAGGGCGTTGGGTACGTAGTTTACTGTGACACATCAGGGACTGGACTGGGGTGTGTCCTTATGCTGGAGGGAGCATTGATCACGTATGGTTCACGCCATTTGAGACAGCAAAAGCAGAACTATGCTACCCATGACCTGGAGTTAACAGCAGTGGTCTTCTCCTTGAATATGTGGCGACACTATCTGATGAGAGAGCATTTTACAGTCTATTTTGACCACCAGAGTCTCAGGTACATATTATCACAGAAGGACTTGAACCTGAGACAATGATGATGGATCGAGTTCCTTCAGGAATATGACTTCGAGATAGTCTATACTCCTAGGAATTGGAACATTGTAGCAGATGCTCTCAGCCTGAGATCAGGCATTCAGCTGCTAGGAGAGGTGATAGAGAAGCTAGCCACGTTGCAGATATCCTTTGTCGACAAAGATTGAGAAGCCTTTTCTTTAGTCTCTCACAGTCACTCCTCCACTTATTCAACGAGTCAAAGAGGCACAGCGTGGGGACATTGACAGTGAGACACGACATGCTCAAATATCCTTAGGGCAGGAACTTGACGGATTTTATAAAGGTGGGGAGCACGTCATCCTCTTCAGAAGATGTACCATGGTATCAGTTGCAATACAGGAGGAGGTGTTGAGGGAGTTCAACAATTCCCCCCTAGCGGTACATCCAGGAGTTCTGAAAATGTATTAGGACCTTAGACGACAGAACTGGTGGCCAGGTATGAAGAAAGCAGTAGGAGAGTTTGTCTCGTGATGCTTCACTTTTTAGCAAGTGAAGGCAGATCACCAAGTACCAGTAGGCTTGGTACAGCCCTTAGAGGTCCCAGAATGGAAGTGTGACAGGATATCCATGGATTTCTTGATGGGACTTCCACATACATCCAAGGGACACAACTCTATCTGGGTGATCATTGACCGACTTACCAAGTCATCCCACTTCCTACCGATCAGAGAGAAGGGCTCAGTAGAGAGATTGAGACGCCTCTACATTCAATAGATCATACGGCTTCACGGTGTACCATCGACTATATTCTCCGATCGAGATGCTCGTTTCACTTCCCAGATATGGAAGGGGTTACAAGAAGCTTTTGGGACGCAACATCGCTTGAGCACTGCCTTCAATCCTCATAAGGATGGTCAGACTGAGAGGACCAATTAGACTCTTGAGGACATGCTCCATGCATGTGTCCTCGACTTTTGTCACAGTTGGGAGGATCACTTACCCTTGGTGGAGTTTGAGTACAACAACAGCTACCACTCCACCATTAGGATGACACCTTACAAGGAACTTTACGGTCGACCTTACAGATTACCTCTGTGTGGGACTGACCTAGGGGAGTCAACACTTGTTGGACTAGAAATGGTTCAGGCTATGAAAGAGAAGGTGCAGATCATCCAGGTGTGGATGAAGACTGAACAGAGCAGATAGAAGTCCTATTCCGGTAGGAGACTAAGACCACTGGAATTCGAGGATGGAGACCATGTCTTCTTATGGGTCTCATCTCGATGATGTCTATGGATATTTGGCCGAGGCGACAAGTTATCTCCGTGATTTATCGAGCCTTTCCAGGTCCTCAGAAGAGTAGGCGAGGTGGATTACCGCCTATCCCTTCCACCTTAGTTGCATCAGGTGCACGATGTCTTCCATGTATCTCAGCTGAGGAGATACGTGCACGACCCTTCCCACATCATTGAGCATGTGGAGTTGGACATCAATGATGGGGCGACATTCAAGGCGGTCCCGGTTGAGATTGAGGATCGACAGGAGCGGGTCCTTTGTGGATGGTTGATTCCTCTGGTGTGCATTCGTAGGCAGCACGAGAACCTCCAAAAGAGCACATGGGAGCGAGAGGCTCAGATGCGTTCTCAATACCCCTATTTGTTTCCCTAGTATGTCTTGTAGCTTTACGGGGACATAATTCCCTGAGGTGGGGGGTAATGTAAAGACCTTCAAATTTCAAGGAATATTTTTTCTTAATTTCTTCGGAGTTATACGACTCCGCAGTTTCTGACATCGCCTAATTCCAAGGCACAGTGTGCCCAGAATCAATTTTTGAAGTTTTGTTCAAGTACATTCAGCAAACGTACGTGCAGGATTCTCTATCTTTTATACCAGTGCTTGGAATTAAAATCTGAGGACACTGATGGACTCACAGCACCAATATTCTCCTAAGGAGACCTTTACCGCAGTTGCGTTTGGTCGAGAGTAGAAGTTATAATTTCGGGACTCATCATAAATTAAATAAAAATGTGGTGATACACAATTTTATTTTTATGTGGTGGTTATTTCCTTCAAAGGGAAGTTGGAGGTGGGGTCTACACACCACGTAACCTCCCTTGGGAGGATATAACTAAGGGTGGGGCCCACACAAGTTTAGACTCTTCAACTTCCCTTGAAGCCTCCCTTTTAACTTCTAAACTCTCCACATATCCTCTTTAATTTTTTAAACTCTCCACATTCCACCCTCCCTCATAAACTTGCCAACACGCTCTCAATTAATGAACAATTAATTAATTGGCTCACATTTTCGAATTAATTTGAAATTCATGTTATGGATAAAATAATAGACTAAGCTATTATTTTTGGGTTGGCACATGTTGTGTTGGTGGAGACTTGGAGTATAGAGAGGGCCTTCTTCCCACGAAGAACATTTACCCTCTCCAATGAAAAACACAAGGCCCTAGATCATATTATTATTCGTTCTTCTTCCTCTGCATCAAGGGAGAAGACACCACCCGTGAAGAACTTCTTCAACGACACTTCCTCTTCGTACGCACCCCGACATCAACAGAATTGACGTCCGTCATCCTCGACGCCTGACTTCCATGACACCGTCTTCCGCGGATCGTCAATGTGAAACGTACCTTGAATTGCGGTAGGGGGATTTGTATGATTTTAAGTGAATAAAATTATATCTCGTTCTTGTTTAATGATTTGGATTGTCTTCGGCCTTTTTGTTATCGGCTGACGCGGAGGGCGTGGGCCAAACGAACATAGCCCGACGACCCTCGGTTGGTTCGTGGTTATTTTGGAAATGGCGACCAGAGGCGGTGGTGACGGGAAGAGGCAGCCGCATGGAAGAGAACTGTGGCCCACAATCACGGGCCGCTCGGGCTGATGAACCGGCCGGCTACTGCCGACCGGGTTGGTCAACCGCGACACCCGCAGGTGCCACGTGGAGGAGGTGCGGCTTGTATCCACGGGTCACTTGATAGACAAACCATCCGGCTACAGTCGGCCGGGCAGGAGACCGCGGTGCCGCTTGGTGCCACGCTGCGGAGAAGACTGCGACCCACGCTGGGGGGGGGGGGTGCTTCGGCTGGCAAACCGTCCGGCCGCCTACCGGCCGGGCTGAAGGGAACCGCGTCTCCTGTGGGCGCCGCGTGCAGAGGAAACGCAGCCCGCAACCTCTGGCCACTCACACCAGAAAAACCGGCCGGCTTCGGCCGGCCGGGCAGTAAGGAGGGGCGGCGCCGCTTAGCGCCGACGGGCGAGCCGAACCGGCCCGCGACCCAGGCTGGGTCCGCGGGTGGGCCGCGCCCCACCGGGAAGGGACGACCCCCCCAACTGGGTCGGACCCACTGGGCTGGGTCCCTGGGAGGGCCACACTACACCGAGCCGAGCCGATTCTCAGCCGGGTCAAACCCGCCAAACCAGTTCTGGCCAACCCGTCAGCCCACTAGGCTGGACGGGCCGGGCCCGTTTCGCTTAAATGTGAATATCTTCTAGGTTGCGCATCTAATCGATACGCCGTCTATGGTACTGGGATCCTCGAGACGAGGTAGTCCTTTTGTGATACTCTAAGTGAGTTTTTAACTACTTTTGAAAATGGCTAGGTTTGGAATGAGTGTAATTCCAACCGGGCCCGTGGACGGAAATTCTAATAACTCTCAGACCGGGCATCCGATTGACGCGCCGTCTATCGCATTGGGATCCTTTTGATGAGAACAAACATTGGGATGCATCAACTCAGGACTTCGTTGATGTATCGATTCTTGGCTCGAGGGTGGGTCCCCCTCCCGGAATCGAGCATGATGTGGGTGGGAACCCTAGAGCTGGCTGCGACTGCGACGACTACTGTACTGGGATCCTCCGTGGGTTCAGTAGTGATGACTTCTGTACTTGGATCCTTCGTGGGTTTGGTAGTGATGACTTCTGTACTAGGATCCTCCGTGGGTTTGACAACGATGAATTCTGTACTAGGATCATCCATGGGTTCGATAGCGATGACTTCTGTACTGGGATCCTCAGTGGGTTCGATAGCGATGACTTCTGTACTGGGATCCTCCGTGGGTTTGGCGACGAAGACTTTTGTTCCAGGATCCTACGTGGGTTCGACAGAAGAGATGATTCAGAGGCTACATCTAATCATATCTACCCCTCTTCATGAGTTGTATACCTGTGTGAGCCAAGTCTTGACTTTCATTCATTATCATCGATGTGATTGACTATACTTTCTCTGTGGACTGGGTTGTGATTGGGCTCGAGAGTTGGATTCGAACAGTGGTTGATAAATTAGATATATGTATGGAATATACCTATGTAGGGTTGGTTGATACTTCGTGATTGTATCTCTATTCTGTGGTTTATCCTTCGTGGATTCTGGGAGACCATCGGGGGTCTTGGGGTCTCTATTGAGTATCATTATACTCACCCCTGCATGGGATATGCCTGCATATCATTGTTTTGGTTGAATACGATGGACAGAACGGATCTAGGATGAGTGTTGTGGGGCTAGATGGTACCCGGATGTGGACCACTTAGTGAGACATACTTGGAGCGGACAGACGGACCTGAGTTGCAGAGGAGGCCATCGTTACCCTCCCTTCTGGTGGGATTCCTGGAGGATGACTCAATAGTTGTTTTTTCCTTTTCTGCAATTGTACATTACTGTTGGGATTGTATTTCCAACCCCTTTCCTTACAACATTTTCTCTTGTATTCAGCTTTATGTAGTGTTTATTTTTAGCTGTTTCCTCTACTGCTTGTGTTCAGATTGTGTGTGTGTTACAGGTTAAAAAGGAAATGCCTTCAATTTTATTGGGATTATGCCTTTGGTGCTAGTCACAAACCCCTAGAATGTGGATGGTGGGCTTGGGGTATTTATGGCACGGGCCCCGAGGATGGGTCGTGGCAATTTTGTCTTCTGTAGTGATTTAATTATTTAACAATGGTGACTCCCAGTCCTCTATATTTGTTTGTTTTCTTGATATGCTTATCCTTGAAATGGTAATCATTTCCTTTTTTATGGTGAAAGTGGAACCTCTTGGAAATATGAATGATCAATTGTTTTTATTTTCGTATGAATTATATGTATTTGATGCAGAGTTGGACTGGGATTCTCTCATTCTCAATCTAGATTTGTTTTACATCATCATTGGGGTGTTTTCTCTTGTTTCTCATTGTGATGAGGATGTTTTTTAGCATTAGCGTGTCTCATTTATTATAGTAGATATGATATCCTGAGTGTTCTAGTGAGAGTGGGATTTGAGGTTTGGTTGTGTGGGACCTTCTATCTAGAGCTCCAGAGTATTATTTCATTTAAATAATTTGATCCTAGTGAGTTTTTTGTAGTTTATATTCCTGTTTTTGTTTCTTATTTTCTGAATTTTTTCATTTATTACTACTTTGGGCTTCCTCCAAAGAAGGAGGTATAGTTTAAGATTTACCTGTTTTCAGGTATTCATATGATTTTGATACCTTCTTATCATATAAAACTAGTATAGGTAATGGTTTTCAATAAATAGTTAGATAAAATGAGGAGAAAAGTGTTTTTCACACTATATTTTTACCTTAGGTATCCCCAATGCTATATTCAAATAAGTAATATTGTTCAATCCAATTTCTCTTAGACTATTGTATGTTGCACCGAGAAACATATTACAATAAGTATCATTTTACTCATATGGATGATTTTATTAATCAGTTAATGTGGGAAAACTATTTTTCTAAGAATAATCTTCAGTTATGTTATCATTAGCTCAATCTTCAAGAATCAGATATACTGATGTTAGCTTTCAATAGAATGTATGGCCATTTTCAATATCTTGTTATGTTGTTTTTTCGGACTAATGCTTCTAATGTTTTTATGGCAGTTATGAATTGAATATTACATCATTATCTCAATAGTTTTCAAGTTGTGTTCATGGATTACATTTATTTTACTTGATATATCTGCCTGAATGTGAGAACCATTTGGTTTTGGTTTTAGAAATCATGAGGAATCACCATTTTTACAGAATGATTTTGAAAATAAATTTTCAGATTGAAGAGTTGATGTTCTCGAGACATGCGATTTCCATGAATGGATTATTAATTGATCTTGTGATGGTGAAGGAATTTTTGACTTAGAATGAACCATAGAATATAGTTCAGATTCAAATCATTCTAGGACTTTCTAGATTTTATCAATATCCCATCAAGGATTTATCATAGTCAAGGTAACATTTGACTAATATAATGAGGAAAGGTGTGGAATTTAAATGGGATTAAAAATTTATGCCTTATTTTTATGAGATACAAATTCTTTTTATATCAGATCCTATTCTGGTCATACTTGATCCTAGTACAGGGTATGCAGATTTTTTGAGATTCTTTATGTGCTCGTTAGGGTTTTTTTCTTTTGAGGGGTCGTAATTTGGTGGGTTTTATTTCTCATAATCATTCACATCATGAGAAGTATTACCCACTCATTATTTACATCCTTCCATAGTTATTCTTGCTCTTAATTTCTATCGATATTATATTTTTTTGGAGATGTTGACAATATTATCTCACCTTAAATGTTTGGGATATATATCTTCTCAAAAAGGACTGAATCTCAAAATGAGTTACTATATGGAATTCCTTCAGGAATTTAACATTGATATTTCCAACACCCAGGTTAAGGTGAATGTTCTTATAAAAGCTCTAAGTAGGAAAGTTTCATCATAGGCTACTCAAGAATTGAAAGAATAGTGGAACATAATAGGGTTTTTCTCTATTTCATCTGGATTGTCAAGTGGATATTTCAAGTTTAGTTCTATCTAGTGTTCATTTATTATCATATCTCATTGATTCAATTATATAGGTTCATTAAAAGGATAAAGAGTTCATTGGAATTAATGAATACCTCTTTGATGGGGGGACAATTTCTATTTGGTCTCTCTCTTTAGATAATATTCTCAAATTTGGAGGTCATTTAGCCATCCCAACATATTTGAGGACCTGGGTTTGGTTTGATTGTCATTTTTATTTTGGGGATGTTCATTCATTCACTAAATATATATATGATCACATGATATGATGATTTTAGTGGCTAGGTATGAAGCGTGAAATTGTGGAATAAGATTCCCACTGTTACAACAGACAACAAATAAATTCATAGTATCTAAAAACATTTTCTTTTCTTTAGTCCCTTCCGGTGTTAGTTTGGAAATTGGACAAGGTGTCCATAGATTTTTTTGGATTACCATGAACTCCACGAGGAATGAATTTTATCTAGGTGGTGATTGATAAGTTGAAAAATTCATCTCATTTCATTTTGATCAAGGATCACATTGATGTATTAGATAATGTTAATTAATATATGTAGATGATTTTGAGGTAATAAGGGGTTAATTCTATATCTATTTTGGATAGGGATCCTAGGATTTCCTCTAGGTTCTTATGGATTATCTAGGAGGTGCGGGAGTGTTAGGTCAGATTGGAAAGACCTTATCATCTAAAAACAACTTGTTAGACAATCTGTGCTTTTCTGATCCTAGAGTATTTTCACCATGCCTCATTCATTGATATTGGAAGATCTTGGGATTGATCTAGAGAACTGGTTATGAATTTTTATAACAACTGTTATGATTCATCAAACAGAATAGATCCCTTAGATTATTTCTATGGTCACCCATGTAGGACCCATATTTTTTGGCTAAAGGTGGGTGAAACTTCTTTGGTTGGACAATGATTCATTCAAGATACATCAGTGAGGATTCAGGATATATTTCAGCATCGGGTTGCGACACTGATTTGAAAAAAAATCTCATGTGGATAAACAGAATCATTAATTGGAGTTCTATATAGGTGAATAGTTTTTCTTTAAAGTCTATCCTTTATTGGTTCCCCATCAACTTAAAAAATAGGGAATATTTTCTATGGGATATGTTGAACCATTTGAGGTCACTGAGTGTCCTGGGAAGTTTTCATATTTTTTAGAATTTCCAATTCATATAATGGTATTTTAGAATTTTCTATAAATATCACAACTCCAGAAGTATCATCTGGATCCCTCTCATGTTTTGAGTTATGAAGTGATTGAGATTGATCCATACATTTCCACTATAGAGTATCAAGATG
The DNA here is from genome assembly GCA_963277665.1 of Viscum album. Lineage (NCBI taxonomy): Eukaryota > Viridiplantae > Streptophyta > Magnoliopsida > Santalales > Viscaceae > Viscum > Viscum album. The sequence continues at coordinate 1,807,304,621 of OY728152.1, read as the reverse complement.
ATATCATTGCCTCTCAATGGAAGGTAAATCAAGGGATGTTGCTTCAATTAGTCCAAGAGTTATTTTGACATGGGTTGGATTATCATGTGACATGGGAGAATGAGTCATTGATGATAGATCAATCACCACACCTTTTTAGCATGCATAATTCCTCCATATGACTTCCCAGGGATGGAAAGTGATATAGTGGGGTGTTTGTAACATCCAACGACAATCATTCAGGTAATTCCCTTATCTTATATAGTTTTCCTCTTCAATTTGGTTCATCTTGGGTATCCTAAGGACGGGGAGAATTTTTTGGGTAAAATGATATAATATTCATGTATGTATGTATTTTTTAATTAATATAATCTGGGTATAAATGTGTTTTGTCATAGTGGGGTTCTCTTAATTATTGAATAACTCCCAACGAGGTTTTTTATTTTCATGTATGAATCTAATATTTTTTTCATTCTTCTTGGTGATTGATGTTCTGTATCTATTTTACAAACCCTTTGTTTTATCTCCATGATATTTTTTCGATCTAGGTACACATCATGAATGGTAACTCATATTATAAGGAATAAATGATGTGTAATGTTGAAATTTTGGGTTTTTAATAAAAATGAGATGGGTTTTTATTTTCATATATAGACCCCATGAATTACAGAATTTGAAAATAGATTTAATTCCATGAAAGTGTAGTGAGGTTATATTTTTGGTGTTACTCAGTTGATTTTTTTTGTAGTTCAGCAGCATCCCCCATTACACTTGATCAATAGTTCTTCTTCAGTGATTTTCAAGAACTTTTTTCCATCAAACTCACATCATCCAGTGATTGATATCCATTTTCAGTGGGTTTTATATCTTTAGGTGAGTAAGTATTTATTCTTATTTATTACCTTTGATTTGGATTGAACCATTTCTTTTCATTATTTAATTCGTTGATTTGTTGGGGTAATTATATAAATGATTTTTTAGATTTCTTGTGCTATCATATTTCGAGAGTTGATCCTATATTGATTGTTGTTTCACAAGTGTATGTTCTTGATATATGATGTGATTATAGTCTTCAGTGGACCTAGTGTTAAATTTAATTTATTATAATCCATTTAGATTGATTCTAAGAACACTGTAGTCAATTTGTTCTTCATATTGGTTGATTCCATCGCAGACATGTTCATCCCACATTTTGAGGTTTTTTGTTCTATCCCTAGCATGTGTAGGTGGACTTGACTAATATGATTTTTTATAAAAATTTGAAAAATAAAATTGAATGATTCAATATTTTAATTTTTGTGTTCATAAATGTGTTTTTGAAGAAATTTGATAATCCCTTACTTGTGTTAAAAAATGGATTCTAAAGAATTGTGAAAGTGTATTGTTAATTTTTTTTAAATGAATTTTTTTAATGAATTTTTTTGATTAATTATTTTTGAATATATAAAACATGGGAAGTCAATGGTACCTAGGTGGAATTTCTTGTGATAGGTATTTTCCAATATTGGTGGGTTCACTCATTGGGTGTTCCTCTACTCCCTCAGAATGTTGTTCTTGGGATTTCATGGCTTGTTGGGGATTCAATTTCAATGGTGTTCCTCTAATCTATAGACATGATTATACTATATGGAGTATTTTTTTTATTTATGTTAGGAATGATTTTCCTACCATTCCTAACCTAGTGTAATTCTTGGCATATATTTACATGTGCTATTCTTTTAGCCTGTACAGTTTGGGTTTTACTGTCATGGACATGATATGATATGTATAAGGACCCGACTGTATAAAATACATAATCTTGAATTTAGTCAAGAAAACTCTTCATTTTACATTAAGGATCTTTTCAAGAATAGAGCATTAGAGAATTGGGACAATACATTAATAACATAACACATTGTTACAGTGTGGATACCATAAAAACAATTTCCATTTTTTTCAAAAGAATAAAACATTCAAACATAAACATGACTTCTTGACTGTTATTAAACATTTAACATGGATTCCTTATTTGAATTAAACATACATTAACCTGTGAAAATATTTTAAAAATTTGGGATGAGCAGGAAAGCTCGTTAAGGGATGAAAATAAAGGAATGAGAACATTAGTCCATGAATACTCGTTACGTATGAAAGCATTTTCAAAAGACATGCTTGTCACCCATATATACTTACTTCATGTAACATTAGATTTACACAAGATCCACACAAAGATGAGAACATAAATATAATCATAAAGGTATATTGGGGCATTACTTACATAATCTTGTAACAATTCATGGCTACCTTATAATCTGTAACCCTCACAACTACCTTACTTTGTGTAACCATTGTAGTTACACTTGGAGTAACTATACAGCCGACCTCCAACACACACATAACCAATGCATTGGAGGGAGATATAGGTCCCATACTTCATCATAAATAATTTCCCATATCCAAAAAATAATCATACAACATGAATAATTCCATAAAAAATTTCTTTGGAATTTTATAAAACCGAATTTTAAAAGAGGATTTTAAAGAAAATCCCCTTATAAATATCATACTATTGAAGAGATACTTAATATAGTGGATGGAGTATGCTTATATACTGTAAATACAAATAATAAAAAATAATATAAACAGAACCCATCACACAAACAATTTAAATTGCACATAAATAATTAAGTAGAAGGTTAACCCAAAGAATGGAAATCGGGTTAAGAATTCCCTTACCTCAGGTTTGTCTTACATCAAACTTGTTTAAAAATCCTGTATAATGGTTAAAAGAGTGTTTATTAGTATTTTAAATGAACATTTTCATGTTTATAACATCATGTATTATCATTTCATAACATCATTTCAACCTTTAATTGTTAGTATTTTCCTCCATGCACTGTTTTTGGGTGAGTTCTTAACATGATTTCCATGATTGGTTCATGGTGGATGTTCTTGTCGATTGGACATGAAATTATAGAATTGGAATGGAAAGGTATTTAAATATTTAAAGGACCATAATTTAGACCATTTATCATTTTTATGATTAATATGAGGATGATTCATAAGTTATATCATTAATGATGTTTGTTTAGATCATTTTAGTGGTTCTTTGATAATAACAACCTCGTTTGGTCTAATAAATTAGAAACATGAGTACAAAATAATTCCATAACCATGGGTGAGTCATAACAAAAATATTATAACATGGTTCAACCATATAAATGGCTTCATGACTAGACTTGAAATAATTAATGGAAATTGAAATCACATCGTCCACGATGTCGGTAATTTGACTCATAAAGGAAAATGTTTTTATTCCTTATATAAGTGGGAGAGGAGAATAATAATGATCAGTAATTTTCCATAAACATGATAAAATCCAGAATATAAATGATTTCTGGATATTTCATGCATCTTGGGTAAGGATATATGAAGAAATAATAAGGAAGGAACTCAAAATAAAAGAATAAGTGAGAAATCTCTTACAAAAATTCGGCAGCCCAACGACTATGAGACAGTGTTTTAGAAAACATGAAGAAGATAGGGGATAAGGGTAACCCATCCAAAAATGAATCATAATACATAATATATCAATAATAATAAAGAAATAAGAACATGTTATGGAAAATTGAAAGATATACCACATAAAAGAGAACTTGAATGGAAAAAGAAAGAAATTGAGAAATTTATTACCTTGTAGAGTAACCCTTAGAACATGAAGGTTGGGACCTTGGGGGCTTGATGAAACCTTGGGAGGAATGATATGAAGGTAAGTGGGCCAGAGCATCGTTGAGGTATAATTGTGAATTAATTCAATGATGGGAAGAGTTAGTATTTATAGGAAAAGTGAGGGATTATTTTAATAATTTTTAAGGGACACCTCATGAGTCGTATTTGCAAAACCATGGGATTGCCCATGGTATTTTCCCATGGAATAAGACACTTGATACACCTGACATTTTATTTAACTATACACAAGTCTACCAGATTTTTGACATCATTATTAAATCATTAATGATGTCATTAACACACTGAAACTAAAAACTGTATTTTTTACTATTCACTGAAAAATCAAATGTTTCAGGAAAATTCCCAAAATTCACCCTAAACATTTATCAACGTGTAGATTTAAAAAATGAAGTATATTTTTTCAAAATAATTTTCTAAATATTTTTAATTTAATTTTTAAATAAAATCATACTTAATTCAAAAATTATTTTAAAAAAAAATTATAACTACTTTTATATCACATTGAAAAATAAATCAAGATGTCATTATATTAAGGCCTTAATAAAATAAAATAATAATAAAATTTACTATTCATTAGGGTCATATTACTATTTGTAAGGTTATGTTACTATTCACCAAAAAACATGTTGGTTCAAATAGACTCCAAATAAAATACTGAACTCAATTGTAGATAACCGTTTCTTGAAATTAAAAACATAGAGGTGGAAAAGTTGTTTTTTAAAGGCTAGTTAAAAATATCTACATAAAACAAGGTACCATGCATTTCTATTTATTTTTATAAAAACATGGGGTGTTACATTATCCCCACCTTCTAGAAATTTCATCCTCGAAATTTTATTTACTTATTACACAACTAAGTGTACTTTTACCCCATAGAATTTTCAGACTCCCATGTTGCTTCTTAAACCATGTGGTTTCTCCACAAAACCTTTACCTGGTGGATTACCTTATTTCGCAACACATGTTCTATTAAATCAAGAATCTGAACTAGTTTCTCTTTATAAGAAAGGTTCTCTTCTAGCTAAACTGCTTATGGGCTCAGGACATGTGATGAATCTGGCACATACTTTCTCAACATCGAAACATGAAAAACATTGTGTACCTGAAACAAACACAGAGGCAATGGTACGTGGTATGAAACTGTTCCAACTTTCTCTATGATTTAAAAAGGACCAATGAACCATGTACTTAGCTTCCCTTTCTTACTAAAATTCATCGCACTTTTCCAAGGATATATTTTATGGAAAACATGGTCACCTACCTCGAATGAGAAGTCTTTCTTTCTATTATCTGCATAACTTTTCTTCCTTCTCTGAGCTATCCTTATGTGCTACTGGATCATCCTCACTTTCTTATCCACTTCTTCTACTAATTCTGGCCCCATCAACTTTCTTTCACCAACTTAATCCCAAAACGCTAGAGTCCGACATCACTTCCCTTACAAGGCCTCAAAAGGAGCTATCTGAATACTGGAACGAAAACTATTATTATAAGAAAACTCAACAAAAGAAAGATGCTGATCCCAACATCCTTGATAGTCCATTGAACAAGTTCGAATCATATCTTCCAATGTTTTAATCGTTCATTCTGACTGCCCATCTGATTGAGGATAAAAAGTTGTACTGAAATTTAACTTTGTGGCCAACGACTTCTGAAGTCCCTTCCAAAAGATATAAGTGAACCTTGAATCTCGGTTAGATAAAATAGAAAGAGGAACTCCATGTAACCTAACAATATCCTTGAGGTACAATCGAGAAAACTGATCCAAAGTCATTGTATCTCAAATATAAAGAAAATGTGCAGACTTTGTTAGCCAATTAATAATAACCCAAATCGCATTGTTACCTCGAGAAGTATTTGGAAGTCCCACCACAAATTCCATGGATATATTCTCCCATTTACACTATGGCACTGGCAAAGGCTGAAGCATCCCCTTCGGTAACATCCGCTCTACTTTGACCTGTTGACATGTCAAACATTTCATGGTAAAGTTATCAATATCTCCTTTCATTCTATCCTACCCATAATACTTCCGAAGGTCTCTGTACATCTTAGTACTTCCAGGATGAACATAAAATGGAGAAATATGTTCTTCTCACAAAAAATATTTCTTCAACTAAGAATCACTAGGCATACACTGCCTTTTTTCAAATCTTAAAACACAATATTTATCAAGGTAAAATTATGGTAACTTACTCATTTTAACCAATTCTACTTTTTTCTGTAGCTCACAGTATTTCTTCTGTGCTCACTTAATTCTGTCTGACAAAAAAGACTACACTGAAACCTGAAACAAAACAGATGTATTCCCTGCACCAACAACTTCTAATCCAAAATTCATCAAATAATTAATCAAGGGATCATGTTCCAAATGTAACATGGTTAATGATGCATGATGTTTCTGACTCAAGGAATCCATCAGTTTGTTTGCTTTTTGGGATGGTAATTGATCGTGCAGTCATAATCCTCTATGAGTTCTGGCTATCTTCTCTACCTGTAGTTTAATTTCTTCTGATTGAATATATACATTAGAATTTTATGGTCAGTGTATATTTGGTATTTGGTTCCGTATAGATGATGCCTCCAAATTTTCAAAGAAAAAACCACAGTTTCCAATTCCAAATCATGGGTGGGATAATTTAGCTCATGAGGTTCAAGTTGCCTTGAAGCAAAGACAATTACCTGATCATTCTGTATCAAAAAAAACCATGTCCCATTAAAGAAGCATCACTGTAGATGACAAACTCACCTTTTCTGGATGGTAAGGCCAAAACTGGAGCATTCACCAATCTCTTCTTTAGTTCTTGAAAACAAACATCACATTCCTCTGCCCAAACAAATTTAACCCCTTTCCGTGTTAACTTATTTATCAGGCTAGATAACCATGAATTTTTCTTAACAAAACGTTAGTAATTACCTGCTAAGATGAGAAAACTACGAATCTCCATAATATTTGTGGGTCTTGTCCATTCATCAAATAATTTTGTTTTGGAATGATCAATTGTTATTCCATCTTTATCTACAACGTTCCCTAGAAAAGAAATCTGTTGCAACCAGAAATCACACTTGCTGAATTTTCCATATAGTTTCTTTTCTTTTACTGTTTTCAAAACATCACTTAGATTTTTTTGATGCTCCTCATTATTTTTAGAAAATAACAGAATGTAATCAATAAACACAACCACAAACCTATCCATGAACTCATGAAATACTCCATTCATAAGATTCTTGAATACAACTGGTGCATTAGTTAATCCAAACGGAATAACAACAAATTCATAATGCCCATATCTTGTACAAAAGGCTATTTTCGGGATTTCATCCTCGTTCACCTTCAGCTAATGGTATCTGGATCTCATGTCAATCATGGAAAAGTACTGAGCTTCATGGAGCTGATCAAACATGGCATCAATATGAGGCAAAAGATACTTGTTTTTAATAGTTATGTTATTGAAATCTCTATAATCAATTCAAGGTCTCATGGATCCATCATTCTTTTTAACAAACAAAACAGGGGCTCCCTATGGTGATGTGCTTGGATGAATTAAGCCTTTGTCCAGCCAATCCAGAAACTGATTTTTCAATTCAATAAGTTCTATTAGATCCATACGATATGGGGGTTTTAAAATTGGTATAACATCAGGAACTAAGACAGTTGTGAATTCGACTTCTCAATCAGGTATGGCACTGTGTAAGTCACCATAAAAAACATCAAGGTATTCATTTACCACAATAACATCATTAATTTGAATAGATCCCTTGTTTTCAACAATATGAGCAAAATAACTTTCATTTATATATTTCAATAGTTTCTCATCTTCATGATATGTTATCTATTGTATGGTTTCATTCTTGTATACAAAATGAAACTCTTTCTGAAAAACAACTTATTCATGTCTACAATCATTCTTAGCATGATAATTCAAAAGTCATTCCATTCCCAGAATAACATCAAACTCAACTAATGGTAGAACAACAAGGTTTTCAGGTAATGTCTTTCCACAGTCCGTAATAGAAAGAATATTATAATTATTTTTTTCTATAACATTTCCCCCTGGTGTTTTAACAACAAGTTCGGGTCTCATTTGTTGAGGTGATATTTCCAATTTACCATAAAATTTCTCACAGATGAAGGAATGTGTAGACCCCTAATCAATCAAAACGTTAGAAAAATATGAGTGAACAAAAAATGTACCTGATACAACTTCATTGGATGGCCCAAAATCTGCTGATGTAGTCACAAAGGATCTCACTACACCTTTCTGCTTATAGTCTGGCTTCTTTTCATCATTCAGATCTCTCTTTGGGAAGGCATTTTCATAATGACCCCTTTCATCACATTTAAAACACTTTACAGTCTGATTATTAGGATTAGTCTTTTGATCATTTTTTCTACAATCTCGGGCCATATGTACAAACTTACCACATTTAAAACACTTTGTAGTTTTTCTAAGCTGTTCCCCATGGTGTTTCTTGCCACACTTTTCAAAAAATGGAAATTGGATTTTCTTACCATCAGATTTCTTTGGTTGATTCTTACCCATTGCTTGCCAACTGGACCTCTTCTTCTCTTTGTTTCAAAAATGAACATGATCATCAGCAAACTCCATCTCTACTCTCTTATCAAATTGGTAAAGTTTCTCATAACGTTTGAATTAATGGGAGGCCAACTCCCTTCGATACCTTGGATTCAATCATGAGTAAAAGCGGTCGATTTTTCTATTAAGATCCAGAATTAGATTTGGAGCATACCTCGCCAGTCGGGTGAAGTTCGCTTCATATACAACCAATGATTCTTCCTCCTTCTGTTTCAATTCAAGGAAATGATTCTCCATTCTAAGTCGTACCACCTTAGGAAAATATTTTTCAAGGAAAAGAATTTAAAATTCATCCCACTCTAAGGCAAAAAAATCTACTCTATCCCTCATATTCCTTACCATTGACCACCACTAATCAGGTTCTCCTTCAAAACGATAAATGCAAAGACTTACCTCTTTATTTTTTGAACACCCCATAACATTGAATATATTTTCAAGGGCTTTGATCCATCCTTCACCTGATACTGGGTCAGAAGTTCCCTTGAAGGAAGGAGGGTGTTGTCTCATAAAATGTTCAACTAATATCATGTTCCATTGTAGAACCTCTATTGGTTCTATTGCATGAATTCCACCACCATTAATTTCCTGCATTAGCTGAGCCATTACTGTCACAAACTGCACAGTTACAATCCCTACCATTCCAGGTTGTAGTTCAAAAAGGATTCCATTCTGTTGGTACCTCTCATCTTCAGCATCCCTGTTCCTTCTGCAGAGAACCATTCTAAAGAAACATGTCTTAGATGAAGCAACATGGTAATCTTTAAATTCTATAACATTTCAAATTAAACCTAGAATGAAAATAATTTATGGTATTCCCTAACCCCTAAAGTTATCTAAACCATCTTATGATACCAACTATAAGGACCTTACCTTATTAAATACATAATATTGAATTTAGTCAAGAAAACACTTCCATTTACATTTAGGATCTTTTCATGCTTAGAGAATTAGAGAATTGGGTCAATACATTCATAATGTAACACATTGTTACAGTGTGGATCCCATAAAAACAATTTCCATTTTTTCAAAAAAAATAAAACATTAAAACTTAAACATGACTTCTTGACAGTTCTTCAAAATTTAACATGACTTCCTTTTTTTTTCTGACACAAACATTAACCTGTGAAAATCATTTAAAAACTTGGGATGAGCACGAAAGCTCAATAAGGGATGAAAAAGAAGGAAAGAGCACATTAGTCCCTGAATACTCGTAATGTATGAAAAATTTTTAGAAGACATGCTTGTCACCCATATATACTTACTTCGTGTAACATGAGATTTACACAAAATTCACACAAACATGAGAACATAAATATAATCATAAAGGTATATTGGGGGACTAATTACATAATCTTGTAACCATTCTTGGCTACCTTATAATCTGTAACCCTCACGACTACCTTACTTTGTGTAACCATCAAAGTTACAATTGGAGTAACCATACGGCTGACCTCCAACATACACATAACCAATGCATTTAAGGGAGATATAGGTCCCACACTTCATCATAAATAATTGACAAGAACCAAAACACAATCATACAACATTAATAATTCCATAAAAACATTGCTTTTGAATTTTTTAAAACTGAATTAAAAAAAAGGATTTTAAAGGAAATCCCCTTATAAATATCATACAATTGAAGAGAGACATAATAGAGTGGAAAGAGTATGCATATATACTATAAATACACGTAATTAATCATTATATAAATAGAACCCATCACACAAATAATTTAAATAGAACATAAATAATGAAGTTGAAGGTTAACGCAAAGAATGGAAATTGGGTTAAGAATTCCCTTATCCCCGGTTTGTCTTACTTCAAACATGTTTAAACTTCCTGTATAACGGTTAGAAGAGTGTTTATTAGTATTTTACAGAAATTTGTTCATGTTTATAAAATCTTATATAATCATTTCATAACATCATTTCTACATTTAATTGTAAATATTTTGCTCCTTGCACAGTTTTTGGGTGAGTTCTCAACATGATTTCCATGGTTGGTTCATTGTGGATGTTCTTGTCGATTGGAAGTGATATTATAGAATTGGAATGGAAAGGTATTTAAATATTTCCAGTGCCATAATTTATACCATTTATCATTTTGATGTTTAATATGAGGATGATTCCTAAGTTAAAACATTAACGATGTTCATTTAGATCATTTTAGTGGTTCTTTGATAATAACAACCTCGTTTTGTCTTGTAAATTAGAACCATGAGTACAAAAGAATTCCAGAACCATGGGTGAGTCATAACACATATATTATATCAGGTTCAACTATATAAATGGTTTTATGACCAAACTTGAAAGAATTAATGGAAATTGAAATCACATTGTCCACAATGTCGGTAATTCGACACATAACAGACAATGTTTTTATTCCTTAAATAAGCGGGAGAGGAGAAGAATAATGATGATTAATTTTCCATAAAAATGATAAAATACAGAATATAAATGATTTCTGGAGATTTCATTCTTCTTGGGTAAGGATATATGAATAATGAATAAGGAAGGAACTCAAAATAAAAGAATAAGTGAGAAATATCTTAAAAAAATTCGGCATCCCAACGGCTATGCGACAGGGTTTTAGAAAACATTATGAAGAGAGGGGACAAGGGTCACCCATACAGAAATGAATCATAATACAGAATAGTTCAATAATAAGAAGGAAATAAGAACAGAATATGGAAACCTGAACGTTATACCACATAAAAGAGAACTTGAATGGAAAAAGAAAGAAATTGAGAATTTTCTTACCTTGTAGAGTAACCCTTAGAACGTGAAGGTTGGGACCTTGGGGGCTTGAATAAACCTTGGGATGACTAATATGAAGGTAAGGAGGCCAGAGATTCGTTTATGGAGAAATGGGAATTAATTCAATGAGGGGAAGAGTTGGTATCTATAGAAAAAGTGAGGGATTCTTTTAATAATTTTCAAGGGACACCTCATGAGTGGTATTTGCAAAACCATGGGCTTGCCCATGGTATTTTCCCATGGTATAAGACACTTCGGACACCTCACATATTATATAACCATAAAAAAGTCGACCAGATTTATGACATCATTATTACATCATTAATGATATTATTAACACACCGAAACTAAAAACAGTATTTTTTACTATTCACTGAAAAATGAACTGTTTTAGAATAATTCCCAAAATTCACCCTAACCATTTATTGATGTGTAGATTTCAAAAATGAATTCCATTTTTTGAAAATAATTTTCTACATATTTTTAATTTAATTATTAAATAAATTCATACTTAATTCAAAAAATTATTTATTTAAAAAACATTAACTGCTTTTATATCACATTGAAAAATTAATCAAGATGTCATTATCTTAAAACCTTAGGAAAATAAAATAATAATACAATTTACTATTCATTAGGCTCATATTACTATTCATATAATATTCATAAGGGTATATTACTATTCACCAAAAAAAAGTTGGTTCCAAAAGACTCTAAATAAAATACTGAACACAATTGTAGATGACGGTTTCTTGAAATTCAAAACATAGATGTGAAAAGGTTGTTTTTTAAAGGCTAGTAGAAAATATCTACTTAAAACAATGTTCCATGTATTTCTATTTATTTTTAGAAAAACATGGGGTGTAACAATATGTGATACCTTATTTTATATATATATATATATATTTATTTATATATATCTATATTGATATATGTAAATGAAATACATTGAAACAGATTTAATTACCTTATCTAAGAAACTTGAAAAACTGGAAATTAAATTCTTTGAAAAGGATTTTAATATTAATATGCGAAACATTATGTCATGACATATTTTATTTAAATTTGATAGTTCTTGGATTATTGTACAATGAATTGTTATTGAACCCCTTGGTGATATATTCATGGTCCTATTAGCTCCCACCTTTTCACCCATTTAGATGTGAAAAAACATGTGCATTTTGATGAAGAGAAACACAATGCATTATAGTTAGGTGGTTAGGTTTTCTGTTTGCTGGGTTTGAGTCTCTAGGTGGTGAGATAGAGGGAGTTTTCCAAATCTATCACATGTAGTCTTTTTAATTATCTGTTTTTTGATTTTTCATCAATTGAAGTTGTACTAGTATATTGGATATATTTTTCTAGCATTTCAGTTGTATTTCTTCAGTAGGGTTATTTTTCTTAAGACATATATATATATATATACTCATTCATTCTTCTACTATCTCTTTATCTACATGCGTATATATATGAAATTTTTTATACCTCAATATAAGGAATGGTATTCTATTTATTAATTTTTTAAACTCATGTGCTAGACCCTAGCCTTTCAGGATAATATAAGACTTTATAGGTTGTGTAAATTGAGTTCGAGTACCAGTTAGATACGGTATCTAGATTATGATCTTTAATGAAAGAAAAAATGGATAATTATATTTTGGAATCATACATTACTCCATGTAAGATTATCTTTAGAGTTATTTATACCATCATGTGTTTATGATTTTAAGGTTCATCAAAAGTTAAAATTTATTGACACACATTTTTTAGGTTTTATGTAATGGGAGTTTATCATGATTAATGATATTTGTAGATGCCTTTATGGAAATAAAACGATTTAGTTTGGAATATTTTTTTAGATCAATATTGATTATTGTGAAATTCCATTATATATTTTGGAATCATGGTTAAAGATAGAAGTAATACATAGGTTTTATCTTATATTTGATGTTGAGGTAATTATGGGCTTTAGTTGATCACCATTCAAAGTCATACACATCACCACTATATGAGAATACTTATCACTTGATCGGTATTCCATTATATACATTAATGAATTGAAAAATATTAAATGGAGTAAAACGTTCAATTGTATATAATCAGGATCCAATGATTACCTAGAATCTTTGTATAATTCTTCATCAAGTTCTTGATAGGATTTCTGTTTCAACACTACATTTCATCCTCATAAAGGTGGCTATTTTTGTGAATAATTAAAACCCTAAATGATATTCTAATATATTGTTCTATGGATTTCCAAGGTGTATTGGATCAATACTTCCTCATGTTGATTTTATTGTAATGGTATCTTTAATTCATGAATTCAAATTCCTCTATATGAATCCCTTTATGGAATTTTTCGACTATAACTAACTAGAATACTGTTCAAGAGAGAAATAAACTAGGACCTGAGTGAGTAGCTGAGATAGAAAATAAGGATGGATATATTCAAAAACATGTAAGGACTACAAATATTTGATAGATATATATTTATAATTATCATTGATGTAATAAAGAATTTGATGTTTTTGAGGAGGTCCATCTATTAATTTCTTAGTGGAATAATGAAGGGAAACAGATGCACATGGTATAATGACGAAATTGAAATACTTGATTGTATCATGAGAGTATCTTGTCATTTTTTGGTTCTACCAAACCTCTCTAAAGTTAATGATCTGTACTATGTATCTCTCAAAAGGAAGTACATACCAAACAATTCACATGTACTGAACTTAGAGGTCGTGCTAACAGGGCAAGATATTCCAAAAGTGGAATGACTGATCGATATTTTGGATAATATAGATAATGTTATATGAAACAAGACCACTCACATGGTCATTGGTTTTTAGCTAAACTGTATGCTTGAAGAAGCCATAGTGGGATTTGAGGATACGATGTCGTATACGAGTCCTCATTTTTTGTATCTAATAAACGAATTTCAGGGCATAAATTAATTTAATGGGGGAATTAACGTAACACGTGGAGATTTTTTTTACATTTTTTCATTTATATTAATCAAATTTCATATATTTTATTACAAGAAACACAAATTTAATCATTTTCAATACCCAAAAATGGGTTATATTTCATTATATTCAATATTGAGTTTTTAAAAATAGGATATATTATTAATATTGTTTTTTAAATGAGACCTTTATAACCAAGAAATTAAAATTATATATATTAATATTCATAAAAAATATTAAAAAATTAATTATAATGGCACTTTTTTAAGGAAACACATTTATTAAAAAATAATTATTTTCCATGAAGTCACCATATGTTTCGAAAATAAAATATTCTGAAAAAATGATTTTTAATTCATTTTGTGAAAATTTATACATTTAATTTTCCACACTTCATGAAAATTAATAAAATAAATAAAACTTAAATTTTTATATCATCATGTCATGATTATATTTGGACAAATTTTTATGATTTTTCTAAAATGTATCATTTTTTATGTATAGTGAAAAATACTGTGTTTTAATTGAAAACTGCCTTTCGTTTAATTTATTTATAAAATTAATTATATTTTAGATTTATTTTAAAGTAACACTACATCCATTATAAATCCATTAATTAAATTTAGGACTTTTTAATCAATTTAATTATGAAATGGGATAGGAAATCTTTTGAAACTTTTGAGCATTTTCCCATTAAAACTTTGCATTATCATAGCGTTTGATAGATTAATTTTTTTGAAAAATTTTAAACTTTTTTGAATTTAATTTGTAAAAATGTATTCTATATTTTGAATACTAATAAACACTATTAAATTGAATTTTAAAATAAATTTTTTCCTAAAATTAATTGTGAAAACAGAAAAAAAATTACTATAGTTAAGGTAAATATGGGTTTGTCAATGGTTAACCTAAAAATATAAGGGTAAAAATGGGCCAAAAATTTTATAAATCCTATTAAATTTCCATAAATATATATATTCATTAAAAATATATAATATATATTCTTGTTATAGTTTTTATCATTGTAATTACTAAACTATTTTACAGCCTTTTATGAAATTTTATAGTAGTTTCCATGGGGGTTCTATTCCCCCAATAATAAAAGGCCACTGCCAAATTTCACTTTATGAAAACATAAAAGAATTGGTTCATAAAATAATTAAACAAATTACTTCCCTATTTCCTTTATATCCTCATATAATTCTTAGATTGTGAATAACTCCATCATGGGATAGATTTCGGTCTAAACCTATGGAAGATACCTGAATAAGATGTAACAATCATTGACACAGATTTTTATTTTATTTATTCCTCATACTCATTGAATTAATATATGATGTGATGATATAGTAAAAAAATTATCCTACATATAATTATATTCCTTTACACTAAATTCATTATCTGTAGCCATCTCAACATCATTCAAATGGGTTACGAAATCATCATTCGTGTGTATGGAGGACCACCGCTTTGTGATCCATTAACATTTTTTTTCAATTACCTAATCACAATGCAGGAAATAAATATGGTTTATATATTTATATATGATATTCTTGATTTTATTGTACATATTATATAATTATATCACTCATACCTTCATGTTATCTGATATTTGGGAATATGGAAACGTTGCTCATGTGTACGACAGACTATTGTCTCGTAAAGCGATGTTGTAACATCCCAGGTAAATAAATAATAAGACATATTTCATATTTATTAATATTTTTTAATTAAATATTAATTTTACTTTAAATGGGTTTCTATGTTCGATATCGTACCCAATACGCAACAACGAGTTTCTTTGAAATCTTACGTTGCACACTAATAATATAATATTTTTAATTTAAATGGTAGTCAACTCCTAGCCATTGTATTGGAATGAATGAACAAAACTAAATAAAATATGATTATACATGTTTGTTAAATGTATTTACATTTATCCAATAAAATTTAGAGGCTTAAAATATGAATAAATCCAATTTTAAGCATAATTTTCATTAAAAGGCCGATTTATCAGCTTTTAATGGAGACCCCTTTTTAAATCTAGTTTTGGTCACTTTAATAAATTTTATATGACCCTATAAAATCCTTCTTTATAATGGGGACATAAAAATTTACTTTGTGTAAATTTTTGGAATTTTTCCGACAAAGTTCATTTTTAAATGAATAATGATAAATATTGTAATTTAATTTAAAAGTGCCTTTTAATATAATTTATTTATATGGTTAGATTATCTTATTAATTGATTTTAAAGTGAAATTAAAATATATTTTTACCATTTAATCCAATTTTGGTCACTGAAAGCAATTTCACTTTAAAATTGGACTTAATCAACTGTCCATCTTTTCATAGTTATTGTTTCTTAAAAACACGCTATATGTTTTAACAACGGGAATTAATTTATAAATTAATTAATGCCACTTTTATGTTTTGAATTTGGAAAAATGGAAATAATTTTTTAATTCGGAATATAAAATATATCTTAGGCTGAATTTTTGATATTTTTCTGAAAAACATCAATTTTTGATGAATAGTGAAACCACTTAGTGGTAGTTAAAAAAACTGACTTTTTCATTTAAATGAAATTTTACCACTTATGTGAATTTAATTTTAAGAATACAAAATAAAAGGTTGTTATAAAGAAGTAAAATGTGGTTCATTAAGATTAAAATTATTTTTTTAGAATAGTAACTTTTCACTTTTATTTACCGCGGTTAAAGGTAAATAAGGTAATTCAAGGTTAAAATAATATTATAATAATTCAAAATTACCTTAACACTTGTCCTAACATTATTTTTTGAGTCATTAACGACCATGGGAATCTTTGGGTCTATTTTGGGACCCCTTTGATCCACATGGAAGTGGTAATGACAATTTAGATTAATTAATTTAAAGTAAAGGCCAAAATGACATAAAAAAATATCTTTTAGTAATTAATTTTTATATGGTGTTATATAAGTCCTATTTTCGACTATAAATATTATTTGGAAATATAAAAAGATTTACTATATCATGGTATTTTTTTATAATTTTTAGACATCATATAAATTAAATTATTTATGACACAATAATGATGTAGTATTTACCTCATTAATAAATGATTTAACTAAATAAGATTATAATGATTAACATATTATCCAAAACATGTAAAATTCTGATTGGATGATTTTATTTCGACCTTTACTCATATTATATTTGAATATAATAATTTTTTTACCATTAGAAACCGAATATCATTATATAATAAAATAATAGTTTCACACTTTCCTAAAGAGCCCCTCCGCCCCTTATAAAAGAAGACCACTTCTAACTAATCCCACACATCTCTCAAGCCATTTGGCTCATCAAAAATCTGCCAAATTAATCCCTAAACATCCCTCTCATCCTCATAGAAGCCTTACCTTAGGAATAAGTAACTTCAAGAAGTCCTTCGGTTCAAACCAAAAAGAGTTACCCATATTAAATGTAACAATTTCTCTTAAATTGTTTTCTTTTATTTTACTTCTCCAACCCCTAAACACTTTTCATTTCATTCTTTTATAAAAACACATGTATCCTAAATATAATAGTATTTATTTATAAGAATTATTCGAACTACATGTACACACCCCTCTATCTAATGGATGAAGAACATAATGTTTTTGTGGCTGGAAAACTAACGCCTCACGAAACGATGATTGTTCAATTACATCTTACCGCCTGTCATGGTGGCCATTATGATGGCACTATATTTATATATGATATTTATTATGTTTATGATTTCCTTATACTTTTGTACTTCCCATTTATATTATGCCTTTATGGTTTCTATAGTGGGTTAATACGATAATCTCATTTGAGGAAGTGCGGACTACCGCCCCCTCAAAGTGATTTGATTCGTTAATGCCTTATGTGGGATGTATGAAGGATGGAGTTAAGGATATTATATATGATATTATACTGGAATTATAATATACCTATGTATAATTATGTTTTATTTCCATTAAAAAAATAAATAGAAATGAAAGTACCGTTCATGCGTACGTACGGCTTACCGTCTCCATGAACGGTGCATTTCATTTCTTACCTATAAATGTTATGTACTATTATAAACACATGTATATACTGGATATATATGATAAATATGATATATAAATCATGAATATATTTCTGGATATAATTAACCATTGACCACATGAACAAAATGTAATTATAAGAAGACCATTTTTGACTCAAGTACTAAATATCGACAAAACTAACATTATTAACTTAAATGATTACATAATGTTTATAACATGGTAATAAGTGATATAAAAGGAATAATAAAATTTATAAATGTTATTAAGAAAGTATAAATTAACTTTAGTTTATTAATCAGGAGATAAAATAATGATCGAGTCAAGTCGGACACGAGGTAAGGGTTCCAACTTCTCTCTTTCTTTTCAAGTACTCTCTTTTATGTCATTTCTTTTATGCTCCATGTTCTTATGTTGGAGGATGTTCTTTTCTATTCACAATACTGTAATTTTTATTTTCATATGATTATAGAACCCCTCTTACTCTCATCAATTCATTTTAATAATTTTTAAGTGGTGCTGTTAGGCTGCCGAATTATTGTAAGGGATTTTCTTATCTCACTTTTAATTCCATGAGATTTCCATTGTTCACCACTTATTCATTACACGTGGGGTATTGTGTACTGCCATTTTATATATATTCTCATTATTATCATTATATTCATGGTATTATGTGATTCATTTGGTGGTTATTAACAATTGGTCATACGACTCAGTTGATTACAACGTGGTAAATGGTTTCGTCTCACTTTTTATTCCTGTGAGATTCATGCTATACTTGCCACTATTTCCTTTTGTGTGGTGTATGTACTGCCCATGATTGTACGCTTTGTGCAGTATACTCTCATTTATGAGTATTTACATCTAAATTTTCTGATCCTTTTTTCATGTGGCGTATGTTTCAAAAGTTACCAAATCGGTGAGGGAACCTTTCACCCTCCTCTTTTTAAAAGAATTATTTTTGTTATGTCTTTTAATATACATATTCTTATGTTGGGATGTGTTCTTCTATATACTTATTGATGTAAATTTTATTTCCATGTGATTTTATACCCTTTTTAACTCATAAACTCATTTTCTTAATTTTAAAGTGACGCCGTTAGGCTGTTGATTTTTTGTAATGGGACTTCTTAACCCAATTTCAATTCTTTGGGTTAAACTTCTACATGTTTACTATGTCCTTCTATAAATTTGTGTGAATGACCTCTGATTTTTTTACACTTAATATCCACTTATATTGGTTTTATTTATATTTGTCACACATAAATTATGTCATTGATTTATACTTAATCCAAGGATACCATCTTTATAAGGGATTGCGTCTAAATTTACATTCCATTGAGACTTCATTATTTTTATGCACCAATTCACTCTTATATGGCGTATATACTTTCCTTTGACATATTATATCATGAATCCTTTTATTCTCATGATATTATAAAGTTATAATAAAATTTTATTCCTCAATTATTTGTATTCAAGCGTCTCTCATTTTGTTAAAAACTCTTTAACTAAAATATCATTTTAAATGATTTAAAATTTTATTCTTCTAAATATTTATCATCAATGTCCATGTTTTCAAAATGGTTTTGGGATTTATTTATTTAGACATTAATGTTTTAAAATGATAATTTCTTTAAAATCTTCAATGTGGTATGGGACACTTTGATTCAAAAATCTATTTATTAAATGTTTTAAATGGTTATGAAAAAGGTTTTATAAAGCATTGTTTATTTAAATATCTTCATATGATATATTGTCATTGGAATGTGGAAATGTTATCTTTCCTTTATGCATGTTTTATGTGTTATGTTATGGTTATTGGGAATTGTTTACGTATACTGGTGGTTCCCTGATAAACCCAGGGCGGGTGAGCCCAAGATAGCTCTCCAATACATTGGGTAACGTGACAGAGGTAAAAGTGAATGTTTCTCCTAAGAGATTTAGGGAATATACTGTGATGGGTATTCCAAATGGGACTCCCTATGTAGTTGTGATATTTACAATGTATTTATGTTATTAATGCCATAATTTACCTTTATGATTTATGATTTCTATGTGTTATTCATAAATCTTATGATTTTGTAAGGTATGTTATGATTCAAAAGTATTGGGTTCATTGATTTGTAATTATTGATGGGATAATGTTTTATTTCCTTATTTTATAACCCTTACTGAGCTTTTTATGCTCATCCCATGTTTTTTAAATGTTTTTCACAGGACTTAAAGATGAACAGGTTCAAGGAATGGATCAAGGAAAAGTCATCTTATCTAAAACATAGACCTAGACATGTTTCTTTTCAATAGTTTTTATTTTATGATAAAATGGATATTGAGTAGTATTTTCTACATGTAATATTAATGTTTTTATGTATTAGTTATAGCCTAATTATCTAATACTCTAAACTAGAAAAGATCCTCCATTTGAATTATTCGTTTAATTCAATATTATGTAATGATTTAATTCCAAGACCTTATAGTTGGTATTAGAGGTCGATTTAGATAACTTTAGAGGTTAGGGAATTCTTTAAGCATAAGTGACATTACCATAATGGATAAGATTTCAGAAAGAGTCATAGTTTTCTTTTAGATAAAGTGAATGAGTTTAATATTACATGCATAAGTATATCTTAGTGTTTACCCTCCTCATAAGATATTATATGATGATTTTACTGATATACTCACACTTATATTTTTGGTTTCGTTCAATGGATGGATCTAGCAGGCATCAAAGTAACAATGGATGTGAGGAAAACTATGACAATTTTCTAAATGAGAAATTGAATGAAATGTGAGCTGCAATGAGAACTCTTGTGGTTATTATCAACCAACTATTTGGAGTCATGATTGATAACCTTAACCTTGAATATTTTTTTAAGGCGTCGTATATGCGAGAAACAAATCCCTACAGATGTTAAGGTAATAATCATAATGGTATGTATGTTCAAAAAACTTTGTGTCAAGGATGTGGAAAGAAACACCTAGGAAAATGCTTCAAAGGGACGATAAGATGATATAGATGTGGAAATGAAGGTCATAAAGAAAGAACCTTCCATGGAAAAAGGAAGAATCCATTTGACTCTAGGAAAGGGAAAGAAGTTCTTCCCGAGGGATCAATTGAATGTTTTAAATGTGGTATGCATGGTCATTATACAAACACATTTCCTACGAAGAAGTTTCATGAATGGGATCCCTAGGATCGTACAAATATTTGTTTACCAATACCTAATGCCATTCCGATTGAGGATGATGAAACTGACAATGACCAATGAAAGGTATGGATTATTTCTTAACATATGTTTTGACATTATTGAGTCTTAATATATGATTCATGATTTTGTTTGTAGGGAAGATGTATTTCAAAATATTTTGAAAATTAATGGTCAATGGATCATGAAGAATGTTGAATGAGTAAAAAGTCAACATATATGGGATTCAAAAGTTATTGTAGATTTTAGGATAGTGAAATACATAAAAGTATTAAGGATCTCTTGATGATGGGATTACATTAAAAGACTTTTTATAGTATGTGTATCCCTGATGTTTGATATATGAAAATTTTATTCAAGGAATAATTATCTTTTCTTTTGTGGATAGAGTTATAAAGAACCATTTTGGTTTGTATGATCCTTGAATTCGAAGAAATTACCGGTTAATACATTTTGGGATGCAAAATGAAAGTTATTAGATAACCATTGTGGTTAAAATATGTTTTGGTTATTTTTGATGAATTTATATATTTTTTGGGAATGTTATAAAATTATGTAGTTTTTGAAAATGGACAACATGCAAACCGTGTGACAACCCGTCACGTCGGACGAAGCTGTAGGAATCGAACCCACAAACAAAGTATGACTGGTATTTATCACCTACCACTGGACTACGTGAAGTCCCTAGATAGTATGATGAATTATTTTTAGTTAGATGATCTTATGAATCATGAATAAGTTGATTTTGGGTTATCTATGGAAATTATTAACCTATCATGGAGGATATGTGATTAGGTTAATTACTTTTCAGTATGAGACTTTTAGAGTAACTGATGTTATTTGGAGATAAATGTTAAGATTTACCTTGGAAGACTATGTGATTAAATACTTAAGAGATTTGGGTTACAATAAAAGTATGGATTAATTTTGAAGTATTTTAGGTACAATTGTTTATTGAATGGTCTTTGTTGAACTTTGGGTTTTGGTTAGGCAAATTTTGGAGATTAAGAGTATTTTTTCATTATGTAAAAGTTTATCTTTTTGGGGGATTATCAGATCTTATACTAAATATTTTGTTTTTAGTTAATATCTAAAGACATGGGAAATATATAGTTTATCTTTTGTGGATTATGGGATTCTCTCAAAGTTTATTACAACACTCTTAATGTGAAAAAAAGTCAACCTGAATATTCATCATTTGGAGAAAATATGTGTTTGGGTTATAAATCTTGTAAAAGATGTATGTCTACATGACAAGTAAGTATATTTCCTTATGTTTTTGGTTAGGCTTATTAATAAATTCCTCAACGAAAAGTAACTTTAAACAAAAACCTTTCCCATTAAATTTTCCTATTGGTGAATCAAAGACTGTTTAACCCATCACAAGTTTGTGATTATCTTGTGGTTAACTCTCTCCGAAACATGTTTCCTAACACTCTCCATCGGAACTTGAACCTTTTTTTTCTCCTCTATATCCATGATTTCATGGAATCTTAGTATGGGTTAACTCGGGTGACCTTTGTGCTTCTCTTTCTTTCTTTTAAAGTGATAGTTTTACTGACTCTTTTTCTGATGTGGGACTTTCAATGAAGTTTCGGAGCCCTTTTTTTTAAATTGTGAGGACGCAATTCCCAAAATGGGAAAGGATGTAACATCCCAGGTAAATAAAGAATAAGACATATTTCATATTTATTAATATTTCTGAATTAAATATTAATTTTACTTTAAAAGGGTCGCTATGTTCGATAGTGTACCTGATACGCAACAACAGGTTTCTTTGAAATCTTATATTGCACACTAATAATATATTATTATTATTTTAAAAGGTTTTAAACTCCTAGCCATTGTATTGGCAGGAATTAAAAAAACTAAGTACAATACGATTATACATGTTTGTTAAATTTATTTAAATTTATCCAATAAAAGTTAGAGACTTAAAATGTGAATAAATCTAATTTTAAGCATAATTTACATCAAAAGGCCGATTTATTGCCTTTTAATGGTGAACCATTTTTAAATATAGTTTTGTTCACTTTAATATATTCTCTATGACCAAATAAAATCCTTCTTTAGAATAGGTACATCAAAATTTACTTTGTGTAAATTTTTTGATTTTTTCCGACAATGTTCATTTTTAAATGACTAGTGAAAAATATTGTATTTTAATTCAAAAGTGCCTGTTAATCTAATTTATTTATATGGTTATATTATCTTATTAATTGGTTTTAAAGTGAAATTAAAATATATTTTTACCATTTAATCCAATGTTGTTCATTGGAAGCAATTTCACTTTGAAATTGGACTTAATCAACTGTCCATCTTTGCATAGTTATTGTTTCTTAAAAACACGCTATTTGTTTTAACAACGAGAATTAATTTTTAAATTAATTAATGACACTTTTATGTTTTTAATTTTGAGAAATGGAAATAATTTTTGAATTCGTAATATCAAATGTAGCTTAGGCTGAATTTTTGGTATTTTTCTGAAAAACTTCAATTTTTGATGAATAGTGAAACCACTTTGTGGTGGTTAAAAAACTGACTTTTTCATTTAAATGAAATTTTACCACTTCTATGAATTGAATTTCAAAAATCCGACATACATGGTTGTTATCAAGATGAAAAATGTGGTTCATTAGGATGAAAATAATTTTTTGGTGAATAGTAACTTTTGACTTTTATTTACCGCGATTAAAGGTAAATAAGGTAATTCCTGGTTAAAAGAATATTATAATAATTCAAAATTACCTTAACACTTGTCCTAACCTTATTGGTTGAGTCATTAACTACCATGGGCATCTTTGGGTATATTTTGGGACCCCTTTGATCCACTTGGAAGTGATAATGACAATTTAGATTAATTAATTTAAAGTAAAGGCCACAATGACATAAACAAAAATCTTTTAGTAATTAATTTTTATATGGTGTTATATAAGTCCTATTTTCGAATATAAATATTTTTTTGGAAATCTAAAATGATTTCCTATATCATGGTAGTATTTTAATAATTTTTAGACCTCAAATAAATTATCTTATTTATGACACAATAATGATGCAGTATTTATCTCATTAATAAATTATTTAAATAAGTAAGATTATAATGATTAAAATATTATCCAAAACATGTCAAATTCTGATTGGATGATTTTATTTCGACCATAACTCATATTATATTCGATTATAATTATTTTTGGACCATTAGAAACTGAATATAATTATATAATAAAATAATAGTTTCACACTTTCCTAAAGAGCCCCTCCCCCCCTTCTTATAATAGGAGACCACTTCTAACCAATTCCACACACCTCTCAAGACATTTGGATCATCCAACCTCTGCCCAATTAATCCCTAAAAATCCCTCTCCTCCTCATAGAAGCCTTACCTTATCCATAAGGCACTTCAAGAAGTCCTTTGGTTCAACCCAAAGGGAGTTACCCAAATTAAAGGTAACAGTTTCTCTTAAATTGTTTTCTTTTATTTTACTTCTCCAACCCCTAAAATCTTTTTATTTCTTTCTTTTGTAACAAAACCAGTATCCTCAATATACTAGGATGTTTTTATAAGAAGTATTCGAACTACAATTACACACATCTCCATCTAATGGATGAAGAATATAATGTTTCTGTGGATAACAAACTAACGCCTCACGAAATGATGATTGTTCAATTACATCTTACCGCCTCTCATGGTGGCCATTGTGATGGAACTGTATTTATATATGATATATATTATTTTAATGATTTAATTATGATTATGTACATTCCATTTATATTATGCCTTTCTGGTTTCCATAGTGGGTAAATATGATAATCTCATTTGTGGAAGTGCGGACTACCGCCCCCTCAAAGTGATTTGGTTCGTTAATGCCTTATGTGGGATGTATAAAGGATTTAGTTAACGATATTATATATGATATTATACTGGAATTATAATTTACCTATGTATAATTATTTTTTATTTCCATTAAAATAAGAAATATAAATGAAAGTAGCGTTCATGCGTACGTACGGCTTACCGTCTCCATGAACGGTGCATTTCATTTCTTACCTCTAAATGTTATGTACTATTATAAATACATGTATATACTGGATATATATGATTAATATGGTATATAAATCAGGAATATAATTCTGGATATAATGATCCTTTGACCACATGAACAACATGTAATTATAACAAGTCCATTTTTGACTCAAGTACCAAATATCGACAAAACGAACATTATTAACATAAATGATTAAATAATGTTTATAACATGGTAATAAGTGATATAAAAGGAATAATGAACTTAAAAAAGTTTATTAACCAAGTAAAATTTAACTTTAGTTTATTATTCAGGAGATTAAATAATGACCGAGTCATGTCGGACACGAGGTAAGGGATCCGAATTCTCTCTTTCCTTTCAAGTACTCTCTTTTATGTCATTTCTTTTATTCTCCATGTTATTATGTTAGAGGATGTTCTTTTCTATTCACCATATTGTAATTTTTATTTTCATATGATGAGAGACCCCCTCTTACTGTCATCAATTCATTTTATGAATTTTTACATGGTGTCGTTAGGCTGCCGAATTATTGTAAGGGATTTTCTTATCTCACTTTTAATTCCGTGAGATTTCCATTGTTCGCCACTTATTCATTACATGTGGTGTATTTTGTACTGCCAGTTTTTATATATTATCATGATTATCATTATATTCATGTTATTCTGTGATTCATTTGGTGGTTATTAACTTTTGTTCATACGACTCAGTTGATTACAACGTGGTAAAGGGTTTCGTCTCACTTTTTATTCCAGTGAGATTAATGCTATACTTGAAACTATTTACTTTTGTGTGGTGTATGTACTGCCCATGATTGTACTCTTTGTGTAATATACTCTCATTTATGAGTATTTACATATTTATTTTATAATACTTCTTTCATGTGGTTTATGTTTCAAAAGTTACCAAATCGGTAAGGTAACCTTTCACCCTCCTCTTTTTAAAAGACTTCTTTTTGTTATGTCTTTTAATTTACATCTTCTTATGTTGGGATATATTATTCTATATCCTTATTGATGTAAATTTTTTTCCCATGTGATGAGATACCCTTTTTATCTCATAAACTCATTTTATGAATTTTAAAGTGATGCCGTTAGGCTGTTGAATTTTTGTAAAGGGACTTCTTACCCCAATTTCAATTCTTTGGGTTGAACATCTACTTGTTGACTATGTCATGCTATAAATATGTGTGAATGAACTCTGATTGTTTTAAACTTAATATCCACTTATATTGGGTGTATTTATATTTTTCACACATAAATTATGTCATTGATTTATCCTTAATCTAAGGATACCGTTTTTATAAGGGATTGCGTCTCAATTTACATTCCATTGAGACTTCATTATTTTTATAAACGAATTCACTCTTATATGGTGTATATACTGTCCTTTGACATATTATATCATGATTCCTTTTATTCTCATGATATTATAAATTTATGATTAAATTTTATTCCTCAATTATTTGTATTCAAGTGTCTCTCATTTTGTTGAAAACTCTTTAACTAATATATCGTTTTAAATGTTTTAAAGATTTATTATTATATATATTTATCATCAATGTCCATGTTTTAAAAATGTTTTTGGGATTTATTTATATGGAAATTAATGTTTTGAAATGTTAATTTCTTTAAAATCTTCAAAGTGGTATGGGACACTTTGATTCAAAAATCAATTTATTAAATGTTTTAAATGGTTATGGAAAAGGTTTGATAAATCATTGTTTATTTCAATATCTTGATAGATATATTGTGATTGGAATGTGGAAATGTTATCTTTATTTTATGCTTGTTTTATGTGTTATGTTATGGATATTTTCCATTGTTTACGTATACAGGTGGTTCCGTGATAAACCTAGGGCGGTTGAGCCCGAGATATGTCTCCAATGCATTGGGTAACGTGACAGAGGTAAACGTGAATGTTTCTCCTATGAGATTTAGGGAATATACTATGATGGGTATTCCAAATGTGACTCCCTATGTAGCTGTGATAGCTACAATGTGTGTATGTTATGAATTCCTTAATTTACCTTTATGATTTATGATTTCTATATGTTATTCATAAATCTTATGATTTTGTAAGGTATGTTATGATTGAAAAGTATTGGTTTCATTGATTTTTAATTATTAATGGGATAATGTTTTATTTCCTTATTTTATAACCATTACTGAGCTTTTTATGCTCATCCCAAGTTTTTGAAATGTTTTTCACAGGACTTAAAGTTTAATTGGGTCAATGAATGGATCAAGGAAAAGTCGTGTTGTCTAAAACATGGAACTAGACATGTTTCTTTTCAACAATTTTTATTTTATGATAAAATGGATACTGAGTAGTATTGTCTACATGTAATATTCATGTTTTTATGTATTAGTTATGGACTAATTCTCTAAAACTCTAAACCTTAAAAGATCATCAAAGTGAATTATTCGTTTTATTCACGATTATATAATGTTTTAAGGACAGGTCCTTCTGGATGTAATCATTCATGAATTACATGTAAGTAAATATGGATGGTTTTAAGAAAAATAATGGATATTTTTTACATAAAATTTATTCTATAATGAAAATATTTCATTTTATTTTGTTTACTTTCTTCCATGAAGAAAATGGAAACATGTTTTAAGCATACATGTAGCCTGCCATCTCTATTAATGGTGTATTTTATTTGATATCATAAAATATATGGATTACTATAAATAAATAATTTAAAAATATATATTATATTTAAATTATCATTAAAATTATATATATGATTAAATAATTATCAAATAGGATATAAATATACCAAATCAAATCACATATGAAAAAAGGTAGTTATTATCTAAAACATTGCATTAACATTCAATTATTAATAAACATGTTATAAAATTGAATAATAAAATCATATAAGGTATGATATATATTTATGGTTTCTTAATATATTTATAATAAAATTATGATTTTAATATCCTATATTTGAATGTGTATGAATGAATTTGAGACTTATATTAAGGGATTTCCATCTCAAGTTTTTTATTCTATGGGACACATACTGTATTGACCGCCTATTTCTATTATATACTATATAAATATCCCATGAATGTAACTTAATATTATTATCCTAAAATTTATTTTATTATTAAATATAATTTTAAAAATCTCACTTTCCTAGGGATTATGAGTCAATGTTACAAAAGCGGTAATGATTTTAAGTAATAATATCATCATTTTCCAAGATTATGTTCCTAGTTATAATATTTTATAATACAAAACTCAATAAGCTCATTAAATTTTTTATACTCTAGTTATTCATGATATTTTTATGTAAAATTTCTATTTTTTCATTCTTTTTTACTTAAAATAATTGAAAAAATGTTTTTTGAAAATCATACCAATTTTTTTGATGGTCAGACTTCCATTTTCATCCCAAAATCATGTTTTCCAAAAATTATTTCAATTTTTATTATTTTTATTCTATTATTATTTAATGAAATTTTTAACAATGTATAAATTTATTTTTCTAAAAATTGACATTAATCTTTACATCATTTTTAAAAACAATACATGATAGTCTTCTACTAATTTTTTTAAAAAAATCTTTTCATAAACATGTATAACATGAATAGTATTTTCTACATCTATGATTAATATTTAATTTTAAGGATCCTTTATATTAATTAATTATTTTTTTACAATAAAAAAATTCAAAAAAATGTTTTTTAAATTTTTATTTATAATTTTTTCTTCAAAGAATAGTTATTTGAATCATGAAAGGGTCTATGTGATTTTTATTTCAAAATAATTCTATGGATACGATAACATACATTGTGGATATATATGATTTACTAGGGATGTGATCTAAGGATACCATTATTATCCTTTCTATAAATGGTGTATGTTTATTTTGACAAGATGTTTATGAAACCTTTTCTTTCTATGGGTTATTCCCTGATAAAATCACTAGGACACCCCTTTCTTTTACATTGGATATTCTATGATGTAATGTTTTATGAATCCTATTTCATTTAATTGGGATATTCTATTTATATTTTTTTCAAACAAGTTTCATTTCATGGTTTCTAATATGATTAATTTCTTAAGATCTGGTGGCAACCAAATGTATGGATTATTTTATGCGTGGGTCCTTTATTTCACATCAATGCATTAGATAATGATAAATGTTCTATGAGCTAAGAGGGTAAATGTTTGGTTAGAATAATCCAAAAAAGAGTATACTAGTTGTTAGGTTAAGCCAGAAAAATAGGTTACATGGTTTGTTATCCCATGCCCAAAGCAGGTACCCAAGTGGTTAGACCAATCCTATAATGTTATGAATGTCTTGGAGGGTATCCATGGAATTTGATTATAGATGCGTATGTGTATCTTATAATTTTTTTGTTATTCTAATGGTATGCTCTCTTGGATTATTTTCATTTACTTACATATGATTCATATCCTATGAACAACCAATCATTTTTTAATACCTCAATATTATGTTTTTTGATATGCTGAGTATGGTTTTCAAATGTTTTTCTCTTGTATTATACCATTATGTTCATGTTATTATTACACATATCCCTTGTGTTTCATTACTGAGTGTATGAGATCACCCATTCACTTGGTTCCTTTCGATGAGTTATGAAGAATGGGTTTAAGTGGGGTGTGTTTGTGAAGAGTACTAAAAGAAATGATTTTAACGGTATATTATTAAGATCTTTCAATAAATTAAAATAATTTTTACCTAGTCCACAAAGACACTTAACTATTATGGTCCTTAGGTGCCTATTTTTGTAATGTATTCAATATTAATCTAAAAATGTGTAATATCAATCTATGAATCTCTTAGGACACTATAATTTGTTGTCATTAACTTTCTTCTTAACATGTTCTCTGTCACTCGCTGTCATTATTTGGGTGTTTGTTTTCACACCTATATCCATATTTTCGTTTCCCAGATACATTATTGAATTTGGAAACCAATTATTTGTTATTAAACATGAAGTTCCCCTATACCTTTCTCTATTTACGGAGGTTTTTTGTTAAACCAATATACCAAGCGGGTTTCTATAAGGAAATTTTAATATTTTACACCATTAATGACCGAGATGAATTTCATGAGAGAAATTCATTTTAAGGGGGTATAATTTTACACCCTAATATTTTTTTAAATATTTTATTTCAAGTTAGTTGAATCATTTTAATATTTTTTGTTACATGTGACACTATTTTTGTCTTGAATTACATTTAACATTAATGTTAAACAAAACATGATATAATATTAATATGTTATTATTAAAAATGATAGTTATCTTCTAGACATTTGAATGTTGAACATGAATAGGATTAACTAAATTATGAAAATATATTTTTTACCCATGTATGTAAAATTAATTCTTTAGTTATAAATAATTATAATCAAATATAAAAACAACATGAAAATAACGGAAATATTTTTCATCATATATAATTTTTTATAAAAATACCTCATCTCAATAAATAAAAAAACTATTTTTGGAAAATTAATTTAATTAAATTAATATAATATATATAAAATAAACTTTTTAAAATTCATTTTTTTACATAGAATATAATAAATAATTTAATTTTACACTTAAGAACTATATTTTTCTAAAAAAGTAGTTTCATCATTTTTTTCAGTCATGTTTTAAATATAAATTTTGATACATATAGTAAATTTATTTTGAATAATAGTTTTTTAAATGTACATATTAAAATTATCTGAGGGTTACTTTTTTGGAAATTTTATGACATGATAAATTTTTTGATGAATAGTTAAAATACAGATTTTAATTGAAAACTACTATTTTGTTTCTATTATTTATAAAGCTAACCCTTATATTAAATTTATATAAATTAAAATTAATTCAATAATTTCTCTATTAATCAAATTTTTATCATTATAATCATTTTAATATTGGGTTTTTATATAAAAAACTTCTAAACATCTCAACCTTTTCACTTTAAAACCCCACATTCTCGTTGTGTTTGTGGGGATAAATTTAAAATACAATTTTCCAATAATGTAAATGGAATTTATAAGAACCGATTTAATATTTTCAATAGAAATAATTTATATTATATAATTTGGTAAAATTAATTTTCGACCATAATTAATAGTTAAAAAGTGTAATAAATATTTACCATAGTTAATGTAAAATTGGTTTACTAGGGGTTCAATTAAACATATAAGGGATAAGATGATCTATAAACATGTCTATAATATTTTTTCTTGATGTATTTTGACAATATAATGACTATTTTTCTATAATAATCCACATTGGTGCCTTTTGGGATGATAAAAACGTTGGTAAATTTTTTATTTTCATAAAATTAAACATGTTCCGTTATTATCACTTATAAAGGCCACCCCTCTCCTTTACTATTCACACATTAATACCCTTTTGGATAATCCAATGAATTCCCAAATCATATAAAATATTCCCTAATATCATCCTATAATACTTATTTTGGGTATAAATCTATCCTAAGAATCCTTTTGTGAAAACCTAATGTGGTTACATGATGAATATGTAACATTCTTCAATGAGCGTTTTTATTATATTAATTCCTTAAACAACTTAAATTCATATTAAACCATGGTGATATAATAACATCAGAATATTCAATATAATGATATTTTTATGTTAATTCAATGACATAAAATGATCTCCACTTTCATAAAATGTGTTATAGAATCATCATTCGTGTGTAAGGCGGACTACCGCCTCACGAACCAATGTCATTCGTTTGTCCATTACCACATATCACAGTTGGGTGTGATGATAGATAATATAAATATATGACACAAATATACCTATATTTTTTATATAGTTTATATATATATATACCTCTAAAAAATTCATTCCAAAGGGAATATGATAATTTTGCATGTGTATACAACTTACTGGAACCTCGGGAAGCGATGTGATTCGTTTTTCACAAATGCTTTAAAAAGTATATAATATGTATAATTTAATGAAAATATGTTATATAGAAGAGATAATTTTGATATTAATTATATATAATTATCATTAGAAAAATATAATATATCATTTCCCTCTTACTTGTTCATTCACTAAAAGGTGATAATGTCGTTCATGTGCATGTGGACATCCAACATCATGAACAGGTGTGGCTCTCTCTTTTCATCACCAAACCATAACGATGATATTTAAAAGTATATATAAATAAATAATTTCTTATTTTTGATATTATAATCTTTTTTGAAGATAAAATTTTACTTACCACCCATCCAAAATGATCATTTAAAAAATGGAAATGATTCTCATGTATATGCACAGTCTACCGTCACAATGATCATAATGTACTTTATTTCTCAAAAACATATTTTATTATTGGTCTGAAAATTATAATTGATTTATATATATGATAATTATCTGACTATAATTATTATGGATATGATAGAACCATGATCAATGTAAGGGTACCGAAAATAAAAAATCCAACATATAAGAAAAAAGTGGCTATTACATGAAATGTGTTTTTAACAAGGAATTGGTAATAAATGGTTAATGACTGGTCAAAGTTAAATAATATATAGTGTAAAATATATATATATATATATATATCTATATTATTTTTATAATTAAAATATATTTATTATATTTTAGGTTGAAATGTGTACAATGGAAATCACAAATTAAGGAAATTGATTTCTGTTGTATATTTTATTTCCAAGTGACATATGCTAATTCAGTAGTCATTTATTTTATATAGTTAATATATATCCCCTTTTACATGTGTAATAATTAATATCTGCCTTTTTATTTTAACAAATATGTTATTTTATTTCATGTTTTATTGGGGCTCAAGATAAAAAATATTACTAAAGTGGTAAGGGATTTATGTCTCGCTTTTTACATTTACGAGACACAAGATTTATTCAATAACTAATTATTTTATGTGGGGCATATAGTACACGTTAATTTATTTTATATTGACGCTGCTTTAAATTATTATGATTTCCATATCCATTTTATGATCTATATTTCATGGGGTTTTCAATTGAATAGACACCATGAATTTAATGGGGTTTTCTCTCAATTTACCTTCTTTGAAACATGTATTATTATATATATATTTATTCTCTTTTTTAGAGTATATAAAGTCCCATGATCTTGTAACATCATAATTTTATTTATTCTCATGAAATTTAATGTCCATTTAATGCTATTATTTCATTGGTTATATGATTCACTATTACCCCAATATCAACGGATATATGATACAATCTCATTATTTGTCATGATTATTTATGATTACACATACAATGATTAAATATCATGATCTATATATCAATAAACTAAATAATTTTTTTATTATCTAGTTATTTCATGAGAATACATTGTTGCCCTTCATTTTTCTATCATTATGTACTAATGTGTTCAAAAAAATGATTTTAATAAAAAACATCATTATTTCTCTCTTCTGTCGAAAACCCATTTTTATACAAAACCATAGTTTTTTAAAGTATTTTCAGAAATATTTTCATAAATATTAACATGATTTTTTAATGTAATTTTTATCCATTATTTACTTTTAAAAAAATGTTTTCAATGAAATTTTCATGTTATATTCCAAACAATGCTTGTTTGGATTTTACAAAAAAATTAATTGAACCATTGTATAAATGTGTATGGAAAGAACATAATTTTAAATCTTCATAGACATTATTTTCTCTAAATATTTCATTTATGTGTTTTAAATTTTAGTTTTAATGGAATGTATTCTCAATTTTTTTTTGTTTTGAACACTTTTTTCCAAATTTGAAATGTTATTTTCTTATATAAATTTTCCATGTGGTATATATAAATATTTCATTATCAATGATGTTATACTTAATGTGAAATAGATTATTTCCTAGGGATATAATCCAAGTATACGATAACTATTCTTTATCTGAAGGCATTATAATGAATAGATGTTTATGAAACTCGTTTATCTTGCATGGGTTATACCATGAAAAAATTCTTGTTAAGTCCACTTCATTTTTCATGGGTTATGATTTGTAGAAATGTATAAATGATTATGAAACATGTATCTTTTCCATAGGATATTATATGATCAAATTTTTAAGAAACCTATTTAATTTCATGTTTTATGATATGATGATTTTTTTAGGATCACATATCGTAAGGACCTAGCCTTAAACATTACATAATCTTGAATTAAATGGATAATTAACATTGAGGATATTTTTAGGTTTAGTGTTTTAGATAATTAGGTCATAACATTTACATAACAACATGAATATTACATGTAGACAATTCACTCAGTATCCATTGTTTCATAAAATAAAAACTCTTGAAAAAAAGAGTCATGTCTAGTTCCATGTTTTAGACAGAATGGCCTTTCCTTGATCCCATCCTTGACCCTTATTCATCATTAAGTCATGTGGAAAACATTTCAAAAACATGGGATGAGCATAAAAAGCTCAGTAAGGTATATAAAATAAGCAATGAAAACATTATCCCATCAATAAATACAAAACCATAAAACCATACTTTTCAATCATAACATACCTCATGAAATCGTAATATTTATGAACAACACATAGCCATCATAAATCATAAAGGTAACTTACAACATAAATAACATAATTATATTTGTAGTTATCACATCTACAGAGGGAGTCACATTTGGAATACCCATCACAATATATTTCCTAAATCTCTTTGGAGAAACATTAACGTTTACCTCCGTTACGTTACCCAATACATTGGAGGGAAATCTCGGGCTCACCCACCCGAGGGTTACCATAGAACCACCTGAATATGTAAACAATTCCAAATAGACATAACATATTCATAACCCATAAAACAAACATAATGGAAAGATAACATCGTAATCACAATATATCATTTCAAAATATTGAAAAAATCAAAGATTTTATCAAACCATTTTCTAATCCATTTTAAATATTATATGAAAAGATTTTTTGAAACAAAGTGTCCCAAACCACTTTAAAGATTTTGAAATAAATTTACATTTAAAAACATTCATGTCCATATGAATAAATCCTTAAAACCATTTTTAAAATATGGACATTAATTTGAAAGATTTAGAAAACCTTTAAAACTTTTAAAACAATATTTTAGTTAAAGAGTTTTTAACAAATTGAGTGACCCTAGAATACAAATAATTGTGGAATAACATTTAATCAGAACATAATAATATCATGAGAATAAAGGTATTCATTATATAATATTCCAAAGGATAGTATATACACCATCTAAGAGTGGATTGGTTCATATCAACAATAATGTCTCAATGGAAATGTAGATTGAGGCGAAATCCATTATAAAGATGGTATCCTTAGATTAATGATATATAAATTACATTATTATGTGAGAAAAATATAAATACACCCAATATAAGTGGATATTAAGTGTAAAAAAATCATATGTTATTCACACATATTCATAGCATGACATAATCAAGAAGTAGACGTTTAACCCAAAAATTTAAATCGGGTTAAGAAGTTTTCTTACAGAAATTTGATAGCCTAACGACATCACTTTAAAATTCATAAAATAATTTGATGAGAGATAAAATTATATCTCATCACATGGAATTAATATTTACATAAATAATGATATATAACAACATACCCCAACCTAATAAGATGTACATTAAAAGACATGACAAAAAGTAGTCTTTGAAAAAGAGGAAGGCGAAAGATTCTGTTACTGATTTGGTAACTTACAAAACAAAAACCCTATGAAAGAAACATCACACAATGAATATGTCAATACCCATAAATTAAACTATATTACTCAAATAACACAATCATGGTAAGTACATCCACCACAAAAAAAAGGAAATAGTGTCTAATAAATCATGAATCTCACGAGAATAAAAAGCGAGATAAAAAACCTTACCACATTGTAATCAATCGAGTCGTATGAGAAAAAATTAATAACCAAAAAATGAATCACAAAATACCATGATAATAAATATAATCATGATAATATATATCAAATGGTAGTACACAAAACACCGCATTCAATAAATAAGTGGTGAATAATGGAAATCTCACGAAATTAAAAGTGAGATATAAAATCCCTTACCTTGTGTCCAACTTGAATCGTATGTTCCATGTTCTTCCTGAATTATAGAATTAAGTTAATTTAGGCATTATTAACAACATTTTAATTTTTATTATTACTTTTTATCACTTATTACCTTGTAATAACAGTTATTTAATTATTTGAGTTCATATCGGACATTTTGTTGATGT
The DNA here is from genome assembly GCA_963277665.1 of Viscum album. Lineage (NCBI taxonomy): Eukaryota > Viridiplantae > Streptophyta > Magnoliopsida > Santalales > Viscaceae > Viscum > Viscum album. Next base: position 1,807,268,022 of record OY728152.1, on the reverse strand, counting down.
TCGGAATTTGAGTAAAAAATTAACTTGTTATAATTACAATTTGTCCATGTGGTCAATAATATATTATCTCCAGAATGATATTATTGATGTAGATATCATATTAATCAAACATATCCTGTATATATATGTATTTATAATTGTACATGACATTTTGAGACAAGAAATGAAATGCACTGTTCATGGAGACGGTAAGCTGTATGTACACATGAACACTACTTTCATTTCTATTTAGTACTTTAATGTAATTAAAACATAATGATACATAGGTATAATATAATTACATTATAATATAATATATAATATCATTAAATCAATCCTTTATACATCCCACATAAGTCATTAACGAGTCATATCACTTTGATGGGGCAGTAGTCCACACTTCCTAAAATGTAATTATCGCATTTACACATTATGGAAACAATAAAGGTATTATATAAATGATTAATACATATGCATAAAAAAATCATAAACATAATATATATCATATATTAATATAGTTCCATCATAATGTCCACCATGAGAGGCGGTAGGAGTTAATTGAACAATCATCGTTTCGTGAGGCGTTAGTTTTCCATCCACAGAAACATTATGTTCTTTACCAATTAGATGGGGGTGTCTGTAAGTGTAGTTATAACAATTCTCATGAAAATCCTAGTATATTGATGATACTTTTTTTATTAAAAAATAAAGGAATAAAAAGATTTTAGGGGTTGGAGAAGTAAAATAAAACTAAAGAACTTAAGTAAAGACGTTACCTTTAAATCGGGTTACTCCATTTGGTTTGAACCAAAAGGGAATATTGAAATCATTTTATGCCTAATTTACAACTTATAGGCTGAATAGAGAGATATTGAGAGATTATTGGAGCAGTGGTTGAACGATCCTAAGGCTTGAGAAATGTGATAAATGGGTTAGAAGTGATGGCTTTTTATATGGGATAGGAGGGTCTATTTAGGATTGTTTGAAAACAATTATTTTATTAGAACCTCATATTAGGTTTACAAAGGTCAAATATTCATTAATATTGAAGCTAATATGACTCATGTCCGAAATAAAATAATCTAATTGAAATTGGACATGTTTTGGATAAGTTTTTAATATTTATAATCATATTTTTTAAAACCATTTATTAATTAGGTAAATATTGCATCATTATTGTGTCATAAATAATTTAATTTATTTGATGTCCAAAAATTATAAAGAAAATTCCACGATGTAGGAAATATTATTATATTCACAAATAATATTAATAGTCGAAAACATAACTTATATAACTCCATTTAAAAATTATTAACAAAAAGATATTCGTTTTTGTCATTTTTGTCTTTACTTTAAATTAATTAATATAAAATTTCATTATTACTCCCATGTGGATTCATGGGGTCTCAAATTAAACCCAAGTATGGCCATGGTCGGCTATGTATCATAAAAAGGATTGGGACACATGTTAGTGTAATTTAATATTATTATAATATTATATTACACCGTTATTTATTATTTTTACCTTTTAATCATGGTAAATAAAATATTTACTGAAGTAAATATTTAAAATGTCTAAAAAAAGATAGCTATTTACACAATTTGGACCGACTGATTCCAAATATTGAATCCATTTTTCTAAATTTGAAACACATAAGTAGAAGAAATTAGTTTAAAAATAATTCCTGATGTTAAAACGAATAGCGTGTTTTAAAGAAATAATAACCATCGAAAGATTGACACTTGTTTTTGTCCAGTTTCAAAATGAAATTACTTTCAATGACCAAAATTAGATTAAATGGTAATCATATATTCTAACTACATTTTAAAACCAATTAAAAAGATAATATAACTATATAAATAAATTATATTTAAAGGCACTTTTGAATTAAAATACAGTATTTTCACTATTCATTAAAAAAATGAACTTTATTTGAAAAATCATAAAGTTTCATCCAAAGTAAATTTTGGTGTCCTGATTATAAAAAAGAATTATATTTTATCAAATAAATCATATAAAACTGAAAAAACTAGATTTAAAGAGGGTTCGCCATTAAAAGGCGGTAAATCGATCTTTTAGTGAATATTAGAGTATTTATGCTTAAAATCGAATTCTTTATCTATTTTAAGCCTCTAACTTTAATTGGATAAATTTAAATATATTAAACAAACATGTATAATCATATTCTAGTAAGTTCTATTCAGTCCCGTTAATACAATGGCTAGGCGTTAACTACCATTTACAATAATAATATTATATTATTAGTGTGCAACGTAAGATATCAAAGAAACCAATTGTCGTGTATCAGGTACACCATCGAACATAGCGTCCCCTTTAAATTAGAATTAATATTTCATTCAAAAATATTAATAAATATTAAATATTTCATGTTCATTATTTACTTGGGATGTTACATCCTTCCCCCCTTTTGAGAATTGTGTCCTCGCAAATTTAAAACTGGGCTTGGAAACATCATTAAACGTCCCACATCGGAAAAGAGTTAGTAAAACCATAACTTTAAAAGAATTAATGAGAAGTACAAAGGTCACCTGAGAAAAAAATACAAGGATTCTATGTAGGAAAACATGGATATGGAGAGAGAATAAACGGTCAAGTTCTGATAGAGAGTGATATAAAACATGATTAGGAGAAAGTTAACCACCAGAAAGTTACAAACTTATGATGTGTTAAATGGTCTTTGATTTCCCAGTAGGAAACCTAAACCAAAAACATTTATGTTTTACATTCCCTTCTATAATTCTTAGGAATTAATTTACTTCATATAAAAATAAAATAATGAAATATACTTACCATTAAGTATAGTTTCATCATTTAATAAGTTTATACCAAAAACTAATCTTTTCTCCAAACAATGATCATTCAAAAAGACTTGGTAACAGAAAAATCACAAGAATCATATTCTAGAAAATCAAATAATACAGAAAATAATAACTATATATCTCCCTTGTCTTTAAACATCAACTAAAACCAAATTGGTTAGTATGAGATCATATAATCCCCAAAAAAGGATAATCCTTTATTAAAAATTTACTACGCTTAATCTCCAAAATTCCGCAAAAGTACCGAAAGTTCAAGAAAGATCATTCAATACATAAATGTCCTTAAAATTATTCAAAATAATTCAAACTATGTTTGAAACCCAAAACTCAGAAGAATTTAATACCATAGTCTTCCATTGTAAATCTTAACATTTATCTTCAAATAGAATCGACTACTCATAAAGTCTCATACTGAAGTGTAATTAACCAAATCACATATTCTCTATGATAGGTTATTCATTTCCATAAATAACCAATATATCCATATTTCCAAAATATAACATAAATTCTTCCAAAATAATATTTCAACCATTACTCCACAATTTAAATCCCATAGTATTCTATTTTCTATAGCTATATATTGTTCCCCTAAAGAGAGAACGTCTTCTAAAATCACTATTATCACTTAATCACCAAATAATTTTATTATAATAAGGATATCCATTTGATAAAACACAACATCCCAAAATCAAATTATTCTTGATCCATAAATCCATTTAAATTTAAAGAATAAGTCACACTAACCAGGGACTTCACATATTCCAATGGTAGGAGATGCGCCCTTATCGCCCTTCGGTTGTGGGTTCGATTCCTACGGCCTTGCCGGACGCGACAGGTTGTCACCCATCCTATGGGTTGTCCTTTTTATAAAACTCAAAAATAACCCTAACAAGTTTTAACCTCAATGGTTTCTTTATACCTCTCATTTTCATACCAATTCATTATGATCTCAACCGCATAATTCTTAAAGTCTTATATATATTTTCATTTTTTTATTTCACCACCAGATGATAAAATAAAACGATCCCCAAAATAAAGAACATCATACCTTGATCGTGGTGTCCACTTGGTTTCATCATTATCTTGTTTTTGTAGGTAGATGGTCCATGCATTGAAACAATGATTTAAAGATCCTTCAAAATCATTGGATTCCTTCATCCAAATACACCTTTTACAACTTGGGTCATATGGGTGTTCAATGAAAAATAGTTTTGTAAAATAATCATGCATGGCATATAATTTCAAAACATTTGATAAAACATGATTTTTATAAAAAACTCGGACTGAGTTTGAGTTAAAACTTTCAATCAGTGGTATTTTTAAAATATCACAAGTATGTGATGAGAGACTATATTTTAAAATCAAATATAAATAGGATGCTCAAGGGTCTCCTTCTTCAGTACATTTTTCAATATCATAATATGCTTCAAAATCTTAGGATAATGTAAAATATTTGAAAATTCCTTGAAAATATTTACCTTTCTTGAAAATATGAGAATATTTTGAAAATTGTATTTGATTAAATACAACCCATGATCCATGATGATATCAATGTATAGTGGAGGTATTTGATATCTCAAACAATTTCTTGCAAGTATGTTGTATGTTAGAAAATTTTTCACAATCATCCAAATATGATTTTGCAATAATTATTACAAGCAGGTTATCATGAAGAGATAGGAATGTCATTTGAGATATTCCTCCTTCAATTTGTAACATACTTTCCTTGATCTGAAAAAAGTTATAAAACATGGATTTAACTGAAATAATAGACATAGAGACTAACCATGTGTTTAACCAAAACTCCTAATCCCTAATGTTGTCTAAACAGACCTCTGATACCAACTATAAGACCCCGACCTTAAACATTACATAATCTTGAATTAAATGGATAATTCACATTGAGGATCTTTTTAGGTTTAGAGTTTTAGAGAATTAGGTCATATCATTTACATAACAACATGAATATTACATGTAGAATATTCTACTCCGTATCCATTTTTTCATAAAATAAAAACTCTTGAAAAAAAGAGTCATGTTTAGTTCCTTGTTTTAGACAGCATGACTTTTACTTGATCCCATCCATGACCCTTATTCATGTTTATGTAATGTGGAAAACATTTAAAAAACATGGTATGAGCATAAAAATCTCATTAAGGGATATAAAATAAATAATTAAAATATTATCCCATCAATAAATACCAAATAATAAAACCATACTTTTTAATCATAATATACCTCATGAAATCATAATATTTATGAACAACAAATTGAAATAATAATTCATAAAGGTAACTTACGGCATGAATAACATAATTAAATTGTAATTATCACAACTACAAAGGGTGTCACATTCGGAATACCCATCACAGTATATTCCCTAAATCTCTTAGAAGAAGCATTAATGTTTACCTCTGTCACGTTACCTAATGAATTGGAGAGCTATCTCGGGCTCACCAGCACTAGGTTTATCACAGAACCACCCATATATGTAAAAAAGTACCAATAGATATAACATATTGATAACCCATAAAACAAACATAATTGATAGATAACATTGCAATCACAATATATCATTTCAAAAAATTCACGAAATCAAAGCTTTTATCACACCATTTTCAAAATCATTTAAAATATTAAATAAATAGATTTTTGAATCAAAGTGTCCCATACCACTTTGAAGCTTTTGAAAGAAATTTAAATTTCAAAACATTCATTTCCATATGAATCAATCCTTAAAACCATTTTTAAAATATGGACATTAATGTTAAAGATTTAGAAGAATAAACCATTAAAACATTTAAAACGATATTTTAGTTAAAGAGTTTTTAACAAAACGAGAGGCACTAGAATACAAATAATTGAGGAATAAAATTTAATCAGAACATAATAATATCATGAAAATAAAGGTATTAATTATATAATATTCCAAAGGACAGTATATACACCATATAAGAGTGTATTTTTGCATATTAACAATGAAGTCTCAATAGAAATGTAGATTGAGACGAAATCCCTTATAAAGACGGTATCTTTAGATTATGGATAAATCACTTACATAATTACGTGTGAAAAATATAAATAAACCCAATATAATTGGGTATTATGTGTAAAAAAAAATCATAGGTTATTCACACATATTCATAGCACAACATAATCATGAAGTAGATGTTTAACCTAAGAATTGAAATCGGGTTAAGAAGTTTTCTTACTGAAATTTGACATCCTAATGACATCACTTTAAAATTCAAAAAATATGTTTTTGGGAGATAAAGTGATATCTCATCACGTGGAAATATAATTTACATCAATAATTATATATAAGAACATACCCCATCCTTATAAGATGTAAATTAAAAGACATAACAAAAAATAAGTCTTTTAAAAAGAGGAGGGTGAAAGGTTCCCTAACCGATTTGGTAACTTAGGAAACATACACCATATGAAAGAAAGATCACATAATGAATATGTAAATACCCATAAATTAATTTATATAACACAAAGAATAAAATCATGATCATTTAATCCACCACAAAGAAGGAAATAGTGGCTAATATTGCATGAATCTCACGAGAATAAAAAGTGAGAAAAAAAACCTTACCACATTGTAATCTATCGAGTCATATGAGAAAAATTTAATAACCACCAAATGAATCAAATAATACCATGAATATAAATATAATAATGATAATATTTATCAAATGGCAGTACACAATACACCACATTCAAAAAAAAGTGGTGAACAATGGAAATCTCACAAAATTAAAAGTGAGATAAGAAATCCCTTACCTCGTGTCCAACATGACTCATATGATCCTTCTTATTCCTAAATAATAAAATAATGTTAATTTATATACGATTCATAACCTTTTTAATGCTTTTTATTACTTTTATATCACTAATTATCTTGTAATAACAGTTAGTTAATTATTTGAGTTCATATCGGACATTTTGTCGATGTTCGGAATTTGAGTTGAAAATGAACTTGTTATAATTACAATTTGTCCATGTGGTAAATTATCCATTATCTCCATAATTATATTAATGATTTAGATATCATATAAATCATATATATCCAGTATATATATGTATTTGTTACAATACATGACATTTGGAGATAAGAAATGAAATGCACCGTTCATGGAGACGGTAAGCCGTACGTACGCATGAACGCTACTTTAATTTATATTTTATACTTTAATGGAACTAAAACATAAATATAAATATTTAAATTATAATTAAATTATAATATCATATATAATATCATTAACTCCATCCTTTATACATCCCATATAAGGCATTAACGAGTCATATCACTTTGAGGGGGCGGTAGTCCGCACTTCCTAAAATGAAATTATTGCGTTTACCCATTGTAGAAATCATAATGGTATGAAATAAATGAAAAATACATAAACATAAAGAAAATAAAACATAATATATATCATATATAAATATATTTCCTTCATAATGGCCACCATTATAGGTGGTAGGATTTAATTGAACAATCATAGTTTCGTGAGGCGTTAGTTTTCCATCCACAGAAACATTATGTTATTTACCCATTAAATGGATGTGTGATTAGGTGTAGTTATAATCCATAAAATAAAAACATCCTATTATATTGAGGATACTGTTATTATTACAATATAAAATAATAAAAAGAGTTTAGGGGGTTGGATAAGTAAAATAAAACAAAAGAACTTAAGAGAAGAGATTACCTTTAAATTGGGTAACTCCATTTGGTTTGAACCAAAATGAATTATTGAAGCATTTTATGCCTAAGGTAAGTCTTCTAAGTTTAATAGAGAGATATTGGGAGCTTATTGGAGCAGATTTTGCATGATCCAAAGGCTTGAGAAGTGTGAGAAATGGGTTAGAAGTGAGGGATTTTTATAAGGGAGAGGAGGGTCTCTTTACGAATATTTGAAACAATTATTTCATTATAACCTCATATTTGGTTTCAAAAGGTCTACTATTAGTTAACATCAAACATAAGATGACTCATGGATGAAATAAAATAATCCAATAAGAATCGTACAGGTTTTGGATATTGTTTTAATATTTATAATCTTATTTTTTAAATCATTTATTAATGAGGTAAATATTGCATCATTATTGTGTCAAAAATAATTTAATTTATTTGATGTCCAAAAATTATAAAGAAAATACCAAGATTTAGGAAATATTTTCAGAGTTAAAAATAATATTTATTGTTGAAAAGATAACTTATATAACCCCATTTAAAAATTTATTTACTAAAATATATTTGTCATTTTTTTCTTTACTTTAAATTAATTAACATAAAATGTCATTATTACTCCCATGTGGCTCCATGGGGTCCCCAATTCAACCCAAGGATTCCCATGGTCAGCTATGTATCTTCCAATAGGATTAGGACAAATGTTAGGGTAATTTAATATTATTATAATATTATATTTCACCCTTATTTGTTATTTTTTCCTTTTAATCGTGGTAAATAAAATATTTACTGAAGTAATTATTTAAAATGTAGAAAAATAAAAGTTACCTATTTACTCAAATTGGACCTACGGATTCCAAATATATAATCCATTTTTTCCAAACTCAAAACAGATAAGTGGCTGAAAATAATTTAAAAACAATTCTCGTTGTTAAAACAAATAGAGTGTTTTTAAGAAATAATAACTATCAAAATATTGACACTTGTTTATGTCCAATATCAAAATTAAATCACTTCTAATGACCAAAATTAGATTAAATAGTAAAAATATATTCTAATTATATGTTAAACCCAATTAAAAAAAGAATATAACCATATAAATAAATTAGATTAAAACGCACTTTTGAATTAATATACAATTTTTTCACTATTCATTAAAAATGAACATTATTAGAAAAATACCAGTGTTTCATCCAAAGTAAATTTTGGTGTACTAATTATAAATAAGAATTTTCTTTTATCAAATAGAATATATAAAAGTGCCAAAAAGAAGATTTAAATAGGGTTCTCCATTAAAAGTTTGTAAATCGACCTTTTAGTGAATATTAGAGTATTTATGCTTAAAATAGAATTATTTACTTATTTTAAGTCTCTAACTTTTATTGGATAATTGTAAAAATATTCAAAAAACATGTATAATCATATTCTTGTTTGTTCTATTCATTTCTGTCAATACAATGGCTAAGAGTTAACTACCATTTGAAATAATAATATTATTTTATTAGTGTGCAATGTATGATTTTAATGAAACCCATTGTCGCATATCGGGTACGCCAATGAACATAGAATACCCTTTAAAGTAGAATTATTATTTAATTCACAAATATTAATAAATACGAAAAATTTCATGTTCTTCATTTACCTGGGATGTTACACGTGTGCCACATAAATATGATTTTTATTATTTTATGAGTGAGACCAATATCTCGCACCAATGCATTGGATAAAGATGGATAACTCATGAGTAAATATGTTATGTGTGATCCTTATTACAATTTCACAATGTAATTAATAAACCTAACTAAATGTTCAATTTTTTATTCTTGATCTTGATAAATTTTTCACAATGTTATGATTGAACATGATTACACATTCATTATTTTATCTGTAGACCTATCTTTCATGTCAATAATGTTTTGTGTTGACCAAGTTTCTTATCCATAGGTTTATGTGAGGGCCTAATTTCATATACTGATCATAATTTGTGAACTTGTATCTATTTATATATGTTTACAATATTATAATCTGATGTGTATTCCACAAACCTAAGTGTTATGTTAACATTATACTTACATGGCTTGTCTCCCATGATTCCATTATGATTCTTGTCTTATGAACTTCCAAACCTTAAACCATTACTTAATATTAGGATAATTTATATGTAGAGTATAGTTTTAAAATATTATTATCATATTATCATACCATTATGTTCATGTTATTGTTATGTATATCCCTTGTTTACCCTTACTAAGCATACGAAATCACCCTTTATTATGTTTCCTTTCCCTTGGTTATGAATAATGGTTTTAATTAGAGTCTGTTTATAAATTTTACTAAATGAGATGATCTTTTGGAGAGATGATGGATATCATTCATAAAAATAGATGATCATGTACTTATTCTACAAGAAAAATAAAATGTAATGGTCCACATGTCTGTGTTTGTGTAATCTATTGAATATTAATTTTAAAAGATGTAATAACTATGTATGAGATGAATGGGTTGAAATAATTCCATTATCAATAGATTTTTTTTATGTTACATACACTCTATGGATTTTCTTAAATTTAGTGTATACTAAAAGGAATTCTGTTGAAGCTCTCCTAGTTGATGGGATTAGTGGCCACAATTATATAAAATATCATCTATACATCATAAATTTTTTGTTTGTATATCATTTTGATAAAATTATTCCATAATATTAATAGATTAATTATATACTACTATAAAATAGGCCTTTGAAATTTCTAAAAATTTCCTTTATCAACACTAGTGAATAACTAACTACTGTATAAAGATTAAATTCTGTATGATATTATGAGTGATAAAAATTGCCGATAAAGGGGTCCTTTTTCAGTGCATGAAATAGTGTTGATAAATGGAAAAACTGAAATTGGTTGTAAATGTGCACTGTAGCACTAGAAACACCCCCAGAAATAAGAAAAATCAAGTACCAATAAAAAATTTAAATGGAATAAAATTTAAAATGAAAAAAGAAGATAAAATACTATATTATAGACATTTAAAACATTATTTTATCTAATTATATAAGTAAAAATTATTAAATAAATTCATAAACATTGATATTACTTTATCTTTTGATCCAGACCTTGACTCATGATATTTTCAAACAAACCATCCCTTCTTGAGAAAAATATGCCACTGTTATCAGAAAAAAATTCTTATGTTAGTAGTAATATATATAAATATATTTATAAAAGGTCTTAATTTTAATCTCAAATTTGAGTTGTACTAGGAAAAAAGATTATCATATTGAGCCAATGTTCATTAATGAATGTCACACCATTTCTTTTTCACCTTCAATAATTATCCCTATAAAAATGTCTATATAAGTATATGATTAAAATCATAATGAAATTAATTATGTAATCACATATATAGTGATGATAAAACAATCTAGCCATGTTGCCTTGGTTTTGGTGATGGAATATACATTTTAATCTAAAATGACACTTATATATTAAAAATATGTGCATTGAGTCATACTTTTCACACTATTCATTAGATTTAGGTGTGGTTCATGCCTACACATCCTTAATTACTTACAGTTAATTTTTCTAAAGTATCCTATCTATCTAAATGTTTTTATCTTGGTTTTGTGTCCTTTAATTTTTTTTTACTAAAATTTCATGTTAATCTAGAAATGCATTCATTGACTCATACCATTCACATAATGAGTCATTTTTATGTGATATTGATTCTTATAAATACAAAAATAATTATAAATCAATTTCCAAAACTATCAATAGAATTTGATCTTGTTTTATTGTTTTTTAATGAGTGAAACTTTTTTTTATCTAAATTGTCAATTTTAAACTGATCACAAACACATTGTGTCACACTAAGAGCATTTTGTATCCTATAGAGGTGTGGATGATTCCTAGATATTAAAAATGAATTATGTATAGGTTCAATATTGTATGAGAATTTATGAATGTGTTGTCTTTATTTTGAGTATGTCATTTGTCTTTTTATTAAATTAATGTCAATTTTAAATAAAAATACAAAAATAGATTCATAAATGTCACACTGAAGGTCATATTAAAGTTTAAATGATTCCTACAATTTCTAAATGACATATGTATCATTTTCCAAAATTTTCAAAAAAATAAAAAATCTTTTAATCTATTTTTAGTATGTTAGAAGTCATTTTTAAAAAAATTTCATTTTAAAATAGAAACACACAATTTGATAAATACCGATCATATCGTATGTTGGATTTACATGAGACTGATTCTAATCATAAAAATTTACTTATAAATAATTTTCCTAATTTATAATGATAATCCAAGCATTTTTTCTTACTTTTTCTATGAGTATACGTTTTGAAATAAAATTTCAATTTTGAACAGATAACAGACACTTTGAGTCATACTGGGCATATCATGTATCTAATTTAGGTGATTCTGATTCATACATCTCAAAAATGAACTATGGATCATTTTCCTAAACATTCAAAACAATCCAACCGCATTTTCTCATTTTTTTAGTATACAAGTTGTAATTTTTTACAAAAATTGATGATATGTATAAGTAAAAGGACCCACATGGAGTCATACTAGTTAGAATGTGTGTTAGATTGAATTTAAGTTCATTATAAAACATATCAAATTACCTATGGATCATTTTTGTAATGTTTCAAAACAATATGAATATTTTTTATCAGTTTTTAGTACATCACGTATCTTTTTCCCTAAAATTTTATTTTAAACTAGAAACATGAAAATTGAGTAAAAAAAGTCACATCATGTATTTTTTTAATTAATAATGATTCCTACATATCAAAAATGATAAAATAAATATTTTCATTAGTTATCAAGATAGTCTGAGTGTGTTTTCCCGATTTTAGTGATTGTCAATTTTTGAACTAAAATTTTAATTTTAAATTGAAAACGGACTCTTTTAGTCATACTGAGAATATCATGTCGAATATTGATATATATATGATTCATACATGTAAAAATTGATCAATGGGTTATTTTTTCAATTTATCAAAACAATATGAATTTGTTATCTCGGTTTTGAGATTGTTAGTTGTATTTTTAAATAAAATTAATGTTAATTTAAAATAAAAAGATAAACATGGAGTCAAACCAGTCACACTGTTCATCAAATTGGGGTAATGAATATTCCTAGACAATAAAAATTAATTATGGAATATTTTCATAATTTATAAAAATAATGTGAATATGGTTTCTAACAATTGAGTACATCACTTTTCTTTTTTAGTAAAATGCCATTTTAAACTTGAAATACAAATTTTGAGTCATATCAATCACATTTTGTATTTGACTCATGTAATATAGATTCATACCTAGAAAAAATTACTTCTTAATCACTTCACTGAATTATACATAATATTGTTATGTGTTTTCCCAGTCTTCATTGAGTGACACCTTCTGAACTAAAATGTCATTTTTAAACAGATAGTGGGCAATTTGAGTCATACCGAGATCATAATGTATCAGATTGAGGTGAGAATTATTACATTGAATAGAAATTAATTATAGATAATTTGTTAATGTATCGAAAAAATCCAAAGGCATTTTATCAGATTTGATATTTTCCGTTGTCTTTTTTACCAAAATTAACGTCAATTTTAAATAAAACATCACACTCTTAGTGATATTGGTCACATTGTGCATCCAATTGAGGTTAAAATTATTCCTACCAATATCGAATGACTTATGAATTTTATTATTAATGTATTAATAAAATTCAAATTAGGTTTGTTTGTTTTGAGTACATTAATTTATTTTCTTACAAAAAAATTTCTTTTTAAATTCAAAACACCAACTTGGAGTCATACTAGTCATAATGTGTATCAGTTTGATATTTGATGACTATTATACATCCCAAATCCCTAAATGATAAGGGTTAAAAATTATCATGTTAATATGATCATATTTAACTATTTTTTTGTGAGTGAATCTTTCTGAATTAAAATTTCAATTTTACACTGATAACGAACACTTGGTGTCTTACTAAGAATATATTGTAAGAGATTAAGGTGTGGATGATTTCTACACATATCAAATGAAATAATTACCTTTTAAATAATGTATTAAAACAATAACAATTTTTTATTGGTTTTGAGTATGTCGTTTATCTTTTTTTTAATTTACGTCAATTTTAAAAAAAAGAAGCACTTAGAGTCATTCCAGCCGAACTGTGTGTTAGAATATGGTGCCAATGATTCAAAAAAATCCAAAAGTATTTAAAATAAAAACTAACAATGTTACTTGTATTTACAATTGTTTTCTATATTTAACACACATCACTTCAAATTGAGTCCATATTCTTAGCCAAATAATGTTTTTTTCTAAGACCATTGACTCAATATGCAGTGTTTGAGTTCAAAAAAGAATGAAAATATAAAGTGTGGTAACATTTGATGAAAGTAATATGTTATCCTTTTTTGGATAGTTTTATATATTTTAATTCAAAACATGACTTCAGAAAATATTTATTACAAAATAAATAAGTATTAGATAATAATGATAACGAAATTAACTTACAAAAAGTTGATAAAATGATGAAAAAATAAGTAAATAAGTTTTAGGAATTTAAACTTTCATTTTTATTTTATATATTCATGACCCAAATCCTTGTTTTCATTATCCTATTTTCAGTCTTGAAGTCTAGTTCTCATTATCTTGAGTAGATTTTAAAAAACCAAACCAACATGAAAAAATAATCTACCTACAAATGAAAAAATTGTTAGAAGAGTTGTACAAAAATGAAATATATTAAACATAAATATGAAATAAAAATTTAATTCTATGGAAATTTACTTTCCAATGAAAACATCAATATTACCTACGTGATTGAGTAGAGGTAACTTCTTTTGTCTTTTAGAAAAATAAGTGGTGGGATCTTGAAGGAAAGTGATAAATTCTAACAATGTAGGGGAAAAAATATTCAAGGAGTAGATGTATTTGGATATTTTGGGATAAAATGGAATGAATGGGGAACATAAATCTTCTAAAATAAACAATCTATGAAAATATGTCTTATTAAAATACTTAATTAAAAACTAAAAAAGTATTATATTAAAATGATATGGAAATTAACATACATATAGTAGAAAAAATAATGATAAAATTTATTAAACAATTTTTAGTAATTAAACATTCAATGATGGTTCTATAAATTTTTACCCATTTCTTTATTTTCATTATCATAGTTGTACCCTTGAAGTCCAATCTCGCATAGGAATGATCAACGTTGAACAAAACACCCCAAACTTGAACAAAAAATCCACATATATTAGAAGATAATTCTTATGTTACTAATACTAAAAAGAAATAAATCAAACATAAAAGAGAAATAATACATTAATTATATAGACAATGATTTTAATATTAAAACATAAACATTACCTATAAGGATGACTAGATTCAACATCATCGCTCTTCCCTCAAAGGCATTGGAGGTACCATGATGCGAACTTATAAAAACCATCATTTTTGGGGTAAAATTGTTTTCATGGAAAAGAAGTATGTGGGTGTTTTGGTAAATAATGGAATTTAATATGGATGGAAATCTTCTAAAAGAATCAAAATCATCAATGAATAATGAAAATGAAATCAACAATTAATTATTTGATTTTTTTAAATATAGAAAGTTTCTCATAATATTACAATTACATCATCCCAAAGTGTTCCATTATTTATAGTCTATTCCTATGTGGAATTTGTAATATAATCATGTGAAGAAGACATTACCTACATGAGTTTTCAATCATTTAATTTATATTATGTTAACTTGGTTGAGAGAAAATAATATTATGAGGAATACCATAATATACTAAATAACACTTTTATCTTCTCAATGAACTCAAAATATTTTTTTAATGTTTTTAGGGATTTGGTTCCTTTATCAAGAATCCAAATCACATATTTATGGTCCCCTCTAATGTACAATACAATGACTAAATTTGGACTATAATGAGATAATTATGATCTCCTGATGAAAGGCTCATCCAAAATAAAATTTTCATCTGATCTGACACTTGTTTTTGTCATCCACATGAAAATCGACCGATTATTGTTTTATAGAAATGAAACATAAAATAATTGCACTCCTTATAATGTAATTATCAAGGGATTGTATTTTTTCCCTTACATAGTGAAATTCATCTTCATGAATCCAATTTCATCAACTTTAACATCACTCATATTTTCAAATAATTTCAAATGGAAAACCCTCCCTGGAAATGTTTTATAATCCATCTCGTATTTCAATTACAAAATGCCAAAATATGAAATATTTGAATCAAGTTTATTACTATACTGGGAATGAGATATGTTCCTATATTCCTCCATAATTTTAACAACACTATTTTTAATTGTACTACATTCATCATGTTCTTTTGTATATAATGAATATCAATTTATTTCAAAAACAATGTGAAATATAACATTATCATTTTGTCATTGTCTATCCATTAACCTCATTCAGAAAATAAAATAGTATTTTCACATTAAAACTTGTAAATTTGATCTCGTAACCATCCTATAAACTATTGATTGTGTTTATTTTATAACCATACTTCATCCCTTGATGGTTTGAAATCTCTATGATTTTTTTGGATTCAGTGATTAGATCAACATATTCACTATTATGTTCAATGTAATGGTGTGCTTCATCACGTTATATCATTATAATTGTAACAATATCTATTCTGGAAATACTTTCACCCATAATTCATCCACTATGACATGACTTTGGTTGACCGGTGTTGTCAACATCCAATATATAATTGTTACAGAATTCAATCCCTTCTTCTATAATATGTCGTTCTTAAAAAAAACTTTTGGATGACATTAATTCTTCACATACCATTTCAAAATATTCATATAATGTTAAATGGGGTAAATTCATCTATAATTGATGGGAACACATAGTTTAACATCTCTATCCAAGTGAAACATCATGTGGACTATTTTATCAAATACTTATTGTGGGATGAACATCTATAATTCACATAATATCATTGCAACCTCCTTTTTCATGGTTCATAAATTTTTTGGGTATATAACTTTACTACATATGGCATCAAAAAAGAATTAGTTTCTGGTTAATACATGACATAAAAGTTTTAGGATGAGTGAAATTGAAAGAAACATGCAAAAAATCTTACATCGTTACCTAATAGTCATGGGTTTTTTGTTCATGTAACATAAAATTATTCACTAAAATTACATTCATGATATTTGTTGAATACCCCTCTAGAAATTTTACACTATTATGGAGAAGTTAAATTTGAGAATTTTTCTATCTAAATAGAGTTTATGTTACTAGATGAAGAAAACTATAGACTTTACCCTACACTAGTGCCAACTCTTCCCTTATCCACATTTCAATCATGTCCATCCTAGACATGATTCCATCATTCATTTTTTCATAAATAATTATAAATATTCCAATAACACTATAAAATACATATTTATCTATCAGCATAACATAAATAAAATGTTTGATACATTCAAAATTAAATTATTTTCATTCAAATAAAAATATTATCTTATTATAACCTAATTCTGTAAGGTTTTTCAAAATATGCTTACGAAAATAATAGCCAAGTTTCCTATATTTCTACTAGTCCCACTCTCCTCAATCATTGATGACATATGGAATGGCCACCGCCTCCCCTCTATAGCCCTTCCTGACTTGTGGGGGGAAGAACTTCCTTCTCTCGTCTAATCCTATCCACATTCTCATTCTTTTATCGATTTCATTGACCCTTCTCTCCTCCCCAGGTTCACAAAAATTAACATTTTCAATAAGGTTCAGTTGTATGAAGATGGAGTCCCCTCTATTCCAATCTCTTCCAAAGAGTTTATGATAGCCTCTGTGATGTTGGATATCACTCTGATGGAATTCTTGATTAATAAAATACCCTCCATTAATGGCTTAAAAATATAAATTTTTGATTACTAGAAGTATCATGAATGGAAAATTTGTGATCTTGGACACGAGGATTTTCTTGAATAGATTCAAGATATAAGATGACCTAATCACCACTTGGTTGAATGATCCGTTCATTTTTATAGTTTTCCAATTTCCCTCTTTCTATTGTAATTATAATTTTATTTGAATTATATTCACCCATTATGTAAATATTGATCTCCCTTTCTGACATACTCATTCCATTTCAAAATCTAGAAATCATTATTTTGATTTGTAATATTGTGGGTCATTACTTTTGATATGACCACCATACCAATGTTTTTTACTACCCAATTTCACTGTGAATCTGTATCAAATTCCATGTCTCAATGATTACAAGGGATTTTATCAGTATATAGATACATGGTAAATTTCCCAAGATGAAATAGGTTTTTTGTGAATAATGGTTTTTGTTTTTTTCTTCATATATATGTCTTGGTCATGAAACTAGTAGTTACTAATAAGGAATTCATGGGAGCCTCCAACCTGAATACATGAAACATATCCATTCTATACAGGATACATGTTAGGATTGGACAACACCATGAACACAACACCACTATCCATTACCCCCAAGGTTATATAGATGGGTACTAGTGAGATGTATAAATATATAGTTATCCATAAAGAGGCAAAAATAATGGATCCTGGTATAAATATCATGTACATATATGGTAGTTTAAAATGGAATTTTGGAACCATCATTTTTCACGTTGGGAGAAAGATTACTTAGGGGGGATTGATGGTGGAATTCAAGGTTATATACAGTAGCAAGAAGAACTCCAACTCTCATTGATCCGATGAGATGACTATCTATGAAACTCCTTAGGAGGGCCCACTAAGCTACAAAAAGTATGCAATGAATGGTTGAGTGGTTTAAGGTTAGTTTGGAAAAAATATCAAGTTTGGGAATCACTTTGATGGGCTGTAAATAGATTTGATGCCTTCAAAGAAATAAGATTTTAGACAGATGGATCATCATAATGGGGAGCATGGAGCTTATAGGTCGGAGACATATATTGAAATTTCTGGTTTTTTCTTTGGGGGATAGTTCAGAGGAGAAATATAGAAGTTAAATTCACATCCTAATGAGAAATATAAGTAAAAAAGAAACCCTGATATAGGGAGTTGATTCTAATAGAAGGGAATAAATATAAAAGGAGTAAGGGTTGAGACTATTTTCCCAAACCTATAGTTACATTGTTAGATTAAAAAAAACAACATAATGAAAATAATAGTGATTTAGTAAACAATATAAATTCAGGGGATCTAATTATGCACTTTGGAGAAGAAAGGTTACATTAGGACATTCTGATTGGGGCCTCACAAGAAGAGGAAGATATGATAGTTTATATCATGCCTTAAGTGGACAAAAATTATGAGGAGAGGGGTGCTTCAATAAGAAATAACATATATTGATGAGGGTCTTCAATGACATGAAAATTAATATGCGGGATTTTATTCGGATAGGGGACATGTTGGAATACCTCATTGAATACCTATCATGGAGGATATAGAAACAATGTTTAGTGACCTGAAATAGTATTTATAAAAATATAAATCTTCAAATATTCTTAAACTTAAATTTAAGGGTTTTATGATATTTATGGGGATTGATGTGTGGACATTAATTTGGGAGGAAGTTTTTTTTGAATGTTCTGTGGAATGTTAGTGTGAATTCTATGTTGGTGTATTTTTTGAGCGTTCTCGCTCAACCCCGAAAGTGATATTTTAAAATTAAAAAATTTATTTCATAGTTTACTAAAAACATTGTCAATATATTTTAATTTATCAATTAACTGACCACCCACTAGTGGATATAGATTTTTATAATATTCTATATTTACATCGAAGTATGTTGTTCAGTATTGGAATTGATATCTTCATGGAAAAAAATCAGATTTATAAAAAACATAGTCTTAGAGGAATGTTTCAACTGATGTGAGTGGGCACATTCATCATAAATGTGACACACCAAAAGTATTTTAATTTATAACCTAATAAATTTCCATATGCATAAATTACATTTTTCATCTCATACAACATGGACCCTAATGTGAGTTATCAACTTATTTAAGCACCATGAATTGTAACACATGTATCCCACATCAATTTCAGATCTTCGATCAATAAAGCCTAATTTGAATCAACAACATTACTAGTTTTATTTGGTCCCGATATAAGCAGACAATACCTAATCTATTTTCACTTCATGCATAACCGTGGTGGAATGTTATAATTTACCAAAATGGTGGGAATAGTACTTTTGGTACTACTTTGTACACTAAAATTATTTATTCCATATTTAGATAATGGAAAGAGAATGTTTCTGGTCTCAATTCAAAATTCAGGATACATGTAATAAACTTTCTTCTACTAAATCGAATAGAATGGATGATATAATTTACCATAATTTGTTCATTTATCTGTATCCAATTTTAATTTTTTCATGGTTTTATAGCATACATATAGTCTTCTAAACCATGAAATTATGTGAATTTACCATACTTATTTCTATGTACATATTTAATTTTCCTTGTTTCAATCTACGCCAAACCTAGGGAATATTATGAGTGATTCATGGACCTTGTGAAACTATATAAAATAATTTGGAAAATAATGCATTTTTTGGAGATAATTACCATTGAATTTAGATTTTTTTAGCATAATATGTTTGACATTATAGTTCATTTTATTTTGGTTGGATATCACTTAAGATACTAACTAGTCCTACAATTCTAGTGTAACTCCATTCACTACGAGCTTTCAAATTATATAAATTCAATACATATTTAAATGTTTTGAATTTAGTACAACCCATATACAATTATATCATAGAACATCTATTTAACCACTCAAAAAAATTGTTAAATCATTATATTATCATCCAATTTACATTTTCATTTCATTGTGGAGATACCAATCATCCTATTCAATAATATACATATCAAATTACCTATAAACTAAAATATAATCCCAATTGGTGTGAATGTTTAGTTTTTTTCCATGTATACTCAATTTTTTTTGTCATTGATCTATTCCAGGACAAATCAAATGTTCTTCCAACTATTCCAGCCTAATTGTTCTTGAATAAAATCCATGTAAACATGGGATAAAAATTTGAAAAGGGTCGTATTCTTTCTGTATTGAAAACATGATGAACAATGTTCCTTCATCATCTTACTCTTTTTTCAAATGATTAACATTCCTCCATTTTCAAGTCATATTCATCCTACTAGGTTAATAAAATATTTATTTAGTAATATAAATAAATAAATGATGATATGATATTAATTTTCAATGTTGAATGTTATAGATAATTCTATTAATAAAAACATAACATTTGATTGTTTCAATGAATTTAAGTATTCTTGGAATTAAAATTATAATTGAATTTAATAAATTAGTTACACAAATATGGTAGGTGTTATCCCCTAAATTCAACCAATTTTTAATGTTTTTTACCACTTCCAACCTCAACATCTCATCTCCATAATAGTAATCATTGCATTATTTTATTTGACAATAATCCTCCATCTCTTGTGGAAATTAACCTATGTTTCCTAAAATAGTCTAATTAATAGTCATACATGGGATTACTACTACGTAATGTTATATAAGAAAAATAAAAGTGATGTAGAATGAGTCTTAAGCAACAAATTGCAATAATAATAGTTTGGGAGATGATACAAATAAGGTTGATAGTTTTACATCATTGTGTTGTCTAAAAAGGGAAATTGCTTCCATTTTTCAGAATTACACCATTGGAACTATTTATTTACCGTTGGCCTATTGAAGGTGTTATTTGGAGGGGAATACACATTCTTTTAAATGATTCAAGGGGTTTCTATAGGGACATGCTAGGAAATATGAATCCATAGGGGCTCCACATATTGTATATTTTTAGGAGAAATCCTACATTTAATATATTTAATCCCATAACTATGTCTAGTCCAAACTCTGCTAAATTTATCCATAAATTGATTCCTAAATCACCTAAATAGAAGGAAATATAATATAGGAAATTAAAGAGAAATAATGAATCGAAATAAGATAAACAAGAATAATAAAAACTCATTAAAAAACCTCGAAGATATAAACATGGATTGATAAAACATTTCAATAAATATAGAGTTATTTCATATATATGGATGGTAATCAGAGAATCCTATGGCTAGAATGAATACATGTACAACTAAAATGATATATATTGAAAAATAATTTATAATTATTATTCCAACATATAATTAATTTAAAAATGTCCATTATATTTTTTTGGAACAAGTGATGTAATAACCTAAGGAATAATTTCATTTAATATTTTTTGAAGGATGGGGTTGAAGCCTCATTTTTTATTAAAGCAATAAAAATCCCTATTTTAACAGGGTAGAGATAGACCCATTATATAACCAAAAGGTCCAGTGGGAATTTATCCCATTACATGTCCCGTAGGCCCAAATTTTTTGCCCAAGGCCGATTCTGTGAACAGTACCGCTACAGTACCCACCTGCTAAAGTACAACACAGTTCCCGCCACTGCAAAAGTGCCCCTGCCACTGCTATAGTGACCTGATGCCGCTATAATGCCTACCATTTCTACAGCCCACCAGTGCTATAGTATGCTACAGTACTACTACATTACCCTACTCCCAATGGGTTTTGGTCCCCTATTGTTCATGTAGGATTACAATTAATATTAATTGTATATCAAATAATTGAGTACATATCCAAATTTTAATTTATATTTCAACTAAAAACAATAAGGAATGGAAAAAATAATTTTAGGAAAACAATATAACTAATAACAAAAATGTTTTTAAACATATCAAAATTATTAGTTGATAAATAGATATAGGAATTATGTTTAGATAGGTTAAAAAATGAATTATTTTCTAGCACCTAAAGAGTAGGATTAATAATAAAATTTCACTTTCATAGAAAATTTGGGCTCTATGGTGATTTTGGGCACATAATATAAAAATTTATTTATAATGAGATAAAAAATGGTAATTATAGAAGATATAGAGGTTTTAGGTAAAAGGGGAGATAACCTGTTATTACAAAAGTAGTTTAGAACCGAGACTAATCGCCATAAGTAAAAATGGGAGACAAATTTAAACCATTTAATGAAATGTATTGAACATGGGATAAACTAAACAATTGAATTATTGATTCTTGTGATTTTCTTGAAATGGAGATGAATGTGAAAAAAGAATTAGAAATGTATTATATGAAATTGAATGGAATGTAAGTAGAATTTATTATTGAAGTCTCACTAAAGCATTTACAAAATAAACATCATTTCATATTAGGTATTGGTTTTCAATGTCACATTATGGGTAAATTGATGTAACTGAGTATTTGTTTTACAAGTTTAAATGGTACAAATTATTTATGAAATGGTGGATCTCTTAAGATACATTGTTTTCATTTAATATATTATGTAAATAAAAGTTAGTATTAATGAATGACATATTTTTATATGGGTTAAAGTAAAACATATATTGTTTTTATTAGACATGTGATGAAGGAAATGAGGTGAATTTTAAGAATTTTTAATATGTGTTGTTATCATTTCAAAGATGGATATATTTTAAAAAATATAATTATTTGTCCTTAATCATTACACAATATTTTAAATTATTTTAGAATTTACCTCTTTAAATTCACAATATATATTTTTGATTTAGGGTTTTATATATATTGTACATAATTAATAAATATCAACCCACTAGCATGAAATTTGGATACAACTTAAAATGATATCCATTTTTTCCTAAAACCATAGTTTTTAATAAAAACATGGAATCATTTCATAAAAAGTATTCACAATATTCATATTGGTTTATCCTTTTCTCTTACCCATCCTTAAACCCTATTAAAAACATTTTAAAACATGGGTTTGGAACAAAAATCTCAATAAGGTATATAAAAGTAGGTTTTATAAATACTTATTAAATATGAATTATTTCTCACAAATACATACTTGTCAACCAATAAGAATCATATAGTTTTTTAGAAAACATGATATTTACATAAATCCTAAAAAACATAAATAAACCATATTTTTAAATTGTTTAATTACATAATAAATATTGTAACCCTCATAGTTACCTTATTATTTATAACCCTCAGCACGACCACAAAATGTAACCCTCACAGCTACCCTATAGTGTAACCATCACGGTTACACTTGGAGTAACCATACAGAGGACCTCTAACGTAAACATATCCAATGAATTATAGGTAGATATAGGTCCCACTCTTCGACAAAAACAATTACTATAAACCATAACATAATCATAAAACATGGACACTCATAGAAAACTATTCCTTTTTAATTTTTTAAAAATAGAAATTTAAATGAGGTTTTTTGAAGAGGAGTCAATTACATATACCATATCATTGAAGTGAGAATTAATAAAATGAAAAGAATTTGAATACTCACTATAAATATACATTATAAAACACAATTTATTAAACATTAATATTATAAATAATCGTAGCATGACAATATCACTAAAGTAGAAGCTTAACCTAAATAACAACAATTGGGTTATGAATTTTGTTACCTAAGGTTCGTATTAATTTAGATGTGTTTAAACTTCTTTTATAATGGTTAAAAATGTTTTGTTAATATTTTATAGAAATGTATTCCTTTTTAAGACATTTTATATGATCATTTTATAACATCATTCCTCCCATTTATTTATAATAATTTTTTATTTCCATTATTTTAGGGGAGTTCTTTACACGGTTTTCATGGTCGGTTCATAAAATATTTTCTTTTTTAATGGAGGAGAAACTCTAGAAGTGGAATAAAATGTAACTAATATGGTTCCATAATATTAAATTATACTGTAAATCATTTTTTTCAAATATGATGATGAAGCATTCGATAAAACTGTTATGATATTTGTTTAGATCACTTTGGGGGTTCTTCATTAATCCGAAACTAGTTTCATTATATAATTTAATGTTATATATATGTATATGTTAATTAAAGAAAATAAAAGGTTATAAAGTAAAATTTAAAATCTATACCAACCATTAAAATTGTTTTATGACTATACATGTTGGTTGTAATGGAAATTGAAAACACATCATCCATGATGTCGGTAATTCAACACATCACGGATGATGTTTTTATTTTGAGAATAAAAGGGGGAGGAGAAAAGGTGTGATGATTAATTTTTCAATAAATTTGATAACATTAAAGTATATATAATATAATTTTTTTCATGCCTCCTGGATAAGGGTAGAGGAGGATAGTGTAAGAACAAAAAAAGAAAGTTAATTTTTAAATATTGAATTAGCCTCATTGAGAAACTCTTTAAGGCATTTTGTTTTGGCCATTTGGTGATACTAGTAGATCTTGGATGTGTGTAAGATTCATGGTAAAAGGGTCAGGCATAATTTGAACAATTATCAAGTCTTTATAGGTGTGAGGTGAGGGGGTGGTCATGGGTGGTTTTAATAGTGGAGGAGAGAAGGGGTTTTTAATTATTTTATTCATTAGATTATTAATTTGGCTCAAGAAAATGAATAGTTTGATAATTATCAGAAAAGAAATTAAAATAATGAAGGAATGTTATAGATTATTTTTCTTACATCATTAATTATGTTAGTAATATTTTATATAACTTATAATTTATATATAATGTAAATTAATGTATTTCACTATTCACAAAAAAATCATGTCTTTCAAAAAAATCCCAAAAATTCCCCACAGCCTTTTTTTGATGTGTACAATTAAAATTAATACATTTTTTAGAGATTTTTACCTAAATATTATTAATTTAATTTTTAAATAAAATCATAATTTATTTGAAAATTAAGAATTTTAAAACTACAACTGATTTTATAACACCTTGAAAAATTAATCAAGGTCTTATAAAATCATATTATAAACATATGTAAATAAAATATTAATTTTTTAATAAATTTTGTGAAAATTATAATTTATAAAAATAATTAAATTAATTATAAAATTATAAATAAACATTTATGTTTCACAAAAATACCAGTAATTAATTTATCATTTTAATAATTTTTATTAAATTGTTCCATGATATAAATATATAATGGTTACACTTATAACAATCAAAAAATTTGTCTTCACTCTCATTGTTGAGGTTACTATTATTTTTTCCAAATTAATATTCCTTACAATCATGTTACTATTCCTAAGGTCATGTTACTATTCCATCAGAATAAATTCATTAATTTCTATAAATATAAATTATTTCATTATAAATCTATTTTTAATAAAAATATATAATTCTAGAATTAAAATAAATTATTTTGCAAGTACCTGGGTTGTTACATTATCCTTGCCTTATGGAAATAACATCCTTGTAATTTTAATTTACATATTAAACTAGTCAGGGTAACTTTCCCTCATATAATTTTCTGATTCCCATGTTGCTTCATAAACCATGTAGTTTATCCAAAAAACCTTATCCTACTGGATTACCTTATTCTAAAATTCAAGCTCTATATAATAAAGAATTAAAATGGGTTTGAATTCATAAGAAAGGTTCTCTATCAACTGAACTACTTCTGGGATGAAAACATGAGATGAATCCAGCACATACATCCTCAACATCGAAACATGAATAGCATTTTGTGCATAGGATAAACACAGAGGAAAAGATACTAAGAAGGTGACTGGTCCAACTTTCTCTATGATTTCATATGGTCCAATGAACCATCAACTTAGCTTTCTATTCTTACCTAAACTCATAATAGTTTTACTATGAGAGATTTGAAAGAAAACATGATCACCTAACTTGAATGAAAATTCATTTCTCATGTTATCATCATAATTTTTCGGTATGCTATGAGTTTTCCCCATGTATTGTTGAATCATCATTACTTTCTCATCTACATCCTTAACTAATACTAGTCCCATTAGCACCCTTTTCCCCACTTCATGCAAAAAATATTTATTTCCACACCGCTTTCCATATAATGCCTCAAAAGGTTCCATCTATATATTTAAATATAATATATTATTATAATAAAACTAAACTAAATATAATTATGATCACATATTCCCTGGTAATCTATTAAAAAATTCAAAGAATGTTTTCTAATGTATGAATCATGGATTTGTTTATCCATCAGTTTGAGGATGAAAGTTTGTACTGAAATTTAGTTTTAGGCCAAATAACTACTAAAGTACATTCCAAAAGTTAGACATAAACATGGGATCATGGATAGTTACAATTGAAAGTGTAACTCCACATAACATGAAAATATATTTGAGGTACAATCATGTAAGATGATCCAAATACATAGTATCTCAAAAAGGAAGGAAATGTGTAGATTTAGTCAATCAGTCAACAATAACCCAAATCACATTGTTACCTCAAGAAGTATTCATTAGTCCCACCATGATGATCTTGGACATATTTTACCATTTATACTCTCACAATAGAAATGTCTAAAGTATCCCCTTTGATAGTTGTCATGTTTCTTGAACATGTTAACATGCCAAAAATTTAATGGAAAAATATGCAATATTTCCTTTTGTTTCATCCCACTAATAATACTCATGAAGGTTTATTTAGATCAATGTACTACCAGGATTAACTAAAAAAAGTGAGATATGAAAATCACACAAAAATTATTTCTGTATTTGAGATTCATAAGGAACATATAATCTATTTTCAAGACATAAAACACAATCGTTATCAATGTTAAATTTTGGAAACGTACCTGTTTTCACTAATTATACCATTTTCTATAACTTTCCATCTACTATCTGTAATTTCATTATTCTATCTGACAAAGACAACTACACTGACACCTGATAAAAAATAAATGAAGTTCCCACACAATCAACATTCAATCCAAAGTTCATCAAATCACCAATCAAGGTGTCAGGTTCCAAATATCACATGGTTAATGTAGTATGATGTTTTCGGTTCAAGGAATCTGCCACAATTTTTTCTTTTCCAGGATGGTAATTGATTTTTAAATCACATTCCATTATCAATTAAAGAAATCTTCTATGTTTCATGTTTAATTCATTTTGAGTGAATATATACATCATTGTTTAATGGTCAGTATATATTTCACGTTTGGGTTCGTATAAACGATACATTAATATTTTCAATGAAAAATCCACTGCAGATAATTCCAAATCACGTGTGGGATAATTTAACACATTTGGTTTCAATTTTCTTGAAGAATAATAAATTACATGATTATTCTATATCAAAACACAACCAGGTTCCATTTATGAAAAATCAAGGTAGAGGAAACTCTCCATTTCTAGATAGTTGGGCTGAATCTAGAACATTCAACATTCTCTTCTTCAGTTCTTGATTAAATCATAACATTCTTCTATAAAAATAAATTTATCCACTTTTGTGTTAAATTATTAATAAGACTAGATAATTGTGAAATTTTTTTATCAAACCATTGGTAATAACCTTCGAATCCATGAAAACTAAGAATCATTGTAAATTTTTAAGTCATTCCATTCATCAACCACATTTGATTTGTAATGATCAAATGTTATTCAAACCTTATTTTAAATGCACCCAAGAAAAGTTATATGTTGCAACCAAAAATCACATTTGATAATTTTTTTGATAACTTCTTTTATTTGAGAGTTTTAAAGTAAATATATAATTTTTTTTATGATCCTCATATATTATTTTAAAAACCAAAATTACAAAAAAAATTATCCAAATATTTGGGAATATTCAACTCATAAAATCCATGAATACAGTATGGTAATTTTTCAAACCAAATCATATAAATATATACTCATAATTCCCATATTTAGTATTATATTCTATTTGGAAGATTTCATCTTCCATTACCTTCATCTGATAGAAACTGGATCACAAGTCAATCTTGAAAAAATGCTAATATCCTAGTAGTTGAACAAACAAGTCATCAATATGAGGTAAGGGCAGATTATTCTTAATAGTAATGTTTTTAAAAGAACTATAATCTATGAAAAGTATCATGGAACCGTCTTTCTTTTTTTAAAAAATTATGATCACATCATGGTGATGTGATGGAATGAATGAAGCCTTTATCAAGAAAATCCCGCAAAAAATTCATTAATCCAACAAGTTCCACTTGTGCCATTCAATAAGGGGTTTTGGAAATTTTATTTTCATCCGAAACTATGTAAATAGTATATTCAACTACTTAATTAGGTATAGAATTGAGAAAAAATGTAGGAAAAACATCCAGGTATTTATTTACAATTGGAACATCATTAATATAATCATTAACGATGTTTTAAATAATATGATCAATATAAATATCATTTCCATATTTTATGAGTTTCTCAAATTCCTGGTATGTTATCTATTGTATGGGTTGATTCTAGTATAAAAACTATAAATATATCTGAACAACAATTTCTTTAGCTCTGCAATCATTCTTAGCATGGAAAATAGAATACCAATCCATACACAGAGTATTATAAAACTCTACTACGAAAAAAAAACAAAGTTTACAGGAAATGTATTTTTATATACATCAATGTGAATTTTTTTATAATTTATTTTTCATATAATATTTTACCTATTTGATTATCTTTATGTTCTAATTTCATTTCATGTAGTGGAATTTCCAATTTACCAATTTTTTTTTGAGAAATAATGAAATATTTATACCCCTAATCAAACAATACATAAGAAAAATAATAGTAATAAAAAAAAGTACCTGATACGACTTCATTGGATGGCCTCATATATTATTTCAGAGTCTCAAATTATCTCACTACATATTTAGTCTAATAATATAGTTGTTTCCATCATTCAGATCCTTTTTTGGGTTTGTATATTTATAATGAATAATCTCATCATATTTGAAACAATTTACAATATTTTAATCGGAATTGATCAAAAGAACATATTAATTACAATCACAAGACATATTTCCAAACAAAACACATCGAAAAAACATCCTAGTTTTGTTAATGCATTCCCCAGGGTTATTTTCACCAATCTTTTAACAAACTAGTAACTGGACTTTTATACGTTCATATTCTATTGATCGATTCTTTCCCATTACATTCCATATGGACCACTTCTTCTTCATGTTTTAAAAATACACATGGTTATCTCCAAACTCCATCTCTAACCTCTCATAACATTAAAAAAGTTTCTCATAACTTTAGAAATCACAGGATGATAATTCCCTTTGATATCTTGGCTTCAATATTCAGTATGAAAAACCGATATATATATCAAGATCCTGAATAATATTTAGAGTGTAACATGAAAATCAGGTACTGTTTTCTTCATATAAGGACACTAAATTCTCCTCCATTAGTTTCAATTCATGTGTTTTATTTTATATCCTAATTTGAAAAACCATAGAAAATGATTTTCAAGAAATTATTTTTAAATTTATCCCATTGTAAGGCATCAATCTCTTCACCATACCTGATATTTTAGATAATTTACCACCACTGGTCAGATTTTCCATCAAAAAGATAAATGGAATATCTATCCTTTGTATTATATGTATATCCCAGGACATATAATATATTTTCAAGGGATTTGATCCACCCATCAGCCACTACTAGGTCAGAATATCAACTGAAAGTAGGAGGGTGTTGCCTCATAAAATGTTCCACTATAATCATGTTCCATTTTCGGTTTTATTATTGTTTTCTTGAATGGATGAAACCATCAATTATTTCATGTTTTAACTGATACATTACATTCCCAAATATCTCAGTTCGAATAACAACCAATCTGGTTTATGGATTCAGAACGATACCATCCTCTCGGAGACCTCCAAATTATGCATCCCTGTTTCTTCTGAGGAAAACCATTCTGAACAGACCTCTTATAGATGAATAAATGTGTTAATTATTAAACTCTTTATCATTTAAAAATAAAAAATAGGTAATAATCATTTATGGTATTCTATTAACATCACCTAACCCCAAAAGTTATCTTAATCGTGCTCTGATGCCAACTATACAGACCCAACCTTAAGCAAGACATAATATAGAAAATTCTTAAAAAATTAAATTTTATACATTCCTAATGCAATTTAATGTTTATAATTTTATAATTTTATTATTTAATTTACTCATACCAGCACACGTGAATGAAAAGTAGTTACAACCTAAAATAATATCCATTTTTTCATAACACAATGTTTACAATAAAAACATGAAATCTTTTCATAAACAGTTTTCACAATATTCTTCTTAGCTTCTAATTTTCTATAAACCATGCTTAAAACCTATGGAAACCATTTTAAAACCAAGTAAGACCAAAAAAATCTAATTATGGTATATTAAAAGGAGAAAAACCCTTTGTACATGAATACTATAAATATGTGAAATAAATGTTAAAAAGAAATACTTCTCACCCAATAAGTATCATATAGTTCTTTTTAAAACATTATATTTCCATAGCTCGTAGAAAAATATAAATAAACCACATAGATAACAATGGTAATTAATTACTTCATATTTTAACCTTAACGACTACCTTATGATTTGTAATCCTCATGGATACTATACAATGTAACCCCCTCAACTACCTTATGGTTTCACCATTGTAGTTACACTTGGAGTAACCATACAGTCGACCTCTAACATAAAAATATCCAATGAATTGGAAGGAGATATAGGTCCAACCATACATCATAAAAAATATCATGAACTATAAAATAATCATAAAACAAGAACACTTTCATAAAAATATACCATTTGATTTTTGTAAAAAATAAAAATTTAAAGGAGGAGTCCCTTGCATATAGCATATCATTGAAGAAAGAATTAATAAAATGAAAGGAATATGTATACTCACTATAAATCCACATAATAGAAAATAATATATTAAAAATCAATATCAAAAATATTCTTAGCATGAAAGTAATCAATGAAGTAGAAGTTTAACAAAAAAATGGAAATTGGGTTTAGAATTTCCTTACCATGGGTTAATATTACATAAAATGTGTTTAAAACTCATTTATAATGGTCTAAAGAGTGTCATTGATATTTTATAGAAAGATATTCATTTTTATGACACCTTATATTATCATTTTTAACATCATTCAATCCATTTATTAACAATATTTTGTTATATCCATTATTTTGGGTTCTTTCTTTACATGGTTTCTATGGTCCATTCATAAAGTTTTTTCTGGTAGAATAGAAGAGAAAATATAAAAGTGGAATGAAATTTACTAATATTTTTACACAAAATTAAATGATACCAAAAATTATTTTTTCATATATTATTATGAATCAAAAGATAAAACATTAATTATATTTTTTAGATTAGTTTGGCGTTTCATTAATAATCACAAACTAGTTTTGTTATATAATATAATATAATATATTTATATAAATTACAAAACATAAAATAGGTTATATAATGCACTTTAAAATTAGTTTCAATAATGAAAATGGTTTTATGAACATCTAGTATGGTGGTAATGGAAATTGAAACCACATCAACCATGATGTTGGTAATTCGACACATCACAGATAATGATATTTTTTTTAGAACAAAATGTATAAGAGAAAAGGTATGATTATGAATTTTTACATAAAAATGATTACATTATAGTGTATATAATATAAATAAGTTTCAATTCCTATTGGATACTATGATTTTAATAGAATATATGGAATTAAATGGAATTAAAAAGAAAATAAATGAAAATGAATGATGATTTTTACCTCTTCAATTACCCTCCTCGAGAACAAACTTAAGGCCTCCCGTTTAGGACTTTTGGAGAAAACAAAAGGTCTTGGACATGGGGAAGAGACTCGGTAAGAGGATTGATTAAAATTTGGAAAATTATAAATGTGTGTGAGGTTTGAGGAGAAGAGGGGGTGAGGGGTGGTATTTATAGTGGTGGAGAGGAGGGTTTCGATTAGTTTATTCATTAGTATATTAATTTGGTTCAAGACTATGAATATATAGAGAATTTCCATAAACTATTTTTAAATAATGAATATATGCACGAGATTATAGTGTTTACATCATTCATGATGTTAGGAATAGTGTATTTAAATTACAATGTATATATACTGTAAATTACTGTATCTCACTATTCATAAAGAATTTAAGTATTTCAGAAAAATTTCAAAAATTCACCCACCATTTAATGGCATGTAGAATTCAAAAATTAAATCAATTTTAACAAAATAATTTTCTAAATATGAGAAATTTTATATTTTAATAAATCATAATTTATTTGAAAAATAAAATTTTAAAACTATAACATATTTTATAACACCTTCAGTATTTTATCGAGGTCTCATAAACAATATTATAAAAATAACCCTGTAAAATAGTTAATTATGAATCTATTTTATAAAAACATTTCTTAAAAAAAATATTAAAAATATTATATAATTATAAATAAACATTTATTTTTCACAAAAATACATAAAAATAATTTATCATTTTATAAATATTTATTAACTTATTCTTTGATATAAATATATCATTGTTACACTTATAAGATTAAAAAAATTAATTTATAATCTCATAGGTGAGGTTAGTATTCTATTTTAAAAATTACTTTTCCTAACTTTCATGTTACTATTATTAAGGTCAAGTAACTATTACATTAGTAAAAATTTTCTAATTTCAGTAAATATTAATTATTTCATTATCAATTTATAATGAATTTAAATATTTCATTCCAGAATGAAAAAAATGTATTTGTACCTTGATTGTTACAACAAATGTATAGAAAACTACCCAAACCATATTCTAATATGGGGTGAGTAATCATTCATGGTAATTGTGTTTGAAAGAGAAAATTGATTTTTGATAGTGAAAAATTGATAATATAGGAAAATGAGTCATTTTAATAATAACTTAAAAACTGTGGGTTGAGATATTTTTAAATTTTAATGATAAAATAGATAGATATTTTTTACTAATTAGAATGGATAGATTGTTAATAATTAAAATCATAAATCATATATATAAATGAAACTAAAATTGTATTTTATTCACAATAATATATATAGACCCCAATGTATAAATCAATGAATTGTGAAAAGTATTTCATCTCAACCATTTTATCTTACACTTGAATCATGTGAATTATGTTTTAGTTGTATATATAAATATTTCTATAAAGGGTGTTCTTATTCAATGATGAAACATTGATAATGAGTTTCAAAATGTGGTAACGAAGTATATATTAGATTATGGGGTTGTGTATATCAAATTATTGTTATGCGGTTGTAAAAAATAATATTTATATCCATAATTAGTAATACATAGTGGATAACAAAGTAAATTCCCTAAAATAACTTATTTTGGATCACTCAAAATTCCTACAAAATTATTATATTTATGGTATTTTATATATTTTAAAAAATAATGGAAAATACTCGGGATTTTGAAAATTTAGGCAAAAAATAACAACAATAATGAAAATATAAGAAAATAAATTTTTTATTATCATAAACAATGACCAATCCTTGACATATTTCTCATATGACATGTTTTTTCTTCATGCATTTTAGCAACTTCACTATCACAGTATAGAAATGATAAATATCATTTATCTAACCATCTTTAACTATTTATTCCATTTATGTAACTGGTGTATTACTATCACAAGTTCATTAGTAATAGTATTACTTAAGTCCAATGGTAGTAGTAATCCATCAATTGTGTAGAATAGCCCTTTGTTTTCATATCCATCGGGATGAATGAATAAAGAGAACACCATTTTACATATACATTGTTCAATAAGTCAATCATTATATTTTCAACAATATCTGTCATATTCAATGA
Organism: Viscum album; assembly: GCA_963277665.1. Taxonomy (NCBI): domain Eukaryota; kingdom Viridiplantae; phylum Streptophyta; class Magnoliopsida; order Santalales; family Viscaceae; genus Viscum; species Viscum album. Next base: position 1,807,233,757 of record OY728152.1, on the reverse strand, counting down.
ATATTTGGAATTGAAAAAAAAATTATCAAACAATAATGTGAGAAGAAATATTTGAGTAATGTATAAAATAAATAATGATGATCAAAAAATGAACATAGATATCGTCAAACATGCAATCAATGGGTGAGGAGGAGGAGAAAATAACATACCTTCGATTAAAGTTTTAATCATCCAAAGGAATGTAGATATATTCCCAAACCTGGAATTCAATCATGCCTTTGAATCGGTCGGCCCTGGAATCATTCAAGCCTTGGATATTAGCCTTGGAATAGTTTGATCCTTGATTCAAGCCATGATTCGAGCGTGGATTTGATAAGGAGGAGCTACGATAGTGGGTTGCATTCATATAAAGGATTGCATATCGTTATTGGTTCTATGACTTGTTAGGGTTCTCGAAATAGATTAAGACACTTTTATTAGAACTTCAAAAATGGGCTAATTAATATCTCTTTTCCATGAATTATTTAATAAGCACGGATAAACATGCCTTTTGTTAGCGCTTATTACATCAGTGTTGATAAAGAATTTATAATTATAATTATAAATAATCAATGTTATATATATATTTATAAAATTATAAAAATATAATAAAAATATAAAAATATAATTATATTAAAAATACTAATTATTTTAATATATTTGATATAATTTCATAATTATTTAAATATAAAAATATTTATTTGTAATTATATAAATATTTTTTGAAAAAATAATATATATATATATATATTTATAATTATCTATATTTATATAATTATATATATATATATGTATGTATATTTAATAAATATATAAAAATATAAATGTATTAAAGATACCTATTGTTAACATAAATTTATTGTAATTTTTTAATTACTTAAATATATATATATATAATTAATATTAGTTTATAAATATATTTATTTTTAAATATTTATTTAGAAATATATTTTTTCCATTATTAATTAATAAATATTTTTTAATCCATGCATGAAAAAATGGGTGAAATTGAAAGATGGGTACACTTTATCAATTTTGAAAAAATGGGTATATTTTTTATGTAAATATAACTTATTAAAAAAATATGGATATGTATTGAAATAAATATGAATATGTATTGAAAATATTAAATCATAGTAGATAAATATTTATTAATAAGTAATAAATATTGAATAATTACCCAAAAAATAAAAAGTAAAAAATATTAAATATTAAAAATTAATTAATACCTAATTGTAATAAGATAAAAAATTAATAAACAAAATTTAGAGATTAAAGACATGTTATATTAATCATATCAGGTTATAGTGATATTATTAATTGAATACTAAAATATTCGTAAATTAAGGAAATATTAGGGGAATGGGTTTTTATATAGTATTTCATTAATTATGTAAATATTTTTGTCTGTGAATTGTATATAAAAATTAATTAATTATGTATATGTATGATAGATAAATATAACTGAAGTTTGATATATGTTAAATTGAAAAATCAATTAACATTCACTTCTGCCCATTACATGATGCAATTCATTGTTATTTTTAATTTATATTTATTTTTAATTATAATCCATTCTTCACTAAATATATCACTATATAATTTAAATAATAAATATGTTGTGTAATATAAAACATATTTATATATATCCACACACATATATATTTAACATAAACTATTTATTATTATAATCAACAATTATTAAATTAATAAAATGTTTAATATTTCTCATAATTTAATTATTTTTAATTTTTCTTTGTTTAATATTAATTTTACATATATCTATATATCTAATATGTAATTTTATATTTTTTTTAAAAATTAATAATCAAATGAAAAAAATATTCATTAGTTATTTCCACAGAGTAGTTATAACTTTATGATAAACTTTTGAATCATTAATTTTAAACATTTGATTACAAATATCTCTTCAATGAGAGCTTTAAGTTGTTAAATTGCAGAAATTTTTTTTTTACCTTTTTCTAATTCATTATCATCATGGAGTGGACTAGTGAGGTACTTCAGACCATCAAAATTTTCAAAAGTGCAGTAGTTTTGAATCAACTGGGAAACTTATAATTTGGGTACCCAATGTATTCCTCAAAATGCCGTAAAGCAAGTTCATGATCATCATGTTATTATGACAAGCACAATGGTATCAAAACATGATATAGTTGAATGATCTCTCCCAATAATAATAACCAAAATAATCAGAAATTATGCCTAGAAATCAGAATGGTTTATCCATACATATCACTTCCATGAATAAAAAATTAATTGTCCTAAATTAAATATCCAAACCAATGTGAAATAATATGAATAAATCATTCAAATGAGATATAAAAAAATATTATCAATCAATCTAACTTTCATAATATTCATTTTTAAACAATAAAACATCTCAAAATAATAAATAGTGAATACTAATTTAAATATACAATAGCTGGATGAATTCACTGGTATTATAGGACACCAAATATAAAGTTCAACTCAAACAATGGGAAAACACATACATGTGAATCATAGTAACTCCCTACATCCTAACATTCTCATTAGTGGCCCAACATAATCTACAGCCTTAAGGATATCATTTTATGTAAACTATGAGAAAACATGAAAATTAAAGACACACATTGGTGATTATGTGTAACACCCTAGGTAAATAAAGAATATGACATTTTTATATTTATCCATATTTGTGAATAAAATATTAATATTACTTTAAAGGATATGCTATGCTCGATGGCGTACCCAATACACAACAACAAGTTTCTTGGGAATCTTACGTTGCACTCTAATAATAAAATAATATTATTTTAAATGGTAGTTAACGTCTAGCCGTTTTAATGGCGGGAATGAACAGAACTAACTACAAATGATTATATATGTTTGTCAAATATTTTTACTTTTTACAATAAATGTTAGAGGATTAAAAATGCGAATGAATCCAATTTTAAGCGTAAACATTCTAATATTCTTTAGAAGGTCGATTAACCGCCTTTTGATGGAAAACCTCTTTTAAAACCACTTTTTGACAATTGTATGTGTTATATTTGAAAAAATAAAATTCTTCTTTAGAATAGAGAAATCAAAATTTACTTTGTGTAAATTTTTGGTATCATTCCGATAAAGTTCATTTTTTAATGAATAGTGAAAAATGTTGTATTTTAATTCAAAACCTCTTTTTAATATAATTTATTTATATGATTAGATTATCTTTTGAATTGTTTTTAAAGTAAATTTAGAATATATTTTTACCATTTAATCCAATAGTGGTCGTTGGAATTAATTTCACTTTGAAATCGGACTTAAACTAGTGTCAATCTTTTGATACCTTTTGTTTCATAAAAACACGCTATTTGTTTTGACAGCGGAAATTAATTATTAAATTAATTAATTCAAATTATATGTTTTGAATGTTGTAAAATAGACATCATTTTTGAATTCGGAATATCAAATATATCTTAGGGTTAATTTTTGGTAATTTTCTGAAAAACATCAATTTTTGATGAATAGTGAAACCACTAAGTGGTACTTATAAAAACTGATTTTCTGTTTAAATGAAATTTTTCCATCTTTGTGTTTTGAATTTCAAAAATCCGACATACATGGTTGTCATTAAGAAGTAAAATGTGGTTCAATGGGGTTAAAATATTTTTTTTGGTGAATAGTAACTTATTAAGCTTTTAATCACGATTAGAGGTAATTAGTGTAGTTTAAGATAAGAATAATGTTTTAATAAAATGAAATGACCTATACACATGTCCTACCCTCATTGGATGATTCATGGCCGACCAAGACAATTCGTGGGTCAACTTGGGGACCCCATGGATCCACTTTGGTTGGAAAATGACATAAATACCTTTTTTATTTAATGATTAAATTAAAATGACACAAACATGAGTTGTTTTACTAAAACAATTTTTACATGGAGTTATTCAAGTAATATTTTTGACTATAAATAGTCATTGGAAAGATAAAAAGATTTAATACATCATAGTATTTTTTTTATAATTTTTAGACATTTAATAAATTAAATTATTTATGACATCATGATGATACAGCGATGATCTCATTATTTAACGATTTAAATATAATGAAAATATAATGTAAAATCTAATACCTACACATGTCAAAAACCTATTGGATGGGTGCATTTCGAACCCTTATCACCTTATCCTCGAAACAAATCAATGTGATACCATTAAAAATCCGAAACTCATTCTAAAATAAAGTAATATTTCTTTACTTTCCAAGAGTGCCCCTCCTCTCCTCTTATAAAAGGCCCCCACCTCTACCTCCTTACCCACACTTCCAAATCCTTTGGATCAGCCAACTCCTACCCATTTTGTCTCTCCACATCCCTCTCTAACTCCTTGAAGCCTCACTTTGGGCAGAAGTCTTCCCAAGGAAGCCTTTGAGCTCAAATCAAAAAAGAGTTACCCGATTTTAAGGTAATGTCTTCACTTGTGTTCTGTTGTTTTATTTTGCTTCTCAAACCACCTAAACTCTTTTTATTCATTTATTTTGTAAAAAATTCAGTATCTTCAATATACTAGGATGTTGTTATAAGAATAATTCGAGCTAAACTTACACACACCTACATCAAATGGTTAAAGAACATACTGTTTCTGTGGATGGCGAATTTCTGCCTCACGAAACGATGATTGTTCAACACTCATATAACACCTTAAAAGGTGGCCATTAAGATTTAACTATATTTATATATGATATATAATATGTTTATGTTTTACTTAATCTTCTGTATTTTTCTTTTGTGGCATACCTTTATGGTTTCCATTGTGGGTAAACACGATAATTTCATTTTAGGAAGTGCGGACTACCGCCCCCTCAAAGTGATTTGATTCTTTAATGCCATATGTGGGATGTATAAAGGATGTATTTAAAGTTATTATATATGACGTATGTTACATAAAATTGATGAATATAACTCTGGAATTAAAATATACATACCTCTCATTTAGTTTTAATTCCCTTAATATGACATAGAAATGAAAGTAGCGTTCATGCGTACTTACGGCTTACCGTCTCCATGAACGGTGCATTTCATTTCATACCTCTAAATGATTATGTAATATTATAAATACATGTATATTATGGATATATATGATATATATGATATCCAAATCATGAATATCATTCTGGATATAATGAACCTTTGACCACAAGAACAACATGTAATTGTAAGAAGTCCACTTTCGACTTAAGAACCAAATATCGACAAAACATACATTATTAACATAAATGATTACATATTGTTTATAAAATGGAAATAAGTGATATAAAAGGAATAATGAACTTAAAAAAGGTTCTTAAACAATTAGAAATTAACTCATGTTTATTATTCAGGATGTTAAAGAACGATCGAGTCAGGTCGGATCCGAGGTAAGGGATCCTACTCCTCTCTTTCTTTTTAAGTACACTCTTTTATGTCATTCCTTTTAATCTCATCTTTCTTGTGATTGGGATGTTATTTTATATTAATATTACTGTAATTTTTATGTTCATATAATGAGTGACCCTATTCTCTCTCATCAATCCTTTTTGGATGTTTTGAGTGGCGCCGTTAGGCTGCCGAATTTTCGTAAGAGATCTAACCTCTCTCTTTCTTTTTAAGTACTCTCCTTTATGTCACTTATTTTAAGCTCCTCTTTGTTATGATGGGGGATGTTATTTTATATTCCTCTTTCTGTACATTTTATTGTAATATGATGAGAGACCCTATGTGATCTCATCAATCCATTTTTTTAAGTTTTAAGTGGCGCCGTTAGGCTGCCGAGTTTTCGTAAGGGATTTTTCATCTCACTTTTATTCCCATGAGATTTGTGCTACATTTTCCACAATTTCCTTTGAGTGGTGTATTTACTATCCATTATTCTAATATTTGTGTAATATACTTTCGTTTATGAGTATTTGCATCAATGTTGTATGACCCTTCTTTCACGGGGTTTACATTTCGAAAGTTGCCCAAATCGGTAAGGGAACCATTCACCCTCCTCTTTTTAAAAGACTTATTTTGTTATGTCTTTTAATTTACATCTTATTATGTTGGGATATGTTCTTCTATATCCTTATTGATGTAAATTTTATGTCCAAGTGATTAGATACCATTCACTCTCTCATCAAATGATTTTATGAATTTTGTAGTGACATCGTTAGGCTGTCAAATTTTTGCAAGGGAACTTCTTAACCCAATTTTGATTTTTTGGGATAAGCTTGTACTCCTTGAATATGTCATTCTATGAATATGTGTGAATAAAATCTGATTGTTTTACACTTAATATCCACTTATATTTGGTGTATTATTTTTTCACACATAATTATGTAATTGATTTATCCTTAATCCAAGGATACCTTCTTTGTATGGGACTTTGTCTCAATATCCTTTCATTGAGGCATATTTTGTTTTATACACAACCTTATTTTATATGGTGTAAAAACCCCTTTGACTTCTACATTTATTCGAAAGGAATCTTTTTTATACAAAGCGTTTTACTAAACGACAAAAGGGAATGTGTTTGTCGTATGTATGCGCCGACAACGACTTCTCCGCCGCCGTGACCATTATTTGAGTTTCAGCTTCCTCTATAAGCCATACCTTCTTTTTAAAAGAAAAATAAATACCATGTTTTACATTTCTTTTATTTTGGTATTGAAAATGGTTTTCATAATGTTTTTATATCAATGTATTGTATTGATATCATCTTATTGAAAGGTGGAAATGTTATGTTTCCTTTATGCATGTTTTATGTGATAAGATTATGTTATGGTACTTGGGCATTGTTATGAAGATGGGTGGTTCCGTGATAAACTAAGGGCAGGTGAGCCCGATATAGCTCTCCAATGCATTGGGTAACGCAAAGGAGTGAAACGTTAAGGTTTCTCCGAAGAGATTTAGGGAATATACTGTGGTGGGTATTCCAAACGTAACCAAGAGGGTTACTCCCTACGTAAGAATGTTATGAATGCCTCAAGTTACCTTTATGTCTTATGATTTATATGATTTATTCATGATTTTATGGGGTATGTTAAAGTGCTTATGTTTTATGGGTAAAGTATGATTTCATTATTATGTATACATGTACTCATGTTTCCTTTACATATTTTTATATCCCTTACTGAGCTTTTTATGCTCATCCCAAGTTTTTGAAATGTTTTTCACAGGTTAAGGGAAGGGTACATGATATGATGATAGTGTCAAGGAAGTGTCAAGAAAGAACCCATGTTTTATTTTACATATGTTTCCGTTTATATGAAAAATTAGTACATTCTTTTATGTAACTACTTTGTTTAAATGTGGAATATAATACAAGTTTTATGATCTAATTCTCTAAAACACTAAACCTGAAAAGATCATCAATGTGTAATCTTTTAATAACTCAAGATTAAGTAAGTTTTAAGGCTGGGGCCTTATAGTTGGTATCAAAGGTTGGTTTAGACAACTTTAGAGGTTAGGGTATTCTTTAAGCATAAGTGACATTACCATAATGGTTAGAATTTCAGAAAGAGTCCTAGTTTTAGATAAAGAGAATGAGTAATTATATCTTAGTGTTTATCTTCCTCATTAGTACATGATGGTTTTGTTGATATACTCACACTGACCTTTTTGGTTTTAGTAAATGGCTGGATCAAGCAGGCACCAAAGTAACAGTGGATGTGAAGGAAACTGTGACAGTTTTTTGAGGGAGCAACTGAATGATATGGGAGCTGCAGTGAGAAATCTTGTGTTTATCCTCAACCAACTATATGGAGTCATGATTGACCACCTAAACCTTGGTGATTTCTCTAAGGCATTATATATGCGAGAAACAAATCCCTACGGAACTACAGGTAACAATCATAAAGGTAAGTGTGTTAAAAAACCTATGTGTCAAAGATGTGGAAAGAAACACCTAGGAAAATGTTTCAAAGGGACATAAATATGCTATAGATGTGGAAATGAAGGTCACAAAGCAAGAACCTGCCATGGAGAAAGGAAGCATCCAGTTGACTCGAGGAAAGGGAAAGAAGTTCTTTCCGAGGGATCAATTGAATGTTTTAAATGTGGTGTGCATGGTCATTATGCAAACACATGTCCTATGAAGAAGTTTCATGAATGGGATCACCAAGATCATACAAATACTCATTTACCAATACCTAATGCCATTCTGATTGAGGATCAAGAAACTGACAATGACCAATCAAAGGTATGGATTATTTCATAACTTTTGTTTTCCTATTTTGGAATCTTAGGATATGATTCATGATTTTGTTTGTAGGAAAGAAGTATTTCAGAATAAGTTGGAAAGGAATGGTTAATAGATCATGAATAATGTTGAATGAGTAAGAAGTCAACATATAAGGGCTTTAAGAGTTATGGTGAAATTCTTAAGAGTATTAAGTATCTTTTGATGATGGGGTTACATTAGAAGACTTTTTATAGTATGTGTAACCCTGATGTTTAATATATGAAAATTTTATTCAAGGAATAGTTATCTGTTATTTTGTGGACATATTTATAAAGAACCATTTGGGTTTATATGATCCTTACTTTTGAGGTAATTATGGGTTACTATAAGTTATGATGGAAGTAAAAGGCATGAGATAAAATTGAGGTTAAATTATATTATGGTTATTTTTGATGATTTCATCTCTTTTTGGGGAATGATTTGAGAATTATATAGTTTGGGAAGAGGACAACACGCAGACCGTGTGACAACCCGTCGTGTCGGACAAAGCTACGGGAATCGAACCCACAACCAAAGTGAAACTGGTATTTATCGCCTACCACTGGACTACATGAAGTCCCAGGTTAGTATGACTTATTCTTTTTAGTTAAGTGAATTTATGAATTAAGAGTAAGTTGATTTTGGGTTATTTATGAAAATGATTAACCTATCATGGAGGATATGTGATTAGGTTAATTACTTTTCAATATGAGACTTTAGGAGCAACTGATGTTGTTTGGAGATAAATGTTACGATTTAACTTGGAAGACTGTGTGACTAAATCCTTCAAATATTTGGGTTTCAATCTTAGTTTGGTTTACTTTGAATAATTTTATGGACAAATTGTTTATCGAATGGTACTCGTTGAACTTTGGGTTTTGTTGGACAAATTTTGGAGACTAAGAATAGATTTTCTTTTTATAAAGGGTTATCCTTTTCTGGATTATCTGATCTTGTACTAAACTTTTTGGTTTTGGTTTTGGTTAGAGTCTAAAGACATGAGAAGTATATAGTTCTCTTTGGTGGATTAGGTGATTCTCTAGAAATTTATTATAGCACTCTTAATACGAACAAGTCTTCCTAAATACTCGTCTTTTGGAGAAAATATGAGTTTGATTAAGGAATCTAGTAAAAGTTGAAAGTCTATATGATAAGTAAGTATGTTTCATTATGATTTAGTTAAACTCAAAAATAAATTCCTCAATGAAAAGTAACTTAAAACAAAAATTTTGTCTGTTAACTTTTCCTACTGGGGAATCAAATACTATTTAACCCATTACAAGTTTGTGATTTTCTTATGGTTAACTTTCTCCTAGACATGTTTACTATCACTCTCCATCAGAACATGACCCTTTTTTTCCTCCATGTCCATATTTTCATACTTGGAATACTAGTATGGGTTAACTCGGGTGACCTTTGTACTTATCTTTCTTTATTTTAAAGTGATTGTTTTACTGACTCTTGTTCCGATGTGGGATTTTCAATGAAGTTTCTGAGCCCAATTTTAAAATTGCGGGACGCAATTCCCAAAAAGGGGGGAAGGATGTAACACCCCAGGTAAATAAAGAATATTAAATTTTTATATTTATCCATATTTGTGAATAAAATATTAATATTACTTTAAAGGGGACACTATGCTCGATGGCGTACCCAAGACGCAACAACGAGTTTCTTGGGAATCTTACATTGCACTCTAATAATAAAATAATATTATTTTAAATGGTAGTTAACGCCTAGCCGTTGTAATGGCGAGAATGAACAGAACTAACTAAAAATGATTATATATGTTTTTAAAATATTTTTACTTTTTACAATAAATGTTAGAGGATTAAAAATGCGAATGAATCCAATTTTAAGCGTAAACATTCTAATATTCTTTAAAAGGTCGATTAACTGCCTTTTGAGGGAAAACCTCTTTTAAAACCAATTTTTGACAATTTTATGTGTTATATTTGAGAAAATAAAATTCTTCTTTATAATAGAGACATCAAAATTTACTTTGCGTAAATTTTTTGTATCATTCCGATAAAGTTCATTTTTTAATGAATAGTGAAAAATGTTGTATTTTAATTCAAAACCTATTTTTAATCTAATTTATTTATATGATTAGATTATCTTTTGAATTGTCTTTAAAGTAAAATTATAATATATTTTTTCCATTTAATCCAATAGTGGTCGTTGGAATTAATTTCACTTTGAAATTGGACTTAAACTAGTGTCAATCTTTTGACACATTTTGTTTCATAAAAACACGCCATTTGTTTTGACAGCGGGAATTAATTATTAAATTAATTAATTCAACTTATATGTTTTTAATGTTTTAAAATAGACATCATTTTTTAATTCGGAATATCAAATATATCTTAGGGTGAATGTTTGGTAATTTTCTGAAAAACTTCAATTTTTGATGAATAGTGAAACCACTAAGTGGTACTTATAAAAACTGATTTTCCGTTTAAATGAAATTTTTCTATCTTTGTGTTTTGAATTTAAAAAATCCAACTTACATGGTTGTCATTAAGAAGTAAAATGTGGTTCAATGGGATTAAAATATTTTTTTGGTGAATAGTAACTTATTAAGTTTTTAATCGCGATTAGAGGTAATTAGTGTTGTTTAAGGTAAGAATAATGTTTTAATAAAATGAAATGACCTAGACACATGTCCTACCCTCATTGGATGAGTCATGGCCGACCAATACAATCCATGAGTCAACTTGGGGACCCCATGGAGCCACTTTGGTTGGAAAATGACATAAATACCTTTTTATTTAATGATTAAATTAAAATGACACAATCATGAGTTGTTTTACTAAAAAATTTTTTACATGGGGTTATTAAAGTAAGATTTTTGACTATAAATAGTAATTAAAAATATAAAAAGATTTCCTAAATCATAGTATTTTTTTTATAATTTTTAGACATTTAATAAATTAAATTATTTATGACATCATGATGATGCAGCGATGACCTCATTATTTAACGATTTAAATAAAATGGAAAGATATTGTAAAATCTAAGACCTAAACATGTCCAAAACCTATTGGATGGGTGAATTTAGAACCCTTATCACCTTATCCTCGAAAAAAATCAATGTGGGACCATTAAAAATACAAAACTCATTCTAAAATAAAGTAATATTTCTTTACTTTCCAAGAGTGCCCCTCCTCTCCTCTTATAAAAGGCCCCCACCTCTACCTCCTTACCCACACTTACAAAGCCTTTGGCTCGGCCAACCCCTACCCATTTTGTCTCTAAAAATCCCTATATAACTCCTTTAAGCCTCACTTTGGGTAGAAGTATTCCCAAGGAAGCCTTTGAGTTCAAATCAAAAAAGAGTTACCCGATTTTAAGGTAATGTCTTCACTTGTGTTCTTTTGTTTTATTTTGCGTCTCCAACCCCCTAAACTCTTTTTATTCATTTATTTTGTAACAAATCCAGTATCTTAAATATACTAGGATATTTTTATAAGAATCATTCGAGCTATAATTACACACACCTACATCAAATGGTTAAAGAACATACTGTTTCTGTGGATGGCGAATTTCTGCCTCATGAAACGATGATTGTTCAACACTCATATAACACCTTAAAAGGTGGCCAATAAGATGTCACTATATTTATATATGATATATAATATGTTTATGTTTTACTTAATCTTATGTATTTTTATTTTGTGGAATACCTTTATGGTTTCCATTGTGGGTAAACACGATAATTTCTTTTTAGGAAGTGCGGACTACCGCCCCCTCAAAGTGATTTGATTCGTTAATGCCATATGTGGGATGTATAAAGGATGTATTTAAAGTTATAATATATTATTTATGTTACATATAAATGATTAATATAATTATGTAATTAAAATATAAATACCTCTCATTTAGTTTTTAATTAAATTAATATGACATATAAATGAATGTAGCGTTCATGCGTACGTACGGCTTACCGTCTCCATGAACGGTGCATTTCATTTCTTACCTCTAAATGATTATGTAATATTATAAATAAATGTATATTATAGATATATATGATATATATGATATCCAAATCATGAATATCATTCTGGATATAATGAACCTTTGACCACACGAACAACATGTAATTGTAAGAAGTCCATTTTCGACTTAAGAACCAAATATCGACAAAACAAACATTATTAACATAAATGATTACATAATGTTTATAACATGGAAATAAATGATATAAAAGGAATAATTAACTTGAAAAATGTTCTTAAACAAGTATAAATTAGCTCAAGTTTATTATTCAGGATGTTAAAGAACGATCGAGTCAAGTCGGACCCGAGGTAAGGGATCTTACTCCTCTCTTTCATTTTAAGTACACTCTTTTATGTCATTCCTTTTAAGCTAATCTTTCTTGTGATTGGGATGTTCTTTTATATTACTCTTACTTTAATTTTTATTTTCATATGATGAGGGACCCTATTCTCTCTCATCAATCCATTTTGGAAGTTTTGAGTGGCGCCGTTAGGCTGCCTAATTTTTGTAAGAGATCTAACCTCTCTCTTTCTTTTTAAGTACTCTCCTTTATGTCACTTCTTTTAATATACTCTTTGTTATGATGGGGTATGTTATTTTATATTCCTATTGCTGTAAATTTTATTGTAATATGATGAGAGACCCTATTTGATCTCATCAATCCATTTTTGGATGTTTTAAGTGGCGTCGTTAGGCTACCGAGTTTTCGTAAGGGATTTTTCATCTCACTTTTATTCCCGTAAGATTTATGCTACATTTGCCACAATTTCCTTTGAGTGGTGTATTTACTATCCATTATTATACTCTTTGTGTAATATAATTTCGTTTATGAGTATTTACATCAATTTTGTATGACCCTTCTTTCATGGGGTGTACGTTTCGAAAGTTGCCCAAATCGATAAGGGAAACTTTCACCCTCCTCTTTTTAAAAGACTTATTTTGTTATGTATTTTAATTTACATCTTATTATGTTGGGATATGTTCTTATATATCCTTATTTATGTAAAGTTTATGTCCAAGTGATGAGATACCATTCACTCTCTCATCAACTGATTTTCTGAATTTTGTAGTGACGCCGTTAGGCTGTCAAATTTTTTCAAGGGAACTTCTTAACCCAATTTTGATTTTTTGGGATAAGCTTGTACTCCTTGAATATGTCATTCAATGAATATGTGTGAGTAACCACTGATTGTTTTACACTTAATATCCACTTATATTTGGTGTATTAGTTTGTCACACATAATTATGTAATTGATTTATCCTTAATCCAAGGATACCGTCTTTGTATGGGACTTCGTCTCAATCTCCTTTCATTGAGGAATATTTTGTTTTATACACAACCTTCTTTTATACGGTGTATAAACCCCTTTGAATTCTATGTTTATCCGAAAGGAATATTTTTTATACAAAGAGTTTTACTAAACGACAAAAGGGAATGTTTTTGTCGTACGTATGCGGCGACAACGACTTCTCCGCCGCCGTGACCATTATTTGAGTTTCGGCTTCCTCTACAAGCCATACCTTCTTTTTAAAAGAAAAATAAATACCATGTTTTACATTTATTTTATTTTGGTATTTAATATGGTTTTAATAATGTTTTTATATCAATGTGTTGTATTGATATCTTGTTATTGAAAGGTGGAAATGTTATGTTTCCTTTATGCATGTTTTATGTGATAAGATTATGTTATGGTACTTTGGAATTGTTATGAAGACAGGTAGTTCCTTGATAAACTAAGGACGGGTGAGTCCTATATAGCTCTCCAATGCATTGGGTAATGCGAAGGAGTGAAACTTTAAGGTTTCTCTAAAGAGATTTAGGGAATATACTGTGGTGGGTATTCCAAACGTAACCAAGAGGGTTACTCCCTACGTAAGAATGTTATGAATGCCTCATGTTACCTTTATGTCTTATGATTTCTATGATTTATTCATGATTTTATGGGTTATGTTAAAGTGATTATGTTTTATGGTTAAAGTATGATTTCATTCTTATGTATACATGTACTCATGTTTCCTTTCCATATTTTTATATCCCTTACTGAGCTTTTTATGCATATCCCAAGTTTTTGAAATGTTTTTCACAGGTCAAGGGAAGGGTACATGATATGATGATAGTGTCAAGGAAGTGTCAAGAAAGAATCCATGTTTTATTTTACATATGTTTCCGTTGATGGGAAAAATGAATACTATCTTTTATGTAACTACTTTGTTTAAATGTGGAATGTAATGCAAGTTTTATGATCTAATTATCTAAAACTCTAAACCTGAAAAGATCCTCAATGTGTAATATTATAATAACTCAAGATTAAGTAAGTTTTAAGGCTAGGGCCTTATATTATGTATGGTGGGAGATAAATATAATAGTAATAATTTCACTACGTTTTATAGCACCTTTGAGAAAACATTTCATCTTATTTTGTTTTTAAAATATTTAAAAGATAGATTTTCTACATGTATAGAGTATTAAAATAAAGTTCATAAAATTATTTATATAATTAAACCTACTATATTTTATAAATGTAAGTGTTGGGGAATCCACTTGAGAAAAAACAATTTTTAAATCATTAAATAATGATTTTTTAATTTATGATAAAAATAATCAATAATTTTTCCTTCTCTCAAATGTTTTTGTCAAATACCATATATATAAAAACTATTCCCTATATTTATATTATTTATTTTAAAACAAAATATTAATATTTCATAGAAAATGAACCAAACCATAAATAATGAAAAAAGAATACAATAAATCACTATATCATCAATATTTATTAGAAAGAGACAGAATCTGTAACCACACAATGGGTCCCCACAAATCATAAAAACATTGCCATGCAGTATGTTTTGAGATGGGAATCACCGCTTTGGAATCTTCAATAATAAATATGAATCATGGGAAATGAATTGTGTCATGATGTATGTTGGTCCCCTAAAATACTCAACAAAACCAAATGTTAAGCTATGTTGTGCTCCTAACCAAAATAACCCACCCAACATACTATTAGTACCCACATCAGGGAAACTCTTCTAGAAAAATTAGAGAATAAAACAAGGGTCCCCAAGTCAGTGCATAATCAAAACTAGTATATCACTAATCTATGCATCTCCTTTAGCGCATGGTTACCAAAAAATCAATCATGTTGAAGTGGTAAAACTAGTTCATCATCGAGTCAACATGTAAATAAATAATAAATAATAAATAAGTATCTTTTCATTTATAACATCATTATATATAAAATGTTTTTTATATATGTACTATAGTTATATAATAATCAAATTCATCCCAAAAGTGGTTGTATTCCAACTCATGGAATAACACAAGAAAGGGGATCTATGTTGATTGTATCACAATAGCCATAAATTTATTTTTATAAAATTCCTAACATGTATTTAGAAACCAAATTGTAATTTCATGTCAATTTCCCCACTGTTTAAAAATTAAACCTAGAAATTTCAATTTTAAAATCACTTAAAAACCAACACATTCTTTAAAATCTCATGAAACACTACATATCCTATTCCAAAATAAGATTTTCCTTCTCTGGAAATCATTTTCAAAAAAATAGGCCATTATTTAAAATAATACATTAAAATAAAATTTTACGCTTTTGGAAATAAAATGGATACAAATACCCCAGTCCCCAGCCACTTCTTCAAATCAATTTTGAAAGACCATTCATTGAATTTTCACAACCACTTGGAAATCACTAACATATTATTTACTAATAAATAACATAAAAATCATTTCAATTCCTTTTTTCCATGTGTATATACTATTAAAAACCTTTCGATAACCCATAAAGGGTATCAATCATTTTATTATTTTAATATTATAATAATTTATAAAAGAGGTGTCTCATGTCATGTAAAATAATGTAAATTAATAAAAATATATTCATTAATCACTAGAAAAAAGCAGCCTTTGATATAATTAGAAAATATCAAAGGAAACTCGTCCAATTGAACCCTAAATATCAAAACCCCATGATTAGGTCACCCCAAATTCTATAATTTACCCTCCAAACAATTGTGGTTCATAAGTGAAATGAAAAAAAATTGGGGAATGAAATTTGGGAGAATCGGAGTGGAATAAAGGAAACATTAACTATGAAATGATGTATAAAATCAAATTAGGTAGAGCTTTGAAAAAACTAGAAAATGGGGGATGCATCTAGGAACTCCCGTATAGTATATACACATGAGTAGGGAATAGAAATAGGTGTAATCCTATTAAAATCAAATATGGATATGAATAAAAAATAAAATAAATAAAAACATGGTGTAGAACATCCTAATCTGACCTCCACTATCTTGGCATGACATGCCTCCTCCAAAGGTTGGAAGAATAATGAGTTTACATCTATGGTTATATCAAAACATGGTTTAAACTTCATGGAATGCTGAACCCTATGCATATAGACCCATATGGTATATCACTCAGTCATAAGAAACCTTATTTGGAAGTTTGATTTCCAATCGTATAATGAGTTTCAAACTCCCAACTAACTCAAGGTTTAATCATGTTCACAAAATGAATCCCTGATATCATGGAGTGAACATATTTTATGCACTGGACATTTAGTTTCCTAGAGAAATTTTACGTATCCAATCCCTAGAATATAGTGTTCCCTTCTTTAATCCAAATATTTTTTTTCATTTCAAGAATCATAAATCAATACCCAAAATAACTGTCAAGGAATAACACATATGGGCCAAGGAATAACCTGCTATTGATCCAAACATAGAGAACACTATGACTAGAAAAATAAAATAAGATGAATAAATAAATAAATAGATCCAATAAGTAATTAATATAAAATTCCATACATTCTAATAACACCATGGGTGTAACAATTCTCCTAATAATATCAATTTATGGCACAATAAATTAATCTGAAAGAGTATAAGGGAATGCGATGCCAAATCATCAATAATCCAAATAGATGTGTGTCGTTGGGAAAACTAGAGGATTATCTAAAGAAAATTAATAATTAAACCTTAAATAATTCCCTAATACCAGTGTAATAAATCCTTGAGAACAATTAAAAAACCTTCAACACCACCAAATAAACCATCAAGAGGTTAATTATTATGGTGATTGAATACCTATCATATGTGTCCTAACCTGACATAGTTCATCTAAATGTTCAAATAAATGATAAATTCACTCATTAATATTTTATCCTCAATATAAAGATAAATTTACCAATAAAAAAATAAACAACTATTGTCCAGCAATCCATAATCTAAAATTCATGAAAGTCCTATTGTTAATACAAAATGAAATACAACACATAATAATACCCAATGAGTCGATAAGATATTATCAACTCATTATGTCATTGATATCCAGCTAACTTGGATTAAAAGTGATACCTAACCCACAAACAAAACTAAAAAATAAACAACACGGTTTTAACCTCAGTTAAAAAAGAATAATGAGAGGGAAACCTAAGACATCAATAATATAAAATTAATACATTTTTAATACATCAATATCCATGCCTATCCCTAGATATTATATCAGCAAGACTAGTTTATAACTCATCCTAGTCACCCTATCACATATATGTGCCTTTCTTGGGTTCAATATATCCATAACTATACCACAAAAAAACCAAAATAACACAGATATATATATATATATATCTCTTAAAATATAATAAATATTTTGATTTATGTTAACAATATGATAATAAATATCTATAATCCTATAATATATGAAATACCTAAAATAAAAAGTGGAAATTCTCAAAGTATATGAATGTCCATATCAATATTACAGTAGAGATGTATTCTTCTAAAAATACATTTTGTGGACTCTCTGAAGATGAAAAAATATACACATGAAAGATGGGTTCCTAGATATTTTAAAAAAGGGAATAAATTTTCATGGCGTCCCATACAATAAATGAAGATGAGATCTCATATTTTTACAAGAAGATGTCATGACATTAGAATCTTTAATCTCATCAATCTGACATCCAAAATAAAACTGACATATACTTGTCGGGATAGCTTCCACTACTATGGATCTCCCATCCATTCATTATAATTTCTCATACTAGATTCAAATAGTACTGATCAATGGTTTATAAGAGGATATTATCCCAGTAATCAATATTTTAAAGATATATTGGTGACCATCCCAAGAGAGGACTCTAAATATAAGAAATCATCGACTTATTCCATCCCTAAATTCACATTCATAAAGAGGCTCGTTAGTTAAATTTATTTCTCAAACATCACATCTTCTGGATAATTCTATTCAATAAACATCATCAAAATGGATTCTAAATAAAATTGATCACTCAGATGATATAGGTTGTTCAGATCCCACAATATCTGAATAGGTCCCACAGATTATCCTACAATGGCCTTTAACCTTGAAGTTTTCAATGTTTACAAAGAATTGATGATTACTAGAAATCTCTTTAACTACCCAACTACCTCAGATAGTCCAAGCTTGTTGAGGATGGAAGTTGGATGTTGATTTTGGAATTATTTTTTCTTTTCTAAAATCATGTGTGTTTCAAAATCAATAACTCTATTAAAAGTTTTGGTGTAGTCTACAATAGGACGATTCATTCTCACTTGAAGCGAGGAATCAACTTGAGGAGCATATCAAGGGATATTATATCTACCACTCTTTATGAATTTTTTTGGAGGAATGGTATAAATATTATTACACATTAATCTAATAAATTCATCTCTCAAAAAAAATCTAAATAGTTTCAGTACATACCATGTTGCAAACACAATAACCAAAATCACTAAAAAACATACAATAAAAACCAATACTTAAACAAGTATTTATTTGACTGAGTTTAAATTATATTTATAAAAAAATAATACCATCTTGTAAAACGGTCTAATACATTTTTAAAAATAAAGAATACCCACCTAACAACATTATAATTGAGTTTAAATTAAAATGTTCCTACTATATATTTGTTTTAATGTAAATAAAAAAATTTATTTTCAAAAAATTTCATAGATTTTATAATGTAACCACCCTCATAACAAAACTGCATATTAAAATAAAATTTAATATTACAAATAAATGAAAAAACCTAGTTTCAAAATAAATAAATATCATGATGTGTTATTTTTACACCTAAAACTTTTTCAAATCTAGTCATTATAAAAACATATGGTGTTATACAAATAAAAATACACTTCAACCTCATCAAAATATTTTTTAATTCACTAACAATGAATAAAAATCACATAATGAGTGAACATGAATCAAAATAGTTTTAAAAATATATGGAGGGATGAAAAATTTTCATGGGTTAGAAATATGGTATGTGATCTGTGTTCCAACCATGTAACATCAGCTCAAAGAATTTCAAAACTAGTTTCATGGGATCCATGTTGTTTTCATGACCATGTAAGATAATAGTGAAACTTATATTTTCCCTCGATTTTATACTTGAGCTTAGGCAGACCACAAAAGGATTGAAACAATCACTATGGCTTCTAATTGTGACCATTTAGAGATTATATCACCATCTAGTTAAAATAATATTGTTTCATAAACTATACAATTATTTGGGTATAGTTGATTAATTCATTGGACTTTATAGTTTATAAATAAACAGTTATAATTTATAGATCCACCCAAATAAGGGAAAATAATGAAATCATCTAAATGAGAAACAAACAATAATTTCAATCAACATTAAATTGAAAAGAAATATTTTAAAGTAATGATACATCATATGAATCAAAAAATAAAATAACAAAATATAAATACGATTTCTTAACAAATTGAGATACAAAAAAGCATCTGAAAAACAAAATATTACATGTTAAATGTAAAAACCCATACGTAGGACTACATGTAACTCACAACATCCCAAAATTCTTATTTGTGAAAATAAAATTGAATACCATGAGGTGATCATGTTTTGGGAACCTGAAATAAAACATTAAATACCTATATACATATCTATGTGTACATAGTGTGTAATCTAAAAAGACCGTTAGTATATCACCAAGGAGTTTTTGTAGTTCCCTTCAAAATATATTTTATAAATTTTGGTTTAAAATATATTTTAAAAATAATATTTCTTACAAGTTAGAAGAAATAATTTTAAATAATAGAGTTTTTCATTTAGTAAAACGTATACACTTTTTAGGAAAACAATGATATACCTAACCATGTAGGAGAAAACATTTTTGAAACCCTGAATTGAAGAATTTATAATTTATGAAAAACCAATGAAATAAATATTTATCAATTAAAACTTTTCATGAAATCCAACATATTAAAAATTCATTCCCATTTCATTAAAATCATTTTTTAGTCCACATTTTAAAACCAATATAAAAATAAACAAAATTTTAGTGAATGAAAAATAAAAAATATAGGAAACATATCCATGATAAGGAATAAAAATAAAAATAACCCAACCACACAATGGAAATAGATAAACAAAATAAAATAGGGTATACATGAAGGAATGATATAGGAATTTACTCTATGAAATCATTAAAAAAACAACACATCATGGTTAACTAATTTGAACCAAAGGTCATACCATCCCTTTAAATACTCAATGGTTCCAACTATAAACCTCTATTACACTTCCATCTAAACATACATATGTAAATAACTATCACTTGACTCAATAAAGGCACTCCCCTATACAAAGTGTTTTATAAAACTATGGGATAATAGTAACTTCATAATATAAAGTAGTGTAGACTTATTCTTGACCTCTCTCTTGGAATATTTTATCAATTAAATCAATCTATTATATGTGGGAAAACAATCACATTGTTGAATCAAATTACACAAAAATAATAAATAGAAACAGATAAACCTCATTACATATCCAAATTAATAATAATGGAAAATTAAATTTCACATCCATATAAAATTATTATAATAATTTAATTACCCCAAGAATAGGGAACACACATGTTCAAAGATTAACATAGACAAAGGGATGGATAATGGAGGACATCCTCGTATCAATAAAATAATTTTCTTAAAATTAAAAATAGGATATTTAAACCCAAGTTGAGATTCCATGTTATTTTTAGTATCCTATAAACATTAATCTATTAAAACACCTTTCTAAATATTTTTTAAATAAAAAAAATCTTTTTCCCACAGAACACCACATATCCCTTTTTAAAACAAGTGTTTAATTATTTCTGAATTTATTTAAAAATAATTGAACACTTTATTTGAAAAATCATTTAATATGATATTCTACCAATTTTGAAATTAAATGGAGAAAAATACTCCACTCTTAAATCATTAAAATACATTTCAATTGATAATTTCTCGAACTTTTAAAAACACTGTTAAATTACAAACAACATAGTTGGGAATCATGATCTTGATATCCATTTAAAACCATTTATTAAAAGTATAAAAATTATTGAAACCCATTAATACCCCATTAAGGGTCCCATAAATATATATGTTTTAATAGAAGATGAATTTAAAAAATTAAAGAATCTCATGACATGTTAAATAAATGAAATTCCCAAAAAATAACAACCTTACTCACTAATAACATTCCAATATTTTATGGAGGAATAATATAATTGATGGAAAATATCCCTAGAGAAATATAATCATATAAAGACCCACAATTAGTTCACTAAAATCCAAAGATTCAACACTATTAGTAATTAGGGTTCATGTAGGAAAAAGACCTCAAGTGTAAATATAATAATGAAAAAGTGGAGAAGGGTATAAGATAGACTTAAAATGAATAACTGCATAAAATAAGTAGATGAGTATATTCGAATCAAGGATGATGGAAGAGAAAGATCATAGGTGATCACCTTTACATAAGTTGTGTGAAAAGGTTATAAAAAGTCACATAAACCCCTTAAAATAGTATAGGAGTACGAATGGAAAATCAACAATTAAAAACTGGACATAACACATTACGATATGACCTTCCCTAAAATAGCTCATGTAACAACCCAATCTATAGATACATATATATGGTAGATATATTATATTATTGGTATAGAATAAAATAATTTCAAAAGGATCCAATAGCTTAGTAATAATGTATTATTACATACATAGATATTTTTCACATTGTAATTGATAATATAAATTAAATAATAAAAAATATATGGGAACATTATTATTTATTTTATGTGATCCATCATAATTATAAATTATTTAATTTTTAGGATTCGAAGGGAATGTAAAACAAAATAAGGGTGATATAAAATTCTTAGTGAGGAGTATCATACATTATAAGATAAAAATATAAGTGGAAAATAAATAGTATGAGATAAAAGTAAACTTTTAGAATTATAACACAATTAAATGAAACTAAATACATACTATATCCCTGAAAATAAATAAAAACATGGATAATATTTATTAATCACACACTTATGTAATTTATAATGTAGTACACCATAAACTTATTATCAATGCCTTTTTTCCATGTCATCATACATTACAGTTATGGAATATTCCAATGCCCTGGTTAGTTTTAATATTGAGTCCTAGAGAATAACTGAGGGGGTATCTATACTAGGACCTTCCCTTTTCTAGTCAAGTACTATGCTTTAATCATATGGGTTAACGAGAACATTCTTATAATATCATAAGATAGTTATTAATTAATCCAAAAAATAGAAAAATGGTTATCTGTGTGGTAAAAATTTTGAAAATAAATATTTCCCAATTAAATTTAAAAAAATTATGATATTATAGAATATCCACAAAATAAATATAGAAACATTGGGGGTTCTCTATATAATAGGAATACCCCTTTTGAAATAAATAAAGATAATATGGTGGATATGGAATATTTAATGTTTTTTGTTTTCAATATAAGATAGAAATTGATTTTTATAGAATGAAATGGTTTGAGACCAATGAAATGGTATATAAATTATTTCAGGTAAATAAGGATTTTCTGATTTATCCCACTAATATCCCTCGAATGAGTCTCTCATGTGTGTTTTCATAGGCCCACTCATTATTCAATTAGTAAATATTTTTTTAGTAACAACTATTAATTTTCAAGGTCATTGCCTCGAGGTGTATATATTCCACAGTTGTACTCACACACCAGTATCTATACTATGATGTAATTTCATCGAAAACTACATCAACATTATATTCCAAAATTTAAAAATTTTGGGTATTATGTTGGATAGGAAAAATATAAATCAAAATCCCATGAAGGAAATAATTAAAAACAAATAAATAAATACCACTAATAATGAGTGATTCATGTTATAAAAACAATTAATTTTTAATTACACCATACAATAAATACATTGTTTATAACATACTCATATCTTATGTAATTAAAATATGAGTCGAATATTCCTTACTATTATTCCAACATAGAATAACTTTATTTAAAATTTTTTATGAAAAATACAACTAAAGTAATCCCCAATTTTAAAACCTCATTCATACCAATAAATGTTTACTACATTATCTATAGTTATTCTCTTAATGTTTAATAGATAATTATTATCTATCATCAGTATCATGTGTGAATAGTCTTGAAAATTTTGAACCAGTTTCAAAATAGCATTGTTGTTTTTCATTATTCTATTAAATTTCATCATTCCAAGATAATACAAGTTACTATAACTGATTCTTGATAATTATTTGAAAATTTTATAATTTCCTTTTATGGTAATGTTTGGTTATCATCGTCAAATATGGAATCAATAATGAGCTTGTTTCATTGGTTTGTAACAAAATGACATTGGTATCTAAACAAATGATATTAATATTAATGTTACCATTAAATATGTACAATAAATAATTATATACATAGTTATAATATATATTACAATAAATTTAATTCATTTTTTCATCCATGATATAAAGTTATATCATTGTTTATATAGGTGGTTAAACCCAAACAAATAAGAATATAAATTATTTATTGGATTCATAAAAAGTTATTTAATTATAATATAATTATATTGTAATATTTAATAATTTCTTTACTTATTATTAGTGTTTTATATCAGCATTTAATGAAATTAGAATAAAAAGATAACATAAAAAATGTATTCTTTTAGAACAATTATGCATTGGTCCAAAAGACTAAATAACAATTATATAAAAAAGTAAAAATGTTCCAAAAATTTTAAGTAAGGGATTTTATAACAGCTTTTTCATGAAAATATATTTGATCCATAGTATGGTTATCTAACTATGTGATGTTATTGCTGAATGTTTTATTGAAAAGACCTTATGCCATAGATTTTCCCTATGATAATCATGAATAACTATGTTATTGATCCTGAAAAGGTATTTATGGAAGCCCATTCATATAGTAGAAATAGACGATGCTAGACACAACATTCTATTTTTGAGGTCTTGAAAAATGTATTTGGGGTCACATTATAACCATAGGATCTTTGACTATTTTATCTTGACAAGAATAACCAAAATAATGGTACTATATATATCATCTTCCAATAAGGATGAAATACCATAGGTATCGTAACATCAATCAATAATTTATCCATCATGATATCAATACACCGCTTTAAAAAATCAGGGACCTGAGTTTACTTTTGAGGAAATATCCACATTTATTTTGATCCATCCTAGGAGAGTGACTTGGTAGAAATCTCCAAACATGCCCTCGGGGTGGTTATAACTTCTGTCTATTCTTTGGAGGTGGTAGTCTATAACTAAGCATGGAAGCTAATATCATTTTCCATAGAACATGATAAACTTATAGTTCCTTTTATCACATAATAATATATAAAATGTTTTAAATAATGTACCTATTTAGAAAAATAATAATTAGGACCTCCCTTGTGTGGTGGTTTTGTAAATTAAACATGATTATTTGTTGATCCAATAATCCAGACACACACACACATAAATATCAAATTTCTCCTAAAGAGAAAAGGAGAGTGGTTATTAGTTATTACCTTATAATAATGAAATTTCAGTATAAAAAATATCAGTGTAATTATATTGGAATTATAAAATATATATAAAAATTTATAATAATAAAATTATAGAAAATGTGTACTCACATGGAGGACATGTCCTTCCCTTTGGGGGACTCCCTTGGATGGGAGGTCTAATATAACAACCCTGACCCTAGTAGCGCATAATTGGTGGTTATTTTGTTACAATGGGGGTAGATATAATAGATCACTTCACTGGGTATCAGGTAGATTAGTTTTCATGATGAACTACATATATACATGGTTCCATTATTACATTGGTTATTTATCATTGAACATAACAATGTAAAATAAACTACATCCTTGACATTTATTTAATGATTGGATCTTCCTAATCTATGGAAGGGAAAAAATAAAAGTGCGAGCTCAAATTATTAGTAATGGTAACATACTACAGATCATGAATCGATAACAAGTGAAGCATAATAAATAAGTAATAATCAATATGGAAACGTAACTAGGTGAAAAAAATGCCAATTAATCAATAAACTGGGAATGAGAATTCATCCATCTAATTTTTCATAGATAAAATATCATGGATATTAATAACTGAATATAGAATAAAGGAAATTATTATTTATTAGAAATAATGTATCTAAACCATGAACCACTACTTTGAATATAATTCACAAGAAATTTTAAGTTTGTGGGTATGAACCTGTCAGATTCTTCTTGGAAACAAACATGAAGGGTTTTTTTCCAATAGTTTTATCCTAGGGGACATATAAATACATCAAGGGGATATAAATTTTTGAAACATACCTATCACTACAATTACATATAATTATTCATACAAAGAATTAATTCATTTACAATAATACTTATCAATATAACTTTATTGAGTAGATGCCACAATTGCATCAATATTTCCCCAGATAATCAAAAAACATTCCAAGTTTACATCATATGTTAAAATGGTATACTATTTAATAAATACTCATATCCATTATATAAATAATATAAATATTTAAGAGTATAATAATTTCAAATGAAAATGAACTCAAATGGGTAGTAGTTGTTCCACATAAAAAATTAGGTTCACAAAACCAAGTATGGCTCAATGAAATGGAAATTGAGATGAATTTCTCTAGCACTCATAATAAGTGTAATCATATTTCCCATAAAATTAATAATAGTAAAATGAAAAATTGAATTTTATGAAGATAAAAATATATTCATGATATGATGCATTAAATGAGAATAACACCACATAGAAATAAATAAATGGTGAATAATTCATATATCTCGTAGATATAAACATGATATGAGAAATTCCTTACCATATGGTCAAAAGTGTTCTGTACTTGTTCATAATGTCATGGATAAAAAAATTAAATTCATTAATTAATTATTTTGGAGCTTATTAATCCTATATTGAAATTATTATAATTTTATTATGATCATTTATAACCATTATTATGAGTTAAAATGTTTAATTTCACTATTCGTAAAGTGTTTTTAATGGTTTTATGGTCGGTTCCCTTGCGTGTAATTATGGGAGTTCGTTTCAATTGAAATAATAATAATAAATTGTAATTTAATGATATAAATATACATCTATGATTTAAAATGTTCCTTATATATCATTTGGTTATATGGAATAAAGATAATTCATTAGATAAAAAGATAACGAAAAATGTTTAGTTTATTTTGGTCGTTTTGATGACCATCACAAACTATTATCACTTTATTTTATATTATGTTCATATAATAATTCCAAAATGATAAATAAGATTCAATATATTTATAATAGAATATCCATAAATGTGATTTTATGGCCAGTCTGGAAGGCGATATTCAAAAACGAAAACTCCTCACCCACGAAGGTGGTGAATCGACACCTCTTAGAAGATGTTTTCAGTTTTAGAATAAAAGGAGAAGAGAATAGAAATTATAATTAATATTCCATTAAAATAATTAGGTTCTAGTATATGTATATCATAATGGTGTAATAATTCTTACGTTTATATGGTTGGTGAGGATATGGTATGAATATAAAATATGTTCAATGTGAAAGAATGATGACTTTACCTCTCCAATATCTTCTCCTTAGGAACCCCCTTAAGACACTTGGATTTGGTCATTTTTTAAGAAAAATAGGTTTTGGAAATGAAAAAGAGGATTTTTAAATGAATTGGTATGAAATTATAAAATATTTAAGGATTTTAAGGTGTGAGGATAATGGGTGGTGAGAGGTGGTATTAATAGATGGAGGAAATAGGTTTTTTTTATTATTTTATTCATTTGTTTATTAATCTTGCTCAAGACTATCCACAGTATTGATTCATGTGACTAAGAATAGTAAATAATGAATTTTAGTTATAAATTTCATGTTATTACCTCATCCATACCTCACCCATGACTAATAATAAATTTATATACTTATAATGATAAATATAATAAATTATTGTATTTCACTATTCACTAAATAATCAACTGTTTTGGAAAAATCCCAAAAAATCTTCATATTTTTTTCAATATTTTGATTTCAAAAATAGACAAAATTTTAAAAAAATAATTTTCTAAATAAGATAAATTTAATTTCATATTAAAATCACCATTCATTCAAAAAAAACCGACTTTATTATTATAACCAATCTTATGAAACTTTGAAAATTTAATTTTGGTATCATAAAATTATTTTATAATCATAATATAAGTAAAAAATATTTATGAATATATCATATGAAAATAAGTTTTTTTAAATGATTTTATTAATTATAAAATTTTAAAGAGACATTTACATTCCATTAAAATACCAACACTTAATTTTTCATTTTTAAAACATTTTTATACTTATTAAATTATATAAACATATTATATTTTAATTTATGAGATACCTAAATTCAGTTAATAATTTCATAGGTGAGTTTTTTATTCTTATGGGAACATTAATATTATTAATGGTCATATTACTATTATGACACCCATGTTATTAATTAATAGTATATCACAGTTTTTTTTAGGATCGACGTTGCATGAAACGTATGTTATTGAATACATTAAATTTATTTAATATGATACATAACTTTAAATATGGGGGTGTTATAAGTTACGATAATGTAATTTTAAAAAAAATATAATGCGGGTGAAATCAAATTATAGGGTATAGATTAATTTCAATGTTTCAAGAAGGAGCTGGTTTTTGTGTGTGGTATTGATGGGGTGGTGAGAGGTCCTTTTTATAAGTTGTGAGAATGGTATTTTGGAATATATTTCAACTTTATTTAAAGACGAATCACATTTTTATCATCAAATTCGATTAAAAAATGGGGAAACATTAGTGGGTAATAATATATTTTCTATAATATCTCAACTGCTCAATTAGAAACTGGTTTTTAATAATTTTCATGCTCTTTAACCCTAGAATTATTACTGTTACCATTTTAGGTGTTATTGTGGTAACAAAGTTTTTACCAAAGTAAATAATTTTTTATGCCTAAAAATAAAATGGGTCTTAGTAAAAAAAATTTAAATACTTATTTCAAATATTAAATAAAATTTATTTGATAAAATTTATTAGATAAAATTAAAATAAGAAAAATAAATTTTAATTTAAGGGCTTGTAATGCATAAAACCCCATTTTAGAATGTCAATTTTAATGTTTCAAATTTATTTGTAGTGTAAATTTATCAGAGATGATTTTTTCCAGATTTATGTTTTTTATTAAAAAAATTTATATTTCATTAAATGAAAAAAAATTCCATAAAAATATTTAATTATAAGAAAACACTTGAGTTAGTTTTTATTGGAAATTTTGAATTATGTCATAAAGATATTAATACAATGTATTCTTAATTCACCATATATTTAAAAAAATATTATTTTAAATAATAAATATATATTTGAAAATTTTAAAGATATTATATGCTTGTACTTATGTCTTATAAAGTTATAAAATTCACACTTTTAGTAAAAACTGTATTTTTTGTATTCACCTAAAAATAAACTATTTCACAGAAATCCAAAATAATACTCTGAATAAAATAATAATATTGAAAATTCAAAAAAATAAGTAATTTTTTTAAATTTTATATTAAAATTTAACATCTAAATGAATTTATAAATAATGGATCTTTGGTGTGCACATTATGTAATAGTTTAGGAATGCAGTACTTACCATGTATAGTAAGATCCATGTTATTATATTATCCCCTATTAAATAATTTCCATCACAAGAATTTTTACATGTGAGCTATTGAAAATTTATGGTTGTTCCATCTTTATTGATTCTCCATGATCCCATGTTTCCTCCTTGAGTTATTGATTTCTCTAAAGGGCAGTTACTAGTGAAGTTTTTTTATTCTGAAACTCTACTTCAATAATGTCGAAAATATGGGCATTATATTCATTATAATATATTTCATGTTCAAAATATATTCCATCATATGTTATTATATTTTTTTAGATCTATCCTTTATTTCAATAATAATGAAATTATTCGGATTTCATGTACCTTATAATGTTTGGGTGTCATATCCAATCAGAATGATAGAACATCAATTCCCTATAGAATTTTAAAAAGATTAATGAACCTGTGGTTTAACAGGCCCTTATTACTAAATCTTAAATCTCATTCCAATGGTTACACCTTAAGAATAAATTATCCCCATTGAAAAACACCATGTAATTCATTTATATTACTAGAATCACTCATTTATCTTACTTGAGATGATTTTATATGATCTTGGATAGTTTTTTCTTTAGCAGCTGTATCTTTTACCTATTCTAGGCCTAAAAATTTCATTCCTCTATCTAATTCATAAAATGTTAGAATATGACAACTCTTCTTGTACAATACCAAATATGGTCCCATCTGAATGTTCTTATGAAAATTTTCATTATCTCAAAACTCCACCATAGGTGGATACTGATCCCATTCTCCTTGGATGTTAGGAGAACATGACCTCATCATGTCATCAAATTTTTGAGTTCACCTTTTAAACACACATATTATTATGGATGATAAAAAGTTTCCAAATGTACTATGGTTGAGATAGTTTTTTATAGAATCTTATAGAATTTTAATATGAAATTAAGGTCATGATCTGATTCAATTCATAGTGGTTCACTATGAATCTCCTTTATTTTAGTGTTATGGAGTAGGCCACTATGCTCTTGGGGTATGTATTCCCTTATAGTTTAGGAATGTTCACACTTGTTAAGGTTTTTAATGATTACCAATTAAACGTCTCTATTCATCGGAGTTTGTGTAATTCTAGTAAACAATTCCCTATTAATATCATACCACTTCCATAGAGGTATAGAATGATTTTTCATGTATATATTAGGAATTTTAAGTTAAGATTTTTTTGTATTATACCACTAATAATCTAGGAACATAGTCCAAAATTTCTTACTTCATACCATTCAACCATAATTTTTCTCTCAATTCCATATTAAGAATTATAATATGTGGTGAACAGATAAATTTATGTAATGTTCTTCATCAACTATATCCATATATATTTTAAGAATGGATGAAACACATAAACTCTTTCCAAACATGAACACTCCATTATTATAGACTATGATTGTAAATTTATCATCATTTGATTCTTTATCTATCATTTTTAAATCCTCATAATCCATCTAGGAATTCAATATCATTTCCAATAAATATAGTTTTTTAATTTATTGTAAATTTAATTATGTCTCCACTTGACTAAAAATTATCATATCATTTTTTAATTGATTTATAAATATATTATATATATTTATTCTTATGAAGGTCCAAACTGCATGGTCCCTCAAAATCAATATATCAACCAACTTCTTTTACGTCATAGTGTTATACTATATAAATAAATCATAGTTTTTTACTAGCTTCCCCATATTATTTCCTTCATGTTGAGCTATTTCAGAGAAAAAATACAGTTAAATATTTTTTTGATATTATATATGTCTCATATTTCCCATAAAGAGAGAACCTCCATATATTCATGGAAAATATTACTACTTCCAAATCAATGTAAATAGGTGGAAAATTATATTTATATAAATTAAAATTCCTTTATTTATAAAAAACACTATCTCATTCACCATTAGGACACAACCCCATCCTTTATTTGATGATTCACTACATATTAATAAAATATATCATTATCTGATATAAAATTAAATAAAAATACACATATCAATATATTTTTAATCACATAAAAACATTATTCATATTAATTAGACCATTTAAATATAACCCCTCAATATGTAAACATGATTAATGGGTTGTCTAGTCCATAAATACTTTTTAACAAAAAACTTATATCTACCTACAATTCCAAGGAAACTATATATATTTGATTTATTATTTTTTGTAGGCTATTAATTGGATACCTTTATTTTTGATAAATTTATAGATATTACAACCGTTGAGAAAAGATATCCACAAAAAGAAACTTCTTGGAGCCAAAATTTATACTCACTAAATTTCACATTTAAATCCCTTTTTATGATGGTATTAATAATTATTCATAGTCTTTTTTCACATACTTCATAACATTTGGAGTACATTAAGATATCATCAATGAAAACGAACATGATTTTATCTAGATAATCCTTCAATACACTAATCATAAAATCCATAAAAATGAATATTTTATTACTCAAATTGGTGGAAATTTTCAAAAACTAATAAAATATGTGTCTCAAATAAAATTAAATCATCATTATATCGACTTTCCATACCATTAATTGATGATAATTAGAGAGATGATATATATTTAAAAATTATCTATTACCTTGATTTTGATAAAATATTTTATCAATATTTGAAAAATAATACATATTATTTATAGTGATGGAATATGTCACCCGATAATTGATGAAAAATATCGTGGAATAATCTAATCACTTCTTAAATAAAATAAGGGATCCTCATTGAGAAAAACAAGTTCATATAAATCCCTTATCATACGAAAAATATTGTTGTTTCTTCAATACTACCAATGTCATGGATTTTATTGTATAAGGATTTTTGTATATGGGTATTACAACAAGAATGTATTCAATGGAAATGTAAACTTCAAAAATAAGTAGAGGAACAATTACTTCATCAGGAAATCTGTCAATGAATATTTACACAATGGGTAAATTATAACATCCTGTCTTTTTATAACATAAACTTTCATTACATTACACAAAACTGAGGATCTTTAAGGCTTAGTGTCTTGGAAACAAGGAACATAATACATGAAAAAAACATAAAACATTCTTCTTAAACACTTGAAAGGCTTCTCCTTAAGTTCATCCTAGGTTCATTACTGCATATCATAACCTGGGGACATACATCAAAAGAAAGGGTGAGCAGAAGGCCCAGTAAGGGAAACAAGAGAAACATTTTACATGTGAACTTGAGATACTTCAATAAAGACATGAAAAGAACTTTAAGGCATGAGAAAGAAACCATGAGATATATCATAATAAAAATAAAATTTTTCATAACTTGAAGATGTGTCTGCAAAATTTAATATTGACAATCATTTCTTTTCACCAAGGTCCATCCCCAAGGTGTCATTTAAAATTACCAAGGTTATTCACCAAGGTATCAGTCTAAAAAGTCATCTCTAGAGATTAAGTCTTTACCCTATGCATTGGAGCGCTATCTGGGCGCACCCTTGACATGTATTTATTATCATGTGAGCCACATATATCATCATCAATCATTTCATAAAAAAACCATATAGCATAAAATAAATGGGTTTCATTTCATAATCATAACGTTTTAAAAACTGCTTTAATGGCATGATCATTATGTCACTTTAAAACCACGGAAAGGGAAAGCAGGTTTCATGTTTGTAAATCCCAGAATTTAAAATAGATCATTTTGATATATATGTGAATACCCTTTTATAAATAATAGCTTTGAGTATTCACTTAATAACATAAAATAATTTTGAGAAAAAGAGAGAGACATTTTGAGACGAAAATTCTGCAGCATAACGGCTACGTTACAGGGTTTTAGAAAACGTTGAAAAGAGAGGGGACATGGGTCACCCACTCATAAATGATCTATAAAAATAGTATAGGGACAGAATATAAAGGATATGATTCATGGTAATGAAATTTGAAGGACATACCATTTGAAATGAAAAACATGGAAGTAAGACAGAAATAAGATTTATCTTATAAAAATTCGGTAGCCTAACGACGTCACTTAAACTTCAATAAAAATGAATTGACAAGATCAAATAGGATCTCTCATCATATGATCATAAAAGATCAGTATGATAGATATAGAGATCATACCCCAACATAATAAAAAGGAACTTGAAAGACTTGACATGAAAATAGAACTTGAAAAAAATGAGAAGGGTGAAAGAATCCCTTAAAAATTCGGCAGCCTAACGACATCACTTAAACCTTCATAAAACGAAATGATGAGAGTAAGAGGGGATCTCTCATCATAAAAACATGAAAAGGGAAGTAAGAGGAAGATAAAAGAACATCCTCTCACATAAGAACATGGAGCATAAAAGGAATGACATAAAAGAGATTACATGAAAAGAAAGAGAGAGATCAGATCCCTTACCTTAAAACGTAACTCTTAAAACTCAAAGGTTTGGACCTTGAGGGCTTGGGGGCACCTTGGGAGGACTCCTTGGGAGGTAAGGAGACCAGAAATTCGTTGGGGGAGAGTTGGGAGTGAAAAATAAATGAGGAAAGGGTGGGTATTTATAGGGAAAGTGAGGGGACAAGGCATTAATGGCCAAGGGACACCTCACAAGTGCTTTTCTCAAAACCATGTGCTCTCCCATGGAATTTACCAAGGATTTAGGACACATGGGGCCCCCAAAACAATAATTAATCACCATTGGCTGGACAACCCTTAAAATATCTCATGAAATCATCATGACACAGTTATGATGTCATTAAACATACCGAAACCCTAAAACTGCATTTTTACTATTCACTGGAAAATTCATCTTTCTCAGAAAAATCCCAAAATTTCACCTTAACCAAATATCAATGCTCTAATTAAATTTATGAACTCCATTTTATAAAAATAATTTTCTAAATATTTTTAATTTAATTTTTAAATAAAATCACTATTCATCGAGAATTCAATTTTTTCAGAAAAATCCCCAAAAATTACCATGACATAATATCGATGCTCTGAGTTCAAAAATAAAGTCCTTTTTATAAAAAAAATTTCTAATTATTTCTAATTAAATTTTTAATTAAAAAACACTATTCACCCGAAAAAAACTAATACTTGATTAATCATTTATGAAACCATTATTTACCCATTTTATTGAATCACATTACTTAATCTAGGTGTCTAAATTATATTAAGACTTTCTTTGAGTGAAATTACTAATACATTTGGTCACATTACTAATCCTAAGCGTAAAATCACTATTCATAATTTACTATTCATCAAAAATTAAGTTGATCTTATTAGACTCCAAATTCCTTACTGAACACTTTTGTAGAAGACCATTTTTTGAAAATCATTACACATAATTAATTATTTAGGGTTTACATAAATATTTTAAAATATCCTTTTTTCAAAATTCATCAATAAAATACATCCTAAAATTATCCGGACATTTGAAATTTCACAAACATCACTAAAGGAAGAAATCTCAATTCATTCATCCCAAAGGATTACACAAAGAAGCTAGGGTCTCGTCACATAGCCCCTTATAACATCGGCATATGACCTAAGTGTAAGGTGTGCTATGGTGAGAGAATTTGAGGGAGGCTCAGATAACATTGCCCTAGTAGTAATCTCTACTAACTTGAACTTCTCCCATAAGAATTTCCATTCAAGCTTGACACGCTGGAGTTCGTCTTTGGCTTGGTCCAAAGCGAATCCCAAAGATGCCACCTCCTTTCCAAGCTCTGATAAGTGGGCTTCATAAGGTTCGAGTCTACTGGATGAAGCCATCAACTCCTCTTTCTGCATTAACCATTAACATCTCTATTAAATCGTTAAGATTAAGTTAATATATTCTTTAAAAAGTTTGGGTCGTTACATAAATCCTCTATCCTTAGGATGTATTTCCCATCCATAGAAAATGACGTGTTTCCTACATCCATATAATTTTGAGGAATATACATTCCATTTATTCCCTTTTACTTAGAGGAAATTATTTTTCATAGAATATCCTTTAAAAAGATCTTCATTCCATGTGCGTTTTCCCTATATCCTTTTTGTTGTTCTAAACTAGTGACCATTATGGATCTAAATGTCCCTTCACGTGATCTAATTCTATAAAAATGATTTCCTCATCAGTAAAACCCAATGTGAGAAATATCTATTTTATAAATACTAGAATAATTTCTAAACTTCCTAATAATTATTTATTTCATTGATTGGTAGAGGGTTTTTTCTCATGAATTGGTCCAAATATGTTGCAAAATTTTTTTTTTGGACAATTTCTATATGCTGGGAAGGTTATTTATCATAGCAAGGGTCAACATCCCTAAAATGGATATGATCATATCATCTCCAACTCTCTCTTTATTGGTTTGACATAGTAGAATATCTAAATATTTACTATAAGTGTTGTTAATATTTTCATTCATTCAATTAATCTCCATGTCTAAACAATGGAATACACATAATCAACACATGATATTGAATTGTAAAAAAATCATGATAGGACTTCAAAGAAAAAATAAATTAAAATTTATCTATTTCTATAATATATATATATATATCATATAATAGATTTTATAAAAATTTAGTCCACAAGGTTTCTACATGAAGTCATCTCATACCAACTATAACAACATAGACTACAGGAACCGAGATCCAGTAGTTATATTACATTATTATATAATAATAAAATATTTCATAATATATCCAAAATCATATTATTCTTTGATGAATGGAAAGAGAAATATTATTAACGTTATAATTGATAACATAATGTACAATATAAAAAATCCACATGATCATGGTTACCTCTTTTAGTATATCATTGAAAAGTATACATAGTTTTTTTTATGTTTCCCTGTGGAATAAAAAAAATAAGGGTGATATTATATACTCTGTAATATATATCATATAGTGGATTATATAATAACATAATCATGGAATAAAGAGTATTTCTATAAAACATTTATGGTTATAATAATACCATACTTTAATAAAAATTTGGGAATAAGATATCCATGAAAATAATTATTAATACAAATAATATTTACTGATCTAATACTAATTGAATGAATAATGTCATAAAACATATAAATACCTTAAAAAATTGATACAATAAATCATATATAAAATTAAAAGGGATATTCTAATACCCAGGCCGGTTTTCCTCATGGGAACTAACGACACATCAATGAGACTTCAATCCTTTTAACCACAAGTCTCTAATTAAGACCAATTCTTTCATCATATGATTTAACAGGACAATTCAGAATATTTACTGGGGAAATTATTACTTAATCATAGGAAAATAGAATCGTGGATATATGTATGATTGAAAATTATAATACCATTATTTTCCAATTAAATGGAATAATGTGGCTATATATGAGTATTTATTGGAAATAATCAATGAATATATAAACTATTTTAAATTTAATTGGATGTAAAATTTTAAAATAAATAAAATAATATGGTGGAGTGGGTACATTCAAAGTGTTGGGTTATGAATAAAATATATTAAATAGGTTTAGTAGGTTTCAATGTAATGTTAAAAGATAAATTGTAGAAAAATAATTCATCAAGGTTCATAATGATGATGTAAATTCTAAAAATCATATCCCTAGGGAATGTTTCTGCATATGTGAAATGTTAGGCCCATTCATCAAGAACCAAGTGATTATTGAGTTAATACTCAACCGTCATTTTTCATGTTGATTACCCCAAAGTGAATATATTCCAAAGTCGCATCCAATTTACAATTTATAGACATGGATATATTTTTTAGGAAACCCCCATAAACATTACTT
Organism: Viscum album; assembly: GCA_963277665.1. Taxonomy (NCBI): domain Eukaryota; kingdom Viridiplantae; phylum Streptophyta; class Magnoliopsida; order Santalales; family Viscaceae; genus Viscum; species Viscum album. The sequence goes on along the minus strand of OY728152.1, from coordinate 1,807,196,686 downwards.
TAAAAAAATTATGATTTTTGGGATAATGGTTGATTATGAGACATCAAATCAGAATCCATGTATGGATATAATTTCAAATAGAACATTAATTACAATTAATAATTATATAATCTTATTATGACATATCAATGCATTAATTTCTTCACCGTACAATATAAAACACAATGTATAACATAATCACATCTCAATGAATTAAAATTTGAGACCAAGAATGTGAATATATATTCTTAGTTAGTCAAATATTCACCAAAAAATGATATAACACAAATAAATATCATAACGACAAATTTCATAAACTTTTTTACACTTATAAAATTATTTTAACTTCATTTATAATAATTTTATTCATATATATCAATTATTTATAATAAATATTTGATATCAGGTGTGAGTAATCTGCATCACTTTGATCTAGTTTCATTATAATGGTTTTTTAATTATTTCCCCAAAATTAATCATTATTATACCATAATACGAACTATAATATATATATTATAATTATTCACAGTTTCATTATTTTATTCTATGTGTTTTTTATGATCCTAAAATATGGAATCGACAATAAGAATGTTTCAGTGATTTTCAACAAACAATAACTTATATCGTCACTAATGATTTTAATAATAATGTTACAACACTAAAAAAATCAATATCCTTATTTGTATATGTATATCATAAATTTCCTGAAATTTAATTTTCATAGTCATATGTGAAAAAAAATATCCGTGTTCAATTATGTGTTTAACCCAAATAAAAAAACATACCATAATCAATTAATGATTAATAGGCTAGTTAGTTGTAATATCATTATAAAAGAGTAATAATTTCATTATATATTTTTTATTAGTGAGTTATATCTTAATATTAATTAATTTGATAATATTACCTATATGTAATTATTTCATATTATGAAGAAATCAATTTTTTCTCTTAAAATACTCTTTTGGACTGTTGTATTTATTATGGTTGTTTGTTGCTCATATTGATAATTTGTTATACAATTCAGATTTTCAAAAACACAATAATTTTTAAAAATTATATTTATTCATTAAATGAATTCTCATAGCTATCCATGTAAGGTTATGATGAAAACAAATATATAAATCAGTCATTTATTTTAGGAGGTAGTCTGTATGTATTCTTGTTTCATGATTTCATTTTCTATATAATAAGTCAAATTCGAACCATGTTTTAATAATTAATAACTGAAAATATGTTATAAATATCATACTTATTTTTTAAATTCATCATTAAGACCATATATGTATGTTTATTAATGAAATCTAAACATGAAGCTTTTTAGAGGTGATAGTCCACACACACACATAAATGTCATTGTCACATTCCGTATAAAAAATTGGGAAAAGTTTTTAATTATTATCACCATATAATAAAATCATTATGTATAAAAAATATTAATCATATATTAATGAGAAAAATATGTTTTTAGGGTAATATATAAAATAAATAAAAATAGGTAAATTTAGTACTCACGTGGAGGGTTTCCCCTTTCCTTATAGGTCTCCTAGGAATACAAAGAAGTATGATAATATCATCTGAAAATAGTATTAATAGTGTTAAATATTATTCTAGTGGAAATATAAAAGGTATATTTTTAAGAAGAAATAATATTTTTTGAGTTGTATTGAAGGGTTGGGGAGAGGTTCCTTTTCTATGGGGTGAGATAATTTTTTTGGAAAATATTTTAAATCAATATAAAGAGGAAAATGTTTCACATGTAATTTGGCTCAAGAAGTGTGTAATATAGTGGATAATGGGACAAGGTTATTGTTTCGGATTGGTTTCGAAACTCCCAACGGTTCCGTATCTGACGCTACGTGGACCTGCTTTCCAAAGGCAGGCGTTCGCTGGGCGATTTGGCCAGCAACACTTAAGAACTCACATTGGTCGAGATGATGGGAAGTTGGGCTCATCACACCATTTTGGGGTGGAATTATTGTCTGTTCTGGGACTCTCTTATAGATTTAAGACATATTCATATATTCGTGAATAATTGGTTTATACCCAAGCATAGTATCCACGGATTTCTCCTGGTAGGAAATGGTCAGCAAGACGTTGGGGTTCAGAATCATTTATGCCCAAAATGTACCATCCCTCGTTGGATTAATGACCCTGAGGAGTCTGGAATCATTGAGGCGGCACTAGGAGTGGCACGGTCAACCGACGTGAAGACAGTCGGATCGACCAGTTTTTGGGCTTGAACCTTAGGGAGGCTTCCTACGTACCCTGTCTAGGAGACAGAGATCAAAGTCCACGTAGTTCGGATCCATGTGGGGCTTAAACTCTGAGGAGGCCCATAGGAATGGATTAGGTCATACACTATGAGGAGGCCCATAGGAATGGATTGGTGCTTACACTCTGAGGAGTCCCATAAGAGGATGTTATTCTTGATTCTTACTCTAATCCAACGTGAGTCATGCTCGATGTGAGAAACAAGAGGCAACAGAGACCAGACGATCACATCGTGAAAGGTGCGTTCATGGGAATAAGAGTGGGTATTGCGCATAGAGGCGGCCCATAATGTCAGGGTTTACTCTGAGGTGGATGCCCATAAAGTCGGGGCATACTCTAATGTGGATTCCCATAGAGTCGAAGCTTACTCCGAGGTGGATGCCCATAGTAATGGATTGGGGCTTACACTCTGAGGAGGCCCATAGAAATGGATTGGGGCTTACACTATGAGGAGGCCCATAGTAATGGATTGGGGGTTACACTCTGAGGAGGACCATAGGAATGGATTGGGGCTTACACTCTAAGGAGGCCCATAATAGAATGTCTAGGTCGATGCTTACTCTAAGACCACGTGAGTCATGCTCGGTGTGAGAAACAAGAGGCAGCAGAGACCAAATGATCACGTCGCAAAAGGTGCGTCCATGGGAAGTAGAGTGGGGCTTACGCATAGAGGCGGTCCATAAAATCGGGGCTTACTCCGAGGTGTATTCCCATAAAGTCGAGGCTTACTCTGAGGTGGATGCCCATAAAGTTGGGGCTTACTCTGAGGTGGATTCCCATAGAGTCGGGGCTTACTCCGAGGTATATTCCCATAGTAATGGATTAGGGCTTACACTATGAGGAGGCCCATAGTAATGAATTGGGGCCTACACTCTGTGGAGGCCCATAGTAATTGATTTGGGCTTACAATCTAAGGAGTCCCATAGCAATGGATTGGGGCTTACACTCTGAGGAGGCCCATAAGAGGATGTCATGGTCGATTCTTACTCTAAGCCCACGTGAGTCATGCTCGGTGTGAGAAACAAGAGGTAGTAGAGACCAGACGATCACGTCACAAAAGGTGCATCCGTGGGAAGTAGAGTGGGCCTTACGCATAGAGGCGGCCCATAAAATCAGGGCTTACTCCGAGGTGGATTCCCACGATGACAAAGTGCATCGGGAGAGGGACTTGGCCCCTAAGAAGGGAAGAACATCACCCTTTTCCACTACGCCCTTCCTTGGGCACGACAGTGGGGATGTACGGAGGTACATGGGGGATTTCTTCTGATGGGTATCCTGCCACGCCCCGGGGAGGGGAGAAGTGCTCCAGCCCTAACAAGTGGAGGGGTAGAAAGGGGGCTCCCGGGCTCGGACTCCGCATTACCGTGGGAATGTGAACCCAGGAATGCTTCGGGAATCCACCCAAGGGTCGGGGCAGCCCCTACTTACCGTGGGTATGTGATGTGGCAGTGTTTTTTCACTCTTTGCCACATCTTTTGAGTATATTTTATTCACTTTTTTATATTAAAATGTTGTTTTTATTAAATAATTGATAATTGTTGTGTTTTTGCACTTTTTTGTGTAAAATAATCAATTTTTGTTTAAAACATGTGTTTTAATGTGCTTTAGTGCCATTTTAAATAATTATAAAATTAAATGAGTCGTGCGAATTAGGATTTTATTTATTTATTCTTTTATTTTTATTCTAGTTATTTTATTAATTCACTTATTAAATTAATTAATGCTTTATTCTTTGAATCGTGAATAAATAACTCTTTTTTTAATCTTTTAATAATTTAATTAGTTTTAACAATTTAATTTTATTCGTTTAATATTCTTTATTCTTCAATTTGAATAATTCTTTAATTAATTGGTTAAATAATTTAACCAAGTTGCTATAAATATTTTAATTTATTACTTAATTAAGTTTGTTTATCTTTTTTAAAACCAAGTTAATTCATTCTTTTAAATAAAGTTTCATTAATTTTAATTTTTCTTAACATTGTGTTTTTAGTTTTTAATTTCGTTCCATTTAATTTAATTTATTAATTGATTTATTTATTTTTTAGTTTTATTAAATTATTTTATTAATTTAATTTCCATTGTTTTGTTTGTTCACAGGTGTTGCGGTCGCACGTTAACCCGCCCTATCGGTGACCTTTATCACCGATACACAATCCTCATCGCTACTGCTCTGCCACTAAACCTCACCGATACATTTCCAGCAACCGATGCACTTCCTCACTGATACCCTCCAGTCCACCGTTACTAAGTCTACTAACACGCCTCACCGATAATTATCACCGATACGGCTCTGCCTCGCCTCCTTTTTCACCGATAAGTCCCCCTCCTCTATTTCCAGCTACCCATACTCATCGCCTCCACCTATTCTCACCGCTACAACCGCACTCACCCCTGCCTTTAAACCTCACCGATATAGCCCAACCTCAACCTCACCGATACGCCTCTCGTAACCTCACCGATACACCTCGCCCACTTCCCTGCTCTTTTCTCATGGCCTTTTTCTCCTCACCAGTAACTCTCTTATTCCCTACCTCACTGGTAGACTTTTCCTCACCGATAGATTCATTTATTCTCCACCCCGTTTTCGCCGCTCCTCGGCTTCCTCATCGGCGAAGCACTACAACAGAAACATCCCTCCTTCCTGCTTCGCACCGCACTTCATCGCCTCCATGCCTCCATGCTTCTTCCCTCTGCAAGAAGCCGCACCTTCATTCACGCAGCAACTTCACAAAAACTCAAACAGTAGCACAATAACCATCAACGCAAAAGAAAATTTCAAATCCACTACAACAGCAGATTAAATCGCACAACATCAAGTTTACTTTTCAGTTCTCAACAGAACAAGATAGGAAGAATTGTAGAACTCAAAATAAGAACTCAAGATTTCAACCGCTTTGGCACAAAATTCCATATCTGGACCGAACCATCTTCATCAGCTTGAGCCCACGTCACCGCCACATCTTCTGCTCGCTGGCGACACCTGCTTCTCTGCTGCTCGGACCTCGCCACTAGTCGCGGCCGAATCTCCCCCCTGAGCACGCGATGTCCTTCCCTGAGCAGCTGCCCTTTCTCCCCTCTGTTCGATCTCTTCCGTGCAACTCACCCAGTGCACCGACGCCCCACTTGAAGACTCAACGCCCCCTGAAGCGCCTCACCTCTCCTCGAAGACCTCCATCTCCGTAGCACCCGATGTCATCTGCCGCCTCCTCTGCTAGAGCTTCGCCGCGACGCCATCCACCTATGCCGTGAGCCGGCTCCCCCCCTTTCCCATTCCATCTATGCCGTAAAGCCATCCCCCTTTTTTTCATTATGTTTTCTTTTTTTATTTATATATATTATAACATATAATAACATTCATATAAATTATACTTTATATATTAACATATATATAATAGAACTATTATAGTATATTACATTACATAATATAATATATATATCATATACTATACAATAATAATTATAGGTATATTAATAATTACATATAATTTTATATATGTTATTAGTATATCATAATAATAATTATTATAATTACATATTTTAGTATTAATATTAGGTATTATATATAGATTAATAAGTATGTTTATTAAGTAATCTAAGTAACAATATTAATATATAGTTTAGTATCATTTTTTTGTTTAACTTGTTTTGTTTTTTTTCTTTTGTTGCAGGGGGAGTCATGTGTACTTGCGGGGATTAAAAGAAGTTGTTCGTTGCAAGGGGGAGATGCACTCACTTGGATCTCACATAAAAGAGGGTGACATGCACATCAAAGCATGCCACGTAGACTTACTGATTTGCAGAGGGTTGTGACTCGCCACGCACGCATATCATTTTCATTCAGTTAAGAGAAATTGCTTCGGTGACAAGCGCGGGAGGAGAAACACAGTGAAGGAGCCATGTGGAGGCCGTGGAACACTTCATATGAGATTCCAGAGACTTATGTCGGGTGATGAATGCACGAAGGGCTGGAGAGGCATGCATTGATTCAGCGGAGCAGGAGTCTGAAGGGCATAGGATTCCATCAGAGAAGAACACAAGGAGCAAGGCAGGAACAACACACACGATCTCTCTTGGAGAATATTGGAGTACGAGACCAGTACATTTTCACACCCCGATTCCTAGGGCAGGACATCGAGCGGAGTTCCAACATTGCATCCACCATCAAGCGGCGGGAGTTAGAGTTTCTGAGAGCTCGATCAGGGAGACATACATTCTTATTTGACTTGTGCTCTATTTTTCTGCAATTGAATTTAACATGAAATACATTGATTTTTATTTCAATGTTTTATTAAAACCAACCATGATGTCTGTCTAATTCCCTTTGGGGGGGAATAAGCTTGTTGATTCGATTTGTTTAATCTCATTCATGCGCTGCAACCTTGCTCTGGATTATCTCTCTCAGTATTTACAGATGAGCTTATTTTCAAAACAACCGGATCGAGTGAAAACCAATCTTGTTTGCACTTTAATTAAAACTTTTTCAATCTAATTAATTCACTGACAAGTGAATTACTCTTGAAAGAGAGAGACACACCAAACTCAACTGACATGTTGAGCTCAGTGACTACTGACTTGATTTCACCATTGGATGGAATGACTATTACAGTCGAGGGACTGTAAGAACTATTACATCAAAAGCTGACCAAACAACAACTCTGGACGGTTACTCTTAGTCAGATCCATGCTCTTCAATTGCAGTGCATGAATAGGGTTAAGCAACATCAAATCGGTCAGTGGACTTCCACCCCTTACTCATCTATTGGTTGTTTACATCACAATTACTCTTGCTGCTCTTCCCTGTCTACTCCATTTCACTCACTAGCTCTCCCTCACTTCTACACACACTAAATCTCATTCACTTTGCTTCACCACCATCATTTGTTTTTGCTCAATATTTTCTTTTGTGTTTTTGTTAGGTCTTTTTTTAGAACACCAAACACAACAACATGCCTCCCTGTGGTTCGACCCTATCTTGCCACTATCCTAAGTAGTAAGTAGGTATAAATTTTAATTTATCACCCATTCCCAACGACGCGCGAGCATGAAAATTTTGGCACCGTTGTTGGGGAGGCTAGGTGCATTTAAAAAAAAACAAACAAAAAAATCACTAAAAAATCTGCAAAAAGAAAATTGAAATTCAAAAAAAAATTGTGAACCTGCAGCATGAAAACCAGGTCTAAGTCTGAACACTTAGTACCTGGTAATCCTGAGATTGATAAACACCTCAAAAAAGTTAAAAGGAAAAAAGACAAGGTCAAAATGGAATAAAAAAGAAATGAAAAACCAAACAATCCACTTCCTGAGAATGTGAACCAACGTGGTATGATGAATCAATCTGGGAATGAGATAGCTGAGAGGAACAGTTTGAGAGAGTTCTTGCTACCGTCAGTGTCTAGTAACCCTTCATGCATTAGACTCTCTCCTAGGTCCAGGAATTATGAGATCAAACAATCCATGCTAAGTCAGCTTCCCATCTTCAATGGAATGCCTTGTGAAGACTCTCTTGACTTCATTAGATCCTTCTATTGTAGTGTCCAGCAGCTACCACTTAGGGGTCTCACTGAGGAAGAGCTTAAATTGGGAGTATTCCCTTTCTGCCTCAAGGGAAATGCTAGGTCTTGGTTCCAACAGTTAGAGGAAGATATCTTTTTCACCTGGGATCAAGTTTACAATGCCTTCACAATGAAATTTTATCCTTGGAGGTTGACATCTGAGATTAGGCATAAAATCACTGGATTCCTTCAAGATGAAGGAGAACTGTTTCATGAATCCTGGGATAGGTTTAGAGGTTTTATAAGACAGTTTCCAAACCACCAATGTACACCTCAATTCCTTATGGAAACCTTCTAAAATAGTATCACCCCTTACAACCAAACTTTGGTGGATCAGTCTTCTAGAGGAGACTTTAGCGATAGGACTGCTAAGGAGCTCAAACAGATCTTTAACACATTAGCTTAGAATTCCCAGCACAAATGTTCTAGGAGGAGGACCATTGTTAGAAAAGAAACTGCCCCTGCTCCTCAAGCTGAAACCCAAGCTGCTGGGTTCTTCAATGAGAACCCACATCAAATCCTTAAGGAACAGTGTAACCACTATGGCATGTATGGCCATTCTCAAACCTGTTTTCCAAACTTTGATATGTCTGTCTAGCCTCATGAGAGTTCCAACTTTGCTGGATATGGACCTCAGATGCATCCTAGGGATGATCCTTTTTCGAACACCTACAATCAGGGGTATAGGAACCATTCGAACATTTCATGGAGGGAGCAGGGAGTCCTCTGACCTATTACTCCTCCTGGATTCCAGCAGCCTCTTAGGCAGCAGTTCCAATCCCAACCTTAACCTAAGGCTGAGTCATCCAACTCAAAATATGAGGTGAGAGATATGTTCCATCAGTTGATAGGGAGGTCTGATGAAAAAAAGACCAAAAATGATTTTGATAAAGTTCAAATGGATGCTAGAATGAAGAACCTGGAAATTCAAATGGGGTAGTTGGCTAGGGATGCTAGCAATAGAGAAAAGGGTAGGCTTCCCAGCACCACTAAAGCCAATCCCAGGGAGAATTCCATGGATGTGACCACCAGAAGTGGTCTCCAAACTCACCAAGAGCCTAGGAAAGAACCCCAAAATGCTGAAAATAAGAAACTGGATGAAACTGGAAACTCAAATCTGAAAGAACCTGAATCTAGAAAACTAAAGAGCACCACTGGAATCCCTCCAGTCTCGGCTGTTCCAACTAAAAAATCCAAATAAAATGGCTTGAAAAACAAAGACATTAAAGGGAAGAAAATTGTTGAAGAAGAAGCTGTAGATATGTCCCCAATCGTGAGGAATTTTTCTCCTGAAATCCACTTCCCACAAAGAATTAAGAAACCAATTCATGATTCTAAACTGTTGAAATTTTTAAAAGTGGTTAAAAATCTGAACATTGATATCCCATTCCTGGAAGCATTGATTCAAATCCCATCATATCTGAAATCACTCAAGAAAATCTGTTCAAACAAAAAGGCTTTGGAATAATTTTCCACTTATAGCTTAACAAAGGAGTGTAGTGTAGTCTTGCATAATAGGATACCTCCTATGCTTCAGGACCCTGGAAGCTTTCTCATCCCTTTCACATTTGGGGATAGAGGTGGTAAGTTCAATTGTTTGTGTGATCTAGGTGCTAGTATTTATCTAATTCCACTGTCAATTTTTCAGAACCTGAGATTAGGAGTTCCCCAACCCACCACTATTGTGTTACAGCTTGCTGATATGTCTATTACTCATCCAGTGGGTAGGGTCGATGATATGTTAGTGGGAGTAGAAAAACTCTTTTTTCCTGCTGACTTTCTTATCTTTGATATGGAGTGTGACCAGGATGTTCCTATCATTCTTGGTAGGCCCTTCTTGGCCACAGGGGGAGCTGTGATAGATGTGTCTAAGGGGAAACTGATTTTCAATTTCGGTGAGCAGAGAGAAGAATTCAATGTGTTTAAGAAAATACAAGAGCCCACCCACCCAAGTTTCCAAATAGATTTGATGTTAGCTGTTGAGAGTATTGTTGATAAGGAAAAAGAAGAATTTATAAGAATGATAGCTGAAATCAACAGTTAACCTGAAATCCCTGTTGCTGCTTGCATGGGGATCAGCTCAAGTAAGGAGAGAGAATTTGTTGATGAGTATGAGGGTGAATTTTTGGAGAACCTCGATGAGTTTTTCTTGCAACATATTCTTACCCCGAGAGAGGAGTCTAAGTTTGAGGAAACATCTTTTGGAAGCTCTTATACTGAGGAAAAAGCCTTGTCTACTGCCTACATCAAGAGTCAGCCTGAAGAACATGGGCCACCGAGGCCCAAGTGCCTTCCCTCAAGCCAGTCATCACCCATCCTTGAACTTAAGCCCCTCCCTTCCCATCTCAAATATTCATTTTTAGGAGACAATTCCACCCTTCCTGTGATCATTTCATCCAATCTAGAGGTTGGTCAAGAGAAAAATATGCTTACTGTATTGAGGAAGTACAAGTCTGTCATAGGTTGGTCGATTGCTGATATCAAAGGGATAAGTCCATCCTTTTGTATGCATAAAATTCCCAGGGAACCTGAATGTAAGCCCAGAGTAAAAGCCCAAATAAGACTCCACCCAAACATGAAGGAAGTTGTGTGACAAGAAGTGATTAGGTTGCCGGATGCTAGAATAATTTTTCCAATTTCTGATAGTCCCTGGGTCAGTCCTGTCCAGGTGGTTCCCAAAAAGAGTGGAGTGACAGTGGTCACTAATGAAAGGAATGAGAAAATCGAGACAAGAGCAGTGAATAAATGGAGAGTCTATATAGACTAGAGGAAGTTGAATGCTGCCACAAGAAAGGATCAATTCCCCATGCCATTTTTGGACCAAATGATAGAGAGGTTGCCAGGAAATGAATTCTTCTTCTTCTTTGATGGCTATTTTGGTTACAACCAGATTTCCATTGCACCTGGGGACCAATAGAAAACCTCCTTCACCTGTCCATTTGGGACATTTTCCTACCGGCGGATGCCCTTTGGCTTGTGTGGTGCTCCTTCCACTTTTCAGAAATGTATGCTGGAAATTGTTTTAGACATGATTGAGAGGATTATTGAAGTATTCATGGATGATTTTTCTGTTGTGGGAGATACCTTTGATAACTGTCTGAAAAACCTGTAATTAGTGTTGGAAAGATTCCAAGAGACCAACTAAGTCTTAAACTGGGAAAAGTGCCAATTCATGGCCACTGAAGGCGTAGTTTTGGGACACAAAGTTTCTAAGAAGGGGCTAGAGGTCGATAATGCAAAAATTGAGTTCATAAAAAAGTTTCCCCCACCTGAAAATGTCAAAGGAATTAGAAGTTTCTTGGGTCATGCTAGGTTCTACAGGAGGTTCATTAAGGACTTTTTTAATATTACTAGACCGTTGTGCTCCCTTAAAGTTAAGGACACACCCTTTTTCTTTGATGAGATATGTCTAGAGGCCTTTAATCTAATCAAGGAGAAGTTAACTACATCACCTGTAATCACTGATCCTGATTGGAAGCTTCCTTTTGAGGTTATGTGTGATGCTAGTGACTTGGCAGAAGGAGTTGTGTTAGGATGAAAGAAGGATAGGAAACTTCATGTTATTTACTATGCAAGCAAGCTCCTAGATGATGCCTAGAAGAATTATTCTACCACTGAAAAGGAGTTGGCTATTGTGATGTTTTCTTTGGAAATGTTTAGGTAGTATTTGATAGGATCAAGGATCATAGTTTTCACAGATCATTCAGCCCTTAAGTATTTGCTGGCTAAAAAGGACTCGAAGCCTAGACTCATGAGGTGGACCTTGCAACTACACAAGTTTGATTTAGTGATTAAGGATAAGAAAGGGGCTGAGAATGTTGTTGCAGATCATTTGTCCAGATTTTCCAATTCCCCAAGTAAGGAACCAAAAGAGATCAATAATTCTTTCCCTGATGAACAACTGTTTGCTGCTTCTGTGCAGCTGTCTGCTTGGATTGTAGACCACGCCAATTTTCTGGCAGCTGGAGTCATGCCCAAGGATCATTCACACAACCAAAGGAAGAGGTTTATATCTTAACTGAAATATTATTTTTGGGATGACCCTCTTCTCTTTAGGAGGCGTGCTGATGTGATTCTGAGAAGATGTGTGGTTGAGGATGATATTTTACCCATACTTGAGAGCTGCCATTCATCACCTTTGGGTGGCCACCATGGAGGAGAAAGAACCACTCAGAAGGTCCTCCAGGCTGGTTTCTACTGGCAAACACTGTTTAAGGATGCTAGATGTCTGGTTATTGGCTGTGCAAAATGTAAAATGTTGGGAAATATTGGAAGAATGTAGGAATTACCTCAAAAAGGTATTTTGGAAGTTGAAATCATTGATGTGTGGGGCTTGGACTTCATGGGACCACTTCCATATTCTTATGGGAATGAGTACATCTTGGTTGTTGTGGAATATTTGTCCAAGTGGGTTGAGGCAGTAGCTCTGCCTGACAATTTAGCTGCTAGTGTTGTGAAATTCATTAAGAAAAACATCTTTTCCAGATTTGGGGTGCCTCGAGATTTCATAACTGATAATGGAACTCACTTAAAGAATTATATGTTCAAATGTTTGATGGAGAAGTATGGGTGCTCCCCTAGGACATGCACTACTTACCACCCACAGTCCAGTGGGAAAGCAGAAGTTTCAAAGAGAGAGCTCAAACAGATTTTAGAGAAAACAGTGTCTAGCTCTAGGAAAGACTGGTCAAGGAAATTAGATGAGGCCCTTTGGACCTACATAACTGCTTACAAGACTCCTATAGGGATGTCACCATATAGGCTACTCTTTGGAAAAACATGTCATCTACCTATTGAGTTACAACAGAGATCTTATTGGGCAGTGAAGGCTCTTAACTTTGATTTTAATTCTACTGGAGAGAGGAGGCTGCTAGAGCTGAGTGAGTTAGATGAGATTCGAAGAGAGTGTTATGAGAATGCTGAAATTTACAAATAAAGAACAAAGGATTTTCATGACTCAATCATTCAAAACATGAATTTCAAGGTTGGTGAGAGGGTCCTGCTTTTCAATTCAAGATTGAAGCTATTTACAGGGAAGTTGAAGTCCAAGTGGTCAGGACCCTTTACCATTGTTAGAGTTCTTGTTAATGGAGCTATTTATCTAGTTGGAGATGAAAATAGACCTTTCTTAGTCAATGGTCAATGAATAAAGCACTTCTTTGAAGGGCAACCAAAGGGCTTGGCTGCCATATCTCTGTTGGAAGAATGAGCTTATCCAAGTCTAACTGAGGACTATAAAACTCAGTGTTTCATGGGAACTAACCCATGGTTACTTAGTAGTTTCTCTTTTATTTTATGTTTTTCAATACAGTAATCCCTGCTGCTTGTTCTCTGGTTCTATTTCTTAACTGCTGATGGTGCCTCATGTTCTGTTGTTGTGTTAGAGAGAGCTGTGACTGCCAGAAACTTGGCTAGAAAACACAAGGGAGAAATCCACTACATCATATGGATAACATTTCTCTCTACTCACTCTATTGGGTTACGTTTATTGAACTTTAAACTCTTAAATCAAACTTTACTTATTTGAACTTGCAGGTTAATGAAGAGGATCTATTGATGAAGGCCCTGCTTCAGTTCCAATAATTTAGGGAAGTGTTGTTCTCCCTTTTTCACTTTCAATTCATTGCTTACTCTCTGCTGTGAACTAAGTGTGGGGGACTTCCTCCCAATCAGTGAGTAATGACTATATTTTCTTGCTTGGGTGTTAGCTACTAATATCTACTTAGTTGAGAATGTACTTGAGTTGATTTTATGAAACATGCTTGCACCCATTATTATTATTCTCATTATGCTGTTGATGTACATCATTGCTAAACATGATAATTTTTTAAGTAAATTGTTAACATATTTTGTCTTCTCAAAATGATTCAAAGCATGAAGTTTTTAGGAATAAAAATGTACTTGGTTGCTGGTGATGGTTGGTGTGGTTTTGTTCTTTTTTGTTTTTATTTTCTTTCACTTTTTGTGTGGCAAAGAAAATTTTTGAACTTCATTGATACCCCTCCATTTTCTTTTTTAGCTGAAATGTCCATCTTGTTTGAACTTTCACTGTCTCCCACCTTGAGATTCAACATTGGGGACAATTTTGGGTTTTAAGTGTGGGGGAGAGGGGTCATTCTAGTGTCATGTCGAATTCCCCCTTCTTGAACCCAAGTTTCATGTTTGTTTTAAAAAAATGGTCAATTTTTTTAAAAAAAAAATGGTTCAAAATTCCATAAAAAAATTCAAATTCCTTCATCACATGATGGTCATTGGATGTTCACTGGTACTTCGATTATGTCTTATTTAGTGGATAACTATTTGCTGGATGCTGAGAGTGGCACTTAGTCAGAAACTGTTATGTATGAATGATTGTTGAGTGCAATTGTTCATTGTCTCTATGAACATTTTAGTTTAGAAACTGAGGAAGGGAGTGTGACAGGATAGGTTTTGTGGAGTAAGGATCATGACTTAGGATAACTTTAAGTTCTCACTGGAACCTAGGGGGATCAATCTTTTATTAAATAATATTTAATCAGTTTAGGAATTCAATCCGAATGATTATTAATTATGTCCTTTGTAACCGGAGTAAAATGGGAAAATGGGATCCCACAGTGAGAATCTGAGACAAGGAGCATTGGGTGCGTTCCTGTGAATAAATAAATCCAATTACAATCTTAATAAGTGCTTTGCATAGTTCTTTGTACATGGAATATGGATGGGAAAAATTAAAATAAAGCGCCCTTTTCAAAAATGAACTCATTAAGTTGAGGGGAATTTTGAACCCAGATGAAGAAGGGAGCAATTGACTTGGTTAATTTTAATTTGGGTTGAATCAATAAAGTGATCAATTTAATGGACTTTAATTTCTAGAACTTGGAGGAAGGTGAGAATGGAAGCTAACCTTGGTTATGTTTGAATTCCACATCATCTAACCTGTCAACAGTCCTTAAACTAGAACATGAAATGGAAGGTGAAGTAGGACAGTTAATGATTACACATAGGAGGCATGACATACTTGACATTGTATGATTTTGTTAAGATCTTGACATCTAGTGGGCTTTTGATGCTAGACAGGACAACATTTTTGAACACCTTTGAAAAACCTGACTCATTGTTTGGTCCTGTCTATCTGGGTTTTTAAGTTCAATCATGCACTTTTTGAGTTGAAATTCACAAATCATAGTTCTGTTTTAAAGTCAAGGGAATGTACTTGTTTGAGGACAAACAAGGCTTTAAGTGTGGGGGAGTTGGATGTGGTAGTGTTTTTGCACTCTTTTCCCCATCTTTTGAGTATATTTTATTGACTTTTTTAAATTAAAATGTTGTTTTTATTAAATAATTGATAATTGTTGTGTTTTTTCACTTTGCTGTGTAAAATAATCAATTTTTGTTTAAAACATGTGTTTTAATGTGCTTTAGTGTCATTTTAAAAAATTCTAAAATTAAATGAGTCATGCAAATTAGGCATTTATTTATATATTCTTTTATTTTTATTCTAGTTAGTTTATTAATTAATTTATTAAATTAATTAATTCTTTATTCTTTAAATCGTGAATAAATAACTCTTTTATTTTTAATCTTTTAATAATTTAATTAGTTTTAACAATTTAATTTTATTCGTTTAATATTATTTATTCTTCAATTTAATTAATTCTTTTATTCATTGGTTAAATAATTTAACCAGGTTGATGTAAATATTTTAATTTGTTCCTTAATTAAGTTTTTTTTATCTTTTTAAAAACCAAACTAATTCATTCTTTTAAATAAAGTTTCATTAATTTTATTTTTTCTTAACTTTGTGTTTATAGTTTTAAATTTCATTCTATTTAATTTAATTTATTTATTGATTTATTTATTTTTTATTTTTATTAAATTATTTTAATAATTTAATTTCGTTTGTTTTGTTTGTTCGCATGTGTTGCGGTCGCACGTTAACCCGCCCTATCAGTGACCTTCCTCACTGATACACAATCCTCACCGCTACTGCTATTCCACTAAACCTCACCGATACATTTCCAGCTACCGATGCACTTCCTCATTGATACCCTCCAGTCCACCGTTACAAAGTCTACTGACATGCCTCATCGATAATTCTCATCGATACGGCTCTGCCTCGCCTCCTTTCTCACCGATAAGTCCCCCTCCTCCATTTCTAGCTACTGATACACCACCTCACCGATACTCATTGACTCCACCAATTCTCACCCCTACATCCCCACTCACCCCTGCCTTTAAACCTCACCGATACATCCCAACCTCAACCTCACCGATACGCCTCTCTTAACCTCACCGATACACCTCGCCCACTTCCCTGCTCGTTTCTCAAGGCCTTTTTCTCCTCACCAGTAACTCTCCTATTCCCTACCTCAACGGTAGACTTTTCCTCACTGATAGATTCATTTTTTCTCCACCCAGTCGTCGTCGCTCCTCGTCTTCCTCATCCGCGAAGCACTGCAACAGAAACATCCCTCCTTCCTGCTTCCCACCGCACTTCATCGCCTCCATGCCTCCATGCCTCTGCCCTCTGCAAGCAGCCGCACCTTCATTCACGCTGCAACTTCGCAAAAACTCAAACAACAGCAAAATAACCATCAACGCAACAAGAAATTTTTAAATCCACTAAAACAGCAGATTAAATCACACATCATCAAGTTTACTTTTCAGTTCTCAATAGAACAAGATAGGACGAATTGCAGAACTCAAGATTTCAACCGCTTCAGCTCAAAATTCCAGATCTGGACTGAACGATCTTTATCGGCTTGGGCCCACGTCACCGCTGCATCTCCTGCTCACCGGCGACACCTCATTCCCTGCTGCTCAGACCTCTCCACTAGCTGCGGCCGAATCTCCCCCCTAAGTGCGTGACGTCCTTC
Organism: Viscum album; assembly: GCA_963277665.1. NCBI lineage: Eukaryota > Viridiplantae > Streptophyta > Magnoliopsida > Santalales > Viscaceae > Viscum > Viscum album. The sequence goes on along the minus strand of OY728152.1, from coordinate 1,807,180,023 downwards.
CCTGAGCCACTTCCCTTTCTCCCCTCTATTCGAGCTCTGCCGTGGAACTCACCCAGCGCACCGCCGTGCCACTTGAAGAGCCGATGCCCCCTGAAGCGCCGCACCTCTCCCCGAATACCTCCATCTCCGCAGCACCCGAAGTCATCTTCCGCCTCCCCTTCTCGAGCTTCGCCGCGATGCCATCCACCCGAGCCGCGAGCCGGCTCCCCCCTTTCCCATTCCATCTGCACCGCAAAGCCATCCCCCTTTTTTTTCATTATGTTTTTTTTTACTTATATATATTATAACATATAATAACATTAATATAAATTATACTTTATATATTAACATATATATAATATAACTATTATAGTATATTAAAGTACATAATATAATATATATATAATATACTATACAATAATAATTATAGTTATATTAATAATTATATATAAGTTTATATATGTTATTAGTATATCATAATAATAATAATAATTATAATTACATATTTTAGTGTTAATATTAAGTATTATATATATATTAATAAGTATGTTTATTAAATAATCTATAACAATATTAATATATAGATTAGTTTCATTTTGTTTGTTTAACTTGTTTTGTTTTTTTTTCTTTTGTTGCAAGGGGAGTCACGTGTACTTGTGGGGATTAAAAGAAGTTGTTCATTGCAAGGGGAGATGAACTCACTTGGATCTCACTTAAAAGAGGGTGACATGCACATCAAAGCATGCCACATGGACTTGCTGATTTTCAGAGGTTTGTGACTCGCCACACACGCATATCATTTTCATTCAGTTAGGAGCAACTGCTCCGGTGACAAGCGCAGGAGGAGAAACACAGTGAAGGAGCCATGTTGAGGCTGGGGAACACATCAGATGTGATTCCAGAGACTTCCGTTGGGTGATGAATGCATGAAGGGCGGGAGAGGCATGTATTTATTCAGTGGAGCAGGAGTCTGAAGGGAATAGTATTCCATCCGAGAAGAACACAAGGGGAAAGGCAGGAACAACACACACAATCTCTGTTGGAGCATATTGGAGTACGAGACCAGTACATTTTCACACCTCGATTCCCAGGGCGGGACATCGAGCGGAGTTCCAACATTGTATCCACCATCAAGCGGTGGGAGTTAGAGTTTCCGAGAGCTCGAGCAGGGAGATGAACATTCTTATTTCACTTGTGCTCTATTTTTCTGAAATTGAATTTAACATGAACTACATTGATTCTTATTTTACTGTTGCATTAAAACCAACCACGATGTTCGGCTAATTCCATTTGGGGGGAATAAGCTAGTTGATTCGATCTGTTTAATCTCATTCATGCACGACATCCTTGCCCTGGATTGTCTCTCTCACTATTTATAAACGAGCTTATTTTCAAAACAATAGGATCGAGTGAAAATCGATCTTGTTTTCACTTTAATTAAAACTGTTTCAATCTAAGTAATTCACTGACAAGTGAATTACTCTTGAAAGAGAGAGACACACCGAACTCAACTGACAAGTTGAGCTCGGTGACTACCGACTCGATTTCACCATTGGATGGAATGACTCTTACAGTCGAGGGACTGTAAGAACTATTACATCACAAGCTGACCAGACGACAACTCTGGACGGTTACTCTTAGTCAGATCTATGCTCCTCAATTATTGTGCCTGAATAGGGTTAAGAAATATCAAATCGGATAGTGGACTTCCCCCCTTACTCATATATTGGTTGTTTACATCACAATTCCTCTTGCTGCTCTGCTCTGTCTACTCCCTTGCACTCACTAGATCTCCCTCACTTATACACACACTAAATCTCATTCACTTCAATTCACTTCACCACCACCATTTTTTTGTGCTCGATATTTTCTTGTGTGTTTTTGTTTTGTCTTTTTTTTAGAACACCAAACACAACAACATGACTCTATGTGATTCGACCCTATCTTGCCACTGTCCTAAGTAGTAAGTAGGTATAAATTTTAATTTGTCGCTCGTGCCCAACGATGCGCGAGCGTGCAGTATGTGAACTCAAAACGGCGTGCCGATATGCCTGAAGGTTACATCACACGGGTCTGGTGGCATCGGTGGAGGCCTCGGCTCAGGGCCGATGAATGGGCCAATGAAGGGGCTGCGGAGGAAAATGCCAGATTGGGAGGATTTAATCCATCTTGGGGAATGGGTACTCCGAAGGATTTGGCAGGCCACATGGGTGTATGAGTTGTGGCGCCCTTCACGTAGGGAGGAGCTATGCAACTGGAGAGGCCGTCCGCGAACCAGGGTGGTCCGTGGACTGATGGGCATCCCACGAACCATGGTGGTTCTTGGTCTAGCGGGAATCCCGCGAACATGGGTGGTTCGCGGCTTCGAGTTCGGCCCACGTACCAGGGTGGTACGCGGAGGGATCCATGCGGGCAGTGGCGGCCAAGGCTGGCACCGGTCGGGGGTTCTTTGGTCGGGGCTTCGCCCGCGTATGAGGGTGCTACGCGGTGCGATGGATCGAAAATAGGGCATAATCTCTAAGGTCTGCGAGGAGTGCATCTGCGGAGGGGCCACGGTTAGCGGTATTATTTTCATTTTAATTTTAAGTACACGATTCACCAAGTTATTAAGCCTTTTTGGTTCCTTATTAATTCACTTCCACCTTCATATCTGTTCTGGTTCGCTGACTGGAACTTCGCGGTTTGAGAAATCCTAAGATATTTCCTTCAAAATCATTCCACCTGAGTCTGGTTGATCTCTCTGAATACTCCTTCTCCTCTTCCTCCTCGGTCTCCATTTATAGAGTGGGAAAAGAGATGTATTAGTGGTCATGCAACACCTTTTGCAGAGGCCCATGACCGAAAACCCAGTTTACGGATGACTCAGTCAATCCGCAACTCGTGGGGGGCATTAAACGCATCTCCCCTGCGAACTAAACTTACATGGGGAGTGCATCGCGACCGCGTAGGGTTCCGCCTCCATTCCATGAATGACATTGGTCCACGGTCTGGGCCGGTTGACGCGGTCCGCGGCTGGGGAAGTTCATGATGATGGACCGGTCTGGCGCCCTTCCTGCTTCACACCCGCGGAGGATCTCCACCTCCATTCCATGAACGACAGCGGTCCGTGGAAGGGGTGCTTCACAGAACTAGTCGCGACCCATTATCATTGGACCGGTCTGAGGACCGGTTCGGCTTGTGCCTTCCATTGAGTATTTCCCCACCTTTACCAAACATTTCTTTGGGGGGGGGGGGGAATTAGGTAGAATCTCCCTTGTATTAAACAAGATTTTCATCATTACTCTATGGATTTTTCAGGACCCTACAAATGCCCCCATCAGAATGGGGTCTGATCAGAACGAAGCGGAGGCTATTCCGATGTAGAATGGTCCTGAAAATCGATGGGTGATTGGACAATGTTCTAAATTTTTCCTAATCCAAGGGACTCAGCGAGCACATTGTGACTATTGCTATGGTTTTGTAGAAAATCCCCACAAAATTTTTGTCTTTTCTTGTTAATGCACTAATTTTTCCTGGTCCCATTTAGTGTGGACCCAACGGGTATGGCCCGAATTTTTCTTAGGTCACCCATTTCAGGTTTTCGGCCAAACAGGCTTTGTGCCTCTTTTTTTGAGCGTTTTAAAGTCCCGTTGTCAAGACGATCATTACTGAAGTTTTAAGTCATAAAGATTTGACCAGATATGGTGGGGAAAGGGCCCCAATGAGATTTTGTTGAATAAAAGATCTCTCAATATCCTCCAGACACATGTGGGTGGAACATGTTTATATTTGAACACCTTGCTGGGCATGTCTCAAGGCATGGGAGCTGTATCGGCATACAGAGGTAGGAGGAGTATCGCTGAAGGAAATATTACCTTTGGTAGATGGGCTAGGGACAGTCGATATGTTGAGCCGCTAAGGGAATGGTATGCATAGTGGTGCAAAGGTGTCCTTAAGTCAATGAATCTACATTTCTGATGGTCTGAAGACTTCATGGAAGCCCGACTTATGAAAACCACCATGGGTGGCTTGGGGAATAATGAAAACCACCAGGGGTGGCTCGGAAAGTGTGTGTGACGTCTAAAAGGGTGTGAGGACATCTGTACTTATCAAGAGTTTGGACTCAGGGTCCCAGTCCTACGCATTTATCTTGAGTAAAGGATGGTTAGAGCTTGGCGGAGTTTTAAAGTCATGCATCTGAGACATTATCTAGAATGGAACGGCTTCTCCTGGTTCTCAGTAATCTCATCAGAAACATTCTTCCATATTCAAGCAGGGTCTTGAAAAAGGTTGGTAGGATGTATCTCAAAGGGTTTCTGAATCCCAGGATGGACATGGGGGCTTAGGGGCCAAGAGGCGTACGGAGAGAATCATTGCCTAAGGAAATATTTCCTTCGGTTGACAGGCCAGGGGCTATCAATATGCAAAGCCATTGTGGGAATGGTATTCATAGTCAGGAAAATGTGTCCTTAGGTCAATGATTGCATTCTCTCGATAGCCAGGAAACTTCAAAGAAGTTTGTGATTCAGGACCACCAGGGGTGGTTTATGAGAGTTCGGATTTTTTTGAGTACAGAGTATGGTATATGAGGAAAGGGTTCCTGGATACGGGAGAAAAATCTTGGCTAAATTTTCTAAGAATGGGTGAAGTCATCCCTGCTCACATTGGTGTGAGATGGTGGTTTGTGCGGGTCTGACCCGTGCACTGTGGGACAACGAAAATACACCGTTCCTTACTGAGCCTATGATAGGTTTGACCATCAAGTTTTGCGTCATGCGGTGGGGATGGCTTCTGTGTAGTTTAACGTCATGCGGTAAAGACGAGGAACATTATTCAAGGATGATGTGCAATTTAACATCATGTAGCGAGGATAAGGGCATTATTAAAGGATGCTATGCAGTTTGGCATCATGCAGCAAGGACGGGGAAATTTTTAAAGGATGCAATGCAGTTTAGCGTCATGCAGTGAGGACGGGGACATTTTTAAACCAATGAAAATGATTTTAGTTGGAGGCATTTCCCTGGATGTTTATTTCTTGGTCTTTGCAGCATTTTGCCAAGTGGCCAAGAAGTTCTGTGTAGTTTAATGTCATGCGGTAAGGACGTAGTTGCAAAGGATTCTCATGATCAGAAAGTAACTGGGCTTGAACACCTCAACATTCCCAAGATGTGGAGAGGGGTTGGTAGTGTAAACCATGGTTCTGGGGATTCTTGGATCAGGAGAAATGATATGAGGGCCCTGAGGCCGGTAAGCGTACAAAGCTACGAAGAGTGATGCCCAAGGAAATATTTCCTTTGGTAGACTGGCTAGGGGATATCAATATGCAGAGCCGCTGAGGGCATGGTATGAAGAGTCATGCAAAGGTGTCCCTGGGTCAATTACATTCCACTTCCGATGGAAATGAATGGTTATGAGGATCCGAAATTGTCCGGGCCATGAAGTCTGTTACCTGGTAGGAAAATATCTGGACATGTCAGGCATATTCAGCCTTGGTTGATGTTAAAGCTTAGAGAGCTCCCTGCACTGATTTATCTTGTGTGTGGGGGTGCACCTTTAATCCATGAAGTTTAACGTCGTGCGCTAAGGACGAAGTACTCCTAGTTTAGTGGTCATAGAGCTTGGACCATTGGGAGACTATTGCTACAATCACTCGAAGGATAACTGAGTTACCATGCTTTGATATACTCTGAATAGGGTGGGGGATAAAGGTTGTAAACTGCAACTTTGAGGTCTCCCGGATCAGGAGATGTGGTGTGGGGGCCCTGAGGCCAGTAAGTGTACGGAGCTAGGAAGAGTACCGCCCGAGGAAATCTTTCCTTTGGTAGATGGGCCAGGGTCTATCAATATGTAGAGCCGCTGAGGGAATGGTATGAATAGTCCTGTAAAGGTGTCTCCGGGTCGATGAATTTCCACTTCTGATGGCCAGGAATGATTACGAAAACCTGAGATTTCTCACAGTACAGAGTTCGACATATGGGGATAATGGTGTCCGAGCATACGAGAAACATCTTCACTACAATTGTCTGATGAGTCAAAGTAGCCTAGTCGTGGCTTGATGTTCATAGATGTAGGTCTTCATGTGAACCACGGGTGGATACATAGGCTAACTGGGTAGGGATACCCTAGCAACGCCTGGATGTGAAATAAGGGGAGTGAATTTGTAAACCACTGTGCCATAAATTTCTGGATCGGAAGTATGATGTGGGGGCTCTGAGGCCGGTAGGCATACGGAGCTAGGAAGAGTATCGCCTGAGGATATATTTCATTTGGTAGATGGGCCAAGGGAAATCAATATGCAGAGCCGCTGAGGGAATGGTATGCATAGTCATGCTAAGGTGTCCACTGGTCGATAAATTTCCACCTCTGATGGCCGTGAGTGGTTATGAAAATCCATAATTACCCGGGTCGTGGAGTCTGATGTATGGAGAGGATGCATCCAAATGCGCAAAAAGTGTTTCCATCTCGTTTTGAAATATATCTTGGGTGGGTCGCGATGAAATCTGTGCAGTTTAACGTCATGCAGTGAAGACGTATTCCGTACAGTTTAACGTCGTGCGGTGAGGACGCGGTCCATGCAGTTTAATGTCATACGGTGAGGAGGGGGAGTACACCCCATGTAGCTCTGGTCCGTACATGGGGGAAAAGGCCATTTTTATTTTCTTATCCATGCAGTTTAACATCATGCGGTGAGGAAGAGGAGTACACCCCGTGTAGGTCTGGTCCATACACCGGGGAAAGGGTGTTTTAACCTCTTATCTGTGCATTTTAATGTCGTGCGGTGAGGACGGGGAGTACACCCCATGCGGGTTAGGTCCATACATAGGGGAAAAGGGAATTTTTGACTTTCATTTGGGGGTGGCGGAGCCAGGGTAAGGGACGCTGGCATCACTACGCGTCTTGCGTAGGCAGAAATCAAGCCTCACATAGTTCTCTAAATACGCCCTTTGTAGGTATGGTCCTAACACAGGGGGAAGGGACATTTTTTTAAATGGCTGGGCCAGGATATAGAATAAAGGCGTCACGAAGTATCCCACGAGAGCAAGAATCAAGCCTTATGGAGTTCTCTGAAAAGCAATACACCCCATGCAGGTCTGGTCCATACACGTGGGGAGAACACATTTTTTTTAATTTAATTTCATTTGGGAGTGGTTGGGCCAGGGTAGGGGACCCCGGCGTCGCTATGTATCCCCCGAGGGCAAGAATCAAGCCTAACATAGTTCTCTTAAAGGAGTACACCCTGTGCAGGTCTGGTCTATACACGGTGGAAGGGGAAATTTTTTTAATTTTATTTCATTTGGGAGTGGTTGGGCCAGGGTAAAGGACCCCGACGTCGCTACATATACCGTGAGGGCAGGAATCAAGCCTCACATATTTCTTTTAAAGACAATACACCCCATGCAGGCCTGGTCCATACACGGGGGAAAAGGGAATTTTCTAAAACTTCTTGTCTGTGCAGTTTAATGTCGTGCAGTGAGGACAAAATACTCTTAGTTTAGGGTCATAGAGTTTGGACTATTGGGTTCTTGGTAGTTTAACGTCCTACAGATCAAAAGATAACTACTTTTAGATATACCGTTGAGGATGGGATACTCTAGGTTTAGGGTCATAGAGTTTGGACCGTTGGGTGCTTGGAAGTTTAATGTCCTGCAGCTTGGACGATAACTGCTTTTATTTATGCTGGTGAGGACGGGATACTCTTAGTTTAGGGTCATAGAGTTTGGACCATTGGGTGCTTGGCAGTTTAATATCCTTCAGCTTGGACAATAACTTCTTTTAGTTATGCCTATGCGAAATACTTTTTCAGGAATCTCGCATTTGTAGAGGTGGTGGTGAATTGCCCATCCATGGAGATCATGGAATATGCTTCGTTGGAGTAGACATTGTGTATAACATATGGTCCCTCCCACTTGGGCTCCAGCTTTGGAGGTTTTTTTCTGGGTATCATTGGGGTCTGGAGGACCAACACCAATTTTACTTCCAAGAAAGACCAAAGACGGACCTTTTTATCGAAAGCTCGTGGAATCCGGTTCTAGTATACCTCCAGATGGTGCACATTATGCAACCGTTTCTCGTCCAGCTGTTCTAATTTACCTAGCCTATTTTATGATCACTCTTAAATGGATAACTGATCACAAATGGAAACATAGAGTGAGGGTAATTGGAGCTCAATGGGCAGGACCGCTTCCATTCCGTATACTAATGAGTACGAAGTATCCCGAGTAGTGTTGCAGATTATGGTTCGACAAGCCCACAATACATGGAGGATTTTATCCGGCCATGACTTCTTGTCTTTGTCCACTATTTCTGTAGAATGTTGGACAAGGTCTTGTTGAAAGCCTCTATCTGTCCGTTGGCCACTCCGTGGTAGCGGGATAAGTGGTTAGCCTTGATACCGTACTCTTGGTATAATTTCTCCATTTTAGTAGTGCAGAAGTTGGTGTCGTTATCCTTCAGTATGGTATAAGGGACACCAAATCTGGTGATGATATTGGTTTTCACAAAGCTGAAAATGCTTCTTGCCCTGACTTATTTAAGGGGTACACCTTCTGCCCATTTGGAAAAGAAGTCGGTTGTCGTGAGGATATACTTCAGCTATTTGGATGTGGCGGGAGGATATGGTCCCACGACATCCATTCCCCATATGGAAAATGGCCAAGAGTACTTGGCCTGATGGAGTAACTCCGGGGGTTGGTGTATGAAGTTGGAATGAATTTGGCATGAGTGGAATTTTGCGGTAAAGCGCTCGCAATATCGTGCCACTATGGGCCAATAGTACCCGAGTCTCCGAACCTGATGGGAAAGATTGGACCCTGGCTGATGGGCTCCACATGCTTCAGCATGCACTTTAGTCATGACAGTAGCGGTTTCTTCTCCATCAATGCATCTGAGGAGAACTCTGTTAAGGCCTCGTTTGTAGAGGACCTCGTGCTGACCCATGCTGCCATATACGACAAATTTGATTTCCCTTCTCCGTATTTCCTCTCGTTCGGCCCTATCTATTAGAAGTTCTCCCCATTGAATGTAGTTTCCAATGGGCATCATCCAACCGGTGGCAGGAGCATATGGCTTAGGGACATGACTGAATTCATGGATTTCCTCCGCCTTGGTCTGGGAAAACAACAAGACCATTCAGCGTTGAGAAATACTGATAACTGTTTCATCCCAGTCTGGGTCGGCAAGGGCTGTGGCCGCATTAGCTAATGCGTCGACCTGGGCATTCCGAGACCGACGAATATAGGTCAATGTTTGTTCTATGGAGAATTCCGCCAATAACCCTCGGACATGGTCAAACAGGGGAATCAACATCTCCTTTTTAATATCGTAGTCACCATTGACTTGCTTAATAACCAGTTCTTAGTCACCTTTTACCTTTAGGTGCTGTACTTGTTCCTGGAGTGCGAGCTCTATACCTGCAATGAGGGATTGATACTCCGCTTCATTGTTCATACATCCTTCTGACAGGAGGAAGGAACATGGAAAGACTGCCTTTTCCAGGGACATAAGTATTATCCCCAAACCCACCTTGTTAAAGTTGGGATCTTCTATCCTTTTCCTGGTGGGTCTTCTGGATGCGTCGTCGAAGTACATTTCCCATGTTAGGAGCTCCTCTTGAACCGTGAAAATGTATTCATCGGGTAGCTTGTTGTTCTATGCGGCGGTCCCTATTGAGGGGTTCTCTTCCATAAAATCTTCCAATGCATGGCCTTTGATGGCCTTCTGAGGAACAAACCGGATGTCAAACTATTGCAGGATGACTTCCCATCGGGATAGGCGTCCGGTCAGCATCGGGCGACTGAGGATGTACTTGAGCGGGTTATTACATGAGACCAAGTGGAATTCATGATGATGCAGATAATGTCACCACTTTTGAACTACGAAGACCAAGGCCAAACAACTCTTCTCTATGTTTGAGTATCGAGTCTCAGCACCAATCATAGTTCGGCTGAGGTAATAGAGACTGTTTTCACTGCCGGAGTCATTGTTTTGTGCGAGAAAGGCTCCCAATGATCACTCTAGGGCCGTCACGTATAGAATGAGATGTTTTCCTTCAACCGGGGGCATGAGCACTGGTGGGCTTAAGAGATACTTCATTAGGCTGTCAAATGCTTCTTGGCAGTCATCTGTCCATTGGTACGTGACTCCCTTTTTCATTAACTTGGTAAAGGGAAAACATTTTCCTTCCAGGTTGGCTATGAACCACTTGATATACGCCAGGTGTCCTTGGAATACCCTCCAATCGGTGAGATTGTGGGGAGGTGGCAGGTCAAGGATAGCCTTTGTCTTTTCAGGGTCAACTTCGATGCCATGATGGCGTACGATGAAGCCATGGAATTTCCTTGAGGTAACCCCGAAGGTGCACATCAAGGGGTTCATCTTCAGGCTATGTTGTCGATGTTTGTTGAAGACGGTCTCAAGATCTGACAGGTGATCTGAGCGTTGTCTGGATTTGAGCACCAAGTCATCTACGTAACATTCGACGAATCTCCCTAGGAATGGTTTGAAGATACGATGCATAGAGCATTGATATGTGGCACTAGTATTTTTTAGACCAAAGTGCATTACCCTATAACAGAATACTCCTTGGGGGGACCTGAAGGCAGTTGCTTCTTCTTCTTCTCATGCCATCCTGATCTGATTATACCCAGAATAGCCATCCATGAAGTATAGATCCTCATACCCAGTCGTTGCATCGATTAATAACTCATTGATTGGGAACAAGAAATCATCTTTCGGGCAATGCCGATTGAGATCTCTTAAATCAATGAAAACACGGATTCGTCCATTCTTTTTCTAGACAGGGACAATGTTGGCCAACCAGGTGGGGTATTGGACCTCCCTAATGACGCCTGATTTAATGAGCTTATCGAATTCAGCCCTTATTATGGCAGCATGCAATGGGTGTGTCCTTCTGGAAGCCTGTTTATAACCTCGGCGATCTTCTAGCAGATCTAGGCGGTGCGTTGCCACTTCAGGATCGAGTCCCGGCATTTCTGTGGAATTCCAGGAAAAGACATCCCGATATTTCCTCAAGAAAGAGGTATATACCTTGTGTTCCTCGGGGTACATGGATGAACTAACAGGAGTGGGCCTCGTGTATTCCTTGTTAGCCAGGTTTATTTCCCTGAGCATATCCACAGTGGTGGAGATTCCTTCCTCAAATGAGGGAGGTGCATCCCTGAGATCTTCCTCCTCTTCTTCTCCCAAATCCTCATCTTCTTGATCTGATGGGGGGAGAACTCCCAGCACAGGTTCTTGGGAATCCGGAGGTGAGGCATCGTGGGCGTCCTCACTCAAGTACTCATCCCCAAATTGAGGGTTGGCGGTCATTTCCTCATTGTCACACTCGACTGTATTGGCTAAAGTCACGAAGACAACAGAGTGTATGCCCGAACTGGAATACATGCTCTCAATATTGTTGATGGGCAGTATGTAGTCTCTGCTAAGCTGTCTGAGGGGGTCATCATTAACCACATCCAGACCATTTGGAGAGAGGATATAGTCTATACCATCGGTCAAAGGTTTCTTCCTCTTTTTCTCATAAAACCCAATGTCAATGTAGTGTGACTCGGAGAGCTCGAAAGGGGCCTTGTCAGCGTGCAATGTCCCACATTTCCCATTGACGCAGTACATAATATACTGATGGTAGGATGATAGAACGACCATGTGCTTATGAATCCATGACCTTCCTAATAGGGCATTGAATGCTGTGTTATGTCGGACCACCAGGAATTCCGAATAGGCCACAGGGTCTCCAAAATGGGTCTTTAGCTTAATTTTTCCCATTGGCTTATGCTCACTCTTGTCATAACCTAGTAGAGTTGTGGATGAGGGTATTAAATCTCCCTCACTATTTCCGAACATACGAAGTGTCCGTAGGGGAAGGAGTTTAACTCCAGATCCACTGTCGATAAAGACTTTTCGGACCTCAACATCAACTAATGTGCCAGACACATAGAGTGGTTTGAAGTGTCCTTGCATGATGGCATCTTCATCCCGATCGATGAAAGAAATCATCTCATTGCATTCAGTCGATCCAGTATCCGTCCAGTAAATATCGGTGGCGTCTACCTTGGCTTGGAACTCCTGGGGGCTGAGCATGGCATCTATAAGAGACTCCCTGAGGTCTAATGACAAACTCAGGGTGTCCAAGATTTACATCTTGGCTGGTACCGACGCTAGATGCTTAAGGATGTCGTATTTCTGTTCCAGTGACCGACGCTTCTCCATTTGAGGGAGAGTCTTAGCGGGCAGCTTGGGAGTTGGTATATGAGACGAGAAGGGACCAGCCGCAGGGTCAGATGTCGATGATGTCCCCAGGTTATGGGGACTTGGCCCAACTAGCCTATTTGTGCGCACTAGGCAGCTAGACACTTGTTCCTCCTCTGATGGGTACCGCATAATGACAGGGGAAGAGTGGCCTCTTGTGGAGGTGGAGGGATATCCTTTTTTCTTGTTGATCCTGTCGAAGGGCTCTCCCATGGGTTTTCGCGATATTGACGGTTTGGTCCGAGGTCCAACCGTAGGGTTGGTTTCCGCCACGACTGTGCCTTCTCTGATATCCCATACCTCTGCGATTCCACGGTCTGACTCCTTATGTTGGGAACTCAGGCTCATAACCGCCATATCCTTCATCAGGGAATGATTCCATAATATGGATGACGTTGATGGAACCAAATATTGTCTCTTCATCCTCTGACAGGTCAACCTGGTCGGTTGTCCCTGATGGTGTCGTTCGGCGGGTCGGTCCTCATGGCGCCAAATTCGAGGGCATAAAATATGACAGCGTCAGGGCTAACTTTGGCCTTGTCAAGGATTTATCCTCTTGTGGTTGTCTCCTCCATTTTTGATTTTTCTTGTATGGTCATCTCGTGGAGGGTTGTGAGGCTGATATTGTCGGTTGTGCGACGTCAGGGGCTGTTGGCGGCAACACCAGCTACTGTAATTAAGCTCGGAGTATGCCCTGGGCTCGATTGATAGTCTTTCGAGTCATCCAGTTATCAAATTTCTAACCCTTCTTGCTCGTGACTTCCTGACACCCCTCCCTTTTGTCCGAGTCGGGGGTAGAAATATATGTCACATGTGCTGAGGGTGGTCCCAGCTTGACCTACCCGGAGTCTACCATCCTTTGCAGGAGGTCCTTGAAAAAGAAGAATTCTCAGATATTTTTCCCCAACATTCGATGGTAGTGAAAATAGTCTGGAATTTCATCGCGGCCGAATTATTCGGGTTTCCTTGGCTCTGAGAGGCGTAGAAAGTTGCAATTCATGGCGGTAATGAAGTAGCCGCAGACTTGGTCCTCTCAGAACGAGTATTCTTTATGTCTTCATTCCTCAAACTGACTCTGCTTCGACCCTTTCTGATCACCCCACCTTGGCGGATGTGGCCGCTGATATATAGGGGGCCTTGACGATTTGGTGGAGGCCTGAGCAGTGGGGCAGGCATGGGGGCTGGCTTGAGCATGACAGAGGACGCTTCAGCTCTAACTGTTTACTTTGCAGGAGCTTGCGAGGCTATTCGAGACTTCAAATTGGTCTACTGCAGGGAGTCCTCAATTCTCTGGGCAATGGTCGAGAGATGGCGGTAGCTAGAGGTGCACTCCACTGGTATGAGCGGTGTTCGCATCTCATCTTGAATATTGTCGATGCATATAGAGAGAAAATCATCTTGAGGAATTGGCATGTTCAGAGAGTAGGTCAGACCTTTCCATCTGGCGATGAAATCTGAGACCCTCTAATTCTCTCTCTTCTTGTAGTTCATGAGGTCACTGACCATTGTTTTAGGCAACATTGAGCTGAAGTAGAACATGAACTGCTGCTGAAGGTCTTCCCAGATTTTTATTGACTGGGATGGCAGACTCGTATACCAGACGAAGGCGGATCCTTGTAAGGTCCGTACGAAGCATTTGAGTTTCGCTGCTTCTACTTGTTTCGGAGTTCCCATAATAGGGTCGCAATAAGACGCATAGTGCATCAAATTCTATTTCGGATTGCCTTATCCATTTCAGATAGGGAATATAGGGCTCCCAAAATTGGGTGGAGGAGGCGTGTTCCTCACCCAATCTGGGTAAGGCTTCTGCTCTGGCTGTATCGGAGCGCGCCGACATTCCATTGATTCCAATCAAGCCTTTAGTGCCTCGACGGTGTTGGTGAGACCCTGGTTTACATCCCGTTGGGCCCGGTCCTGGGCAAGTGTAGCCCGAGGCATTGCTTGAGAATGCAGCTCAGTTGGCACTAGGGGTGCATCTGTCGTTTGTGACACCTTCATAGGGTTCTGACATACTCACTCCAGCTGCTTTCTGAGTGGAGGGAAGTCTTAGTATTCATCTGGATCTACATTTGGGTAGTTGTACGGTCCGAGTACCTCGTTGGGCAGGAGACCTGACCGTACTTCATTTGTCGGGGAAAACTGTGGTCTTTGAGGTTCACTCATTGGGAGCGCATGATGTGGCTCCTCTCGGGACACACTTTCAATAAGGCAATTCCTCTGGAGTAGTTCGGTGATAAGATGCCTCAATTATTTCATTTCCTATTCCTGTCGGGCGAATCTCTCTTCGAGCATGAGTGGCTCATTTTTATCGAGAGAATGAGGTGGGTAAATGGTAACCGGTCCTTTGTTCTTATCCTTGTTGGAAGCTCGCAGGGTGAGTAGAGGAAGGTTAGCTGAAGGGAAGTCCATGTTTAGAGCGGCCCTCTGGTTCCGTGTGTGCACACCTGGTGGTTTGTTGTGAGTCACAGCCTAACATGAACCATCTTCTCCTGATCCATCTGGATCTACGCCATCTTCGGTGTTACCCGTGGGGTTAGCCTCTATGGTGTTGATGGATGCATATCATGGGGTGGAGAAGATTTCATCTTCCAAAAAGGAAGAGGATCTCCAAAGTATTTTATTAGACTTCCCTCTTCTGTTTGAGGATTGATTTCGGGCTCCTTGATGATGGGTGACGCAGAGAGTTCTCTAGTGTGACCTTACGGTACGCCTCCCTTTCGGAGGGGATGATGATTCATACGACGGTATAGGGAAGGAACCTCCTTTTCTGACTGTCCACCCTAGATGAGAGAATACTAATTCTCATGGGGGAGGTTTTTGTTGAGGAGGTAATAATTCCCCCAGCCCTGAGGGCTGGGGTTGACTCCGTTCCTTGGACATTGAGTCCCTTCCCATTTTTATTGGTCTTACGGGGGCATTTTTTGTTAAAAATTCTCCCAGCCCTCCAGGATGGGGTTGACCCTGGATTGCGGTGGTGGCTGTTGCTATTGTGACCTGACTGATCTCACGGGCCCCCATTCGGGGGTGAACTAGGTTTGGTGTCGAGTCCTTCTATGAATCAATCCCTTCTAGGGAGGCATGCATCGACCACTTCTTGGCCTCTCTTAGACGAGAGGCCTGTTGTATGCTCTTGGTGGCCTGATTCAAGAGTTCTTGAATGGATTATTCCTATCAGGATCAACGCTTCTGAGACATACTCAAGGACTGACTATGTTGGGTGTGTTTCCTTTTGTGAATAGAGAGACTACTCGATTTCCGTCTTGATGTGATGATGTTACAAGACACCATTCCGAATGGGTTCTTCTCGGTGGGGAGCAGAGTAAAATGCAGAGCTCTGTGTTCTCCCTGTCCTCTGATATGGACTCCCGTCGGAGCGTCATCGATGAGGCGGCGCAGCTGGTGTAGTGCATGGAGGCAGACTATCTCCATGTTTCCTTTATGCCTCTCAGGTCACTGTTTCCGCACCGAAGGAAGAGCTTCCAGGTCGATATGATGCAGGATGTCTCCTATTGTCTTGACATGGTCTACATACCCGTCATAGGGAAGAAAGCTTGATTTCAGTCGGCGGAGGGTTGTCCATATATTAGGGCGGATGCCGTGCACACATTCATCCAACAACTCTCTGGGTGAGTCGAACTGAGAGGTGGTCGTGGGCCAAAATATAACTAGTATATCATTTCTGGACAGTTGTTTCCTCAGGTGAAACATGTTGGCATACTTCTCCGCTAGTGATTCCTCTACCTAGTCAGCCCAACAGAGACGCTCATCGATAGGGTGGTCGGAGGCATTGGGACTGGTAGGTATTGAATAGTCATGTGGGTGATTCTGAGGTGGTTTCGGAAGATGAACGTGGCCCCGAAATGTCTCCCGATCGAAGAGGGGTGTCGTTAGCGATTGAATGGGAATCTGACATGATCAATCCCATCCTTCTGAGTGCCTTAGCATATGAGGGATTTTCCATGCTTGATTCGGTAGGGGGAGGACCTTCCTATCGATATGATATTTCATTACGGGGAGGGCCTTCGTAATGACAGCCGCAATGTCATGGAATACCATTACTGCTTGACGCCTCAATGCATAGATAAATTTTGCAGTGTATGCCCTAGGGAGGACCTCCAAGGCATGTAGTAGTGAGGGGAGGACCTTCTGGATATGTAGCGTTGTTATGGGGAGGGCCTTCGCAATAACTGCCATCATGGTGAGGATGACCATCATGGTTTGACGTTCGGTGTGTATCATAGGGAGGACCTTCAAGACACACTGCTACAAGGGGATGACCTTCTTTATGCTTGGGGCTAATGCAGGGACGACCTTCATAATGGAGGTCATGGTGGCGAGGACTACCATCACAGCTGCTGCAATGGCGAGGACTACCGTTACAGCTGCCACAGGGAGAATATCTGTGGGCTACACCCTGAAGAGGGCCTTCTCGTTGCACGACGTCTCTATGGGGAGGACCTCTATTATCAGGGTGGTGAGGACTACAACCGTGATCTGATGCCCGAATGCGTGGAGTGTCGTTGCAATGTAACCCCTGGGGAGGACCTTCAGGGAAAGCCACGACAAGGGGAGGGCCTTCTTGTTGTGATGAGACGTTACTGCGGGGAGGGCCTCCGTAGTTGCGACTGTGATAGTGAGGACTACTATCATAATTTGTGGTCACACTGCATGGAGAGTGTTTGCAGCGTATACCCTGGGGAGGACCTTCAGGGTGGATCGCAGCAAGTGGAGTACCTTCTTGCTGACCAATCTTCTGGTCACGTGGAGGGTTTTCCTTACTCGCATCAAAAGAGGAGCTCTCATGATCGATCGTTATATGCCCGTGGGTGAGGCCCCCACAGGTGCTCTATGGAGGACCTTCAGAGCTGCTGGTAGAAAAATTGCAGGGGGGACCTTCACAACTAATACTGCCACTCCCATAATGTGGTAATAGGTGGGTAGGGTTCGGAGCCTTCGCTATGCGCCTAGCGGCGTTGGGAACCCAAGCTTCCAGCAGAGCAGAGTCATGAACCCACTCTTTATTTTCCATTTTCCATTGGCACATTCAGGGCGCTTTCTTGCGGGCAGTGTGAACCTTCTGCTATTGACAATGACCTTCACCTTTTGGTCCCTGTCTAATTGGGTCCCGTGATGTTGTTGGGATATGCCAATGAACATATTGACTTTTAGCAGGGATATATTCCCGCTCTGGATCATCCACCATGATGGACGGGAGTCCCCCAGTTGGAACGAGTGAAGCTGCTCGATCCGGTTGCCCTTGCGTTGCGGAATATATCCAGCGACCCTCCTGGGCGGAAGTAGGGATGCAGATCTGCTTAGAGGAAACCATCTCGTCTCTTAAATGAGACGCCTTAATTGGGGAGACAGGCTCATGGGACTGAGTCTTTACTATTTCCGCTGATGCAATTACACTCTGGAAAGTCTGCAAGATATGATCTGGGATCGATACCTGCTCCTCCATCATTTCCAGGATATGTAGAGAGACATATTTTGCTGGAATGGGTATGAAGGCCCATTTCGGTATCGGAGTAGGAATATCCTTCTCCGGTCCTCTGGTGGTCAGTAGGTACTGACAATTCTCTTGTGTCGAGGCAGGTGAACGAATCTTCCCCTAGGCTGGGATACGCCGATTTATCTCTCTGTTTTCCGCCATATCGGGATGGTGGACTTTACTTGCATCTGCAGGGAGCTTTCCCTGCATATATTGGTTTCCCACTGTATCGAGTCGGTGGCCTTTGTTGGTAGGGAGACATTCCTACCTATGATTTTCCACCACATCTTGGTGGTGGGATTTGTTTATCACCACCATATCGGGATGGTAGGCGTCAGGAGAATTTTCTAGGAGCTGGTGCTGCAGACGCTGGGTTTCCACCACGTCGGGTTGGTGTGCTTCATGACCCTGGGCAGGGAGAGGTGCATGCTGGGTAGGTGCCTTCGTGTGTGAGAGACGGGCATGGCGGAGCTCGGCGGGGATGCGCGCCTGCTCATATGATGCTGCCATGTCTGGATGGTGGGCCACCATGTCTGGATGGTGGGCTTTGGAGAAACGAACAGGTGTGTATGCCTGTTCGCGATGCATCTCCGTTACCGGGCAGTGGAGCTCCTCCTCAGGGACAAGGGTGATGACCGGTCCCTGGTTTTAAGCTTTCCACCCTCGTCGGGTGGTCTCAGGGGCCGGAGCTCGGGGAGCGTGGGCCTGGATCCTCGGGGCGACATCCTTCTTATCGCAATGATGTTGAGTCGCGGTGTGGCTGCGATGACGTCTTCCTACCGGGGATTTGGAGTGGAGCCCCCGTTCGGTGGGGATGAAGTCCTCTGTGTCAACCTCATCCGCCTCCCTAAGATAAGGGAGGTACACATTGTCTCGTTCTGAGGATAGACTCCCGAAATGGTTTGAGACGGCAACAGGAGTCATCTGGATCTGCCTTTGCGGCCCCTGCTGGGCAGGCGACCGGTGAGTCCTGGCGGATTGGTGGGCGTGCATGGCCGCCTCCACCGTTGTGAGAGTAACGTTCACGTGGTACTCTTGGATCAGCGCATCCAAGACCCAGCATTGAAGACGCTGTGTAGGTGAAAAGGTCCTCCTTTGGTGAGGATGTCCGGTCATTGCGTAGTTGGAAGCGTACGCTTGAGAGTTCCTTCGTGACGCCATTGGATCAAAGGGAGTTCTGAATGGTACCTGTAAAACATTTCAAAAAGTACAAGCAGAAAACCCGTCAAAGCAGCATCTCATGACCCCATGCATAATTAATGACCTTGCTTGGCCCTCCATGTGAGTATAAAGTGGGAACAATGTGGGATTAGGTTGAATCTATCACTCTTGGTTAAAGATTCATATTGGTTTCAACATTTTTGGTTTCAGATCGGTTTTGAAATGCCCAACGGTTCCGTATCCGACAGTACGTGGACCCATATTCCAAAACCAGTCGTTCGTTGGGCGATTTGGCCAGCGACACTTAAGAACTCACATTGGCCGAGAGGATGAGAATTCGGGCTTATTTCACCCTTTTGGGGGAATTATTTCATGTTCCGGGACTCTCTTATAGATTTAAGATGTATTCATATGTTCTCGAATCTTTGGTTTATACCAAAGCATAGTATCCACCGATTTCTCCTAGTAGAAAATGGTCTGCTGGAGGCAGGGCTTTGAAATCATTTATGTCTGAGGTTTACCATACCTCATTGGACTAATGACCCTGAGGAGTCTGGACACATTGAGGCCGCACTAGGAGTGGCGCGGTGAACCGACGTGAAGACAGTCGGATCGATCAGTTGTTGGGCTTGAAC
Organism: Viscum album; assembly: GCA_963277665.1. NCBI lineage: Eukaryota > Viridiplantae > Streptophyta > Magnoliopsida > Santalales > Viscaceae > Viscum > Viscum album. The sequence goes on along the minus strand of OY728152.1, from coordinate 1,807,160,511 downwards.
CTCAGGGAGGCTTCCTACGTACCCTGCCTAGAAGACAGGGATCGAAGTCTACATAGTTCAGATCTTCTTGGGGCTTACACTCTGAGGAGGCCCATAGGAATGGATTGGGGCTTACACTTTGAGGAGGCCCATAGGAATGTATTGGGGATTACACTCTGAGGAGGCCCATAAGAGGATGTCATGGTTGATGCTTACTCTAAGCCCACCTGAGTCATGCTCGATGTGAGAAACAAGAGGCAGCAGAGACCAGACGACCACATCGTGAAAGGTGCATCATTGTGAAGTAGAGTGGGGCTTACGCATAGAGGCAGCCCATAAAGTCTGGGCTTACTCCGAGGTGGATGCCCATAATGTCGGGGCTTACTCTGAGGTGGATGCACAAAGAGTTGGGGCTTACTCCGAGGTGGATGCCCATAGTAATGGATTGGGGCTTATACTCTAAGGAGGCCCATAGTAATGGATTGGAGCTTACACTCTGAGGAGGACCATAATAATGGATTGGGGCTTACACTCTAAGGAGGCCCATAGTAATGGATTGGGGCTTACACTCTGAGGAGGCCCATAAAAATGGATTGGGGATTACACTCTGAGAAGGCCCATAAGATGATGTCATGGTCGATGCTTACTCTAAGCCCAAGTGAGTCATGCTCGGTGTGAGAAACAAGAGGCAACAGCGACCAGACGATCACATCGTGAAAGGTGTGTCCATGGGAATTAGAGTGGGGCTTACGCATAGAGGTGGCCCATAAAATCTGATCTTACTCTGAGGTGGATTCCCATAATATCGAGGCTTACTTCGAGGTGGATGCCCATAATGTCGGGGCTTACTCCGAGGTGGATTCCCATAGTAATGGATTGGGTCTTACACTCTGAGGAGGCCCATAGTAATGGATTGGGTCTTACACTCTGAGGAGGCCCATTGTAATGGATTGGGGATTACACTCCGAGGAGGCCCATAGGAATGGATTGGGGCTTAAACTCTGAGGAGGCCCATAAGAGGATGTCATGGTTGATGCTTACTCTAAGCCCACGTGAGTCATGCTCGATGTGAGAAACAAGAGGCAGTAGAGACCAGACAATCATGTCGCAAAAGGTGCATCTGTGGGTAGTATAGTGGGGCTTACGCATAGAGGCGGCCCATAAAATCGGGGCTTACTCCGAGGTGGATTACCATAAAGTCGGGGCTTACTCTGAGGTGGATGCCCATAATGTCGAGGCTTACTCCGAGGTGGATTCCCATAGAGTCGGGGCTTACTCTGAGGTGGATTCCCATAGTAATGGATTGGGGCTTACACTCTGAGGAGGCCCATAGTAAAGGATTGTGGCTTACATTATGAGGAGGCCCATAGTAATGGATTAGGGCTTACACTCTGAGGAGGCCCATAGGAATGGATTGGGGCTTACACTCTGAGGAGGCCCATAAGAGGATGTCATGGTCGATGTTTTCTCTAAGCCCACGTGAGTCATGCTCAGTGTGAGAAACAAGAGGCAGCAGAGACCAGATGATCACATCGCGAAAGGTGCGTCCGTGGGAAGTAGAGTGGGGATTACTCATAGAGGCATCCCATAATATCGGGGCTTACTCTGAGGTGGATTCCCATGGAGATAAAGTGCAGCGGAAGAGGGACTTGGCCCCTGAGAAGGACGGAACATCACCCTTTCCCAATACTCCCTTCCTTGGGCATGGCTGTGGGGAAGTACAGAGGTGCATGGGGGATTCCTTATGATGGGTATCCCGCCACGCCCCGGGGAGGGGAGAAGTGCCCCAACCCTAACAAGAGGAGGGGAAGAAAGGGTGCTCCCGGGCTCAGACTCTACATTACCTTGGGAATGTGAACCCAGGAATGCTTCAGAAATCCACCCAAGGGTCGGGGAATCCCCTGCTTACCGTGGGTATGTGTACTCAAAACGGCTGGCTGATGTGCCTGAAGGTTACATCACATGGGTCTGGTTGCTTCGGTGGAGGCCTCGGCTCGGGGCCGATGAATTGGCCAATGAGGGGGCTGCGGAGGATCAGGCCGAATTGGGAGGATTTTATCCAGCTTGAGGAATGGGAACTCTGAAGGATTTGGTGGGCCACATGGGTGTATTAGTGGTGGCGCCCTTCGCGAAGGGAGGTGATACGTGGCTAGAGTGGTCGTCCGCGAACCACGGTGGTCCGCAGACTGATGGGCATCCTGCAAACCAGGGTGGTTCGCGGTCTGGAGGGCATCCCACGAACCAGTGCGGTTCGCGGCTTCGGGTTCAGCCCGCGTACCATGGTGGTACGCGGACAGATCCATGCGAGCAGCATCGGCCAAGGGTGGTGCCGGTCAGGGGTTCGTCGGTCAGGGCTCCGCCTGCGTAGGAGGGTGCTACGCGGTGTGACAGATCGAAAAAGGGGTGTAATCTCTCTGGTCCACGGGGAGTGCATCCGCGGAGGGGCCATGGTTCTTGGTCTTCTTTTCTTTTTTATTTTATGTTCGCAGTTCACCAAGTTATTATGCTTTTTCGGTTCCTTATTAATTCGCTTCCAGGTTCATACATGTTTAGGTTTGTGGACTGGAACTTCGCGGTTTGCGAAATCCTAAGCTCCTTCCTTCGAAATATTTCCACCCGAGTCGGGTCGATCTCTCCGAATCCACCTTCTCCTCTTCCTCCTCACACTACGGGAAAAATGAGCAATTGCGACGGGTTATTTGCGACGGGAATAAATCCCGTCGCAAATAGTCATGTTAAAAACTTATTTGCGACGGGGGTATTTCCCCGTCGCAAATAAGGAGGCTTTTGCGACGGGATTGCTTTCCCCGTCGCAAATAGTTTTCCCGCGATGCGCGCCAAATCGCGGGAAACTTATTTGCGACGGGGGAATATTCCCGTCGCAAATAACCGGCGGCGGTAAAAGGTAGTTGCGACGGGAATATTCCCCCGTCGCAAATACTATGAATCGCGGGAAACTTATTTGCGACGGGGGAATATTCCCGTCGCAAATAACCGGCGGCGGTAAAAGGTAGTTGCGACGGGAATATTCCCCCGTTGCAAATACTATGTCGGCAGGGGTTATTTGCGACGGGTCCCGTCGCAAATAACTATTTACCGGTTGACCGTAATAAATGTTGGCTAAGGTATTTGCGACGGGTACCGTCGCAAATAATACTATTTGCGACGGGAATCCCGTCGCAAATGGACCCGTCGCAAATAATCTAACCTATAAATACCCCCATCCGTTTTTTTCATTTCATTCTCATTCCTTATCTTCTCCTTCTCTCAAAATTATATTTCTAGAGTTGAGTTTTTCTCCAGTTTAATTTTTTTTCTCCGGAGCTGATATTAAAGTTTTGAAGAACGATCAGAAGAGATCAATTTTCAAGGTATTTATCTTCATTTTAATTTTTTATTTATTTTTAATTTTTTATTAGTTTCAATTATTATTAATTAGTTGTAATTTAATTATGTTTACATTGTTTTATTACTTAATAAATTTAAATTATTAGTATTGTTTATAGTTAATGGTAATTAAGAATAATTAGTAATAATTTTTAATAATTAAGAATAAATATTAATAATTAGTAATAAATACCAATAATTAGGAATAAGAACATTATTACATTATTAGTCTATTTTATTATTAATATTAAAATAATATAATTTTTTATATATATACAATTCTTTTTTGATCTGTGGGTTTGCTGTCTTCACATGTATTATTTGTATGTGGAGATAGAAAACACACAGATCAAAGAAGAATTGTATATAAATTAGAAAATTATATTATTTTAATATTAATAATAAAATATATTAATAATGTTATTATTTGTAATTATTGGTAATTATTTCTAATTATTGATAATTATTCATTTAATTACTAATAATTAGGAACAATTATCAATAATTATCAATAATTAAGAATAATTAGTAATAATTAGTAATAATTACCAATAATTAGTATTAATTACCTATAATTAGTATTAATTACCAATAATTAGTATTAATTACCAATAATTAGTAATAATTAGGAATAATTAACAATAATTAGTAATAATTAACAATAATTAACAATAATTAGTAATAATTACCTATAATTAGTATTAATTACCAATAATTAGTATTAATTACCAATAATTAGTAATAATTAGGAATAATTAACAATAATTAGTAATAATTAGTAATAATTAGGAATAATTAGTATTAATTAGGAATAATTAGTAATAATTACCAATAATTAGTATTAATTACCAATAATTAGTAATAATTACCAATAATTAGTATTAATTACCAATAATTAGTATTAATTACCAATAATTAGTATTAATTACCAATAATTAGTATTAATTACCAATAATTAGTATTAATTACCAATAATTAGTATTAATTACCAATAATTAGTATTAATTACCAATAATTAGTATTAATTATTAATAATTACCAATAATTATCACTATTTAGTAATAGTTAACAATAATTGCCAATAATTACCAATAATTAGTAATAATTACCAATAATTATCAATAATTACTAATAATTATCAATAATTAATAATAATTAGCAATAATTAGTAATAATTAGTAATAATTACTAATAATTAGCAATAATTAGTAATAATTAGAAATAATTAGTAATAATTAGAAATAATTAGTAATAATTAGAAATAATTAGTAATAATTAGTAATAATTAACAATAATTAGTAATAATTAACAATAATTAGTAATAATTAGGAATAATTAGGAATAATTAGAATTAATTAGGAATAATTAGGATTAATTAGGAATAATTAGTATTAATTAGGAATAATTAGTAATAATTACCAATAATTAGTAATAATGATTATTAATTACCAATAATTAGTATTAATTACCAATAATTAGTATTAATTACCAATAATTAGTATTAATTACCAATAATTAGTATTAATTACCAATAATTAGTATTAATTACCAATAATTAGTATTAATTACCAATAATTAGTATTAATTACCAATAATTAGTATTAATTACCAATGTTTAGTAATAATTACCAATGTTTAGTAATAATTAACAATAATTGCCAATAATTAACAATAATTAGTAATAATTACCAATAATTATCAATAATTACTAATAATTATCAATAATTACTAATAATTATCAATAATTAATAATAATTAGCAATAATTACTAATAATTAGCAATAATTACTAATAATTAGCAATAATTACTAATAATTAGCAATAATTAGTAATAATTAGCAATAATTAGTAATAATTAGCAATAATTAGTAATAATTAGAAATAATTAGTAATAATAAGGAATAATTAGGAATAATTAGCATTAATTAGGAATAATTAGCATTAATTAGGAATAATTAGTAATAATTACCAATAATTAGTAATAATGATTATTAATTACCAATAATTAGTATTAATTACCAATAATTAGTATTAATTACCAATAATTAGTATTAATTACCAATAATTAGTATTAATTACCAATAATTAGTATTAATTACCAATATTTAGTAATAATTACCAATATTTAGTAATAATTACCAATAATTGCCAATAATTAACAATAATTGCCAATAATTATCAATAATTACTAATAATTATCAATAATTAGTAATAATTAGCAATAATTACTAATAATTAGCAATAATTAGTAATAATTAGCAATAATTAGTAATAATTAGAAATAATTAGTAATAATTAGAAATAATTAGTAATAATTAGAAATAATTAGTAATAATTAGTAATAATTAACAATAATTAGTAATAATTAACAATAATTAGTAATAATTAGGAATAATTAGGAATAATTAGTATTAATTAGGAATAATTAGTAATAATTACCAATAATTAGTAATAATGATTATTAATTACCAATAATTAGTATTAATTACCAATAATTAGTATTAATTACCAATAATTAGTATTAATTACCAATAATCACCAATAATTACCAATAATTACCAATAATCACCAATAATTACCAATAATCACCAATAATTACCAATAATCACCAATAATTACCAATAATCACCAATAATTACCAATAATCACCAATAATTACCAATAATGACCAATATTTTCCAATATTTTCCAATAATTACCAATAATTACCAATATTTTCTAATAATTACCAATATTTACCAATAATTACCAATATTTACCAATAATTAGGAATAACTACCAAAAATTAAGAATAACTACCAATAATTTGGAATAATTACCAATAATTTGGAATAATTACCAATAATTTGGAATAATTACCAATAATTTGGAATAATTACCAATAATTTGAAATACTTACCAATAATTTGGAATAATTACCTTATTACATTATTTGTATATTTTATTATTAATATTAAAATAATATAATTTTCTATATTATATACAATTCTCTTTTCTTCTGTGTTTTTTTTGTCTCCACATGTAATATTCGCATTCTTTTTCAAAATTATCAACCTACTCGCCAATGGAGAGGTGAAAGTGAATGCGAATATTACATGTGGAGACAGAATGTTAAACACAAAGATGAAAGGAGAATTGTATATAATATAAAAAATTATGTTATTTTAATATTAATAATAAAATATACTAATAATGTAATAATGTTATTATTATATAATTAATGTTTATGAAAAAATTATATCAGTATTATTAAAATAATAAAAAATCAATATAATATTAAAATTATCAATATTTGTAACATGTTTTGCTTTATTCTCAATATATTCAATATTTAATTGAGTGTTTTTTCTAACAAATTATTCAAAACCAGTAATGCTTTTATATTTTATAGAGAAATATGGAACAATGAGGTCGTCAACAGTCATTATTAGATGACCGCATATGGATAAATCAACGTAGAAATCCAAATGGTTCTGGTTTAAATCCAGTATATATAGAGGGTGTGGAGAGTTTTTTATCATTTGCGGCATCAAATCCAGAATTTGTTTCAGAAGGAAAGATAAAATGCCCTTGTAGAAAATGTGCATTGAGAACGTTTGACACGTTTGACAAAGTGGGGGAACATCTCTTGCATTTTGGTTTTCAAGCAGATTATGTTTTTTGGTATCAACACAGTGAACGCAGTTCTAGAGCAGGTGATACCAACTTGATTCCGGATCCATCCCAGTTTCAAGATTTAGTACATGATGTTGCAGGTTCATCTGTTCAACATACAGAAACTCCGGCTGATATAGCTTCAAATCCTGAGTTGGGACCGTCTGAATTTTATGAGTTGTTGAAGTCTGCTGAGGATGCATTATATCCTGGCTGCAAGATGAGCAAATTAGAAGCAGTTGCAAAATTTATGGCTATCAAATCAGATAACGGAATGTCAAACACCTGTTTTGACCAGATATTTTCTTTGCTGAAAACACTGTTACCTGAAGGAAATGTTTTACCTGCAAATTACTATGAAAGTAAGAGGTTGGTTCGAAATTTGGGACTTACTTGTCAGAAGATTCATGCATGTTCAAATGACTGCATTTTATATTCAGGGGAAAATGAGTCGTTGGATAGTTGTCCCACATGTGGGCAACTGAGATATAAAGAAGGACAACACGGGAAGTCTGGTTTGATTCCTGTAAAACAGTTGAGATATTTTCCGCTTACATCCAGACTTCAGCGTTTATTCATGTCTAAGAATACAGCGACAATGATGTCATGGAATAAAGAGAATAGTTCAACCGATAAAAGCTTGAATCATCCAGCCGATGGTGATTCATGGAAACATTTTGATAGAGTGCATCCATCATTTGCTTTAGAAGCTAGAAATGTTCGACTGGGCCTTTCCACTGATGGTTTCTGCCCGTTTGGATCTTATGGCAGTCAATATTCATGTTGGCCTGTTTTTTTAACTCCGTATAATTTACCTCCATGGATGTTGATGAAGGAGCCATATATCTTTTTGACTTTACTAATTCCAGGACATCCGAAGAAAAATATTGATGTTTATTTGAAGCCATTGATTGATGAATTAAATTTATTGTGGAGTACTGGTGTCAGTACATATGATGTTGCAACGAAACAGAATTTCATACTGAGAGCAGCATTGATGTGGACAATAAGTGACTTCCCGGCTTATGGGATGTTATCTGGCTGGAGTACACATGGTCAGAAATCATGTCCTTACTGTATGGGAGAGAACAAAGCATTTATGCTCATTCATGGAAAGAAACCGTGTTATTTTGACTGTCATCGCAGATTTCTTCCAGCTGATCATCCTTTTCGCAGAAACAGATCTCATTTCAGAAAAGGAACAGCTGAAAGAGATGGACCTCCAAAAATGATATCAGGTTCGGAGTTAAAATCGGTTGTATTTTCATTACCTCCCATCACTTTTGGTCCCACAATAAACCAACAGAAAATTTCTGGTTTTGGGAAAGAACACAATTGGATTAAACGTAGCATATTTTGGGATTTTCCATATTGGTCTGATTTGTTGGTCCGACACATGTTAGATGTCATGCATATTGAGAAGAACTGTTTTGATAATTTGTTTCATACAGTTTTGGATACTCCAGGAAAGAGCAAAGACAATGTAAATGCACGTTTAGATCTTGCCCAAATTTGCAGGCGTCCAGAATTGGAACTATTTGAGAATGTCAGAACAGAAAGGTTACTGAAACCAAAAGCAGCTTATACACTGTCTAAAGAAAACCGTTTATTATTTTGTCAGTGGATTGCAGATTTGAGACTTCCAGATGGCTGTGCTTCCAATTTGGGTAGATGTGTAAAGAATGGTCATATTACTGGATTAAAAAGTCATGATTGTCATGTTATAATGGAGAGACTTCTACCCATTGGATTAAGAGGTCTGTTGAATTCTGTGATTTGAGATTCCATAACAGACATGTCTCATTTTTTTCGGGAAATTTGTGCGGCTACGGCAGATTATGATGCTCTAGGCAAACTTGAAAAAGATGTTGTTGTAATTATATGTAAACTTGAAAAAATATTTCCGCCGTCTTTCTTCGACTCAATGGAACATTTGATGTTACATTTGCCATATGAAGCCAAATGTGGAGGTCCGGTACAGTTTCGATGGATGTACCCATTTGAAAGATGCATGCAAAAATTGAAAAGAAAAGTACGCAACAAAGCATCTGTTGAAGGATCTATTGCAGAAGCTTATTTGCAAGAGGAAATATCTTTTTTCTGCTCCCATTATTTTGAATCTGAGTATCCTTCAAAACACAACCGAATGGGACGGAATGAGAGGAATATTGATGAAATCGACAATCAATTATCTGTTTTTAACCAGTCAGAGCTTGGTTTTGGTGGAGTTTCTGAACGCTGGCTTTCAGATGATGAACATCATAGAGCTCATACGTATGTTCTGCTCAACTGTGAAGAGATGACATCAGTTGTACTGTAAGTGTTTATATCACTTATTCTATCATTTATGTTACAGTAAATAACTTTGGTTTTTATAGGTTGTATGATAATCATATCAAGAAACAAATTCCACAAATTACAGCAGCTACTCTCGAAGAACGTCGACTGAAAAATTTCTCTCAGTGGTTTCAAAAACTGGTAACATAAATTCTTTATCTTTTAGCAACTCATTCAATGTATAGTTTACTATATTGATAATTATTTCACAAATCTTCAGGTGTCTCGACATGCTGATAAAATTGACAAACGGCTGTGTGTATTGAGTAACCCACCTTCCAAACTTGTTAAAACTTATAATGCATATGTGGTGAATGGATTTCGATTCCACACACATGCATATGGGGAATCGAAAAAAACAATGAACAGTGGAGTTAGCTTGAGAGGATCTCATCATCGAGAAAATGAAGTTGACTTTTATGGCATACTTGATGAAATCATTGAACTCTGTTATCTTGGACAACATTACATAACCATGTTCAAATGTCGGTGGTTGGATACAGAGAGAGGCGTGCGTGTTCATCCGACTCATGAAATCATCGATATTAAATGTAAAAGTGTTCTCGCAGTAAATGAACCATTCTTATTGGCTCAACAGGCATATCAAGTTTATTATGCAAAGTACTGTGCAACATCAAGAGACTTGACTGATTGGTGGAGTGTAATAAAAATCAAAATTCGAGACAATCAGTTTAGTCAAAGTGAATGTGCTTTCACTGATGTGCAAAGAATTGAAGTTTTTCAAGAGAGTACTCAAAATCAATCTTTTTTACAAAGAGACATGAGTATCGATGACGACACCCCACATTTAAGAGTCGGTGATGACGATGATGTTAATGATGTCACACATGAATTTGAAATGGTAAGAGATGAAGCAACTGCAACTCGAATGGATATCGATGATGTTGAGGAGGAATATGAAGATGACATTGACATATATGAAGATGATGATGAAGATGAACACTTATAGAATTCCATGGTATTTATATACAATCATAATATGTATATATGTATATATAATAGTAATTATCAATTATTTGCTAACATTAACATTTTCTGTTTCAGATGGACGAGGCCACATTTCGTGAGTTGGCGGAGGCTGACCTGCCTTTCGATGCGGATGAGTTGCTGGCAGATGACCCTCAGCCTGCAGGCGCTCCAGGGAGTACGCGGAGGGGGCGCGGTCTTGCACGATTGATGATTCCTGACCCCGTCCCCGAGCGACGTCCACATCTTGGGTTTGATCCGCGCACCCGGAGGTGTGATAACCTGTGTGATAACCTGTGGATTTGACTAAGATTTCATTAATCTATTCACATAATAAATGTTTATTATTTTTTCAGTTTTCCGCATATAGTAGTCGGACAGGGCAGCGCTATTTTGCGCAACTATTTCTCTCAGCCGTGGACCACATGGGAGCAGATTCCCATTGATGTGCAGCAGGCCATGTTCGGCCATTGGTTGGTACGTACGTAAATAAATAATTTTTATTTTGAAAATTATTTCATTTATAACTTGATATTTTGATTTATTTGTAGGGTTTATGGTATCCGATCGAGGATACCATGCATGACGCCATCCACGAGGCATGGGAGGTGGCCATGCGTGATCGTCTTCGTCAGTTTTTGCACAATTTAAGAAAAGCTGCGATGAAGAAAGCAGGAGTGTCAGATTTTGAGGAGTCATGTAGAGCACACCGACCAGAGTATATTTCATCCCATGTATGGGATGGATTATGTGCACAATGGTTGAGTGATGCCTTTCAGAGGAGATCATCGGTGGGGAGGCAGAATCGGGGGAGACAGGAGGTGACTCATCGAGCTGGGAGTCGTTCTTTCAGTACTCATAGACAGCATCTGGTACGTACATTATTTATAAATATTTTATATAACTATAAATATTAACAGTTTATTTTTTATTCTTATAGGCTGTCGAGCACCCCGATATTACAGAGTACGACGTATATCGGAGGATGTACAATGATCCTGCTACTGGGGAGCTCAGAGGTGATCGTCAGCATCACATCGTGGTCAGTATTATTTGTTTTCAAGTTTAAAAATTAACTGCATATAATATATTCACAATTTTAATTTTAAATTGCAACTATAGGAGTCATATGAGGCCGCAGCGGCACAGGCCCGGCCTGAGAGTCAGGCCGAGTCATCAGATCAGACCACTGCCCGTCAGTTTGATGAGGCGGCATGGATGCAGGCCACCCAGTATGCCTTCGAGAAGGGCCGGGTAGTTGGTATCGGCTCTCGACTGACTCTCGGAGATTATTATGGCAGTGCTGCGATGTCGGCGTCCAGCTCGAGAGGAGCTCGTGCATCTTCTTCTACACAGTATGAGGATCAGTTGCGATCTCAGACTGCACAGATAGAGAGTCTCCGACAGGAGCAGGAGCAGATGCGTCAGCAGCATGAGGAGGAGCGTCGACGCCAGCAGCAGCTGTACGAGGAGAAGACGAGTCGGTGGCAGCAGCAGCATCAGGAGCAGATGGAGTACATGCGCCGACTCACTCATGCTTTAGGGATGGAGTTTCCTCCACCACCATTTGCAGATCCCCCACCTCCCCCCTCCCCCCTCCTTCAGATTAGAGTTTGTATTTCTGTTATAAAATTTGTGAAATCAAAATATTTTTTTTTCTATTCGTAGTTTCTGTCTCATTATAAAATATTAATAATATTATATTTTTAAATAACAATATTAATATGAATAATAATATTATTTATATTTTATAATATTAAATTTTATATATATATTAAAATTATATATATATATTAAAATTTTATATATATATTAAAATTATATATATATATTAAAATTTTATATATATATTAAAATTTTATAATATTATAATTTAATTATTTTTTTTGTAATACTTTAATTATTTTAATATTTGAATGTAAAATAATTCTATTATTTTTATATTAATTAAAATAACTTATTAATATTTTTTTTATTTATGAATTATAATTGTAATATTATTATATTAATTAAATTATTTATTAATATTCTATTATTTTTATTTTTGAATTATAATTCTACTATTATTATAGTAATTAAAATAATTTATTATTTTCATTTGTAAATTATAATTCTATTATTATATTAATTAAAATAATTTATTAATAATTTATTTTTTTTATAGTATTTGCGACGGGATACTATGCCCATCGCAAATACTAGTATTATTAATAGTTTTTTATTTTTTTTTTAAAAAAGTATTTGCGACGGGTCCCGACTCCCGTCGCAAATACTAGTATTATTAATTTTTTTAATTTTTTTAAAAAAGAGTTTTTGCGATGGAACCGTCGCAAAAGCTATTTGCGACGGGTCCCGTCGCAAAAACTGTTTTAAAAGTTTTTTACAAAAATACGGAACACTATTTGCGACGGCGTTTTCAGAAACGGGCTATTTGCGACGGGATCCCGTCGCAAATACCTGTTTTTCTAGTAGTGTCAGTCTCTTTTTATTGAGTGAGGAAAGAGATGTATCTGTGGTCATGCGGCACCTTTTGCGGAGGCCCATGTCTAAAAACCCGGTTTACGGATGACTCGGTCAATCCACAACTCGCGGGGGGCATTGAACGCATCTCCCCCACAAACCAAACTAACTCGGGCAGTGCTTCGCGGCCGCGTAGGGTTCCACCTCCATTCCGCGAATAACAGCGGTCCGCGTTCTGGGCCGGTCGATGCGGTCCGCGGCTGGGGTAATTCGTGATGATGGACCGGTCTAGCGCCCATCATACTTTGCGCCCACGGAGGATCTCCACCTCCATTCCGCGAACGATAGCGGTCCGCAGAAGGGGTGCTTCATGGAACCGGTCGCGACCCATTATCATTGGACTAATCTGCGGACCGGTTCTGCTTGTGCATTCCTTTAAGTATTTCCCCACCCTTCCCAAACTTTTCTTGGGGGGAAAAATTGGGTAGAATCTTCAATGTAATAAAGTGGATTTTCATCCTTCCTCTGTGGATTATTCAGGACCCTACAATCATTAATTTATCAGCCACTCAATTAGAAATATTTTTTAACAAGTTACATGATATTTATCGAAAATATTAATTATGTTCCTCTTTTCAGTTTTATCATGGTAAAAATATTTGTCTATGTAAAATATTTTTTATATCTAAAATTAAAATGGGACATGTTAAATAATTTTGAAATAGTGATTACAAATATAAAATCCATTTTTTAGAAATATATTAGATATTTGATAATCCAATTTTATCATTAACGCATGTAATGAGTAAAAACGTATATTTTAAAAATACATTTTGTTATTTTTAAAATTTATGTGTGTGTTAAAATTTAAATTGTCTTTAATTTTCAATATGAATTTTTTTTATAAAATTTATATATATTTCAATGAAATTAAAAATAAATTTTTACCAAAAAAATATTTAATTGAAAAAAATAAACAAAATAATTTTATTTTAAAATGTATTGTCACTCCTTAAAATGTTAATCATAAAAATAATAAAATTAATGTCTTATTTTGAAAATAAATAGTATTAATATTAAATAAAAATTTTACAAATTAAAATTATACATAATTTTTTTTTCTAGCTTATAAAGACATAAAATTCACATTTAAAAAAAAAAATATATTTTTCACAATTAATATATAAATAAATTGCTTTATAAATTTATGAAATGTATATTTAAGATAATATTTATGTTTTATTTCCTTAATTGAATTTAATTTAGAAAAATAAAAATAAAAATATATAATTTTAATAAATTCTTGGATAAAGGCTTTTTAATGTGTGCATTATGAGATATTGTTTTTGGGTGAAATGTTTACCTACTATTGCAGAGGATTGGATATTACAACTTGATATGCCTCCTATAAAGGCATTCTGAAAAGTGGGTGCAATGCCATTTTTTCATCTTGGAATGAACCTACATTCAGTTAATGATGTTCCATTAACAAAAACATGCTTGCATTAAAACACTCAACCACAAAACCTCATACTCCACTTCGTTCACAAATGTCACAGAATAATAGAAAATTAGTAATATGGAACATCGTTTATTCATAGTGTCATGTCTCCATTCCTTCACATGAAAATATTTTATTCATGGTATTTTTTCTTTCTCAGTGAAAAATTGGGGAATGAATCCCTGGGTAAAAATGGAACCTTCTTCAACCCAATGTTTTTTAAAAAGAATGGATACATAAGAACAACCCCTAAGTAAAATCATGGTGAGAAATGTATGGGTCAATGTGTGTCTAGATTATGATACTCAATTTCATAAGACCAAAACCACCAATTAAATCTATAAAATAAATAGAAAATTAAATACTAAAAAAATACTATAAAAAGACTTTGTATGAGTCATAGGAATAAAATAATGTTTTTTTGAAGGAAGGGTCTGGGATGAAGAATCACAGTGGAAAAATACAGTATGGATGTTGATGAATTATTATTCTTTTAAGGATCAATTTATAGGGTTTGTAATAGTTTGATAGTGGTTTTATTTCTTATGATGACAATAAATAATAACTATGAAATGAATTTGGATGGAAAGTGATGACTAATAAAGGAAAATTTATTGTCCTATTATGTGGTTGGTAATTCATCATGTGTGGATATAACTGATATTTTAAATGGTGATATATAAGTTATAAAAGAAATTAAATACTTTGAGGAAATCCTAAATAAATTTACTGTATTATATAGTTTCACTAAAAGTGTATAATTTTCGATGCAGTGATGGGGTTTCTATAAAGTTAATTATAACATTAAAGGTCTATATATATATCATTCCATGTTATATATTTTCTTACTAGATAAGGTTTATTAAATTTGATAAATAAAAAAATTTAGTGAGAGTACACATGTTGTTTTGTCTTAAGGAAACATGGTAGGGTGTTCTAGTTTAAACACCTTGATTGACCATGAGTTACATAAGACTATTAAATTTTTATGGTTTTAGGTTTATGACAAAAAAATTTATACCCAACTACACCAAGACTCTGAAAAAATGTAACTATATTGTTGTTGGTTTTTACGGGGATTCAACAACCAAGATATTAAGACAAATGTTTCTATACACCATGATCGTCACATTAATTGAATTTATTGTTAACACATAAACTATTAGTTGATAATGTGACCTAGAGGATAATGAAAGTATACCCCTAGATATATCAATGAGTCCCACAAAGTATGTTTCTCGACATGACCTATATAGTTTTTTGCAAATGTGATAGGAGATTGGTGTTACATCGGTGGATCCCACCAAAGGCTCATGTGTCATTTAAAAATAATTACATGTTTTGTACTAAGTATTAAATTGGGTTTTTTAAAACATGTCACTAGGGCATCTAAATTGGAAAAATAAATGGTCCATTATGAGAATTTATTTATTTATAATTTCATAATGAATGACACAACCTAATTAAGGGTTTTTGTAATTATTTTAAAATATTTTATGTTCATTAGATTCATATAGATGAAAAAATTGTGAGGTTGAGGCATTTATAGATGAAATGGATTTGGAAACCCCATGCGCATCATAATAATAATAATGGATGGTTTACCCAAGAACATGTTGGACATAAAATCCCCTAATTTTTTGTTGTGTTGGTCCCCAATGTTTTGAGTATGTAAACACCTAAATCGTATCACATTTCACACAATGAGGGGTGTTCCCTATAAAGGGTTCAGTACCCCCCAGGACTATGGTGAATAAGTCCCTGAGGCATAGTCCCCCTAGTACTATTATAAGGATGGTATTAATGTATATACAATTTTTATATGGAGTCTATGTATGACAAAACCTTACCCACTAGAGTCCCACATGGAAAAACAAAAATCATAGTTTGCAACCCCAAGATCACCTCCAATAGGTTAGGGGATGCTTACTACAACGAGTAGGCATGTCACCCACATGGTTGGACATAGACTATTACTACATGCAATAGTTTCATATCTCTATTTCATATTTTAATAAAAACCCATAGAGATATATTTGTATATAAATGAAACCAACTAAGGCGAAAGTAAACATGTTTGAGATGAATAACAAGATCCATAATACAACAATTATGAATAATATAAAGAATAAATTCATGTATTTATTACAAAGATCCAGAAAGAAAACTCAATAACCAACCAAGGAAAAAATACTCCCTAATTATGAAATGGAACCATAGAAAGACATCACCCATTATATTCATACCCTGGTACCACCAAGATCCACCAGCACCAAATCCTTCAAACTCACCAGGTTCCATCTCTAAAAAAGACCCATTTACACTGAATCCATAAGATTATCATTAACTTGTGTGTCATTTAAACATACCCAAAATGTATCCACCTAAGTCTCATGCATGGATGAGTATAAACATACTCAATCAGATGCCCCAAAAATAGTAAATAAGATCTTGTAAACATGTTTTCTCATGATACATATACTAAGGAGTAGGATGTAATAAATAAAGAAGAATAATATATATATAATAATTCACTAAAATTCGCTGGGATGCTAATAATTTGTGACCATCAATGATCTAATCCCTATAAATCCCATCACACGAGAATCTATAAGTGTTAAGATCACTAATCATTCTAAGAACCATGAAATCGATAGCCAATGACATCGTCATATATAAAAGGCAACTGCCAAGGTGCCCAGAAAAACCAATTACTAGAAAATGATATTCTATATAGGATCATAATAGCCATGCCTCCACAAAAAATGGAATTACACTCATCTCTAATTTATTCCCATTAGATAACGGTGAATTCCATCATTCAGTTCCTTAACACAAAATAACCAATCATATAATTGAACTAATATCCCAGGTAAATTCCATGTACATGATATGGTGGATCATGTTCCCTTGGTATCTAATATGGGGACATGGTTGAGCATGGGTTTTCTACCATTATACAGATACATGTATTTATAAATAAAACCACCAACACATATTAAGAAGAATTCCACTCAGAGAGGATGGATTAATAGATATATACCAGGGTAAGGAAAAGTGAAAGGAATAAAAAAACAATGCTAAACATATATTTAATCATAATTATTATATAATGTTTAATATTACATCTTACAAAAATATCACAATATTCTAGGAACCTATTGGACTAATTTCATTGAGGAAAAGTTACAGAGGAAACTTGTTTTAAATAATTTTGAATAATTATCTATAATCGCACTCTTCTTGAACCCATTCTATGCATATATTAATTTATACATATATTCATAGGTTGGGGAAAGGGAACACAGGTAAGGGGTGACATAAAATTATCAAAAAGTAAAACCCTTCATCAATTATTCATGTTTTAGATCATAGAAATATAGTAAAACATTAGGTAAAAAATATATTGTCATAAATTTTGAAGAAATTACATGTAATATCAAAATAAAAAACATGTACAATGACATAATAGTTTGATATAGGAATGTGGGAATTACATAATGAAATGATAAGATATATTATGGAATAATAAATATATAGAAAAAACATTAAATTTGAAATAATAAAAAATTTCCAGACACTATTCCAATATTATCATAGTGGAATGATTACCATAGTGCATTAGGTTCACTCTATTTTACAATTAAAAATATGGACATAGTCCCATGGTGGATTTTGATCACCCCCATTCTCAATTATATTATATCATGAGATATAAATAATTACTTAATTAATTGGAAGTAAATATAATTCTAGTCCCACATATCAAAAAATCAAAATCATAACATGTACCTTTTTTACATGTGGAAGAAACCATGAATAAAGTATAATAAAGATAAAACCCTTGAAGATGAATTAGAGTGAATGATTTTATCTAAAATAATAAATTAATTATGTATCATAAGTATTCCAAAGAGAAAATAATTAAATCATTAAGTTTTTTTATATTTTAACAATGAAATTAAATATTGACATTTTTGTTGAAATATTATAAATTTATTGGGAAGGGGAATGGATACGAAATAACAAAAATGAACTGAAAAGATAATAATCTTTTACATGAGCAATGTATTCTTCATGTAAAGATAGAGATTATTATTTCCTATTAAATCAAAATTGAATTGTGAGGATTCTAAATAAAATAATGTTGTTTTCAAAATAAAATATCGGTAAAAATATTTTATGGGTGTGGTTATTGATATTAAATAATAAATAAGGATGTTCTTATGAATTGGGTTTAATTAAAAGAGGGAATTGTGAGGAGAACAAAAAAATTATTATCCTCTACAATGAAATGAAAACTAAACTATGTATATATTTGTTGGATATATATATATAATATACATGAATTACATGAGATAAAGATATTGTAAAATGAATAGAATAAGATATTATCTAACTCAAATGTGATGAGGGTTGTTTCGATGGCCCCTTTTTTCCTTTAAAAATTTAATCTTTTGAAATCCCACATCTTACTGAGAGGTAATAAATAATTATATTTGAAAATATTCGAAAGAAAATATGAATTTCTTCTATGATAAGACAAAATTATATTTCCAAATATAAAGTAGAAAATTATCGGTTTGATAATATATAGAGAAGGTGGAAATCATTGATAATGAGAATCTGAATTATTCAAAAAATATTCAAACATTTAATATAAGAATTTCATAATGGAGAAATATTAAAATAAAATGATTCATTTGTCATAGTGATAAAAATAATGCTCCATATCAGTTAACTAATGGGTTTTAAATTAAAAAAATTATTACAATGTAATATTATATAATTTAAAATCAATGGAAGATAAACATGATAATGATTTATCAATACACTAGATTTCATGACTTTGATGAAAAAAATAAATCCAGGTCTGATACATACACAACCAAAAAATATCGAATACACATCATATCGCAATAAAAAAATGATATCCAAAAACCCTTACCTTAGTTCCTCATTGCTTATCTGTGTGCACCAAAAATCTAGATCTATCAAATAATTTTTATTAAAAAATTCCTCAAAATTTTTATTCATATATATCTCATATTCTATGGTTTATCTATTACCAAATATTTTTAATTCATTATATTGTTTCTATAGTATCACAAAATTTATATATATATATATATAATATTATCTTCATTAATCAAAATAAATATTAGATATAAATTAAGTTCCAGTAATCAATTTATTTATATATATAAGATAATTTTGGATGAATATTACAATTATAATATAAATTTCTATTTAAATGAAAATTTATAAAATTATATTCATTAAATAATATTCTAATTCAAATAGGGGTAATGACAAGAAAGGGTAATTTAAAATAATATATCTTTAAAAAATAAATAAAACTATTTAAAAACTGAATTATAATAATAAATACTTATATTTATATAAGTTATTTTAACTAGTAATTTCAGGATATAATTATATAGAATAATTTAAAATAAATTTTAACTAAATTTTTATAATTATGATTATTTAACATAACAGATTTCAAAAATTTATATGTGAAAATAATTTATAATTATGTGTAATATAATTTAAAAAATATTAAAGACACTATATCTTCAAATAATTATAACAAAAGTATGAATATTTTAATTTTGTTTTAGAATTTTGTTATTGATGAATTAATAATAATAATAATAATACAAATAATAATAATAATTTATTTACAAATCGATATTACTAAATTATTTTTATAAAATATTAATATGATTATTGTTTTTAAAAAAAATGAAATCAAGGTAGAGGGATTGCAAAATTGGATATGAGGGGAAGGGAATGTTTGGGGGTTTTCGGTGGATTTGAGCCAAGTGGTGTGTCATCCTCCTCACAGGGAAATGAAAGATTTAATTTCGACTGAGGGATCATGCTTAGAAAATGGATCAACTGGTGGAGATGACATAGAGTATAGATCAAGTGTAAAAAAAGGGAATCATAATGGGTTTTAATTTTCAAAGGGGGAGATCCGAGTTGATTGACTGCCAGAAGTGTATTGGGTTTCAATTATGGAATGTGAAATGGTATTCTTTTTTAATCCTATTTTATGATTTACTAGTTTTTCTACTTTGTCTAGGTGTTCAGTTATTCTTGAAAATACATTTTATAGGATCAGTTTTGGATTTAAATTGATATTCCTAATGTCAACATCACTTTTTCACATTCAACATCGACTCCTTATTGGTTGACAATATTGGTTTTTCTTTTTTTAATATCATTTTTTTACATAGTTATTGGTTTTAATTTAATATCATCTTAGTTCACTTTGACTTGTTTTTTTATCGGTTATAGACCGAAGCATCACGAAGAAGCTTGATCCAACCCAGTTAAAATCAGGTTATATATATGTATAACTAAAAATGTATAAATCCCATTTAAAATCAATAATTATATTTTTCATAATTTCCTTCATATTTCTTCACTAGTTGAATTAGATAGTTTCAATTATTTATTTTTATTCCCCAAATGTTTTATAAAATCATAGATTCTCCATGGGTTCATTGAATGCACATTCAAAATTTTCATTTGTATGTTGAAAAGAGATCAAACAAATGTAATAGAATTCATTGAGATGCTCTTTTTTAATCACATAGTCTTCAATTTGAGAAGATTATTAGAATTAAATAATGACATCAATATATTTATTTTATCCTCTTCTATTAATTGTCTAATAGAAATATATATATGTGTGTGTGAGTGTGTGTATGTGTGTCTGTGTCTATTTTATGTTCTGATTTGAATATTGAGTGTATGAATATGTGTCTGTGTGTGTGTGTGTGTTCTTACATACGAGGAGAGCCTATTGAGGTAGTATCGAGAGGTAATCTGACAAGGAAGACTACTAAAAGAGGGTTCATAGCCCTGCATTCCTTTGTTTTTTTGTTCTTCCATTAAGAATAAATCATCTTTGGGTTCAAAGAATAAGTCATTAATGCAATGATTTATATGGAGAGAAAAAAAAATTATTTACAACAAATATTAATTTTTATATTAAATAGTTTTGATTTTTTTTTTCAAATTAGTTATTGGAATTTATTAAATTTTTATTAATAACCGTTAATTTTATTTTGTAAAGGATTCCTTATTTATTTTAAACTCCTTTAAAAAACAATTTTCTATTTTTTCAATAATGATTGTTATTTTTTTAACACTAAATTTTAATGAGTTTTTGATTTTATTAAAACCTCAAAGTTAATAATTAAAATGAACTTGTTAGAAACATAATTTTATTTTAATTAAATTTATATAATTATGGCTATATATTATAATATTATTAAATTCACTCACCTTACTTACAAAAAAAAATTCAATTTCAAATCATTTTTAATTGTGACTTTCTGTTGAAGGTATTTATTCTTGAAAGTGGGATTTATCATAAAATTAATAATTCTTCATATTGAATATTTATAAAATTATTTTTATCAATAATAATATTATATTTAATATTCTTAAATTTTTTAGTTGGTTATGAATGTGAAATATATAGCCCTAATAATGTTTTCTAAAACATTTAGCAGGTGGTTAACAAAGATTTTATGGTATGTGGATTTAATTTTTGTCCACTAATGGTGTGTGGTCCTATAGGTAATATATCTAAGTGGCCATATGAATTTATTTATGGGATTTTTATTAAAAAATATAAATCCAAAAATTTATTGTTTTGAAAATCATGCAAAGGAATGATCCAAGGAATAATCGAAAAATTATTATTTTTTAAATTAAATAGTTCTGAAAAATATTATGTACATTTTAAGGTTGTTTTAAAATCTATACAATATGAGGAATTCCCTTTTTTATTATTTGTTTTATAAAATTATTTATTTTATAAAAAAATTGACAAGAGATTTATAGATTTCAATGAACAATATTTTAAAATGGAATTAAAACCACGTACTAGGAAATTTAATGTCTATCAAATACTCCAAAAAAATTAACTTAGTAAGAATTCATATGGAATTAGGTTTGTAAATTAAGGTAGCAAAATTAAAGAAAATTAGTCAATTGTATATTTTTTTTAAAAGTGTACAACAATATATGGTTTTCTCTAATTATCCAGAACCTAGAATTGAATTTTTTATGGAATGTATAATTTACAGTGTATTGTTTAGTTTATTTTCATTTAAAAAACATAGAGAACATTTTAGTAAACCAGATATTAAAGCACAAATCTCGAGTCTTTACAGTTTGTATCAAAGCAATAGCCTATACATCTTTAAAGATTATAAACTATTGATTGAGGTATGAAAAATCTACATGATATAATTTTTTTGGAACATCTTAGTAGACATGTACCCTTAAGATATATAATTTTTTCAATTCTACTTTTTCCCAATTCTGAAGATGAATTTTCCAATTTTTCTTAAATCAAATGAATGAATTATGAGGAAAAAATTCATTATTTTGGGGGCGGGGATTTACCATCCCATAAATTAAAAGAATTTAATTAATAAAAATATTATTAACTGGTTTGTCTTATAATTTAAAAAAAATTAGTTTTAATATGTATATATATATGGGATTATTTTCTTTAAGCAGAATATATATTATATACAAATTATGTTAAAATAATAAAAATATATATTTTAGGTATCTTTTTCATGAATTTCATGTGATCAAATACTGTTAAATTTAAATGAATATATATTTATATAGATTCTTAAAATATATATTTTAATTTAAAAAAGTTTAATTATAAAAAACTGTAATCCATAATAATATAAAATTAAAAAAATAAATTAAAATCCTCTAAAAAATATGTTATATTTATAAATACTTAAATTCATAGATATTAATTTTATCAAGAAATTTTGGAAAATATATTTATATATAATTATAAATTAAATTTTAACTATGTTTTTATAAATATGATTATTGGACATTTAACCTTTAAAATTTTTATATGAGCATCTAATTAAATAGTAAGAGTAATATAAATTTAAATTTTTTAAGGAAACAATATTTTTAAAAAATTATATAAAATTATGAAAATTAATATTTTGTATATGAAATTAAATATTAAAGAAAATATATTAAATTAATAATAATCATGAATTATTAAAAATGGGTATTAATAAATTATTTTTACAAAATATGTATATTAATATTATTAATTTCATTAGAAATTAAATAATGATAGTGGGATTATAAAATACAATATGAGGGGTAGGGAATATTTGGGGTTTCCTTTTTGGGAGGGTCGAGTTGATCAGTCTTTTTCATCTAAATGAACTGAGGGTATCAATTTCCACAGATGTTTTCTTCATGGAAATTGGATCGACTGTCAGATATGGATTCAAGTGTAGATTAATTTTATAAAAGGAAATCGGGATGGGTTTCTATGGTAAGAGAGGGAGTTCTAAGAATATTGACTATGAATGTGGAACAATTTCAAATGTGGAATGTTAGTTTTTAATTATCATACTCCACATGTAATCATGATTTAGAGTTTTTCCTGTTTTTTATAGGTGTTTTTTCCTTCTTGAAAATCTTTATGTAGGTTCATTTTCATGTTTGAAGTGAAATTCGAGAGATATTCTTCTTTTTTTCCTGGAAAAACATGACTCCTTGTCTCTTGACCATCTAGATTTTCTACCTTATAATATCCTTAGTTGACAAAGTAATTTATTTTAAATTCATATCAATTAGGTTGATTTTTTTTCTTTTGTGATTGGTTATTGACCAATGATTCATAAAAAATCTTGACCCAACCATGTTAACATTAATTTCTATATATATATATAAATGTATCAATGGCATTTTAAATAGGTGATTACATTTCTTTCATGGTTTCCTTAAAATTTATTCTCCGGTCAAATTCTAAAGTTGCAATCGATGATTTTTCATCCCTTGGTGTTGCAAAAAACATTTATTCTTCATCAGTGTATTGAATGTCCATACCAAATTTGGGTTTGGATGTGGAATGGATATCAGACAGAAGTAGAATCATTTAATGAGATATAATTCTTTCCTACTATTATTCTTGAATTTTACGTGATGGTCATAACTGAATGATGACTTAAATATATTTAACTGAGCCTCTTTTGTGATGTGTTCAATAATATATATACATATAAATATGGTTGATATTTTACTCTTATTTTTGTGTGAATATATTTATGTTTTAGGATAGCTATTAGAGACATTCTGGCATGGTAATCTGGCATGGAATACTTGTAGAAGAGGGTTGGAACCCTATTTTTACTTATGTTATCTGTTTTACTATTAAGAAGAAATCATATCGGTGGTCAAATAATGGGACTTGTGTGTGAAGAATTAAAATAGAAAGAAACAAATAATATTTTAAACAATCATTATTGTCTAAAATATTTTAAAATATTTGGTTTTCAAATTAGTAATTCAAATTAATAAAAAAATTTATTAAAAATATTTGTTTTTGTTTTTGTAAATGCTTCTCTATTTATTGTTAAATCTATTTTAATGAAAACTATTTTATATTTTGTTCAATAATGTTGTTAATTGATTAAATCTAAATTTTAATGAGTTTTTTATTTGATTAATATCTCAAGTATAATAATTCTAAAGATAATTTTAATACAATAATTTTATGTTAATTAATTTTATATAAGTACAATGATATATTATTTTATAATGACATATATTCATGTTACATACTATATTTTTTTTATATTTTAACGTACTTATTTTTATGATTTTATATTGTATATATTTCTTTTGGAAATAGGTATTTATCCTAAAATGAAACTTTTATCATACTGATAACTTCGATAATTATTTTCTTGTATGAAACTAATTTCAGAATTATTTGGAAATGTATTAGTGGGGTATAATTGGGAAATGAAGAACGTATCGAAATTTTGTTTTAAAAATTCATCAGAATAGTGTCAAAGATGTTATGGTTTTTTGATTGAACACATGACCTCTAAAGGGAATCTATCTTACAATTATAATTTCGTTGTGGCCACATCATTTTTCTTAATGTCCAGAAAGTATCATAATTAATACGTAAAAGATATTATTTTCAAAAAAAATGTAAGGGTAAATCCAAGGAATATTTCAAAAGATTATTATTTTGGAACATAAATAGTTTTCAATATAGTACAATGTTTTTATGGTTTTTTTTAAAATTCATCAATATTTTGAAAAACCTTCTATGTATTTAAATTATCAAATGTTTTATTTAATAAAATGTTTTAAAATGTGATTTATCATTTTCAAAAAAATGTTTTTTCAAATGGATTTAAAATTAATTTATGGGAAATTTAATTCTCATCTCATGTTTCAAAATATTTTTTATAGGTTTATTATATATTCAAATGGTGGATGTTTCATACAAGGTGGTTTTCATGTGAAGATAATTAATCAATTATATATATTCAATACAACCCTTGAAATATGTAAGGTTTGGTCTAATTCTTAAAATCCTACACAAGAAGTGTTTCTAGAATATATAATGTAATATGTATTGTTCAGTTTCATTTTATTCAAGAAAACGATTGTGCAAGTTTCTACACCGGATTTGGAAGCACGAGACACGAGGATCTACAGTTTCCACTAATGTTGGTTTCATGTGGTTGTTCAGTCAAATAAATTGAGTCTCTCTTAGTATTTTGACCTTGGTAAAAGGTGTTTCAAAAGATCTCCATATAATCCAATAAATTACATATTTATTACCTTTATAATTCTTTTATCATAAAATTTATATAGTTTGACTGGTTTCCAAAATGGATTCCCATTATTAAAGGTATCATGGTATGTTCAATTAATATTTTTGAAATTAAAATAAAACACTGTGAATATGATCACATATAGAATATAAAATATTGGTATTATATAACATTAATATTTTTTTTAAAATAATATTAATAAAAAAAATATAGTTTTAATTTCATTCATGTACAATGGTAAATGAAAAAAATATATCATTTTAGCAAGGTGGTAGTATACACATACACATGCGATACATTATTTTTTTATAGAATGACAGGGAGTGTATAAAATAAAAATAATTTTCATTTAAATATATTAATTTTTCTGTATTTACGATATTTTTTCATTAAATAAATCTTGAATACAATCCATTTAAAGTGTTTATGAAAAATATAACATTTCCTTCGTGGAGGAGATAGTCCACACTAAGGTATGATGATGTCTTCTATTTTTTATTGGTTTTGTAGGGATATAAAAAATGATAGTCCATTAATATAATAAAATTAAAAATATTTATAGTACAATAGTTGTTTTATTTTAATGGGTACAAAATATTGGAGGTGGAATTGGAAGATTAAGAAGGGAGACTATAGAGTAACAATTACCCTTGTCTAGATGGTAAACATTAAATTTAATGTATTATTGGAAATGAAGGGATCATCATATATTCTAGAGGATAGGGAATTATGGATTAAAAATTACACTCATAGAGTTATAAATTGGATAAATATTTCTAAATAAATTGAATCTTAGCATGGTCTTGAAGGGATGGGGAGAGGCCCTATTTATATACAGAGGAATGTGATTTTTTTTAAATATTCATTACATATCTTTAATGTTATGACACTATTCAAGGGTAAATGGATCCAAAATTTCTCCAAAATTTATTCATTGTGGGTAAGGTAGATAAAGGCTTCACCATTATTTTTAACACATGTTTTAAACATATTTTGAGTCTTTTCCATTAGATTTTTACAGTTTAATATTTTTGATTCTATATTGGTACCTAGTTTGTTACAAAGTAATTTATGCATTACAAGAAAAATAATATAAACCATCATACCAAATTTTGGCCTTATAAAATTATATTTATCATCTATTTAATCCAATTATGTTTCTAAATTCCAGAAACATCACATTGGAATTAAATCATAATATATATGTATATAAATTTCTGTAGGAAAAAATGTTTTAAACTTTAATTGCTCCAAATATTATACAAAATAAATATCTTATTAAATGAGTGATACAATATTTGTATATATGTGTTAAAAAAATATTTCATTACATAAAATAGGAAAATTTAATTTCATATATAGAAATTATGAAACATTAATAGAATAATTCTTTGAAAATAACTCTTTAACAACTATCATGGTTATTAACATTACTCTTAATAA
The DNA here is from genome assembly GCA_963277665.1 of Viscum album. Taxonomy (NCBI): domain Eukaryota; kingdom Viridiplantae; phylum Streptophyta; class Magnoliopsida; order Santalales; family Viscaceae; genus Viscum; species Viscum album. The sequence goes on along the minus strand of OY728152.1, from coordinate 1,807,133,103 downwards.
TCAAAATTATATGAATGATATAAATTATTGTTGTTAAATAATTATAACTTGTTAACATAAAAATATTAAATCAATATTATTTTATTTAATTTTTACAAGTTATGAAAACTAATTTTTCACATAAGAGAATAAAACTGTTTTTTGAGTAAAATATGACTTATGTATCAAAAAATATAAAATAGGGTTTTATATATATAATATTGTAATTATAAATAATTTATTTTAAAATATAAATATAAATATATTTATTTATATACATAATTTAAAAAATAATTTCAAGGTTATTTAATTAATTAAATTATTATTATAACTTCTTAAAAATGATGGTCTTAGAAAAATTATTATTTATTCACTATTAAGCTAAAAATAAATTATTTTAGAAAAACCCAAAAAATTAAACAAAAATTAATATTATAAATTTTTGTATGAAAATTATGTTAGTTTTTTCAAATTTTTACTCTAAAATGTGTAAATATATCATTTAAATATAAATAAAATACATAAAGGAAATATTATTTTATTGAAAAATTCCATTTTATTAATTATGTTCTCATATAATTTTTTTTATTATTTTCTCATTGATTACAATAATATTATTTACTATATGATTTATTATTATTAATATTTATAAATTATATTAATCTATTATATATTAACTCATTTTATTTTGTTATTTCATGTGAAATAATATTGAAAACAATTTTTACTTAAATGATAATTATATATTAAAATTTTGGTCTGTTATATTCTCCAGAACCCCATTTAAATAAATTTATACCATGTTATTAAAATTATTACCTACAAATGAAAATAATTAATGGTATGAAAAATATATACCAAACTCAAAAAATGTTTCTATAGATATATTATCCTTTCAAATACAATATATATTTTTATTTCCCTAAAAAAGGGATTATTTCTAATATTGAGTATTTATCTAACAAATTAAGTCTAATATATATGTAAAAATCATCCTTTCCATTATAGAATATCATACTATGACACTAAATGTGATTTCTTTATAATAATGTATAATTTTCCCTTAATTAGTAACAAAAACACATTTACAACATTAAATTACTTTTACCTAAGTGATGTATAATAATAAATTCGTAACTAAATTACTACAATCATCAATTTAGATTCACATGCATTTCAATTCATAATGATATATATAATAATACTATGGCCTCTATAATATATATTGTTCTAGAATGTAATCATTATATTTTTGTCCCTGATATCGATAAACATGGAACAAATTTTAACCGTAAAACATAAAACATTGAACTAAAATATTTCATCACAAATATATCCAGTTTCCTTTTAGGATTTTAGTTTTAAATATTTATAACAAACACTAACATAAATAATTCAATATAGAAACAAATTATTTAGTAAAAATATACATCATATCCAACAGTGTAATTCATATCTAATAACATTATTATACTTAACATACATGAAATATTTATTTAAAATCAGGGTCAAAGGACACATAAGTGGGGTGATCTGAAATGTTTATCAAGGGTAACCAAAAAAATAACAATAAAATTTCAACAGTGAGCATAAGATAATCATAAGTGTGTTAAGACATAATAAAAGTTAGTGATCATACCATAAGAGTATTATATCCCATTAAAATATATATAATAGAACAGTATACATGACATTAAGCCTTAAAATAAGACAAGAGTCATAGTAGTCAACAATTATGAGCCATGTGAATGAAATCCTTAGGAAAAGGATCCATTCTAACATGTTTAAAGAATAAAAAAATTATTGGTAACTTCAAATATTATTTTAATATCACTCATAAAATCAGTCTTACAAGTGGAATAACGTACCCTATAAATTAAAATAATCTATTAAGAGAAACATGAAATCATTAAACTTCATCTCATTACCCAATACATTGGATAGCTATTTCAGTATCTCCCATCACCATGAGCTATATCGATCTCACTCATCATTAAACAAAAATTTTAATTTCCATAACATAAACATAACAAATGAATTATTTCATTTTTAATATATTAATAATTTTTGTTCATTCATAGATTGATTTACTTGTGGAAAAAAATGAGTTCCCTAAATATATAATTTAAAAATCATACTTCATCCATAAAAAGAATATATATAGTATCATTACTAACATATCCCCAATAAAGCATAAAAAATGTCTATTTTTGTTGTCATTAATGAATATATTACTATTAAATGATCCTTAAAAGAATTAAGAATAAAAATACCCTTCTTAATTTTTAAAATAACTTCTAAAAAACAAAATTATAAAAAATTAATATGAAAAATTTTATTATCAGTGAACTATGGGAAATTATAGTGGAAGCATCAGATCATTGATTAGTCAAGATCGATTAATTTTTTTTAATTCTAAATTTTTTAAAATAATGATTCTAACCTCACCTTGAGTAAAAACAACATTGTTCAGAAATGGACAAGAATATTATTTTTAAATATTTTATAAAAAATTAAAAACATCGGTAAAATTACATTAAATAATCATTTGACTATAATAAAAAACATTCGTGAAAAAACATTATCAAACATGGATATAGAAGAAAGTGGTTTTCCAATTGAAATATGGGAAATATGGTTTGTTTTTCTTAAAAAAATTATATGACCCATTTTGAGTACGAAATAAAGAATTATGGTACCGAAACATTTAAATTATAGAAATAACTAGACTAAAAGAAAAATGATATGGATTTTCTCAAATAAGGATTATATAGTTTCCTTAATGAAAATTATATCATATGTAATCCTGATTAAAATTTTATAGAAACATAAACCCTTTACAATAATTTTGAGTTTCGAATCATAATCCCTATGAAAGAATAACTCGTAATGGAATGTTAAATATATTTAACAAAATATATATTCCTGATATAACATGTCAAAGTTGAAGTATATACACCTGATTAGAGAATATATGTGAATAAAATAAACTTCTATCACAAAGAATAATATTTGAGATGAATAACCCTTAGAAAGGTCATATCATTAATTTTTAGAATTAATTAATTACGATATTGTGTGTAAGGAATGTAAATCCACAAAAAAATTAAAATATGACATAAAAAAATCATTTTAAATATAATATTGGAATAATATAATCAATTAATTCATGATATAACCCAATTAAATTAATGTGACTTAACAAAACTTTTTACCACGTGGTAACATTCAAGTAAAATCCTCTAGGATGATATAATTTGATGTAAAACATAAAATCATATAATTTATGAATAATTAATTTTATAAATTTTTAAAATATAGTATATACACATTATAAATGAAATTTGGTGTATGATAATATTTTATGCCACAAAAAAGTGAAATTTATATGAAATATATTACATAATCCTCAATAAAACATTAAATACTACAATTCAGAACCACTATTCTGGGAGGTAGAAACTTAGTATCATAAATTCTTTCATTATTGAGTTCCCTCTCACACATGAAACTATATTTATATGACCAGGGATCTATGAGGTATTTAGATAATATATTACTTGATTGGAATGTGGTTATAAAAAATCCAACATTAATTTTATATTATATTTAAATATTAGGTATATGAAAGTCATGTTACTCTTTCTCTTAACTGTGGATTTTTTAATAAAATATATTTTTATTAAAATTTAATATAAAATATAATTTCAGTTAATATCCTACTCACATAATTTAATCATGAAATTTCGTATATGGTAATATAAATCCACACTCTACATCATGTTAATATCCTTACATTATAACTCTTTCCATTTAATAATCTATAACCATCTAAATGAAAATATTTTTGTGATTTCATGTTTTTTTTTCTTTTATAGTAATCTAATAACTATTAACATGAAATTTGAAAGAGACAAAATATTATTTTATAAATTATTTTGTTCTTTTTCATGTCACATTCCTCTAATATTATTATTTATTTTTGAAAAAGCTACATGTCAACCATTATAATAATAACTTATAATATATATATTTATATATATTCATTCATGTAACCTAAAGGTTTCGCATGAAAAAAAACAAAGATGTTGAAGGTTTAAATCCGGTTGTTTATGCCTTCCTTTATGCGAGATGGGTAATTCTTTTATGTGATAATGGTCTTTGTTTTTATATGTATTTTTAATGCAAAGATTTACCGTTACACCCAAACAACATACCCTTATGTAGAATTTAAATATGATGAATGTACATTTTAGAAGATTTAAAAATGGAAATTACTTATACATAGATATAAAATTACACTAATGTTGGATTTCAAACTCCCAATATGACCCAAAAGTAACATTTAATGCCACCAAAATTCCTTCATGCATTGCTCCAAAATCACCTTTATATGATGACACAGTTACCCATACAAAGGTTGATGAAATCCCATCTTACACTAAAAAATCTTTTAATTTCCTGCTATGATGTTTATAGAAAATCCATCATATCTTTATGTGACTCCTATTATAACTATATAGATCCTTAGAATACGAAAACATTCTATTATAAAACCCTTTTAAATAGTTTGTAACAATTAGGCATGAAAATTACAACCCTTATGCAGCACATGAGTAACTCACTTACACATACACAAGTTAGAGATTTTCTGTTATACCATTACATTGAACCATCGTTCCCTTACATGAGTAGTATCTTACCTTTACATAGAGATATATAAACCATTACATGGGAATGAATCTGGGTATATAAGCATACAAGAGCTAGAGAATCCATCAGTGACCCTTTCAAAACTCGAGTGTACACTTACACTAGATGCTTCATACCCTAATACAAGCATATGATGACCATTACACCTCTTCAATTCTCCTAAACCATACCCTTATATTGAATTCATTATTATATTAAATACGTTTATAATAATTATAGTTTATAATTATAATTCTAAAGATCATATAATCCATTAATATATTTCATCCCCCATTTAATTCCTATTTTATTATATTCATTTCAAACAAATACTTTCATTAAGATGAATAATGTTATAATTTTTTTTATCAATAATTCCATGTCACAAAATAATTCAATTAGAATAATATACACATAAGTTATATTTTTTTAATGACCTATATTTTCTTAATGAAAATATATCAATAAAAAATTATATACATCTTATTTCCGGAATAATAACTATATATTAAAAATTGATATGATTATAAAAATATGGTATTTAATTTCAAACTAAACTATAAATTTCGTGGAAAAATAAATGTATTATTATGGGACAATAATTAATTTCAATTGAAATGCTATTTTATTAATAATGACTTATAGTCAATGAAAAAATGTCAAAATATATTATTATTTGGAATTATAAATATTGATATATAATTAGCATAATGATTCATATATTTTAATTTATTTAGTGAATATCTAAACAAATTTCATTATTTCCAATTAAAAATATATATCATCTAGTTTTAGTTCTTGAAAACTAGTTTAATTAAAACCTTAAATTAAATGACATAAATATATTAAATTATAGTGTTTAATATTCTCCCTCCACCCTTTCATACATTTTATCCTCGCAATAAAAAATTGTGATCAATATTTTACTGTATGATAATTAAAAATACCTTTTTAAAAAACCACTTTTGAAAAGGTGTAAATACAACACCTTCATGAAAATGGGGAAAGGGGAATTTGAAGGTCCTCTAAAATAACACTAAAATAAGTTTCCAAAAAAGTGATAAAATGGACACAAAGAAAAATTAATATCCAAATAAGGCTGAAGAGTAATACAGAATGTTTATCATAGGAATTTGAATGATCATGTGAATATCAATGACCAAGAAATAATAAATTACGGAGGTTTTAAAAACACAACATACTAACTAGTAATAAGTGTAATAAGATAAATTTTTTATTTCAAAATATTTTCCCTAGTATTGGGGAATTATTTCACGATAAATACTATGAATATAAGGAATTTTACATAATTCAAGAGTATAATTTTGTCCTTTAATCAATTTCTATCAAAAAAAATTATTTTTTCAATTGATTAGTATTCAAGGTGAATTTTTCATGGATGGTTCATTTAAATCAAATACATGTCACATGATCAATAAAACGATAAAAATAAATGCCTCCTACAATTAGTCATTAATAAAAACCTAAAAGGTAATTTGAAAATTTTCAAAAAAATTATATGAAAAATGCAATTGAAAAATTAAGTAATGATTGAAAAGGTAAAACATAGTTCATTCTATTAATTAATTTACTAAAATTATTCAAAAATATTCTTAACCAATATTAAAACCCATAAATTAAAAAATTAGTAGATCTTATAAACAAAAAATAATTAGTACAAAATGTATCTCTAAATAAAAATGTTCACTCATGAAGCCGTATACCAAAAATGACTATTCCCAAATCATAAAATCTATAAAATATAGTAATTATTTCAATAAATAACCTAAATTAATATAATTCTAAAATAAAATCATATATCCTTATAAAATAAAATGATATTGTTATTCCGAAAGTCAAATCCATTCTTAACCAATATTATTTTTATATATCATTAAATAATACAAAAAATAATGAGATTATTAAAAATTACCTTAATCACTTAGTCCCCAAATCACATGATTATCTATATAAAAAATCATTTTAAATAAAAATTTAATGACGCTTTTATCAAGAAATTACTTTAATAACCTTGCTCTAAATCAATTTTTTACCCATAAGGGTTATATTATACTACTCATTTTATGTCCACAAAAAGATTATAATAATCTTATAAAATAATCATTCATGTTAAAAAAAGGGGTACATATACATTAACCCAATAAAATATTTCCACTAATATCATTATTAAACATAAAATCCCATCACATAAAACCTCATAAGGGATTTTTGAGAATTTGAACTTCTTATCACTATTAAACTTATAAACCGATGATGGTATTCATCAATTTAACCTCATATTTATACATCATAATTTTTAAATTTATCTACAGTGTACTTTGATACTAAATGTAACATCCTCGAACCCGCACATCCAAATCATCTAAAAAACAAAATATTTACATTTACATCTTTTATACTGATAATAATGACACAAATTTGGCCCTTAAATAAATTTAACATCCAAAAATAAATTTTTTATCACTTACATACACAAGGAACATTTATGTTTGCATTATAATGAATTAGAAAAAACTCTAACATAAAAACTTTGATACATAATAAACTGGTTCATAAAAATCTACATCATCCCCAAAAATGTGCTTAACATCTAGAAACCATCTTAGTCATAGCATACATTAAATATTTCTTCACAGCCAAATGAAAAGGAAACATAATATTTTCCCAAGGAAATTCATATAAAAGGTCAATATATGGCTAAACAATTGAATTTCATTATTGAGAATGAGACGAGAATAAGTGTGTAAAGACAAAATCCAAGATTAATATCATAATATAAGATAATTATTATCTATCAAAACATAGATCATAAAACATGAGATAAGGAATAAATATTTATCATAAGAAAAAATTCATATAATTAAAAAATCATGAGACCTATAAGAACTATAATTAATAAAAGGATCATTTCGAACTGGATTTGAGCATAAATGAAACATAATGGTAACCTAGAATATTAAATATATATCACTCTTATAATCACGCATACAAATGGAATATCATACCAGGAAAACACTAATAAAATATTATTACAAAACTAATACAAATTCACTCTGTTTCTTTACATATTTTATTGGATAACTAAATTGATGACACCCATCATTGGGATCTATATCAGGATCACCCATAATCATAGTCACTATATATGAACCACAAAATAATAATAATAGGTGATTTATTTTATTTTTCAATTTAATACTAAACATTATTCTCACATAGCTGTATTTACCTAAGGAAAAGAGAGGGGTTGTCATGACTCATCCCCCGGGGCCCGTATCGTGACTACCCCATGCCCGCCTTCTATAGGCCAGGGGCTGGAAACTAGCACCAATGGCATAAATCCCAAAACTAGGAAGGCATTGCCTTTATAACTATAATCAAACACATCAGAGTACACAACTGGAAGAAAAATACTAAGTAAAACTGAATACAAGAGAAGTGATAGAAAGTAAAAAGGGTCCGGAAATACATTCCTAATAGGAAAGTACAAGTACAACTAAAAATAATGTACAACTGAAGAAAAGTAAAGAAGATATTGGGATGTCCTCCGGGGTTCCTACCTGAAAGGTAGGTACAAATGGCCTCCTCAGCACTCCACGTCCGTTCATCTGCTCCTTGTATCGTCACGCCGAGTGTTCCACCTCTGAGTATCATCTAGTCCTGTTACTCTCTTCCTCAGACAGCATTGTCCATTTTCTGTAACCAACACAACGAGGTGCTGGAATAGCCCGTTAAGGGGTGAGTATAACTGGTCTCTCTTGTAGTTTACTGAAGTTATATGCATCCCAAATTAATTACCCGTTCTTAGAACATTAGTACAGCATAAGTTCGGGGTCGATCCACAGGGAACTGTAGTGTGCGTGAATTCAATTAAGTTAATACTTAATTAGGTGAAGTATGCAGAATTTAGAGTTGATTGGATTGATTTTGGTTTTTGATTGAAACTAAATTGTTTTACTTTTAAGAAATGATTAACAGTTTTAAATAAAACAACGGGTGAATTTAAAGAGTTTAAAACAGGAAGAAAAGACGTGTCAGGGCTGTGGTGATTAAGGAGTTCTTATGCAGATTTTTTAAATGGTTGTTTTGTTCATAATAATTCAATCATTTTGGATTTCATTTAGTTTTAAGATTTCCTTGGTCTGGTTCCTCTTGTTTGGAATTATAGCAGTTGACTCCTTGGTCCGGTATTCAGTGTTCTTAATTCATTATTAAGTTCAGTCCATTATTTGAATCGGTGAAATCCTTCCAATGGTCATGGATGTTTTCACCATTACTTATATTTTGTATCTCTGAGAATTCTTCCCTTGGTCTGGCTCAGAATTCTCGGTTATATTTGCCAGTGAATTAAGAAGAGTAAGAAGAATTATAACGATAAAACACAACTATATAAAACAACACACAAATTACGATCCCTTCATCCACATCCCCAACATGAGGGGTTTAGTTACACATGGAAAGTGGAAGAGAAAAGACACATATGATACCTGAAGGATTCATCATGTAAGCATTGAGGTAGGGTGTCGGAAGGCGGAATAGTGGAACTATGGCACTATGGTGGCTCAGGAATGGTAGCAGCAGAGCTTCTTCTCTCCTCCAATGGTTTTGAAATCCAAAATCCGAAGGCCAAGGACTCTTTATAGAGAAAAATAAAGTACACGACATGTATAGAAAGTACACGCCGTGTACTTCTCGTCAATGTGTTTTGGTGCCAATTTCTCTGCTGGCAGGTGGCCTAACACGCCGTCGTTGACTTTTGAACATGGCACCGCCTGATAGTTGAGTGTACACAGCATGTAGCGCCGACATACATGGCGTGTAGTGTAATTTTTTTCCACCAATCCCTTCTAGAATAGCAAACACAGCGTGTAAAAATGGAACACGTCGTGTCTCCTTCAACGGCCACATGGGCATGTGGACTGCTCTTCGGCAACAACTGCTTCTAGAATGTATTAAACGGCGTGTAACGCTACCATACACAGCGTGTATCTTCTGCCGGGTGACATGGGTGTGTAATCCCTCTTTCGGTCCGTGTCCCTGTCTGTATTTACACATCGTGTATATAAAGTACACGCCGTGATGTTTTAAAATTTCAACAGACTCCCCTTGATTTGTGTATTTAGCCAGAATGCTCCTGAAAGTAAAAAGAATCATCAAAATCAAAGTATATGTTCATGAAACAACAGATATTTTCTGAAAACATGTTTTTATCTTCAAATATATATATGGAAATGTATACACAAATTGGGTGCATCAAATTCCCTCACACTTAGTCATTTTCTTTCCCTCAATAAAAATCTCAACATCCAATTAAAAGAGCCTATACTTTAAAAAGGAAGGAATTTAACTAATCAAATGTATAATTGATAAAGTTACTGAGGAAAATTTCTAAAAGGCACAAACAAATTCAATTCATAAGATATGAAAATCATGCCTCATATATAATGCAATTAACTACTCTCATCCTCTTTCAACACATTTTTCAACCTTTCAAAAATAAGCATGCCACTTGATGATTTACCTTACCAGTTAAAATCACACTCCACACTCAAGATGTTTTTTTTCAAATTTATTCTAAATATAAGGTATATACACTCTATCCATAAGTTTTCAAGATATCTTTTTCTCTACTTCAGAAAAATTGAATTACAAAAATCATGAGGGCTTTAACAATAAGGTTCAGATGTCTCTGTGGCTAAGGGTTGGTAGGTTCAGATGAAAAATAAATTCTAAGGCTTTGAAAAAGGAAGGCTAATTCCTTTAAACAACATTGCATGATATTCAAAGAAAAGATCACTGAAAAATTCTTCCTTCACAAGCTCAGTCAAATGCTTTTGTAATCATCACCATCTTTTCCGTTTGTCAAGTAGGGTTCATGAGAAAAATAAGCATAAGGTCCCTTTGTTTGTTTGTTTGTTTTTTGAAAAGGTAAACACTTATGAATACAATGAATAAATGTTTGGAACCCTTTCTGCCCCAAATAATCTAGAGGTACTCCCCCACACTTCATTTCATGAATGTGTACAAAAATATGCCATGCACTACCAATTCCCTCTTTAAAGCTCAAATGAATAATCATGAAATGTTTAAAAAGAAATAGGGTAGGAAGGGAAATAGGATTTTAACGTGGCTTCATATAAAAGATGTTGATGGATTCTATGGGATTAGTGAAGATTAAATGTAGGGTAGGTCTCAGGATAAAGTGGTTGAAACAATATAATGCCTCAATCATGTTAAAGTAATTCAAAAATTTCTTCATGTTTTGAAAGGAACACTTGCAAATTCTGGTAGTGATGCATATCCTAAGAATCTCTAAAGAAAAAGGGTATTAGAAAAGAAATATGAAAAAGGGTTTAGAATACCTCTCAGGAGTGAAAAAATAATAAAGGGAAAATCAAGTCATGACATGCATATAAATGATTATCCTAATCAATGTAATTAATCAAGGATTAAAAGTTGCAATGGAAACTATATCAGCAATCATTTTAAAATACATAAAAACTAAAATAAGCATGCAACCTTTCCAAAAGTTCCTACTGATTACTCTAGCATTTATGAGAATGATTGAACAGAATTGATTTATATTTTCAAATATATATCTAATAATGATGTCTCCTAGATTAGTTTAAGGGAAAAGACTAAGGAGAAAGAGATAGATTCTCCCCCACACTTAATAATGCACATGGTCCACCAAGTGAAATACTATGGGAAAGGGTGGGCAAGGGAAAGATATGGGGAACAAAATGAGGGAAATCAGTGGAATAAGTAAATCAAAAAAGAAATAAAATAGAAATAGAAAAATACTCCCCTCGTGAGAAGTGAGGCCCAAGGCACTCCAGGATACCTGCGACTATTGAGGAAAAAGAAAACTGCAAACATGCATAATATCACAGCAAAGAAAATGAAAAAAAAATAAATATATGATAAAGAAAAATGTCACTATCATGGGGTCACCTCAGGGGATGACACATCAAGTATAGAATCGGCCGGTAGAGATGGTGCAGGAGGTGTGGAAGCGAGAGGCTATGAATCTGCATCAGGAAGGGGAGCTGAAGAAGTAAGAGCTGCAGGTGTTGGACTCGGGATAGGAAGCTCAGCAGCAGGCCCTGGCCTAGCAGAATTAGTAGCAGCAGGGCTCACCATAGTCAGTAGAACAGAATCTATGGAATGAACAGGAGATGGCGGTGGAGCAGAAACAGAAGGGCCATGAACAGAGGCAGAGGCTGGTGGCGGAAGTAGTGGAACACCAAGATGCTGAGCAATATGCGCCAACAACTGCTCCATCTGATCCTGGTGGCCGTCCAGACGAATCAAATGGAGCACAATGGTGTCCTGGCGGCCGATGAAATGAACGAACTGCTGCTCCATCTGAACCTGGCGGCTGTCCAAGCAACCCAAGACCTGCTCCATCGAGGCTAGGTAGTGGGAAAGGGAAAGATCGACCGAGGGTGCGGGGGTAGGTGGGATAGGGGATGGTACAGAAGAAGGAAGGTCAGAAGAAGTGGGGTCAGTAGGAGGTGGGTGAGGTGGAGAAGCTGGAGGGGGTGGGGAAGGAGGGGAAGGGGAATCAGCTGGGGCAGGGGGGTCAGCGGGTGGCTGGGCTCGAGCCTGAGCAAAGATGTAGGAACCCCCTACTTCCAGACCAATCCCATGCGAATGATCATGAGAAAATCCATCCGCTGGGGTGAACCTAACAAGTCATGGGGTAAAGAGGGCTCGAATACCCCTAAGTGGTGGGCAAGACGGGTGGTGTAAAACCCACCGTTCAGGTTGCGCTGATGGCCAGTAAACATGGAGTGAAAATAGGAGGCGGTGAGATAGGGGAGGTCTGGGTAGTCGTGCCAGATGACACAGGTAAGAAGCTCCATGTCACGGCCGGTCACGACCCCCATATCATCATGGCGGGGGAAAAGGACGGTGCTGAAGCACCGGTGGGAGAAGCGAAGGACGAGGTCGGCTATAAGAGTTCTCTTCTGGGATGTGGGGGAGTACCGGTGGTCAGACCCAGCGATCTCCCACCACATGGCAACGAGGTCAGAGCACTCGGGCTAGGTCAAGGTAGAAATGGGGGGTGGGTTGATAGGATAGGGGTAGAAGCCGCACCCTCAAACAAACTCTGTCATGGTAAGAGAGAAACGTCGGCCACCTATCCGGAATCGAACTATGGGTACCGCATCGCTAGGTGTCTCCCGGTACTCCGCTCTATCAAACTCAAACGAGGTCGCGAAATCCAAAAATAAATCACGGAACACAGGAGTACTGACTTGGAAAATATCGAGGAGTGCGGTGTGCCTGAGAAGCACCTCCAACTCCTCCCAAATACCAAGCTCCTTCAGAATGCTGCTGTCGAGGTACCGTCCAGTCAATGGGATCGGCCGACTAGAGAAACTTCGGACCCTGTCTATAATAGATCGGTGACCGGGAAGACCATGCAAGGATATGGAGCACCTACAGGTCCTGGCCTAGGTGCCGGTGCAGTAACAACGGATGGCTCTAGAGGTGGATCTGCCAAAGTAGAGGGTGGCTCGGTGGATGGTGTGCTCGAAGAGGGACCATCTACTGATGAAGATAGCACATGGAAAGTGGCAACTTGTGTAGTAGAAATGGTGGTGCTCGGAAGCTCGGTGATGGATGGTGGAGGTGGAGAAGAAGTAGGCTTGGCCTCTACTGAGGGAGTGAGTGGTGGAAGAATGGCTAATGGAGGAAGCTCGATGACCGGAGCGTCTGAGTCCGGCTGTGTAAGAGGTCGGAGTCGAATCCAACGATAGCTGGGCCTCTTGCCCTCTGTGGTGGAGGCTGGCCATTTACCTCAGGAATGATCATGATCTTCCATGGCCTGAAATAGGAAGAAAAAAAAAACAAAACAAAAGAAAAAGAAAAAGGAAAGAAAACAAAACAAATAAAATGTGAGAAAACTGGAAAATAAAAGTACATGGCGGGTACTCTAGAGTACACGGCGTGTAGTCAAAAATGTAGAGTATCCCGTGTTCTCTGGATAGTAATGCCGAGGGTGAGAAATAGACCATGTAAAAGTACATGGCGTGTACCGAAGATACACGCCGTGTACACTCAAACTGCAGGTGGTCGTGTATGCAGAAAGGACACGGCCATGGCTGTGAAAAGTATAAAAATAAAGGACACGCCATGTATATGTAGGACACGACGTGTACTTTACTAGAAGAACATGGCCGTGTAGACGGTGAAACACGGGCCGACCAAAGGAAATGGTCTACACGATATGTACCGAACATATATGTCGTGTAGAGGAACATGAGTTAAGAGGCCGTGTTATGTGCCACACATAGAGCGGCCAAAGGAAATAGTATACATGGCGTGTACCAAACACACACGCCGTGTACATGAACATGGTGTGTGAGTCCGTGTGCAAAGGAGTACTCGGGCACGACGAAAAAAAGTACATGGTGTGTACCGAACATACACACCGTGTATATGAATATTTCGGAATATTTTGTGTGTGACCGTGTATTGAAGTACATGACGTGTGTTCTTCATTTTGTGGCCATGTACTGCCAGATGCCAAACGGCCAGTCGATCGGAAAAACACCCTAAACGATTCTAAAAACATGAAATAGAGGGTGTAGAACAATGTACCTTGATCGAGGATCACAATGTGAGAAGAATCAGAACTTGAAACACCCCAAATCGATGGATCTGGAAATGGGGGATTCGGGTGGTGTTCGGGAGAAGAAACAGGAAGAAAGGGGGAAATGGGGTGGCTGTGTGACATATCCTCAAGCCGGGTCGACCGCGGCTTATATAGCCATGGTACACGGCGTGTATGTTTGTACTACACGCCGTGTATCCCCAATTTTTTTTCAACATATATAAATATATAATTATTATAGTAAACTATATTATAATTATTATTAATAATTAAAATAAAATAGATATATCTACAAATTATATTATAAATAAACCTATACATGACGTATATCGGGAAATACAAGCCGTGTATTTTAAAATTAGAAAAATAGTAGTAAAACCTTTGGTCCGGTGCTTAGGGCGGGATTCAAACCGGCGATCAGCCATTCTGAACGGAAGCCCTCACCCACTGGAGCGAAGGTTGTACTGCTGTTCATATTGATTATATATATATAGTTATTCTATACGACCTATACAAACGAGAAGAAAGAAATGCACAGAGTGTGGTTTTTATTTTGGAAATGATGGGGATGAAGTGGGGAGATTAACACGATTCGAACCTGGGCCTTTTGAACCCAGTGCTGAGATGTTGCCAATCATCCAACTTAACCTGCATGTTATTTCTAATTTTTTTAAAACATTTTCACTTTATATTGAAAAATTATGGCGCACACGTCATATATCGAAGTGCACATCGTGTGGTTTTATTAAAAGAACAAATGATGGAAATGGGACGGTTATCTGGATTCGAACCCGAGCCTTTTGGAATCGGGATACGATTCTAGCCAACCAGCCCATCCCTATCATGGGTTTTATTATATTTAAAACACATTTATATATATATATATATGAAAAAATGCCACACACGCCCTTTAAATAAAAGGAGGAACCCTGTGTCGAAGGTAGGTCAGGAGGATTCGAAACGAGGACAACTCGAATAAACTCCAGTGACTTTTCCATTCGCACCGGCATCATCCCTGGTTATTTTTTTTATTCTATATATTTATACTATTAAGATTATAAATTAAAAAGATGAGTACATGTCGTTTATATAAGTGGGACATGGCACATAATCTCTGGGTTGCCTCCCAGGAAGCGCCTTTGTTTTAGGTCGTTGGCTCGACCTTCTTACCTTGCTTACCTGATATTTACGGTGGATAATGGTCCCAATAGTGGTCGCCCTGGCAATCTATGAGTTTCAAGTTCTCGGGCTCTTCTTCAACAGGAATGTCTGGAATGTTAAAGTTATCATAAATATAGGAACATTCCAGATCATCCACCAGGAGATCGTCCATAGTTGTTATTGCAGAACAATCCTCATGATCGGACAATGATGCCTGCTTGATGGCTTTGAGAACATGGTAGGAGACTCTCCCGTCTCCTACCCTGAAAATCATCTATCCCTGGTGCACAGCAATGAGTGCCTTCCCAGTGGCCAGGATAGGTCTTCCCAATATAAGTGGAGCCTCCAGATCATCCCACATGTCGAGGATGATGAAATCAGCTAGGAGGACCAGCCTACCCACCTTGACCAGTACGTCCTCCAGTAGCCCCTTCAGATGTTTGATGGATCGATCAACAAGTTGAAGGGCTACACGGGTAGGCTTGAGCTCGTTGAGTCCCAGATTCTTGAAAACACTGAGGGGCATGAGGTTCACGCTGGCCCCTAAGTCGCAGAGGGCCTTACCAAACTCACATGGTCTAATTGTGCAAGGAATGGTGAAACTCCCTAGATCATTGAGTTTGGGAGGAATGGAATGTTGAACCACCGCTGAATACTCTTTTGTTAGTGCAATAACGCCCAAATCCTCCATCTTCCTCTTATTCGAGAGGATTTCCTTCATGAATTTGGCGTATGTAGGCATCTGTGTTAGGGCCTCTGCAAATGGTATGTTGATGTGGGGATTTCTGAACACATCCATGAATTTTCTGAACTGGTAGTCCAGCTTCCTTTGCTTCATTCTTTCCAGAAAGGGTATGGAAGGTTCAAAAGGTTTAAAAACCTCCTTCCCTTTATTCTGCGAAACCTCCTTCTGTGGGATTTTGAATGAGGAGGGGTCAGTGATGGTATGTTCTTCATCATCAGGGGGTGTGGGTGCTCCTGGCTGTGCTGGTTGGTTCCATTAGATCTCTTTGCCACTCTGGAGCATGACAGCATGGGTGTCCTCTCTCAGGTTCTTCCCTGTGTTTCCTGGTAGTGTACTGGGGTTCCTTCCTAAGAGTTGATTTTCCAGCTGGCCAATCTGATTCTCCAAGCCTCGAATCGAAGCATCATAATTTTGGAACCGATTCTCAGCAGTAGATTTAAATTTAGTCATCAAATCCTCTAACATTGCGGTGTTCTCCTACTGAGGTGTTTGTTGAGCCAGTGGAGGTGGTGGCTACCTTGGATGTTGTGGGAGAGAGTTCTGGTACCATTGTTGCTGATAGGAACCCTGTTGGAACTACTGTTGTCGCAGAAACCGAGTCTAGTAATGAGGCTGATTGTAGTCGAGCAGTCGCTGGGGTGGAGGGTTTTACTGCTGTTTCCCCAGCCTTGGTTCTGATTCTCTCGCCATGCCGGGTTTTGGTACTATTGATATTGATTTGACCCTTGATTTTGAGCAACAAAGCTCACCTCGATTGTCGAAGGGTCGGATGGAAGTCCCGGGTATTCTCCCAGATTGTGGTTGTTACCACAGTCACCACATGCTGGATGGTTTTCCGCATGAATTTGAGGTGGTCCTTTGAGATTCAATGCATCGATTTTCTTGGACACTGCATCCAACTGAGCAACTAACATGGTGGTAGCGTCAATATTGTGCATACCTCGCTTTTGAGTCCCCAGCTCGAAGTGCCACATGAAGCTGTTGGATGACATGTCTTCCAGTAGTTCGAATATTTCTTCGAGGGATTTTCGCATCACCGTGCCTCCAGCAGCAGCATCCAATACGGACTTGGTATTTGTTGTAAGTCCAATATAGAAGGTCTGGACTTGCATCCAGAGTGGGAGTCCGTGGTGGGGGCATTTTCATAATATTTCTTTGAAGCATTCCTAGAACTCGTACAACGACTCAGAGTCATGATGCTGGAAATTATGGATCTCATTCCGGAGTGTCACCGTCTTCGATGGTGGAAAGTACTTGGAAAGGAACTCCTGGGCTAGCTCCTCCCAGGTGAGGATAGATCGGTGTGCCAGCCCCTTGATCCAGTCTTTTGCCTTGTCCCGTAAAGAAAAGGAAAATGGGCAAAGACGAATGGCGTCCTCAGACACGCCATGGTAACGAAACGTGTCGCAAATCTCCAGAAAGTTGGAATGATGGGTGTTTGGGTCTTCACTGATTAGGCCTCTGAATTGGATAGTGTTTTGGATCAGCTACATGATAGCATGCTTGATCTCGAAGTGCTGGGCCTGTACTGGAGGACGGACGATGCCCGTATCAGCTCCTTGGACTGAAGGAAGACCATTCTCCATAAGGGTACGTCTTGGAGGTTGCTGCTGAGGGGGTGGAGAATGCATGAACTTCTCCTGAGGGGAAAAGTATGGCGATGGAAAGAGTTGATGCGGCTGTTGGAGTTGGTCATACGCCACAGGAGGTTGCTTCAGCAGCCGTTGGTAATCCCTTGGGAGGAATTCCATGAATGCTCCAGGAGCCTGCTCTGGTAGACCAGTAGTGAGAGGCTGCTGATCCTGGTACTGATGCTCAACCGCAGCATCTTCGATTGGTGCTCCCTCTTCCTTGTTCGCCATGGGTTGTGGTTGTTGGTTGTGAGTTTCTGTCAGTGCATGCTGACGATAAAGTAGGGTCCGTTCGATCTCCAGGTCAAGCGGAACTAATTCCGAAGACTCGGCGATTCTGGATCATGTAGGATGTCTAAACATACACTTTAAGCTTCTGCACAATCACAACACAAATACCAGGCGTAACAAGCTAAAAGTAAAGGAGAAAATTTGAAATGGGATTAGAAAAGAAGTTTTTGAAAATTTTTGATATTTATTTTCACTTAAATCAATTATTAACACAATTTAAATCTTAGCAGTAAAACCAAAGATGTTCTCCAGCAACGACGCCAAAATTTGGTCTTGCTTGTCATTGAATGAAGTTATATGTGTCCCAAATTAATTACCCACTCCTAGAACTTTAGTACAACACTAGTTCTGGGTCGATCGACAGGGAACTATGGCGTGCGTGAATTCAATTGAGTTAATACTTAATTAGGTGAAGTATGTAGAATTTCGAGTTGATTGGGTTGATTTTGGGTTTTGATTGAAAGTAAATTGTTTTACATTGAAGAAATGATTAATAGGATTAAAAAAACAACGGGTGAATTTAAAGTGTTTAAAATAGGAAGAAAAGACATGTCGGGGCTGTGGTGATTAAGGAGTTCTTATGAAGATTGTTTAAATGGCAGTGTTGTTCATAATAATTCAATCATTCAGGATTTCATTTACTTACAAGATTTCCTTGGTCTGGTTCCTCTTGTTTGGAATTAGTGCAATAGACTCCTTGGTCTGGTAGTGAGTGTTCTTAATTATTTATTATGTTCAGTCCATTATTTGAATCACTGAAATCCTTCCAATGGTCATGGACGTTTTCACCGTTACTTCTCTTTTGTATCACTGAGAATTATTCTCTTGGTCTGGCTCAGAATTCTCAGTTATATTTTCCAGGGAATTAAGAAGAGTAAGAAGCATTATAACGAGAAAACACAAATATATAAAACAACACACAAATTACGATCCCTTCATCCACATCCCCAACACGAGGGGTTTAGTTACACATTGAAAGTGGAATAGAAAAGACACATGTGATACCTGATAGATTCATCGTGTAAGCATTGAGGTAGGGTGTCGAAAGGCGGAATAGTGGAACTATGGCACCACTGTGGCTCAGGAACGGTAGTAGCAGAGCTTCTTATCTCCTCTAATGGTTTCTAACTCCAAAATCTGATGGCCAAGGCCTCTTTATATAGAAAAATAAAGTACACAACATGTATAGAAATTACACGCCGTGTACTTTTCATCAACGCATTTTGGTGCCAATTTCTCTGCTGGAAGGTGGCCTAACATGCCGTCATTCACTTTTGAACATGGCACCACCTGATAGTTGAGTGTACACGGCATGTAGCGCCTCCATAAATGGCGTGTAGTGTAAAAATTTGGCCACCAATCCCTTATAGAATAGCAGACACGACATGTAAAAATGGAACACACTGTGTCTCATTCAACGGCCACATGGGCATGCAGACTCTTCTTCGGCAACCACCGCTTCTAGAATGTATTACACGACATGTAGCGCCTCCATACACGGCGTGTATCTTCTGCCGGGTGACATGGTCGTGTACTCCCTATTTCGGTCCGTGTCCCTGTCTGGATTTACATGGTGTGTATATAAAATACACGCCGTGTAGTTTTAAAATTTCAATAGACTTCCTTTGATTCATGTATTTAGCCAGAAAGCTCTTTAAAGTAAATATAATCATCAAAATCAAATAATATGTTCATGAAACAATAGATATTTTCTGAAAAAATGTTTTTATCTTCAATTATATATATAGAAGTGTATACACAAATTGGGTGCTTCAATAACGATACTTAGTAGGGACCCCGAGAACCTAAAGGTCTCAGAAAATCCAACAAAGATAAACCACAAAGTATGAAATCAACAGATAACCATTACATATGTATATTCCCATACATATACCTAAGTTATCTAGTAACCCATCTCAATAATGTGGAAAACACAAAAGTTATTGACTCAGCTCAAACCAGGATTTTCATTATTGAAACCACGACTGTTGGAGAACTCCTCCTCTGTCGAGTACCATGGGCCATCCACGACACCGAGGTGCTTCTCACAAACCATGGACTGCTGAGGTACTTCTCTTGTCGATTACCACATGTCTTCTTCCAACTAAAAGGCACTCCTCCGCTGTCGGTCTGCCACCAACTACCAGATGATCCCCCTAATAGCCTATAGAGGTACTCATCCTTTCGAGTACCACAGGTTTGCTACCAACTACCAGGAACTCCTCCACCATGGGTCTTTTACCAACTACCTGGCGCTCCCCACTGGGCTTGTCGAATCACTCCGAGTCGAATCGGTCAAGAAGTCGTCAGGTCTTAGCAAGATACTAGGCCTCTGCACTCTGTCTTCTCGTGACAAGAAGGATCCTCTCCACGAGCTACTGGTAAATACTTTAATTGTCTCTAAGTTACATGAAGAAGTATCTCAATGTTCCACCTTGTCATAGGGTTCTCAATGCAACTGACGGCACGTCAATCGGACGCCTGGTTTGTGAGTTATTAGCCTTTTAGTCCTTGGGGCTCGGTAGGATTCAAGTACAATCCAACCTGACCGTATCTCAACTAAACCCCAAACTTCAGTGGGGTATACTCAAAGGGATGACTACGATCCAAGAATACTAGCACCGCTGATGGTTCGTCACACGGACATCCGATGACAAAGTTATGTTAAAAGGAAGTAAAGGTTCTGTAGTGGGACCGGGTTCGGTCCAACCCGGTCAGGCCGACTCGGTCCAACCCATTCTGGGCCTACTCTGTTTGGGTCAACTCAGAAAGACCCGTTGGGTCTGACCCGGACCGTTGGGCGGTTCAGCCCGCTAAGTTCAACCTGCTCCGCTAGGCCCGACCTAGAGGACTGGGGGGCGGTTAGGCTCGGGCTCAGGTCCAATTCGGCCCGGAGCATTGCGAGGTTGCAGCCCGGAGGGCACAGCTGGGCCGGTTTGACCAGGGCACTACGACGGGGCTGGGAAACCATCTTGGACGGGTTTCCGCGACAAATATGGGACACCACGGGGGGGCGTCAGGCAGGGCGCGGGGGCGCCGATCAGGCCACGGCAAGGCCCGCGTAGGCCACGGCAGGGCACCGGGGTGCCGAGTAGGGCGCGGAAGGGCCCGTGCAGGCCGTGGCAGGGCACCGGAGGTGCCAGGAAGGGCGTTCGGTAGGGCGCAGGGGCACCGGGAAGCGGGCGGGGAAACGAGTGGGGGCGACGGGTAGTGCGCGGTACTGCGCATGGGGGCGCCGGGCAGCGCGCAGGGGCGTCAGGCATCCCACAGTAGCGTCAGGCAGCACGTGGGTGTGCCGGGAAGCGCTTAGGGTTGCGCGCAGGGGTGCAGGTAGTGCGCGGGTTTATCGGGCAGGGCGCTGGTGGGGTCAGGCAGGCTGCGGGGTCGGCCAGGGTGCGTGCCGAGTAGGGCTTCGGGAGGCCGCAGGTTGGTGGGTTGGGCCCCGCTCAGCTAGCGGTGTTCGGCTGGGAGAACCGGTGCACCACGGGGGAGGCGCAATTCGCAGAGGTCGCGGGTAGTGTGGCCTTCGTCGTTGCCGCCTTCATTGCCTCATTCTTCATCACCAAGCCGAAGATCAATCAAAACAAGTTTGTCGGAGGGTTTGGGCCATGTTGGTTTGACCTGTACCCTCTACGTTTAGGGTGGTCAAAATTGGTTCTCAAGAATGAAGCACAATATCACACCCATAAAAGATAATCATCATTGTTCTTAGATTCTTAAAAAAAATAACAAAACCCCTACCTTTGATTTTCCGGTCGTCGTTCGTTGACGTCGTGGAAAGATGGTTGTTGACCTGTGGTAGATGAACATGTCCCACGTTGAAGGAGTCCAAGTAATAATGTTGGAGGAAGTTTTTCTTCATAGTGGAAGGCGTCCCTCCTCAGCATTCTTCATCGGGAGGACGTTCTTCGCCAGAAGAGCGTTCTTCATTGGAGAGCATTCTTCGTTGGAGAGAATTCTATTTTCTCCAAAGCTCCACCAACAGAAAGTTCCCAAAATAATTGTTTGTCTATTATTTTAATCGTTGGCACAAATTTCAAAAAGGATAATTAATTACGTTGGCTCCCTCAATTAATCCACGAGAGGTTGGCATATTAATTAAAGGGGGTTGACTACATTTAATTAAAGGGGTTTGCTCCATTTAATTAAATTGGAAGGTGGAGAGGTTCCAAGGGTGGTGGCACTATTAAGTGGGGTGTTCAAGGGTTATACCCACTTAATGAAGAGTTTCAAGGGGTAAAAAGAAGGGTGGTCCCCACCCCATTTATCCTCCCATGGGAGGTTCAGTTCGTGTGGGACCCACCACCTTAACCTCTAATGGGAGGTTACAGTGTAGTGGCCCTCACCTCTAACCTCCTCTTGGAGTTTTTAACCTCCACAGACCCAAAGGTGGCTCAAATAAAATAAAGTTGTTGCACACATTATTTTATTATTATTTTTTTACAAAAGCCACAAACTAACTTTTATTTTCAACCAACTATCGTCGAGGTGAAAGTCTTCTTAAGAAAATACTAGCGCGGTGAGTTCAACGGTGCCCTCAGATTTTAATTCCGAGCATCAGTTCAAAAGTTATAAAAACCCACTCATACTTTTATTGAACGTACCCAAACAAAACATCAGAAATGGTTTCCGGGCACACTGGGCCTTGGAATCAAGGGCCATAAAATTTCTCAAACTCGTAAAATTCCCATGTATTGAAGAAAAAAATTCCACGGAATTTCCTAGTCTTTACATTCTCCCCACATTAGGTATTTATGTCCCCGTAAGCTACAACACAAACTATGGAAACAAATGGGGGTACTGAGCACCCATCTGAGCCTCCCACTCCAATGTGCTCTCTTGGAGGTTCTCGTGCTGCCAGTGAACGCGCACCAGAGGTATCGACCATCCACATAGGACCCGCTCCTGTTGATCCCCAATATCCAATGGAACCTCTGTGAAGTATTCCCCATCGTCGACATCCAACTCTCCATTGTTGATGATGTGGGAATGGTCATTCATGTATCTCCTCAGCTGGGATACATGGAAGATGTATTGCACCCGGTGCAACTGAGGTGGAAGAGCTAAGCAGTAAGCCACCTCTCCTACTCTGCTGAGGACCTGTAAAGGTCCGATGAATCATAGAGATAACTTTCCGCCTCAGCCAAATCTCTGTATACCTCATCAAGGTGATACCTGTGGAAAGATGTGGTTGCCATACTTGAACTCTAGAGGCCTCCTTCTCCTATCAGCATACGACTTCTGCCTACTTTGTGCAGGCCTCATCCACTCATGGATGATCTACACCTTCTCGGTGGTATCTCGTACCATCTCTGGTCCCACTTGTGCTGACTCCCTAGGGTCTGTCCAGCACAAGTGTGATCTTCCAGGTCACACATACAACACCTCAAAAGGTGCCATCCCTATGGTGGAGTGATAGCAGTTTTTGTAGGAAAACTCTACCAAAGGTAAGTGATTCTCCTAAATACGACCGAAGTCGAGGACACATGCACGTAGCATGTCCTCAAGGGTCTAGATGGTCCTCTCGGTTTGACCATATATTTGAGGATGGTAGGCGGTGCTCAAGTGAAGCTGTGTCCTAAAAGCCTCCTATAACCCCTTACATAGTCGGGAAGTAAACTGTGTGTCACATTCGGAGACAATAGAGGAAGGTACTCCATGTTGTCGCATATTCTACTATACAGAGAGGTGTCCCAAGCTCTCTACTGAACCCTGATCTCTGATCAGTAGGAAGTGGGCCGACTTGGTGAGTCAGTCGACGATCACCCAAATCGAGTCATGACCCCTAGATGTATGTGGAAGACCCGTAACGAAGTCCAAATATATCTTATCACACTTCCACTCTAGGACCTCTAAAGGCTGAACCAAGCCTACTGGTACCTGGTGCTCTACCTTCACTTTCTAGAAAGTGAGGCACCATGAGACAAACTCTGCTACCACCTTCTTTGTACCTATCCACCAGTGCTGTCGTTGAATATCCTGGTACATCTTTGCCACTCTTGGATGTACCGCTAGAGGGGATGTATGGAACTCCCTCAAAACTTCTTCCTGAAGTGCCACTGGTACCAAGGTATGTCCTCTAAAGAGGATGGAGTGCTCCCCACCTTCATAAAATCCATCAGCTGCCTGCCCTGTGGATATCTGAGCACATCGTGTCTCATAGTCAGCATCCCCATGCTTCACCTCCCTGACTCGTTGAAGAAGTGGGGGAGTAACCATAAGAGATTGTAGATATATTGTTCCATCTCTACCCACAAAGGATATTTGTAAGGCATCTAGCTTCTCTGTCACCTCTCCTAGCATCTATATACCAGATCTCATGCTGATATCATCAACTACAATGTTCCCTTTCCCAGGAGTATAGACGATCTAGAAGTCATAGTCCTGGAGGAACTCAAGCCATCATCGCTATCTCAGGTTCGGGTCCTTCTGAGAGAAGATATACCTGAGACTCTTGTGATCAGATAACACAATAAAAAGCTCACCCATCAGATAGTGTCGCCACATCTTCAAGGGAAAGACCACTGATGATAACTCCAAGTCATTGTTAGCGTAGTTCTTCCCATGCTGTCTCAGTTTATGAGAACCATAAGCAATCACTGCGCATTCCTACATTAGGACACACCCAAGTCTGGTCCTTGATGCATCGTAGTAAACTACGTACCATACACCTTCCTCTGGATGCCTCAATATGGGGGAACTAGTCAGCCTCTGCCTCAGATCCTGGAAGCTCTGTTGGCATCTCTCCGACTACACGACGGGTTTCCCATTCTTCTTCTAGGCTGATAGTCGTGCTACAACTCTGGAGAAGTCTAGAATGAATCTTTGGTACTATCCAGAAAAACCCAGGAAACTCTGTACCTCCGTCACACTTCAAGGTGGCTCCCAAGAAAGTACCTCCCCAATCATCGCTGGATCCATTGCATCTCTAGCCTCCGAGATGACATGTCCTAAGATTTGAACCTCTCGAACCCAAAACTGGCACTTTGAGAGATTACTATAAATTTGTTGCTCTCGGAGTGTGTCCAGTGATACCCACTAATGGTAGGCATGCTTCTCCTTAGTAGTTGAGAAGATCAGAATGTCGTCGATGAAGACGTTGACAAAGAGATCGAGATATGGCTATAAGATCCTGTTCATGAGTCCCATGAACACTACTACAGTGTGGTTTTTTCCGAAAGGCATTACCAAGAACTCGTAGTGGCCATACCGACACCTGAAGGCTGTCTTCTGCACATCCTCGTCTAGAACTCTGAGCTGGTGATAGCCTAATCTGAGGTCTATCTTCGAGAACCACTAAGATCCCCTCAGCTGATCAAAGAGGTCGTTAATCCTTGGGAGTGGGTACTTGTTCTTCATGATCACCTGGTTTTGGAAACGGTATCCGACACAAAGCCTCAATCTCCCATCCTCCTTCTTGGAGAACAGAACCAGGGCTACCCAGGGAGAAAGACTGGGCCAGATAAATCCCATTCCATGCAAGTCCTCTAGTTGTACCGAAAACTTGAGAAGCTCAGTGGGATCCATCCGGTATGCTAGAGTATATATATGTGCCTTCCCGGGGAACAAGTAAATGTAGAGGTACACCTCTCTACGAGGAGATAGTCCTGGAACATCGTCAGAAAACACATCCGCATCTGGTCCACCACTACAGGATAAGTCAGACTCTCCTCATCAATTGGTCCGAGGGTATGGCAAGCCAACTATTGAGTGATCGGTTACACCCTCCACCAATAAGTATGTCATGTTATGCAAAGTTTCCCTTCTCACCGGAGAAGGTAAGCATGGTCCCATCCATGGGGACACACCACACTTTTCACCTAATACAGTCGATCTGAGCATGGACTGTAGATAACCAGTCCATAACCAAGATGACGTCTTAAGGCCTCGATGCCACTACTAGTAGATCCCAAACGAAGCTCTCGCCACCTAGAGTAAGCTCGCACTGCTGGCACTAGTGCGAAATCATCGAGTCTACTACCGTATGAGTCTATAACCGTAAGGATCGAGCCAACGGCTCCGTCGGAATCACCGAGCTCCGGACGAGGGTAGTGGAAATGAACGAGTGACTGGAACCTATGTCAATTATAACTTCAACAAAGGTGGAGTAGACACAGATAGTACCTCAAATCATTTTTGGAGTGCTGTGATCATACGCCTCAGCTGCCAGAACCTGAGCTCTCCATAGCCCACCTGCTCCCTGTGGTCGGGGTGGACCTCCTGGTGGTGGTGGTGGCAACACCTCGAAACGTCGTCCACCACCAGCTGCATGTCCAGCTCCTCTGCCACGTCTGCCTCCTCTCTACGGACTACATCGATCGAACCTCTGCCTCTATCTGGGAGGTCCCTCAATTGTCTGCTGATCATCAGAACGGCGGGTCAGACTGTCACGAGCCATGTGACCAAACCTACCGCATGAGTAACATTGTCCGCTCCTTGCATGACTGGCACTGTATCCACTCTAGGTTCCCCGCACAACTGATCCTGAGTCATGCGGTCGACCACCTATAGGTCTGGTCTACACGGACCTCTACGACATCTGTCTACTAAAAGCTGTAGAAGACTCCGCTGCGTGTCAGCTAGTGGTGGGTCTCGATGCTGGAGACTGATCATCGAGAAAACTCTCCACTGGGAGGGCTCTCTCTAGCACCCCGCCTGCGTCGGGATGCTGAGTGAGATCAGCGGAGCTCTGATATCTCTCTTGAGCCCTTGATCAAAGGTCCGGGCCCTGAAGAATGGGTCTCGTACCATATTAGTGGAGTAGCGCAAGAGGTCATTGAACCTCGCTGAGTACTGTGGTACTGTCATGCTACCTTGTTGTAGATGCAGCAGCTCCTGTATTCACACTACTCAAAGTGTGGCTGGGAAAAACTCCACCCGAAATAGGCTCTTTGTAACACCCCGAGATTTTATGAAAAAATATTATTTTTAATGTCTTGTGTTGTACGCTACACCAAAAGAATCTTGCACAACACACATCCTTGACTTGCCTTGCATTACACGCAATCGCAACCTTCCTCGATAGCGTGTGTAGTACGTAATACTGAGTTTCACGAAACAATGATATGCTATTAAAATATTATTAAAACTAGCCATTATGAATAGTAATAACCACTTTTTAAATTTTAGAAATTTTATCTCTCAAAATGGACTTCATTTTTGGATTCGGAGTATCGAATTTAGCCTAAGGTGAAATTTTGGTACTTTTCGGATAACTTTCATATTCTGATGAATAGTGAAAATTACTAAATTATAATTAAAAACAACTTTTTTAATCGAAATAATTAATAGGGATAAATCATTAATTTGAGTGGTTTTAAAGTATATTTAGAATATATTTTTACAATTTAATACAATGTTGGTCATTGGATGTAATTTCACATTTAAACTAGACATAAACAAGTGTCAATCTTTTGATAGATATTGTTTCTTAAAAACACGCTATTTGTTTTAACAGCGGGATTTAATTACAAAATTAATTAATGCAACTTTTATGTTATGAATTTGGTAAAATAGACTTCATTTTTGAATTCGGAATATGAAATATAGCTTGGGATGAAATTTTGGCATTGTTCTGAAAAACATCAATTTTTGATGAATAGTGAAACTACTAAGTGGTAGTTAAAAAAACTGAATTTTTCATAAAACTTAATTTTACCACTTCTGTGAATGGAATTTCAAAAATCCGAGAGACACGGTTGATGTCAGTAAGTAAAATGTGGTTCAATGAGATGAAAATAATTTTTGGTGAATAGTAACTTTTTACTTTTATTTACCACGGTTAAAAGTAAATAGGGTAATTAAGGGTAAAAATGATATTATTATTACCCTAACACATGTCCTAATTCTATTGGACAAGTGTAATTTGACCAAAAACAAGCTTAGGAATAAAATGTGACCATTTAGGCCCACTTGGATTAGATTAGGACATTTATTATTATTTAATTCAAAGAAGAGTTAAAAGAGTCAAAATAAAAGTTTATTTACTAAAACATTTTTAATATAGGGTTTTACATACGATAAATTCGATTGTAAATATTAATTAGAAAGCTAAAACGATTTCCTACATGATGGTATTTTATTTGTAATTTTTAGACATCAAATAAGTTAATTTATTTATGACACAAAGATGATGCAGTAATTATCTTATTAATGAAATATTGACATAATTGATGTTATAAACACCAAACGAAATATAATTTGAGACTTTTTATGAATTCCACTAATTTTCTAGGTTACTATGATATATTAGTGTTGATTTAATCAACTTGGTTCGAACATATAATTCTGTTATGACTTTCACAAAAATCATATATCA
Source organism: Viscum album (assembly GCA_963277665.1). NCBI lineage: Eukaryota > Viridiplantae > Streptophyta > Magnoliopsida > Santalales > Viscaceae > Viscum > Viscum album. Next base: position 1,807,104,640 of record OY728152.1, on the reverse strand, counting down.
AATAGTGTCAAAATTGACACAAAATAGTTTTTAAATTAAATATTATATTATTAATTGTTATTTTATTCCTAAAAATCTAAGGTTCGGCCAAATGACTTAGATAAGGATATATATATTAATAATAAACAATTTGGGGTTCGTTTGACATTTTATAGTAAGTGTATTAACCATATAGTGAAAGAAAACAAAAAGACACTGTAAAAGTTAAATTATTTAACTTAGAGTTAAATCAAATTGATAAGGTTAAAATAATACCCTAAACTTGTCTAAATCTTATTGGTTGATAGGATTTAGACCCAACCCCACTTTAGCTTAGAAATAAGACCCTTTGGAACCATTATAAACCGATTTTGACATTAATATAAAATAATATTTTGAGGTATTCCTAAGGTGCCCCTCTCCTCCCTTATAAAAGGACACCTCCTCCCCCTCCTCCTCACACCAATTTGAGCACTCAAGCTCGGCCAACCCCTGCCAAAATCTCTTCTCCACTTACCTAGAAACATCATAGAGGTTCTGGTCTTCCTCAAAGACCAATTTTAGTTCCCTAAGAGGAGGTCTCCAAAAGGCGCTTCAAAGAAGAGGTAATTACCGTTACCAATTCTTTCATCTTTATTTCTTCTTCCACTTCTTCTTATTAGGTTGTTTCATTATGAAGTAATAACATCAGTATCACTCATATACTGATATGTTATTATAAGTATGAAACAACCCTATTTCACCATCTATCCATCCTACGAAAAAAGAAATCACCGCGTGTGCGTACGTACGGAATACCGTCTCCACGCCGTGGTGTAATCTATTTTCCACCACCACCTTACATGGATGGGTATAATGGTGTAAAGAATAACTATACATAGTTATTACAACATCATATTTATTATGATATATTGTATAATCCACTCCAATTCAATTCAATATTTATGGAAATGATATCATCGCTCGTGCGTACGTACGGACTACCGTCTCCACGACACGATGAGATTCATTCTCCATGTTAACCATTTAAGAATGATTATAAAGTATATATAAGAAATAATAATGAAATATATGACATTATAAAGCTACTGGATTTATGTATATATATATGTATGTCATCTACTTACTTCCATTCAAGACAATAAGGAAAGGAAAACAGCGTTCATGCGTACGTACGGACTACCGTCTCCATGAACGATGTTTTTCATTTCATTTATCTATCTATTATATATATATATACTGAATATATATGATATATAAATCATATTTTATATTCTGGAAGTAAGTAAATCATGATATAAGTAATAATAATGTCAAGAACAACAAGTCAAAACACCTACGATAAATAAAACGATTTTACCCAAAACGCTTCTTTAACATGGAATTTACAAAAGAACGGGTAATATAATGTCATAAGTGAACAATATATGATATCATAACAATGAATATGATTCTGTAATAAGTCAATGACATTATTTAAATCATTATACAGGAGGTTCAGACACATACGAAGCAAATCGGACCTAAGGTAAGGGAAATATCACAATCTCATTTTTATCCGAGATTGTTTATTCGTAAGTATTTACTGGGGTGTATTTTATCATCCACATACATGTTTCATCAATATGTAATATTATTTCCATCCACCTAAAATTGTTTAAATCCATTTTTACCCTTCGGTGAGTTTTTAGTAATATGTATGAAAGGAATCTTTTGTCGTTTTTCGTACGAGGTACTTTTTGACTTTTCCAACAAAAGTACGAAGAATGTTTTTTTTAACTTATACGGCATGAATGGATTTTTAAAACATTATTTCCAAGAAGCTTCCTTTAAAAGTTTTCAAGTTTATTTTTAATCAACTTATTTTATTTTAAAGTTTTATGACATGTTATGAAAGGAAATTTTTTTTGAAGATATTTTCCTCAAGAATGAAGTTCAAGTATTTTATCAAAATTATTTTCCATCTAAGATAATAAAAGGGTTCTGTTTTTATCCCTATTATTACATGGATTTGATTATGTTTTGATGGAAATATTTTTATGACTTCCTTTATCTTATATGAATTGTTTTATGATGTCATGTTGTTTAAGAATCCCATTTTTATTACATGGGTTATGCGATGATGTATGATTTATGATTATGTGGCACACATAAGAAAGGATTCATTATAAGATGGGTGGGACCTATATCTCCCTCCAATGCATTGGGTAAAGATTTTATATCTCATGAGATAGACATGGCTGGAACAGAAGGTTATTTCGGTTCAGTGATACAGGACTGAAACGAGGAGTGAACTCGGTTCAGAAAGGGACTTTGTCCACTAAGATAGTCTTGGCAATGAGTCATGACTAACAAGAAATGATTTTCCATGATTATGTGTGCATGACACAAAGTTTCAAGTTTTATGTTATGATTATGGGGATCTCATTTTCACTTCTATGATTTATCCCATGATATGATATTATGAGCTCTTTTGCAGGTTAAGATTTCCAAAAGCTATGTTCTTATGTATATGATGTGATTGATATTTCTTTTGTTTACCCTTACTGAGCATTTGAGCTCACCCTTTTATGTTTTCTTTTCCCCAGGATATAAAGAAAGGTTTTAGGTAAAAAAAAAGGGGAAGATCTTTATGGGAGATATTGAAGATCTTTCACCACGATTAGAAGATTACGTTCCGAGTTTCCAAAGACACTAAACTATTACGATCCTTGTGTGTGTGTTTTTGTTATGTACTAAGTATTCCGCAAATGTAATGTAATGTCCATGTACGTCAGGCTTCGGGTCTCTACAGTTGGTATCAGAGGAAAGGTTTAGTCAACCTTTGGAAACTAGGATGCGAAAACGTTAGTGAGATCCCTAGAGATATTTCTAAGGTATGTCTAGGGATGCCCATAAGGATAAGTATACGTATAGGATATAGTCCTAGAACTATGGTAACGATATTAGATTAAACCAAAGATGATAGATATTTAAGTTACTCCCCCTTTATTATGATTTTTGCATCTAACACTATTCTGTTTGGGTTTTAGAAAATGGCTGGAAACAAGATGATTCACAATAATGGAGGATATGATAGACAATGGAATGATATTCTTCATGAGCAACCAAATGAAATGGGATTTGGATGTCCAAACATCATTATTATGCCGAATCAGCAATCTCACAACATGATCAATAAAGTAAAATTTGGTAAGTTTCCTGACTCGACTAATAAGAGAAAGATGGAGTTCCATGATGATCATAGAGGAAAGAAAGTTCAATTTCCCCTATGTAAATCATGTGGGAAGAGGCATCAAGGAGAATGTTTCAAGGGAACTGGAAGATGCTTTGGGTGTGGAAAAGAAGGACACAAAGCAAGTAAGTGCAAAGGAAAAGGGTCGGTTAACACCATGGATGAGGATAATGGTATTGCTACGACATCAAAAATGGTTAAGTGTTTTAAATGTGGAATGTATGGGCATTATGCAAACAAATGCCCTAAGGGAAAGACTCATGAAGAGAATCAGTATGGTCATATGGGTAGTATTTATGTGGATGATGATGAAGAGACTACAAATGATATGTGAGATGAAAGAATTTTTGAAGCTCGGTCAATGGTTTGAGAATGTAGTGGAATGATTACATGTTTATCATGTGTAATTTTGGAATAAAGAGACATCTATGAATTGTTACACTGTTGTCTTTCCTTGTGTTTTGAAAGTGTATGATTAATGTTACCAGTATCCATGAAAGGTTATTCAGATATTTTTGGAATGTAGATGATATGCGCATAATGAAGGGATAAGGAGAAAATTAAATGTTTGATAGTATTCATGAGCTCATGATTGATATAAGGACTAAGTGATATCATGGTTTGAGTATATAGAATTTTGAGGATTTCGGTATGTGAAAAGTGTTAACTTTTAACTGCATTCAAGTTTTCACTAAGGTTCAATGGGTATTCAAGAGAGTACAAGATTAAGGCCTTTGAATGTTTGGAATGTGACCAACAAGATATATCTTATGATATATGGGGATCAACGATGGTATTAAATCTCTGGTAATCGTTTTCACTATGTTATGAGAATGGACTGCAGTATTATGGATAAGCCTAAAGATTGGAATGGATTATGTTGGACATAAGTTAGTATTGTTTAAGGATAGAAGTTTTTTCGATATTATTGATGGGATGTTATAGTAATATAGTTTTATAAAAAGGACAACCTGCAGGACGGGCGACAGCCCATCGCTTCGGACAAGGCTGTGGGAATCGAACCCACAACCGAAGTGCGACTGGCCTTTATCGCCTACCACTGGCCTACAGGAAGTCCCTGTTTAGTAGAAACTAGTTTTATTATATTAAGCAGTATGATATATGAAGTATAAGTCCATTTTAGGAACCATATATGATTAATCTCACTATAGAATGACTTATGTATATTTAATAACTTTTGCTAACCTTTTGTTTGAGACAGATGGAATGAACAGTCATTATATCACATGATCTGCTAACACTTCACGAATAACAAATTCAACTTCATTTATTTAAGAGATGAAGTGGAAATTGTTCAAGGCACGAACAACAGTGAGATTGTACCAAAATAAAGTAAGTATTTATTCTAATTCAAATTTTCAACTTTAGGGAAATGATCTTGAAAACCAAAAATGTTGTCCTAGTGATCTTATACCTGATGAATCAGATGGTACCTTATATCATCACAAATCTATGGATTTGTGATTACTGGCTTTTCCATAGCCATGTTCTCTACCACTCTCCATCAGAACATGATGGTTAGATTTCTCTTTCATATCCATATTTTCACCTATGTGGAAACCCAGTGATTATTATATTTGGGTAATCGTTACATTTCATACTTTAGTTTTTTAAAGCCAAGTTTTGGTATTCCTTTTTACGATGTGGGTTTCTATTAAAGAAACTTTTGAATAGTAAACCATTTATAACCCCGACGAATTTCGAGGGCGAAATTCATTTTAAGGGGGGTAGAATGTAACACCCCGAGATTTTATGAAAAAATATTATTTTTAATGTCTTGTGTTGTACGCTACACCAAAAGAATCTTTCACAACACACATCCTTGACTTGCCTTGCATTACACGCAATCGCAACCTTCCTCGATAGCGTGTGTAGTACGTAATACTGAGTTTCACAAAACAATGATATGCTATTAAAATATTATTAAAACTAGCCGTTATGAATAGTAATAACCACTTTTTAAATTTTAGAAATTTTAGCTCTCAAAATGGACTTCATTTTTGGATTCGGAGTATCGAATTTAGCCTAAGGTGAAATTTTGGTACTTTTCGGATAACTTTCATATTCTGATGAATAGTGAAAATTACTAAATTATAATTAAAAACAACTTTTTTAATCGAAATAATTAATAGTGATAAATCATTAATTTGAGTGGTTTTAAAGTATATTTAGAATATATTTTTACAATTTAATACAATGTTGGTCATTGGATGTAATTTCACATTTAAACTAGACATAAACAAGTGTCAATCTTTTGATAGATATTGTTTCTTAAAAACACGCTATTTGTTTTAACAGCGGGATTTAATTACAAAATTAATTAATGCAACTTTTATGTTATGAATTTGGTAAAATAGACTTCATTTTTGAATTCGGAATATGAAATATAGCTTGGGATGAAATTTTGGCATTGTTCTGAAAAACATCAATTTTTGATGAATAGTGAAACTACTAAGTGGTAGTTAAAAAAACTGAATTTTTCATAAAACTTAATTTTACCGCTTCTGTGAATGGAATTTCAAAAATCCGAGAGACACGGTTGATGTCAGTAAGTAAAATGTGGTTCAATGAGATGAAAATAATTTTTGGTGAATAGTAACTTTTTACTTTTATTTACCACGGTTAAAAGTAAATAGGGTAATTAAGGGTAAAAATGATATTATTATTACCCTAACACATGTCCTAATTCTATTGGACAAGTGTAATTTGACCAAAAACAAGCTTAGGAATAAAATATGACCATTTAGGCCCACTTGGATTAGATTAGGACATTTATTATTATTTAATTCAAAGAAGAGTTAAAAGAGTCAAAATCAAAGTTTATTTACTAAAACATTTTTAATATAGGGTTTTACATACGATAAATTCGATTGTAAATATTAATTAGAAATCTAAAACGATTTCCTACATGATGGTATTTTATTTGTAATTTTTAGACATCAAATAAGTTAATTTATTTATGACACAAAGATGATGCAGTAATTATCTTATTAATGAAATATTGACATAATTGATGTTATAAACACCAAACGAAATATAATTTGAGACTTTTTATGAATTCCACTAATTTTCTAGGTTACTATGATATATTAGTGTTGATTTAATAAACTTGGTTTGAACATATAATTCTGTTATGACTTTCACAAAAATCATATATCAAATAGTGTCAAAATTGACACAAAATAGTTTTTAAATCAAATATTATATTATTAATTGTTATTTTATTCCTAAAAATCTAAGGTTCGGCCAAATGACTTAGATAAGGATATATATATTAATAATAAACAATTTGGGGTTCGTTTGGCATTTTATAGTAAGTGTATTAACCATATAGTGAAAGAAAAAAAAAGACACGGTAAAAGTTAAATTATTTAACTTAGAGTTAAATCAAATTGATAAGGTTAAAATAATACCCTAAACTTGTCTAAATATTATTGGTTGATAGGATTTAGACCCAAACCCACTTTAGCTTCAAAATAAGACCCTTTGGAACCATTATAAACCGATTTTGACATTAATATAAAATAATATTTTGAGGTATTCCTAAGGTGCCCCTCTCCTCCCTTATAAAAGGACACCTCCTCCCCCTCCTCCTCACACCAATTTGAGCACTCAAGCTCGGCCAACCCCTGCCAAAATCTCTTCTCAACTTCCCTAGAAACATCCTAGAGGTTCTGGTCTTCCTCAAAGACCAATTTTATTTCCCTAAGAGGAGGTCTCCAAAAGGCGCTTCAAAGAAGAGGTAATTACCGTTACCAATTCTTTCATCTTTATTTCTTCTTCCACTTCTTATTATTAGGTTGTTTCATTATGAAGTAATAACATCAGTATCACTCATATACTGATATGTTATTATAAGTATGAAACAACCCTATTTCACCATCTATCCATCCTACAGAAAAAGAAATCACCGCGCGTGCGTACGTACGGAATACCGTCTCCACGCCGTGGTGTAATCTATTTTCCACCACCACCTTACATGGATGGGTATAATGGTGTAAAGAATAACTATACATAGTTATTACAACATCATATTTATTATGATATATTGTATAATCCACTCCAATTCAATTCAATATTTATGGAAATGATATCATCGCTCGTGCGTACGTACGGACTACCGTCTCCACGACGCGATGAGATTCATTCTCCATGTTAACCATTTAAGAATGATTATAAAGTATATATAAGAAATAATAATGAAATATATGACATTATAAAGCTACTGGATTTATGTATATATATATGTATGTCATCTACTTACTTCCATTCAAGACAATAAGGAAAGGAAAACAACGTTCATGCGTACGTACGGACTACCGTCTCCATGAACGGTGTTTTTCATTTAATTTATCTATCTATTATATATATATATATATACTGAATATATATGATATATAAATCATATTTTATATTCTGGAAGTAATTAAATCATGATATAAGTAATAATAATGTCAAGAACAACAAGTCAAAACACCTACGATAAATAAAACGATTTTACCCAAAACGCTTCTTTAACATGGAATTTACAAAAGAACGGGTAATATAATGTCATAAGTGAACAATATATGATATCATAACAATGAATATGATTCTGTAATAAGTCAATGACATTATTTAAATCATTATACAGGAGTTTCAGACACATACGAAGCAAATCGGACCTAAGGTAGGAGAAATATCACAATCTCATTTTTATCCGAGATTGTTTATTCGTAAGTATTTACTGGGGTGTATTTTATCATCCACATCCATGTTTCATCAATATGTAATATTATTTCCATCCACCTAAAATTGTTTAAATCCATTTTTACCCTTCGGTGAGTTTTTAGTAATATGTATGAAAGGAATCTTTTGTCGTTTTTCGTACGAGGTACTTTTTGACTTTTCCGACAAAAGTACGAAGAATGTTTTTTTTTAACTTATACGGCATGAATGGATTTTTAAAACATTATTTCCAAGAAGCTTCCTTTAAAAGTTTTCAAGTTTATTTTTAATCAACTTATTTTATTTTAAAGTTTTATGACATGTTATGAAAGGAAAAATGTTTTTGAAGATATTTTCCTCTAGAATGAAGTTCAAGTATTTTATCAAAATTATTTTCCATCTAAGATAATAAAAGGGTTCTGTTTTTATCCCTATTATTACATGGATTTGATTATGTTTTGATGGAAATATTTTTATGAATTCCTTTATCTTATATGAATTGTTTTATGATGTCATGTTGTTTAAGAATCCCATTTTTATTACATGGGTTATGCGATGATGTATGATTTATGATTATGTGGCACACATAAGAAAGGATTCATTATAAGATGGGTGGGACCTATATCTCCCTCCAATGCATTGGGTAAAGATTTTATATCTCATGAGATAGACATGGCTGGAACGGAAGGTTATTTCGGTTCAGTGATACAGGACTGAAACGAGGAGTGAACTCGGTTCAGAAAGGGACTTTGTCCACTAAGATAGTCTTGGCAATGAGTCGTGACTAACAAGAAATGATTTTCCATGATTATGTGTGCATGCCACAAAGTTTCAAGTTTTATGTTATGATTATGGGGATCTCATTTTCACTTCTATGATTTATCCCATGATATGATATTATGAGCTCTTTTGCAGGTTAAGATTTCCAAAAGCTATGTTCTTATGTATATGATGTGATTGATATTTCTTTTGTTTACCCTTACTGAGCATTTGAGCTCACCCTTTTATGTTTTCTTTTCCCCAGGATATAAAGAAAGGTTTTAGTTAAAAAAAAGGGGAAGATCTTTATGGGAGATATTGAAGATCTTTCACCACGATTAGAAGATTACGTTCCGAGTTTCCAAAGACACTAAACTATTACGATCCTTGTGTGTGTGTTTTTGTTATGTACTAAGTATTCCGCAAATGTAATGTAATGTCCATGTACGTCAGGCTTCGGGTCTCTACACTCTTGATTTCTGTCCATAGTAGAGTCACCTCGTTATACATCTAGAGCATCTGGCTCCATCATCTGCCTACTACTTCCTACAAGAGGGTGGCAGCAAGGATCACCATGTAGTCTGTTGGTGTCCCTACTAGCCTGAAAACACTTACCACAGCCTCCAACCAATCCTCAGCCACCTGTGGGTCTATCACTCCCCTGAACCTATGTGTCATCTGGCACTGGAACTCGTGCAATGCACTCAAGCGACTTGCACTCTCTATTACTAGGGCCGATGGAATCCGTGGACACATGGGGAGTGGTACCGCTGGTGCCTCTGCTGGTGCCTCAACTAGAATAAGGCCCTTTACTAAGTCCTTGTCGCTCGATGGGATATCAGGGCATACAACTCTTGGGGATCTAACTGGTCATCCGTGGGGAGGCATATTGAATGAAATAGATGCAACACAGTCAAAATATTTATACCTAGTGAGCTGACCTGGTTGAGCTGACATAAAGAAAAACTTTATAAAACACACACGCAATCTGTGTTTTCATGCACTGAGTAGGAAATCAGAAGTCTGGGTCCTGGTGTATGGATACATTGTCCACCCGCACCAACACTAGACTCCCTGAATGGAAAACCACACTTAGTAACCTTAACACTATTGCTTCATATAAAAGAAAGATCAATGTTCTAGGTTATGCAGTAGAACTGACTCCTCTGATTCCAATTTGTCACGACCCATCCCCCAGGGCCCATATAGTGACTACCCCATGCCCGCCTTCCATTGTAAAGGGGCTGTAGACTAGCACCAAAGGCGCAAATCCCTAAACTGGGAAGGTGTTGCCTTTAAAACTATAAACAAACACATCAGAGTACACAACTGGAAGCAAAATACTAAGTAAAATTGAATACAAGAGAAGTGATGGAATGTAAAAAGGGGCCGGAAATACAAGGCCAACATGAAGGTACAAGTAAAACTGAAAACCTAGTACAACTGAAGAAATGTAAAGAAGCTACTGGGTCATCCTCCAGGGTTCCTACCTGAATGGTAGGTACATATGGCCTCCTCAGCACTCCACGTCCGTACGTCTACTCCGTGTATCATCACGCTGAGTGCTTCACCTCAGAGTACCGTCCAGTCATGATACTCTCTACCTTAGTCAGCGTTATCCATCGTCTGCAACCCACACAACGAGGTGCAGGCATAACTTGTGCAGGGGTGAGTAAAACGATACTCAGTAAGGACCCCGAGACCCTCAAGGTCTCAAAAAATCCCACAAGTATAAACCACAATGTATGAAATCAACGGATAACGGTTACTTAGGTATATTCCCATACATATACCTAAGTTATCTAGTAACCCATCTCAATTATTAGGAAAACACAAAAGTCATTGACTCAGCTCAAATAAGGATTTTCATTATCGAAACCATGGCTGCTTGAGAACTCCTCCTTTTTCGGGTAAAATGGGACTGCCATGAAACCAAGGCGCTTCTCACTAACCTTGTACTACTAAGGTACTCCTTCTGTCGAGTACCACAGTTCTACTACCAACTACCTTGCGCCCCTCCATAGTGGGTCTGCCGCCAACAACCAGGCGCTCCCCCTAATAGCCTGCAGAGGTAATCCTCTTGTAGAGTACAGTGGGTCTGCCGCCAAATACCAGGCGCTCCTCTGCCATGGGTCTACAGCCAACTACCAGGCACTCCCCACTGGGATAGTAGAATCACTAGGAGTCGAATCGGTCAAGCAGTCGTCAGGACCCAGCCAGCTACTAGGTCTCCGTACATTGTATGCTCGTCACCAGAAGGATCTGCTCCATGTGCTACTCGGAAATACTCCAACTATATCAAAGTGAAACTAATAAGTATCTAAAATGTCCTCCTCATCATAGGGGTCTCAATGAAACTGACGACGCATCAATCAGACGCCCGGTCTGTGAGTTGTTAGACTTTTAGTCCTGGGGGCCCTGTTGGATTCGAGTACGATGCAAACTGACCATATCTCAACTAAACCCTGAAATACATTAGGGTATACTCAAAGGTATGGATACACTCCATGAATACCAGCGCCGCTGACGGTTAGTCAAACTGACGTCCGGTGCCAAAGTTATGGCCAAGGGAAGTAAAGGGTCGGTAGTGGGTCCAGGTCCGATCCGACCTGGTCAGACTGACTCAGCCCAACCCAGTCTAGGCCGACCCTATCTGGGTCAACTAGGACAGACCCATTGGGTCTGACCCAGCCCGTTGGGTGACTCAGCCCTCTTAGTTCAACCCGATTAGCTGGGCCCGACCTAGAGGAATGTAGGGGCGGTTCAGCCCAGGATCGAGGCCAATTCGGCCCGGAGCGTTGTGAGGGCGCGGCCCGACATAGCTCAGTCCAGAGGTTGCGGCTGGGCCATTTTGGCCAAGGCACCATGAGGGGGGCTGAGACACTGGCTTGACCAGGTGGCCTCGAGGGAGCCGGGATGACGCGGGGGATCCTGGTAGGGTGTGGGGGCTCCGGGCAGGCCGCATCAGGGGCCAGCTAGGCCGCGACAAGGCACCGGGCAGGACACAGCAGGGCACCGGGCAGCAGGCGGGGCAGCATGTGGGGGCACCTTTTAGGGTACATCAGTGTGCCGGGAGCACCGGGAAGGGTGCAGTAGAATTCCGTGCAGTGCGTGGGGGCACTTTGAGCGCGCAGAGGCGACGGGTTGCACGCGTGGGTGCGGGCAGCGCACGGGGGCACCGGGCAGGGCGCCGGCGGGGCCGGGCAGGCCATGGGTTCGGCCGCGGCGCACGCCGAGAAGAGCCTCGGGAGGCCGCGGGTAGGCAAGGTGAGCGCCGCTCGGCCGACAATGTTCGTCCAGGAGTACCGATGCGCCGCGGGGGCGGCGCAAATCGCAGAGGCCATGGGTATTGCGGCCTTCATCGTTACCGCCTTCGTTGCCTCTTGGTTCATCGCCAAGCCGGAGTTCAATCAAAACATGTTTGGTGGAGGGGTCGGTCCATGTTGGGTTGGCCCGCACCCTCCGCGTTTACGGTGGTAACAATTAGTTCTCAAGAACGAAGCACAATATCCCACTCGTAAAAGATAAACATCATCGTTCTTCTATTCTTAAAAAAATAACATGGCACTTAAAGAAACGAAACCCCTACCTTGGATTCACCGGTCGTCATTCGTTGACGTCGCAGAAATATGACCATTGATCTGTGGTAGACGAACACGTCCCATGTCGAATGATTCCGAGGAAGAAGGTTGGAGGAGGTCGTTCTTCATAGTGGAAGGCATCCCTCGTCGGTGTTCTTCATCAAGAGAGTATTCTTCACTGGAAGAGCATTCATCGTTAGAGAGAATTCTCTTTTCTCCCAAGGTCGACCAAAAGACAGTTCCCAAAATAATAGTTTGTCTATTATTTTAATCATTGGCACAAATTTCAAAAAGGTGAATTAATTGCCTAGGCACCCTCAATTAATCCACAAGAGGTTGGCATATTAATTAAAGGGGGTTGGATCCATTTAATTAAAGGCGTTGGATCCATTTAATTAAATCGGAAGGTGGAGAGGCTCTAAGGGTGGTGGCACTATTAAGTGGGGAGTTCAAGGGTTCTCCCCACTTAATGAAGAGTTTCAAGGGGTTAAAAGTCAGGTGGTCCTCACCTCAATTATCCTCCCATGTGAGGTTGAGTTCGGGTGGTCCCCACCTCCTTAACCACTCATGGGAGGTTAAGGTATGGTGGCCCCCACCTCCACCCTCCTCTTGGAGGTTTAAACCTCCACACACCCAAAGGAGGATGAAATAAAATAATGTTTTTGCACACTTTATTTTATAAAAATCCGAAAACTAAATTTTATTTTCGACCTACTGCTATCGAGGTGAAAGTCTTTTTAAGAAAATACTGGCGTTGCAAGTTCAACGATGCCCTCATTTTTCAATTCCGAGCACTGGTTCAAAAATTATAAAAATATTCTTGTACGTTTACTGAAGGTATATGAACAAAATTTCAGAAATTGATTCTTGTCACACCGGACCTCAGAATAAAGCACCATAACAGTTCGCGGACTCGTAAAATTCCCATGTATTTATGAAAAAAATTTCCACTGAATTTCTGGGTCTTTACAGGTGTTCCATCATAATCTCTTTGAAATTATCACAATCCATCCATATAAATAATAAGGATGACATCAATGTGAAAAAAAACTAATCATGCATATTTAAAATCATGGAATGAGGAAGTTAATTAATATAAATACCAATAAATTATAATTAGAAACATTATTACATAAAATACCATTTTCACTTCAGAAAAAACATTTAAAAACAAAAAACAAATGGTTTTAATTTTGTTAATGAATCTTAGAAAGTTTGAATGGAAACATCTTTGTATTCAACAATGATATTGGAAAAAAATAGTTCATGTTTTAATTTTAAATTGTTATTTTTTAACATATATAATAATAAAATATCATTTTTTGAAAACAAAAAAACATATATTATTTTTACACCTTTTAGTAAAAAACAATCACGGGTAAGGTCATATTTTCTTAAAATATCTTTATGAACAATTTTTTCACCAAAAAGAGAAATATAGTGTCAAAAAATAAAAAATATATAAATATATAAGGGATCATAAAAATTAAATTAATTAAACAAATGAGGATTAAATAATTTACAAAATGGAAATTAAAGCATAAAAAATTCTTATTATAGTGGGATTAAAACATACACATCATAAATCATTTTTATCTTTTGAATCATAAGCCTCGTGAAAGGATGATTTCAAATAAAATTTTAAATACAATGAACCATAACGATTCTTGATATAACATTTCAAATGGGAAATATATTCACCTCATAAAATAAGAAAATTTCATTACTTAAATGAGTGTCCCAAAGAAAGAATGTTTGAGATGAAGGGCCCCTATAAAGATCATATCATTAAATTTGATATTTATTCGAAATTTAGATTATTTGTCACAAATGTAAATACAAATGAAAAAATGTAAATAAAACCTAAATCAAATAATTGTTATATAATTAATTATCCTTTATAGTATAATTGAACAAAAAGTGGTATAACCTAATGAATGGAAAATGATTTAATAAACAATTCACCACTAGTCTACATTATTTTCAAATCCACAGAGAATATAAAATGTAAATTTAAATATAAAATATAATGATGTTTGAAGGATTCATGATATAAAATTTAAAATGGTAGTATATACACCATAGAAATATAGAACGCGCACAAGATTAAAACATTCTACAATGATGGGAAATTTAAATGAAACCCCTTTCATTAATACTTGAAAAAATATAAACTCATAATAAGAAAAACATATTTCATATATGGTAAACTCATAATATAATACATTATTTATTTATCACTGTCATAGTTATACTCAAAACTATAAATATATAACTAGGGTCTATGCTAAATGTAGATTATTCGTAACCATAAAGAAATGTTCTATTCAAATAACCATCATTCACTATATATAGATATTTAATTAATAAGTATTTGAAAGATTATTTTCTCATTGTCTTAAAACATTATATCTGATAAAATCTCTTTTACAATTATGATTATATAAAATAAAATTTTCATTTATTATCCAATACATTGTTTTTAAGTATGGATAGTCATATTTTGACATAAAATCGACACTCCAGATCGTGATGAGATATTAACATCCTAATACTATCTATTTAATAATCCATAATCCTCTAAATTACAACCATTCATGGAGGTCATGTTCTTTCTTGATTACATAGTATGCTGTAAACTGTTACAATGTCATTTGAATAGATAAAACAATGTTTTAATAATTATTATGTTCATATTGTTATCATTCTTTCAAAATATTTTTTATTCTTTTTCATTAAATCTCATGTGTATTGATGTGATAATGACATATTTAATATTTATGTATATTATTTTATCAGAAAGGTTTCATGTGAATAAAAAAATAAATGTGTATAATATTTAAATATTAGAGTGTGTTCGTACCTTTGAATGAAAAAGATATTACATTTACATGAGAATAGTTTTAATCATTAAATAATGTTTTAAGACACCAGTTAACCCTTACACCAACATAAATTACCCTTACGTAGAATTTAAATTTTTTGACATTAAGATTACATTTACATATATTTTCAATCTAAAGAAATAAACCTTATATGCCTTTTAATTTCACAAAAATACCATTACATGAAATAAAAAATCATAGTTATATATCCCTAATTACCCTTACATAGTTTGAATAATTTTGAGGTCACTCTTATGAAATATCTAATATACCGTTACTTGTAGTATATAAATACCATCTTAAAATTACATATAATAAGGGAACACATTATGATACATTGATAGTGAAGGAATTACCCTTAGTAAACCAATATAATTAGGGTGTTACCCTTACACATATACAGAACTACCCTTATGTAATGTATGAACAACTCACATACCCTTATGATAATCATACAATTTTTGAGGTACCTTTACACTGAATTATCCTAGATTTAAGTGAGTAGTATCTTACCATTATATAGATATATAGTGGACTTTATATGTTAACGAATCAGGGTACCCACCATTATGCATTCTATGAAATCCATTGGTGACACTGATATAACTCATGTTCACTTTTATGCAGGCCAATAATTACACTAAAAAAGTATTGATTCTAAATTTCCCCACTACATAATCTCCAAATAATTAACACTAAATAATATTTATTCTTATTAATAATAATATGTCAAAAATAGATTTTATCATTATTATTCTATGAATCATTTAATCAATTAATATATTTCTCCTCTCATTTAATTCCTATTTTATTATTTTCATTTCAGTAAAAGAATTTACTTAAGATAAAAAATGTTATAAATCTATATTTATTAATACATCTACATCGCCATATAAATTTATTATAATATTAAACACATGTAATGAACTGGCATGAGCCATCCATCTAATGGATGCCTGATTAGGCCTTCTATTATCCAGAATGGTGTTCTTGATCCTTGAAAGATGGAAACAAGGGATTTAAAATCACTAGAACACATTTACGAATGGTTTTACCCATAATTAATATTAAAATAGGTATTACTAATGTATTAAAAATATTTTATGAGTTATCCATATGTAATATGTCCCCACCAAATATAAATAAATATAATCAAAAACCTATTATCCAAATAGGAAGTCAGTAAAGAGTAACATTCGTCCAAAACCTTCCACACCCACTTGTCTACCACTCCAGAAAGGGAAAAACACCTCTCCGATTGATTTTCCTCCACTAGTATATATATTTATCCTCCATACAGTGAATTCAATAAAATCATAAATGGAATAATTAATAAAAATAATGGTCTATATGTTGAGAATTCAACAAAAATTAAATGTAAGACCTACTAAATCATTGAATGGGAACCACATTATGTATGGGATAAAATAAAAAGTAACCTTAAATAAATCATCACTCACTGAGTGGTCTAAAGGATAAATAGAAAAATAAAATGTGGATAATTATATAGGCATGAGAAAAAACACTCAATTTTCCACCTATACCCAGTGAATCTATAGATATAAAATAGTAAAATAATTAGTAAAATTATAGTTTCAAACCAAATATAATAGGTTTTAAAATGCAATAAAAAACCATATCACACACAAACTTTCAAAATGATAGTCTTTTTAAAAGATGATAAAAAGATAATTATACATTATTATTGAAACCGCTAAAATGAGGAAATAAAAACTGTAATAATTTAAACTTTTCAACCACTCCTAAAAATACCATTTTAATTAACAAACTCACGGAAATATATTTTCTTTATAACTGATAAGTTAATACAAAAACCATTCACATTTTTCAAAAATTACATTCAATCCATTTATCAAAAAACAAAATAAAAAGTAAACTAAAAAACACCTAAGGGGATTCCAAAAAAGTCATAATGAGCCATAGTACCATCATAAAAAATCACAATATATGAAATATCTACCATAAATTAACCAAAATGTCCACACATGCATAAAATAACTAGTAAGAAACACACATTATCAATGTAAAATAGATAATTAATAAACTATCATACATATCATGATTAAATATATGAGTTTCTAATGCTAAAAGTGTAATACACAAAGGTTAGACCGACTCCAAATCAATCAAACCTAGTATCAATGCTGACACTCCAAAAATAAAGGTATTTCATACAGATATAATCAAAAAACTTGTGTGTGATACTAACTTCCATGGAAACTTACAATGACATACCACTAAGTAGCCTAGGTTTCCTCATGAATAACTATAGCAGGTTTTCCAATTTCAAAAAAAATTTCATTCTTGACAACAAAAAATACCAAAGGGATAACATCACTCCCACCTCACATGCATCCTTTAGAAATATCCCAAACTCATAAGCACATCAAGAATCACAATTCAACCATACATCACATAGATATACATAAACATCATCACAAATATAGAAGGGCTCTTCAAGGTCATAAATAAATTTAAATAAAACTCCACTTCCAAAATTTCCTCCCAGTACATTTCCGTATCACTTATAATATATGTACACTTGGAAATATATTTTTAAAAATATTTGGAATCCCCATTCTAGTAAAAGAGAAATGAAATTCAAAACTAACCACAATACAACATCAAAAACGGAATCTTAATTTCACTATAAAATTCTCCCTTCACTTATATTAAAGAATAATTTAAAACCAATCACAACAATTTTAAAAAAGAAACTAGCATTAAATCCACTTTTAGAAACATTTTTATCATTTTTTGTTAACACAAATGGGAATTTAATGTATACTTGGCATATGACATTAGTCTATTCCATGTCGTTAAACCAATTTAAATCCATCCAAAATACCAAAAAGCATGTTGAAGTATTAAAAACCCAATTAAAACAGTATAACCCACTTTGAACCATTTTGGAGGGCCATTTAGGCATTTTTAAAAGATCAGGGAACGTGACATATGCCCATGAAAGTCTTTGAACATCACATAATCCTACTACATCATAAATAAAAATGATAATTTCACCAACATGTATTGACAACCAACTAATCAGTTTATAAAATTTAAAGAATGCAGTTTCCATAAAGATATCTACTAAAAAATAGTGGTGGATGAGACAAAATTGTACAAAATGAATCACTTTTAGTGGTGGATGACCAATAGAGTGCAATGGGACTCATACGATGAATAAACACAAGAAATGATGTCAAAATTGGATAACCTATAACCTCTAGGGTTTCCCATAATCCCACACCACAATATAGAAAGGGAAAATAGTAGTAATGTGAGGGAGGATAGAATATAGGACCACAACTTGATGATTTGACCAAGAAACCATGAAAAAATCACCACTCTGAGGGAGGTTAGAGGAGGATGGAGCATGTTAAACAAGTTATAACTTGTGGGGGTGTCTCATGAATGTGAAAGGGAAGGTCATGAAGGTATAGGGTCACTGATCAGGGTTGGACATGTAGGGGGTCACTAATAATGGGTTGTCAATAAAGTTGAGGTCATGAAACATTTCTATATGGGAAGGAGAGAGGAATGGTGCGTCACACCATATAAGGGATTTGGGTAAATCAAATAAAACCCATTATACTTATTAAAGGTATTTTGTAAAATATTAAATAATATAATGTTTTTAAAAACTTTAAATTGATTATCATTTAGCCGCATGTTTTTTCAAATACTGTTCCAACAGTGCTTCCCTACTTGACAAGAATATACAACTAGTATGGTTTCCACCAAGAAAAGTGTCACATTTTATCTAATTAGTATCAATTCATACAAATCATCTCTTTCTAGGATAGACACCTATTCATGTTTGGATCGTGGTTACTCGTCACTATTTTCAAATTGTGAAAAACATCTAATCAATTAAAAAATTAAAATTTTAGATTGAAATTTTCATGAATCCATAAAATATTTAAATAAATTAAAGTAAATTGTTTTCTAATATTAACACTACATGGGGTGTGTAAAAGTCTCCACACAATGCCTCTCTATACCCCTAAAAATTTACGATTCCCCATATAGGTCAAAGGAGAAAAGGATTTCAATGATAAATTGAAGTAAAATGAGATGTACTTAAATGTAATTGTACAGTAATAGAACAAGTAAAATCTCTAAATAAAATGATTCTAAGAATGATTAAATCAACCAATTAAAATTAATAAAAAATGGGGGAACAAATGAAAACTTTTTCGTGAATAAATATGGTGATATAGAAAAAAATTGTTCCCAGAATCTCTAAAGGGAACTCATGAATCTCCATAGAGCAAATCAATTCAATCCATAAAGATAGAACAACCCAAGAAACATGAAAAGGGAGAAAAAATAAATCACACACACTCGTGGTTTCCAAAAACCAATGTTTTCTAGATCATGAAACATGACTCATATATATCTAAACAGTATGGATCTAACATATGGGTCAAAATTGGAATAAAATGGTGTTTAGATCCAATTCTTTAGAATACAATTCAATGGTAATTCCTAATGGATAATACAATATGGTTAATCAGCATCTCAATAGTGAATAAAACTACGCCCAATGATTAACATCCCTAACCTTGGTAGACCGAAGTCGATGCCTTAATTTATTATATTTTAATTGATAAAAGATTACATCCTAGAGTACTGAAAAAATTATAATATTTTTAAAACCAAATTACATACATGAAACCCATAGTACAATTGGAAAATAAAATAAATCATAATTAAAGTAAAATCTATTCATCCTTTAAAATCATTTGAATAATTCATCTTATTATCCTGTAGAAAGAAAACAAAATAAGGTTGAGCTAAAATAATTAGTATGTTTTATGTAATATGGAAGAAATAACTAACCAGTAAGTATAATAAATATTTAATGGAAAATAAAAAATCATTGACGAAATTTAAATAATCAGATAACTAATAACCAGTATGGAATTGTAAATAACTAAAAAAAATCCATTGAATCAATAATCTGAGAAATTAATATATCCATAAATAATATTAGTGAAAAAATATCATTTATAAGTAATAATAATAATAATTAAATTCTCAATTAAAGAAAAGATTGATTATTGGATGTCATGTCTGAGGCACATGAAAACATACACCCTCAAATATTTTTAGAAGAAGTTTTAAAACAACATGTAGAATCCTATTTAATTGGTCAATTGATTTATCTGATGATAATCTATTGATGCATTTGGGGATATATAAATTATAATGGCCCAGACCCTCCTGGTCAATTACTTTGCCAAAATTCTAAGTGTTGGGGTGTCCTAGACTCATCGATCAGTCCCACCCATCATCCCCATAGATCATCTCCACTGATAAGCTACACAGATCAGCTTCACATATCAGCTCTACTGATCAGCTCCACTAATAAGCCTCACTAATCAGCTTCACTGATCAGCTCCATAGATCAGCTTCACTGATCAGATCCACAGATCAGCTTCACAGATCAGTTTCATATATCAGTTTCACTAAATCAGTTTCACAGCTCGGTTTCACCAAATTGTTTCACAGATCGGTTTCACCAAATTGTTTTCACAGATCGGTTTCACCAAATCGGTTTCATAGATCGGTTTCACCAAATCGGTTTCACAGATCCCTTTCACCAATTCGGTTTCACAGATCACTTTCACCAAATCAGTTTCACAGATTGGTTTCACAAAATTTGTTTCACATATCAGTTTCACCAAATCAGTTTCACAGATAGGTTTCACCAAATCAGTTTCACATATTGGTTTCACAAAATCGGTTTCACAGATCGGTTTCACTGATCAGCTTCACATGATCAGCTTCACATGATCAGTTTCACAGGATCAGCTTCACAGGATCATCTTCAAAGGATTAGCTTCATAGGATCAGCTTCTCCCTATTAGCTTCATGGGATTATCTTCTCCTGATCAACACCACCAATCGGTTTTAACTATCAGTCTCACTCATCAGCCACAGAGGGGTGTCAGGATTTTCCTTTCCCAGTTTTTTCCTTAATGCTACTTTTAAGTCTTTTAACCTTTTTAATGTGGTTCAAAGCCGTTTTTAGGGCCATAAACAACATTTTAAATCCCCAAGGAGTGGGGAGACACTCAATTGACTCGTTTTCCAATCATAAATGAAATCCTTTAACACACAACTATTTTGGCCACCCCTCCGATGTGAATTATTAAATAAAAAATTAATTCCATGCTGTGTAACTGTTAACCACGAGGTGAAACCATGATCCACCTTTAATCCCACTCAGGTTCCGCATATCTCGTAAATCCAAGATCTCACCTTTTTATTACACGATAATTCTTTCCTCCTGGATGGTCTCTTTTCCTTTTTCTTCTTTGTGCGTTTGGAGTACCCCTTCCCGAGGTGAGTGGTGAATCTGTGCTGGAGCCTTTCCTACTCATTCATATAGTCTTCCAAGTTCCTCCCTATCAAGTTGTGCATCCCCAGCTATTGGCACTAGGAGAAAAACATTGATCTTTTATCATTCAAGTAGGTGGTTTCCTTCGTCTATCTTTATTTTGTATCATGCGGGGAGGGTATGAAATTGTTTCTGGGGGTATGGATGAAACCAAACCTTAATGAAGATAATAAATAGAATTTTAAATAATAAAGGGGGTGTGCTTGATTTTTATGATGTACTCCTTGTCCTTGATTATGTGTTGAGGATTGTACGAGCCTATGTCCACGGAAAATCATGATCGTTGGTGGTATTTTCTTGTGCACTAATGAACCTCCGTTTTTTTGGATATTTATGTGATTGAATGGGTGTAACAAGGAACCTGGTTAATCACGTAAACTCAGTTGATTAAATGGATGCCCAGTGAATAAAAATCCTTGTGTGATCACCCCGGTTAACCAATCAGAAAGACAAAATTAAATGAATGGCATATTCAAATTTAAAAACTCCCTTGCTATGTTCTGGTGATGTTGACGGTTGATGCTTGGGAAGTGACATGGATGGGGATGCGATCCTCTGTTGTGGTGCAATTGTTGGAGTTTGGATCGAAGGCCGTGTGGGGCTGTATAGTGGGGCTTGTTTTAGTTCCAATACTTCGAGGGATCTCACGTATCCCTTTTGTTGTTGTGACATTACAAGAGAGCCGGGTGTAAATGCTTAATTTGATGTTTGGATGTTTTCCTTTCCATGGCCTGTGGTAATGCCTGTTAGTTGCTCAGTAGTGCAGAATTTACTTAAATGGAATTACTTGAAAAATGAAATCATGAATGGGTTCAAAGGGGAATTGTTTTCTGGGAATGAGTTATGATAGGGTTGTGGTTGTTATGCTTCTTACGAATGAATAGTAACTAGGGTGCTTGTGTATGGGATGATTTTGGAAACCCTCGGATGGGCTGAGTGCTTGTTACTTATATATATAATTATAGTTCTTATGTTTCTTATTCGCGCCCCACCCATGTTAAGCACTTCTTGACGAACACCCACATTTCATGGGGGAGGGTGTTTCTCCCAATACTCCTATGAGTGGCTGGTTATTAGCTTCTTTTCTGCTCCCTTTCCCGAATATCCCATGTCTCTTTGGGTAGGATATGATGGACTGAGGTCCATTATATCCCTATATTCTTCGGGTATGGTACGTGGTGGTGGTTGGCCCAGGTGTGTGCGGGCAGGTTGTTTCCCAAGTGTCTTCACGATGAGGCCCAGGGGTCTTCGGGTGTGGAAGTAGTTTTTTGGACCTAGGTGTGTGTGGGATGTGTGGTAGTGATTGCCTAGGTGTTTTTGGGCGTTATGTGATATTGTGGTATCCCAATTGTGTACGGTTGGGGGATGGAAGTGGGACTGTAGTGAGGATGGCAGGAGAGGTTTGACGCATAGGATGTCCTCAATAACCAGTGGGAAATTGGCACAGGGTTCCCAAATATTGATGTGATATTACTATTAATTTACTTGACATGAGTTATTTGGGGAGTGTACCTTAGTAAGGTTTTGGTGGATAGTTTCCTTGCTAGGTTCTCTGGTTATCTCCTTTTCTCACGGGGAATTAGAATGCCTCCCCACTTGTGCATGAGAGCCTTTGGTTTTCCCTACTGAGTATACCTGTATACTCACCCTATGTATATAAACTGCTTTTAGGTTTTCAGGAGGACATCAGGGATCATGCAAGACCTTACTAGCTCAGATGTTGGGAAAGTTGATGTTGTTGTTTTTCTATTCTTTGGTACTTTCCTTGGAGTTTTCTTATACATTTGTAGCACTTAATTTTGGAACATGCATATGGGAATGGTTTGTTTTTTCCTTACTTTTAATTCCAGTTTTGGGGTTGATTAGGGATGTACCATCTTATCTCCCTATTATACTAAATAAAGAGGGTAATGCCTTCTATTTTTGTGTGTGATTCTATACCCTTGGTGCTAGTCACCACACCGGGACCTATTGAAGGCGGGTTTCGGGAGTCATTATCACTCCTTCAAATGGAAGAAGGAAGGGTATGACAATCTTCTATCCCTTCTCTCATCTTGGTGACGGCGGGTCATGACAGAATGGTATTAGATGCAGGTTGAGTGATAGGATGGAGCTCGAGGTTTGGCATAGTGAGGATTTCATGGGATGGTAGGGAAACAATTCTAGGTAATATTGGTTCGTTAAATAGGCCAGGGAAGACTTGATAGGACACGGGATTTTAGGGACCCCTGTGATATGATGCAAGGATTCTGGGCCTACCAAACGACCAAGTGAGGCTACACTGATTGTAGGGTAGAGACCCTAGGAAAGGAACATGCATCATAATGATTTTTTTTCTTGTGTGTCTTAGGTATTTTGGGGATTTAAAATGAATAATAAGTCTGATAATAATTTAAAAGCAATATTTTAAACTACTTGGGCTTAGGTATTCCTTATTTACCTTGAAGAAATGTCACCTGGATGATGGACATGAGTAGTGTAGGTGATCGGGGCCCAGGAGGTTATCTTGGAAGATCATCATAGGGATGACCGTGAGGAGGAGGACAGTCAGTGGCAGAGGATGCCTCGTGCCTTTCAGCGGCAGACCCTCGGGAAATATGA
The DNA here is from genome assembly GCA_963277665.1 of Viscum album. Classification (NCBI taxonomy): domain Eukaryota; kingdom Viridiplantae; phylum Streptophyta; class Magnoliopsida; order Santalales; family Viscaceae; genus Viscum; species Viscum album. The sequence continues at coordinate 1,807,080,442 of OY728152.1, read as the reverse complement.
GGGAAGTTCCTCGGACATAGAGACAGATACCTGGATAGAGGAGCTAGTAATAACATTCAGCATGATCTGGGCTCTGACGGAGTACTGGGTTCCTCTGGCTGTAAGCCAGATGCGTGGAGTAGTCCGTCAATGGTGGAATCTATATCTTTGGGAGAAGAGGGAGGCTGAAGTTTTGTGGACCAACTTCGAGAGGGAATTCCAGGCAGAATTCCTCTCTTCCACGATGAAGGCGAAGAAGAGGCAGGATCTACTCTCCCTTCAGGAGGGGAGCATGTCAGTGAGGGATTTTATGATCAAGTCTAAGGATATACTTCATTTTTCTTCAGACCTTTTTCCGGATGAGGAGTCTCGGGTGAGACATTTAGAGGAGGCACTCTGACCTTCTCATCAGTATGTTGTTACTCCCTTCACCCTACCGACGTACATGGAGGTACAGAATAATGATGAAGTGGTAGAAGTAATGTACACTCTTGGAGGTGTGCCGCGATAGGGGATCCAATGGATTTCGTCAAGGGGGAAGACCGTTAGCAGCAGGCCTCTAGTGTCATGGCATTTTAGGTTTCGACCAGTGGGAATCATTCCCCAGCAGTTCCAGTTTCGATCTCTGAGTCCTCTCCCTTCTCTCGTGAGAACATGACCTAGGTGCTTCATCTATGGAAGTTGTGGGCACCATTGGAATCAGTGCCTAGACAGAGTGTAGTACAGTGGGGGTGGGAAGGTTCAGCGTCCACCTCAGCAATAGCTGTTTCTAGCCAGACCCTTTCAGCAGCATCAGTAGGGATAGTGAGCTCCCGCTCCTCCTAGAGTAGATGTGGTAGGAGGAGTCCTACCCCATGGTGCTCTTCTAGGACCTCGACCCGGGCGTGGTTGAGGAGGCGGCTGACAACCGAGAGGCAGAGGAGCTAGGTGCGAGCAGTTGCACGCCGTAGAGGTAGTAGTTCCAGCAGGTCCTGAAGTCGTTCAAGGTACGATCAAATTGTTTAGCACTCTTGCTTGTTCCTTATTTGATTAAGGAGAATCACACTCCTTTGTTACACCCGGTCTAGCCCATGCCTTGTGCCTAGACATAGAGAGACTCTCCATGCCCCTAGTGCTGAGTACACCAGTTGGGGGTCGTACCTGTCTGTTTGAGGTTTGTCGAGGATGTAGATTTATGTTGGAGTCACATCAGTCTAGTGGGGACCTTACTCTGCTAAAAATGTAGCCATATGATGTCATCCTAGGCATTGACTGCCTATTTTATCTTCACGCTATTATCGACTGCTTCTAGAGAAGATTCATGTTCTGTGATGGGGATGTCTAGCGTGTGGCTTTTGTTGGTGAGTGGAGTTGTCAGGTGGGGAGATGGCATGGGGAGCCTCTTCTTTCTATATTGTCCATGATTTCAGTAGAATCAGTGGATGTTGAGATGATGGATGTTCTGATAGTTGTTAGAGAGTTCCTAGACGTTTTCCCGAGGAGGTTGTGACTCTACCCCCTCAACGTGACATTGAGTTCGGGATAGAATTACAACCCGGTGACCATCATATTTCCATGGCTCCTTATTGGATGGAGCCTTCTGAGCTATGGGAGTTGTGGATCCACATTGACAATATAATGAAGAAGGTTTTTGTCTGACCCAGTGTGTCACCATGGGGTTCTCCGGTCTTGTTCACAAAGAATGAAGATGGGGGGTCTCAGGCTATGCATAGACTACTGGTGACTGAATCATGTAATGGTAAAGAACTGTTACCCTCTTCCAAGGATATACAATCTCTTTGACTAGCTGGGGGGAGTGTTTGGTTCTCTAAGATCGATCTACGATCTGGGTATTACCATGTAAGGGTGAAGGATAGTGATATTCCAATGACTTCTTTCAGGTGTAGGTATGGGAACTTTGAGTTTGTAGTCATGTCGTTCGGTGTTACAAATGCACCTGCTGTGTTCATGGGCCTCATGAACTTTGTTTTCTGCAAGTTTCTTGACCATTTTTTCACTGTGTTCATCAATAACATTTTGATCTACTCATGATTCGAGGAGGAACATACTAAGAACCTCAGGATGGTCTTGGAAATCCTTCGACATCACCCGATCTATGGGAAATTGTCCATGTGTAAGTTCATGACACGAGAAGTGCATTTCCTTGGACACGTAGTGTCTCAAAAAGGCGTAGCATTTGATCTATCAAAGTTGGAATTGGTTGTTTCTTGGGAAGCACCCAAGCATGTGGTGGAGGTTCGCAGTTTTCTAGGACTGGCAGGATATTATCGGATGTTTATACCTGACATCTCGTGAGCTGTAGCCCCCTTGATAGTGTTGAACTGAAAGGACAAAACCTTCATGTTAAGTGAGTAGTTCCAGGAAGCCTTCAATTATCTAAAAGGGATGTTTGTTAGTTCCCCAGTGATGAGGCTACTAGAGGAAGGGCTGTTCTTTGAGTTGTTTTGTGATGCTTTTGGACTTGGCCTAGGGTGTGTGCTGATGCAGAAAAGGGGAGTGATATATTATGGGTCTAAGAAGGTACGTCCTCATGAGCGTAACTATACCACCCATGACCTAGAGCTTGAAATAGTAGTGTTCTCATTGAACTTGAGGCAGCATTAAATCATTGGGGAGCACATTGTGGTATTCACAGATCACAAGAGTTTGAGGCATATCATTAACCAGCGGGATCTGGACTTTTGACAAAGAAGTTAGGTGGAGTTTCTTCAGGGCTTCAACTTCGATATCTCTTACACTGAAGGTAATGGGAACATTTTGGATGATGCCTTGAGCCGGAAGTCACGGAGGGAAGCTGTTCAGAAATCTGTGGATGCTTGTAATTCAATGGAGGAGTTGGCTTCCCTACACCTGAATGTATGGGAGGATTGTGGTAGAGGTTGTCTATTTCCGATGAAAGTGAAATCCTCCCTACTACGGCAGGTGGAGGAGTCTCAGTGGGGAGACATAGAGAGTGAAGTGATACGCGATAGGGTTAACCAAGGCAATGCTCTGGAAGGGTGGTTGGAGGACGGTTAGAATAAGATGATTTTCTGAGGGATGTTGTTTTTCCCAAAGATGATGTGTGAGAGAGTTCTCCATGAGTTTCATAAATCACTCATAGTAGTACACCCTGGAGTTTCCAAGATGTACCAAGGCCTGAGGGAATAGTTTTGGTGGCATGATTTGAAACAGGCAGTGGCAAAGTTTGTGGCAAGGTGCTTGGTGTGTCAGCAAGTGAAGTTTGAACACCATGTCCCAGGAGGTTTGTTGTACCCTTTAGATGTTCCTGAGTGGAAGTGGGATTACATATCGATGAATTTCGTCACAGGTTTACCCAGGGTTCAAGGAGGCTGCGATTCTATCTGGGTAGTGGTAGACCGGCTCACGAAATCAGCTCACTTTATGGCGATCAAGGAGTTGAGTGCGGTGGATGCCTTATCATGTAGATACATGGATGAGGTGGTGTGGTTGCAAGGGGTTCAGAGGTCCATAGTCTCGGATAGGGATGCACTATTTACCACATGAGTTTGGAGGGGATTAAAACATGCCTTTGGCACCCATCTACGTCTTAGCACTGCTTTCCAGCCCCAAATAGATGGGTAGACAGAGCGGACCATCCATACATTAGAGGATATGCTACGAGCATGTGTTTTGGACTTTGGGGGATCATGGGAGTGACATTTCCCTTATTATATATTTACTACAATAATAGCTATCTATATACTATTGGCATGGCACCATTTGAAGCCTTGTATGGGAGGCCGTGTCGTTCGCCCGTGTGCTGGACTGAGGTTGGGGAGGCAGGTGTTCTTGGCCCAGAGGTGGTGCAGAGCACAATGAAGAAGGTTCAGCTTGTGCATGAGAGGGTGAAGGCAGCCCAAGACTGGCATAAGTCGTATGCAGATCGTAGGAGGAGGCCCTTGGAGTTCGAGGTTGGAGACAATATGTTCTTAAAGGATTCCCCTCGATGTGGGCAGCGAAGGTTTGGAAAGGGTAGCAAGCTCTCTCCTAGGTTCATCGGGCCCTTTGAAGTGTTGTGGCTAGTTTGTGAGGTGGCATATCAGCTAGCGTTGTGACCTCGGTTGGAAAGGATCCATGATATTTTACACATCTCCCAGCTTCGTCGATATCTACATGATGATTCCCATTTCATTGACTGGGGAGAATTGGATATAGGTGATGAATCTACATTCATGGAGCGACCAGTGAGGATCAAGGATCGAAAGGAGAATGTTCTTCGTGGATGAACTATCCCTTTGGTTCGTGTGTTGTGGAGTCACGATGGCCTCTAGGAGAGTACTTGGGAGTGAGAAGCTCAGATAAGCGCCCAGTACCGAAAGATTTTTTGAGTTACTGTTCTGAGAATTCCTTGTTATTCTTATTTTTGTGGCCTTCTATGATGTAATGGTGACCTTGTTGGCTTATGAGATGTTTTGTTTCATTACCTTGTGAATGGTTATGAAAAGTCTAGATATGTGGGGAAGGGAGGAATTGATCCCTAATCCAGACGCATTATGGTAGATGCGATTAAACATGTGCGGGTGAGTCAGTGCCGCCCAAAGCAGATAGTATCTTGACGTACAGGAAAGAACTCCCCGATCTGTGTGTCGGGACAATGTGATCCTTGTGATTCTTATGGATGTTGGGGTGGTTTTTCCCTGAGAGGTATCTTCTGGAGGGGTTGTTTGGGTTAATCATGTATTCTCGAGGGCGAGAATAATTTTGAGAGGTATCTGATGTAACGGCCCAGAACATCCTGGTCAATTACTTTGACAAAATTATTTTTATTGGGGGTCCTGGACTCATCGATCAATCCCACCCAACAGCTCTACCCATCAGCTTCAGAGATTCACTCCACTGATCAGCTTCACTGATCAGCTTCACACGTCAGCTCCACAGACCAGCTTCACTAATCAGCTCCACAGATCAGCATCACTGATCAGCTCCACAGATCAGCTTCACTGATTGGTTTCACATATTAGTTTCACCAAATCAGTTTCAACAAATCGGTTTCACATATCAGTTTCACCAAATCGGTTTCACAGATCGGTTTCCCCAAATTTATTTCACCAAATCGGTTTCGCAGATCGAATTCTCTGATCAGCTTCACAGGATCAGCTTCACAGGATCAGCTTCACAGAATCAACTTCATAGGATCACCATCATAGGATCAGCTTCATAGGATCATCTTCTCCGTATCAGCTTCATGGGATCAACTTCACCTGATCAGCTCCACCGATTAGTTTCAACTCTCAGTCTCACCCATCGGCCATAGAGGGGTGTCAGGATTTTCCTTTCACAATTTTTCCTATAATGCTAATTTTAAGTCTTGAACCTTTTTAATGTGGTTCAAAACAGTTTTTAGGCCATAAAAACGTTTTAAATCCCCTAGGAGTGGTGAGACCCTCAATTTACCCGTTTTCGTCTCTTAAATGAAATCCTTTATTGCACAACTGTTTTTTCCACCCCTCCAATGCGAATTATTAAATAAAAAATTAATTCCATCGTGTGTAACTGTCTAAATGTAAGGTGAAACCATGATCCACCTTTAAACCTGCTCAAGATCCTCATATCCCGTAATGTTAGGATCTCACATTTTTATCACACGAGAATTATTTCTTACCTACTGCTCTCTTTTCATTATTCTTCTTGTTGCGTTTGGAGTCCCCCTTCCCAAGGCGAGTGGTGCACCTGTACTGGAGCCTTTCCTACTCATTAATAAAGTCTTCTGAGTTCATCCTGATTATCCAATAAAAAAAATATGTTAATTAAATTTTAATTTTATTAAATGTTCATTTTTGATCTTATGGGCCTGAGTTAGTGGATTTTGATTTTGAACATCCATTCTCATCATTTTGTGCACTTCATGCCTAATGTACACCAATTTAGGCCCAATGAGTCATCTGATTATAAGGAATGTAATTATAAATATTTTAATTTGATATTTTGTGAAATGTATTTTCAATTATATTCAAAAAAAATTTATTTAGGGATCAATGGATGATTCATAAAGGATGGTGGATATATTTGGTGATGAAAATAAACAATTCTGGTGAAGGAATATTGGACACCATCCAACTGATGAGAATGTGGGGCCCAAAATACAGGCCCAATGAAGCCAAAATTTCGTAGGCTACTATAATAAATATAGGGGAACAAATAATACTTCAGGATCTAGTGAAAAGCCTGCCTCCATTATGGTAATTTAAGCAGCCCAAGTTAGAGACAAAATTCTGGGCAAGAATCTGCGGCCCAGAAAAACATCCCACTAATATAATCATATCTCGGAATACACAATTCCAAATGGGCCCAAATTTTATAGGGGGTTAGAATAAATCTAAGGATACATTTTATTCAGGTATGGTCCACTCATATTCGGCCATCTAAAATTCCTTCCAAGCGCTTCTGTTCGGTGAAAGAAAGCTGGATGCCACCTCGGGTCATGGGTGGAAAAATAAACTCTCCATTACATTCCTCCCACCTATGGCCTACCAAAATTAATTGAGAAGACTTGTACTGTTTAAGGATCAAACCAAGGCCTAAAAAATTCCTATTTAAGGCAGTGGAGTTGGAGGATTTAAGGATTTATGGTGCTTTGATCAATTGTAATGTTATGCTGCGATTTTGTTTTCTCAAGTTTTTCTTTCACATGTAAGTTGTTCAATTCACTTTAGTTTCTTAATATAATCTCTTCTTTTACTCTTATTATGTTGTTCTTAATATCAATTTTATACCTTTGGTTTATGGTGCGAATTTATTCACACCAAACCTTGTGAAATTATTCACACAATGGTCGAGTGAACATTTTGTTTATTGTTTTCTTTACTTCTTCAATTCCTCCCTCATGAGTCTACTTCCCGCTTCCATTGAAACCATAGCGTCAATGGAGGTCTAACCCACTTATGGGTTGATACAAGGGAGTATCAAGGGGTTTTATTGGATATTATTTATCACGCCATTAATGTATAATCACTTTTTTAATTGAGATTTTTATTTGATGATTTTTAAACTCCATCATCCTTGATGAATTTAAGGCCACACACTTCATGTGCTAATACGAACCTTTACCTTGAAGAGCTCAAAACATTGATCCTTCAAGTGTATAGGTGATTAGTATTAAAGGGTGGAGGCATTAAACCAGTAAGTTATGATGTTGTTTTATTTTCTTAAATGAACCCATCTCAAATATAAGAAATTGAAATCATGGAAAAGGAAATACGTCCAATCCACCTCGAGCGATAACCTAGGATCAACTCATTATTTTAAATTGAATTAAGTTAAGTCTCTTAGAGATATTTTAAACCCATATAAATTAAAACCAAGTTGGCCACTTCATATCCAAAAAAGGTCCTTAGAATGTGCGTGTCTATAGGTTACTTCTTAGGTCTCTGTGGATTCGACAACCCAAGCTAGACTACAAGGACCGTTCTACCTTCATATCTTGGGTAAATTTGAGCGAGAATCGAATTTTGGCGCCGTTTATAGGGACACAAGTAAGTCATCTAAACACCCATTCTATTCTCCCCCATTTCTTCTTTTCTCATCCATATTCTCATATCTTTTCCCTTTCTCCTTTTTTTCCTTTTGGCGCATGTCCGCCTACACCCGAGATCAATCAAACCGTCTAGTTAGGGTGGATAGTCCAGGGGTTGGGGGGTCAAGTACACCAAGGTAACTTTTTCCATTATATCCTAATCTTTCTAACACCCCCGAGTCAAAAATTGAGCCCATTTCAATGGATGGTCTTCAAAGAAACCAACTCATAAACCCGGGTGGGAACCAAAATGGAAACCCAAATGAGGCAGCCCAAAACATGGGGAATGCTATTGATCAAACCATGAATGACTACCTCACACCTTCTTGGAACAATGCCCCCTAATGAATAAGACACAATTCCCTAGTAGATGCTAATTACATCTTTAAACCCCATGTCCAAAACCACCTTCCCACATCCAATGGAATGGAGTCCGAGATTCCCTACCTTCACATTAAGGAGTTCAATGACATCGTAGAAACCATGTGTCCCCCACATCAACTAGAATCATCTAAGATGAGGCTATTTACTTTTTCATTAAAGGATCGAGCTAAAAATTTGCTAAAAAATTTGAGACCATCATCCATAAATTCATGGGACCAACCACAAAGAGAATTCTACAAAAAATACTTTCCCCACCACAAAACAATTGCACTTAAAAAGTATCCAAAACTTTTTTGAAAAAGAGGGAGAGTCATTCTATGAAACATGGTAGAGGTTCAAAGACACTCTAAACATGGTTCCACACCATGGTTTTTCTATTCCTGAACAAGTGAGAATTTTCTATGAAGGGTTGGGTCCGGGGAACAAACAACTCATTGACATGATGTGTAATGGAACCTTTAAAAACAAAGCCCTAAATGATGCTTATGAGTATCTAGAAAGTCTTTATGAACAAAACCAAACATGGGGAACTTCACCTTATTCTGAAAAGTCACAAATAAATACTGGAATTCATACACTTAGAGAAGAGGAAAGCCTTAGGGCTAAACTCGCAGCACTCTCTAGGATGGTTGAAGAGATAGACCTTATGAAAGTCCATGAAATAAAAAATGTTGACCCTGTTTACACAATTTGTGAAAAAATTGTCCATAATACAGACAACTTCCCAACCATTCCATCCATCAAGGATGTTCTTTTAGTAGTAAACCCATTGGAAGTAAATGATTTGAACTTTCAAAAGTCTCAATACCAAAACAACTTCAAGCCAAGGTATAATGACCACCCAGGCTTCCTCTGGAAAGATAACCAAAAACCTAGCCAACCACAGGGACAAAATCCATACCCCCATCAGAACTACCAAACCCATAACTAGTTCCAGACCCAAACTATCCAATACCAACAACCACCGGTCCATTTTCAACAAACCATCCCAACTCCAAAATATCCCCCCGGGATAAATGAATCTTCTCAAGAACCAACCCAAAATATTCCACAAAGCCTACTAGAACAACTATGCAAACAAATGGAGAGGATGAACTCGGAGGTATCTTCCCTAAAACAAGAACTTCAAACCATCAAAACTGGAAAGGCACCCATACCTACTCAGGCGGTGCCATCCTCAACTTCAAGGGGAGAGTAAAGTTGTGCTCAAACAACTCATGAACAACTAAAGGCTGTGACTATTTTAAGAAGTGGGAAATCAATTGAGAAACCTGAAAAACAAATTCAGAACCCACCTGAAGATTCAAACCTGGATGAAAATTCAAATGAACCAAATGATCGAACTGAAAAACACGATAACATTTTCAAAGAAACAACTCTTCAAAAAACAACCCCACAACCTGCACCATTTCCTCAACACATGAGGTGGAAAACCAAGCCTGAATTGAGTGAAACATTGAGGGAAATCTTCCCACAAGTCAAGTTGAAAATTACTCTTCTCGATTCCATCCATACCATTTGTGCCTACTCAAAGTACCTTAAGGACCTGTGCACTTTTAAAAGAAAAATTTCACATGAAAACCAAGTCCTTTTGGACGCTAATGTGAGTACCACCATTCAAGGGACCATTCCTCCTATGTTTAAAGACCCGGGTTTCCCTTACATCAATGTTGAACTCGGAGAGAGCAAAGTTGTCAAGGCCTTGTGTGACCTAGGTGCTAGTGTCAATCTCATTCCCTATGCTATGTACTGCCAGTTAGGCCTAGAAGAGCTCCAACCCACATCTGTCACACTTCAACTTGCTGATCGTAGTATTAGGGTTCCAAAGGGGATTTTAAAGGATGTTCCGGTAAAGGTTGATAACTTCATCTACCCTACTGACTTCATTGTCCTTGACAACCATCCAAACTTAGGAAATAAGGAACAAACCCCAATCATCCTTGGTCGTCCTTTCCTTGCAACAATCAACTCTATTATCTAAGTCTGAAATGGGAACATGACCATCACCTTTGGTAACATGAGTCTAGACTTTAACATCTATAATGAAATCTCACAAATAGGGGATGATGATGACATTCATAAAGTAAACATGATAGGAAGCATTGATAATGAATCCATAGAACATCAAGGAATATTTGATGAATGATTAATTCCGGATGAGATTGATTTCCTTTGCTCACATGAAGGATGTTTATCTCCTTGTATTGAATTATTTTCAAATAGCTCTTATGATGAAGTCTTAGGTCCAAGAATCAGTGAAACCTTTCAAACTTCCTTCCCTAAATCTGATCAAACCAATCTTGTAGCTGAAACTTCTATATGTGGTTAATAAATCCTATCTAAAACTCAAAAAAATGAAATTGATATTGATCCAATGTCCCAATATTCTTCTAAAATTTTGAACCAAACTGGTCTTGAATTGAAGGAACTTCCCACTATACTCAAGTATGCCTTGCTTGGGGACAATCAAACACATCCTATTGTCATTTCTTCTTCTCTTGAAGATAATCATGAGAGGATGCTTCTAGATGTCATTAGGAAACATAAGAAAGCCATTGGTTGGACCCTGTCTGCTATTCCTGGGATTATCCCACTTATCGGGACTCATAGGATAGTTCTAGAATCTTATTCAAAGCCATGTCATCATCCTCAATGCTGACTCAATCCTAATCTCATGGAGGTAGTAAGGAAGGAACTTCTAAATTTTTTAAAAGCTGGTATCATCTATCCCATATCTGAGAGTGAGTGGGTGATCCCAATCCATGTAGTTCCAAATAAGGCAGGAATCACAGTGATAACCAATGAGGATGGAGAGATTCTTCCAACAAGGGTGAGTAGTGGATGGAGGGTCTGCATTGACTATAGGAAGCTAAACTCATTGACCAAGAAGGACCATTTCCCCTTACCATTCATTGACCAAGTCCTTGAGAGAGTGGAAGGTCATGTCTTCTACTATTTCATAGATGGGTACTTGGGGTACAATCAAATTGAGGTCTCCCTAGAGGATCAATGGAAGACTACATTCACATGTCCATTCGGTACCTTTTCCTTCAAACACATTCCCTTTGGTTTATTCAATGCTCCTGGAACCTTCTAGAGGTGCATGATGGGAATCTTCTCAAACCTGGTAGGGGATTTTCTAGAGGTCTTCATGGATGACTTCTCTGTGTTTGGGGATACTTTTGAGAGATGTCTAAGGAATGTAGAGAGAGTCTTTTCAAGATGTGAAGAAAAAAATCTGGTCCTAAACTGGGAAAAATGCCATTTCATGGTAAAAGAGGCACTAGTTATAGGCCATCTGGTCTTAGGTAGGGGGATTGAAGTTGATAAAGCCAAGGTTGAAATCATTCGTCACCTTCCATCACCCAAAACTGTCAAGGAAGTGAGGTATTTCTTAGGACATACTGGTTTCTATAGAAGATTCATCAAGGACTTTAGTTCAATCTCCCATCCCCTATGTGCTCTCCTAGTTAAGGATGCTCCATTTGTTTGGACAGAAAGATGTGAGGGTTCATTATCAACCCTTAAATCCTCTATCACCTCTCCTCCAATTATTAAATATCCAAATTGGAACCTTCCTTTCGAACTTATGTCTGATGCCAGTGACTTTTCTGTAGGAGCTGTGTTAGGACAATATTGTGATAAAAATCCTTATGTCATTGATTATGAAAGAAAATCCTTAAATGATGCCCAAATCAACTACACCACCACTGAAAAGGAGTTACATTCTATTGTGTTTGCCTTAGAGAAGTTTAGATCCAACCTCTTAGGATCCCCCATCACTGTGTTCACTGACCATTCTGCATTAAAATACCTCTTCCAAAAACAAGATTCTAAGGCTAGACTGATTATGTGGGTCCTTCTCTTACAAGAATTTGACCTCACAATCAAGGATACAAAGGGTGTTGAAAATGATGTAGCTGAGAACCTCTCTATGATGGAATTCAAAGACAACTCAAATCACCTTTCTGTGTCTGATTCATTTCCTGATGAACACCTATACTCTGTGAGTGACTGCCCTTGGTATGACGACATAAACAATTTCTTAGTTATAGGATCCATTCCAAAATTATTAGTGACTCAAGATCAAAGGAAATTTCTTTCTGATGTTAGACACTATGTGTTTGATGATCCATACCTCTATAAGTTCTGCCCTGACCAAGTTATTAGGAGGTGTGTCCCAGAATCTGAAAAAGAGTCCATCCATAAATTCTGTCATAGTGTGGCATGTGGAGGTCACTTTTCCTCTAAAAAAACATCTGCTAAGATTCTTCAGTGTGGTCTCCTCTGGACCACCCTCTTAAGGGACTCTTACACATTTTGTCAAAGTTTTCCTAGGTGTCAATAAGTAGGGTCCATCACAAAAAGGAATCAAATGCCACTCACTCCCATCTTAGTGGTTGAAATATTTGACTGTTGGTGAATTGATTTCATGGGTCCCTTTCCAAACTCCCGAGGATACCTCTACATACTCTTAGCTGTTGATTATGTCTCAAAATGGGTTGACGCCATTCCCAATGAGTCCAATGATCATCAAGTTGTGATTTGATTTCTGAAAGAGAACATATTTTCTCGATTTGGAATTCATAGGGCTATAATCAGTGATCGAGGAACCCATTTCTGCAACCGCCCATTCTCTTCACTCATGTCTAAGTATGGTATTTCTCATAAAGTGTCCAATGCATACCATCCTCCAACCAATGGTCAAGATGAGTTAGCGAATAGGGAGATTAAGCAAATTCTTGAAAAAACTGTCAACCCCTCTAGGAAAGATTGGTCTGAGAAACTCTTAGATGCTCTTTGGGCCTATCGAACCGCATATAAAACCATTTTAGGAATGTCCCCATATAGGCTGGTTTATGGAAAAGAACTCCATTTACCTATTGAAATTGAGAATAAGGCATTTTGGGCAATCAAAAAAATGAATTTCGACATTTCTTTAGCTGAAGAAAAGAAGAAGTTAGATCTTAATGAACATTAGGAACTTAGGATGGAGTCTTATGAAAATTCAAGGATCAATAAAGCTAGAGTTCAAGCCTACCAATCTAGGAATATCAAAGTTAATCATTTTGAACCGGGAAAATTTGTGCTCTTGTATTGTTCAAAACTTCATTTACACCTGGGAAAGTTAAGTTCTAGATGGTCAGGTCCATACATAGTGCATAAGGTATACCCCCATGGGGAAGTAGAGATTCAAGATACCACAAGTGGTTACATTTTCAAGGTCAATGGTGAAAGTTTAAAACCATTCATTGAATCATTTAATAAACAGGAAATAGTGGTGGAGTTAACTGAGCCAACCTATGAACCAGAATAAAATTTGATAGATTTAGGATCCATGACGGGCTAACGACGTTAAACAAAGCGCTGCATGGGAGGAAACCCATGGTTTTAATGTTTTCAATTTTTTGGAATAATGTTTTTATTATTCATTTTGATATTTTAAAAAAATAGACTATTGATTTGTTCTTCTATTATGAGTATGGAGGGTATGAAAGGGGATCGCCATATTCATCCGTGTCATGTGGTGTGATCCCTGAGTACTACCTTACCCAGAAATTAAAAAGAAGACAATGTGTCATCAGTTGATTAAAAAAAAACGAAAACCATAAAAATGACGAGACTTGGTATTAAATAAATTGTTGTGTTGTTTGATTTGTTTGGTTTGTTCTTGTTTTTATGGTTTAGGGACTATTTTTTTGGTGATACATATTCAATCAAGGATGTTCCTACATCTCCCATGAGACCAAAGAGTGATTTGGGAGCACCACAATCATCATTATAAAGCCACCGGGTGAACTTGTTCCATGCCCTTTCCAACTCATTACCCCCCCACCCACTTCTCCTCTATTTTCTTTTTTCGAAACTAGGGACAATTTCATTCTAAGTTGGGGGGTGTGGAAACAAAATGTTTATTAAAAAACAATGATAAAAAAAGTAAAGTAAAATTCCTTTATCATTCATATAATAACATCTTTTCTCACATTAAAACTACATAGAAAATATTTTTTATTTCCTTGACTCTTAATTTAATTCATGATTAAGTTTAAAAGCATTGATTTTGGAATTTTGGTTGTCCAATGAAACTTTTAATCATTTTTATTTTCTTCCATTAAATAAAAATTCCACAATGCACATCCACTAGACTGTGAGGTACTAATTTGATTTTTTGGGGTCCCATAATAAATAGCATAGGCTGGTTTTATTTTTATGAATAATATGAGTATTCAAAAAAATAAAAAAAAATAAACATAAACATAAAATAAAATAAAAATTTGCGTGTAGAGCAATGGATTGATAAAATGTGAGGCTTTCAGCACTTGGGGATCATGACTCCAGAGTTTAATAGCCCTGAGTTTTTCACTCTATCTCTATTTATGGTAATATAAATTTGTTTTTTATTAAGTTAACTCGAGATGATGCCCAAGTATGTGGGCTTCACTTGGTTCCCTAAGGCCTTTGAGTCTTGGAGTCATCGGCAAAGTCTTGCTACATGGGTTAATTTGATTAATTGCAGTCTCAATTACTATAGAAATATTGAAAAAAAATTCAAAAAAAGGAATGAATAATACTCATATTTGGATTAAATGTGATTCCACCAAGCGCTTCCATGATTTCCCCCTTGAATGAAAATGAACCCCCATATCTATTGTGATTCACAACACATCATTACACCTAATTGAGTTGGATGAAGTATGATGATGGATTTTATCAAAGGAATGGGCTTGGGATTGGGATATGATTTTAAATTTATCTTGTTTTAAATTATTTCGATAGGTTATAAAGATATATTTGTGTGTAGTTTACATTGTGAGCAATGTTTGTTATAATGTGTTTGAAGAAAGGAATTCAAATAAAATCATTGAATTATTTGCTTGGGAGTAGAAAATCTCAAGTTGGGGGGTGTGCTTATCCAATAAAAACACATATGTTAATTAAATTTTAATGGTATTAAATGTTCATTTTTGATCTTATGGGCCTGAGTTAGTGGATTTTGATTTTGAACATCCATTCTCATCATTTGTACACTTCATGCCAAATGTACACCAATTTAGGCCCAATGAGTCATCTAATTATAAGGAATATAATTATCCATATTTTAATTTGATATTTTCTGAAATGGATCTTCACTTAAATTTAAACATTTTTCATTCAGGGATCAATGGATGATTCATAAAGGATGATGGATATATTTGGTGATGAAAAAAAAACAATTCTGGAGAAGGCAGATTGGACACCAGCCTACTGATGAGAATGTGGGGCCCACAATACAGTCCCAATGAAGCCCATATTTCGTAGGATACTAGAATACATATAGTGGAACATATAAATTTTCAGGAAATAGTGCTAATTCTGGCTCTGTTATGGTTATTTAAGCAGACCAAGTTAGAGATAAAATTCTGGGCCAGATTCTGCGACCCAGAAAAACACCCCACTAATATAATCATATCCCGGAATCCACAAATAAAAATGGGACCAAAATTTACAGGTTGTTAGAATTCCTCTGAGGATCCATTTTATTCATCTATGTACCACTCTGATTCTGCCATCTATAAGGCCTTCCAAGCGCTTCTACTCGGTGAAGGAAATATGGATGCCACCTCGAGTCAAGGGTGGAAAATCAACTCTCCCTTACTTTCCACCCAACTATGGCCTACCACAATCAATTGAGGAGACTTGGACTGTTGGAGTCTCGACACAAGGGCTCAAAAATTCCTATTTAAGGCAGTGGTGTGGGAGTATTTAAGTATCTTTGGTTCTTTTTTCAATTGTAATGTTATGCTGCGATTTTGTTTTCTCATATTTTTCTTTCACATGTATGTTGTTCAATTAACTTTAGTTTCTTAATCAAATAACTTTTTTTCCTCTTATTTTTTTGTTCTTCATATCACATTGATACCTTTGGTTCAATGTGTGAATTTATTCACACCAAACCTTGTGAAATTATTCACACAACGGTGGAGTGAACATTTTTTTATTGTTTTCTTTACTTCTTCAATTACTCCCTCATGAGTCTACTTCCCGCTTCCATTGAAACCATTCCATCAATGGAGGGCTAACCCACATATGGGTTGATCCAAGGGATTATAAAGGGGCTGGATTGGATGTTATTTATTTCCCCATTAATGTATAATCTATTCTTTAATTGAGATTTTTATTTGATGATTTTTAAACTCCATCGTCCTTGTTGAATTTAAGGCCACACACTTCTGTGCTAATACGAACCTTTACCTTGAAGTGCTCAAAACTTTGATCCTTCAAGTGTATAGGTGATTAGTATTAAAGGGTATTGGAATTAAACCATTAAGTTATGATGTTGTTTTATTTTCTTAAATTAACCCATCTCAAATATAAGAAATTGAAATCATTGAAAAGGAAATACGTCCAATCCACCCCGAGCGATAACCTAGGATCAAATCATTATTTTAAATTTAATTCACTTAAGTCTCTTAAAGATCATTTAAACCCATCTAAAATCAACCCAAGTGGGACACTTCATAGACAAAAGCAGTCCTTTGAATGTGCATGTCTATAGGTTACTTCTTAGGTCTCTGTGGATTCGGCAACCCAAGCTAGACTACAAGGACCATTCTACCATCATATCTTGGGTAAATTTGAGCGAGAATCACCTACCCTGCAATTCGTTCATCCCCAGTTGTTGGCACCAGGAGAAAAACATTGATATTTGATCATTCAAGTTGGGTTTTTCCTTCATCTATCCTTATTGTGTATCATGCAGGGTGGGTATGCTATTGTTTCTGTGGGGATGGATGAAACCAAACCTTAATGAAGATAATAAATGGAATTTTAAATAATGAAGGGGGTGTGATCGATGTTTCTATTGTACTCCTTATACAAGATTATGTGTTATGAATTGTACGAGCTTATGCCCATTGAATATCATGGTCATTGGTGGTCTTATCTTGTGCAATAATGAACCTCTGTTTTTCTGGATATTTATGTGATTGAATGGGTGTAACATAGAAACTGGTTAATCACGTAAACTCGGTTAAGTAAATTGATGCCCGATGAATAAGAATTATTGTGTGATCACCCTGGTTAACGAAACAGAAATATGGAACTGAATGAATGGCATATTTAAATTTGAAAACTCCCATGATCTGTTCTGGTGATGTTGATGGTTGATGCTTGCGAAGCGACGTGGATGAGGATGGGATCCCCTGTTGTGGTGTAGTTGTTGGATTTTGGATCTGAGGCCGTGTGGGGCTATATGGTGGGGATTGGTTTGGTTCCAATACTTCGAGGGATCTCACAGATCCCTTTTATTGTGGTGACTTCACAAGAGAATCAGGTGTGAATTCTTAATTTGTTGTTTGGCTGTTTTTCTTGCCATGGCTTGTGGTTATACCTGTTAGTTTCCCAGTAGTGCATAATTTACTTAAATGGAATTACTTGAATATGAAAACATGAATGGGTTTAATTGGGAATTGTATTCCAAGAATGAGTTATGACATGATAGTGGCTGTTATTCTACTTATGAATGTATAGTAATGAGGGTGCCTGTGTATGAGATGGTTTTGGAAACCCTAGGCTGGGATGAGTGCTTGTTAACTATATATATAATTGTAGTTATTTTGTTTCTTATTCGCACCCCACCCATGTTAATCACTTCATGACGAACACCCACATTTCACGGAGGATGGTTTTTTTCTCAACACTCCTATGAGTGGCTGGTTATTAACTTCTTTTTTGCTCCCTTTCCCGAATTGCGCATGTCTCTTCGGGCAGGTTGTGATGGACTGAGGTCTATTATAGCCCTAGATTCTTTGGGTAGGGTACGTGGTGGTGGTTGGCATAGGTGTGTGCGGGAAGGTTGTTTCCCAAGTGTCTTCGGGATGAGGCCCAGGTGTCTTCGGGCGTGGAAGTAGTTGTTCAGACCTAGGTTTGTGCGGGATGTGTGGTAGTGATTGCCCAGGTGTTAGCAGGCGGGATGTGTGATTGTGGTAGCCCAGGTGTGTTCGGGCGGGGGATGGCAGCGGGACTGCGGTGAGGGTGGCAGGAGAGGTTTGATGTGTAGGATGTCCTCAATAACCAGTGGGAAAGTGGCGCGGGGTACCCAAATATCGATGTTCTATTACTATTACTTTACTTGACTTGTGTTATTTGGGGAGTGTGCCTTGGTAAGGTTTGGGCGGATAGTTTCCTTGCTAGGTGCTCTGGTTATCTCTTTTTCTTGCGGGGCATTAGAATTCCCCCCACTTGTGCACGAGATCCTTTGATTTTCCCTAATGAGTATACCTATATAGTCAACCTATGTATATAAACTGCTTTCAGGTTTCCAGGAGGACATCAGGGATAGTGTGGGACCTTATTATCTCAGATGTTGGGACAGTTTCTCTTGCTGTTTTTCTTTTCATTGGTACTTTCCTGGGAGTTTTCTTGTACCTTTGTAGCACTTACTTTTGTAACATGCATATGTGAATTGTTTGTTTTTCTTTACTTTTAAGTCCAGTTTTGGTGTTGATTAGGGATGTACCATCCTATATCCTGATTCTACTAAATAAAAAGGACAATGCCTTCTATTTTTTTGTGCAATTCAATACCCTTGGAGCTAGTCGCCACTGCGGGACCCATTGAAGGCGGGTTTTAGGGGTCATTATCTCTCCTTCAACTGGATGAAGGAAGGGTCTGGAAAAATGCTATCCCTTCTCTCATCTAGGTGAAGGTAGGTCATGACATAAATTATGGGCCCCACCTATTATTTGTAGTCCAAAAAATTCCTTATATATCAAATAATCAATTTAATTCATTAGCAATGCTCCATATCATTTATCTATATTGATTAATGAATATAAATTTTACATTATTTCCCCAAATAATCAAATAAATCTAAAAGAAAAATAAATATGAAAAAATTGAACATGGTTTATGTAATAATTTTATCCATGATAAATAATGTCGATATATAGGTTAAATTTAATGTTTAATGGTCCCCAGAAAGTCAATAACTCAAGGGGATGTTAATGACTAAAAATTATTCAATGATGTGAATGTCAATTCTATCCTTGGTCAAAATATTCCACAACAATAAATATGAAAAAAAAATGATATCAATACAATTTAAACATATTGGAGAAATAATAATGGTTTTTTTCATTGATAAAATAATGGAAGATAATTTAATACATTCTTGAGGAAGATATCCTTTATATTTTGATTTTTTTAAACCCTTTCATTCAAAAATATTTTTAAAAAATATAAAATAGTTTGTGAAAATTGCTTTTATATATCATTTTTTATGTTAAAAATATTTTGAAAATCATTATTAGAAAACATTATTTTGGAAGAAAATAGTTTTTCGACCAAAACAAGTGAAGTCTGGTTTTCATAGTAACATAATATAAATAATTTTAATTACCAAAGACTATACAAATGGAACTATTATATTAAAATACTCGTGAATAAATATAGAATAATAAAACTAAATCTTTTCTTAAATAATTTTTATATATTTTCCATTAATGTAAATTCAAATGCAAATAATCCCGAATAAAATGAGATTATGAAGTGATCCATTAAAATGGCCTTAACATTGAATTTAGTGTTAAATAATGATTCAATTATGTGTATTGTAACGCCCCGACCCTAGTTACCTAGAGTCGGTGCATTATTACATAACATTGGCATGATCACAAGAAAGATCAAATCTCGAAAGACCGATTGGTTTAGTAGCCTTGGAAACACTAGATATATTCATAAGTTTTACATTACATCATAAAATGAAAAACTACTACAACAACATAATGTCTCCATAATACACACTCATATCACCACATAATATCCCTGTAGGTCATTCATAATTTACTTCTTCACTTCCTGGGAAAAATAAAACATAGAAAAGGGGTGAGCTCAAATGCCCAGTAAGGATAACAATATAGCGGAAACTTTCATAAATAAGAATAAACATTTAAGGCAATGTATAACTAAAACAAAAGCCTTTTTAAACTTGAACTTTTAACATAGTATGGCATAAATAAAATGAAATAATTCCATTTACTTATTCACATGGTTATTCTACTAATCGAATAATCACATGCAAAATCAATAACCACTTTCATAATGTTGGAATGCATAATGCCAGACTATCATAACCACATAGACAAGGCCTCGTGCCAAGACTACAAATAAGATTTTGTCAAGGCCTTGTTCCAAGACACTAGTTTGTCTCATGAGACCTACCGATGCATCGAGGAGCTATAGTGGGTTCCACCCGTCACTTACTAAGTCCAATGCATTCCCATATGAAAAGGTTTAAACATAACATAAACATTCGTATTAAAACTAGCATACGAAATGTCAACAATTTCACCATAAACTATGAATGGTATAAAAATAGAACATCCACAGTCAAACATATCGCAAAACCTTCAATACAATATAGAAGTTTTGTATCATAATAAATCAACTTCAAATAATCTTAAAATCCATCAAAGGATGTTGACATAGATGAAATCAAAATTCTTTTTAAAGAAATATCTCCTTTTATTTTGAAATCATTTAAGATCCATATAAAATAAAACATTTTCTTTGAAAATATTCTTATAATCTTGTAAGGGAAACTTTTAAGATTTTATAACGGCGGAAAATATCCGCACCCGCCGTATAAGTTAAAAAAAACATTCTTACCTTAATTCTGTCGAAAAGGTTAAAAAAGGACCTTGTTTTGAAAACGGCGGAAAGATTCCTTTATAAACCTCTTATAACAAGTCAACCAAGGGTATAAATGACTTTAACCCATATTCTTGTAAATAATAAAAATGTTTTGAAATATATTTTTAAGAAAACATGGATGTGGATGATAAAGAGATCCCAGTAGATTATTACATATAAACAACCTCGGATAATGAAGAGATTGTGAAATAACCCTTACCTTGTACTTTTCCTTGGTTGGGGTAGGTTAACCTCCTGTATAATGGTGAAATAATTGTTATTAAATTATACAAGAATCATATATATTAATATGATATCATATATGATCTTTTAACATTGATTTGTTAATAATATCTTAGAATTATCGTCGTTTCGGGTGTTAACTTACTCATTTTCTTTTATATGTTTTGTTACATAAGCCATGTTTGTTGTATCTTATTCATATCCAGAATGATATCAAGTCCTTAAACATCATTTTTAAATCATCAAATGATAATTATACTTGAATGGATACGATGGAGAATGAATCTCATCGCGTTCGTGGAGACGGTAGTCCGTACGTACGCACGAGCGACAATATCATTCTTTTGATATTAAAATAATATATAAATGGATGGTATATCATATATACAGAATCATTAACATGTTATATTTATTATTTACATGAGTTACACATCATTATTATACCCATCCAAATAATAATATATTGAATAACAATTACACCACGACGTGGAGACGGTAAGC
Organism: Viscum album; assembly: GCA_963277665.1. Taxonomy (NCBI): domain Eukaryota; kingdom Viridiplantae; phylum Streptophyta; class Magnoliopsida; order Santalales; family Viscaceae; genus Viscum; species Viscum album. The sequence continues at coordinate 1,807,059,147 of OY728152.1, read as the reverse complement.
CGTACGTACGCACGTATGGTGACATGTTATTCAAAGGGTGGATAGAATACTGAATATGGTTGTACCATATTTATAATAACATCACAGTATATATATGATACTGGATTTATTATTTTAGAATGGTAACAACAAAGGAAGAAGAAGTGGAAGAATAAATGAACTTAGAAAGAGTGGTGAAATCATTACCTCTTCTTCGGGTTCTTCCTTTTGATTTGATCAAAAGGGCTCCTTAGGTTGGCTTTCTGATCAAACTAATTCCCCTAGGTTGTAGTGAGGGAAGTTGGGAGAGTATTTGGGAAGAGTTTGGCCGAACCAAAAGTCTTTGAAGGTGTGAAGAAATGAGAAGGAGGAGTGCCCTTTTATAAGAGGGGTGAGGGGCACCTTTGGAAAAGCTAGAAATATTAATTTATAATAAATTCATATTCGGTTTCTAATGGATCCAAAGTTGATTATTCAAAGGTTAAAGTGGGGATGGGTCTAAAAAAACTCAACCAATAGAATTTAGACAGGTTTGGGTACTTATATTAACCTTATCTTTAAGTATTAACTCTAAGTTAATTAGTTTCACTTTTACAATGTCTCTTTGTATTTTTATATAATATGGTTAATAAACTTACTACATACATCCAAGCGACCCCCAAGTGGTCCATTAATGATGAACCTATCATGATATAAGTCTCTTGGCCTAACCTTAGATTTTTAGGAATTTAATATCAATTAATAATATAATACTTTTTTTAAGAACTCTTTTATGTCAATTTTGACACTATTCAATAGTTGATTTTTTTGAAACTCATAACAGATTGATTAATTCGAAAAAAGTAAATTATATCAATACTAATATATCATATTATCCTAGAAAATTAGTTTAATTCATTAAAAGTTTCATATTATATTTATTTGGGTATTTATAATATCAATTATTTTAATTTTTCACTATTATAGTAATTAATTCATCATCACTGTGTCATAAATAAATTAAATTATTTAATGTCTAAAAATTATAAATGAACTATCACTATGTATGAAATCTTTATATATTTCTAATTAATATTTATAATCTAAAATCCAACATATATAACCCTATGTAAAAATTGTTTTACTAAAAGATATATGCTTGTGTCATTTTTGTATTCATTTTAACTTAATTAAAATAAAGTGTCCTTATCACCTACAAGTGGCACCATGGGGTCCCAAAATCGACCCAAAGATGCCTATGGTCGAACATGTATCAACCAATAAGTCTAGGACACGTTTTAGGGTAATTTAGTATTATTATAATATTATTTTTTAACCCTTATTTACCGGATTTACCCTTAACCATGGTAAATAAAATATTTACCGCAGTAATTATTCAAAATGTCTAAAAATAAAATATACCTATTTACACAATTTGAACATACTGATTCCAAATATGGAATCCATTTTTCTAAATTCAAAACACATAAGTGGCAAAAATTAATTGAAAATTAATTCCCGCTGTCAAAACAAAAAGCGTGTTTTTAAGAGATAATAACTATCATAAGATTGACACTTGTTTATGTTCGGTTTAATTGTAAAATTATGTCCAATGACCAAAATTATATTAAATGGTAAAAATATATTCTAAATATACTTTAAAACCACTCAAATTCATAATTTATCACTATTAAGTATTTTGATTAAAAAAGTTGTTTTTAGTAATTTTCACTATTCATCAAAATATGAAAGTTATCCGAAATGTACCAAAATTTCACCTTAGGCTAAATTCGATATTCCGAATCCAAAAATGAAGTCCATTTTAAAATATAAAATATATATAATTTCAAAAAGTAGGTATTACTATTCATAACAGCTAGTTTGATTGGTTATGGTGTGTTAGAACTCGGTGTTGCGTACAACACACGCTATCACATTATTCAAAGAGAGGCGTACCGTAGAATCTTGGGGTGTTACATTCTCCCCTCCTTCAAATAATTTCGTCCTCGAAATTTCTAGAATACTTATCACATGAAAAGACTCGGGTGGTTCTTCATCATAAGTTCCTCGGGTTCCCACGTTGCCTCTTCCATCTTATGGTTTCTCCACAAAACTTTTACCAGACGCGTCGTCCGGTTTCTTAGTACTTGTTCTCTCGTATCAAGAATCCTGACGGGATCTTCGCAATAAGACAGATCAGGTTCCAGTTCTAATTCCTCATAGGTGAGTACATGCGTTGGGTCAGGCATGTATTTCCCCAACAGAGATACGTGGAACACATCGTGAACTTTAGAGAGACTTGGCGGCATTGCCAATCGGTAAGCTACAACCCTAATTCGTTCTAGAATTTCGAAGGGTCCGATGTACCTGGGACTCAATTTACCTTTCTTACCAAAACGTATGACTCCCTTCCATGGAGATACCTTTAGGAAAACATGATCACCGACTTGAAATTCCAAATCCTTCCTTCGATTATCGGCATAGCTCTTCTGCCTACTTTGAGCTACTCTAATGTGATTTTGGATTACCTTCACCTTTTCCATCGTTTCCTCCACCAGTTCTGGACCTAAAAGTTTTCTTTCACCGACGTCATCCCAACTGGTTGGTGTACGACATCTCTTTCCGTATAACGCTTCATATGGTGCCATCTGAATACTCGAATGGAAGCTATTGTTATAGGAAATTCTACCAGAGGTAAATATTGATCCCACATACCCTGAAAGTAAAGTGAGAAAGATCTCAACATGTCTTATAAGGTTTGAATAGTCAGTTCTGATTGTCCATCTGTCTGAGGGTGGTAAGCAGTGCTCAAATGAAGTTCAGTATCCAGAGATTTCTGAAGACTTTTCCAGAATCTTGAAGTAAAACGGGGATCACGATTAGAAACAATTGATAAGGGTACTCCATGAAGTCTCACAACTTCATTAATATATAGTCTTGCTAGACGTTCTAGGGGTAGATCTTCTCTTATAGCAAGAAAATGTGCTGACTTGGTAAGACGATCAACAATAACCCATATTGCATCGTTCCTTCTAGGAGTCTTTGGTAGCCCCATAACAAAGTCCATCGTAATATTGTCCCATTTCCACTCCGATATGGGAAGAGGTTGCATGACTCCTCCAGGTTGTTGCCTTCCAGCTTTCACTTGTTGACAAACCATACATCTTGACACAAAATCAGCAATCTCCCTCTTCATGTTGTCCCACCAAAAATGTTCCTTCAAATCTCTATACATTTTGGTGCTCCCAGGGTGTATAGAGAAATTGGAACTATAAGCATCATCCAGTAATTCCCTTTTTAGATCAGGTATATCAGGAACACAAAGTCTCTTCCCAAATTTCAAAATTCCATCTTCATACACAAAGTCTCTCAATCTCCCATCATTCACAGCTTTAATCTTCTTTTGGAATTCTTCATCATCGGTCTGAGAACTCTTAATCCTTTCTAGTAAAGATGGTTTGGCAACCATTTGAAAAAGCATTGATGTTTCACCTTCCCTGGTTATTCCCATGTCCATCTTCACTAGATCCATGAAAATTGGATCCCTTTAAATTCTCATATTGTTCAAAACTCCATGGTCTTTTCTAATCAAAGCATCTGCCACCTTGTTTACCTTCCCCGGGTGGTAGTGTAACGTACAATCATAATCCTTGAGTAATTCAAGCCATCTCCTTTGCCTCATGTTGAGTTCTTTTTGTGAGAAAATATACTTCAAACTCTTATGATCAGTATAAATCTCACATTTTTCACCATAGAGGTAGTGCCTCCATATCTTCAAAGCAAAGATCACAGCTGCTAACTCGAGATCATGAGTAGGATAGTTTTGTTCATGAATTTTCAACTGTCGTGATGCATAGGCAATGACTCTATCATTCTGCATAAGGACACAACCAAGTCCTTTCTTTGATGCATCACTATAAATAACGAACCCATCATTCCCCGATGGTAGAGTCAATATAGGAGCATTGACTAATATTTTCTTCAGTTCTTCAAAACATTCTTCACACTCTTTTTTCCAAACAAATTTAACCCCTTTACGTGCGAGCTTCGTTAATGGGTTAGCCAATCGGGCAAAATTCTGGACGAAACGTCGATAATAACCTGCCAAACCAATAAAACTGCGTACCTCAGTTATACTCGTAGGTGCTGGCCATTCTTGGATTGCCTTGGTCTTAGAAGGATCAACAGAGATTCCATCTTTAGAGACAATATGGCCAAGAAAAGAAATCTCCTGAAGCCATAATTCACACTTGCTAAACTTCCCATATAATTCATGCCTCCTCAGAGTCTTCAAGATAATGCGCAAGTGATTTTCATGATCTTCGTAGGTTTTGGAGTATACCAAGATATCATCAATAAATACCACCACAAATTCATCGAGATACTCCTTGAAAACTCTATTCATCAGATCCATGAATATAGAGGGTGCATTATTCAATCCAAACGGCATTACAGTAAACTCGTAATGCCCGTACCTGGTTCGAAATGCTGTCTTCGGAATGTCTTCCTTCTTCACACACAACTGATGGTATCCAGATCGAAGGTCAATCTTTGAAAAGTATTGAGCTCCATGCAGTTGGTCAAATAAATCATCAATACGAGGTAGGGGATACTTGTTCTTTATCGTTATAGCATTGATCTCCCTATAGTCGATACATAACCTCATAGATCCATCTTTCTTTTTAACAAAAAGAACAGGGGCTCCCCATGGAGAAACACTAGGGGGAATAAATCCCTTATTACTCAATTCCTCTAGTTGTTTCTTTAGTTAGACTAATTCTACAGTGGCCATTCTATAAGGGGTCTCCGATATAGGCCTTGATCCAGGAATCAAATTAATGGAAAACTCAACTTCTCGTTCTGGAGGATGTCCAGGTAAATCTTCCGGAAATACATCTACAAATTCTTTCACAACAGGTACATCCTCTATTTGAACATTCCTTTCCTCACCGACAGTTATTTCATTCTCTTCCTCCCCAATAATTGAATTTAGTTGAGCTACTGGGGGTGGATCTAAATAAGAATTAGGTGGTGACGATTCTGCTCTAAAAATAAGGTGTTCCTTATCATTATCATCAAGAATCGTAACCTCTTTCTTCTTACAATAAATCTTCGCATCATAGTCTGAAAGCCAGTCTATACCGAGGATTATATCAAACTCAATCATAGGTATGATGATGAGATCAGCAGATAAAGAAAATTTATGTGCTCTAATGGGGACTGATTCACAAAACTTTGTTGCAATGATACTTCCCTTAGGAGTTTTAACTGACAACTCCCTTATTAAATCAAATTGGAAATATCTAATTTTCTTAGCAAACTGGGAAGATATGAAACAATGCGATGATCCAGAGTCAAATAATGCATTTTCTAAACTTGAGGAAACCATTAAATTACCTGCCACCACGTCTTTTGGAGCTTCTACCTCTGCAGTAGTGATAGCATAAGCCTGGCCTTGATCCCTTGGCCTTTTCTGAGGTAAGTTCTCCTGACGCTTAGGACATGCATTTTCATAATTCCCCATATCCCTGCAATTGTAGCACTGAACGTTGGTAGCTTCCTTCTTCCCCTTGCAATCACGAGCTTGGTGGCCTTTTTCACCACACTTGTAACAGACTCCCATTCCCTTCAAGCAAGTACCAGGATGTTTCTTCCCGCATTTACCACAAGATGGATATTCAACCTTTCCCTTCTTCCCCTTATTTCTATTCCCAGATTGATCAGAAGGTCTCTTCTTCTCTTGCTTTGCTTTAAAGTCATAAGACTTAGAGAATTCCTTTTCGGTCTTGATAGCACATGAGACAATGTCTTCGTACGATGAAAAGGATTGTGAGACTAATGCTTGACAGATAAATGGTTTTAACCCATCAAAGAAACGATCAATCTTACTTATTGGGTTACGTATATAATCTCCAGCATACCTTGCTAACCTTGTAAATTTAGCCTCATACTTTGTGACATTCTCATCCTCCTTCTGTCTCAAACTCAGAAATTGCCTTTCCATATCTGCTCGATGTTCGCGAGGAAAGTATTTTTCTAAAAACAGATCTTTGAACTCCCTCCATTCCATATTTGATACTTCATCATCTTCCTTCGTATTTTGAATCAATGACCACCATTGATCAGCATCTCCAGTGAGGCGGTAAACTGCCATGATAACTTTTTCCCTTTCACTGCTCCCCAAAGCCTGAAATATTTTCTCTAGGGAAAATATCCATTGCTCAGCTACTAAGGGATTTTTACTCCCATTGAACGTTGGTGGTTGTTGCCTCATGAATCGATCTAACATTGATCCTCCACGCTGCGGATCAGGGTGCTCCATACGAGTAAGGTTATTATTCATAACCTGAGTAAGTTGTCCTAGTATGGTGATTAGCTGATCGTCACCAGTTGCATCACCAGCTCCACTATAATTATCTTGAGCAGGAGGGAAATCCCTACATGGAGTGCGTGCATTGATACGGTTTCCATTTCTTCCACTAGGCACTATTTCTAAACAATGGAATAAACTAGATCAGTTTATGAATCAAAATACATAATCCCATACTTATAAAACACTTAACATAAATTGAACTATTTATGGATATAATCCATAATCATAAAAATGTTTTCTTTGAGGAAGTATATACTCATAAACCCTTCATAATTATTTGTAAAGAAAATGAGAGTTATCCTAAGCATATCCCCCGGGAGTGTCGTAACCAAGAGTGAAGCAAGGCCTGTTGTCGTGCACCAGTTCCTGTTCGAGTCTAGCTCAAAGCGGTGTTTTCGGGTTTTACCCCTAGGTACATCTGTGCCAGAGCCGCCTCTACCTGATCGTATCCAGACAGGGATGTATTGCTCGGAAAACTCACAAAATCTCTACAATACCAAAATTCTAGGAAGTTCTTCTATACTAATCCTCAAAGTTCATCTTAGGTCTACGTGATCTAATCAGAGTTTATCTAAATCTAGCTTCCAAGGTTTGTACTAAACTTCCTCTGATACCAACTGTAATGCCCCGACCCTAGTTACCCAGAGTCGGTGCATTATTACATAACATTGGAATGATCACAAGAAAGATCAAATCTCGAAAGACCGATTGGTTTAGTAGCCTTTAAAACACTAGATATATTCATAAGTTTTACATTACATCATAAAATGAAAAACTGCTACAACAACATAATGTCTCCATAATACACACTCATATCCCCACATAATATCCCTACAGGTCATTCATAATTTACTTCTTCACTTCCTGGGAAAAATAAAACATAGAAAAGGGGTGAGCTCAAATGCCCAGTAAGGATAACAATATAGCGGAAACTTTCATAAATAAGAATAAACATTTAAGGCAATGTATAACTAAAACAAAAGCCTTTTTAAACTTGAACTTTTAACATAGTATGGCATAAATAAAATGATATAATGCCATTTACTTATTCACATGGTTATTCTACTAATCGAATAATCACATGAAAAATCAATAACCACTTTCATAATGTTGGAATGCATAATGCCAGACTATCATAACCACATAGCCAAGGCCTCGTGCCAAGACTACAAATAAGATTTTGTCAAGGCCTTATGCCAAGACACTAGTTTGTCTCATGAGACCTACTGATGCATCGAGGAGCTATAGCGGGCTCCACCCGTCACTTACTAAGTCCAATGCATTCCCATATGAAAAGGTTTAAACATAACATAAACATTCGTATTAAAACTAGCATACGAAATGTCAATAATTTCACCATAAACTATGAATGGTATAAAAATATCACATCCACAGTCAAACATATCACAAAACCTTCAATACAATATAGAAGTTTTGTATCATAATAAATCAACTTCAAATAATCTTAAAATCCATCAAAGGATGTTGATATAGATGAAATCAAAATTCTTTTTAAAGAAATATCTCCTTTTATTTTGAAATAATTTAAGATCCATATAAAATAAAACATTTTCTTTGAAAATATTCTTATAAACTTGTAAGGGAAACTTTGAAGATTTTATAACGGCGGAAAATAGCCGCACCCGCCGTATAAGTTAAAAAAAAACATTCTTACCTTAATTCTGTCGAAAAGGTTAAAAAAGGACCTTGTTTTGAAAACGGCGAAAAGATTCCTTTATAAACCTCTTATAACAAGTCAAACAAGGGTATAAATGACTTTAACCCATATTCTTGTAAATAATAAAAATGTTTTGAAATACATTTTTAAGAAAACATGGATGTGGATGATAAAGAGATCCCAGTAGATTATTACATATAAACAACCTCGGATAATGAAGAGATTGTGAAATAACCCTTACCTTTTACTTTTTTTTGGTTGGGGTAGGTTAACCTCCTGTATAATGGTGAAATAATTGTTATTAAATTATACAAGAATCATATATATTAATATGATATCATATATGATCTTTTAACATTGATTTGTTAATAATATCTTAGAATTATCGTCGTTTCGGGTGTTAACTTACTCATTTTATTTTATATGTTTTGTTACATAAGCCATGTTTGTTGTATCTTATTCATATCCAGAATGATATCAAGTCCTTAAACATCATTTTTAAATCATCAAATGATAATTATACTTGAATGGATACGATGGAGAATGAATCTCATCGCGTTCGTGGAGACGGTAGTCCGTACGTACGCACGAGCGACAATATCATTCTTTTGATATTAAAATAATATATAAATGGATGGTATATCATATATACAGAATCATTAACATGTTATATTTATTATTTACATGAGTTACACATCATTATTATACCCATCCAAATAATAATATATTGAATAACAATTACACCACGACGTGGAGACGGTAAGCCGTACGTACGCACGTATGGTGACATGTTATTAAAAGGGTGGATAGAATACTGAATATGGTTGTACCATATTTATAATAACATCACAGTATATATATGATACTGGATTTATTATTTTAGAATGGTAACAACAAAGGAATAAGAAGTGGAAGAATAAATGAACTTAGAAAAGGGTGGTGAAATCATTACCTCTTCTTCGGGTTCTTCCTTTTGATTTGATCAAAAGGGCTCCTTAGGTTGGCTTTCTGATCAAAATAAGGCCCCTAGGTTGTAGTGAGGGAAGTTGGGAGAGTATTTTGGCAGAGTTTGGCCGAACCAAAAGGCTTTTAAGGTGTGAATAAATGAGAAGGAGGAGTGCCCTTTTATAAGAGGGGTGAGGGGCACCTTTGGAAAAGCTAGAAATATAAATTTATAATAAATTCATATTCGGTTTCTAATGGATCCAAAGTTGATTATTCAAAGGTTAAGGTGGGGATGGGTCGAAAAAAACTCAACCAATAGAATTTAGACAGGTTTGGGTACTTATATTAACCTTATCTTTAAGTATTAACTCTAAGTTAATTAGTTTCACTTTTACAATGTCTCTTTGTATTTTTATATAATATGGTTAATAAACTTACTACATACATCCAAGTGACCCCCAAGTGGTCCATTAATGATGAAACTATCATGATATAAGTCTCTTGGCCTAACCTTAGATTTTTAGGAATTTAATATCAATTAATAATATAATATTTGTTTTAAGAACTCTTTTATGTCAATTTTGACACTATTCAATAGTTGATTTTTTTGAAACTCATAACAGATTGATTACTTCGAAAACAGTCAATTAAATCAATCCTAATATATCATATTATCCTATAAAATTAGTTTAATTCATTAAAAGTTTCATATTATATTTATTTGGGTATTTATAATATCAATTATTTTAATTTTTCACTATTATAGTAATTAATTCATCATCACTGTGTCATAAATAAATTAAATTATTTAATGTCTAAAAATTATAAATGAACTATAAATATGTATTAAATCTTTATATCTTTCTAATGAATATTTATAATCTAAAATCCAACATATATAACCCTATGTAAAAATTGTTTTGCTAAAAGATATATGCTTGTGTCATTTTTGTATTCATTTTAACTTAATTAAAATAAAGTGTCCTTATCACCTACAAGTGGAACCATGGGGTCCCAAAATCGACCCAAAGATGCCTATGGTCGAACATTTATCAACCAATAAGGCTAGGAGATGTTTTATGGTAATTTAGTATTATTATAATATTATTTTTTAACCCTTATTTACCGGATTTACCCTTAACCATGGTAAATAAAATATTTACCGCAGTAATTATTCAAAATGTCTAAAAATAAAAGCTACCTATTTACACAATTTGAACATCCTGATTCCAAATATGGAATCCATTTTTCTAAATTCAAAACACAGAAGTGGCAGAAATTAATTTAAAATTAATTCCCGCTGTCAAAACAAAAAGCGTGTTTTTAAGAGTTAATAACTATCATAAGATTGACACTTGTTTATGTTCGGTTTAATTGTAAAATTATGTCCAATGACCAAAATTATATTAAATGGTAAAAATATATTCTAAATATACTTTAAAACCACTCAAATTCATAATTTATCACTATTAATTATTTTGATTAAAAAAGTTGTTTTTAGTAATTTTCACTATTCATCAAAATATGAAAGTTATCGGAAATGTACCAAAATTTCACCTTAGGATAAATTCGATATTCCGAATCCAAAAATGAAGTCCATTTTGAAATATAAAATATATATAATTTCAAAAAGTAGGTATTACTATTCATAACAGCTAGTTTGATTAGTTATGGTGTGTTAGAACTTGGTGTTGCGTACAACACACGCTATCACATTATTCAAAGAGAGGCGTACCGTAGAAGCTTGGGGTGTTACATGTATCAACTATAATTACATAAGAAAAAAACCATAAATACATCAATATATAGTCAAAATTCATTATACACATAATTATATAATACTAACAACGACGAGGAAGTAATATTACCCAATAAAAAGTAATTGAGTTATAAAATTTCATTACCAATTTGTAACATTAAGTTAAAATTAAATTAGATGAAATAATTAAAAGTAAAAAAGAATATACCATGAATAATGAAGTATTCATGATATTAAATGTCAAAGGTGTAACATATACACCATATATAAGAAACTAGTTCTACAACATTATAATATACCATAATGAAATGAAATTGAGACGGAATACCTTACCTTACACTTAATTTTGATTGAACGCTATATAACATAATTTATAATGGGTTCCAAAATGTTTTTAAATTTTAAAATAACTATATAGAAATTTATTATATCATATATGACTATTTCCTAAAATATTATTAATCATTCGTTAATAATCTGTCATTTTTTTATAATTTGGAGAGTTAATTTCCTTATTTTTCAAGTATATTTTGGATTGTTAGTTTATGTTCCTCTTAAATAGACCATGTTTTCATAAACTAAATAATGTTAAATACTATTTTAATAAAATATATATTTATTATATATATTTTTATTATTCCTTGAAATTTGTTGATATGTAATTAAATGCATTGTTTATAGAGATGGTAGGTTTGTATATACACATGAACTCTATATATGTTTTTTAGTCATATTAATGAAATGTAATAAAATTATATATATGTCTAGTATTATTAAATTATATAATTTTTTTCATATATATGACATGTGTTTATAAAATCCATATTTTATATATTCCAAATAACGTGTGAATGAATCAAATCAATTTGGGTGGCGGTAGTTCATCGTACACATGAACAACATTATCATATTACCATAAATTGAGAAGCCTGGATATACACATTATATAATATTTAAACAATCCTAAAGATATGATAAATTTCATATATATAATATATCTACCAAAAATACACCATTACACCCATTATTTAAATGTTTTAATTGAATAATGAATGACATCGGTTCAGGGGATAGTAGTCCATCATACACTCGAACGTTGATAATATATCCCATTATATGTAAGTGTGTGTGTGTGTGTCTCTGTCTGTGTAGTTCATATCATTATAATAAGAAATATCATTATATTTAAGATAATTAGTTTTTTATATAATGAATATATCAAAACAATTGATGGAGTGGAGAATGTACTAAATCAAAAGTTCTCATTAATGAATGTTACCATTTCTTGGGGTAACTCCTTTTGGATTATACAGAAAGCCTTCCATGGTTGATTTAAGTCCAAAACAATATTCTAAGATGTGGTGATGGATTTTGGAATTTCATTTGGTTTGTTTTATTTGGAAATATATTTCTATGGAGGTGTGAATAAGTGACGGGGTGAGCGCCCTATTATAGTGGAGGAGTTACATTGTGGTTAATACAAAAAGGTAATCACACTTGGTAGGTCTCCCTTACACCTAGTGCAACCAATAATGTACCGTTGTTTATAAAATATTACATATGGTATAAATATTCCAAAAAACAATGGGTTTTAGATATTTTTCTAGGTTATTTGGAACATTGCGATTAAATTTTAATTACGAAGTAGAGTCGTTTATACCTAAATTGCTATAATTAATTTTAATTTCCTAAACTGATATTTTTGTTAAAAAATAATGTTATACATATAAAAATTATAAATTATTCATAATCCTAATAGTTAATCCATTTTTATGTATTTAAATCAAATAAGTGTAAAATATTAATTTAATATTAATCCTGCATATGATTCGTAACAAAGGGTTTTTAATGAAAAGATGTTCAATAGTTTACTAAGTTTTATTTAGAAATTCAATATAAAATTGATTCAAATGACATTAATGTTTTCAAATATGTATTATTGAACAAATTATACATTAAAAAATTAATTTTAATTATCTTTATAAAGTATTTATATGAAAATTTAGTTATCTATTAAAACACAGTATTTTCATTATTCATCAAAAATGAAAATTCTTATAAAATGAAAAAAAATTAACCCTTGGAATAATTTGAAAATTATATTACAAAAAAATATTTTTAGTTAATCAAATTTAATTTATAAAAGATTCATGATTTATCTTTTAAATAATTTCTCCATCAAAATGAATCAAAACTACCTAGAGAAAAATACAATTTTCTTAGCATAAAATTGGGTTTTTTTATCTTATGATATAAAATAGATGTTAAAAAAATTTTATTTAATATATAATATATAAATTACATTAATATAATTATATAATAGGAATTAATTTAATTTATTACATTAAATTCTCCTTGGCTGTATAAAAATAAATCTTTATAAAAATATTTCATTTAAAATCAATTGTTTTTTTATTTTTAATTATAATTAATTGGTAACAAATGAATTATATCATATTTACACAAGATTTTTAGTTCTATTTATAACTTCCAATTAAATTTATATGTGGTAATTTTCATTTAAAATATTAATATTAATAGTATTTGGTAAAATTAATTCTTGCATGTAACATATGCTATCAAAGATAATATATGTTGTGTGCGAAACCAGCTAACTCTATATTGTGTTGATTTAAAGATATATAATAGATTAAATTTCTTTTAAATATTTAATATATGTTCAATTCTATATTAGTTAAATTCCTTTATACACTTGGTGTTATGTTCCATACATGTAATAGAATAAAATGTTATTCTTTTATAATTTTTGAGGACATGCAATTTACGCACCATAAAAAATTACATCCTCACAATTTAAGCTCGATAATGGTAATAAATGATTTTATAATTGGAATTATTATTTATTAAAAACCCATATCATAAAATGGTTAGTAAAATATCCTCATAGTATGAGAGAAAGTATAATATAAAATTATTATGTAATATTTAGAAAACTAGGTTTCAGATAAGAGAACATTGATAGAAAGTGAAGAAATGTACTTGGATGAAAAATGTAAATATTTATAGAGAGTGATTAAGGTAATTGATCAAATGGATGTATATGATAAATTGAAATTTTATGATCTCGAAAAAAATAAATCTTTGATGACATGAAATATTATTGGATCAACAAAAATGAAGGTATTATGATAACTTTTTAATCACTAAACTTTTTCTTAGAGTATAGGAATTTCATAAATCTACTATAATATTAAGAAATATAATTAAATGATATATTTATAATTTATAAAAATAATATTCTCCTTTTGTAGTTCCTTGAACTATTTATACTTTATCTCTTATCATAGGATTCATCGTATGGTGGAGTAATACATTATTCTCTAAAACATTTTCAAAAGGTAAACTTAAACCATATCATAAAAGGATAACCATATGTCCCTTATAAAAAATCTACATCCAAAACATTAGAAGGTCACTTTATTTGAAATATTTAATATATAATTAATCCAAAAAACAAAATGTTTCTTAAATTGATCACATACAAAACATGTTAATACATTCATCATATATTCCATGGAATCATTGTAATATCCGGAATTACCACAAAACCTTATTGAAAACATTCATGATTCATTATTAAATAATTAAAACATATCTCAATGGATATATTACTTAAATCAAATAATGATGTTAACTCCATTAGTGATGGAATAAAAAACTTTGTAAACAAATTATTAATCAATACAATGTATTAAGAAATATAAAATCGACATTGTCTATATCAATCATATCTTTATACCAACATAATTATCTCAACATCAGAAAAACTTTAAGGTATCTATTTCCCTCAATCATATGTTTTATAAGAATTTAAACATGCCAATAATTCTTTTTTCTTGGTAATCAGAACTGTTTAATATATTTTCTCAAATCCATAATATAAAAGTATTGTAGTAAAATCCTTAAATATTTCATGATTCTCATAACTAGTAAATCATTGATAAAATAATAAAATAACACAAATTTTGAATCAAAAATCAAGAACATTAATCATTATTCTTTATCTATGGTTATACCATAATCTTGACCATGATATATTTTCTTATTTTTAATTGTATAAAATTGTTACATAGGGAATTTATTTATATAGTGTCCATATCATTATAGTTGAGTCATTAAAATTTGTAAAAATTTTACATTCCCTTGACATCCTAAGCATGGTGACATTTTTCTCCAAACTGTATGAAATTTTTTTACACTTAATAATACATAATCTGTTCCCTTATAAAATTATCATATATGGGAAAATAATTATTTACCTGGTTCCCTTTATCCATATTTTTCACTGATATCCTCTTTATATGATGCTTCCCTCAAAATACATTATACATATGTAAGTCTTTCTCTATATCATTATCGCATGATATTATGTCCTCATACGATGATAATGGTTAATAGTCTACTGACCTTTAAATAAATTATATTAATAACATCAATGAAATGATCATTCTTACCCTTATAATTATGTGCATTTATGTGGTTCTTATTCCTTCTAAAATGTGGCATTTCTAAATGATGACATACCCTATATTAGATCATATCTTTATGAATCATATTTTCTAAACCCAAAATTAGTAATATATTTCACATAAATTGAAAAATTATTCATATCTAATATCATAATAATAAACATGGTTTCTTTGGGATGATCTTCTATACTTATCCATAATTTTTATCATAGGGTTACGCTCTAAAATCTATGTTATCAAAAATCTATTTTCTATGGTTTCAGCTATGCTTTATCTAATACCAACTATATTGACCCCAACCCCACTAGACCAGATCTAGTGACTTAATTTTTTACATTATCGTAGACATAAGATTCAAATTCAAAAATATATAAAAGTTTATCTATTTTGGAAAACCATATTACATACAGGATACCCAGAATAGATTTAGAAATAAAATAAAGAAAAATAAAATTAAAATATCAACATCAATAAAACTCCATCCAATAATTTGTCATAATATCCTAAATAATAAAAAAATATAAGGGTGATATCAAATTTACATTATGGTTTAAGTATAGTGGAGGCAATAATGAATCAGTATGTATAATCAATAAGGCATGGAAAATTACTGAGAACACATTCCATTTAAATAACATGATATGAACTAATAAATATGGAATGGTAAATAACTGAAATACATTCCATTTAATCAACAAATTGATAATAAATTAAATACATATATAATGTAAATGTAAAAATCTATAATATAAAAAATAATAATACATGAATTTTCTATGATGTAAATTCTTAATTATTGGACTTTATGTATGAGGAACATGAAAAATTGTACCATTAAGAATGTTCACAAGACGATATAAAATTATATGTAGAAACCCATTACCTTTGGCCGACTAATTTTTCTCATGAGAAAATTTTGATTCATATTGGGGCTATATAATGTTTTGGCCCCACCAACCACTTATAGTTTAAATATTTTCACATATATCTAATAATCTATTTATATCCAGAGAATTATTCCTTATAGAATATTTTTATGGGCTAATAAATACATATTCATCAATATTTCCCAAAATAAAAAATATCTACCATATTAAAAAAAATTGTAAAAAAGGTATATAGTTTATGAAATAATAATATCTTTGAAAAATAATATGGTAATTTAGGTGAAATTAAATGTTCATTAGTCACTACAATGTGAATAACTCAAGTGTAAGTTACTGGCTACAAAATTGATTCAAGGATGTGAATTTAAATACTATCCATAATCAAAATTGTAATGCACTAACCCCAGTAACCCAGAGTCGGTGCATTATTACATAACATTGGCATGATACAAGGAAATCATGTCTCGAAAGACCGATCAGTTTAGTGGCCCTGGAAATACTATATACATTCTTAAAGTTTACATTACATCATGAAATGTAAAACTACAACAACATTGTTTCCATAGACAACATTGATATCCCATAGACTATCCCTACAGGTCAGTCATAATATACTTCTTCACATCCTGGGAAAAAGAAAACATACAAAGGGGTGAGAACAAATGCTCAGTAAGGATATCAATATAGATGAAACTTTTATATATAATCATAAATATTTTAGGAAATATGTAAAAATAAAACAAAATCCTTTTCAACATAAACTTCATCATAATATGTAAAATATAAATCAAAATAATTCCATTTACTTACTCACATGGATATTTTACTAGTTGAATAATCACATGCAATATCAATAGCCACATTCATATTTATGGAATGCAGAATGCCAAATATTCATAACCATATAGTCAGGCCCTTCTGCCAATTCTACAAATAAGATTTTGTCAATGACTTGTGCCAAGACACTAGTTTGTCTAGTGAGACCTACCAATGCATCGAGAAGCCATAATGGGCTCTACACATCACTTACTAAGTCTAGTGCATTCCTCATATGAAAAGGGTTAAACATAACATAAACACTCATATTAAAAATTGCATAAAAAATGTCAATAATTTATCAATAAACCATGAATGGTGTAAAAATATCACATCCAATGTCAAACAAATGACAAAACCTTCAACACAATATGGAAGTTTTGTATCATAATAAATCAACTTCAAATAAGCTTAAAATCCATCAAAGTATGTTGAAATAGATGAAATGAAAAACTTTTTTTAGAGAAATATCTCTTTTTATTTTTAAATCATTTAACAAAGAATTTATGTTGAAAATATTCTAATAAGATTTTAAGGGGAGCTTCAACGATGTTATAATGGCAAAAAATAGTCACACCCACCCTATAAGTTAAATAAACATTCATACCATAAATTTGTCGACAAGGTCAAAAAGTACATTGTTTGGAAAACGACGGAAAGATTCTTATCAAAACATATAAGGTCAAATAATGGTATAAATTACTTTAACCAATTGACTAGTAAATAGTAAAAATTCTTTGAAAAACATTTTTAAGAAGCATGGATGTGGATGATAAAGAGGTCCTAGTAGATAATTACATATAAACAACCTCATATAATGAAGACATTGTAGAATTAACCATTACCTAGTAATTTTACTCAGTTGAGGGTAGGTTGAACTCCTATATAATGGTGAAATAATTGTTATTAAATTATACATGAATCGTATACATTAATATGATATCATATATGATCTTTTAACGATTTTTTGTTAATAATATCTTAGTATTATCGTCATTTCGGGTGTTAACAGATTCATTTTCCATTATATTCGTTATTATGTGAGTAATATTTGTTATGGATGAGATGTATCTTATTCATATTCATAATGATATCATGTCTTTAAAGATTATTTTTAATCATAAAATGAAAATTAGTCTTGAAGACGGTAATCCGTACGAACGCACGAGCGACAATATCATTCTTTTGATTTTAAAATAATATATAATTGGATGTTATATCATTTACAAAGAATGATTATCATGTTATATTTATTATTTACATCAATAACACATCATTATTATACCCATCCAAACAATTATGTATTGAATAACAATTACACCACGACGTGGAGATGGTAAGTCGTACGTACGCACGTGTAGTGAAATGTCATTAAATTGATGGATAAAATAATGAATATGGTTGTAACATATTTATAATAACATCACAGTATATAGAAGATACTGGTGTTATTATTTTAGAATGGAAACAACCAAGAAAGAGGAAGTGGAAGAAGAAAAGAACATGAAATATGTGATGAAATATTTACCTCTTCTTCAGGTTCTTCCTTTTGATTTTATCAAAATTACTCTATAGGATTGATTTATTACTAAAGGAAGGCCTCTAGGATGAGGGGAGGACAATTTAGAGGGTATTTTTGTAGGGGTTTTCCGTTCCAAATGTCTTTGATGTTGTGAATTTGATAGAAGGGGGAGTGCCTTTTTATAAGAGGGGTGAGGGGCACAATAGGAATAGTTTGAAATATTATTTTATAATAAAAAAATGTCGTTTTCTAATGGATCCAAAATAAATTATTTAAAGTATAAGGTGAGTAGGGGTCGAAAAACTCTCAACAAATAGGTTTTAGACTACTTTGGGTCACAATATTAACTTTATCTTTTAGATTTTACTCTTAGTTAAATAGTTTGACACTTACCATGTCTCTTTGTATTTTTATACTATATGGTCATTAAACAGACAATAAACTTCAAAGAAAACCCCAACTGTTTTATTAATGATACTTCTATCATTATATATGTCTTTTGGATGAGCCACATATTTTTAGTAATAGAATATCAATTAATAACATTATATTTGTTTTAAAAACTCTTTTATGTCAATTTTGACACTATTTGGTATTTTGTTTATGATAAATTCATAAAAGAATTATTACTTTAAAAAACTCATCTAACCCACCCTAACATGTCATATTAACCTATAAAATTAGTGCAATTAATAAAAAGTCTCAAATTAAATTTACTTGGGAATTAATAATATCAATTATTTTAACATTTTATTAATTTGGTAATTACTCCATCATCATTGTGTCATAAATAAATTTAAATATTTAATTACTAAAAATTATAAATAAAATACCATTATTTATTAAATATTTTTATATTTCTAATGAATATTTATATTTGAATTTATCTTATGTGTAACCCTATATTAAAAATGTGTTAGTTATTAAACATTGAATTTAACACTTTTAACTATTCTTTGAATTAAATAATAATAAATGTCGTAATCTAATAGAAGAGGACCAAAGAGGTTCATATTTTATTCCTAGGGTGTTTTTTGGTATAATTATACTCATCCAATAGAATTAGTACAAGTGTTAGGGTAATAATAATAATATCATTTGTACCCGTAATTACCCAATTTACTTTTAACCGTGGTAAATAAAAGTAAAAAGTTATTGTTCACCAAAAAAATTTCACCTTATTGAACAATATTTTACTTACTGATATCAACTGTGTCTCTTTGATTATTTAAATTCAACTCATAGAAGTGGTAAAATTAAGTTTTTTGTAAATTTGCAAATGCTCCTAGTAGGTGGGTAAAAGACGGTGAAAAGTTCAATAAACTTTTATATATCTAATATTTTTACAAAATGACTCCAGTGAATTATATTGAACATATATAGGTAATATATATCTATTTTGACCTAAAATAAATTTATATAAAATAATTAGTTATAAAATAAAAATTTGGTTTTAACCTATAACTGCTTGTTTGTCACTATTCATCAAAAAGTGGATGTTTTCAGAAAAAATATAAAAAATTCACCCTGTCTAATTTTGATATCCAGAATCCCAAAATGAAGTCCAATTTGAATGATAAAAATTATAAAATTTCAAAAAGTGGGTGTTGTTATTCATAATGGCTAGTTAGATTGGTCGCGATGTGTTAGAATCTCAAAGTTGCGTACAATGCAGGCTATTGCATTATTCAAAGGAAAATGTGTCATGGAAGAATGGGGTTTTACATTCTCCCCTCCATCAAATAATTTAATCTTAAAAATTTCTAGAATATTAAGGCATAAAATGACTTGGGTGGTTCTTCATCATAAGTTCCTTGGGTTCCCACATTGCCTCTTCCATCTTATGGTTTCTCCATATAACTTTTACCAGACGAGTCGTCCAGTTTCTAAACACTTGTTCTCTTGTATCAAGAGCCTTGACAGGCTCTTTGCAATAAGAAAGATTAGGTTCTAGTTTTAATTCATCATAGGTAAGTACATTCATTGGGTCAGGCATGGATTTTCTCAATAGTGATCCGTGGAATACATCGTGAACTTTGGAGAGACTTGGCGGCATTGCCAAACGGTAAGCTACAACCCGAATTTGTTCTAGAATTTCGAAAGGTCTGATGTACCGGGGACTTAATTTTCCCTTTTTATCGAAACATATAACACCCTTTTATGGAGATACCTTCGAAAAAATATGATATCCTTCCAATAATTCCAAATCATTCTTTTGGTTATTGGTATAGCTCTTCTGCCTACTTTGAGCTGCTTTGATGTGGGTTTGGATTACCTTCACCTTTTCCATTGTTTCTTCAACATGTTCTGGGCCTACGAGATTTCTTTCACCAACATCATCCCAAAATGTTGTTGTCCGACATCTCCTTCCATATAACGCTTTATATGGTGCCATCTAAATACTTTAATGGAAGCTATTGTTATAGGAAAATTCTACCATAGGTAAATATTGATCCCAAAAACCTTGAAAGTCAAGTGAGCAAGATCTCAACATGTCTTCTAAGGTTTGAATAGTTTGTTCCAATTGTCTATCAGTTTGAGGGTGGTAGGCAGTGCTCAAATGTAGTTCAGTATCTAGGTCTTTCTAAACACTTTTCTAGAATCTTCATGTAAAATATGGATCACGATCAGAAACAATTGATAGTGGTAATCCATGAAGTCTAAAAACTTTATTAATATATATTCTTGCTAAACATTCAAGCGGTACATCTTCCCTTATAGAAAGAAAATGTGATGACTTGGTAAGAAGATCAATAATGACCCATATTACATCGTTCCTTCTAGGAGTCTTTGGTAGTGCCATGAAAAATTCCTTCATAATATTATCCCATTTAGACTCAGGTATGGGAAGAGGTTACATGACTCCTCCAGGCTATTGCCTTCCATATTTCATTTGTTGACAAACCATACATCTTGACACAAAATCAGCAATCTCCCTCTTCATGTTGTCCCACCAAAAATGTTCCTTCAAATCACTATACATTTTGGTTCACCCAAGGTGTATAGAGAAATTGGAACTATGAGCATCATCCAACAATTCCCTTTTTAGATCAGGTATATCGGGAACACAAAGTCTCTTCCCAAATTTCAAAATTCCATCTTCATAAACAAAGTCACTCAATCTCCCATCATTTACAGCTTTAATATTCTTTTGAAACACTTCATCACCGGTCTGTGATCTCTTTATCCTTTCTAGAATATATGGTTTGTAATCCATTTGAAAAATTATTGTTGTTTCAACTTCCATGGTGATTCCCATATCCATATTTACTAGATCCATGTATATAGGATCCTTTTCAACTCTCATCTTGTTCAAAACTCCATGATTCTTTCTACTCAAAGCATCTTCCAACTTATTTTCCTTCCCCGGATGGTAGTTTATAGTGCAATCATAATCCTTGAGTAGTTCAAGACATCTCCTTTGCCTCATGTTGTGTTATTTCTGTGATAAAATATACTTCAAACTCTTGTGATCGATATATATCTCACATTAATCACCATAGATATAGTGTATCCAAATATTCAAAGAAAATATTACACCTTCTAACTCCAGATCATGAGTAGGATAGTTTTTCTCATGAATTTTTAGTTATCATTATGTATAGGCTATAACCCTATCATTCTGCATAAGGGAAAAACCAAGTAGTTTCTTTGAAAAAATCATTATAAATAACAAACCCATCATTCCCCGATGGTAGAGTCAATATAGGAGAATTGACTATTATTTTCTTCAGTTATTCAAAACATTATTCACACTCTTTTGTCCAAACAAATTTAAACCCTTTACGTGTGAGCCTGATTAATGGGTTAACCAGTCAGGAAAAATTCTGGGCGAAGCTCCAATAATGACCTGCTAAACCAATAAAATAGTGTACCTCATTTATACTCATCGGTGCTGGACATTCTTGGATTGCCTTGGTCTTTGATGGATCAACTGATATTCCATCCTTAGAGACAATATGGCCAAGAAAATAAATATCTTGATGCCAGAATACACACATGATAAACTTCCCATATAATTCATTTCTTTTAAGAGTCTTCTAGATAATATGAAAGTGGTTTTCATGATATTTGTAGATTTTTCAGTATTTCAAGATATCATTAATAAATACCACTAAAAATTCATCAAGATATTCCTTGAAACCGTATTTATTAGATCAATGAAGACAGTGGGTCCATTAGTCAATCCAAAAGGCATTACTGTAAACTCATAATGCCTATACCTTGTTTGCAATGCTCTCTTCAGAATGTCTTACTTCTTCACACACAACTTCTGAAATCCAGATCGATGGGAAATCTTTGATAAGTATTTATCTCCATGAATTTGGTCAAATAATTCATCAATGCGAGGTAGGGGATACTTTTTCTTTATTGTTATAGCATTGATCTCTCTGTAGTCAATGCACAACCTCATAGATCCATCTTTCTTCTTGACAAAAGGACCTGGGCTCCCCATAGAGAAACACTCGGGTGAATAAATACCTTATTACTCAATTCCTCTAGTTGTTTATTTAGTACCACTAATTCCATAGTGGCCATTCTATAAGGGGTCTTTGATATCATCCTTGATCTAGGAATTAAATCAATGGAAAAATCAATTTCTCATTCTGGAGGATGTCCAGGTAGATCTTATGGAAACACATCAAAATATTCTTTCACAATAGGTACTTCCTCAATTTTAACATTCCTTCCCTCAACCACAGTTTTTTCATTCTCTTCCTCCCTAATAATTTAATTTAGTTGAGCTACTGGGGGTGGATCTAGGTAAGAATCAGGTGGTGACGATTCTGCTCTAAAGATAAGGTGTGCTTTTTCATCGTCATCAAAAATTGTAACCTCCTACTTCTTAAAAGAAAATTTTGCATCATGGCCTGAAATCCAATCCATAATGATGATTATATCAATTTCAATCTTGGGTATGGCGATGAGATCAGCAGATGAAGAACATTTATATTCCCTAATGGGGACTGATTCACAAAACATTGTTGCAATGATACTTCCCTTCGGAGTTTTGACTGGCAACTCCCTTGTTAAATCAAATTGGAAATATCTAATTTTCTTGGAAAAGTATTTATATATGAAATAATGCGATGATCTAGAAAAATATAAATAATTGGATAAACTTGAGGAAAACATTAAATTACCTACCACTAAGTCTTTCAGAGCATAAACCTCAGCAGTAGTGATAACATAATCTTGTCCTTGATCCCTTGGCCTTTTCTGAGGTATGTTCCCATAACACTTAGGAAATTCATTTGAAAAATTCCCCCTTTCCCAACAATTTTAGCATTCAAAATCTACAACCTCTTTCTTCCCCTTGCAATCACAAGCATGGTGGCCTTTTTCACCACAGTTGTAACAGACATCCATTCCCTTCAGGCAAGTACCATGGTGTTTCTTCCCATATTTACCACAAGGTGGATATGCAACTTTTCCCTTCTTCCCCTTATTTCCATTTCCAGAGTGTTCAGAAGATATCTTCTTCTCTTGCTTTTCATTAATTTCCTAAGACTTATTGAAATCTTTTTCTGCCTTGATAGCACATGAGACCATATCTTCGTACGACAAGAAGGATTGTGAGACTAATGCTCGATTGAGAAATGGTTTTAACCCATCAATGAAACATTCAATCTTACTTCTTGGGTTATTTTTATAATATGCAGCATGCCTCACCAGCCCTATAAAGTTAGCTTCATGCATTTCAACATTCTAATCCTCCTTTAGCCTCAGACTTAGAAATTTCATTTCCATATCTTCTTGATGGTCACGAAAAAATTATTTTTATAAGAAAAGATCTTTATACTCCCTACATTCCATATTTGAAACTTCAGCATCTTCCTTTGTGTTTAGAATCAATGACCACCATTGATCAGCATCTCCAGTAAGGCGGTAAACTGCCATGAAAACTTTCTCCCTTTCACTACTCCTCAAGGCATGTAATATTTTCTCTATGGAATTTATTCATTGGTCAACTAATAATGGATTTTTACTCCCACTAAATATTGGTGGTTGTTTCTTAATTAATCAATCTATCATTTATCATCCATGCTATGGATCAGAGTGCTCCATACGGGTAAGGTTATTATTCATAACCTAAGTGAGTTGTCCTAGTATGGTGATAAGATGATCATCACCAGTTGTATCACTAGATCAACTATAATTATCTTGAGTAGTATGGAAATCCCTACATGGAGTGCGTGCATTGATAAAATTTCCATTCCTTCCACCAGGCACCATTTCTAAACAATGGCATAAACTAGATTAGTTTATGAAACAAAATACATAATTCCAAACAAGTAAAAAACATAACATAAACTGAAAAGTTTATGGATACAATCCATAATCATAAAAATGTTTTATTTGAGGAATTATATACTCATAATCCATTCATAATGGTTTGTAATGAAAATAATAATTATCCTAATCATATTCCCTAGGAGTGTCGTAACCAAGAGTGCAGCAAGACCCATTGTCGTGCACTAGTTCCCGTTCGAGTCTAGCTCAAAGCAGTGTTTTCGGGTTTTACCCCTAGGTACATCTGTGCTAGAGATGCCTCTACCTGCTCGTATCCAGATTGGGATGTATTTCTCGGAAATCTCATCAAATCTATACAATAACAAAATTCTAGGAAATTCTTCTATAATAATCATCAAAGTCTATCTTAGGGCTATTTTCTATAATAAGAGTTTATCTAAATATAGTTCCCAAGGTTTTTACTAAACTTCCTATGATACCAACTGTAACACCCTGACCCTAGTTACCCAGAGTCGGTCCATTATTATATAACATTGGCATGATACAAGGAAATCATGTCCCGAAAGACCGATATGTTTAGTAGCCTTATAAATACTAGATACATTCATAAAGTTTACATTACATCATGAAATGTAAAACTACTACAACATTGTTTCCATATACAACACTGAGATACCATAGACACTCCCTATAGGTCAGTCATAATATACTTCTTCGTATCCTGGGAAAAATAAAACATAGAAAGGGGTGAGCTCAAATGCTTAGAAAGGATATCAATATAGCATAAACTTTCATAAATAAGCATAAACATTTAAGGAAACGAATAAAACTAAAACAAAAGCCTTTTCAACATAAACTTCCTCATAACATGGAAAATATAAATCAAAATAATTCCAATTACTTACTCACATGGATATTCTACTAGTCGAATAATCACATGCAATACCAATAGCCACTTTCAAAATGATGGAATGTATAATGCCAGCCTTGCATAACTACATAGTCAAGGCCTTGTGCTAAGACTACAAATAAGATTTTTTCAAGGCCTTGTACGAAGTCAATAGTTTGTCTCATGAGACCAACTGATGCATCGAGGAGCTATAGCAGGCTCCATCTGTCAATTACTACGTCCAATGCATTCCTCATATTAAAAGGATTAAATGTTACATAAACATTCATATTAAAACTAGCATACGAAATGGAAATAAATTATCCACAAAAGATG
Organism: Viscum album; assembly: GCA_963277665.1. Classification (NCBI taxonomy): domain Eukaryota; kingdom Viridiplantae; phylum Streptophyta; class Magnoliopsida; order Santalales; family Viscaceae; genus Viscum; species Viscum album. Next base: position 1,807,033,239 of record OY728152.1, on the reverse strand, counting down.
AATGGTGTAAAAATAACACATCCACAGTCAAATATATCACAATACCTTCAATATAATATGGAAGTTTTGTATCATAATAAATCAACTTCAAATAAGCCTAAAAGCCATCAAAAGATGTTGACATAGATGAAATCAAAACCTTTTTTTAGAAATATCCCTTTCTATTTTGAAATAATTTATGAAAAACATTATTTTGAAAATATTCATATAAGCTTGTAAGGGATTCTTCGATGATGTTTTAATGGAGGAAAATAGCCTCACCCGCTGTATAAGGTAAAAAATCATTCTTACCTTAAATTTGTCGAAAAGGTCAAAAAGTACCTTGTTTGGAAAATGACGGAAAGATTACTTTGAAAACATATAAGGTCAAATAAGGGTATAAATGACATTAACCCATTTTATAGTAAATAGTAAACATTTTTTGAAATACATTATTAAGAAGCATGGATGTTGATGATAAAGAGGTCCCAGTAGATAATTACGTATTAACAACCTCAGATAATGAAGAGATTGTAAAATTAAACCTTATCTTGTAATTTTCCTTGGTCGAGGGTAGTTTAACATCTTTTATAATGGTGAAATAATTGATATTAAATTATACAAGAATAATATACATTAATATTATATCATATATTATCTTTTAAGATTGTTCTGTTAATAATATCTTAGTATTATTGTCGTTTCGGGTGTTAACCGATTCGTTTTCCATTACATTCTTTGTTATGTGAGTCACATTTTTTATGGATGGGATGTATATTATTCATATCCAAAATTATATCAAGTCTTTAATTTTTTTCATAATTATCAAATGAAAATTAGTCTTGAATGGATATGATGGGGATTGAATCTCATCGTGTTCATGGAGATGGTAATTTGTGCGTACGCATGAGAGAAAATATCATTCTTTTGATATTAAAATTATATATAATTGGATGGTATATCATTTATACATAATCATTATCATGTTATATTTATTATTTACATCAATTACACATCATTATTATACCCATCCAAAAAATAATGTATTTAATAACAATTACACCACGACGTGGAGACGGTAAGTCTTACGCACGCATGTATGGTGGCATGTCATTCAAATGATGGATAGAATAATGAATATAGTTATAAAATATTTATAATAAAATCACACTATATATAAGATGCTTGATTTATTATTTTATAATGGAAACAACAAGGAAAGAGGAAGTGGAAGAAGAAAAGGACTTGAAAGAGGAGATGAAATATTTACCTCTTCTTTGGGTTCTTCCATTTGATGTGATCAAAAAGACTAGGATTTCTGACTAAAGGAAGGACTCTAGGATAAAGGGAAGATAGTTGAGAGGGAATTTGGGCAGAGGTTGTCCTAGAAAAATGGCTATGAAGGTGTGAATTTGAGAGAAGCAGGAGTGCCCTTTTATAAGAGGGGTGAGAGGCACCTTAAGAAAAGATGGAAATATTATTTTATAATAAAATAATTATAGTTTTATTATAGATGAAAATTGAATCATTTAAAGGATAAGGTGTGGATGAGTCTAAAACCACTCAACCAATAGGTTTTAGATAGGTTTGTGTCTTTATATTAACTTTATCTTTTAGATTTAACTCTTAGTTGAATAGTTTGACATTTACCATGTCTCTTTGTATTTTTATATTATATGGTTAATAAACTTACTATAATCTTCCAAGAGAAATCGAAGGGATTAATTAATGATACATATATAATTATATGAATTGTTTTTCTGATCCTTATATTTTTAGGAATAGAATATCAATTAATAATATTATATTTTTTTAAAAACAATATTATATCAATTTTGACACTATTTGGTATTTGGTCTTTTCAAAATTTATAACAACAATATTAATTCGAAAAAAATTCATCTAAAGAACCCTATCATGTTATATTTAACAATAAAATTATTTCAATTCATAAAAAGTCTCAAATTACATTTATTTGGATATTTATAATATCAATTTTTTTAATATCTCGTTAATTATGTAATTACTGCATCCTCATTGTGTCATATATAAATTTATTTTTTTAATGTCTAAAAATTATAAATAAATTAATATTATGTAGGAAATATTTTTATCTTTATAATGAATATTTATAGTCAAATTTATATTATGTGTAACACTATATTAAAAATGATTTAGTAATTAAACATTAAATTTAACACTTTTTACTTTTCTTTGAATTAAATAATAATAAATGTCCTAATCTAATCCAGGTTGACCAAATAGGTTCATATATAATTTTAATAAGGTTTTTTGGTTGAATTATACTTATACAATAGAATTAATACATGTGTTAGGATAATAATAATATCATTTTTACCCCTAATTACCCTATTTACATTTAACCGTGGTAAAAAAAGTAAAAAGTTACTATTCAACAAAAATTAATTTCATATTATTGAACCACATTTTTGTTACAAGTATCAACCGTGTCTCTCGTATTTTTTTAAATTCAACACACAGAAGTACTAAAATTAAGTTTTATTTAAATTTTCAAATGTTTCTTGGAGGTGGGTAAAAGACGGTGAATAGTTCAATAAAATTTCATTTATCTAATATTATTACAAAATGAATCCAAGGAATTATATAGAACATATATAGGTATTATGTACCTATTTTGAACTAAAATAAATTTAAATGAAATAATTAATTTTTTAAATAAATATGTGGTTTTAAACTATAACTCTGTGTTTTCCACTATTAATCAAAAATTGAAAGTTTTCAGAACAATAAAAAAACCACCCTAAACTAATTTTGATATTCCGAATCCAAAAATGAAGTTCATTTTGAAATATAAAATTTATAAAATTTAAAAAATTTGGTATTACTATTCAAAACGGCTAGTTTGATTGGTCCCAATGTGTTAGAATCTCGAAGTTGAGTACAACGAAAGATATTTCATTATTCAAAGGGAAACGTACCGTTGAATCTTGGGGTGTTACAAAAATAATCATAATAAATATATAGGAAGATCATTTATGACATCTATACAATTTATATCCATTATAGTAATAATAGGTGTAGTTCTCGTTGATGAAATAAAATAAGATATTTAAAACATTCATTTGGAAAATTTAAATTTTTTAAGACATTTAAAAAAAATATATTTTAAAATCAAATTTCAAAACATAATTTTTTTATAAATTTTGAAAATTCCACTGATAAATCATTTTTAATTTGTTAAAAATATTTTCAAAATTAATTTTCAATAAACATGGTTTTGGAAGAAAAATATTTTATATCCAAAGAGGGAAATGATGTTGGGTTTTCTTAAAAACATTTTCTCAAACATTTTAAGTACTAAAAAGTGAAAAAAGATTCCTATTAAATGAGAATAAAAATGAATAACCAGAAGAAAATTAAATGAAAGGGTTATTAAAAAAATGATAAAATTATTTCCATCATAGGAAATTCAATTGCAAACAATCCAACATAAAATGAGATTGTGAAGTAAACCAATACAAAGTTCATAATGTTGAAGTGATAATAAACCAATAAATAGATTTTGTTAAAAATATATAAATGAACATAAAAATTGTAAATACATCGGTATATATTGAAAATTAATTATACATATGAACTAAAAATATTAAAAACATTAAAGAAGTAATATAACTAAATGAAATGGAATTGAGTTGTGAAATTTTTCTACCACCTGGTAACATTAATTTCAAATTACCTTAGATTGAATAATTCAAAATTAAACTGAATATACTACAAATAATTTATTATAGAATATATTAAATTTCATATGGTAATTATATATATCATATAAACGAGACTAAGTGAATAAAATTTCTATATACCTCAACAAAATGAAATTGGGATAGAATCGCTTACCCTACGCCTCCATTTCATTGAACTCTAATTAACATCATGAATAATGTTTTTAATATAGTTATTTAACTAGTATAGAACCATATTATTATTTGTTATATCATATATTATTTTTTCATAACTTCTTATTAAACATTAATTAATATTTTTTCATCATTTTCATTGTTCTGGGTGTGAATTTCTTTGTTTTCAATTATGATTTGAATTGTTATTTTTTTCCTCTTAGAGAGATTATGATTTTATCATTTACAAAATTTAAATCATGATTTAAATTTCATATATATTTAGTATATAAATATTTATACAAATCCATAAATTTTTTTGATAGGAAATGAAATGCACCAATCAGGGAGATATTAAGTTGTATGTTCTCATGAATGATGCTTTTATTTTCATATCATATTAAAAGAAAGAAAATTAAATGATTTGTTTGTAAAATATTATTACTGTATCATATTTATTTCATTTATGTAATTTATATATTTAAAACACCCTTTATACATTCCATGTAATATATGAATGAATCACATTTCTTCACAAGGCGGTAGTCTACCGTATACACTAATGACATTATCATATTCCCCAAAAATGGAATGTATGAAGTTATGTGTTATATAGATGTTAAATATGAATAAATAAATTATATATGTTATATATGTTATATAAAATTATTAATAAATCAGTATTCTTAACCTTCAATGATGGAAATGGAATAATGAATAACAACAGTTCGCGGGGAGGGAGTCCACAATACACACCAAGGATGATTGTGTGTCCCATTGGATGAATCTGTGTGTTGGTATAGGCAATAAAACTAAAATTAAAATATCTAATTATATTTAAGATAACGAGGTTATTATATAATAAATATATAAGAATAATTGAAGTAGTGTAGAATGAAATAAAATAAAAGGGTTCGTTGATGAACACTACCTCTTCATCAACTAATTCTTTTTGGTTTTAAAATAATAGTTTCTTGGTTATATATATATATATATAATGAGATGAAAAATTTTATAATTATATTTGCGATAGTTTTAATGAGCCAAATGGAATTATAGAAGTGAATAATTTAGGGGTGTGTTCATGTTTATCGTGGAGGATTACTAGAATTCTTGTAAATAGAAAAATACCAACTATATTGGGAGGTCTCCATTACATAATATGCCTCCAATAATAAAACAAGTTCAATGAAAATGGTATATGGACTATATATGTCCTTAAAATGTGTTTTTGATGAGTTTCTAGGTCTTTTGGTTGTTTAAAATTAATGATTAACCACTAAGTAAACTAATTTATACCTTATTCATTGTAATTATTCTTAATTTATTTCATTAATATTTTTGATGAAAAACTAATTTCACCATAATATTCAATATTGTTTTTTATTATTAAATATAAGTAATACATGTTTTCAAATTATAGTCACATTAGTGGAAGAAATTAATTTAAAATTATCCCTGCAAGTAGGACAAAACAAAATGTTTTTATAATGAAAATGTTCGACAATTTACTATTTTTTTATATGAAAATTCAATATAACTATGATATCAATGACCTTAATGGGATTAATAGACTTATAATTTTATTAATTCAACTTTTATTCAGATTAAAATGATAATTTGAAATTAAAAATTAGTTAGATGAAATGTCAGTTTTGAATTAAAATCCAGTATTTTGCACTATTGATCAAAAAATGAAAAATCGTAGAAAAATAAAGATAATTCACCCTAAGAAAATTTTGGAATTTTTATTTTAGAAAGAAAGTTTATATTTTAAAATATAATTTATAAAAGGGTCAAAATTTAGTTTTAAAATAGGTTCTCCATTAAAATGGTACAAAAAAATGCATTTAGAAATATACAGCTTCTTGTAAGTAAAATAGGAATTGTTATTGTCTTGTACTTATAAAATACAATTTGAAAACACAATATTGAATATATAATTTTTAAATTTCATTAATATATAAATAATTTCTAATAATTTAATTTATTATGATAAATTCCCTTTTGGAGATTAAAAAAACATCTTCGTAAAAAAAAGTATGTATATTCAAATGGTTTCTATTTCAATTTCTAATTAATTTATAACCAATTAATTGAAACATATTCTAAAATATTAGTATATCCTATTTATAACCACCACTTTAACATCTATGACATCATTTCAATTTTAAATAAATATTTATTATAATTTGGTGGAACATGGTCTTGTATGAAACACGACCTATAGATGAAACTCCTAATTATGTGTGATGAATGATAACATGGTATTACATTCATTGCAACATATATTTTAGAATAATATTATCTAAAATGGTAAATTTATCATATTGTATAAAGTGATTTTATTTATTTCTACAATTTGTGTTTCATGGCATGCGCATAATCAAATAAAATTTTAATATTTTCTAATATTCATGGTTTTAAAAAAAAGTATCTATGAATGATCCCTATGTTATTACCATGATTAATATGGGAAACAAATATCCTAAAGACCACACAATACAATGTAATCAATAAAAATCAATCAATGATGAATAAAATATTTCTCAAAAAGATAACACTTCCAATAATGACCAACCAAAGGTACCCTATTCAAAGGCTTCCCCATGATAAAAATACTCTAAACCCCAAGATCATAAATTAAAAAAAAGTATTTTCATCAAAAAGAAATAAAACTGTCACCTGAATGTTAGCACAAATTTTGTCCACCCAACCACAAGTGTAACATCCCGAGATTTTAAAAGGAAACACTATGTTCCTAAATGAACTACTAAATACAATGTGACCTTAATTAACTAACCATTAAAAATAATTTTTCCACTTTTATGTTTTGAATTTCGAAATAAAGTCATCTACGGTTGTGTTCAGTAAGTTATTTGGAGTCTAATAGAACCAACTTGTTATTTTTTGTGAATAATACCATTCCTTTATGAATAGTAACATGAATTGTAATATGACCTTAATAAATAGTAATTTTTTTTATTTTATTAATGTTTTGTGATAATGGAATCTTGATTAATTTTCTAATGTGATATAAAAATAGTTATATTTTTAAAATTGTTAAATTTTTAATAAAGAATGATTTTATTTAAGAATTATATAATTAATATTTAAAAAATAATTTTCAAAATTTTTTGATCCTTTTTGAATTATACACATTTTGAAATGGTTAGGGTGAATTTTTGGGATTTTTCTAAAATTTTTAAATTTTTTATGAATAGTGAAATATGGTAAAATAACGTATATTCAAATTATCAATTAGGTACACTATTTATGACATAATAAGTGATTTATGACCACTTGGTTTGATCTCACATACCATTATTACTATTTAGGGTCACATATATTATTAATAGTCTTGGTCAAACATATTATAATAATGATTAAAATAATAAAAAATACCTCATCTCCTCCACTATAAATACCACCCTCATTTTCCTCTTCCCCCATACCTCTCAAGCCACGATACATTAATAATTTTTCCCCAATACTCCTTCCAACGCTCTTCCCTATATCCTAGAGCTTTTGGTCTCATCAAAAGGTCAAAACCAAAGGACTTAAGGAGGATCTCAAGGAGAAGAGATCAAGGGGTAAGAATCTCATTTCATTTTTATGTGTTTCCTTTCATTTTGTTTTCATTTTCATATACTCTCTTCCCATAATATTATCCAATAGGAATTAAAGCTCCAGAATAATAAATATTCTTAATTTTATCAGTTTAATGGAAAACTCTTCATCATTCTTCTTCAACCCTCCCACTCATTCATGAAATTAAGACATCGTCCGTGATATGTCGATTTACCGACATTGTGGACTATGTGATTTCAATTTCATTTAAATTATTCATGACTGGTCATGAAACAATTTTTAGGGTTGAACCATATTATAATTTATGTATTATATCATATATATGGTTCTGGAATCATTTTAAACACATGTTGTTAATATATAAAACAAATGAGTTCTTTACGATAGAAGAATAAAAAAATGACTTAAATAAATATCAATAATGTTTTAACTTATGAATCATCCTCATGTCAGGATTAAAAATGATAAATGTTATAATTTATGGTTTATGAAATATTTAAATACCATTCAATAATAATTTTTATGCTTCAATTTCAATTGAACAGAATATCCATCACAAACCGATCATGAGAACCATGTAAAGAACAAACCAAAAACAACGCAAGGAACAAAATACAAAAAATTAAAGAGAGAAATGATTTAATGAAATGATCATATAAAGTATTATAAAAAACATTATGATTCTATAAGATTTTAATAACACTATTTTAACTATTCTACTAGTGTTTTAAATTATTTTGAAGTAAGGGAACCCTGAGGTAAGGGAATTCTTAACCAGATGTCCATTCTTTGGGATACCCTTCTACTCCGTTATTTATGTGGTATTAAAAATGTTTGTGTGATGGGTTTTTTTATATTATTCTAAATTATTTGTATTTAATGTTTTTAAATAGATTCCATCTACTATATTATGTTTCACATCAATTATATGATATTTATAATGGAATTTAATTTTGAAACCCTCTTTTAAAATTTTATTTTACGAAATTCAAAAGAAATTTTTTATGCAATTATTCATGTGGAATGATTGTGTTCTGGTTCATGGGAATTTTTTATGATAAAGGTTGGGACCTATATCTCCCTGGAATTCATTGGGTTTTTGTATGTTGGGGGTTGGTCGTATGGTTATTGTAAGTGTAAATGCGATGGTTACAAAAATTGTAAGGTAGCTGTGAGGGTTACAAATTATAAGGTAGGCGAGAGGGTTAAAATATTACATAAGTAATTACCCAAGATACCTTTAGGGTTCTATTTATGTTCTATATGTTTTTTATAAATCTCATAGATATCTAAAGTTTCACAATATAAGTTTATATGGGTGAAAAATATTTCTTTTTGATAATGATTTCATACGTTACATTTAATCATGACCTTATATTTTCTTTTCTTCTTTTCATATCTTTTACGGAGCTATTTTTCTCATCCCATGTTTTTAAAATGTTTTTCGCAGAAATACTTATATGTTTAAAGGGATATTAATGTGCTAATGTAGATGAATCCAGTTATTTATATTAGTTATTAATTTTTGTAAACTCTAATTCAATATTTGTATGTTGTTGTATAATTCTCTAGAAACTAGACTCAAAAATTTCCTCATTTTTATAAGGTAATGTTTATTTTTCCGTTATTTATTATACAAAATAAATATACAGTATAATTTAGTACGGAATCTGGAATAGCGGGTTTAGGGCTTTATAGTTGGTATCAAAAAAACATTCTAAACAACTTTGGACATTAGATGTTGGTGTTTTTTTAAAAATAATTAGTGATGGAATTTACTTTTGAACAAATAGTTAATTATGTACACATAATAAAATTATTTTTCATAATTATTGATATGTATATTCACAATTATAAGTAAAATGAATGAATTGTGAGGACACAATTCATTTAGGGGGGGGGGGATAATGTAACATCCTGAGATTTTAAAAGGAAACACAATGTGCTTAAATGAACAAATAAATAATATGTGATCTTCATAAACTTTCCATTTAACAAAAAAATTGGCTTTGGTGTTTTGTATTTCAATAAACGGTCATCTTCGATTGTCTTCAGTAAGTTAATTATGGTATGATAGAACCAACTTGTTATTTTTGGTGAATAGTAACATACACTTATGAATAGTAATATGACCCAAATGAATAGTAATTTTTATTATTATTTTATTTTATTAAGGATTTACGATAATGGCATGTTGGTCATTTTTTTAATGAGATATAAAAGTATTTATAGTTTTAAAACTGTTATTTTTAGAATAAATAATGAATATATTTAAAAATTGAAAATAAATTATTTAAAAAATATATTTTTAAAAAATGGAGTTCATTTTTGAAATCAACACGTCAATAAATAGTTTGCATTATTTTTTTTGGATTTTTCTGAAAATCGTGAATTTTTTATGAATAGTGAAGTACGGTGAAATACTGTATATTCAAATTTTTAATTAAATACACTCTTTATGAAATCAGAAGTTATTTAAGACAACGTTTTTTGAACTCAAATTCCTTTATTATTCTTTTTAGTCACTTGAATTAATCTTATTCTATGCATGGAGAAAAAATATTATAATAAATATCAAAATAATGAAAAATACCTCCTCTCCTCCACTATAAATACCACCCTCATTCCCCCTTCCTCCCACACATCTCAATCATTGATACGTACATACGTTCTTCCAAATAATCCTCCCAAGTCTCTACCCAATTTCCTAGATCTTCTAGTATCATAAAATTTCCAAAACCAATGGCCTTAAGGAGGATCTCAAGGAGAAGAGATCAAGAGGTAACAATCACCTTTCATTTTCCTATGTTTTCCTTTCATTTCCTTTTATTTTCTTATGTTATCTTCCCCTCATAATATCCAATAGGATTGAAATATCTAGAATATTTTATATTCTTAATATTCATGGAAAATTCCTCATCAATATTCTTCTCCTCTCTCACTCATTAATGAAATAAAAGCATCGTCTGTGATGTGTTGATTTACCGACATCGTGGACAATATGATTTCAATTTCATTTAATTTCTTCAAGACTGGTCATGAAAACATCTTTATGGTTGAACCACATTATTATATATTTATTATATATTATATATGGTTCTGGAATAATTTTATACACATGTTATTAATTTATAAAACAAATGAGTTCTTTACAATCGAAGAATTTCCAAAATGACCTAAAAAATATCAATAATGTATTAACTTATGAATCATACTCATGTCAAGACTAAAAATAACAAATGAAATAATTTACCATACAGAAAATATATAAATACAATTCCATTACATTTTTGGATTTTCACTTCCAATCGGCATGAATATCCATCATGAACCAATCAAAGGAACCATGTAAAGAACGCACCCAAAACAATGTAAGGAACAAAATAAAAACAATTTAAAGGTGAATTTATGTAATGAAATGATCATATAAGGTATTATAAACGTAATTATATTTCTATAAGATACTAATAACACTCTTTTAGCCATTATACAAGTGGTTTTAATGAGTTTTAAGTAAGACAAACTTGAGGAAAGGTAATTCTTAACACAATTTCCATTCTTTGGGTTAACCATATACTTATTTATTTATGTGGTATTAAAATTGTTTGTGTGATGTTTTTTTGTTTATATAATGTATACTTATATGTATTGAAAGTGTGTACACAAATTCCATCCACTATATTAAGTTTTAATTTAATTATATGATAATTATAAGGAGCTTTTCTTTTAATACCCTCTTTTAAAATTTAATTTTAAAAAATTAAAAAGCAATGTTTTATAAAGTTATTAATGTTGTATAATTTTGTAATGGTTCTTGGGAATTTTTTATGATTAATAGTGGGACCTATATATTTGAATAATTCATTGGGTATGTGTATGTTAAATTTTGGCTCTGTGGTCACTCCAAATGTAACAGAAATGGTAACACAAATTGTAAGGTAGTTGTGGGGGTTAAAAATTATAAGGCAACTGTGAGGGTTACAAGATTATGTATATAAGGACCCAAGATAACTTTTTGTTTCATTTTATGTTCTATATGTTCAGTAGAAATCTCATGGAGATCTTAAGTTTTATAGTGTGTGTTTATATGGGTGAAATGTATGTCTTTTTTAAAATGATTTAATATGTTACATGTATTCATGGGAGAGTGTATTATTTTATTCTTTTTATAAACTTTACTGAGAAATTTTTCTCATCCTGTGTATTTAAAAAAAATCATTGGAATCCTTAGAACATTAAAGGGGATTTAAGGTTTAAATGAAGATGACTCAAATTATTTATATTAGCTATTAATTTTTGTAAACTCTGATTCAATATATGTAAGTTGTTTTCCAATTATCCACAACCAAGATAGGAAAATTCCCTCATTCATATAATGTACAATGTATTTTTCTATTATCTATTATACAAAAAAATTCACATCATGTTTTAGTCTGGAATATGGAAGTGTGGGTTCATGGCTTTATAATAAGACCTCAAATAAGAGCTCATGTAAGATACTTTAAGAAAAACTGATCCTCAGTAATCCATCCATCAACAACAATTCATAGATCTAAACCAATGTACCCAATAATATACAGATAACCATTAAAGTGACAATTCTTTATATTTATCCAATGCATGGTACTTCATGATGTGAACTACGCATTTCAGTCCAATTATATAAAGGGAAATGTTAAACATAAGGATGATGGACCCCTAAAATAAATACTCTACATTTACATTTTAACTATCTAGGGGGATGGAGGGCCCACATCAAAAATATGATACATAGTATTTACATGATCATGCCCCCAAAATAACACTATGTTGTCCCAAAACACTAACAGGACAAAACACTAATGGGACAAAACACTAATGTTTTACTAAAACATAAAAATCATTTCAAAAATCTTCTTAAAAACCCATAGAACCATCAAAATTGGGACTTATTTAATTTAGTAAAAAATATAAACCATTTTAAAATTTCAAAAAACCATATCCAAAACTGACTTGGGAAAATTTCAAACATTTTTAAAATAGGTTTCAAAACAAACAACACTTGTTTTGATACCAAAATGCCATTTCATATTTCAAAATGTAAAACAATTTTTCCATTTAAAATAATTTTCTAGTAACATAACCATTCAAAATAAACTTGAAAATGGTAAAATAAATGTAACACCCCAAGCTTCTACGGTACGCTTCTCTTTGAATAATGCGATAGCGTGTGTTGTACGCAACACCGAGTTCTAACAACCAATCAAACTAGCCGTTATGAATAGTAATACCTACTTTTTAAAATTATATATATTTTATATTTCAAAATGGACTTAATTTTTGGATTCGGAATATCTAATTTAGCCTAAGGTGAAATTTTGGTACTTTTCGGATAACTTTCATATTTTGATGAATAGTGAAAATTACTAAATTTTAATTAAAAACAAATTTTTTAATCAAAATAATTAATAGTGATAAATTATGAATTTTAGTAGTTCTAAAGTATATTTAGAATATATTTTTACCATTTAATATAATGTTGGTAATTGGACATAATTTTACAATTAAACCGAACATAAACAAGTGTCAATCTTTTGATAGTTATTATCTCTTAAAAACACGCTTTTTGTTTTGACAGCGGGAATTAATTTTAAATTAATTTCTGCCACTTATGTGTTTTGAATTTATAAAAATGGATTCCATATTTGGAATCAGGATGTCCAAATTGTGTAAATAGGTAACTTTTATTTTTAGACATTTTGAATAATTACTGTGGTAAATATTTTATTTACCATGGTTAAGGGTAAATCTGGTAAATAAGGGTTAAAAAATAATATTATAATAATACTAAATTACCCTAAAACGTGTCCTAGACTTATTGGTTGATACATTTTCGACCATAGGAATCTTTGGGTCGATTTGGGGACCCCATGGTGCCACTTGTAGGTGATAGAGACACTTTATTTTAATTAAGTTAAAATGAATAGAAAAATGACACAAGCATATATCTTTTAGAAAAACAATTATTACATAGGGTTATATATGTTGTATTTTAGATTATAAATATTCATTAGAAAGATAAAAATATTTCCTACATAATTATATTTTATTTATAATTTTTAGACATTAAATAAGTTATTTTATTTATGACACAATGATGATGCAGTAATTACTAAAATAGTGAAAAATTAAATTAATTGATATTATAAATACCCAAATAAATATAATATGAAACTTTTAATGAATTAAACTAATTTTATAGGATAATACGATATATTAGTATTGTTTTAATTTACTTTTTTCGAAGTAATCAATCTGTTATGAGTTTCAAAAAAATCAACTATTGAATAGTGTCAAAATTGACATAAAAGAGTTCTTAAAAAAAATATTATATTATTAATTGATATTAAATTCCTAAAAATCTAATGCTCGGCCAAGAGACTTATATAATGATAGTTTCATCATTAATGGACCACTTGGGGGTCTCTTGGATGTATATAGTAAGTTTATTAAACATATTATATAAAAATAAAAAGAGACATTGTAAAAGTGAAACTAATTAACTTAGAGTTAATAATTAAAGATAAGGTTAATATAAGTACCAAAACCTGTCTAAATTCTATTGGTTGAGTGGTTTTAGACCTCTCCCAACCTTAACCTTTGAATAATAAACTTTGGAGCCATTAGAAACCGAATATGAATTTATTATAAATTAATATTTCTAGCTTTTCCAAAGGTGCCCCTCACCCCTCTTATAAAAGGGAACTCCTCCTTCTCATTTCTTCACACCTTAAAAGCCTTTTGGTTCGGCCAAACTCTGCCCAAATACTCTTCTAACATCCCTCACTACAACCTAGGGGCCTTAGTTTGATCATAAATCCAACCTAAGGAGCCCTTTTGATCAAATCAAAAGGAAGAACCCGAAGAAGAGGTAATGATTTCACCACCCTTTTCCAAGTTCATTTCTTCTTCCACTTATTCTTCCTTTGTTGTTACCATTATAAAATAATAACTCTAGTATCATATATATACTGTGATGTTATTATAAATATGGTACAACCATATTCAGTATTCTATCCACCCTTTGAATAACATGTCACCATACGTGCGTACGTACGGCTTACCGTCTCCACGTCGTGGTGTAATTGTTATTCAATATAATATTATTTTGATGGGTATAATAATGATGTTTAAATCATGTAAATAATAAATATAACATGTTAATAATTCTGTATATATGATATACCATCCATTTATATATTATTTTAACATCAAAAGAATGATATTGTCGCTCGTGCGTACGTACGGACTACCGTCTCCACGAACGCGATGAGATTCATTCTCCATCGTATCCATTCAAGTATAATTATCATTTGATGATTTAAAAAATGATGTTTAAGGAATTGATATCATTATGGGTATAAATAATATACAACCTATCCTTTACAAACATGGCTTATGTAACAAAATATATAAAGAAAATGAGTAAGTTAACACCCGAAACGACGATAATTCTAAGATATTATTAACAAATCAATATTAAAAGATCATATATGATATTATATTAATGTATATGATTATTGTATAATTTAATAACAATTATTTCACCATTATACAGGAGGTTAACCTACCCCAACCTAGGAAAAGTACAAGGTAAGGGTTATTTCACAATCTCTTCATTTTCTGAGGTTGTTTATATGTAATAATCTACTGGGATCTCTTTATCATCCACATCCATGTTTTCTTAAAAATGTATTTCAAAACATTTTTTATTATTTACAAGAATATGGGTTAAAGTCATTTATACCCTTGGTTGACTTGTTATAAGAGTTTTATAAAGGAATCTTACCGTCGTTTTCAAAACAAGGTCCTTTTTAACCTTTTCGACAGAATTAAGGTAAGAATGTTTTTTAACTCATACGGCGGGTGCGGCTATTTTCCGCCATTATAAAATCTTCAAATCTTCCCTTACAAGCTTATAAGAATATTTTCAAAGAAAATGTTTTATTTTATATGGATCTTAAATGATTTCAAAATAAAAGGAGATATTTCTTTAAAAAGAATTTTGATTTCATCTATGTCAACATCCTTTGATGGATTTTAAGATTATTTGAAGTTGATTTATTATGATACAAAACTTCTATATTGTATTGAAGGTTTTGTGATATGTTTGACTGTGGATGTGCTATTTTTATACCATTCATAGTTTATGGTGAAATTATTGACATTTCGTATGCTAGTTTTAATACGAATGTTTATGTTATGTTTAAACCTTTTCATATGGGAATGCATTGGACTTAGTAAGTGACGGGTGGAGCCCGCTATAGCTCCTCGATGCATCGGTAGGTCTCATGAGACAAACTAGTGTCTTGGCACAAGGCCTTGACAAAATCTTATTTGTAGTCTTGGCACGAGGCCTTGACTATGTGGTTATGATAGTCTGGCATTATGCATTCCATCATTATGAAAGTGGTTATTGATTTTGCATGTGATTATTAGATTAGTAGAATAACCATGTGAATAAGTAAATGGAATTATTTCATTTTATTTATGCCATACTATGTTAAAAGTTCAAGTTTAAAAAGGCTTTTGTTTTAGTTATACATTGCCTTAAATGTTTATTCTTATTTATGAAAGTTTCCGCTATATTGTTATCCTTACTGGGCATTTGAGCTCACCCCTTTTCTATGTTTTATTTTTCCCAGGAAGTGAAGAAGTAAATTATGAATGACCTGTAGGGATATTATGTGGGGATATGAGTGTGTATTATGGAGACATTATGTTGTTGTAGTAGTTTTTTCATTTTATGATGTAATGTAAGACTTATGAATATATCTAGTGTTTCCAAGGCTACTAAACCAATCGGTCTTTCGAGATTTGATCTTTCTTGTGATCATGCCAATGTTATGTAATAATGCACCGACTCTGGGTAACTAGGGTCGGGGCGTTACAGTTGGTATCAGAGGAAGTTTAGTACAAACCTTGGAAGCTAGATTTAGATAAACTCTGATTAGAGCACGTAGACCTAAGATGAACTTTGAGGATTAGTATAGAAGAACTTCCTAGAATTTTGGTATTGTAGAGATTTTGTGAGTTTTCCGAGCAATACATCCCTGTCTGGATACGAGCAGGTAGAGGCGGCTCTGGCACAGATGTACCTAGGGGTAAAACCCGAAAACACCGCTTTGAGCTAGACTCGAACGGGAACTGGTGCACGACAACGGGCCTTGCTGCACTCTTGGTTACGACACTCCCGGGGGATATGCTTAGGATAACTCTCATTTTCTTTACAAATCATTTTGAAGGGATTATGAGTATATACTTCCTCAAAGAAAACATTCTTATGATTATGGATTATATCCATAAATAGTTCAATTTATGTTAAGTGTTTTATAAGTATGAGATTATGTATTTTGATTCATAAACTGATCTAGTTTATGCCATTGTTTAGAAATGGCGCCTAGTGGAAGAAATGGAAACCGTATCAATGCACGCACTCCATGTAGGGATTGCCCTCCTGCTCAAGATAATTATAGTGGGGCTGGTGATGCAACTGGTGCCGATCAGCTAATCACCATACTGGGACAACTTACTCAGGTTATGAATAATAACCTTACCCGTATGGAGCACCCTGATCTGCAGTGTGGAGGATCAATGTTAGATCTATTCATGAGGCAACAACCACCAACGTTCAATGGGAATACAAATCCCTTAGTAGCCGAGCAGTGGATAAATTCCCTAGAGAAAATATTTCAGGCTTTGGGGAGCAGTGAAAGGGAAAAAGTTATCATGGCAGTTTACCGCCTCACTGGAGATGCTGATCAATGGTGGTCATTGATTCAAAACATGAAAGAAGATGATGAAGTATCAAATATGGAATGGAGGGAGTTCAAAGAGCTGTTTTTAGAAAAATACTTTCCTCGCGACCATCGAGTAGATATGGAAAGGCAATTTCTGAGTCTGAGACAAAAGGAGGATGAGAATGTCACAAAGTATGAGGCTAACTTTACAAGGTTAGCGAGGTATGCTGGAGATTATATCCGCAACCCAAGAAGTAAGATTGATCGTTTCTTTGATGGGTTAAAACCATTTCTCCGTAGAGCATTAGTCTCACAATCCTTTTCATCGTACGAAGAGATTGTCTCATGTGCTATCAAGACTGAAAAGGAATTATCTAAGTCTTATGACTTTAAAGCAAAGCAAGAGAAGAAGAGACCTTCTGATTAATCTGGGAATGGAAATAAGGGGAAGAAGGGAAAGGTTGAATATCCATCTTGTGGTAAATGCGGGAAGAAACATCCTGGTACTTGCTTGAAGGGAATGGGAGTCTGTTACAAGTGTAGTGAAAAAGGCCACCAAGCTCGTGATTGCAAGGGTAAGAAGGAAGCTACCAACGTTCAGTGCTACAATTGCAGGGAGATGGGGCATTATGCAAATGCATGTCCTAAGCGTCAGGAGAACTTACCTCAGAAAAGGCCAAGGGATCAAGGCCAGGCTTATGCTATCACTACTGCAGAGGTAGAAGCTCCAAAAGACGTGGTGGCAGGTAATTTAATGGTTTCCTCAAGTTTAGCAAATGCATTATTTGACTCTGGATCGTCGCATTGTTTCATATCTTCCCAGTTTTCTAAGAAAATTAGATATTTCCAATTTGATTTAATAAGGGATTTGTCAGTTAAAACTCCTAAGGGAAGTATCATTGCAACAAAGTTTTGTGAATCAGTCCCCATTAGAGCACATAAATTTTCTTTATCTGCTGATCTCATCATCATACCTATGATTGAGTTTGATATAATCCTCGGTATGGACTGGCTTTCAGACTATGATGCGAAGATTTATTTTAAGAATAAAGAGGTTACGATTCTTGATGATAATGATAAGGAACACCTTATTTTTAGAGCAGAATCGTCACCACCTAATTCTTATTTAGATCCACCCCCAGTAGCTCAACTAAATTCAACTATTGGGGAGGAAGAGAATGAAATAACTGTCGGTGAGGAAAGGAATGTTCAAATAGAGGATGTACCTGTTGTGAAAGAATTTGTAGATGTATTTCCGGAAGATTTACCTGGACATCCTCCAGAACGAGAAGTTGAGTTTTCCATTGACTTGATTCCTGGATCAAGACCTATATCGAAGACCCCTTATACAATGGACACTGTAGAATTAGTCGAACTAAAGAAACAACTAGAGGAATTGAGTAATAAGGGATTTATTCGCCCTAGTGTTTCTCCATGGGGAGCCCCTGTTCTTTTTGTTAAAAAGAAAGATGGATCTATGAGGTTATGTATCGACTACAGGGAGATCAATGCTATAACGATAAAGAACAAGTATCCCCTACCTCGTATTGATGATTTATTTGACCAACTGCATGGAGCTCAATACTTTTCAAAGATTGACCTTCGATCTGGATACCATCAGTTGTGTGTGAAGAAGGAAGACATTCCGAAGACAGCATTTCGAACCAGGTACGGGCATTACGAGTTTACTGTAATGCCGTTTGGATTGACTAATGCACCCTCTGTATTCATGGATCTGATGAATAGAGTTTTCAAGGAGTATCTCGATGAATTTTTGGTGGTATTTATTGATGATATCTTGGTATACTCCAAAACCTACGAAGATCATGAAAATCACTTGCGCATTATCTTGAAGACTCTGAGGAGGCATGAATTATATGGGAGGTTTAGCAAGTGTGAATTCTGGCTTCAGGAGATTTATTTTCTTGGCCATATTGTCTCTAAAGATGGAATCTCTGTTGATCCTTTTAAGACCAAGGCAATCCAAGAATGGCCAGCACCTACGAGTATAACTGAGGTACGCAGTTTTATTGGGTTGACAGGTTATTAGCGACGTTTCGTCCAGAATTTTGCCCGATTGGCTAACCCATTAACGAAGCTCACACGTAAAGGGGTTAAATTTGTTTGGACAAAAGAGTGTGAAGAATGTTTTGAAGAACTGAAGAAAAGATTAGTCAATGCTCCTATATTGACTCTACCATCGGGGAATGATGGGTTCGTTATTTATAGTGATGCATCAAAGAAAGGACTTGGCTGTGTCCTTATGCAGAATGATAGAGTTATTGCCTATGCATCACGACAGTTGAAAATTCATGAACAAAACTATCCTAATCATGATCTCGAGTTAGCAGCTGTGATCTTTGCTTTGAAGATATGGAGGCACTACCTCTATGGTGAAAAATGTGAGATTTATACTGATCACAAGAGTTTGAAGTATATTTTCTCACACAAAGAACTCAACATGAGGCAAAGCAGATTGCTTGAATTACTCAAGGATTATGATTGTACGATACACTACCACCCGGGGAAGGCAAACAAGGTGGCAGATGCTTTGAGTAGAAAAGACCATGGAGTTTTGAACAATATGAGAATTGAAAGGGATCCAATTTTCATGGATCTAGTAAAGATGGACATGGGAATAACCAGGGAAGGTGAAACATCAATGCTTGTTCAAATGGTTGCCAAACCATCTTTACTAGAAAGGATTAAGAGTTCTCGGACCGATGATGTATAATTCCAAAAGAAGATTAAAGCTGTGAATGATGGGAGATTGAGAGACTTTGTGTATGAAGATGGAATTTTGAAATTCGGGATGAGGCTTTGTGTTCCCGATTTACATGATCTAAAAAGGGAATTGATGGATGATGCTCATAGTTCCAATTTCTCTATACACCCTGGGAGCACAAAAATGTATAGAGATTTGAAGGAACATTTTTGGTGGGACAACATGAAGAGGGAGATTGCTGATTTTGTGTCAAGATGTATAGTTTGTCAACAAGTGAAAGCTGGAAGGCAACAGCCTGGAGGAGTCATGCAACCTCTTCCCATACCGGAGTGGAAATGGGAAAATATTACGATGGACTTTGTCATGGGGATACCAAAGACTCCTAGAAGGAATGATTCAATATGGGTTATTGTTGATCGTCTTACCAAGTCAGCACATTTTCTTGCTATAAGAGAAGATCTACCCCTGGAACGTCTAGCAAGACTATATATTAATGAAGTTGTGAGACTTCATGGAGTACCCTTATCAATTGTTTCTGATCGTGATCCCCGTTTTACTTCAAGATTTTGGAAAAGTATTCAGAAATCCCTGGATACTGAACTTCATTTGAGCACTGCTTACCACCCTCAGACAGACGGACAATTAGAATGGACTATTCAAACCTTAGAAGACATGTTTAGATCTTGCTCACTTGACTTTCAGGGTATGTGGGATCAATATTTACCTCTGGTAGAATTTTCTTATAACAATAGCTTCCATTCGAGTATTCAGATGGCACCATATGAAGCGTTATACAGAAAGAGATGTCGTACACCAACTTGTTGGGATGACATCGGTGAAAGGAAACTTGTAGGTCCAGAACTGGTAGAGGAAACGATGGAAAAGGTGAAGGTAATCCAAAATAACATCAGAGCAGCTCAAAGTAGGCAGAAGAGTTATGCCGATAATCGAAGGAAGGATTTGGAATTTCAAGTCGGTGATCATGTTTTCCTGAAGGTATCTCCATGGAAGGGAGTCATACGTTTTGGTAAGAAAGGTAAATTGAGTCCCAGGTACATCGGACCCTTCGAAATCCTAGAACGAATTGGGGTTGTAGCTTACCGATTGGCAATGCCGCCAAGTCTCTCTAAATTTCACGATGTGTTCCACGTATATCTATTGAGGAAATACATGCCTGACCCAACGCATGTACTCACCTATGAGGAATTAGAACTGGAACCTGATCTGTCTTATTGCGAAGAGCCCGTCAGGATTCTTGATACGAGAGAACAAGTACTGAGAAACCGGACGACGCGTCTGGTAAAAGTTTTTTGGAGAAACCATAAGATGGAAGAGGCAACGTGGGAACCCGAGGAACTTATGATGAAGAACCACCCGAGTCTTTTCATGTGATAAGTATTCTAGAAATTTCGAGGACGAAATTATTTGAAGGAGGGGAGAATGTAACACCCCAAGCTTCTACGGTACGCTTCTCTTTGAAAAATGCAATAGCGTGTGTTGTACGCAACACCGAGTTCTAACAACCAATCAAACTAGCCGTTATGAATAGTAATACCTACTTTTTAAAATTATATATATTTTATATTTCAAAATGGACTTCATTTTTGGATTCAGAATATCTAATTTATCCTAAGTTGAAATTTTGGTACTTTTCGGATAACTTTCATATTTTGATGAATAGTGAAAATTACTAAATTTTAATTAAAAACAACTTTTTTAATCAAAATAATTAATAGTGATAAATTATAAATTTTAGTAGTTCTAAAGTATATTTAGAATATATTTTTACCATTTAATATAATGTTGGTCATTGGACATAATTTTACAATTAAACCGAACATAAACAAGTGTCAATCTTTTGATAGTTATTATCTCTTAAAAACACGCTTTTTGTTTTGACAGCGGGAATTAATTTTAAATTAATTTCTGCCACTTATGTGTTTTGAATTTAGAAAAATGGATTCAATATTTGGAATCAGGATGTCTAAATTGTGTAAATAGGTAACTTTTATTTTTAGACATTTTGAATAATTACTGTGGTAAATATTTTATTTACCATGGTTAAGGGTAAATCTGGTAAATAAGGGTTAAAAAATAATATTATAATAATACTAAATTACCCTAAAACGTGTCCTAGACTTATTGTTTGATACATTTTCGACCATAGGCATCTTTGGGTCGATTTTGGGACCCCATGGTGCCACTTGTAGGTGATAGAGACACTTTATTTTAATTAAGTTAAAATGAATACAAAAATGACACAAGCATATATCTTTTAGAAAAACAATTATTACATAGGGTTATACATGTTTGATTTTAGATTATAAATATTCATTAGAAAGATAAAAAGATTTCCTACATAATGATATTTTATTTATAATTTTTAGACATTAAATAATTTATTTTATTTATGACACAATGATGATGGAGTAATTACTAAAATAGTGAAAAATTAAATTAATTGATATTATAAATACCCAAATAAATATAATATGAAACTTTTAATGAATTAAAATAATTTTCTAGGATAATATGATATATTAGTATTGATTTAATTTATGTTTTTCGGAGTAATAAATCTGGTATGAGTTTCAAAAAATCAACTATTGAATAGTGTCAAAATTGACATAAAAGAGTTCTTAAAACAAATATTTTATTATTAATTGATATTAAATTTCTAAAAATATAATATTCGGCCAAGAGACTTATATCATGATATTTTCATCATTAATTGACCACTTGGGGGTCGCTTGGATGTATATAGTATGTTTATTAACCATATTATATAAAAATAAAAAGAGACATTGTAAAAGTGAAACTAATTAACTTAGAGTTAATAATTAAAGATAAGGTTAATATAAGTACCAAAACCTGTCTAAATTCTATTTGTTGAGTGTTTTTCGACCTATCCCCACCTTAACCTTTGAATAATAAACTTTGTTGCCATTAGAAACCGAATATGAATTTATTATAAATTAATATTTCTAGCTTTTCCAAAGGTGCCCCTCACCCCTCTTATAAAAGGGAACTCCTCCTTCTCATTTCTTCACACCTTAAAAGCCTTTTGGTTCGGCCAAACTCTGCCCAAAAACTCTCCCAACATCCCTAAATACAACCTAGGGGCCTTAGTTTGATCAGAAATCCAACCTAAGGAGCCCTTTTGATCAAATCAAAAGGAAGAACCCGAAGAAGAGGTAATGATTTCACCACCCTTTTCCAAGTTCATTTCTTCTTCCACTTCTGCTTCCTTTGTTGTTACCATTATAAAATAATAAATCCAGTATCATATATATACTGTGATGTTATTATAAATATGGTACAACCATATTCAGTATTCTATCCACCCTTTGAATTACATGTCACCATACGTGCGTACGTACGGCTTACCGTCTCCACGTCGTGGTGTAATTGTTATTCAATATAATATTATTTGGATGGGTATAATAATGATGTTAAAATCATGTAAAAAATAAATATAACATGTTAATAATTCTGTATATATGATATACCATCCATTTATATATTATTTTAACATTAAAAGAATGATATTGTCGCTCGTGCGTACGTACGGACTACCGTCTCCACGAACGCGATGAGATTCATTTTCCGTCGTATCCATTCAAGTATAATTATCATTTGATGATTTAAAAAATGATTTTTAAGGAATTGATATCATTCTGGGTATGAATAATATACAACCTGTCCTTTACAAACATGGCTTATATAACAAAATATATAAAGAAAATGAGTAAGTTAACACCCGAAACGGCGATAATTCTAAGATATTATTAACAAATCAATATTAAAAGATCATATATGATATCATATTAATGTATATGATTATTGTATAATTTAATAACAATTATTTCACCATTATACAGGAGGTTAACCTACCCCAACCAAGGAAAAGTACAAGGTAAGGGTTATTTCACAATCTCTTCATTTTTCGAGGTTGTTTATATATAATAATCTACTGGGATCTCTTTATCATCCACATCCATGTTTTCTTAAAAATGTATTTCAAAACATTTTTTATTATTTACAAGAATATGGGTTAAAGTCATTTATACCCTTGGTTGACTTGTTATAAGAGTTTTATAAAGGAATCTTTCCGTCGTTTTCAAAACAAGGTCCTTTTTAACCTTTTCGACAGAATTAAGGTAAGAATGTTTTTTTAACTTATACGGCGGGTGCGGCTATTTTCCGCCGTTATAAAATCTTAAAAGCTTCCCTTACAAGCTTATAAGAATATTTTCATAGAAAATGTTTTATTTTATATGGATCGTAAATGATTTCAAAATAAAAGGAGATATTTCTTTAAAAAGAATTTTGATTTCATCTATGTCAACATCCTTTGATGGATTTTAAGATTATTTGAAGTTGATTTATTATGATACAAAACTTCTATATTGTATTGAAGGTTTTGTGATATGTTTGACTGTGGATGTGCTATTTTTATACCATTCATAGTTTATGGTGAAATTATTGACATTTCGTATGCTAGTTTTAATACGAATGTTTATGTTATGTTTAAACCTTTTCATATGGGAATGCATTGGACTTAGTAAGTGACGGGTAGAGCCCGCTATAGCTCCTCGATGCATCGGTAGGTCTCATGATACAAACTAGTGTCTTGGCACAAGGCCTTGACAAAATCTTATTTGTAGTCTTGGCACGAGGCCTTGACTATGTGGTTATGATAGTCTGGCATTATGCATTCCATCATTATGAAAGTGGTTATTGATTTTGCATGTGATTATTCGATTAGTAGAATAACCATGTGAATAAGTAAATGGCATTATTTCATTTTATTTATGCAATACTATGTTAAAAGTTCAAGTTTAAAAAGGATTTTGTTTTAGTTATACATTGCCTTAAATGTTTATTCTTATTTATGAAATTTTCCGCTATATTGTTATCCTTACTGGGCATTTGAGCTCACCCCTTTTCTATGTTTTATTTTTCCCAGGAAGTGAAGAAGTAAATTATGAATGACCTGCAGGGATATTATGTGGGGATATCAGTGTGTATTATGGAGACATTATGTTGTTGTAGTAGTTTTTTCATTTTATGATGTAATGTAAGACTTATGAATATATCTAGTGTTTCCAAGGCTACTAAACCAATCGGTCTTTCGAGATTTGATCTTTCTTGTGATCATGCCAATGTTATGTAATAATGCACCGACTCTGGGTAACTAGGGTCGGGGCGTTACAAAATAAATATTTCTAAAACCCAAGTTTCTATATAAAGCATAAAAAATCCTTTAATGGCAATAAATTTCAAATAAAATAAAAAACAAACCTAATTTTTTTCGAAATTATAATGTTATACCCTATATTTTAAAAACATAGTCGATAAATATCAATATAAAATTGATCTATATGACCATGTTTCAAAAAAATTAACATATATTTTCCCCCAAATATATAATTCACATCACATACACAATATGTAATAGCCTGATATTTTAAAAGAAAAAAATATGTTTCAAAAGGAATAAGACAATAAATACTAAGCTCAAACAAGATTATAACACCCTATAATATTATGGTGTATTTTTTAAATAAATTTAATTTTTTTGATATCATTTGGTTGAGGCCAACCCAATATTTTGAGTTCGATAATATATATGACATTAAACAATGAGCTTAAATGACAAGTGAAATATATAAATTTTAAAAGTTAACTGTTAAATAGGTTGATATTTATAGTAATAAATAATTTATGAAATATATTTATACACACACACATACACACACAGATATATATATATATATATATATTAACTACTCAATATAAATTAATGATAACATTTTTTTTAATAATAAACCAATATTTTGTAAATAAATTTTATTCTTTAAAAATAGTTTTTATAAAAAATGATTTTTATTTATTTTGATGAAAAAAAATATTATAATAAATATTTCCGAAATTTTTAAATTATATATGATAAAATGGAAATAATTTTTTAAATTTCCATATCAATGTTAACTATGGGTGAAATTTGGGTATTTTCCAAAAAATATTAATTTTTCGATGAATATTAAAAGATACCAATTTTTTTAAAAATTTCATTTCATTTCAATAAATTAAAGTTAATTTAAAATTCTATTTATTTTTTTAATATGATTTAAAATTACATAAAAATAATTTATTTATATATAATCCACTTATTTACATTTTTATCACATTTATATTTGGTTTTAGTATATGTTCATTATTTTTTGGTTTAAAATGGGTTTTTCTAATAACTACTTTATGGAACATAATGTTTATCCATTTTAATTAATTAATACATATCTTAAAGAGGAATTTTTTAAATTGAATCTAAATATTTTATATAAATAAACATAAATTTTAATTCATATAATTTTTATTATTAATTATAGATTTATTATAACATCAACTTCTTCTTGAAAATAAAATTCATGAAACCCATCTTTTTTATCACACTTTAAGGTTTAATTTTAAATTATATTTTGTCAAACATATGAATTGAATTATGTAAAATGGATTCCATATTATTAATCTATGTACTTTATATTATTTTATATTTTCAATTTAATTTTGGACTATTATGTATGGGGAAAATAATAAAAATTAAAAACTACAGTTAAGGAAAAAAATAGGTTTTTCGGGGGATAAAACTAAAAATTTAGGGGTATGTTTTCCAATAAAACATTTCAAAGTAAAAAAATGGATGGAAATATTTCATGGTAATCACTTTATGATTATTGATTCTTTTGTAAAATATCTTGGGTGTTTCCATGTGGGTTCCTTTACAAAAATTTGAAATTCCACCCCTCTCATATTCTCATCACACATTAAAATCCTTTTTTTATTGATAATAAATTCAAAATTAATTACTAAATTATCTTACCACTACCTATAATAATTATTTTGAACATAAATACATTCATATTTGGATTTTTATGCTATTATAAGGAGGTTGTATGAAGAATAATCATCATGATCAAATGTGAATTTTTACGTTATTATTTATCACACCAGCTTCAAATATTATTAAGTTACAATAAGGTATAAAAAAATTATCTCCCATATGTTGATATTTTTAAATATAATGTAATAACCTAAATCATTGTCTTATTCATTAAAATGGTATATGGAATCGTCATTCATGTGTATGATGGACTACCACCTCATGAACCAATGTCATTTAATTTTCCTAATGTCCTATATATTATATTTATAATTATGTATTTGAAGTATATACATAAAATATATAACAAATTTATACTTAATTAGTAATTATATACTATATACCTTATTAATTTGCATTCCATAAGGGATATGTTATAGTCTCATGTGTGTGAAACAGGCCACCGACTCGCAAAGTGGTGTGATTCATTATTCACTATCTCTTCACATAGAATGAAATAAGGACATGGTGAATGAATATAATTGATATACATGAAATGATTATAATATTCCTGAAATACATATCATTATAAAAATATAATATATCAGTTTATCTCATACCATGAAAAATGATAATATCATTCGTGCATACATAATGATCAACGGAAAATAGAAATGTTACTCATGTGTATGTACGACCTACCATCTCCACCATTATTACATAGTTAATTTTTCAAAACCATATATCATGATTTTTTTTAAAAACAATATTGATATAAAAAATTTATTAATGTTTAATTATTATTATATAAATGTTTAAATAATGTCCACTTGGACCACTATAAATATAGAAATGTGGTTTTGAAACAATAAATCGAACATCCTCAAAACACCAGACATTCACTTAAGAGATTAAATATTTAAATATTTCACTGAAATTAAATAAAATAGATTATTCAAGAATAATATAGTAAACCTATAAAATGGTCTTATGAAATTAAATATTTCATTTAATATTATTATAATTCATTTAAGTAACATGCATGTATTGTCTATACTCAAGCTAAGGGATTCTCTTCTCACTTTTATTTCTATGAACTATATTTCATATTCACCACTTTTTTTTGTGTATATAGTTCCCATGATTTTGTTATATGTATATTTTTATTAAAATTTTTTGGATTTACAATACCATATGATTTTATCCCTTTTGTTGTGTTTTGAGCCAATGATTAACAAAGCCATAAGGGAATTCATCTCAATTTCATATATTCAAGAATATTTAAATTGGATGCATCTAAATTATTTTATAAGGATTATATACAAACCATTTTACATGTGATATAACAAAACTATTCATGTTCAAGTTTTTTTATGAATCATTTTTAGTTCGTAATTTGGGGTGTATATGATTGAAGATCTACCTGGTGCAAAATTATTCTTTTTACAATATCCATTAATTCAATATTGATTGTCTTTATATATTTTTTGGAGGTAATAATAACATATTTTTATCTTTAACCATGATTAATTATTCTCCTATTTTTATAAATATTATTAAAAAAATTATTCTTATTTTCACCCTTATTTATTAATGAAACATCAATAAATTTAGTTTTATATGATACTTATCTAGTATTTTAATTCAAACAAGGTATCTTTTTCTTCCACATAAATTTTTTCTAAAATTATTTGAATATATTTATTTATAAAGATAAAGGATTTCATAAATCTATTTCAAATGGAATTTTACCTTATTTTAAAAAATTGAAAGGAATTTCATTAATGTTTATCAAATGATTCATTTTTTAATCTCTTTTACATATTGTTTTGAGAAGAATGTTTAGTTTTTACATCTGAAAAATGGATGGCTTATCCCACCGTCAAAATCATTATATTCCTTGAACGTTACATTATATATTTCCAAGTTTAATTTCATTATAATTTGTTTTCATTATTTTTTTGGATTTTTTTTCAAAATTTATTTTCAAATTAAAATATTTAATTTCCTCAAGACTATTTTAATGATGGTTAATTAGTAATAATATTTTACAATATCAAAAAAACAATATATTTACCTATTATCAAATTGGTATATTTTTTAATAACAACTACTTCATTATTTCTCTAGATGTATTAATATTTTTTCAAATAGATTGTTAGGGAACATATTTTTTTCCCACTATATAATCATGTTTCAATGAGACTTTTATGGACCCCATTTCATTCCCACTAATTAATCATGATTAAAAGATATTAATTATGGGATAATAATGATTTATTTACATTTCTATAGAACCCATTTATTTTCAATATTTTAATAATGTTGCAAATAAATTCTTATGGAACCCATTTCTTTTCAAGTGTTTAATCATTATTCAAAGAGATTAATATGAAAGTCTTTTTAATTTATGTAGGTTATTCTTTTCTCATTGAGTTTGTCATGGAATATATTTCATTTAAAATTGTTAATCAGGTTATAAAAATAATAAATGTTGTTTTTATGAGTTTATAATGAAATATACTCTGTAAGTACCAAATCATGAATGGTACAAGGAAATTATTGATGACAATATGGGTGCCTTGTTTGTGTCTGGTGATCCAAATATATCTTTTATGATGGTTATGACCTTATAGTGATGTTTCAGAAAATTATTGAAAATATTATGGGTGCTCCTAGATTTTTTTCGGTGATCCCATTATATATTGTACGATGGGTTCCCCCACATACTGTTGGGTAAACTTCATGTAGATTATATGATGGGTGTTCCTAAATAGTTTTCCAATGCATTGGAAAATTATTATGTTATTTATATAATTATACTGGATATTAGTCGTATGTTTATTCCAATTGTATGGGTTATGTAGTGGTTTTATTATTATTATATTTCAGTATTAAAATACATTTTACATATTCTTTTTATTGGTTTAATATTATTTTTATGATTAATATTGATATAACATGTCTTGTGATTATTGATTCTGATTATTCTTGCCATTTATAAAACCATATTCCAGGATTTCATGTTTGATAAAACAAGTATAGATGGGTATGAATATTTTTATGTTATATGCATGTAATTTTATTATTTCATATTACACATATTATCCTTATATGATCACAAATGAAATTTAATTGTTAATGATTACATTTACCCGTATTCAGAATTTGTACTAACAATTAACATATTTCCTTTTCCCGATTTTTAAAAATTATACGGAATTAATTATATCAAGAAGGAAATGATAAGGATGATGAAGGTTAGTTTATATGATATAAGAAAATATTGGTTAAGTGGGAGAAATGACCATTTAAAGAGATGGGTATTGTTTATGTAAGATTTTTTTTTCTAATTCCATAATGTTATAAAAATAATCTTTCCTTGTGAATATATTTTATCTAATAATTCTATTTTATGATTTATGGTTTGTAAGGAATTTTTTTTTTCACATTTATTAGAATCAAATCCAAAAATTATATGTTCCTATTTTTATCACTGAATGTGTGAGTGTGAGTTATAGGGTGTTATAGATGGTATCAAATGAGGGTTCAGATGATACTGGATAACAGGATTTCTTTTAGTTAACGTAATCTTACAAGTTCTTTATACCATCATAAGTCTATAGTATTATGTATGATCACATGTTTAATTTCATATATTGACCTTTTATGATTTATATTATGGGATCATCAAGTGATTAATGATATTTTTAGTGACCTTTTATTAGGTTGAATTTTATGTAATTCTTTGATTTTATTGGGAGTATTCCTTTTCAATTTTGTGACAATGTTTTTTAGGTATTGATATCCTTTAGGGTTTATTTGGTCTAGTATCTTGAAGTAAGTATAGGAACAAAACATTTATAATATAGACAACCATGGGACTGAAAAGGTGATTTGGTTACTAAGTGACAAATTTTATTTCAAAAAGAGATTAGCTTATATTTGAGCAGGAATATTGAAAAGAAACAGATATAAGTTGATTTAAAAAAATTATTACTGATTATGTTATTTAGGAATTATTTACTTTGATCATTGGGTTTTGGTGTTGAATTCGGGTGATTAATTTATTATTTCATCATATAAAGTTTTACCCATTTTCAGAATTATCATTCCATATTATACACATTTTAGTTAATGTTTAAATAATGGTGAATTTACCATTATCTATTATATGGTAATTTGATCCATTAAAAGTAAATTCTTAGTTCCAAATGCATGGAAAATCATCATAAATACTCATTTTTTAGATAAAAACATTAGATAGTGGATTAAATTGAATAAAGGACAACGTTCGAATCATCAAGATAATATACATAGTTTTTCTCCCAGTCTATATATAAATTTAATTTCTCAACTCTTGAAAAATATACTTGTAATAAAGATGTTAGCCTAGTACCATTATTTTTTATGAAATGATAATATCTTAACTCATCCCATTATTATGGTTTTGAGATCTTTGAGATTATATTGATGATTAAATTTCATATGATCAATGATCTCTGTCAATCACCAAAATAATTTAGAATTTTATTCCTTGTCCAAATCTTCACCTCCAACTAATTTTTCCCATATAAAATACTCTTTATGTTGTGGCCTTTGTATTTCCCTTCCCTTTTTTAGAGAAATTGTTGTTAAACATTTTTTACTATATGGGTATAAAAAAGTATTTTTAAATATCCAACCATTTATTACCAATGTACAGTTCAAATTTGAATGATGAAATCTATTTAAGGGGGAGGATGTAACACCCCATGATTTTAAAAGATTTTTTTGATGGTGTATACGACAAACAAAACAGGCTCATATGAGAATGTAACACCCCAAAAAATTGTGATATATTATATTTTTAAAAACTTTAACCCCTTATTTATCTTTCAACAGTTTAAACCATACGATTTTTCTGTACAATAGTGTATATTAAATGCAACACTGAGCATAAACAAACTATAAAATATATAACTTTTAAAACCTAGCTATTAATTTAATAGGTAAGAATAGTATTAACCAATTTAAAATATATATATATATATATAAATTTTCTACTCAATGTAAATAATATTTTAATGTTTATTAGCCAATCAACCCTTTTTTATTTAAGTAATTTTATTCTTCAATAATATAGTTTCTTCAAAAAATTGTTCTTATTTTTTTCATGAGGAAATATTATAATAATTCATTATAAATTTAATGATTTTTTTAAAAAATGATCTATAATTTTGAAATTGGAAAATCAATATTTATCTGGGGTAAAATTTTTCTATTCTTTATATAATATTGGTTTTCTGTGAATAGTGAAAATACTAATTTGAGAAAAAAATTTACATTAAATAAAAATAAAGTAAATTTAAAACACCCATTTTTTAAAGATAATTTTAATTTTCATAATTATTATTTAGTTATAATTTACACAATTAAAATTATTTTTATCATCATTATATTTTATTTTAGTAAAATGAAATAGTTAGGTTTTAAATTGGTTTTCTCCAAAAAGTTATATAAAGTGAATAATGTTTCTCCATTTTAATTAATTAAAATAACCCCTAATGAAGAATATTTAAAATGAAATTTTTATATTACATATCAAAAAATATTAATTGGGATTCAAAAAACAAACGAGATAAAATGTCTTGGGTATCCACCATTTTAAGCCTCCTTGATTTTATAAGGTGTGGAAACTCTTTTATAGTTTATTTTGGTGAAAACATTCTTCTTTATTGCATCTACAGGCTTACATTGAAAGTATATTTATAAATATTTGTGTATTTAATTTTTTATAGTTGATTCCATATTTTTAATATGTATAATTTATACTTTATAATATTTTCATCATTACTTTTGACATTAATTAATTGTAAAAATTGTAGAAATCAATTTCTAAAATTAAGGTACAAACAATTTTTCTGAGGGGATAAACTCACAAAATAAGGGTAAAAGTTATAATTTAAAATTTAAAAATTCTACATGATGACCATATTTCAATATCATCCTTTAATTGTTTGAGTCTGTTCATTTTGAATAAATTTTCATGGTAATAAGTTTACATTTTGGATTCTTTTGGGAAATTTCCATGGAGCTTCCATGAGGGTTGCTTTCCCAAATTATAAAAACGCACCACCTATCATATTCTACTAACACAAAAAAATCCATTTGTATCATCCATTACTGTAACACCCCGAGATTTTATGAAAAATATTCTTTTAATTTCATTAATGTCTTGTGTTGTATTCTACACCAAGATTACCTTGCACTATACGCAACACCGTATTAGCTTGCAGTATACGCAACACTATTCTTGGATCGTGTTACACACAATTTTGATAACAGTTATTCTACGCAACATTGAGTATATATATATATATATATATATTAAATGTATAAATGAAATATGGTTGGATTCTGTTATACGAAACAACAAAGGATTCTTTCACAACACGCAACCCTGACTTGGCTTGCATTACACGCAATCACGACCTTCCTTGATAGCGTGTGTTGTACGTAATACCGGGTTTTAATAAACAATGATATATTATTGTAATATTGTCATGAACTAGCCATTATGAATAGTATTAACTAAATTTTTAATTTTATAACATTATTATTCATCTTACACATTTTCTAGAACATGGTATAAGAACAAAATAAATTTTTCGGGTAAAATAAGTATTTTTCAAAAAATGCAGTTTTACCACCTTTTGATGGCGCACCCACTTTAAATATAGTTTTTGAAATGTTTATATGTTCAATTTGACAAAATAAAATTCTTATTTTGAATCAGTATATAAAAATTTACATTAGATAAAGTTTTGATATTTTTCCGATAACTTTCATATTTTAATGAATAGTAAAAACACGCTATATTTTAATTAAAAACAACTTTTTTCATCGTAATATCTTATGTGGTTAAATTATAATATTGAATGGTTTTAAAGTATAAATAGAATATATTTTTACCATTTAATATAATGTATGTCATTAGCATTGATTTTACCTTAAATTCGTAGGTTAAAACAATTCAATCTTTTGTAATGTTTTAAAGAAAAACCCGTTTTCTTTCGACAAAGGGATTAATTTTAATTTAATTTCTGCATGTTTTGTGTATTGAATTTGGAAAAATGGATTCCATATTTGGAATCAGTGGGTCCAAATTATGTTAATAAGATAATTTTTATTTTTGGGCATTGTGAATAGTAACTACGGTAAATTTTATTTACTATGGTTAAAGGTAAATCGGGTAATTAAGGGTAAATATAAGATTATAAAATTACCCTAACACTTGGAAAAATCCTATTGGATGGCTAAAAGTAGACCCATATAACCTAAGGGTCGGATTAGATTCATTTTATGGACTTTTGGCCATGAAAATAATTTAATTATTATTAAAACGAAAGAATGTGACAACATGTCACTTTCTTAAATCTTATAAGTATAATAATTTTAATTTATTGATAAAAGTCATGAAACTTCGAACATGAATAGTCTCCAGAAATATAATACAATTATCTACATCATAGGAATTTATTTAGAATTTTTAGGGATTAAATAATTATCATTTATTATGACACAAAGATGATGCAGTAATTGTTTTATTAATGAAATATTGACATAATTGATGTCATAAATGCCCAAATAAATGTAATTTGAGACTTTTTATGACTTAAATTAATTTTATAGGTTAATATGACATGTTATTGTTGATATAAGTAACTTGGTTCGAACTTATCATTCTGTTATGAATTTCATAAAAATCATGTACCAAATAGTTTCAAAATTGACATAAATTAGTTTTTAAAAAAAATATTATATTATTAATTGTTATTTAATTCCTAAAAATCTAATGTTCGGCCAAATGACTTATATAAGGATAGATATATTAATAATAAACAACTTGGGGTTCGTTTGTCTTGATATAGTAATTTTATTAACCTTATAGTGTAAGAAAACAAGAAGACACGGTAAAAGTTAAATTATCTAACTTAAAGTTAAATCTAAATGATAAGGTTACAATTGATACCTAAACTTGTCTAAATTCTATTGTATGAGAGGATTTATACCCATCCCCACCTTATCTTCGAAATATATCAATTTGGAGATATTTAAAACCGAACTTGACTTTATAATAAAATAATATTTTTAGTTTTCCCAAAGGTGCCCCTCTCCTCCCTTATAAAAGAGCACCTCCTCCCTCTCCTCCTCACACCAATTTGAGCATTCAAGCTCGGCCAACCCCTGACAAAATCTTTTCTACACTTCCCTAGTATCATCCTAGAGGTCCTGGTCTTCTTCAAAGACCATCCTTAGTTCTTTAAGTGGAGGTTAAGAAAAGGCGCGTCAAAAAGACGTAATATCCATTACCGATATTTTTCAATTTCTTTCTTCTTCAACTTCTTCTTCTTTATTTGTTTCATGATAAAGTAAAAACATCATTATTTCTTATATACTGATATGTTATTATGAAACAACTCTAATTAACCTTCTATCCATCCTACGGAAAAAGGAAATCACCGCGCGTGCGTACGTACGGAATACCGTCTCCACGCCATGGTGTAATCTATTTTCCGCCACCACCTTAATTGGATGGGTATAATGGTGTAATGAGTAACTATATATGATTATTATAAAGTGATATTGATACTGAAATAGTATACATACACTTCAACACAAGTTCACGATCATGAGAATGATATCATCGCTCGTGCGTACGTATGGACTACCGTCTCCACGACGCGATGAGATTCATTCTCCATGTTAACCATTTAAGAATGATTATAAAGTATATATAAGCAATAATAATGAAATATATGACATTATAAAAGCTACTGTATTTATGTATATATGTATGTCATCTACTTACTTCCATTCAAGACAATAAGGAAAGGAAAACAGCGTTCATGCGTACGTACAGACTACCATCTCCATGAACGGTGTGTTTCATTTAATTTATCTATCTATTATATATATATATATACTGAATATATATGATATATAAATCATGTTTTATATTATGGAAGTAAGTAAATCATGATATAAGTAATAATAATGTCAATAACAAGTCCAAACACCTACGATAAATGAAACGATTTTACCCAAAACGCTTCTTTAACATGGAATTTACAAAAGAACGGGTAATATAACGTCATAAGTGAACCATATATGATATCATAACAATGAATATGATTCTGTAATAAGTTAATGACATTATTTAAATCATTATACAGGAGGTTTGGACACTTACGAAGCAAATCGGACTTAAGGTAAGGTAAATATTACAATCTCATTTTTATCCGAGATTGTTTATACTTTGGTATTTACTGGGGTGTATTTTATCATCCATATCCATGTTTCCCCAATATGTAATATTTATATCCTTATAAAATAGTTTATATCCAATTTTACCCTTTGGTGAGTTTTTAGTAAAAGATATGAAAGGAATCTTTTGTCATTTTTCGTACGAGGTACTTTTTGACTTTTCCGACAAAAGTACGAGAAGAATGTTTTCTTTTAACTTATACGACAGGAATGGATTTTTAAAACATTATTTCCAAGAATATTCCCTTATAAGTTTTCAAGTTTATTTTTAATCAACTTCTTTTAGTTATAATTTTATGACATGTTAAGAAATGAAAAGTGTTTTTGAAGTAGAAAGGATATTTTCCTCAAGAATGGAGTTCAAGTGTTTTATCAAAATTATTTTCCATCTAAGATAATAAAGGGTTATATTTTTATACCTATTATTAAATTGATTTTATTATGTTGTGATGGAATTATTTTTATGAATTCCTTTATCTTATATGAATTGTTTTATGATGTCACAATGTTTAAGAATCCCATTTTTATTACATGGGTTATGCTATGATGTATGGTTTATGATTTTGTGGCACACATAAGAATGGTATCATTATGAGATGGGTGGGACCTATATCTCCCTCCAATGCATTGGGTAATGATTTTATATCTCATGAGATAGACATGGCTGGAATGGTAGGTTATACCGGTTCAGTGAAACAGGACTGAAACGAGGAATGAACTCGGTTCAGAAAGGGACTTTGTCCACTAAGATAGTCTTGGCAATGAGTCTTGACTAAAAAGAAATGATTATCTATGATTATGTGTGTATGCCACAAAGTTTCATGTTTTAAGTTATGATTATTGGGATTACATTTCACTACTATGATTTATCCCATGTTATGAAATTATGATCTCTTTTGCAGGTTAAGATTTCTAAAAGATATGTTCTTATGAATATGATGTGATTGATATTTCTTTTGTTTACCCTTACTGAGCATTTGAGCTCACCCTTTTATGTTTTCTTTTCCTTAGGACATAAAGAAAGGATTTAGGTTTAGAAAAAAAATAAGATCTTTATGGGAGATGTTGAAGATCTTTCACCACGATTAGAAGATTATATTTCGAGTTTCCAAAGACACTAAACTATTACGGTCCTTGTGTGTGTGTTTTTGTTATGTACTAAGTATTCCGCAAAAGTAATGTAATGTCCATGTATGTCAGGCTTCGGGTCTCTACAATTACCATCCAAAATTCATTCCCAACTCCCCCTCCCCGCCCACACACTATATTGATCCCTTATTATGATCATAATTTAATCCAATGAAGGCTTTTGGTGTTAACCTGAGATATTTGTCCAAAGAATATGTATCAAGCTTAAACATATATTCTTATTTTATTTCTTCTTCCATCATCAATAAATAATAATCAATTATCATAGTACAAAAAAAATATCTCTAAGAAATTGATATAATGTTATCTTAATGTTGAAACTAAATAAATCTCTTATTATATAAAATGGCATATGAAATCCTCATTTGTGTTTACAGTAGACTCCTTCCTCATGAACCAATGTCATGCATTTTTCATCACCATCTCCAAAATAGTTTTATAATAATGTTGAATAAAATTTGTGGTTAATTTCTTATAGAAGAAGTTTGTTTTATTTTTTGGAAAATAACCTTCTTTCTGAATAATATTTTTTTGTTATCCAGGAATCATATTGATCTATAAATTATTAATCTCATAGGATCCAAAATAATTGGAGGTATACATTTTTGTTTGTTAGAAATTTTATATTGTCATAAATAGAGAATGAAGGAAGTTTCTGAGTGAAGAAGTTGTATTGTAGGTCAAGAGGTTTGTTGAATAATCTAACATTAGAAGTTATAATGTTTTCATAAATTAAAAACAAAGTCAAATGATGTTCTGATGATAATAATTTTCTCAGAAATTATAAGAATTTTCATGATAACATTTTTTGAAGAAATGGGGGAGAGGTTTGAATAATTTAAAGGTTTCAATATTGAGATGCCATTGTAATTTGGTATATATCATAATGTGAATTCCATCATAATTAGAATTCAACTGTATTCAATAATAATGATACATAATTTGGATTCACAAAGAATGAAATTCAAATTTAATTCACTAAGAATGATATTGAATTCATATTCACTAAGAAAGAGACCAAAATATGATTCACTAAGAAATAAATAGAAATCATATTTGGATGATTATTAAGTATCCTAAAAATACATTATTTTAATGAAGAGTTGAGGAGGTCAAAAAAGAAGTTAATTTTTTTATAAATCTCAGAAAAATATAAGGAAGATTGAATAATTCATTGTTAAAGTTCTAAATACGATATATTTTCGGAGTTAATAAAATTTGATGAAGAGGGGTGTTTTTTATGCTTCTCACATTATTCTTCTTAATTACATATAAATACTTGCATAGTTTATTGATCAATTTGTGCAATTTCCTGAAATTTGAAAATGTGGAGTGCTAAAGAAATTATGTGAAAGTCATTTTTGGCTAGAGATCTCATGAGAAGGATTAAGAAGCTAATTTATTTTACTAGATTGAGAAATCTCACATTGATAATATCATATTAATTAGATCATAGTGAGAAAAATGTTTATAGTCAATTATATTGAGAAAGATCTTATTTAGAAGATGGTATTTAGTCAATCATATTGAGAAGATCACATTGAGATGGTCAGATTGAGAAATATTGCATTGAATAGATCATACAGAGTCGATCAGAATGAGAACTTCATATTTAGCCAATCGGATTGAGTCAATTAGATTGAATAAGATCATATAAATAATTTTAGCAGAGTTTGAGTTTTTTATGTTGATAATGGATTCATAATATTCAGTCCATTGTATTGAGATAATTAGAACTAAACTGATTTTATTTATATAATTGGATCCAAACACATCGTACTGATAGAATAAGATCTAGACGGTTTGTATTAATATAATTAGATCCAGAGTCATCAAATTCTGAAAATTAGATCCAACTAAACCGGAATGAAGATTTGGACTAAGCAATTGTGGAGTTGTTTTGAAAAATACAATATTCTTTTTTCTGATCTATTTTTTCTATAAGAAATCATTAAAAACTAGTGTGATTTAGTATAATATTTCATATCATAGGACAAAAGGTTTATAGTTAGAGTTTTCACAAGTTATATTCACTTCTTCATAATATTGGATTTCCATATACCCATATGAGTGGATATGGAAAGGATGAAGGTTCTCACTCTGAGGTCAAACCTTGTAAATCATGATTTCATTAATTTCATTCCAACTTTTCATTCATGATTATACACTACAATTTGATTTGGAAATGAATATTAACAATTTGGTGGGGGTTACGTTCCTAAAACCTTTTAAACTTATAAAAAGTGAACAATTAATTCAACCCCCTTCCCCTTTCTGATTTGTTATTTGATCCTTTGGAACAGAAATTAGTATATTAGGTAATGTTCCCTTTTTGAATCTTTATCAGTTATAATATCTATTCAATCAATAATAGGGTAATTCCAACATTTTATTATAGAAGTTATTATGGATGGAAAAATAAGACGATTCTTAATCACCTATCACTTATTATGGATGTTTTTTGTGTTGGTATTATTGGTTTTCCACCTACAGAGAAATATTCCCCAATGAAATGTACTTATAATTGAAATACAGATGTTGATGGAATGAAATAAATTCTATTCTCATGACCTTGTCATAAAATGTTTATCACAAGGTGATAGGTCTCAGAAATTCAAATATAATGTGGGGTAAGTTAAAAAGTGTTTTTGAAGGGAATAGAAAAGTTAAGTAAGTAAATATATCGATATGTTGTATTATGTATGAATACATCAGAATAAGTGATGAATAAACAATTAATGAATACATCACTATAGTGAATGAAATTTTTTGAAACTTCAATGCAATCTGAGAAGTCTTGGAGGATTAAAAAATAGTGAATAAAATTATGAGAAACATTCCAGATATGTTTGATTCTAAAATTTCTTATTTATAAGATAAATATGATTTATCTATTGATGAATTTCATAACATTCCGGTTTCTTGTGAAATTACTAAAGCTCAAATGCTTAAAAATATGATAAATTATGAAAATTAATTTGAAGCCATGGGAAGGTTTATAATTCTGGATTTTGAAGATGTTGATCTTTGAGACACCAAAGATTATTAGGATGATGATTTTAATGAAAAAATTATGAATCTTATATCCCAGAACTATTTAATAAGAATAGGAATGTATAGAGTTAAAAATATACTCAAATTTTTTAAGTGTTGTGGAATTGGACAACTTTATATGAATTACATCAAGAATAAATTAGGAGAATATCGAGATGACTCCAATGTAAAATATCAATGGATACAGTGGAACAAATTGATAAAAAAGAAATATCTTCCACCATATATAATAAGATGTTTACTGGATGAAAAATAAGTATGTTGTAAAAGAAATTTGAATTAGACTAAACTGAAAACAATTTTATGGATATGACTGTTTAGAAAAATTGAAATTCATTATTAAAAAAGTTGAGTATACATAATATTTCTAGATATTTAAAAAGTTGGTGAATAATATTTCGGAGAGTACCATCTTAGAGAAGAACAAGTTACATGTTTTGAGAAAAATAAAAATCTCATTAAATAAATTGGAGTAATGAATAATGATTTTGAAGAAGTTGATGATAGATGAAAATATGTCATCAATAAGGAGGACGAATACATCAGGAAGATTTTATTTTACAAATATATAATTTCTGAATAGGGAATGATTATTGAAGATACTATAATGAATCTACCAACTAGGGAATAATATGTTAACAAGATTCAATAAAAACATATTTATTCTGAAAAAAACCATTAAGAAGATGAATTAAAACATCAAAACAGATTTTAATGAAAAACCTAAATCTTATAATGTTTCCGAGAAGGCTCAATGTGAGAATACGATGAAATATTCTCTTTCAAAAAATAATGTTTCATCTGATTAATTTACCATTTTAGGTTCATTAAAATGTATTAGGAAATATCTTGTGGAGAAAGGATGTCATAAACCTATCAAATTAAAAACAAGTAGGAAAATCCATCAAAAAGAAAGAGGGTTTACATCCTGAGTATGTTAGAGTTGAAACAAGATAACAACATCAACAATGTTTTTATATATAATAATCATTACGAAATATAAAACCATGATTTTATGGCTATTGTGGGTGTTGTGTAATATATGGGAACATGACTTTTAATTTTTGGAACATTTTACCCTTACCCAAAATAATATTTGATAAAAGTGACAGAAATAGTGAAATTAGAATATGCAACATTCCTAACTTACAGAATGATGAAAAAGTGAATTTTCAAGATATTAGAAACAATAAAAAATAAAATCAATTTGACTGTCTGGATTAGGTATTGGAGATGTGAAAAGGATATTCTTCAAGCTGAGAAATTTATAACACACCTTCCAAAACATGTATCTCATAATAAAAAATAAATAGAATCTAAAAAAAATATTGTTGAGGGAATAGAATTTGTTTTTGAGATAGATTTGAAAACAAGTAAGAAAGAAAAACATATTTATACTTGATAGTGTATGTTCTTCAGATATGATAGGAGATATAAAATCTTGAAACATGTTGAAATTCATGATGGAGGAGAAGTGACCTTTGGTAATGACTGTTCAATAAACATCATTTTAATGGGAACATCTATGATTGAATTAAAAAGCGGAAATATAAGAATGTTTTTTTAATGGGATAAAAAATAACTTACAAATTGAAAGTAAATTTTTAATGATGAAAAATAATCATTCGCTAGCAAACATTTTTGTATCATCAAAATTTTGAAGGATTTAAAAGTCATTGCAAAAGGGGAAAGAACCAGTGAGAATATCTTTTAAATAGGATAATTCAATAACTCATATTACTTGAGGGTGTAAGATGAAAAAATTGTGGCACCAAAGACTTGGGAACAATGGATAAAAAATTATAAACACAATTTCTAAAGTTTATGTCATTAAAAACTTTCTAGAATTGAAAATAATAGAAGAATATATTCGTATAACTTGTCAAAAATGAAGATAGATAAAAATTTTGTAAAAGAATTGAGATTCAATCTACCTAACCACTTGAGCTTCATCATTCTGATTTAT
This sequence comes from Viscum album, assembly GCA_963277665.1. Lineage (NCBI taxonomy): Eukaryota > Viridiplantae > Streptophyta > Magnoliopsida > Santalales > Viscaceae > Viscum > Viscum album. Next base: position 1,806,990,926 of record OY728152.1, on the reverse strand, counting down.
TTCAGACAGTGAGAAATGAATAAAAAATTAAATTTATACTTTATAACTTTTATTGATGATTTAAATAGGATGAAAAACATCATGTTAATGTTTCACAAGGTGGAGGCTATCTAAATGTTCAAATTCTTCATAAAATAGGCTGGGAATGATATGGGGGTTTCTATAAAACGTTTTAGAATATAAAATGGTACTGAATTCATAAGAAACTATTTTGAATAATCATCTGAGTAATCATAAAATCAAACATAATTAGTATGATCCCTATACTCCACCCCAATATAGAGTAGCCAAAAGAATTAAAAGAAGTTTGGTGGAAATGGGAAGAAGTATATGATCCGAAACAAACTTTAATTGTTCTATTATAGGGAATTTTTTAGTATTGATGTACAAGTTCAAAATAGATTTCTTGGAGACCATAAACTATCCTAACATATTATGAAATGTATTAAAACAAAAAAAATTCATTGAAATACATCAAATTTATTAGAATTTCATGTTTCACAAAATAAAAAATACCGATTTAGGACAGTTTCATGACAAAGTTGATGAAGGAACATTTAGGGGTTTTCAACCTAATGGAAGAAGTTAAAAATAATGGAATAAACATTTAAAGTATTTGGTGGAATTATATTATTTAAAGGTAATTGAACATCATAGTTCCTTTACAAAAGATACAGGTAATGTAGAGGAGGATAAATAGGATGTTTCCAACAATAGTAAACGTATTTTAAAACATCCTTATCAATATTCAAAAGAATCACGTGATGATAAAATTTCATCTTGGAAATAAACATTTAAATTTCCTATAATATAAATTTTTTTTGAATCTGAAAACATTATTGGGAATTAGAATGATCCTATGTAGATGAGAAGAATTTTTAGATTATATAATCATAATTCACTTATCTCACAAGCTAAACCAGAATCAATTTCAGAATCATTTCAGCACAAACAATAAGTGGATGCTATGAATAATGAGTTGGGTCAGATAGAGAAAATTGAAATATGGGAATTTGATTCACGAGGAACAAAAAAAAATTCATCCGAACCAATTGGGTTTATATAAAAAATTGAATAAGCATGTATAAGTTTCAATAAACAAAGAAATATTTTTTTGTAGGATATGCATAGGTGGAAGATGTGGATTTTGATAAAGCCTTTTCACCCTTTGTAAGGATTGAAATTATTTAAGTGTTTCTTGAAGTGGATGATTATCAAAAATATAAGGTTTATCAAATTGATTTAAATTAAACATTCTTAAATTGTGTGATTGAGGAAGATTTTTACATTGAACAACCTTTTGGATTTCTAGTTGATGAAGATGAAAATAAAAAATCTTAAATTTAAGAATGTTATTTATGGGATTAATCAAGCTCTACATGATTGGTATTGAAAACATTAAAATTATTTTATAATGTTTAACATTTCTAATGGAAATTTTGATAGATAATTAGTTGTTAAAGATATTTTATATGGATCTGTAATTCAAATTCTTTAAGAGGATGATATAATTTTTTGGGGGATAGAGAAGATGTTTTTAAAACATTTTCTATGGAAGTGAAAGAAAATTTTTTAAATGACTGTGTTATGAGAATTTTCCTTCTTCCTTAGCTTAAAATTTCATCAAAAATAAAAATACATTTTCTTATCTCAAGAAAAGTATGCTAGGGAATTTTTAATGAAGTTTGGGTCAACATAATCCAAATATGATTCAACTCCTATTTCAGTGATAAAAAATTTGAGTAAAGATGAATCAGAAACATGTGTGAATTAGAAAGTCATTCAAAAGATTATAGGAAGTATTTTTTACCTTACATACTTGAGGTTTGATATTCTTTATGATATGACTTTTTGTTCTAGGTATCAAAGTTATATGGAATAATAACATACGATGGAATGAAATAGGATTCTCAGATATGTCAAAGGAATAAATTCACATTGATTGTTACACCAAAGAAGTAGTGAGATAAAGTTTCTTGGTTACACTGATGCCAATTGGGGAATATGTTGTAATGATATAAAGTATACATTTGGAGGAACATTTTTCATGGGTCAATATTGTCTGAATTGGCATAGTAAGAAACAAAGTTTAGTAACATTGAGCAAAGGTGAATACGAATACATTGTCACTACTCAATCTTATACTCAAATGTTTTGGATAAATGTTCAGCTAGAATACTTGAAAGTAAATGTTTCCAAACCATTGAATATAAATTTTAATAATCATAGTGAAATTTACCTTTATAAGAATCTTATCCAACATTCAAGATCAAATTACATTGATACAAATTTTCACATTATAAAAGAGAAGGTTGCTACTAGAGATGTTGTTTATTGAATACATTTCAACAAAGTATTAGATTGCTGATATGTTTACAAAAGAAATTCAATAAGAATTTTATCTTGGAATTAATATAAAACATCATGTTCACCCATCCCTCGTGTATTTATCAACCTCGTAAGGAATATTCCCCCACCATTATTTTGATTATGTTGAAAATGGTGGAAGGATTGTAACAAATTTTTTACTTTGTATGAAATTTATACTTATCTTTATTTTATGAATTTGAAGTTGTGTTTATTATATAATGGGGGTGAGAAAAATAAATGTTAGATAAAAATAAATTTATAAAAGAAAGTGATAAAATAACGGTGAAAAAAGAATAGTGAGAATGTGGGAGATAAAAAGAATGTGAGAAATGAAAATTGAGGAGAGTTTATCTTTAAATGGATGAAAAATTTGGTTTCCACAGAGGGATGAAATTCCTTCAAAAAATTACTCCATATAGTAGTGTTGTGTTAGTGAACTATATTTTATGAATGTCAAATATTTTATAAAATATGAAAAACATTAGTTGTGGAAAAATTTATGACAGTTGGAATAGATATTAAATAAGGTTGTCAACAAATCCAAAGGGGCGATTAAAGAACCTTTATGGTTATATTTTTTAAGACATTATTTTTCTATTTGTTTAAAACTAGCCTTATTTCTTTAAAAGATTTTTTTCTTCTAGTAATAAGATTCATCAGCATCATATTAATCTCATCAGATCCAAATAAAACAGATGAAGAAATTGTTGTTTACTTGAAATTTTCTATTGTCGAAATCAAAGAAAGAATGAAGTTTTTGAGTGAAGAAGTCATATTGTTGCTGAAGATGTTTGTTGGATAAAGTGATTTCAAGAGTTAGAAAGTTATAATATTTTTAATAAAATTTAGGCGATTCATTATTGATCATAAAGTTATCAAAAATCAGGGAAACATTCAATATAGGAGGATTTAAAGAAAAGGGGGAGAGGATTAATGAATTTCCAAGTGGTAGTATAGAGATTATATAGTAATGGGATATCTATCATAATGATAATTCCATTATAATGAGAATTTAATTGTATTCACTATAGAGGATATATAATTTCGATTCACTGAGAAATAAACAAAAATCAAATTCACTAAGAAGGATACTTAAATCGTATTAAACTAATTTTGAATAAAAATTAATAATAAATTTACATATTTTTTATAAACGGTTAAAGAAAAATATGAAATTAAATTTTTCATAAATCGTGGAAAATATAGGGTGGTTTGAAGAATTCAACATTGAAGTTTCAAAAATGAGACATTTTCAGTGTTTTTGAAATTTGAGGAATAAGTGAATCTTTTTTATGTATCCCATTTTTTTTCTAAGTATCCTATAAATACATTATCAGAAAATTCATTCATTTCATAGCTTTATTAAAAGTGGAACAGGCAGAGTGTTGAAGAAATCAAGTGAAAGTCATTTATAGTCAGAGATCTCCTGTGGGGGATTAGATAGCTGAAGGTCTGTTCACCAGATTGAGCAATATCATATGGAGAAGATAGTATTGAGTTTATTAGATGGAGAAATATCATATTAAGAAGGTTGTATTGATTTTATAATATTTATAAGATCATATTCAGTCAATAGGATCGCTTTAATCATACTGAATATGATTGTATAGAAAATTTGATAAGAGTTTGAGATTTGTAGATTGAGATTGGGTTTATCGAATTGAGTCCATCATTTTGAAGGAATCAGATATAGAATGATTGTATTGAGAGAATGGGATCCAAACATATCGTATTCAGAGATTAATATCCACACATATTTTATTAAGAGAATTATATCTAGTCTCTTCGACATAAGAAAATCGAATCAAGCCAAATCAGGCTCGGGATTCAGACTGGGAAATTTTAGAGTAGTTTCAAAATTGTATTTACTTTTTTGTTTGGATCAAATTTTTATAATAATTAATTGAAAAGTAATGGTAGTTGTTATAAGAATTATTATCAGAAGATAGAATGTTTCTAGAAGGATTTTGACCGTGTTGTATTCTGTTCTCTGTAATAGTTTAATTTTATTAACCCATAGGAATGGATATGAGAAGGATGTAGGTTCTCACACTCAAGCCGAAATTTATCAATATTGTGCATTGTAAATTATATCCTAAATTTTTATGAATTATTATTTACTAAAATTTGATTAGAAAATAAATCTTTATAGGATTCATGGGTTATGTTTCTATATGTTTTGAAACATTGAAAAAGTGAACAACTGATTCAACATCCATATCAGTTGTTATTTGATCATTTGGAAATTCATAAGTATTTAAAGTATATAGATGATATTTTTATCTTATTTAATAATTTTTTCTTATGATGTCACATATACCTTATTAAATTAAATTTTATGAGGGATACGATAAGTTTGCACTTGTGAACAATAGACCACCACCTTGCAAAGCAATGTGATTCATTATTCTATAAATCTTTAAATGCAAGGTAATGAGGATAATGTTAATTAATTTATTTTATATACATGATATAATTATTACATTCAAGCAATTTTTATTATTCTTAAAATATAAGATGTCATTTTATTTCTTACATAAAAAATAAATTCTTTTTGGGTTATGATTAAACTACCTCTTCCATGAAGTGATGTGACTCTTTTTCCACCACTAAATCACTTAAATGATGTTTATAACTACATTTTGAGAAATAATATTTTATTCATGAAATTTTTTAATTATATAATAAAAATAATTCATAATTTCTCACAATAATAATTTTTGAAAAATGGAAATGTTACTCATGCATACGTACAACCTATCGTGCCTAAGATCAAAACACAGTTCATTATTCATAACCATACTTCATGATTATATTTAAAAATATAATTTATGTAAAAAATTTATAAATATAACATTATTATTATTAATGATATTTTGATATCACGACCACTTAGACCACATTCAATAGACCAACACTGTTTTGAAATAATGAACTTAACATTCTCAAAACACCCAATATAGACATAACTAATTATATATTTAAACAAGAAATTAAAAAGAGATAAAACAAATGATTTAAGTATAAATTATTCTACCTATAAATGTTTATTAATAAATAAAATATTTTATTGTAATAAATTAATATATGAGTTAAAGGAAATTTAAGGAAATTATGGACCTGAAGTAAGAGTATCTCGTATCACTTTTATTCTGCGAGACATGTGACATATTCACCATTAATTTTTTTGTTATATATATAAATCCCATGATTGTATTATATTTTTATACTAATAAAATTTATTATTCTTTTAAAATTATTTGGTTCTTTCTTCTGTGGGGATTTGATATAGATATTACCAATGTAGTAAGCGACTTCATCTCAATTTCCCTTCATTGAGGCATATATGGATTTTAGACATCTATATTCATTTATGAGGTGTATAAAAAGACACTATTATGTTTAATATCTTGAGTCTATTAATTTTCATGATATTTAAATTATAATTTTTAGTTATTCAATCATGGGGAATATGATTGAAAAGTTAACAAATTGGAAAAGGTTTTGAGTTTCAATGTTCATTCAATATGAATTGTTTATGTTCAAGGTCCTTTTAAAAGAAATCATATGTTATTATTTTATTTAAGAACAAATATTTATTAACCAATGGATATGAATTTTGAAAAAATTATTTCTCTCCATTTCCTTCTATATTTAGTAATGATTCTTCAAGAAAGAGAATTCTATATTAGGGTGATCTGGTATTTTCTATTACATTGTGTATTTTTCTCTTTCATGTACATGTTATCTATAATGTTTAAAAAAATATTTATTATAATAAATAATTTTCTAAATATATTTTATATGGAATTTTAATTTATTTCAAAAAATTTTAAAATTAAATTTCATACTATTTTCTAAATGAGTCACTTTTTACTCCTTTTTGAAAAATGTTCTGAAATGAACGTTTAGAATTTACATCTTGAATGAATTTTACAACCATCATGATCGTTATTTTCATTTAAACTTCATTTATATGATTAAAAGGATTTAGTCTAAGTAATTTTTTTTAAATATTTTGGTAATTTTTATTTTTTAAAAGTGGATTCAAAATGAAAATTTTATTTTCCTCAAGAATGTTTTAACTGATCTTTTAACGTTATATTCTACTCTTCAACATTAAATACGTGCTTAGTGAAATATTATATAATGTTGGTATTTTATAAAGATACCACACTCATTATTTATCTAAATAAATTAATATATATATATTTTTAAGGAAATTATTTCTAACCCATGAGTAAAACAAGTTGCAATGATATTATTATGGAACTCATCAATTACACATTGGTTAATCATGTTTCAAAAAGATTGTTATAGAAATTTTTTATTTTCAATTGGATAATAATTTTTAAAATAAACTCTTATGGAAACCCTTTCTTTTAAATTGGTTAATCGTGCTTCGAAGATACTCTTATGGTACATGTTGTTTTCACAGGATATTCATGTATCACCCATTTATTTTCAATGGGTTAATCGGGTTTCATTGAGATTATTACATATCCCATTTATTTTCCATAGGTAATCATGTTTAAAATGTATTTTCCTAAAACCCATTTCATTCCAGTGAATTAATCATGTTTTGAAAACAATAATGTTTGTTTCTAAGAGGATAGGGTGAAATGAATGCTTTAGGTACTTGATTCTTAAATGGAACATTGACATTATTGATGATAATGGGTGCATCTAGGTATTATTTTGTAAACCCATTATAGATTATATAATAAATGTGCCCAGATAGTGTCAGTATATATCATTATATTATATATATAAGTTTCTCTTAATTAGAAACATATTATACCATTATAACTTATATGATGGGTGTTCTAAGATAGAACCATGTGAGATTGAATGTTCTTATATGATCGATGAACCTACATATAGATCCAATGAATTGGGTAATTATTATGTCTTCTAGATAATTATATTGTAAATCAACTTTATGGTTATACAAATTATAATGGTTCGGTAATTGTTCTATGTTGATGACGATCCATGTTTCCAATAAGTTTTATATATTCTTTATATGGGTTTATAATGCTTCTTCTGATCAAGATTTATATCTCATGGCATCTGATTTTTGATTCTAATGGATCTTTTATTTGTCAAAAAATCACACCATGTTTTAGGTTTTATAATCTAGTTATTGATGGGTATAAATATTCTTATGTTTTAATAATTCACTTTGATCATCTTAACATACCAATATGTTTTTTATACGCTCATTTATGACATTAAATTGTTAATTCATATATCTTTCCATACTGTTCATCTTAGAAAACTCATCCTATGTTTTCTTTTCCCAAAGATATAAATAATTATGATGAAAAAATTATATATAGAAGGTATTTCATTTGAATGATAATGATTACTTAATGTGAAACAAGAATAGCTAGGTAAAGAGGGGTAAATTATCCTTTAAATTCATCGGTATTATTTATGTAAGAGGTTTTCCCAATTCTATAAAACTATAAACCTAATATTTCCTTGAGAATATAAGAGGTATAATATTTCCTTTTCTGTTTTGTGTTTTGGATGGAAAAATTTGGGCCACATTTATTACTATCAAAGTTAGAAACATAATGATCGTCTCGCAATAATCGGATCTGGGATTACATGTTCAGGTATATAATAAAATAGAAAAAATTGGAAGAAAATAAAATCTATAACCAAAGATACTAACACATCAAAATAATGTAGGTTCTCACATTATTTATAAAACCAAATTACAAGAATTCCATGAATCATGTATCCTTTTTGAGAAATAAAAAATAGATTAATTTTTTATTTTTAATGAAAAAGATAATATATGGAAGAAAAAACCAATATAATTTTCTCCTTCATAGACCTCTCATAAAAATAACATTTTCATAACAAAATATATGGAAATATAATTTATTTATACCTCTTAAAAATTTCCCAAAACAAACCTATTTTCTACTATTACACTGAAATCATTTATAAAACAACACATGTGATTTTAATCCAAAACATACAGAAAGGCATTCCATTCTGATCATAAGAGCGATAATATAATAATAAGTAAAACCTCATAATACCAAATATCAAACCTAAAATAACCAAGAATTAACCACATGCATAAAATAAGAAATTATCAACTCACATGATCAATATAACATTGAGAAGGCATGACATAACTTAAAAATCATAAGGAAAAACATGAGAGACTAATGGGACAAGTGAAGTACATGAAAGATAGACCAACTACAGGAAATGTTATAGTCACACATCTATCAACTAAATAATATTAATACTATTCTCATCATATATAATCTCATTATATTGGTATTACTTATTACTAGGGGTTACAAGGTAATGTATAATCTCAAGTAGCCTAGAAATGTCCAATGAACTTCCACTGAGTATCCTAGGGTTCTTTATTGTATAACTAAATGTGGTCGGTCACATCCAAAATAAATTTCTTCTCATGAAAATAGAAAATCCCCAAGGGCTTAAATCCCAATCACATCCTTCCTATATCACTAAATTCCCTTAAAAAGAACCCCAACTCATAAGAACTTCATAATAAAATTCAATCATCTATCCAAAATATGTTTACAAACCTCTTCCCATGTAAAAAGTGGCTCAACACAGGAACAAAGAACCAAATAAATCAAACACACATCACAAAGATTCAACCAATAATTGCACTTATCAATTTTAATACATTTACATTTGTAAATTCATATTTAATATGATTTTGTAATCAAAAGTAAAATATAAGAGAAATCATAGGAAACACTAATCATAGAGGAATAATTCAAATGAATCTCCATTTATTTCCAAAAAGGGGAAACCCACTCCCCCCACCCAACAACACTCACACAAAATCTACTAAAAAATCATTAAAAACAAGAACCACCATTACAAACTAGTATCCTACATTAAATAATCATTAAAAACATTGAAATCATTTTTAAGACAAAAAAAAAGAATTTTAATAACACTTTAGGGGCATCCTAAGCACAATCCAAGTCGTTAGACCATTTGAGAGACAACCCAAATTTAAGGGGGACTGTATATAATCATAAAATAAATAAAGAATTTACAAACAACTTTGAACAATTCTAAAGGGACACATAGGCATTCTCACAAGCTCTTGACATACATCCTAAGAATATTCCAATATTTAAACATCACATAATCCTACTATGGAATACCAACAAAGTTAATCATTAGAAAAAGGATCTTTATACACACCATTTAATTTATAAAATTTATTACAATGGGGGGGGGGTTAATAGTGACACCTACCAATAAATTGTATATGGTGATCCGAAATGGACAAAAAATGAATCACCTTAATTAGAAGATGACCAATCAGTCACAAATGGAGTCATAAAATCCCTAAAGACAATATAGTGTGTTTGTATAATAAAACCTAAAACACCTAGGATATTCTTGAGTCACACAATGTATGAGGGGAATGGAATATCATAGAAAATAGGATGGAGTAAGGAATAGGTGACCTCACCTCAATGAATCGACTGAGAACCCATAATGATATTTTTATAAGGTGAGAGGGTACATTGGGGGGTATCAACCCTGGGGGTTTAATGTGCGAGTGATAGGGGAGTCCAAAATTGTGTCGGGTCATTGGAAGGAGTACACATATTGGGCATCTCTCTTGTAGGGGGGCTTATTCAAGGAGAGGTCATGTGAGGGTTCCATCAAGTAAGGTGAGAAAGTTGGAGCATTTCTCAATACAAGAGAGAGGGGGTATAGAAATTATTAACCTACATAATATTATTTGGGTCAGGTAAATGAAATAAAATAAAAAATTTGAAATATGAAATTTTTTGGGGTTTGTGTTCATAGTTTTCCAAATTATATTCCTTTCATGTTTTTGTTACTAGAGATGCATGTGGCACCCACCTGATTACCCTTATGAATGTAACAGATTTGAGATAACCATGCTCAAATGATGTGAATCGCCTCAATCAGGGATATACCCATCATGCATGGTTCGATCCATATTACTTATAACCAAGCATACCATTACACGCTTATAAATTAAAAATTTTATCCTTTAATTTTTGAAAACCTCTGATAGATTAAAATTATTTTAATTATTAAATTAATTATAAACTTGTGATAAGGAGGTGTCATAAAATTCTCACCATGAAAATTTATACCCCCATAAAGTAATATATCAATGTATATTTCTAAAGAAAAATTTATTTCTATGGAAAGTTTAAATAAAATGAGAAGTCCTCAAATACACCTGAACAACAATTGAACAAGGAAAATATCTAAATAAATGTATACCAATCACTAGCCTCCATACTATTTACAAATAATCTAAAATGGTGGAACACTCAACCACATATGTTCCATCAAATAATATGAAACTACAAAGAAAACGTGATGCCAATATCATTAAATGGATCTCATGAATCAATAGTACAACAATCAATTTACCCCAAAAATGGGGCACTATAGAATGGACTTACCAAGGTCAAAAAACTTTTTCACAAAAACACAATGTTTATAAAAACCAATAAGTGAGAAAAAAAGAGTCATGACTCATTAAAAGATATATAATCTGGATATAACAAAAGTTTCACTAGGTGAATATGATGGTGTTTAGATCCAATTCTTTGTGATACTTACCCAAGATATTTGATGATGAAAAAAAAACATGGAAGAATCCATAATACAAATAGATTTAGAACTATACCTAGTGTATGAGGGAATTAAAACTATTTTATTTCCATGTCTAAAGGAAAATCAACAACAAAACCTAAAAGGAGATATCACACATGAAACTCTAGGAAAAACTGATCATCGCTAATCCATTCATCAAAATATTCAAAAGTCGATACCAATGAACCCATTAATCATCAAAGGAACCATTAAAGTAAATCTTCCTTTGATCGATCCAAATCAAAACACTATTAGAAGGAAAAAAAACCTTTTTCAATAATTTGATCATTGAAGGTGTTAAGTTAAAGGAGGAAGATCCCCAAAACAAACCCACTACATTTCCACTGGAAATTTATTAGGGGAGGGAGGGCCCATAATAAAAAATATGAGGAAAATACCCTATCATGACCAGGTACCCAAAACCAATCATGTTTTATGTAACCCTGCATGGAAAAAAATCGATTTTTACTACCATGAAAATCCAAAAAATCCCTTTTTTAAACCCAAGTATCCATCAAAATTTTCCCTTTGTTATTTCAAAAATAAAAAGAAATTGTTCTAAAAATTTCAAAGCCGTGTCATAACCTGACCTGTAAAATTTTAAAACATTTCCAAAGTAGAATTCAAAGCAAAACCCAATTATTTTATAACCAAAATAACCATTCTGATTTTCAAAATTATACACACATTTTACCTTTAAAAAATTTATCAAATATACGTCCCTTTGAAAATACACTATCAGAGGGTAAAATTCCAATTTTGAAAACAAATATTTCTATCTAAAGAAAAGACCCATAATTTAAAGAGACATGAATTTGACATAAAAGAATCAAGAAATCATAAATTATTCTAAATTATAAAATGAGAAATAGTTTTTCAAAACATATTAGGAAATCATCCTCAATTAAAAATAGATCCATATGGCCTTGTTTTAATTCAAAATAGATTTTTCTTATGAACCACATTTTTACCCACAGAATTGATTTTCCCATATCTTACAGAATAGCATAAAAAGATGCATAAAAATACTCAAAAACAATACCCACACTAATAAGACCAACCCCGAAACCACTATCATTTCCCTTAAATACATTAGGAAATCTAAGGGTCACAAAGTCTAAATAATAAAACAATTTACGATGCAGAATCATAAAAAACATGGCCACATGGTTGACAGCAATATGAAAATTCTGTGGTGGATCTTAAAGATAGTTTGGAATTGTTAATATAATTGATTCATAGTATTTTTTCTAAACAGACCAACCTCATGTCTTTACTTCCTTGTTGATCAACATAAAAAACATCATATTCAACCAATAAGGTAACTCAATCCATACTGATGATGTTAAAACACCAATTACATTGGCACCAAACCATATCCATAAAAACCACCATACGAAAACCAAAATCAATTAAAACCCCCAACTTCCCATGGATACTAGAGTCTCAAGTTGATATAGAGATTACATACTCTCCCCACAATAATGAATTAAGTCCCAAAAACATATTTTCAAAAAAAGCACACACTATATAATAGACGTCCCCCCAATGCAATATACTATAATGAAAAGGATAATCAAAACCAAACACAGATATAATTTATGTCTAAGTCGACCAAAATTTACTTCTAATAGATAAACAAACCGGCACACCAATGGTTCAAAGGATGATCCTGATCCCCATGAGTTGGAAACAAGTGAACATGAATCATAGGAATATATTTGGGAATAATTCTTCCAATTAACCAGATATATAGTGACATAAATTAAAGAATATAAATATTCCATGGCATTTCCATAGTTCATATGTTCATTGAAGTTAAAAAACGAATCAGGAACCTAATATTAAACTACAAATGATGTAAATAGAAATGAGAACACGAAACCTCCTCCCCTTTCAGGCCTCCCTCAACTATAAGGAAAATACAACCCTACGATGTCTTTTCAACAACCAACATAACCTATAGTTTTTCTTAATCTATATAAATCTGTAAAATCCTAAATATATAAGATAAGTTTGATAAACATCCACTTGTCGGTAATTCATCATAAATGAAATTTTGGTAAAAATCCATAAAATATCCACAATATTCTGAACATGATAAAATAAAAATAGGCCGCAAATTAATCATTTCACACTAAGGTATTTGAATAAGAACCATAAACCAAAAACATGGATAAAAATATAGGTATGAGAACATAAGAACTCTATAGGCCATCACTACCTTCTTAATCTATATATTTCCATTAGAAAAATATTTTATAAATTTATAGATAAAAAATTATCTAACAATTGGTTTTCACAGGCTCTATAATACCAAATTACATGCATGAATTATAATACATATCATTTTTTCAGTATGGATGTTTATAAATTAATAATCATATATTAAAAATTACGAAAGACAAAACAAAAAACTTTCCCCCTATTCTATTTATTCTTGAAAATCACATCTTCACGAATGATTTTGAGGAGAAATCATTTTTATAAAACTCATAATGAAATACCCAAACCATTCTCCATTTTTAAATCATAGTTTCATACCATTTATAAATTTACAGAATTTAATAAATCCAACACTCAAAGACATGGGGACTCAGTACAAGTCAAAAGTAGAAATAATAACATCAAAAGAAAAACAACATAATATAAAAGCTCGATAATAATATAACTGACTTGTCAAAATATTCATGAAATAACATTAAAGAAACTCACATGTTGAGTATAAATTTGAGAAGGAATAAAATACCATATATAACATGAGAAAATACCTAAGGGAATAATGGAAAAAATACAATCCAGCTATAGCAGAACAACTGATTGAAGGTTAATGGTCGGACATCCATCAACGAACTCACACTCAACACATTCCTATCGCTAACACTCCAACTATCCATGTGTAACATACAAAGTGGGGTGACTACTCAGGGCTTAATCTCAATATTCCATGAAATGTCCAATGACTTCCAAAATAGTAGCCTATATTTATTCATGTTATTACAAAATTTTTAGGTCCTTTAAAAAAAAATCCTCTCATGAAAATAAAAATTACCCTAGATCAAACTTTACAATCACATCCTTCCCACCTACCATATTTTCCATGGAAAGATCCACAACTCATAAACACATAAATAATTATAAATAAAACATATATTACATGTACATACCTAAACAACTTTGAAAATAAAAATGGGATCAACATGGTCACAATCAAAAAATTTAATAAAAAACAACAAAATGTTCCAACCATTATTTTACATATCACATTTAATATATATTAAATTTGATATCCCCTTTCAAAACCATTTGAAATCCAGACACCAATCAAAGGGAAATCAAAATCAACTCAAATAAAATTCCAACAACTCAAATGAATTATCATTTATCTTCTATAATGTAAAATACATCACTCGAATTAATTAAAAAAATCAACAAAAAACAAGAATATAAATTTCAACATGAAACCTGAATTAAATACACATTCCAACAAATTAAATTCATTTTTTTAATTCAATGGATGAATTTAAAGAATACTTGGTACATTAAATATGTCCAATCTAATTTGTTAACCCATTTCAGAGCCAAAAAAAATTATGAGGCATTATGAAGGATTAAAAAACAAATAAAATCATTAAAAACCACTTTAAAACATTTTAAAAGGATCCACATGCATAATTAAAATAAAATTACACTCAACCAAAGACCATTCCAATAATTTTACATCCTGTTAGCCTAAAACCATACACAATAATAATTATAATTCCAAAAAAGGTCATTTAAAACATAAATTTTTTTATAAAATGTAATGCAAGTAGTTTTATTAGTGACACTTACCTCAAAATGGTGGTAGGTAATCCAAAATGGTCTGAAATGATTCTCCTTTAGTGATGTATTCCTAATTGGGCACAAAGTGACTCATATGAGTCCTGAATATATGAACTGATGATATAATTGGAAAACCTAAAAACCCAAGAGTTTGAATGAATCAAACACCACAAGAAAGAAAGGGATAATCACGGTAAAAGGATGGAGGGTGAGAAAGGGGACCACACCATGATGATTCAACCAATAACATATTAATACATCAACATATTTAGGGATCGTAGAGGATGAGGGATATTTCTCTAAGGGATATCATCTTTGGTGGGTGTCATGTGTGGGTGAAATGGTTCTCCAGGAGGGTGGAGGTTGAGTTGCGGGGGTGTTCATGCATAAAGAGTTCACCGGTAGTGTCTGGTCATGTATGTGGAGGCTCTGATGTGGATTAAACTATGAATTATAGGGGGATAGGGAATCACACAAAATAAGGGAGATAGGTAGAAACAGATAAAAATCCTTGAACCTCATATTGTACAATAAAAAAACTAAACTAAAATAAATAATTTAAAATTTGGACAAGGTGAGATGTTTTCCAAGTTGTTTACCAACTGAGGTATCCCTAACAGTCAAGCATGTGTCACTTGTATAGTTACCTCCTGATAAGTTACACAATTGAGATAACTACGCTCAAACTATATGAAACCGGTCTATCATGGATAGTCCCTTCATTCACGTCTAGTGCATAGTTACTTCTAACTATGTTAAACTAGTACAAAAACACTTAATACACCAAAAAAAATTTTCTACCCAAACTTCTTAAAAACCAACAACGACATAAAATTAATTTAATTAATTAATTAATTAATAACATATAGACATGTTGTGTTTCAAAACACATAATTTATAAAAAAAATTAATTAAATTAAAATTTTCATAATGATTATATTTCAATAAAAATATATGTACATCTTATTTCTTGAATAAAAACAATATAATCAAAATTATTAGTAATAAAAACATAATTGTTTTCATTTAAATAAAAACTATAAATTAAATAAAAAAATAATTTTTTATGATTAATAATTAATTTCAATTGAAATTCATTTTTATTATTAATGATTTCTAATTTATGAAATAACATCGAAAGTGAATATTATTTACCATTATAAACAATGATGTACAATTAGAATAATTAATCATATTATTTAAATTATTGAGTGAATATTTAAACATATTTTCATTAAATTCAGTTAAAAATATAATTCATATTTTTTATATTATACAATGTTTTTTAAATTATAACTTTAATTTAAATGATATAAATATTTTAAAAATTATTTATTTTTCACTATAACCATTCTTTTTTTAAATAACTAATACCTGGTGAAATAATTCAAGGAATAAGATATATATAAATCTAAAGTAATTATTAAGTAGAACTAAAACAAATTATTTGTCCCTTTCCACTTCGACAGTGATTTTTAAACAGTATTTTCCATATTCCCATGGCATGAGTTGTTATACAAGATTATTTTCATATTAATCCCCCTGATTAGTGTAGTACATTTAAATTTATGAAATTCATAACATCTAAAACAATGAATTAAAAGTATATCATAATATAGATAATTATTTTCTGAGACCTGTTAACTAAAATCCCATTTTTTCTTAAATATGTTGTTTCTTAATTCCCTCCATCCACATAGAACAATATTGTTTGAGTTATTTTTGATATTTCCCCTAGGTATCTCTTCCCACATTATTAAATGAATAATATTGATTCTTATTTCCATCATCATATTTATCACATGAAAATCATGGATAATCTATCATTTTTCTATTTAGTGTGTTTTGGAAATTAAAATATGTTTACATTGATAATCTTATTTCTTGATTGATGGTTTTTCATAATCACAATATTTCATACACATTTTATATTTCTACTAGGTTTCTATTGGATTCAATCTCTCTGTTTTTTAAAAAAAATTATTGCTTTGTTCTATTGAGCCTTTTTCATTAATAAAACATAATTGGGTTGACCTGAGTGATTATAATTAACACTATAATAGAGCTATTGTAAAATAATTATGTGGAAAACTGACCCTTAAATTATTTTACTCTTTTTCACCATAATATTATCATTTATTTCAAACTAAATCACTATAGGTATAATATAAGATCCTTTTAGAAGATCTCACTCATTATTATATTACTAATTACTATAAATAACAATTCATTCATGATTACTCACATTGAAAATGTGATTGACAAAGGAATATAAATTATTACTTTCAAATATGGTGTGTAGTTTTTCCTCTTTGTTGTACATTGTGTGATGACTTATTTATTACCAAAAAATAAGTTTTTTAATGTTTTACCACTATGTAAAACTATTCCAATGGCTAAATTTAGTTTAGTGTCTAAGCAGGGATTTTATTACCATGAAAACCCTGGAATATCTATATTACCAAAATTTCATGATTTTATCTTAAATGTAAACTTATCCCTTACTATCATACTAAAGGTTTTCACTAAATTTATCTCTTTAAAATCTTGTAAAATAACTTAACTAATCTTAAAAAATTACCACACCCTCCTTTGATACAAACTATTACAAAACAAAATAAACATTTATATAATTTTAATTATTACAAAAATAAAAACATGAAATCTAATAAATTTTTCACAAAACTCAAATAACCTTTTGGTTTAGTGTATTTGATGACTAATTACATAGGTAAACTATTTTAAAAACTTTTGAAATTTTTTCATAATAGAACTTTTCAAGACCCCCTTCCCTAATTCTAATATGTTGTAATTATCTTCATTACTTGGTGTATGAAAACATAAGAAATTCATGTGTAACACCCCAAACCTTATAGACTGAAGCTAGTCTATTACTTACTATATTGGAATTCTTAAAAGGAATGAAATATAGGAGGAATGATATGTTTTTATGTTTTTAAGGATCTAGATACATTGAGGAAACTCAAAATACATTGGGAAAGGTAACAAAATACAACACATAACAAAAACTAATAAACTGCATCCAGAGAAACTCAATAAATGATATTATCTTCACAACCTGTTGAATGTAAAAAAATTGAAGGGGTGAGATCAAAATCTCAGTAAGGGTTACAAATAGAGGAAGCATAAATCAATAACTTAATCATAAACAAATTGGCAGAGTCAATATTTCATGGTGAATAAATGAAAAACACACACCATTAATAAACTAAGAATGAAACTACATTCATAGATTTTTTCATAGTGAAAAACTCAAGGATAGTAATAAATGAAAATGAATAAAAATAATGAATATTAGTTGGATGTCTTGTATTTGGCACATGATACCACAATACCATTGAAACAGATTAATCCTGTGGGTAGAAACCCATCTGATTTTTGAAAACAAAATCAAAGGGTTTGTCTCCAACTGATTTGTTTCGTGAGGCTTATCGATACATCAAGGGGATATAGAGGGACACACCCATCACTGCATGTCCAAATAATTCTTTATAGATAGTTTCAATACAAGTACAATATTCCTTCTCAATATCCATATAGATTAGAGAATACTGATTCATCAATAATTTCATAGTTAAAACAACTTTCCACATTAACACAATATGTGAAATGGTATACAGATTAATGAAATAATCATGTACATGCTAAAAAAAGGGGATATTTACCAGAATTTTATTTTAAAATAAAAAATTATCTCAAATGGGTAGTAGATACATAGCATAATGAAGATTTGGTGCACAATACCATGTATGTCTCAATGAAATGGAAATTGAGACAAAGTCACTTGCAAACATTGTAATCAATTGAATCGTATGACCAAAAATCATTAATCACTGATTGAATCATAGAATAACATTAATATAAGTAGAATAATAATATTTTATATCAAATGGATGTTCACATATAATACATATAAGAAATAGGAGGTGAACAATGGAAATCCTACGGAATTGAGCATTAGATGAGAACCACTCTACAAACATTAAAGCATGATAATTAGTGTCTATGTGAGGACATTAAGAGAGGTAAAAGGGTATCCCGTCATTTTTAAAAAATAATGTTAGTATGGGGGAGGTGAGAAAACATACCCCGTCATTAAGAATTAAAAATAGAAGGATACATTATATGGGGGAATTGTGGAATAAAAGTTAAAGAGAGGATCCCTTACAAGAATGTATCATTAGATTCATTAAAAATACATGAAATAATTATGTGTGACCAACATAAACCCAGAAAAAAAAGTGGATATATAGAATAAATCAACCATAGGTCATTCACACAAATTATGGGAAACACACAACCAATGAAATTGATGTTTAACTCATTAAATTGAAATTGAGTTAAGATATCCCATACCTAGGGATTGAAATTCTTAAAAATTGTTCAAACCTCCTATAATATTATTTTAATAGTGTTATTAAATTTTTATCTAACTAAACTGATGTTTATTATACCATACATAAATTTTATATACCATTTACACCCATTTATTAATAATATTTTGTTTTCTCATTGTTTTGAGTATGTTCTTCTCATGGTTTCGATGGTAGATTTATTATAGAATTCCTTATAAAATAAATAATAATATAGAATTAATAAAATATATATATTTAGGAAATTTTAAAAAATTACATGTGATTTGAAACTTCCCATGATTGTGTTAAATTGAGAGGAAAATGCATAATCCCCAATGGCGGTTAATTGACACACCACATACTACTATTTTGTTATTTAAGAATAACGGAAGAAATTAAAATAATTTCTGATGCATATAACATAAACACACCAAAATTAAAGTAAATATATGATATTTCATTTTAATGAAACATTGGTTAATAGGTAGGGATAAGTTATAAGTGAGAAAGAATTTTAAGGAGAAGAAGAATGAATCTTGCCTCTTGAAAACTATCTCTTTTAAAACCTCCTTAAGGATCTTGGAAGTAGTATTTTATTAGAGAAAAAACATAGGAATATATTAAAGGATATGGATAATGTAATTTGGTTGAATTTTTCTGAACAAGAAGGCCCAAGGTGATTAATATTTGTGAATGAAGGAGTCTTCTTTTATAAGTGAGGTGGAGGGTAACTTAGGAATTACCAAATTATTAAATTATAATAAATATATTACAGGACTTGGAAAAGAGCCTAAAACTAATGGGTATTATATTTTATAATTAATATTATCATTTGGTTCCTTTTTCAATCATTTTGGTATTTTTAAATAATTTAATAAAATATTTTATTCATGAAAAACAATTTGGTTAATAAAAAATATTCATAAATAAGACAATATACACATCATAAAAAAGCATCAAAATAGAATTAAATTTTATATGATATCATATAAATGTCATATACATCTATGTAATCTGTGAATTAGCTTAAAAATATAAAATTATATTTTTTCTATTTTTTATATCATTTATTGGATTTATACATTAATTAAATTAATATTGCCTCATCATTGTGGAATCTATTAATGTATTTATTTGTTATCTATAAATTAAAATTAAAATTCCATGACAAATATAATGTTACTATATTTACAAAGAATACTTTTTTCTAATAAAATTAAGGAAAACATTACATTAAAAATTTTATAAAAACTAAACATTATAGTGTGATCACTTTTCCATATTTTTAAATAAAAATTTTAAATTTCTTAAAGTGATTATTGTGGGTTAAAAGTATCCACAAATTCAATAAAAATAGATAATAGGATTAAATTACTTTTATTTTAATTTTTATCCAAATTATGATTCATTTATTAACTCTTATAATTTTATTTAAAAACATTTTATTTAATTTTCTTATTCTTGCACAAGCACAATATCAGCGGTTCATAAGAAATAATGTTAATTATATTATATATAAAAATTAGAAAATAAATTAATATCACACAAATAAATTAATTAACTTCGAAATAAAATTCTAAATTTGTTCATTATGTATATTCACTCTTACACATAACAAGACATCATCTTAAATTTTCTATTTGGCCTGTTCTCGTCGTGCGCAAACATTACAAAGACGTTTGGATATAACTCATGTTATATAACACTAAAATTATAAATTAAAAATAAATTAAATACAAAATATATAATAATTATTAAATAATTTATGATAGCAATTTTTAGCACTAAATTGTTATATATAAATTACCAATTTGGACTTTGTTAGCTCTGCGTAGGCACTACATCGACATTGACAATGATTTTTAAACTTTTCATGAAAAAATATACTTTTCATGTTATAAATTTATTTTGTACAATACATCACAAGTAATATAATTATTTAGTTATTACATAGTTTAAATAAATTTTTATATCATAATAATTTCATGATGATGTCTGGAAAAATTCTGTATTTCATAAAAAATGTTTTTTTACTATTCAACAAAAATTAAAATATTTCATAAAAATCCCAAAAATTCATCCAAATTTTTTTTATGTGTAAAATCCAAAAAGGAACTCCATTTTATAAAAATAATTTCCTGAATATAAGAACATTAATTTTTATTTAAAATCATCATTTACTAAAAAAATGCCAATTTTAAGATTATGACTTATTTTTATGACACTCTGAAAAATTAACTAGGGTCTCATAAAATTATCTTATAATAATATGAAAAAATATAAATTCGTGAATAAATTTTATGAATTAATATTTACGTTAATATGTTAAATATAAAATATTAATTCATTATTTATTGCTCATAAAAATACCAACACTTAATTATTAATTTTTTAAATATTCACTCTCATTAATAAGGTGCCTAAATTCTTTTTTAATTATATGGATGAATTTACTATTCATAAGGGTACATTATTATTCATAAGGGTTATGTAATTATTCATAAGTGTACATTAATATTCAAGTTACTTTTCATAAGGCTATATTGCTATTCATGTTACTATTCATAAGGTTACATTGTTATTCACCAAAAAATATGTTTTACTAATCAGACTCTAAATATCATACTAAATGCAACAGTCTATGTCATATCTTTGAAATCCAAATCATTGAGGTGTAAAATTAGTTTTACTGGGTAGTTTATAACCATCTCATATAACCAAGTTTAGTTTCACTGGGACCTTGTGTTTTATATATTTTAATCTATATAATTAATTGAAATTATTAATACCATTAAATATTGGGGTGTTATATTCTTCCCAGCTTCAGAAATTTCATTCTCTAAAATTTTCATGTCAAATTTCCTCAAAATATATCTTTTTGGTTCTTCTATTCTTTTCCCCTAAGTCTCTCTTAGGGTTTTGTACTCTAATTTATTTTTCTTAAATCTAGTTTCCAATGTTGCTACTAAACTTCAGGTGATACGAACTATAACACCCTAACACCACTATATTGGATCAGGTGCATTAGATACTACATTGGCATGCTTAAAAGGAATTAAATCTTGAAGGAATGTTCATTTTATCAGTCTTGAATAAACTACATACGTAGTTGTAACTCAAATTACATTGGGAAAGGTAACAAAATACCATACATAGCAAAGACTATGATACTGCATCCATGAAAAGTCAATAAATGATCTCATATTCATAACCTATTGAATCTATAAAAATGGAAGGGGTGAGCTCAAACACTTAGTAAGGGTTACGAAGAGTGGATGGATGAATCAATAACTGAATCATAAGCTAATTGGAAAAGTCAATATGGCATAGTGAGTAAAAGAAAAACACACACCATTAATAAACTCAAAATGAAACTGTGTCCATAGATTTTATCATATTGAAAACCTCATGGATAGTAATGAATAAAAATAAATAAATTTCATTATTATAAATTGGACACCATGTATCTAGAACATGATACCACTATATTATCAAAACTGTTTAAGTATGTGGGTATAACCTCTTCTGATTTTTTGAAACAAACTCGAAGGGTTTGTCTCCAACTGATTTTTCTCAGGAGACATGTCGACGCATCGAGGGGAGATAGCGGGCCCCTCCAACCACTACAAGTCCAATTAAATATTTATACATATATTTAATAAAAGTAAAATACTTTTTTTCAATATTTATATATAGTAGAGAATACAGATTCATTAGTATTTCCATATTTAAAACAACTTTCCACATTAACATCATATGTGAAATGGTATATTAATTAATTAAATCATCATATCCATGATACAATAAAATGGATATTTACCAGAATTATAATTTCATATGAAAAATGATCTCAAATGGGAAATATATAAACACCATAAGAAAGATAAGGTAAAAAATACGAAGTATGTCTCAATTAAATAGAAATTGAGACAGAGTCACTTACCACATTGTAATCAATTGAATCGAATGCCAAAAAATTATTATTCACCAAATAAATCACATAATACCATGAATATAAACGTATTTTGTGATATTTTACATCAAATGGTCATACACATATACTACATATAAGAAATAGAAGGTAAATAATGGAAATCCCACAGAATTGAAAGTGATATGAAAAACACCATAAAAACATTTCATCATGATAATGTGTGTTCTTTTTAGGGATTAATGGGAAGTAAAACGTTATCCCATCATTTATATTTCATAATTGAAGTTTGGGGGAGGTGAGAAAACGTACCAGATCATTAGGAATTAAAAATAGAAGGACACAATATAGGTGGAATTCCTGAATAAAATTGAGAGAGAGGATCACCTACAATAACATATCGTTAGATTGAGGAAAAATCATTGAAATAATTATTTTTGAAAAACATAAACCCACAAAATAAGGGTGGATATACATAATTAAACAATCATAGTTCATTCACACATATTTTGGGAATGAAAAAACAACTGACATTGATGATTAACTCAATGAATGTAAATTGTGTTAAGATATCCCTTACCTAAGGTTTTACATCCATAATTTTTTTAAAACACCGATAATATGGTTTTAATAGTGTTTATAAATTACTACAGAACTAAAATAATGTTTATAATACTGTACATAATATTCTTATACCATTTCCTCTTATTTATTAACAATATTTTGTTTTTCACATTGTTTCACTTATGTTCTTATGGTTTAAAAGGTCAATTTATTATGGAATTCATTGTAAAAAAAATAATAATCTAGAATTGATAAAAATATATATATAATTAGGTAATTTTAATAAATTAAATGTTATTTTAAACTTCCCATGATTGTGTTTAGGTGAAATGAAAATGCATCATCCACAAAGGTGGTTAATTGACCCACCCCATATGGTGATTTAGTTTTTAAAGAATAAAACAAGAAAATAATAGATTTTATGATTAATATACAATAAACACAAAAACAATACAGTAAATATATGATACCAGAGTTATCACGAGTCATTGAATAATAGGTAGAGACATGTTATAAGTGAGAATTAATTTGAAAGTGAAGAATAAGAAATCTTTCCTCTGGAAAATATCTCTTTTAAAACCCCTTAAGGATCTTGGAATTAGTATATTTTTCGAAAATAAGCACAATACCATTTAAGGGATATGGAGGATGGAATTTGGAATAGTTTTTTTAGCATGAAGGCTTAAGGAGATAAATATTCAGTAAAGTAGGTGTCTCTATTTATAAGTGAGGTGGAGGGTAACATGGGGATTACAAAAATTATTAAATTATAATAAATATATATTAGAATTCAAGACTTACAAAAAATTCCTACTACTAAAGTGGATTTTATATTAGAATACATATTATCATTTTGGGCCTTCAAAATTTATTATATTTTTAAATAATTTAATAAAATATTTTATTCGTGAAAAAGAATTTTGTCAATATAAATTCTATTCATAAATAAGACATTAATAACCTCTAAAAAAAGCTTAAAAATCCAATAAAATCTTATATTATATCATATAAGTTTCATATTCATAGATGGAATCTGTTAATTAGATAAAAAATATAAATTTATGTTTATTTTATTATATTTAAAGACATTTATTGGATTTATTCATTAATTAAATTAATATTGCATCATCTTTGTGGAAGACATTATTATATTTATTTTTTGAATAAAAATTTTAAAAAACTTATATGAGAAATATAATCATATTATGGTTCCAAATAATAAATTTTTTTCGAATTAAACTTAAGTAAAACCTTACTTTAAAAGTGTAAAAAGCATTACATTTTAGTGGGAACACTTTTCCACACTTATAAATAAAATATTCTTAAGGTCTTAATGTCATTCTTGTGGGTCCTGAGTATCCCCAAATTGAATCAAAAATAGATAATAGTCTAAAATGAAATATATATTTTTAGCCAAAATATGAGTCATTTAAAATATCATATAATTTTATTTAAAACATTTTATTTAATTCTCTTTTTCCTGCACAAGAACAACATCAGCTTTTCATAAGAATTAATGCTAATTATATTATATATAAATATTAAAAAATAAATTAGTATCATAAAAATAAATTAATTACATTAAAAAAATTCTAAATTCATTCATTATATATATTCACTCTTACACATAAGAAGACATCTTCTTAAATGTGTTATTTTGTCTTTTCCCACCCTGCGTAAACATTGCATAGAAATTTGGATATCACTCGTGTTATACAACACTAAAATTATAAATTAAATATAAAATTAATAAAAAATACATAATATTTAAGAAATATTTCATTTGAATAATTTTAACACTCAATTATTATATATAAGATAATAATTTAGAGTTTGTCAGCGCTATGGAGGCACTACATCGACATTGAAAATTATTTTTATACTTATCAAGAAAAAATATACTTTAAATGTTATAATTTAATTACATAAAATATTACACTTTTAATATAATTGTTTAGTTATTATATAGTTTAAATAATTTTTTTATCAGAATAATTTCATGATGATGTCACAAAAAATTCTGTATTTTATAAAAAACTGTATTTTTTACTATTCAAAAAAAAATAATCTATTTCATAAAAATCCCAATAATTCATCAAAACAATTTTCTGATGTGTAGAATCCAAAAAGGAAATACATTTTAGGAAAATAATTTTCTTAAAATAAAAAGTCTAAATTTTAATTAAAATCATTATTTACTCAAAAAATATCAATTTTAACATTATAACTTATTTTATTACACTCTGAAAAACTAACTAGGGTCTCATTAAATTATCTTATAATCATAAGAATACAATATATTGATTCATTATTAAATTTTATGAATTAAATTTTAGGATAATATATTTATAATAAACATTTAATTCATTATTTATTTCTCATAAAAATACCAACACTTAATTATTAATTTTTAAATTATTCACACACATTAATATGGTACCTACATACTATTTTCACTTATATGGCAGAGGTTAGTACTCATAATGGTACATTACTATTTATATGGTTCAGGATATTATTTATAAGGGAACATTTCTATTCAAATTACTATTCATTAAGGTATATTACTATTCATGTTACTATTCATACGGGTACATTAATAATCACCAAATAATATGGTTTCTTTATCAGACACTAAATATCTTAAAATCTGCAACCGTGTATGTCAGTTTTTCGAAATTCAAATCACTAAGTTGGAAAATTATTTTTACTAGATAGTTTATAACTTTCTCCTATAATAAAGTGTTATTTCATAAGGACCTAGTGTTTTATGTGTTATAATCTATCTAATGAATTGAAATTATTCATACCATAAAATATTGGTGTGTTATAGCATGAGGTCAATATCTCATTAAGGAAAACTTGTCAAAATTAAATGAATGGTATTATCAAAATCATTTCATAAAACCGTTGATGGGATAATTTTCTTATTAAAAATACATTTGAAAATAATATTTTTATAGAAATCATGAAATAAGGATGTGAAATATTAAAATTTGAAACATCTACCATAACCAAAGAGTTTTAGAAAATCCTAGTAACCTAAAATTAGTACATGATATCAAAAGATCATATTATTATAAATATTTAGGAAAATATAAAACATGACATTGTAACCATATATTAGGGCTTACATCCAATACTATAGTAGTAGATAGTGTTCGATGATTGATTGGGTTTACTCCCTATTCTCATAAATATAGTCAATAGAGTCTTATAGCAGATTCAGTTTAGTCCTCATTCACCAAACTTTTATCCAATGAGATATAATGCTTCACTCAATGAATTAATGGGATATGTGTTTTTTGGTACACATTTCACATAATGAAAATAATAACATATCAATCCAAATGTGTGTTATATGTGGAAATGAAATCATGCATAACATATAAGCATGATATAACCTATGATACAATAATCAGGTTTCATAATCCATTCTCATAGCATAATTGAAGGATATACCATAATGATCACCTAGAGAAGAATGAATTGAACAATTTTTTATGTTTATATTTTTATAAATACACATATGACTTGAACAAATCGTTTCAATGTTGAAATATTCATTAGAAGGATTATGGAGTGGAAATAATAAAAATGAACCACATGGTGATGATTTTGGAAAAGACTAAAGGATCCTTTACATAAGGATAGGTTATATTATTTTTCGTTAATAAAAATTGAATAAGGAGGATTATCCACAAAATAATTATAGTTTTTTAATGAATTACTGATTAAAAAATTTATGTGTGTGTTAATTTACATGAAATAATTATTAGGGGAGTTCTATTAAATTGGGTTTACGTTAAGGAGAGAATTCTGAATATAATTGAAAACATGTATTATCCTTAAAGAGGAAGGGACAGTAAAATAGCTATAAATATAGGGAAAATATACATAATTTTGATGAATTAAATGATAATATGATTGAAAATATATGAATAAAAACAAACATACATTGTGACAAAAATTTAATACGGATGGTTTGGAAGATACATACTTATGTTTTAAGACACCATTGTTGAAATCTGGTCTTAAAAAAGTGGAAATAATAAAGTATTTTGAAATGTAAATAAGGATAGTATAATTTTAACATGAGATAATAGAACATTTGGGTTACAAATATAAGGATATCATTGACTAGAAATTCAAATATGGAAAATGAAGAAAAATCATAACTAATGAGATTAAGAATTATTCAGAAAAATGATACCTTTTAGGGAGAAGTAGTTCAGTAGAGAAGATGATTTAGATAAAATATGTTATTTTTCATAGATGACAAGATAAATTTTAATAAGAATTTTAAGGTGATAGAAACATTGTATGGAAATAAGATGTTCAAAATGATTAATTATAACTAAATTAAAGGTGTTTGAGTTAAAAAATCCATTTCATTTTCATAATACTTAGAATTGAAAAAATATTGTAGGTGGAAAATGATATTTATTGCTAAATACCATATATTAAAAAAAATTTATGGGAAATTTAAATCCATTTTTAATATATACAACACAAAAGGATAAAATTTTAAAATATAAAGCATATATCAATAAAACAGAATAGAAATAAAAAAACCATACCGTATGTCCTGATTCATTATAAAGTGTTTGTTACATATTTGATTTTCAAATGAATTTTATTGAAAATATGCTAAGAAAATAATTCATATATATATTTCATGTGATAAGTTCAATATATAACCATATGTTATTAATTCATTATATATTTTTCATTCTTGCCGGCTACCAATGGTTTTCTTGTAAATTTCTTTGAAACCGTCTGGGAATGTTATCTATAACAATGGTGTTTTAAATTAGATTAATTATATCCATAAAAGAATATTTTTACATTATTTATTATTCACATGGAACAAAATTTATACATTCCCAAAGGTTTCAAAACTTTATTCAAATTAAGAATGGTTCATTATTATTTTCATTTTATGTTGTTGATTTTACTATAGTTGTTTATTATTATGATCA
The DNA here is from genome assembly GCA_963277665.1 of Viscum album. Lineage (NCBI taxonomy): Eukaryota > Viridiplantae > Streptophyta > Magnoliopsida > Santalales > Viscaceae > Viscum > Viscum album. The sequence continues at coordinate 1,806,962,211 of OY728152.1, read as the reverse complement.
CTTATAGAATGTAACGACCTAAACTATCATTAATGAAAATTTCTCTTGATCTAATTAAATGCCTTATTATGGTTATATAAAATGGGAACTTCATTGGTTTTATATTTCTGGATTTTATAATACTATTATGAATTGTGACCGTTGCTAATATAGTCGTTGAACTGTGATCACATGACTACAATAAATTTAGGGATATAACAAATCCAATTTACTCAGAAAAAAGATGTGATGGCCTCATCCAGTAGACTTTCCCTGTACAAAGCCCATTTGTTTGAGCTCAGAAAGGAGGTGGCATTTCTGGGCTTTTCTCTTGACCATGTCCATGTCGAGCTTCAACACATTAAGCATGAGCAGAATCAAATATGGGAGAAGTGGATGTTAATAGATATTACCACCAAAGTGATGTTTTTTGAGCCCCCCAAGAGTATGTCACCATCACACTCCATACCCATTAGTCTTATACAGGTTTTATAAGGGGTTATGTAAGAATACCCTAGCACTATGACAATGGACATTATTTTTGTATAATGAAGGTGCATTCATTTTATTATTGTTACTTTGTAAATATTTTTTAAAGTACAAATAGTATTTTTAGTTAATATTCAACATAGAAATATATTGTGATGAATTAATGGATTTTATAATTAAATAATATTTGTTGACCTCACCTGTTTTGATAATCCCAATTATGGCTTCACATACTTTGATAATCCCAAATAATGTGTATCTATATATTAATTCATTCAATCTATGATATTCTATTATCAATTTGATAATTATATTAAAACAATCATTGAAATATGTTAGTCAATTTTTATCAATGTTTATATGAATTTTTAAGTAATTCTAACTCAATCAGATATGTTTTTCATAAAACAGATAAGTGTTAAGTCACTGATATGCTTATAGATACAAACACAGCTCTACCGGTACTTAGTCTACGGATAGACATAGTCACCAATACGCAAAGATACTGGTATGAATAAGTCCACCAGTAAGCACATGTCACTGATAGATCAAGTCCACCGATACAGACAGCTTCCGATAGGAGATGACCTACCGATAGAACAAGTCTATCGGTATACATAAGTCTACCGATATACACTTCACTGGTACAGAACGGAGCTACCGGTATGCACAAGATACCGATACAAAGTTCACCTATAGAGACATCCCCTGATACACCAATCTACCGATACAGGCGAGTTATATATAGAACAAAACAAGCTACCGATAGAAGGAGTCACCGGTATATAGAGCTACTGATTCATAGAGTAATAGCTACCGATACAAGGAGTTACCAGTACAAGATCAAAGAGCTACTGATATATGGTCATTGTTACATAAAGTCCACCGCTACCGATAGAAGGCTACTGATGAAAGACTGACCAGTCAAACTCTACTTTTGTCAATAATGTTTATTTATTAAGAAACTGTCATATTTTATGTTTTTAATGCAATTAATGTTATTTAATGATAGTTGTTGTCATGTCAAGGAACAATACCTAGTACCCATGAAAAGGTAATCATTCCTTTTACCAGAGCTGTAAGCTATAAAAGGTAGGACAAAGACCGGGCAGAAGAAACGAAGAAGGCACATGAAGAGTGTGAAAGAGTAAGGGATGAATAGCATTGGAAAGTTGTGCATTCAACCAAAAAAGAAAGGCCACATTCATACTAGAAGAGAACTGAAGATACACGAATCCATTTCATTCTAGAGGAGAACACAAGCTACACCTTAGTCAATGAGTGAAGAACTACAACGAGCTCTTCATGCACTCAAGATGATCAAACTGAACATGAAGAAACCGACCCTCTATTTTTCAGAAAAAAACCATAGAAAGACTCAGAAGCATTTATGATTAATCAAAAGAGTCCAGAGCTACACTTCAAATAACTAGAGATTTCTAAAACTCATACATACTCTCTTAGTGATTCTTTTATTTACATTTCAAGCAGTGTGTGTGTTCTGTATATTTTATACACACACTGTCTCCTGAGCTAAGCTGGAGGATTTCTAAATCCTTACCCAAACCTTATATTACTCTTTTGTATCCCACTGTGGATAGTGGTATAGGTCAAGTATGTCCTGGACAGCCAATGTGCTATTGTTTTGTTGTCCCACGAATAATTGTGGTAGAGGTCTTGGTACCTGGACAGTCTCTTCACTTTTGTTTACCCCGATCCTGGGTGTAGATCAAATTTATATAAATTGTTTGAGAGGAATACGTCTCATCTTGAGACTGGACCTCTTGGTTATATCTGTTGTGCTTATTTGATTAAGTTTAAAGTATACTATATATTTTATATTCCGCTGCTAATTACATTGAAATACAATTTGTTTTAAAGTTACTTTGATAGTTAAATTAGCAAGAGTTTATACTTATTGTGAACCAGTTAGTTAGTTTCAAAAGTTAATTTGATCATCTAATTAAATTAACAAAGACCTAATCAATCATTGAGAAACTAATTGAACTCTTAAAATCTATATAAATTTACTATATTTTAACTAGTTTTTAAATAGGGGGAATTTAATAGAAATAATTTTAATAGAAATTTTAATTGGAACCCAATTCACCCCCCCATCTTGAGTATCCACTCCGAACAACATCTGGTATCAGTGGATTGTTTATTATTAAGGTTTTCGAAACACTCTGTTCTTCAACTGTGATTTTAGTTGTATCTTAAAGATCTTAAAGTTCTGTTAGTTCTAAATTTTATATCTTTAAATAAATTTGCTAAACTCTATCTATGTACAATAGACTAGAAGGTGCTGCTACCAACCGAACACAATTCTTTAATGGTACAAATTATGCCCAGTGGGAGCTTAAAATGAAAATTAATTTAGAGAGTATGTGATTTGATATCTGGACTGTTATAGAGACTCAATATAAGATTATAGAATCTGAAGAACTACTTGGGATGAACCTACTAAAACTGCTTACAATAATAACTGTAAAGCAGTGAATGCCTTGTACTGTGCTTTAGGATATGAAGAATTCAATAGCATATCTGCTTGCCAAACTGCTTATGAAATTTTGGTCACTTTGGCTATTTCCCATGAGAGAACAACCAATGTTAAAGAAATGAGGATGAATACCTATACTATTAAATATCATAATATTAAAATAAAGTATGAGGAACCAATTTCTGATATGTATCTCAAGTTCAATAATATTGTCAACACTATGAGCTCTCTTGGTAAAGTTGTTCCTTCAAAAGAATAGATCATGAGAATATTAAGTTGTCTGCCAGAAAGATGGAAAGGCACATCTATTTCCATTAGAGAATCGTGCGACATCAGCACACTGCCTGTTAAAGAATTAATAGATAAGATTATGATGTATGAGGAAGATCTTAATGTAAATAAGGAAGAATATGATGAACCAAAAAGGAAATCAGTGGCTTTTAAGTCTACTGCCTGGAGGAGCAAGGACAATGAGAAAGTACACATACAAACTGAAAGCTCATCAAGTGAAATTTTAGATTCTGACAGTGATACTGAGATGGCTCAAAAATCCATAAGATTTAAAAAGTTCTATAGGAAGAAGAAATTATTCAGAAAATCAAACTACAAAGGAAAATATTACAACAAGGGTAATTAGAAGAAGGACTGGAAAAAGTACGATAAGTGTGATGAAATTTTCTACTATGAATGCAAAAGGAAAGGACATGTAAAAGAAGACTGTCCAAAATTGAAATTCAGGAAGAAACATGAATACGAGGACACTAAATACAAGAAGTCAATGAAAGAAACTTGGAGTGATTTAGAAGACACATCATGTGATTTTAATTCTTATAAGGATGCAGATTCTCATAAGGCTAACATTTGTTTTATGACAAACACATCTAAGGTAACACTGGACACTCCTGCTTTAAATTCATATTATTCTAGAGTTGATTCTGATTCTGAATCTGAAAATATGTCTAGTGAAGAGTTATTTGAATATTATAATATGCTAGAAGATACATGTAATGAATTAAAGGACAAGTAGAAAACCTTGATGAAACAACATGCTTTGACCAGCTCTGTTAAATCTTCCCTTGATATAGAAAAGGAAAATAACGCTCAATTACTTAAGGAAACTATTGAACTGAAGTTGTATAATGATAAATTAAATAAGTACATAGAAAAATTCACAAATGGAAATGATATACTTACAAAAATTTTAGGAAAACAAGTTGAACTAAAACATACCACTGGAATAGGCTATCAGCCTGGACAGAGGCAGTTTACTAAAACTGGATATATTTCTAAATCTGGACAGAATGCTGCTAATTCTAGTTCTAGAAATTTGTATTATTCAACTAGTTATTCATATGGTTATAGACCAAATAAAGTTTATCTTTCAAATTATATTGATTCTGTAAATTATTTGAGACCCATAAGACAAATCTGGGTACCTAAAGCTTTTATTGCTAACCTGTCTGGACCCAAGAAAATCTGGGTTCCAAAATCATTTTCTGTTTAAACCTGTTTTGTAGGAGACTTGTTTGAAGAGTTGTCACAAAAAGGTATGGTACTTGGACAGTGGATGTTCAAGGAAAATGACTAGAGATTACTCATTCTTCAAGAGTTTAATCAATGTTGATGGAGGCCACTTCACCTTTGGTGATAACTCAAAAGGAAAGATCATTGACCTAGGCCAGATGGTAACACTGATTCGGTTTTAATTTCTAAAGATTTATTTGTTAATGGACTTAAATATAATCTATTATTTATTTCTTAGTTATGTGATGATGGTTTCAATGTTAAATTTGAAAATGATTCATGTAATATTTTTAACTCTAAAAATGTTTTAGTATTTTCTTCTTTGAGAAATGAAAATGTTTATGCTGTTAGTTTGAATTCTTTATCCAACCAAAATGTTACTTTTTTAAATGCTTTTCATAAAGAATCATGTCTATGACACAAAATATTAGGACACTGCAACATTCATTCACTTAGAAAACTGACTTGGAAGAATATATTTAGAGACCTACCTAAGCTTGAATTCACATCAGACAAAGTTTGTAATCCCTGTAAAAAGGGAAAGCAACATAAAGTTTCTTATAAATCAAAGAATGAAGTTTCAACTTCTCAACCTCTCGAGTTGGTTCACATGGACTTGTTTGGACATTCTAGATTTTCTAGTTTAAATGGGAAGCACTATGTCTATGTGTTAGTAGATGACTTTTCTAGATACACTTGGGTATACTTCTTAGATCACAAAAATTGAAGCTTGTTCTAACTTTATTAAGTATTCCAAGTCTATAGAAAACCATAGTGGACTTAAGATTTAAAATTTGAGAAGTGACCATGGTCATGAGTTCAAAAATCATGAGTTTTAATATTATTTCTCACACAATGGCTATAGTCACAATTTCTCTGCCCCTAGGACACCTCAACAGAATGGTGTAGTAGAAAGATGAAATAGAACCCTTCAAGAGATTGCAAGAACCATGCTTAATGAGTACGCCATGCCAATTTGTTTTTTGGATAAAGCTATAAATAAAGCTTTCTATATTATTAATAGAGTCTTGATTAGTCCTGTTCTTAAGAAGACCCCTTAAGAATCGTGGAGCAATAGGAATTTTAAGGTTAATTACTTAAGAGTTTTTGGATGTAATGTTTTTATTATCAATACAAAGGATAATCTTGACAAGTTTTCCTCTAAAAGTGATGAAGGGATTTCTCTTGGTTATTCTTTAACTAGAATAGGCTATAGAGTCCTTAACAAAAGAACCAAATGTGCAGAAGAATCTATTCACATCAAGTTTGATAAAACTGATCCACATGAACCTAATTATTCTCTTTAAAATCTTGAAGATGATTTGACATTTCTGGACCTTAATGGTAAAACTAAAGAACCTGCTGTAAAAAATTCCACTTCTGGACATATTCCAGAATATAATTCTATAGAACCCAAACACAGAGAAGAGCCTGAAATTTATAGTCCTACCTTTACTCGATCAACTAGGATTCTAAAGAATCATCCTTTGGCTGCTGTTATTGGTAATCTTGATAGAGGGACACATACTAGAGCTTCTCTAAGAAACCAGGTTGAACATCAAGACTTTCTTTCATAGCTAGAACCTAAAAATGTCAATGATGAAATCAATGATGAATTTTGAGTAATGGATATGCATGAAGAGTTAAATCAGTTTGAAAGAAACAATGTTTGGGAATTAGTTGACATTCCCAAGGACACTTTGACAATATGCACTAAATGGGTTTTTAGGAACAAAGTTGATGAGTCTGGAAATATTGTTAGAAACAAATCAAGGCTAGTTGCACAAGGATATAGTCAAGAGGAAGGTATAGACTATGAGGAAACCTTTTCACCTGTAGCTAGATTAGAATCCATTTGGATCTTACTTGCCTATAATGCTCATCTGAATTTCAAGTTACATCAAATGGATGATAAATGTGCTTTTCTAAATGGTTTTATAATTGAAGATGTTTTTGTTGAACAACCACCTGGATTTACTAATCCTCATTTTCCAAATTGTGTTTTCAAGATATCCAAAGCTTTATATAGTTTGAAACTAGCTCCAAGAGCCTTGTATGACCGACATAGCAATTTTCATATTTCTAAAGGTTTTAATAAAGAGATTGTTGATCCAACTATTTTTATTAAAATAATTTCTAAAGATGTTTTAATAGTAAAAATCTATGTTGATGACATTATTTTTGGATCTTATAAACATTATTTATGTACTGATTTTTCAAAGAGTATGAAAACTGAATTTGAAATGAGTTTAATGGGAGAAATCAAATATTTTCTTGGATTTCATGTTTTTCAAAATGAAAATGATATTATTTTGAATCAAGGTAAAGACACAAAGGATATGTTAAATCGTTTTGGTTTGGATAGTATTAAGGAAAATGATACTCCTATGAGTACGGTACGTAAATAGGATGCATATGAAACTGGGAAACTAGTGGATCAAACCAATTATAGAGGTATGATTGGAAGCTTAATATACCATACTTCTAGTCGACAAGATATTATGTATAGTGTGTGTATGTGTGCAAGATTTCAAGATAATAGAAAATAATCTCATTTATTGCTGTTAAATTAATTTTTAAGTATCTTAAACACACTGTAAATTGAGGTTTGTTTTTTCCAAAAGGACAATATTTTGAGTTAATGAGTTATTCAGATGCTGACTTTTCTGGTTGCAAGTTGGATAGAAAAATCTCATTTGAAACGTGTCATTTTATAGGTAAGTCCTTAGTATATTTGTGTAGTAAAAAGTAGAATTCTGTAGCTTTTTCCACTGCCGAAGCAGAGTATATAGCTGTTGGTAGTTGCTGTGCACAAATTCAATGGATGAAACACTCTCTTTTGGACTATGGATATGATTTTAAGCATGTTTCAATGAGCTATGATAACACTAGTGAAATTAACATCTCAAAGAACCCTGTATCTCACTGTAGGACCAAACACATTGATGTAAGGAACCATTTCTTGAGAGATAACTACCAAAAAGGTGATATTACTCTTGAATTTATAGGTACTTAACATCAATTAGCTACCATTTTCACCAAACCATTAAATTTGGATAGGTTAAGTTACATTAGACATGAGTTAGGAATGACTAACCTTGACCGGTAGAAACCTCACTGATGTGATACCTCATCAATGTACCTCACCGATGTGATACCTCACCGATGTACCTCACCGATGTGATACCTCACCGATGTACCTCACCGATGTGATACCTCACCGATGTACCTCACCGATGTGATACCTCACCAATGTACCTCACCGATGTGATACCTCACTAATGTACCTCACCGATCTGATACCTCCCTGATGTACCTCACTGATGTGAAACCTCACCGATTAGGAATTCTCACTGATATACCCTACTGTTTTATGCGCTGTTTTAAACTTCTGGATGCCGCTAGAATCTATATCGTTTATACTTTATTTATTTTATTATTTATTTTATGATTCCTAAATGATAAAACAAAATCCTAGTTACTTATCAATCCAAAAAACCTCAAACCCATTACCCTTAAGAATTAGCTCCTGAATTTCTCGAAAACCCTATGTTCCTCGAACCAGAGACGGGAAAAACCAAACTCCCTACTATCAGAGATGACATTGATGAGCCGAATGCGAAGAAGCAGAAGACCAAGCTAGAAGAAGGTGGTAGTGTTGGTAGAACAAGGTCGTGGAGGTGACCAGTGAACCATCATTTACCAAATAAAGTTATTGTGATCAAAAAAGAGCTATGCGTGGAATGGTTGTTGTCCAGTAAATCGATAGTTCTAGAGGTGCTGGAAAATAAGAATTGGGTATATTTCGTTTCGAACAACAATGGCCCCTACTATCCGAAGTTGGTGAAATAGTTCTATGTGTTTGTAAACTTTGAGAAACCAGAATACGAGAACAGAATGATTTCACTTGTGAATGAAAATGAGATATATTTTTCTTCTGTTGAGTGGGATGAATGCCTGAAGGTTCCACATAAAGGTGATTCTGGATATTTCTCGAAATCAGTACCACCTACAAGTGACATATTAGATTATGAGACTGCCTTAGAGGAGCTCCCCGGTAGTGGCAATCAAAGACAGGTGGTGGCTGCTGAAATGGATGGAGAGAACAAATTGTTGTTCAAGTTTGTTCAGCATGTTTTAATTCCAAGGAGGGGGGACTTTTTGAATTCAAGATATCATGATATCTCTTTGTTACATCTTTTGAGACATGGTGTGAAAGTGAATCTATGCAGGATACTAATGATTCAAATGGAGGAAATGACCAGGCCAAAATCAAAGACCAATGCCTTATTAATTTCAAAGTTGATCTCAGTAATTATTAAGGTGAAAGGGGTAGCTGAGTCTCAAGATGAGACTGTGGTAGTAAGGAATAATTTTTGTATCACAAACACAGTTTGCAAATATATGAAGATAAACTGGTATCCATGGAGACGAGAGTGGGTTAATGATGATAAAAAGGTATATGATAAGTTCAATCCCGTGGATTATCCTTCAATACCTAAGGATGTGAGGGATCCAGGTCTAGCACCTGATGAATAAGAACATGAGTACAGTGATGAGACTGATGAAGAGGAGACTTCTATGGCTGATATAAGGGATCCGGACTTTCCCCCCAAGTCCTGTTGCTGAAATTATATCTTCAGAAAAGGAAACTTTATTAGAAGAAGAAACACCTGTGGTTGAGGAATACCAGCCATCCCCTGAGAATGAAGAAGAAAGAAAGAATGAATCCGAAGCCTCTAATTTTGCCTGCTTAAGTCTGAGTCCATTGATTGGATGCTCATTTGTTCCTATTAAGGATGTAGTGGGTGAGATGGAAGGACCTGTTCCAAATCCAGAGGAGCCTCTTTCTATTTCAGATATGGAATTGATTGTAGAGGATTATTCTGAGGAAGAAAGACCTACTGAAAATGCTATTTCTATACAAGAAAATGCACCCATTGAGGGGGAGCATCCAACCATGTTTGGCAGTGTTTCAGTGGCTGTTGAAATTGAGGATTGGGTAGAAGGCCCAGGTTTTCTGGTTTGTGGATTGGATCATCCCGATTCTGTTAATGAGGCATCACTCAATAGACCTCAAATCAATTTTGATATCCAGACTCAGTTTTTTCCTAAATATGTGGTCAGAATGCATGATCTAGATAATCTAAAGTCTGGTCTCAAAATCCGTTTTGTGGCAGAAATAAGGAAAATGGAATCTTCTCTGGTGTCATCTATTGAATCGATTTTGAATTACTCTGTGGCCAGTATAGTGCGTGAAAGAGCACATGTTGTGGTTGCACCTGCTGATATGATCACCATGGATGACTTAGAATCCTTAAAGGATGAGCTGAAAGAGTCTTTTAGTGCTTCTATTTCCAAGTTGAAGCACTAATTTTGTTGAAGAGATGAGAAATTTGGAAAAGTCTTTTGAACTCTCTCTCTCTCGGTTGTAATGTGTCAACCTTTGTGGCATAAATAGTGGATGAAGTTATAGCTTGCCAGACTCAAGTATCTAGACTGGCAGAAGATGTTGAAGTTAAAATGAAATCTTTTATCTCTTTAGAATCTTATATGATTTCTGGATCCCAAACAGACAAAGATTTATCTTATGGAAAAAGTGTCATAAGCCAGATGGTATCAGTCTTTGAGGGATTTAAAACCTCCATGAAAGATCATGTCAGCACCCAAGATTCCCAAGTGAAAAATCTTATTAGTGGGTTGACCAAAAACTTCAAGGAAACAGTAACCTTCTCTATTGGTTCTCTTGCCTCCATACCGTCAACAGAACTAAATCAGATTCTAGGTGTGATGAAGGATGAGCTTGGTTCAGCACCAACCAGTGGCTCTGTGGACTCATCTAATCTGACCAAAGTAGTAACATCTACTAGAGATACCACTAGAGAGATAATGAAAATTGTTCAGGACTATATGAGAGAAGCATCTTCTTCTCAGAAAGAAGTGAAAGGAAAGGTAGATTACTATTTCCAAAGGATTTACGCCAAGAATCAACTCAACAACCATTTAAAAATTCTGTTAGAAAACCTGAAGTTACCACCTATCAATAAACCCTTCAGAGAACAAGTCAGAAAGCTCAGAGAGTTGACTCCATCCTTGGAAAAATTCATGGAGAACAAGGATGATTTCATATCTTCTATGGAGGAGGAGGAATCATTATGGATTTCACAAATCTTCTTTTGCCTTTCTTGCATGTCAATGCTTGGACAATGATTGTACCTCTAGCTTTACCTGCCTCTACCTCTACTACTTCTCCTGTTCAGATGAATCCAGCCCAAGCCATTCGCAGCCTTACTCCTATGATCACTGAGTGGGCTACTCAGTACAGGCCATGAACAGTTTCAGTATCTCACCCTCATGTGATCATTTCTAGTGTTCCTAAGCCTACACCTACATCCACACAACCCGAATCCTCTTCTGATCCCAAGGGAAAATCTCACATTGAGGACGTGGATTGAATAGGTGGATATGATATTTGATAGGAATCCATTGTATTTTGTTATTATTTCCTTGTACCTTTTTGCAACATGAAATACAAATGGCTTTCTTTTCCTTCCCATTTTGTTCCTTCTCTCTTTTTTCGTTCCCACTATTTTCTAATCACAAAAGGGGAGATCTTTGTAAGTTGTAACATTGATACCATTGCATTTAATTCTTTCTCTGATACATTTAACATTTCACATCTTAAATTTTTTACCTCTGCTGTGTTATTTTCTCTACAATTTAATTTAATGCTATATCCTCTGATACAATTACTTATTATTTTGAAACTATAATATCATAAGTCGTGATTATCAAAAAGGGGGAGATTATTGACCTCACCTATTTTGATAATCCCAATTATGCCTTCACATACTTTGATAATCCCAAATAATATGTATCTATATATTTATTGTTTCAATCTATGATATTATATTATCAAGTTGATAATTATATTAAAACAATCTTTGAAATATGTTTGTCAATGTTTATCTATATTTATATGAATTTTTAAGTAATTCTAACTCAATCGGATATGTTTTTCATAAAACAGATTAGTGTTAAGTCACCAATATGCTTATAGCTACAAAGACAGCTCTACAGGTACTTAGTCTACCGATAGACATAGTCACTGATATGCAGAGCTACTGGTATGAATAAGTCCACAGATAAGCACAGGTCACTGATAGATCAAGTCCACCGATACAGACAGCTACCTATAGGAGCTGAGCTACCGATAGAACAATTATACCGGTATACATAATTCTACCGATATACACTTCACTAGTACAGAACAGAGCTACCGGTATGCACAAGATACCGATACAAAGTTTACCAATACAGATAGTCACTGACACACCAAGCTACAGATATGAGCGAGTTACTGCTAGAACAAAACAAACTACCGATAGAAGGAGTCACCGGTATATACATCTACTGATACACAGAGTAACAAATACCGATACAAAGAGATACCAGTACAAGATCAAAGAGCTACCGATAGAAGGTCACTGCTACATAAAGTCCACTGCTACCAAAGAAGGCTACTAATGAAAGACTGGCCAGTCAAACTCTACTTTTGTCAATATTATTTTTTTTTAGAAACAGTCATATTGGATGTTTGTAATGAAATTAATGTTATTTAATGACAGTTGTTGTCATGTCAGAGAACCGTACCTAGTACCCATGAAAATTTAATCATTTTTTTTACTGGAGTTTTAAGCTATTAAAGGAAGGACATTGACTGGGCAGAAAAAAACGAATAAGGCACATGAAGGGTGTGAAAAAGCAAGGGCTGAATAGCGTTTGAAAGTGGTGTATTCACCCAGAAAAGAAAGTCTACATTCATACTGGAAGATAACTGAACATACACGAATCCATTTCATTATAGGGGAGAACACAAGCTACAACTTAGTAAAGGAGTGAAGAACTACAATGTGCTCTTCATGCACTCAAGCTGATCAAACTGAACATGAAGAAAACAACCCTCGGTTGTTCAGTCAAAAACTAGATAAAGACTCTGAAGCATTTTTGATTAATCAAAACAGTCCAGAGCTGCACTTAAAATCACTAGATCTTTCTAAAACTCATACTTACTCTCTTAGTGATTCTTTTATTTACATTTCGAGCAGTGTGTGTGCTCTGTATATTTTATACACACACAGTTTCCTGATCTAAGATGGAGGATTTATAAATATTTACCCAAACCTTATATAAATTTTTTGTATCCCACTGTGGATAGTGGTAGAGGTCATGTAACACCTGGACAACCAATGTGCTGTTTTTTTTGTTTTCCCATGAATAACTGTGGTAGAGGTCTTTGTACCTGGATAGTCTCTTCACTGTTTTTTACCCTGATCCAGGGTGTGGATAAAATTTATATAAATTTTTTGAGAGGACTAAGTATCAGCTTGAGACTGAACATCTTGGTTATATTGGTTGTGCATCTTTGATTAACTTTAAAGTATACTATATATTTTATATTCCTCTGCTAATTACATTGAAATAAAATTTGTTTTAAAGTTGTGTTGATAGTTAAATTAGCAAGTGTTTATACTTATTGTGAACTAGTACGTTAGTTTCAAAAGTTAATTTGATCTTCTGATTAAATTAACTGATACCTAATCCATCTTTGAGAAACTAATTTAATGTTTACAATCTGTATAAATTCACTACAGTTTAACCTGTTTTTAAATAGGGGATTTTAATAGAAATAATTTTAACAGAAATTTTAATTGGAACTAAATTCACCCCCTATTGAGTATCAACTCCAACCAACAAAATTTTAATAAAGTATTATTATAATTAAATTACTTTTTATTAAATATACATTATCATATAATTTTATGAATGCAATTGTAATTTTTATTTATGTTTGAAAGATGTTCTTGTCAAAACACATGAATTTACGATAAAATTTGGTTTTTATTTTAAAAGTAAAAATTAACATTTTTATTTAATTATTTAAATAAAATTAATATTATGTTTGGAATCAGGATGTCGAAATTATCCAACGGTGAAATTTTCATAATTTTTTGAGATAGTCGAATTTTTGGGTAAAAATTAAATACCGTTTAAATATATAATGTGTTTTATGAAATCATAATGACCCAATAGTGATGTAATAAAATAATATAAACATTATGTTATGAAAATATAAGTTTTATCATTAAAATAATATGATTTTAGATATGTTTTATTTATTTTACAAAGCTTTAGTGGACCCTTCAAGCCTTATAAAACATTTTGACTTTTTAAATTGTTTCCTTGAGATTGTGACTCACCTCCATGTAATCCACTCTATTATTTTAAGATGTTAGGAAATTGGCCTTATAGAATATTGATTTCCACTCCCCTTTTTCAAAAACCATGGGCAAAAACCACGTGCTGGTTTTTTGTTTTGATTAGTTTAATGTGAGGTGTCCCAAACCTAAATAATAATTAATTTCCTCTACTTTCCTATATAAACCCCCCATGCTCCCACTTCCTCTTCACTCAATGACTTTTGAGTTTGACCAACCCATGCCCTCCTCTCTCTAGAATCCTCCCAAGGTACCCCAAGCTCCCAAAAATCCTCTCTCATACCCCTCCCAATCCATTGGGATCACACATCCAAGTAAAGGATTTCTTCCTTTCTCATTTTCTCCAATTTTCATTAAGTTGTTATACCATTTTGTTTCCAATTACAAATGTTGGGATATGATTTTGCACACTCCTCATACTGACCTATTTATGTCTGTATAATTGGAGACCTCTTTCTCTCTCATTAATGCCTCCCATGTACACCCGTTACCATGCTGAAATTCCATTAGGGATTTCTCTCTCCTCTTTTACATCTAAGTAACTCTTTTGTATTAGGCATCTAAATTCCATTACATTTGTTGGGGAATGTATCTATATGAACCATTTACTGTTCATTTCATGTAAATATTATGAGACACCATTTTCCCTCACTTTAACCATTTTCATGAATCCTTATGTCACGTCGTTATGCTGTTGAAATTGCACCGCGTTTTTTCAAGCCAAAATCATTGTGTAGTAAATTCTGTACACATGTCTCTATCAATGGTAATCAACTTTATGCACATTTACATAATGAATGGTACACTCATGTATTTATTCCACATTACATAATCGTGTAATAACTTATGATGTTGATTGATTCCATGTTATATGATCCATGTGGCACAGGTATACATAAAATAAATTGTTTAAGAAGGGTGCGCCATGATAGCGCTCCAATACATAGGGTAAAGTATAGTATCATGATACGTCATGTGGAATGGATGTTGACTCATGCTATTTCAAGTGAAATGATCTTTTACTCATTCTTTATGTGAAATGAGGTCTTACTCATGCTCTATGTTCAATGATCCTTGGCCGATGCTAATTCCATGTTAAGTGTGGCTGCCACATTTCCATGTTATGATTTTCATGCTTTATCAATCCTTTATGTTCATGTTTATCTTGAGATCCATTGATATGCCTATTGTCTAACATGTATTGTATTTCTCATGTTATTTTATGTTTATTCCCTTACTGTGCTTTATAGCTCACCCTTTTCTTATCCATGTCCTTAGGTTATCCCATACAATGCAAAGTACGAGGGAATGTAGTAGTCATGTAAATGAAGTTTTCAATAAAGATATTATGTTTCATGTTTTAAGTTGTTATGTAACGTTCCTAAGTCCCAAAGACAGTAGACCTCTCGATTATCCATGTTGAATCAAGTGAAGAGTTTATGAAATAAATCATGTTTAGGTTTGTAAAAAAATATCAGGGTTGTTATAGTTGGTATCAGAGGATAGGTTTAGTTATTTTTGGGATTAGGATTAAAAAACCACAGTGATGATTTAGAGACAAGATTAATTATAATAAAAAATCCATAATTATTGTTGAGTATTGATTAAGTGGTTTATCAAACAAATATGTACCTTTCTGGATACGAGTAGGTAGAGGCATCTCTGGCATAGATGTATCCTAGGGGTAAAACCCCAAAACACTGCTTTGAGCTAGACTCGAATGGGAACTGGTGCACGACAACGGGCCTTGATAAAATCTTGTTTAATATTCTACCAAGGGATATGCTTTGGTAAATTCACAATCTTACTATGAACCCTTATTAAGGTAATTAAAAAAATGCCCCTAATAATATATGTTAGAAAGTAGATCATGGATATCAGAGATTGAAGCCTATGGATTCATAAGTTAAGGAAATAAGAGTTATTTATAAGTCATCAGTTTTGTCCATGGAATAATATTTATGTGATACCCCTAACTTCCCTTTTATATAAGTCAATGGCCAGTAATAGGGGGAATCTGGCTAACAAACGATATGAAGATCACTGTGATGACTGTACAAATGAGATGCCCAATCCGATGGGAGTTGGAATCCCGATCTTTTTCACACTTCTCTCGCCGTTAACTCAATATTTGAATATAAACATGGGTCAAGAGGAAATTTCAACCCCCCCCCCCCCAAGAAAGAACAAGTCACTATCGATAGCTTCGTGAGACAAAGACCTCCTACTTTTAATGGATCTTTTGATCCCTCAATCCTCGAACAATGGATCAACTTCATTGAAAAGATCTTCTCCATCCATCAATGTTCCGAACTAGAGAAGGTTCTTCTGGCTACTTATCATATGGAAGGTGAAGCAGATCAATGGTGGATTTTGATCCAAAATATGATGCCTGAAGAAGATATCGAGGCGTTGTAATTGAAGGATTTTCGGAAGATGTTTTTCGATAAATAATTTCAACACACCCTTCAACATAAGATCAAAAGGGAATTCCCTGCCCTCAAGAAAAAAGACAATGAATCTGTCAAAATGTATGAGGAAATTTCACAAGTCTTGCATGATATGCCTTCGGCTTTTCCATTACCCTTGAATTCTAGGTTGACTACTTCTTTGGTGGGCTGAAACCTAGCCTATGGAAAGCAATAGCAATCTGTGACTTCGACAGCTATGAAGAAATTTTCTGATGTGCCCTCAAGGTCGAAATGGAGATTAGAGAATCTAATGGGTATCATGGGGATAATAAGTGTTAGGTGGACTTCAATGATGGTGGTCTGAAAGATAAATCCAATGGTGCTAAAATGATCCAGGACCCCACTTTCCAATGGTGCGGAATGAAGCACCCCAGAAATTTCCTGAAGGTGACAATGAAATGCTTTAGGTGTGGAAGAGTAGGGCACCTAGCTATTAAATTTTGAAAAGAATAAACCGCGGCTGAAACAGAGGAGAGGAACACTTTGTTTGAACCTCAACATGTTGTTAATTGCTACAACTTCAAAAAAATAGGGCATGTTGCAAAATGAGTGCCCTAATCCAAGGGTTTTCAGAGGCAACCAACAACCTCCAAGGCAGGAAAGGAGAGATTTTTCCAACACTACTGCTAATGTGAAACCCAACAAAAAAGTGGTGATAGGTATGCTAGTTATTCATTCAAGAATATGAAACACACTTTTTGACATAGGTCCTATGAATTCTTTTATATCCCAAAATTTTAGTAGAATAATCCCAACACCACCAAAAATCATGGACGTAAAGATATCGGTGATTATGGAAAATGGGTCAGTCATTGCATCCCATGAATATATATCCTCCCCTGTCTTAATATGTGGATTGAATTTCATGGAAAAGCTCTTCATCCTCCCTCATGTGGAATTTGATGCAAATCTTTGCATGGATTGGCTTTCCTTATATAAAGCCAACATAAATTGCATTGAGAGGGAAGTCACTGTCCATGTGGAGAATCAACCCCCGATACTATACAAGTGTAAGGAGGAAGATGAATCTTCTTTAGCTCCATCATATCATATATAGAAATTACTTGCCTATAAGCAGGACTGTCTAGCATAGATGATTGAGTTTAGGGAGGCTACCATCCTTGAAGACATGCCTATTGTGAGTGAATTAGCTGAAGTGTTTCCCAAGGAATTGTCTGGTCTTCCTCCTAGAAGATATGTTGAATTATCAATTAATCTTATACTTGGGGAGTTGCCAATATCCATGACTTTGTATAGCATGACTGTTGCGGGGGATGAGGAGCTGAAGAAACAACTACATGAGAATCTAGAAGAAAGTTTTATATGCCCAAGTGCTTCACCAAGGGGTGCACAAGTCATGTTTGTCAAGAAGAAGGTATGCGCCTTTTCATCGATTATCGGGAGCTTAACAAAATCACGATAAAGAACAAGTATCCTCTCCGACGAATTGATGACTTGTTTGATCACCTGTGTTGAGCACAATACTTCGACAAGGTGGATTTTCAGTTGAGAAATTATCAAGTATGGGTGAAGAAGGAAGATATCCCTAAGACTGCTTTTCATATAATATTCGGGCACTATGAATTCATTGTAATGGCTTTCATACTCACAAATGCTCCAAAAACCTTCATGGACTTGATAAATAGATTCTTAAGGGACTACCTCAACAAATTTGTCGTAGTAATTATAGATGATATTTGGATATACTAAAATACCATGGAAGATCATGAGGATCATCTAAGAGCTGTACTAGATACCTTGTAGAAGGATAATCTCTATGAAAATTACCACAAGTGTGTGTTCTGGTTGAAGTAGGTCTCATTCTTGGTCCATATCATCGCAAGCAATGGAATGTCTATGGATCCCTCCAAAACAGATGCAATTACGGGATGGTTGAGGCCAACATCAGTAATTGATATCCGTAGCTTCTTGGGGTTAGCTGAAAATTATTGTCGATTTATGAGAAATTTCCCATGATTTTCCAACCCTCTTATCGAGATAACTCGGAATGGAGTAAAGTTTTCATGGAGTGATGAATCCCAAGAATGCTTCATGTATTTTAAAAGGAGGATTATCACTGTGATCGTGCTCACTTTACCCACTAGTTGATAACTTTTTGTGATATTTAGTGATGCTTCGAAGAAGGGCCCGAGCTGTTTGTTGGTGCCAAATGAGAAATTCATTATCAATGCTTCAAGGCAATTGAGAGTTCATGAGCAGAATTATCCAACAAATGATTTTTATTTGGCTATGTTGATATTCTCTTTAAAAATATGGTGGAAATATCTCATTGGAGAGAACTGTGAAATATATACGGACCACAAAATCCTCAAGTATATATTCACACAGAAAGAGTTGAACAAGCGCCAATGAAGATGGTTAGATAAGATCAAAGACTATGACTTCTCAAACCATTACGACCCTGGGAAATCGAACAAGGTGGAAGATGCTCTAAGTAGAAATGAACTAGCAATTCTATCATTTATGAGAATTGAGAAGGACCCAATCTTCTTTTATTTGATGAAGAGGGACATGAGAATCATAAATAATGGAACATCATCAATCCTTTCACAAATGATTGTTCAACTATATCTTTTGTAAAGGTTAAAGGATGCTCAAAAGGATGATGTGGTAATTCAGAAGATAGTGGAAGCTATCAAAAAAACAAAATCATAGGAGTTAAATGTTAATGAATAAGGAATTGTGAGATTCGGGAAAACACTATGAGTTCCATCAAGTCTGGTGTTGTAGATGGAACTTTTGGATGATGCGCATAGTTTAAATTTTTCTATTCACATAGGAAACACAAATATGTATCGAGATATCTGAGATCATTTTTGGTGGGATAATATGAAGAATGAGATCACTAAGTATACATCAATGTGCCTGGTGTGTCAGCAAGTGAAGGAAGAGTGACAGAAGTCTAAGGGGATGATGCAACCATTTCCCATACCAGAACGAAAATGGTAGAACATCACCACAGACTTTCTCACCAGACATGCAAAGACATCCTAAGGCAAAAATTCTATCTGGGTTGTAGTGGATCGTCTTATAATGTCTGCACACTTCATTACAATTTGGGAGGATTTCTCATTGGATCATCTAGCATGGATATATATCAGGGAAGGGGTAAGGCTACATGGAGTACCACTATCTATTATATCCGATCGAGATCCTAGATTCACCTCTAAGTTGGGGAAGAGTCTTCAAAATTCTCTAGATACTGAGCTAAACTTTAGTATGGCCTATCATCTTCAAAAAGATATCCAATCAAATAAGACTATCCAAACACTCGAGGACATGTTGAGAGTGTGTTCTATGGACATGAAATAAGAGTGGGACTAACATCTTCCACTGGTTGAATTTTCTTACAATAATAGTTTCCACTCGAGCATCTGAATGGTACCTTATGAAGCCCTATATGGGAAAAGGTACAGAACACCAACATGTTGGGATAAATTCAGTTAGCGTAAGATGATAGGTCCAGAAATTATCAATGAAATGGTGGAGATTGTGAAAACCATTCAGCATCATATCAAGGTAGCCCAGAGTCAAGAGAAGTGTTTTGTAGGTAACCATCGATGATACCTAGAGTTTAATGTCGGAGACATGGTATTTCTATGCATATCTCCATGAAAAAACATCATCAAGTTTGGAATGAAAGGGAAGTTAAGTCCAAGGTACATTGGCCCCTTCAAGATTCTGGATCGTGTTCGGGATGTGGAAAATCGACAAGAACTTATACCTACCATCGCCAAAGTACATTATGTCTTTCATGTATCCCTATTAAGGAAGTATATACCAGACCCTTCACATGTACTCTCTTTAGAGGTCGTACAGCTAGAGGATTATCTTTCTTACGAGGTGCAACCAGTGAAGATCTTAGATCGAAGGGAAAAATTTCTATGAAATAAGATAATGACCCTCATCAATGTGTTTTGTAAAAACCACATGTTTGAAGAAGTGATATAGGAATCAGATGAAGTGATGAAGAAAAGTTACCCATATCAGTTTTAGTGTGGGAAAAGGAAATTTAGAGGGAGAAATTTTTTAAGAGGGGAATATTGTAACAACCCATAAATTAATTAATGAAAATTTCCCTTCATCTAATTAAATGTCTTATTGGATATATAAAATGTGAACATCATTGGTTTTATGATTCTAGATTTTAAAATACCGTTATGAATTATGACTGTGGATAATATAATTGTGTAACAGGGATCACATGATTAGTATAAATATAGGGCTTTAACAAATCCAATTTACATAGACAAAGGATGTGATGGCCTCATCCATTAGACTTTCCCTGTACAAAGACCATTTGTTGGAGCTTGGAAAGGAGGCGGCGTCATTGGGCTTCACTATTGACCAAACCCAATACAATCTTGAACACAATATGCTTGAGCTGAACCGAATATAGGAGAAGTGAAAGATAATAGATATTACCACCCGAGCAACGTTATCAGAGCCACCCCAAGAGTCTATCACCATCTCACACCTTACCATTCGGTCTTATGCTGGGGGTTATAAGGGGTTATGTAACAAGACCCTATCACTAAAACTATGTACATTATTTTTTATATAAATAATGTGCATTCATTTTTTTATTGTTACTTTGTAAATAGTTTTTCAAACCCAAATAGTATTTTTAGTTAATATTCAATGAAGAAATCCATTATAATGAATTAATAGATTTTTTAATTAAATAATATTTTAATATATTATTATTATAATTAAATAAATTTTTATTAAATATAAATGATCATATAATTTTATGAATATGATTGTAATTTTTATAAAGGTTTGAAAGATGTTTTTTTCAAAACCCATGAATTTTTTATAAATGCCGGTTTTTATTTTAAAAGTAAAAATTCACATATTTAGAAAATTATTTAGATAAAATTAATTTTATTTTTGGAATCAGGACGTCGAAATTATCCAACAATGGATTTTTTTATAATTTTCCGAGACAGTCTAATTTTTGGGTAAAAATTAAATACCGTTTAAATATATAATGTGTTTTATGACATCATAAAGACCCAATAGTGATTTAATAAATTAATATAAACATTATTTTCAGCCAATATATGTTTTATCATTAAAATAATTCGATTTTAGTTTTTTTTTATTTTTTTACTATGCTTTAGTGGACCCTTCAAGGCTTATAAAATTGTTTGTCTTTTTAAATTGTTTTCCTTGAGAGTATGATTCACCTCCACATATGAAACCCTATTATTTTAAGAAATTAGGCCATTGTATTTATAAAATATTTATTCCAATCCCCATTAGAGAAAACCATAGGCAAGAAACATGTGCTGGTTTGTGATTTTGATTTGTTTAATGTGAGATGTCCCAAACCTAAAAAATAAAGAATTCCCTCTCCTTTCCTATATAAACCCACCCAAGCTCCCACTTCCTATTCACTAAAAGCATTTTTAGTTCGACCAAAATATTCCACACACTCTCTAGAATCCTCCCAAGGTGCCCCAAGTTCCCAAGAAGCTTCGCTCAAGCCTATCCCAAGCCTTTGGGATCACACTTCCATGTTAGGGATTTCTTCCATTCTCATTATGTCCAATTTTCTTTAAGTTGTTATGCCCTATTGTTTTCAATTACAAATGATGGGGTATGATTTCAAAATTTTCCCATACTTCCCCCTTTACTTTTGGATAATGGGATACCCCTTTCTCTCTCATTAATTCATCCCATGTACACCCACTACCATGCTAAAATTCAGTGAGAGATTTCTCTCTCCTCTTTTACATATGAGTAATTCTTTTGTATTATGAATCTAAATTCCATTACATTTGTTGGGAAATGTATCTATATGAATCTCTTACTATGCATTTCATGGACATATGATGAGACACCCTTTTCTATCTCATCAACCATTTTCATGAATCCTTATTTCACGTCATTATGATGCGGAAATTATACTGTGTTTTTTCAAGCCAAGATCATTGTGTAGTGATTACCATACCCATGTCTCTATCAAGGGTATTCACGTTAATGCACATATACCTATTGAATGGTAATTTCATGTATTTATTACACATTACTTAATTTTTTAATAACTTAAGTGGTGGATTGATTCCATGTTATATGATCAATATGGAACACTTATGCCTGGAATGAAATGTTTAAGAAGGTGCACCCTACTAGTGCTCTAATGCATAGGGTAAAGTATAGTATCATGATACATCATGTGAAATGGGTGTTGACTCATGATAATTCATTTTCAATGAGTTTTTAATCGTACTTCATGTGCAATGAGGGTTTACTCATGCTCCATGTGCAATGAGCCTTAGATCATGTTAATTCTATGTTAAGTGTTGCTGCCACATTTCAATGTTATGATTTTCATGCATTATAATGCCTTGTTGTTCATGTTTCTCTTTCACTCCATTTATATTAATATCTTCTAACATGTATCATATTCTTCATGTTATTACATGTTTATTCCCTTACCAGGCTTTATATCTCACCCTTTTCTTATGCATTCCCCCAGGTTATCCCATGCAATGCGAAGTACGAGGGAATATAGGGGTCATGTAAAATAAGTTTTCAATAAAGATGTTTTTTTCATGTTTTAAGTTGTTATTTAATGTTTATAAGCCCCAAAGACAGTAGATATCTCGATCTTCAATGTCGTATCAAGTGAAGAGTTTATGTAATAAATCATGTTAAATTTTGTAATGAAAGGACTGAGTTGTTATATAGAATGTCAAATATTATAATTAAAAAATATTAATTGTTTTATAAATATCATCTAAATACAATAAATAAACTTTTTATGTCATTAATGTTAAGTGGTAAGGAGAAAAATACATTGTTCTCTATAGGTGGTATTCCAACTCTACATGACCTACAATTTATTATACCATTGAATGGGTGGGATTATATAAAAATATAATAATTGTAAATTTAAAATAAATTTTTTTTATAGATATTATTTATTCTCATTGAATAAATATTATAGACCATACATTTTAATATTTTTTTAAAAATTCAATACGTCCTTGATGGGGGTGGTAGTCCGCACAAATTCATGACAAGGACTTAATTTTCTGAATGGTTCTATATGAGGATAGAAGAGTGATATTACATCAGTATAATAACATTAAGAATATTAATAATAATCATTTATTCATAACTTTAATGATATAAAATATTTTATAAAATAGATGATGATTAAGAAGAAAGGATGAGGGGTAATAATTACTCACATGGAGAGCTTCAACATTCTCATTATATTATTCTTGGAAATATAGGGATTAGGATAACTTATAAAGTCTATGTGATTGGGGGTTTATAAGGGGAATTAAGGATAGGTAAATTTTTTACAATTTCATTATCAGAAAAAAAAATTATTATTGATATTGAATTTGTTGTGAGAGTTCCCATTTTATATGTAGGAAAATTGTATTTTTGATATACCCATTACATGGTAAGAATTACATGAATATATTAAAGGGTAAATGGATTTATAAGTGGTCCATAATTTATTGGAGAGGTGTTTCATTTGATAAATACCAAAATATATATTTTCACTTAATTTTTAAACATTATTTGAGTCTTTTCCTGTTATATTTCCACAATATGTTGCTTTGTTTTTTTACTTTGGTAACTACTTTTTATTTAATTTATTCATTTTTTACTAATTATATAAGATAACCCATTATACATAAATTTTATATGGTGAAAATAACTGTATCTTAAATATAATCCAATTAAAAGAAAATATATTAGGAAATTAACTTGTAAACAAAAACATATAATATACGGAATAAAATTATTTTTTTAGAAAAATAATTATTTGACCATAAATTATTTCTAATATTATGTGTCATTAACCACAAATTATGTCATAGATGATTTATTTTTATATATGTATAAATATATTATGATATGAATTATATGAAAATAGAAACCGAATTAATTTGATAAATTGTACACTTCATTAATAGAATAATCTTTTGAAGTTGACCCTTTAATTATTATCAAGGTCACTAAATTTGTTATTATTAATCATAGTATTATGTAAAACATTAAAGTAAAATTGTTAAATAATATGAAAATGTTGATATAATATATGAAAACTATTATTATAGATTAAATTTTAATGATTGAATAAATATATTCTTTAACATAGTTGAATAAATTAGTTTTAAGAGTAAAATATATCATAAGTATCCAAAATGATAAACAATTATTTTGTAAATAATATTTTTGTAATTATTTATTTCAATATATATATATATAATCATTCAAAATATTTTAATTGATTCTATTATTATTATAATTTTGTAAAACTAATTGTTTTAGAAAAAACAGTATTTATGCACCATTCTACTAAAAATAAATTATTAAAAAAAATCCCAAAAAATTATTCCATGGTAAAATATTATTACAACTAAAAATTTGAGGTTAATTTACTCAAATAAAAGATAAAAAATTTATGTATTATCTTCCAAATGATAATATAATAAATAATGGAAACTTCATTTGTTGAATTTTTTTTATTAAATAATTAAGTGTTCTTAATCATATTTTATATGCATTTATAATTTAATAATGATTTTTTTATAAACTATGTGATTAATTATTTTATGTTTTATAAAAATAATCATCAAATATGACACATATCCTTTAAATTTAGTTCTGTGGGAAAATAAATCTATCAACACCTTGATTATTTAAATGAAATATATATATATATATATATAATTCATTGGGAATTACACACACTGTTTTTAAGGGGTACATGGGGTGTCTCCCAAATTTGATAACTTAGTCATGTATGGCCAATAAAAATGGTGTGAAAAATACCAACTACATGGTTTTTTATTATAGAAACCTGATGTTTTCATCCGAGTTCAGCACTTGACATGTTCCTCAATACCCATATCGTATTAGGTAGTTATCATAAAATTTGTGGACCTACCTTATGGTGTGTTATACAACTATTATTTCTAGGAATGTAAACTATATTAACATAAGTTTGGTTATCTGGGGAATATGACATGTGATCACATCAAAAAGAATCTGTTATATTATAACTCATTTAAAAACCCTAGATCTACAAATTCTATGAATCATGCTATGTGTTCTTTAGAACTGCACATCATGTGGTGTGGAATTTTATATATTCTTTATAATTTCATCAAATTTTAGATTGGATTCCCAGTAATTCCATTATAATTCTAACCACCCGTGACCCTCTATCAAATCTATTGTCTATATATATTTTTTAATTAGTGGGTGATTTCTCGACAATAATAATTGGAATCATTATATTTCATCAAATCTCATCATCTCATGTGACAACAAAATAAATGAAGCTATATGTTCTCCTCATTCCATATTAATTTTTCCCCAAAATACCCAAAAATAACATTGTACAAGATCAATTCCATATGGTAAACTAGATTATAGAAACCCTCCTTTAGGAAAACAATCATTCATTTTCTCTTGAGTAACATTGACACATGTCACTTGGGAAAAGAAGCTCTCAAAAATATCAAGACTCAATTTCTCTCAACTAATGATGTTTCAATAAGTTGGTAGATCCTCATCATCATTTCCAACCAAAAAAATAATATATCCTAGTTTGATCACAATTCCAATCCATCCACTATTTTTAAAAAACTAGCCAATAATTTACATTCAACACTGAACATGGAGAACATATGGAGGAATATAGAAAACACTACATAAAATGAAATCATTCCCCATATACCTATACAAATTATTTTTTAATATTCTTGTTATAGGTACCCATATACCAATTGTTTATTAAAATAATTCATTTTGAATAGTTATTAGTTAAGTAAAACCACAATTTTTTAATAACATTTTTATATTTTACAAATTTAAAATCATTTTTAAAAAACCAATGGTATAAAATTACATTAAAAATAGATCTCCATATCCCTTAACATATTCAAATAATTATCCTTTTGGATTTTTCTTCTATTGTTTTCATTAAAATATGAGGTATTTTATAACATCTGTGGGTTTCAAAATCATGGATCTAATTTCTTATAATGATTTAGTTATTCTATCATAACATTATTTCTTCGTTGGGTCAAAAAATGGCATTTCCTATTTTAGGATTGATTGTTTTTGGGGGGTTTCATGTATGTTTTCATAATCATTCCCATCAGTCTTACCATTTCCTTTTTTTCATAAAAACTCCCAACGATTCCCATATCTATAACATGATATTGTCTTGCTTTCTCAAGGAAGGTGGTGATTTGGGGTTTCAGACCAAACAGAAATTAGAACATCAAATTTGTTAAGAATATGGGATTATGATATAATCACACAATTTTTAAAAATTATTTTCTATCGTTTGACTCTATTATAGATTTAAAATTTGTTTTTGAATCTCATTCTAATCCCATCACAGAACTTCTTACTTGAATAAAATGATTCGGTGTTGAATCTATCCATCTATGGAGGGGGTTCTTATAGATACCTAGGATTTACATACGTGGATATTAATTTTTTTAAATAATTTTCATTTAATTAGAAAAAAATAGTCTAGAATACTGTAATATTTTATTGTCATTGAAAACAAGTAACACATTCTTCTTATCAAGTGAACGATCTTCAATTTTTCCAAAAAATATATACCCCTTTCTTACTCCTACTAAAATATATTCTTCATGACCATGTTAAAGGAAACAAAATAAAGGGTGATCTTAGATACTAATTAATGGTAAATAAATGAGATACGAAAGGACAAAATGAAAAAAGTGTATAAGAACATGAGAATGAAATTTCAATACCATACCTTATATATCAAAAATCATAATAACGAGTCATATAATAAATATTGGAACCTCATAAGAATCTAGTGACAGGATAATCAAATAAAATATTCTATAAGATCATAACATCGACCAAAGATAGATGTTTCCCCTACACGTAATCATATAAAATCATTCCCTTGAGGCTATAGAAAATTTCCAAAACTTATTAGGGAACTTCATTGGAGAAACACCTATAGGGAGGGATAAACCACAATCCCCAGCCGTAGCCCTTTCCTTATAATATAATGCATTCATTACCCAAACCATCATAATGGACCATGTCCTATTTTTTACTGGGTTCACTCTTTACTCAATCCATGTATATCTCAGGAAATATATAAATATTTACCCAATGCATTGGAGGTAGATGTAGGTCTCACCAATAACATAATATGATCACACATATTGGTTCTATAAGACTATATACAGTCATCATATCATAACCCAAGACCTGAAATGGGTGCCATAAATATTTCATCATATCATAACATTGGAAAAATTTATGTATTTCATAATAATATCTTCATAGCATAAACAATGAAAATAAACAGTTTTCACAATCATTTTTTTGTGGTATAACCTGTGGAGTATAAAAAGGTTTCATAAACAAATTTTTATATTAAAAATTAAATGTTAAAATAAATAATATGAATATATTCCTTGTATCATATCCCTAGTAAATAATCAACCGTATCAAATTATTTCATATTATATTGAGAAGAATTTTAAAAGATCACTTAGAACATTTCATAATGAAAATACTCTTTTTTAATCACTTTTATAAAACATTTTCAAAATTTATTTCTATGAAAATAACATTGGAATATTACATAATATTATTTGAATACATTTTAAGATAAATTTAGAACATAAAAACGTTTTGAAATAATTTTATTTTAAAATCACCTTATAAACATATAAAGGATTATTTTAAATTCATTTAAATTTTTTTTAAAACATAGAGAATTTTCAAAATCACATTCATTGAAAATAATTTTAATATATAACTAATTAATAATTATTTTAAAAAACCTATTATTTTAATAATATTCAATAAATCATATAAAAAATAATTCATATAATGTAGTGTTTGTGATAATAGATTATTATGTACATGAATTATATATAAAAACAAAAATTCTACTCATATTATCAGTAGAAGCCATAATTGAATTGATTAGAAATAAAAAGAATATTACATTTATTAATATTTTTTAAAAGGTAAAACATCAATAAAAATTTATTTTATAAATAATATGATAATAGTAAAACATTTTTTAAATCGTATTTATAAAACATGGTTTTTAATGAAAAAAAATTTCTGACTGAAGAGAGAAATAGTGTCTGAATTTCATAAAAACATTTTCAAAGTTATCTTTATTAAAAAATATTGTAAAATGGTAGAATTACTTAATGATATCATGAATAAACATATCATAATAATATTTATTATAATTATTGTGATACAGGCCAAAAAATCATCAATTGGAGCATAATCATATATAATTCTGATATTGACGAGATTGGTGCAATGAACTCTTTTAAATTTGGTAAATTTGAATCACAATCACCGTGAAAGAATAACATTACATGAATCATAAAACATGATGAAATAATTTTATTTATGATATAACATGTCAAATGGGTATCCTATATAACTCATAAAAAAATATAGGTTTATAACATAACATGTCTCTCAGAGATGACAAATTAAGACAAAATCCCATTACTGATTTGAAAATAGTGAAAAAGCTAGATTTAACATCAGTTTTTTTATATTTTACATCGGTTTTTAACCAAAATTTATAAATATGACATAAAATATAGTCTTAACGGTGTCAGTTTTCAAAACCTGATGCATAAAATGATCCCATGCTTCATATTTGGTCTTGGTTTAACAAATTAACCAACACTGAAAACCAATTTTTGGCATCACTTATTAGACAAACCTATGTAGAAATTAGATCTTCTCCCTATTTTCCTCATCTATTTGTTATAAAACAGCACGGGGAACTATTTTCGGTGACTTTTTACTAAATATACCAATGATGAAAACTTTGTATTTAAAAAAATCTGATTGTCAAAAAATCTACAAAAACATACATGTTTTTTTATAGTTCATAAATAACCAATCAATGGATTTGTATTATAAATTATAATTAATATACACATACCTAAAATTTAAGACATGATCATTATTGAATATTATTGAAGCAATGATATTATATCATTCTATCTAGACACCAATTATAATAAAAGAATTAGCATTTTGAAAACATGTTATTAATAAAATGTAATTTTATTTAAAAACATTTCAATATACATAACTCAAATCATAATCAGATGTAACAAATAGTTTTCAAACAAATATTGAAGATGATTAGGTTAAGTTTTGTCATAATACTCTTTATCATTGAATGTCTACAATAACATTGAATGATATGAGATTAAAAAATAGAATACTATGAAAGAAAATATAAAAAATTATTATTACTAACCTTATCCGAATCAATAGTTACCCCAGTTTTTATTATCTCAAACATGAATCCTAGAACATAATTACCACATTCAAAATTTCCTTATTGACCATGACACTACAATTATAAACCCTTAACTCGATCATAAAAACCAATATATATATATATGAAAAAAATCAGAACAATATGTAATATCAAAAATAATTACAATAAATTTCACATAATTTATGGCATTTGGTTTCTTTTTCAACATGTGTTCTTCGTTATATTTTTTCCATGAACAACATGTTCATATATATGAACTAATAATATAGGTAAAAACAAAAAGAATTAAACATAATGATCTTCTGAAAAAAAACATACATATCTATTATGGTGGAAACACATTTATGAACACCCCCTAATAAAGATAAAAACAATATAAGTTGCATTCACTTGGGAAAAATACCAAAATCATCCAATGCCCCCTAAAAATCACAATTTATGGAATTATAATGATCATTAGTTCATAATTAATATTCTGTTCTTACTTATCGCAAAATAGAAAAACCCAACATCCAATCTTAGTATGTGATAATCTCTCACATATATAGGTAACTCTAATAGGATTCATCACATGTTGCACTTCTATGAAAATTTATTCCAGATCTATAAAACCATAAATGGTAATGTTTTCATTTTTTATAAGAAGTGTGTATAGATACCTAATTTAAAATTAAATATAGTTAGTCAATTTAATCCATATTTTTACCAAAAAATAAAAATTCAATCATCAATTTACTTACATGTAAAAAAACTGCAACGCATTCAGGACAAGCTCTACAAATTTAACTAGATTCCTAATATCTTCGTTGAGTAATATCAATTGATAATTTCTTTCATATATATCAGACATCAGCAAAAACTCATAGATATTATCCTTGGAATAATATTCCTAACATAATATTTGTATCCCATTAGAAATATCATAAGTATCTAGAGGTGATTTTTCCTGAACTTGTTGTTTCAATTGTGTAATTTAATTTCATTTCAGATAATCCAATATAAGTTAAATGTTAGAAAACATTATTATTAATTTTCAGTCACATGTAATTAATATTTTAGAAAATTCATACCTTGTATTAAATATAATAAAGAATATTATTTCTCCAAATTAGAAAGTAGCATATACAATACCCAACTCTAGTAACTACCTTAGTTGGAAATGGTAGTAGAGCATTAAGATCAACAACATCAAGGAATAATACTCTAACTTGACCCATATTAATAGGCTGGTGATGTACAGAATCCACTAAAAAATATAAGAGTCATAATACAAAAATATGTATATGAGGATCTCCAGCAAATGACTCATAGTAAACGGTTTGGTCCATGCGAGGAGTTGGATGATCAATGTAGGTAGGTTGGATAGGGTAGCCTAGATGGGATGGAGGTGGAGGATCATAATAAGTAGGTTGGGTAGGCTGGGTAGGATGGGAATGCTGCGAAGGATGTGCAGTTTGTGATGATCTTGTCAAATGTTCTAACAAAATATGATGCACGACTTCTTGAATTTGATCACCCATAGACTATTTCATCTCTTTCATCTTGGGTTTTAAGGGATTTATTTCTAGATATTTTTATTTCTAACACTAAGAAAAAACATTCTGAATACTAACACCCTCCTAATATCCTCTAACATGGTCATGGTTTTCTTCCATTCCTAATGCATTGGCTAGGATACCCATCCTTCCCTCAGTGATAAAAGTGTCATGTGTCTCTTTATTATAATGTTCATCATGAAATGAAAAATGAAACAGTTATATTAGTGTTTACAATTTATAAAATTGAAAATTTCAGGAAAAATAAATAATATTTACTTACAATTTTATCATCCAATTTCTTATATTTTTCTATAATATACTTTTAAATTTTATTATTCTCACTTGTTTCTATTTTTCATAGAAATTTAGAGTATATAGAGAACCAAACTGGACCTCTCTCTCAGAATCTAACATTGACACAAGAATGTGTAATGAAATTTGTGTACCTTTATATCATTAGAAAACCGAATATTTAGAAACAAGGATGAAAAAATTAAGTAAAAAAAGAGTCACACATTTTTTATTTTTAAAAAAGGAAACAAAATATAAATAATTACTAGAAAAAATAGGAGACTAATTCAGTGTTTTCCCATATTCCTTCATCATGATCCTTACGTACCTTATGCACTGTAATGGCCTTGTGTTCATTGTAATTATCTGAAAATCACATAATAGATGAATACGACTCGTGTAAATCAATAACATTATCATAATCATTATCATCACCCGAATGGTATTTTTTTCCTTGAAAATTTATGCGCCACAGATCATTTAATAGATAAATTTCAAAAAATATCATATTTTCATGTGTCTCTATGATAAATGCTTCCTCGTTGTGATTAAATCATTTCAAATCAACCAGTGTTAAAACCAATTCATCATATATCACACCACTATTTCTATCAACCAAATTACACTTAAATATAGTGAATTGAAATTTTGTATAATCATTTTCCCATATATCCTCAAGAACTCCAAAATATACCGATGAAGAAGAAATTTGGTTTTTATCTTCTTGATAAGAAAAATGCACTACCTCAGCGATAACCATCACACAACTATTTTTAATGGTACTCTTGTCATCTATATTTTTGTGTAAAATTTGTACCCATTAATATAAAAACCATTCTATGTGATAAAATTAAGATATTTTCCCCTTACCAACCATTTCAATGTTTCTGATACAGATATATCTATTATCACTTTCCCTTTAAACCCTAAATCATATTTCTATTTCAGCTCAATCATCTACCACATTTCATTTCTTTTTGGATATTGTCTCTTTAATTGAGTTATATGTGATGATATATATTATTGAACATCATCTTTGTTGTTCAAAATATATAAATTTTTCTAAATCACCTCATCATGTGGAATTAAATTTACCTTTATAAATATCGAATCCCTCTACCTTCACTATCAACATTAAAAAGTGAACACATAAGAAGACCAACATGCTCCACTTCATATAAATTATTAGTACATAACTGAATCACATCATTCAATACATATTTTTGAATTATTGAGGCATCTGGTCGATATATATATTGATTATATCCCTTTAAAATTTTCATATACCTTTTGAAAGGATACATCCAATGTAAAAAAATAAGGCCATATATTATTTTCTCATTCCCCAGATGAATCACTAGATGAACCATTATATCAAAAAATGTAGGTGGAAAATACATTTATATTTGAGAAAGTATAACAGAATAGTTATTCTCCATCTCATTTAACAAATTTGGATCAGTAACTTTGAAATAGATGGATTTGAAAAAATTACATAACTAGATGATAGACTCTCCGATGGAAAATGACAATATAAAACATAGTGTGTCCAATAGTAGTTGTTTCATCAATACCTGACATTCATGAGATTTCATACCGATTTATTTTCAATCCTTCTTTGACATGAAATTCTTCACATTTGTAGAATATCCAATGGGTACTTTAATATCACATAGACATTAATAAAAATTCAACTTCTCACGATTTATTAATGTTTGAAAAGACGAATATAAATAGGTTCTACTTCCTTTCATAGTGGGAGCAAACTCCAAACGTACCCTAATTACTATCAAGGCCAATCTAGAATTAAATCAATCTTATTTATTTCCTTTTTTGTCTTATAAAGTTCTAGTCAAACTATCACATATATTTTCCTTGACATGAATAACATCAATGTAATGTTTTATCTATAAAAATATCTAAAAATACATTTTAAAAAAATATAATTTTTTTCTGGATATTTTTTTTGTAGATCAGAACTAATTTTCTTTTGAAAAGTTGAATAAATATTTTTCACCCTGTTGTAATATTCTCCAACTGACTATGGTTGTGGGGGAAGATTTTATTCATGTAAACCATTATATTCCTTTTTCAATCTATGATTAGGATGATCAGTTCACAAAAAAAAACCTTAATTTCTCGTCTCTACTGTATTTATTCCACTCTAAAATTGATAATATGAAGTATCTTCTTCACAAATTGTACATGCTTAATGTCCCTTAACACTATATTCAGATAAGTTTTCATATGTAAAAATTTAATTTATACTGAACATTATAATATCAAAGAAAATAAAATACTCTTTATTGTTTGCATAAAAAAACATTAACACATGCCTTACATAGATGATTCAAATCATAAATAAATGGCGAAAGATACACATCATTATCAATTCAGGGCTGTTTTGGTCCAGAAATCATCAAACTCATCATAATATTTTTTTTCTATATACATATCATTGGGGATAAGTTTTAAGACACAATCAAAATTGTTCAAAAATTGTGTTTATTTCTTAGGCTTCGATATAGATTTATTCCATCTGAACACACTCCCATTATTAGTGTTTTAACTTCACATAAAAAATTAGGAAAGATTTTATCAAATCTCTTCCATTGTGATGAGTCAGCAGGGTGATGTAATTTACCATCAATGATGGATTCATCTGAACTTCATCTTAACCTCTTTAAATTAATTGAATTTGAAAATAGACACTTCAAATGGGGAATTATTGGTAGGAACCAAATTACGTTAGCAAGAGCTTTGAATTTGGTTCCAGAGAATGAATTAGAGTTAATTTATCTAAATTATATCAAAGTTTTATTGGAAGAAATTAATTCATTTAGCATGAGGTTATATGTCATTACCTAAAAATAAACATGAATTGGATTTTTCATTCATCTTATAGCATGATGTTCCAGATATTGGACATTTTGATAAAAATTCATATGCTTTCGTAAACAACACACAATCATTTAGGAAATCATGTATCTCTTTATACCCAAATCCCATTGGGCATAATATATTATTCACCTCCTAATTGGAATATGGAAGTGCTTTGTATTCTAGAAGTACCTCTATTAAAAACAAAAGTATGTTAGATACATTTTTTTCACTCAGACCATTACTTGATTTCAACTTAACCAATCACAAAATGGATGATAACACAGTATATTAACTACTACCATGGAATAATTTTTTTAAGATTCTCCATATAATAATTCAACACTTGTTGTTTTTTCAATGGTTTCAACACCAAAATCAATAATTAAATCCTAAATATGATCCTATTTCACATTATGAATATTATCATCAACATTATATGTTGAATTTATAGTTCTTTCACCATCTAGATCCAATATATACAATTAAGGATAAAACCGTAACAAATGAGATGATCCTTGATTTCCCTGGAGTTTAACTTTCTCATTTCCAAACACTACACACATTGATAGAAAATAAAATAAATTTTTAGAAGATTTCCATTATAAAATTCGTTGAATTCTTCAACACCTTTATAATATTCAGAAGTGTTTCTTCATAAATCTATCCATTTATGATCCATTAAATACCTTATAAATAAATATAAATGATGAATATATCAAAATATATAAACATTAATACATATATATATAAATAGATAAACTGTAAAGAGAAACAGATTTAATAAAAACTATTGATTATCAGATAGAAAACATCAGATAGGAAACATAATTAAAAATAGTGATCATTTTATTTTTATATTATATACATATGTTTTAATGATATTATAATTTAATTATTTTCCATAAGATAACATTTATTAGTTCTTTTTAGAAAGTTTTAACATTTGTCCAGTTTTGTGTGTGTAAAAAGTATTGAAGATTGCAATAATGTTTTAGTTTATTTTTCATATTTGTTACTAAATAGCGGGGGATGTTACAACTAAAACTTGCTAGTCATAATAGATATGGAATTATCACATCTCTATACTATACATCCAATAGATTAAAGAAAAGTGTTAATACTCTCACATAGATATTAATCAAGATGATGTAATACTGTAACAATAAGATCTATCTGAAAATATGATGTTACATACTCGTCCATACCATTTGGGTGTTCAACCAGCATTCATTATAGTAGAATTATATGATAATAAATAAATAAATAAATAAATAAATATATATATATATATCAAATAGACATCAAATCTAAATATACCAATATTATATTTTTAAAATTGTATATCATCTCACAATTATAGATAAAAACCATATCAAACATGTTTTCTCACAAAAGCTTCAGCTGTCCCTGTTTCCCATGATACCTACTCCCACATAGATATAGAATCAAATATATAACGGATTTCCAATACTAATTTTTTAAAATAATGAGATAAACATTCAATAGATATATAAGATTACACCACTGTGTAATTTAGTTAATATAGATACAAACTAATAATTGAAATAACTCCAAATTATAATTACATCGTAAATAATTTGTCTTCCAAATTATAAAAATAACTTACAAAATTCAGAGTCCAACTATTTCTTGATCCTCAATAAAAACATCACTCATTTAATGCGTTAAAATATTAAAAAATTCCTACAAGATCCCTATGAAACTGATTGTAAAAATAAACATTAAATATGAACCTAAACTAAAATCATACCGCGGTTTGGGGTGGAAATAGGTTTTCAATGAGAAAATAATGATGAGATTTTTAACATATTTAAGTGGAGGTATAATGTATACTTCATATTGTGAAAATAGAATAAAATCAATAATATAGGCATTAGAGATCACTAGGTCGCCTTTGTAGTCATCGAGATTCATGAGGGATTCATCACGAGCGGGAGGATTTCACAGATCCAAAAAAATGGGGGTTTCATGATCCATTTTTTTAAAAAATTATTAGGGCAGTAGTTATTTAAGAAAAATAACCCCAAATATCCAATAAAAATATATTTCCTGTCGGTTTTTTAAAAAACCAGTACAAAATATTTTTATTATTATTATTATTCGCGTTAGTTTTTTTACCAAACCGAAGAAGAAAAATATAGCTTTCATTAATTTTTGGCATCAATTTTACTAAAACCTGATGTTCAAACCAGGTATAAAAATATTCAATGTCAGTATTTAGTAAAACGAACACCAAAAATCTCATTTACATAGTTTTTCATGGGTGTAAAAAAGGACATCATTTCTCTGATGTTAAAACACTATTTCCACTAGTGTGGTAACTTTTGAACCATTAAACCATTAAAGAGATATCCTAAATTGTATTTTTAATTGTCTATAAATTTTATTGTAATAATAATAAAATAGATTTTTAGTATTTATATACACCACAAATAACTAATAGGTGATGAATATAGCATGAGTCTCAAAAAAGTAAAAAGGGAGACAAAAATCCCTTACCATCTGTATTGAATCTCCATATACTTCATAAAACCTCTAATATAATAAATATTAGTCTATTATAAAACAATAACATAACCATATTCATATATTTAATACCATATTTTTTAACTAGGACTTCATATTACCTGTTTATTAACAATTCCATGTTATTTTTGTGTTTAGGTTAATAACTTCTTTTTAAACATGTTTTGATTTGTTATTCGAGTTCATATTACTTATATCATTATTTAATCATATAGAGAATAATAAACATTATATATATATATAAAATATATTAATTATATATGTATTTATAGTTATCCATAAAATTTAGTAAAATGAAATGAAATACACTATTCAAAGAGATAGTCGGACGTATGTACGCAACAACGTTGTTTCCATTTTCTTACCATAATGAAAGAAATAAAAATAAATGATATATATTATCATTATAGTATAATTTTTTTATATCATATATATCTATTAAACACATCCTTAATAATTTATACGTGAAGCATGAATTAATAACATCGCCTCGTGTGGCGGTAGTCTGACGTACATAAGAGTGTCTTTATCGTATTGCCAAAAAATGGAAATCATGAAGGTATATGTTATAAAATAACTATAGAAACATAAATTAATCATATATATCATATATATCACATATAAATAGTATTATCTTTATTTCTAACACTCGAGAAAGGGGTAATTGAAGAATGAATCACATCGATTCATGAGGTGGTAGTCCGTTGTAATCATGACCAATGTTTTTGGTAATCCATTTGATGGAATAGTTTGTGTTTTGAGGTTTGAAAATCAACATAAAAATATCTTAGTATATTGAATATTATTATTTCCTTATATACATAAGATATAATAATAATTCAATGGGTTTGAGTAATAAATAAAACAAAAATGCATGTTGATAAATGTTGCCTCTTCTCCCATAATATTCATTCAGTTTTCACTAAAGGATCTACTTAAATTATATTTATGCCAAGCTTATGGTATCTATTATTAGTGGAATAAACTGGGTAATTTATTTTTTCCTTGTTTTATGTAGCCATGTAGCATGAGAGGTGTGAAAACGGGGGAGACTGAGTGCTCTTTGATAGTTGAGGTGAAGTGGAATTTCTGTAAATACTCCAATGTAGTTACTATTAGATGGTAAATATCGCCTAAAGACTCAAAAAATTAAAATTAATTGTTTAGAGTTATTATAATCTCTATAGACCCCACCACCACACATTAAAACACATTTTCTAAACAATTGGTTCTTTAAATCTTAAGATCCCTTATTTTACCATTTCATTTTTTTTCATTGTGGTGGCTAATTTTATAACATAGACAGTTTATCCATTTGAAATAAATTAAAGTGATAATAATTATAAAATTCTGACTCTCTTATTATAAAATAATATAATTAATTTATAAAATATGAATCCCAAATTTGTTGGAAATTAACTTTAACACAAGTGATTAAAATGCACAAAAACACTGAGTATAGCTTAACCAGGCTAAATTTGTTTTCTGTGTTAAACAGTCAATAAAGTCATTCTAATAGAAAAAATTGATCCATTAATGTAACATTGATTATATTTGTTAATTTTTAAAAATTCCTTTAACATATGGAGGCTTTTTTTAAAATAAATTAATAAAATACCATTTCATATAAAATATTATTAAATAACAATTTGGAAATTATTTATTTAATTGATTTTTAAAAAATAAACACACTAATCGAATTAAAATATATTTTTTGTAATACCTTTTTAACATGATATATTCATCTATAAAATAATTCACCACACCGATTTTTTTAATTTACATCACTTTTATTGTTTTTTGTATCTTTTATTTATTTAATTTTTTACTAAATAATTTTTCTGTTCACATTTATTAAGAATTTAATGCAATTATATCATCAAAAATATAAAAATGAAATTTCATGTTAAAAAACACACTTATCACATAAAATAATATTTTTAACAAAACCTGTATCATTTTTTCCTTCTTCCAATGCATTACAGAAATTAAATAGAAGAAACGTTCATTTTTGGTCTTTTTAATTAGATAAATTATTATATGGAAAATTTTCATTTAAAAGTGTCTAAAAACTCTTAAAATGTTAGAGTAATGACAAAAGGTTTGACATATGGCCATACAATGGGGTTTGGACAAGTGTTTGGTCATTCATAGAAATTGTATTCTAAGAGTAACAACTATGTAATCTTATTTTTACAATAATCATTGTAATTAGTCATAATTTCTTTCACTAATAACATTGGTAACCGATTAATTTTGAATTATTAGGAATTTTGAAATATTAATATTCAACATATTTAATTCATTTTTAAAAATTCTATTCACATATATGGTTGAAATTAATTTAAAATTAATACTAATGTCATGATGAGAAAGTGGTTTATTAAAGAGAATAAATGAACAAAACATTACAATGTTTTTAAATTCATTTCCAAGATGAAATTGATTAAAATATAATACATTATATGGAGAGATATATAATTTATATTTTTATACTTTAAAACTAATGTAAAATATAATTTAACATTATATGTAAACTAAACAAAAAGAAGGTTCTCAATAAAAACTAAATAATTTTAACTATTTATAAGATATGAAACATGTTAAAAATATTCAAAAAATTAACCATAACAAAATTTTCATATTCCTCTTTCAATAATAAAGTTTAGTTTGTAAAATATAATTTATAATTGTGTCAAAATCAATTTTAAAATAATTTTTCCATTAATAGGTGGTAAAAAATCCTTTTAGAAAAATGCATCTTTTATGTGTAAAATATGATTTATTCATGTCTCTTGTATTGAAATAACAAAATATTAATTTCAAGTAGATGATTTAGGAAAATATATATATATACATATATATATCATTAAAAACATTAATTAAAGTGTTTTTTAATTTCATTATATCAAACATGTTTCATAGTAGAAAAATAGTTTCTTTAGGAAATGAATTTCATTATTTTCAAATAGTTCTTAACTTCATTTATAATTAGTTGTTTTTCAAATAATTAATTTAAAAAAAATTCATAAACCAGAATTTCAAAATTTATTTAATCCATTTCATACCCACCATTACAATATCTATGTGATAAATATACAATGATTTTAATAATATTTCACATTTCGTTTAAACAGAGAGTTGCATTTTACACATGCTAAACTTGGTGTAGTGTGAAGTGAACGAATAAAATGGTGTCACATATTAATAAAGTGTAAAATGATGTATCATGAAATTAAAGACAAATAAGTTTTTATATTATCTATAAATAATAAATCATAAATCTTGTTGTGTAAAATTTTCCCCCTTAAAATGAATTTATCCCGCAAAAATCATGTACACCATCAATGAATTATTAATTGATATTTTAATTCATAGAAACCACATACTAAAATAATAATAATTAAACATTATTTAAAAATATATTTTTGTGAGAAATAATTTTTACAAAAACAAACTCATAACTAAATTTCCACATATGATAAAATAATTATGATGTGATGATTTTTACATGGAGAAAATATTAGAAATTTACAAAGAGTTTTAAAGATCACTGATCATAAGAAAGTGGGTGACCTAGAGATATTTAACAATAAAAACCCATAAAAAGTGGATTGATTTAGTTCACTAGTATCATCGAGGAATATGATAATAATAAACCATTTTATTTATATATTCCTTTATAGAATTGAATAATTTTAATGAGAAGATAAGCTTACTTTAATTCATTCCATTTCATAAGCACAATATAACTCTTCTTTCCTTGATAAAATTTAACATCATATATTAATCCAATAAATTTAAGTGAATTTAATTTTAATAAGTAAGAATTAGATCATATTATACACTAATATAATCATAATTTTATAATTATATCCTTAGTTTCAATTATGAAAGAATTATTAAAAAAAATTATCAGATATGAATAAATTATCATATTGGAATTAAAAATGTTAATCTTTAAACCCCCATCCATGATCCAAATTTAACCATTCCATAATTCTTTATCCATATTAGAATTAAAAAAGATTAAAATTCAAAAGCTTATATAGAATTTCACTAAATTTCAAAAATCAACTAATCATTAATCCCCCCAGAAAAAATAATATGGATCATGATTTTATAATGCCAAATATATAAATACCTTCATCATGTATTCTATTGAAACATGATAATAACCTTAA
The DNA here is from genome assembly GCA_963277665.1 of Viscum album. Classification (NCBI taxonomy): domain Eukaryota; kingdom Viridiplantae; phylum Streptophyta; class Magnoliopsida; order Santalales; family Viscaceae; genus Viscum; species Viscum album. The sequence continues at coordinate 1,806,921,188 of OY728152.1, read as the reverse complement.
TTACTATAAAACCTTACGAAAATAATACTCGAAACCTCATTATTAATATATATTTTTGGATATATTTATTAAATCCAAAAATTCTCTAAAATTCATTAATGAAAACAAAATCCACTTTGTCCAAAAATCATTAATCAGTTCCAAGGTAATAAATCCTATCCAATATATATTATCCAAATTAATAAACTATTTTTACATACATAATTATCTCAATATTAGGAAAATATTAAGGGTTATGTTACCTTTAGCCATGAGTTTTACATGATATCACATTTCAATTATATCACGTTTCCTATCCATCATTTCCTTTCAAATCCTTTATGAAAAATAGTTACTGAATAGAACATATAAATTTCATGATTCACATAACACAATCAATGAATTAAAATATATAAATAATTGATTCATCTATATTTATTCTCGAACATTGAAATAAGATTCTTCATCTTATTCTTTATCACTTATTTTCCTTCACAAGTAATTTTTAGTCACATAATAATTAGAATTATAACTATTACACACACCACATTTCGTATTTTACTCATGAAATTTTCCCTTAGGACACCGATTTCAATAATTCACATACATTACATATTAAAATTATTCAACAATCAAGTATATCTTAAAGATTCCACCATTATAATAAATTTAATTAACATAACTTTTCATTTTACCTTTATAATTAATTTATTTTTTTACACAATTTCCATGGTCAAAACATATTATTACACCTCCAAGACATGTTCTTGGTTGTTTCTTTACACATTCGTTATGCAAAGGAAACTGGATCATCATTTCTCCATGGTGTCCACTACACAAACTCCCAACTAATGACTTTATTCTTCAATTTGGTGAGTCTGAGGGCTGGTTATGGTTTACATAATTAACCAAGTTATGTTAAAAAATATTAGACATAATCACTATGTCCTTTAGTCCAGTTGTCATCCAATTTGGTTTATCATCATAAAATTTTCCATCACATTCAATTTTAACCAATTTCTATATGGTTCTCACTATTAACTACAAGAAAAAAATAGTGTGTGACACAATAATCCTAGTGGAAAACAAAATAATCATGAAAATTTACTTAAAATTTATCTAAATTATGACACATTTTTATTTAATGTATGAAAAATTTAGATTACCCTAGTTTATTCAATGTCATTTTTTATTTAAATACATTAGGATAATTCATAAATTGTTTTTAAATTTCCAAAGCATATTCCCAAGAGAGTGTCAAACCTGGTGTACAGAAAGGCATGTTCTCATACACCAGTTCCTGATTAAGTCTATATGAATATATTGTTTTGTGGTTTTTTTACCTATACTAATATATGTGCTATATCCACATCCACATTTAGTATCAATACACGTATGTAATTTATTGTAATCATCTCTCTCGTTCCTTTACCAAAATTCAAGGACTTTTTCTTAATCGTTAACTCATTAATATATTTATCCTTTGAAACACCTATAGTCATATCCATAGAAATATCTCTAGGTATCTCACAAATTTTTCTCATCCTCATTCATAATGCTTGAGTAATAATTTATTTGAAACTATCTATAGAGACCCATGATTTTCATACTTTTATTTTATATATTTGAATATACATATCCATTTCATCACACAAACACATGCCTAAGGACTGTATTATTTTAGTTCTTTGGGAACATGGAACACAATACTCTTGTATGGTGATATATATACAATTATTTCTATAGGATTTTACCATTTATTAATCTAACTTAAAATTGTTCATCGTAATGTGGGGAGAGAAAGAATATGAACGAATGAGGTCACATGATCTATAAGGGTAAATAAATGAGATACATAAGCATAACATGAACATTAGAGTGTGATAATATTAGAATAAACTTTTAAAACCATAACATTCATATTAAAGATCATAATCATGAGTCAAAGAATAAATATTAGAAGTTTATAAGACATTAATTATTTCATAATCAACGAACATGGTCCATGAACTATTATCATCTACATAAGAAATGAATTTTTGGCATACACATATGAATATAAAATAATTCCCTAGAAGTTATATCCCATTTACAATACTTATCAGGTCACTTCTTGGGGTATAAACCTAATGGGAGGGACATAGTCCTATAAAAAGTTTCAACCCTTTCCAGATAGTGGAAGGGATTCACTCCCCAAACCTTTTAAATAGAAAGATTCCCTTATTGTGCAAGTTTCAGTCCCCATTCCACCCATAACTATCTCATGAGATATATAAATATTAACATAATTAATTGGAGTGAGATATTTTTCCAACATTTCACATAATGAAATCATACATATCTTTGTCACAGTATCATAAACAATCATCATATCATATCATATTAAATTAAATCGTTATCATAAATATTTCAATATATCCTAAAATTTGAAAAAGATATTGGATTCATATTAATTTTTATTATAGTAAAACCAATGAAAAGAATTGTGTTTCACAATAATTTTATCATTATTCAACCATTGGAAGATAATCAGGTTTGATAAAAAATCCTCATGTTAAACAAAAACAATTCAAGAAAGAATAATAATAATGTATGTGGATCATATCCCCCATATATCATAAACATTGAAAAATTATGTCATCTTAGATGTATTAGTATTTTGAAAGATCTCTTCTAACATTTCAAAAGGGAAATAACATTTTCTATAAAATTGCATTCATAAATAATTTTGAAAAAAAAATATTTGAAAATTAAATTATAAACTAAAAAAGGATTCCTTAGAACATTTAAAAAATATTTTTAAATATAAAACTTTTTTTAAAACATTTTATTTGTAAATAAACTTTGAAACTTATGATGGATTCTTTAATAATAATTTAAATTGGGTTTTAAAATATAAAACACTTTCAAAATTACATTTTTTCAAAAATCATTTTAAAATAAAAAACATTCAAATATATTTAAGAAAACCATTTATTATAGAATTATTTTTAACATGTATAATGGAAACATAAATGAATGTAGTCATAATTATGGTGGATAATTATATACCAAATGTATATATAAAAATAACTATTCCATCATAATGTCGGTAGAATCCAAAAGATAATTGATCAGAAATTGACAAAAAGTTTCATTTTGAAACCAATTTTTCAAGATAAAAAACATGGGGAAAATTTTCTTCTAAAAAATAAAATATAATGGTAAATTTTTTTAAAATAATTTTTGGGAAATATGGATTTGAAACAAAACATATTTTCCACTGAAAATTGAAAAAAAAAATTCATTTCATAGAAACAGTTTATTAATTATATTATGTTCTGAAGAGTTGAAAATGGAACCATTAATTTATGATATCAGAATATATCGATCAATCATATGAATCAATGTATGCATAGTCATACATTATCATGATAGAAGATGAAATTGTAATAATAAACTCTTACCACCTATATATATTTGAATCATAATCCCCATGAAATGATAAAATTATATAAAGATTAAAATATCATGATAATTATTTTAAACATGATATAACATTTCAAAGGATAAATATATACATCTCATAAAATAATATGTGGGTATGACATATCATGTGTCTCGAATAAGGAAAACTGATATATAATTCCCTTAACGATTTAGAAACTATTGAACTATAAAAAAAATAAAATAGAGATTCTTAAAATAATATTAAAATAAAAATAAATTTTAATTTAATAATCATAAAATAAATTCATGGTGTGTATATACAGAACATAAAATAAATGGGAAGTGAATCTAACATGTGTATCACAAAAGTGAAAAGGTGATATAGAAATCCATTAGTTTTTGTATTTACTCTCATAATACTCGTTAAAATTTCATGTATAATAAATATATGATTATTATAAATATATAAAATATCAATGTTCTTATATGTAATACCTTACATGTTTTAACTAGGACATTATGTTACCCATTTATTAACAATTCCATGTAAAAGTTACATTTCTAGTAATAATTGCATCGTTTTTCATACATGTTTTTAGTTTTTATTCTTGTTTCTATTAATAATATCATTATTTAATCATATAAGTAAATAAAATCAGGATATAAACATCACATATATTTATTATATATGTATTTATTATAATCCATAATTTTTTTTTTGTAGAAAATGAAATACGTAGTTCTTGTGGATGGTAGGTTGTACGTACCCATAAATGCTATTTCCATTTTCTTATAGTATTGAAATAAATAAAACTAAATGATGTTAATAAATTTATTTATTTATTATAATTAGAGTATAATATTAATTTCATATATATAAAAATATTTATTAAACCCATCCATAAACTTTCCATGTAATGTGTGAATGAATCACATCCCTTTGCGAAGTGTTAGTATTCCACACACCTGAACAATGTTAACATATTTTTAAAAAATATATACAATGAAGTAATGTGTTATATAATAATTCATTAATCATAAATACTTCCCAAATATCATAAATATCATGTGTGTGTCTGTTTGTGTCTATATATATATGCTATCATCACTATGTCCAACTTTTAAATGTGGTAATGGAAAAATGAACGGTATCGGTTCACGAGGATTTAGTCTATTGTACACATAAATAGTGATTTCATAACCATTTTTATAGACATGTTCCTATTTATAGGTATTAAAATTAAAATAAAAACTAATCATAAAATTTATAATAATTAATTTATTATTGAATAATTTTATAAAAATAAATTAAGTGGTTTGAGGAAGAAATAAAACAAAAACGTTCATTAATGAACATTATCATTTCATCTGATATCTCCTATTTATTTTACTAAAGGACATTTGTTGTTGTCTTTCAACCAAAATTAAGGCTTGTAGGATGAGTTTATGTATTTTGGAACGTGATTTTGGCTAGCTGTTTTTGATAAAAATTTCTTGAGTTGTGTGATGAAGGGGGGAGGGTGAGTTCCCATTAATAGTTGAGTTGGTGGAGAATTCTTCTAAATACTCAACAGTATACTCTATTTAGAGTTCAATATTACATGAATATTGAAAAAATCTGTTAATTAATGAATTTTAGGTATTATATTTCTTATAAACACCTCCAACACACATTTATAAACTTTTTTAAAACAATTTGTTATTTGACTCTTAAGTATTCTTATTTTAACATATTTGTTATTTATTGTGGTAACTATTTTTATGACCTAAGTAATTTATCCATTAGAAGTAAATTCAATTGTTGATTAATATAAATATTAGACCCAATTACTATAAAATATTATTCATAAATTATAAAATAAAAACCACATATGTATTGGAATTTAGTATTATCGCAAGTCCAAGTAATGCGCAAAACTCTGCTTAAACCTTAATTGTGTGAAATAAGTTTTTACTATTTATTTATCAATGGAGTTATCATAATAGAATTTTTTTTACAATAACGGAACATATTATATATTTATGAATATTTAAAAATAAATTTATATAATATAGTATTTTTAGTAATTTTAAATAAATTATTAATATAATATTTAACATAAAATAACATTATCCTAAGTTTAGAAATTAATAATTTAAAAGAATTGATTAGAGATAAGTACAACGTAGAAATGTAAATATATTATTTAAACACATTTTTAACAAGGTATTTTTATTTATAAAATTATTTAACTTAAAAATTCATTCAATTTACCTCACTTTTAATGTTTTTAGTATCGTTTGAATTAGTGAATTATTAACTAAATAATTTTTACATTGGAATTTTATAATAATTTATTTTAATTATATCATATAAAAATACTAAAACAAATTATAATGAAAAAAAATTTATCTACAAAACTAATATTTATAACATATCCTATGTACTTTTTCCCAATTCAAATTCTTTAATTAAATTAAATGGAAGAAATCAACATTTTCTATATTTTTCTTTCTATAACATATATTTGACTCATTTTCTGGTAAAGGTTTCAAAGAAACTGATAAAATTATTTAATAATGTACAAAGGGTCAAAATATTTCCATCCAATTGGGTTTGTAGAGGTTTTAATCCATTCTTACACCTTATATTCTCAGCATAACCACTAAGTAATCATGTTTATATCATAATCATTATAATTAATTTTAATTTCTTTTACTAATCACTATGGTGTAAATTTATGCGTTCCTTATTAGAAATTATAAATTTGGATGGTTAAAATATGCAATCCATTTGTACTGATTCAATTTATATAATATGAGTAATTTAACCTAAAATTAACCTCATATTCAGGATGAGAAAGTGGTTTATTAAATAAAAAATGATCAAAACATTACAATGTTTTTATATTAAATATGAATATGAAATTAATTACAATAACTAAAATTTTATTAATAAATATATTTCTGAACTTCATATAAGTTAAAACTAATTTAAAATATAATTTGACATAAATATTAAAATAATGGAAATGGTAATTTTCAATTAAAACTCAGTATATATCACTATCAATAAATAAATGAATATTTTAAGAAAATACCCCAAATAACTATCCATAAGATAATTTTTATATTATTATTTCAAAAATAAATTTTATTTTTTCAAATGGAATTTATAATGTAGTAAAAAATTAGTTATAATGTGCACCATTAATAAGAGGTAAAACTAATTTTTATAAAAATAAATCTTTTTTGCATAATATTGGATTTATTCTTATCTATTTTCTTGAAATAACATAAGATGAATGTTTTATTATTTCTTTAATTATATATATATTTATATCATTAAAACTATTCCTCAAAAGTATTTTTTAAATTTGTTGAGATACAACATGTTTGTATATAAAAGAATATTTCCTAATGAAATGAGTTTATATATTTTTAAATAGTTATTACATTAATTTATAATTAATTTTCTTCCAAAGAATTAATTTTTAATACATGTATACAAAAATTGATAATTTTTTAAATCTTTTTCATCTCGGCCATATTAATGGAAAGTTGTTAACTACTATAATATTATTCTATTATGTCATCTTTCATTTATACTCAGTGTTTAGGGTAACAAAACATATCCTTGGTGTTCTATGTATCACACGCTTAACTTGGTTTTGCATATAAATAAATTTGAACTGGGTGCAACATGAAATGTATGCCATCAAATAATTTTAATTTATCCTAAACAAATTATTTCTTAAAAAACTCATGGTGTTACTTTTCAATAACTGAAAAAACTATATATATATTTATGGATATTAATATTAATATTTTTATTTATTTTAAATAGGTAGTTGTTTCTATTTTTATGTTGTATAACCAGAAACTATGGACTATACTGTTGTCTAGGGAGGCAGTAATTTTTCCATTGATGTGATTGAATCATTATGAGGTGTCTTATGTATCCTATTTATAACAGAAATCAAAACCAAAATTGTAAATTAAAAATTGATATGTGGAGTATACCATCATTTGAATAAGAAAAATATGAATGCATTTAGGAAACAAATATGGAGATCAGGCCTATTGAATGAATCTTAGGTATCTTTCTTATAACAGGAATTTAATTCCTCATAGTTAAATTTTTCCTCATCCCACTAATGGGAAGTAATAGATAAACAATGTTTGTTGGGATTATTTAACCTTGGTTTATTATAATAGAGATTATTTTAGTACTCTTCCAAAGGTATATACACTTTAATGGGAGAAATCCTATCAGTTTAATGAATGGGTATTATTGACTAATGATTCTGTGGCTGGGGGATTCTATGATGTGAGTGGTAAGAACATTTCAATTTCCCTAATCTTGTGTGAACCAAGATTTTTGTGAGAAACAAGGGATAAAATGTGATCAGACTCATCACATATGGATTCCGGACTTTGACACTAGGGTGTCCCTATAGGGGTGTTTGGAAAGGATCTTGGCCTTTGGATTGAATCCTATTTATCCATCATATATCATGAATAACATTCATCATAGATCAATTGTATTCTTAATACATTGATGTATTAATAATATTGATGAAACAGAATGAGATTTTTGGTCTCACAGGATATTGTGTTTCAGATGTGTAGGGAATTGCACTAAAATATAATCTAATATGATCTTAGACCATAGGAAAAAATCCATCATATCTAGTTTTTATATAAATTAGACTCCTTGTAGTTTAGTAAGCTTCCTAATACACTTATGGGTGAGGAAAAATAATGAACCCATGTGACTGTTTAGGTCCCATGGGTTAGAGTGTCTGAGATGTGGAGGGACATACACTAAGATAGATACCTGTTGAATATTAGACATTAGGAAGCCATCATGAGTATCTTGATTGGATAAGAATCTGAGCCCACATATCTCATTTCATACCTATCCCACTAATGGGTTTGAGGTACATAATAGTATGGCCCTGTTTTATATATAACTAGATAAATGTGTATGAGCACACTTCTCATATATTGATGTATAAGAATGGATGTAAAATTTATTATAGAATTCATTCATCTGAGTTAATAATATTTGAGATATGTAGGGGATTACACTAAGGTGGATTTTAATTTCAGATTAGACCATATGAAGGTGTCTTACATATCCTATTTGGACAGAAATCCAATTTCTCAAAGTTTAGTTTTGGTTATCTATGATTATTTATAACATACAAGGTTATGATGTCTGAAGGTGTTTTCCAAATGTGGTTGAAACAATAGAGGTTTTATTGCTAACATATCTTGAGTCTCTATCTGACATATTTTGAGTATCTACTTGACATTTCCTGAAAGTCTTCCTGACATGTTGTGATTTTATGTTTTACATGTCGGATTGTTTTTTCTAAAAAGTGTGACATGCCTCAGGATTCTTCACATGATTAAAGAAGACATGTGGGATATATGAAACTAGATCAGGATGGTACATCTAGTGGACTGTTGAATGACTCAGCTGACATGTCTAAAGGTATTCACATGTTCAAAGAAAATATATATATGGTTTTCATGTCATCACAGTTGATATGTAATAATGTTGTCCCATGATCTTGATAGCAAGTATGTAGTACTTCACATTAGCTGTCCAATATGTCTATAGGGATTCAAAATCCTTGGATGACATGTCTATAGGACTTCACAATACTAGGACAACATATATGAAATATTTCACAAGACTTGGCTGAAATGTTAAGAATAATTTTCATTACATCGACATGTCTCATGTACCTCATGTTTCTTTGCTGACATATCTGGAAGACCTTATAAGGATTTCATGAAATATTTTAAGGTCTTTGTAAGGCTTATTATACATGATCAAGAACTTTTTCATTATTTGTATGGTCCATGAGAATAGTAGGAAACATTCACTTAAAAATCAGTAAATCCTTCTCCATGAAATTATCCCACCGTTTTTATCCTTAATTTAATATATTACATAATTTTTATCAATAATTTGAATATTGAGGATTCACGTTACACATTATACATATGGATGTTCCTTTTCAAAATCAAGTATGCACACTAGAAGTCCTTTGTGTGTTCAATTGGATAATCACAAGAATCATATATAAATGAAATGAATTCCCTTATATAATTCCCTAGGTTTTACCAAGTGGACGACCCTTGTGACTCAGTGGATTTCTATTCCTAGAAGTCCTCTCTTACATATGCACTCCCATGTGTATGCATTGTATGTCTCTCAATATTTTTTTTACGCTTTGGGGGAATAATTTATATGTGTCAGCTCCCTCATTATATTCCTCCGTGAATGTGAATATATCATAAAAATGGGATTGAGTTAGTGGAGAGAGTTTCACATCAAGCGCTTCACATGATTACCCTATAGTTTATCCATGAAATCATTTGATAAATAGTGAGCATGAGAACACCCCATCATTTCCAAATTTATTAGACCCATGGAATTCCAAAGGGCTCTCATATGATAAAATATACATGTCAAATGGATTTCTCAAGACTAGTCTAACCACTCTAGGAGTATTAAAAATAATAGGATTCCTATTAAAAATTAATTCACTTGATTGAGGATTCTTTTTAAGACTTGTCACATGATCAAGATGGTTTTTTTGATGCCCTTTGGGATATCAGGTAGGATTTTCAAAGACCATTATTGAGATAAAGATGAAATGTCAGAGGAAATTTGTGGGATTTATTTGGCTTATCATAGGGACTTCACATGATCAATGAGATAATTAGAAAAGGTAAATAACTCCCTCAAATGAGAATAGTTTTTATTTAAATTCACTAAGATTATGAAGTTTCTAAATTTTATTCATTGTTTTAAAATACTTATATCTTTTTCTCATAGGTTCTCCATCCAGGAATCTCATGATCAATAATTTATCTCATAATATCATGAGAGAATTATCATTTATAGTCACTATGATTTTATGTAATGCATCTCATGATCCAATTGACATGTCAAAGGTCCACGGTAGGACTGGGATGAATTGCTGGGAGTATTCATGAGATCAGGTCACCTATAGAAATGGGTTTTCCCTGATTAAGGGAGACATTTCTGGGTCCTATCATAGGATAAATCTATCATATTGAATGGAATTTGAATAATCAATGGTTATTTCATGAGGAACATAAATACCTCTCATTAAAAACAAAATAACATTAAATCCATGAATCAACATCATTTTCGATATTTATTCACTTATTTATAAGGGGGTTAAAGTGATTTTCTTGCTTCTGTTGTCTGGTATGTTGCAATATTAGAGGATCTAATCAATAATATTTTAGATAATCATCATATCTTATCTATATTCATTCAAAACAATATGAGATATTATTATAGTGGACTCATGTGATCATGAAGATATCATGTGATGTGCATGAATTGTTCCCAAGGCCTTCTCCAGTTAATGCTATTATGTTTTTTCTTGGAGGTCACGTGATCCACATGAACTAGACACAATGTCCCCATGTATCCAAGTTACTCCTTCCTTTGTATTTTAGGGAAAATAACACCCATATTATTTATGTGTTTTTTTAATTCAAGATTTTATATGATAATTTTTCGTGCATCAAAAAATGTCCCACTTCCTCTCCTGAGTGATGTCCTTGGAGAGAAAGACACAATTCTGAGGTTATAAAATGCTCGACTGCATACGTGATGATTCCACTAATCTATGTTTTTTTCTTATGTAATGTCTTCTATGTCAAATTTGGTATTACATGGGGCATCATATAAATATGGGATAAATGGATCCTCTCATTCCATCGGTACCTCAAACACAAATAACTCTTTCGATTTCTTCTCTTACATGACTACTTTTAAAGACCATGACGTAAGAACCACTTCACAAGGATTTAATATAAGAACTACATAGAAATACTACTTCGGAAGATTATATCACGTGATATCACTATGTGGCATCATTATCTCAATACATGGTAAAATGATCCATAGAACAATTTATGCTAATTTGATTTAACTGTAGCACATGTATCATTTTCATGTCTTTCCTGTGATTTTTCACAGATCATCTAGTGTCAATGCATGATCACTTGTCATTACATGGTATTTGTGACCACCTTATGGTAATGAAATAAGAATTATTTCAATGATTCATGATATCATCAGATGCTATGTGAGTAATGTGATTTTTCAGACCCATATCATGTCATGTGTTTATGAATCCTTTTATTGTTCAAACAATACCCATGATTTTTTTGAGCTATACACATCTTTTTAGAAGGTTCATTTCTCATTTGACATGTTCTCATTATTTTTTATTGATGGATTCCAATTCTGAGATATTTTCTAATGCAGCCAGCCTGAGGGCTATGAAAGCTGATAATCATAATTTTGCCCCTCAGTATAAAGATGTCTATAACAAAAATTATTTTCAAGGCTTTCTCTTGCCTAAACATCATAACCATGCTCTATATCATCAACATCCTTTTTTATAGATTCATCCTTTTGGATTATACAATCATTTATTAAACAGATTATAATATTCCAAATCACTGTCTATTGTCTTCCCTTGACTGTATTCTAAAAGATATCTCGTAGGAAAATAAATTTGTTATCTCACTTATCTAGGGGTTATCCCATATGCTGGATAACTCTCTTTAGTGTCCAGATGGTTGTGATCTCACCCATCATCCAATTACTCCGAGCTACTTGAGCATATTAGTCTTGTTTTAGAATGATCTGAGAAGCTATTACTGATGAAATATTGAATTATTACCTAGAATTAACTCCTATGATGAATGGGAATTCTTTTTACTTATCACAAAAATCTTCTCAAAATTATCCAACTAGTTACATGTTATTCATCTTTATGAGGTTGAATGGACATCTCATTTCATCATGTAACATCTGTCATAACTCCTCATGGAGCATATTAGCCACTAGTGTTCTAGCACAAATTCCTTTGATCTGTCCCATGGAGAATTAGGTACCCTCCATTGGGATATTTACTAACTTGTAGGGATACGTCCTCTTTTAGAGATGTATGATGAATATAATCATACTACCGAAAATTTGGTCAACCCCAAACAAACTCTATACTTGGAAAGTTACATTCCCACCACCATGAAGTGTAGTTTAAGGATGTAAATAAATATATACTTTCTTGTTTCATTATAGGATTGTAATAACATCATTCTATACCATAGTGAGACTCATACAACCACTAAACACCCTCATTGAGGTCCTTCTAGAAAATTTCACAACCACACATGCTATTATTGTCCCATTCATAAACATAGGGGGTATGAATCATGGGTCTACTAGATGAGATTGGAGGTATCCTCAAGCCTTCAACTAGAAAGTTTTTTAGCCATGTTTTTTTATTTGAGGGAATTTTATGGCCAAGGGAAAACACATAATAATTTGAGTAGATACATTAGTTAAGTTATAACTAGTGTAATAGGGGTTCCTTCTTTTTCTATCCATGCCATCACTTGATCACCTTTGTCAAGTTATTATTAATAAACAACAAGGAATCACCCCTTACCATATAAGAATCCCCTTATAGTTCGTATTTGACTATATAGGTGATAATTTCCATTTTTATAGATATCATAACAATACTAGAATCCCTAATGAATCCTTATTTCCTAATATGTTGTATTTTTTGTTGTGATTATACCATATAGTCACAATAAATTTTTTGGCATGTTGTTCTGGAATGATCGTTTAAAAATCATGCCCTAACATGCATGACATTGTTAATTATTGATAACCGATGTGGCTCCCTCAATTGGAGTTCAAATAAAATGAATCTCTTGGATGAGGTTATTATGGACCATGTTGAACATTTGATTATCTATGAGTCATATACCCCATATAGGTATCATCTCATTTTTATCTTAATTCAAACGGTTTCTCCCCTACCTTCAGCTGGCTTGTGGAAAGAACGATATCTTGAGCTCAATAACCAATTTTGGGACAGGATAGTGTGAGGAGATACAAATAATTAGTATATTATTTTTCATATTGATGCTACAATATATTTTCTTATTAAAATACCCATTATTTGGTGGAAGATTACCTAAGAAGTGTATTTAATCGACCATTCCATCATGCGTACAAGCCATGTGATTCACAAAACCCCTTATCTATGGTTGTACTAGATTTGATTAAAAACTTTGGGGAGCCTACAAGGATGTTCCATCATATTAGTGATTATCTTATCATTAGTGGTACAATGTTTGTTGATGAGTTTGGTCCTTTAATACCAGCAATCAATGATTCATTGATTGAGAGTAAAGAATGTGAAACTTCTTATATTTTTTCTTCATTAGCTTAGTCTACAAATCCTTCTTACAATATACCCACCATCGTGGTTATAGATATATAAATAACACAATGTTTAGTCTAGTATAAAATCCATTTCTTGACCTGCAAGACTCCTTGGAGAAGATTCATTGCCTAGTGGAACGTCTCTTCCAGTTCTCTCATGATTCGGGGGTAGGTGGAATTGATTATCAGCCATTTTAAGTTATTTTGAGAGAAATTTTTATGACTTGGAAATAATGATCAATTAAAAAGGGGGCTTGCATTTTTTTGATAATGGTACTTCTATTTTAATATAAAAAAGGTACACTTCGAGTAATCTTAAATAGAGACATAAGAGAATTACTTAGCTACATGCCAAGAAGGTTGACTGGGTTGTGTAGATTTGAAAATAAGAAGAGGCCATAGCTCACTAAATGTTCAATATTTCAATGTCATTATAATTATTAGATAATAACTAAGAAGGTGATGAAGTGTTTTCCAATTTTATTGAGATTCATTCTCTTTTGGATAAGGCTGAATAAATTTAACAGTCACCAATTCGGTGCTCAATCGATTCTTCTTTCCAAACATAGAAAAATATTGTAAACTCATCAGATTAAATTTTATTATAATATGATCACAAATGATTATTTTGAGGGAAAAAAGATATAGATTTTTAATGTGAATATTCTTCCCCTATAAAATTTATCAATGAATAAATATTTTGAAACACACATTTCATTGTCTAGTTTCCTTTCATTACTGATTTTAATGACATTCTATTTACATGACATCATATATATCACCATTGTTACCCATCCTTTGTATAATACATAAGTAAACAAAAAATCATGTATTTGAATGCATAGATCACAATAGATTTCATCGAAAAATTTCTCATCAATTCCTTCCATAATAAAATTCTTTATTGATGAATTAGCTCTGGTAACCCGAGGGTAACCTGGTTTAAAAGGATAATTTGGGAATCCATATTTCATAGAGGGAGAACACTCTTATTTTTTCTTAATTCCCTGAACTTATCGATTATAATCTGATTTTTAGGGATAATTAGTGATCCCAAAATGCATTTTACGGCCTTTTTTTATTTCTCTATCATTTTCCAATGTTTTTATGGTTGAAATATTAGTGGTAATAGTTTTTTATTTTTCTTAGTTCTCACTTTTATAGATTTTCAACATTACCTGTTTTATACATTTTTCAATTTAATATATACTCAGGATTTCATAAATCACACAATGTAAAAGACCAGTGATAAGAGACTCACATATTCCCAAGGTATCCATTTTGGGTTTCTAACATGGTGGGAAATATTCCAATTTTAGTTTTCTGTTTTAAGGTTTTTCAAACTAGTCCATTATTTCCCAATATTCCAGGATCTTCAATTACAGACAGTCTAGATCATGTGAAGTTAACTGTCCATGACTTGAACCTCAATATTTATTTTAGTTTCATTCGGTAAGGACGTCTTCTATGTAGTTTAACATCATTTGGTATGTAAAATTCAATAAATTTTAGAGTATTCCTTCCATGATAGGAAATTTTGTGTAGTTTATAGTATTAATTCCATGAATTGATACAGTGGATTCATTAGAGTCCTGATACCCAAACATGATATGTTATGATGATTAGATCTATTATTATAGTCCTTGATATGTTTTGTAGTATGGAGATATTCTCCTAGTAATTTATCCTCTCAATAGTTAAGAGTATCTTATAGTATTTGTGGCGTTGTGCTGATTGGATTATTCTTTCTAGGACTTTAGATGTTATGAAGTTTAGAGTCACTTTTTGTGGACTTGATTCATTTTGATGTTTTGAATCTTAATTTCAATATTTGACTGATGAATATGGATATGGAAGACATATTGGGGTTGAACCAAAAAAACCCTATGTTTCTGATTTCTACTATAGTGTTTTTAAAAAACACGAGGGTTAGAGAACCTTTCTTGTAATGAGTCATTTCCTTTAGTTGGTCGGTTAGATGAACATATGCATGGGAACATAGATCTTCCATTAATGGTATTGTAAAGGGAATCCAAACTCTTTTTCAACTACTATTAATGTTTTCAAAGACTTAAACTTCTTGATTATGAAGTGGGGCATAAATAAAATAGCTATGTTGGAAGGGTAATTTAACCCATTATAAGTTTAACTTTTGGTTGAAAGGCTCAGTCCCTATTCCATCTTATTTTGAGTAACATGCTGTGGGATATCAGAAGTTCCATGAATGAAATATCACATTTTTTTCTTTGAGAAAGGGTATAACATTGGGTGATGTAATTGCAATGATGTCGAATTCACTAGAATAGTCTGTTTATGGGGAATATAATTCATGTTCTAAGAATATTTGAGTTAACTATACGTGTAAATAAATTGGTAATGTTCAACCATTGAAAATAGAATAAACCCATATTCTACACAGCCAATAAAATAACTCCTAGATTTAAGAGGGGCCTATTCTAGGACCAATAATTCCTTAGGAACAATGTACTTGGAAGGGTGAAATTACACCCCAAAAATATCAACTGGATATTTTGGGCCACAAGTCACTGATGCCTATTTAATATATGGAGGAACTGAGAGTAAGAGAGAGCAATTTACATGGAGTTATAGTAGATAGATACCAACTCAAGGAACTCTTCTTTTCAACTATTACTTAAAAGATATGTAGTTGGTTTATTGAAAATGTAATATTCAAGAAGGATTCAAGAACCCTAAATGTTTTTCAACCTAATTGATATGTTATCATGTTGAGGATATGATTCAATTTATTAAGCTAAAATTTTCATGGACAAAGAAGTTCATTGAGTATGGTAAAGATTTTACTAGGGAAACTACAAAGCACCTAAGAATGTTATGGCTTATTTATTTATGCTATAACATTTTATTAAACTATAGAGATGAATATTTTAGGAAGTGAAGAGTTGATTATTTCTCAAGACTCCCTTAGTGGGATTTTATTATGGCATTTTATATTTATATTTAACTATTAGTTTAGGGTCTTGTGATTTGAACAACTAAATGATAAATTTTATGATTTTACATCTTCAACCAAAGTTCATGATGAATAAGTTCGTAATGCATGTTGACCTAGTATGAGGAATATATTACACAACAACTGAGTTTGGATTCCTAGGGTTAAGATTACACTATCATTATTTTAAGGATATAAATTTTTTGTAAATTATGGATCATCATTCACGGTTCAATACTAATGGTATAGAATAATCATTCCAGGGATGAACCAAAACACCCTAATGTTATGAGTTCTACCATGGAGAAAGAATGTCACACAAGAATTAGAAAGACTTTCCTATAGGGCCAATATTTCATAGTATGCTGTGTCAAATACCTTATGTAGATCCACCTCCAGAATAGTAAATAAAAAAGATATCTTATCCTTTCTAGTTGCTGTGAATGTTTAGTTGAAAACCAGGGTTCCCAAGGAATGAATATTGATTTATGTTTTGTGGTTTTGAAATGATGTTTGAAGTACCACATACTCTAGCTGACTGGGGTCAATCTCTTATGGTCCTTTAATAATGGAATATGATGGGAGATGATATATACATATTAATGTCATGTAGTGTGGTTATATATGTCATGAAATTTTATTTTATGTCACAAGTATGTTTTTTTAGAGTTTAACTTCCCATGTTAACGATGTTGTAACTGATGTGAAATTGTGAATGATGAACTTGGGAACATTTGTCACTATTCTAGGAAATTTAGATGTTGGAGACACACTTTATCAATGTAAATTATTATTTATTAATAACCATATGTTGGGGACCTTATTTAATAGGTTTATATCATGTAAAATCAAGGAATAAATAGGAATGAATATTGCATAAGTAGAGCATGTATTTATGTATTGGTTCTCATTAAAGAGAGGTATATTCAAATTCTATGGCTGGTATTCCCTTGGATATCCTATACATATTATAAGGATGATAATAATGAAAAAATCATCTTCATTAAGGAGGACCTATATGTATATCTGAATTTTATTTGGAGGATATGATTTTAAGTAATTAAAATTTGTGGGAGGTCCTAAAATAGAGAATACAGTCATCACTACATATTCTACAGTAATAGGAATCAATTAATATGTAGTTTTTATATGGTTCCCTTTATAGGGTCATACCATATACAGGGGGTGTAATTTTATCATTCTATATGTTTTACTTGGATCTAAAATTGGAGATATAAGAATCACTACATATCCTACAGTAATAGGAATCAATCTATAGTTAGATCTTTTATGAAATTTCCTTACCCATGTCTAAACAAGGCACCAGAAATGGAAAATTATTATCATATAGAGGGACCCAATACTATGTTTCTTGGTGTAACTACATATCCCATGGTAATATGAATTAGTCCAAATGTAGTTTATTCATGTAAAACTAACCATGCATGTCTAACCCATAAATATATGGAGGATTTCACATTAATTATTTATGCTACACCAATCATTGGATATTTTGGTGTCACTATGTATCTTGTGATTGAAGGAATCAATCAATAAGTAGTTCATGAACAGTAACTCTCCATGGAGGTTTGAACCATATTTAGGGGTGCATTTTCCCATTAATTAGGGTGAATAGTCCTAGTATTAGTGATCTGATCATCATTATGTATAATTTTATAGCACAAATAAATCCACTCAATGTTATTTAATGTGAATGTCTATATGCAATTCTAAACAATATGAAGATAGTGGATTTATTCCAACTAATTATTATTTATAGTACAAATATTGGATATCTGAGTGTCAGTATGTATCTTGCGATGGAAGGAGTGATGACATGTGTGGTTCATTAATTGGAAACTCTTAAAACATATTTTAAACATATACAGAGGGTTTAATTTTCCCCATTAAATATTGTGTTTAGACAAAGTATTGAGATATGTGTGTCACTACATATCATTCAATTGTATAAATAAATCTGCATATTACTCTTGAATGAGATTCTCTCCACACTATACTTTCCCATTGGTAGAGGGGGTGAAATTATTCCAGTTAATTATTGTATCTAGATGTAATATTGATGATCTGAGTGTCACCATATATATTGTGATGGAAGTAATCAAGTTACACATCGTTTCTAAATGTGAAACTCTTCATGTAGGACTACCTCATATTCATATGAGGATTTTTTCTATTGATTATTATAGATGGAACTAGTATTTGAGATCCTTGTTTCATTAAGTATCAAGTGATGGAAGGAATCAAGTGACCTGTGGTTCTTGAATGGGAAACTCTCGCATAGTTTTGAACTACACACAGAGGGGAAATTTTTCTAGTTTATTATTACAGCTAAAATGAGGAATGGATATTCAAGCATCACAATGTACCATTTGATAGAAGAAATCAAGCCACACGTATTTATTGAATTGGAATATCTCCACATAGTTATGACCAATATAGATATGGTAACATTTTATATATTTATTATGGTTTTTGGTTTGAGGATTGGAGATTTGGAAATCATTATGTATCCTTTTATGGTAAGAAACACGACACTCAAATTTATTGAATAGATTTGTGGTGGTATATCAAAAAAAATTATAGTGGACCCCTTGATGGGGGTCCATAGTGATATATAGTTTTATTTCAATTAAGATATTTCACCCATGTAGTTTAATGTCATATGGTAATGACATTTGGTGTGCCTTTAAACAACATTCATCTTGGACCATGAAATCGTTGAGGTGAAATGATATGTCACAATCGTGTGGGAAATTCCTTACCAAGATTAGTAAGCCAAAGTTAGATATGATCAGTGCGAGAAGAAAGAAATACCTAATATTTCTTTCACATCACAAATGAAATTATAATAATGGATGGGGACATTTTTTCATATGGTGGTTGGGATAAGATATAGGACTTTGGAGTCTCTATATCTCTCATTGGAATGAGAATCAATCTATTCATAGTTCTGGTATTATTTTAACATTGAGTGAGAAGGACATCGACCATGTTGTTTAACATTTTGCGGTAAGGATGAATGGTTATTTCTAGTTTTAGTTCATAGCACTAGGACCAAGGACCCTGTGAAATTTAAATACTATCCATTATGACTTCATCCAAGCATTTTAATGTCATCCAGTAATAATTATTGGTGTTTGAATATAGCCAAGAAAAGTATTTCCTGATGAACATTGCAATGGTGGGGTCATGATGTGTTCCACAACCATTATATTTAATGACTAATCTCCATTGGAATATAATTTTTTAGGATGTAATTACAATCCAAATTTAGTTCTATCTTTAGAAGTTTCATTCATAGTATCATTGGGGTTCTAAGATCCAATACCAATTCCCCTTGGAGATATGTGTAGAGGAAATAATTTTTATTAAAGTCTTAGGCATTCCGATTCTGATGAAAAACATGGTTGTGTAGTGTATGCAAATTTAAATCATGTAGTCATTCCATTTCATGGAGATGATTTCTTTATTTCTAATCATTTGAGAGTTTTTTTACATAGAAAATTGATGTAAGGGACAAAATAATTCTTCGGGAAACACTACCTATGTTTTGTATGCCAATGAATATGGTGTCACTTGTGTGGTAGAGTATGTAGTGCTATGGTAGGACCATAAAGTATGGAGGATCTTGTCCAACTATCACTTCATATCATTACTCATATTTTCATGGAGTGTATTCAATTTATAATTATTTAGGGCCACTATATTTCTATTTGAAACTACTAGATAATGTGATAAATGGTTGGAATCAATACTGAAGTCTAATTATAATTTATTCAACTTTGTAGAATAGAATTTGGAATGATTATACATCAATATTTTTGATATAATATGAATCTAGGGATGATATTTGACATTACAATGTTAATTCTATTCTTTTTCCTGACATTCTTGTGTTTTATTTCATTATCCAATTTTGAATATAATTTTCAGTAATAATGAATTACATAAAATACTATGATGTGACTAGAAGATATGGCCCCACTACATCCATCCCGCATACAAAAAATCACCAAGAATATTTACCTATATATTGCTACTCTAGGGGGTGGTGGATGAGGTTTTCATGAATTTTACATGAATGAAATTTCCTGGCGAATTCCACACATTTGAATATAGAATTTTTTTAGTAGTACCCAAGCCTCATAATTTAGTGGGAGGGAATGTTAATAGACTAATGACCTCCACATGATCCTAAATGGACTTATCCCATAATTGTGGGAATCACTAGTCATACTATAAATATGAATGTGATTCAATTGAATCGTAATTTTAGATAGTTTTTACCATTTATTCCATCTTAAAGGTTAAGGTTTGATTCTCCACATCAAGTCCCTTCCCATTCTCTTGAACTGATGGTAAGATCGCATTTTGATGTAATCAACTATGGGCTCCAACCAACCAAATGTGAATATTAGTCCATCATGATATGGGGTCATGTTGACTCGATTTATTACCTCCATGTCAAAATGATGATGATGATACAATCCTTTGGTGAGAGATGTGGAAAACAACTTCATCAAAATCAGGGTCATCCATGTCTATGTCTATTTTATCCAGTGCATTAACATGGGCATTTTTTTGATAAAGGGCCATAATTAAATGTTTGTTAAAATGGAACTCTTTTATCAATCCTCTTACATAACCAAGAACATGATAAATTTATTCCTTATTGATGTCATATTCACAACTTCTTATCTTAATAACTATATCCAAATCACCTTTCAAGCTTAGGTAAGTTATATGAAGCTACAAAGATATTTATAACACAAAAATGAGGGAATGGTATCCTGTCTCATTTTTAGTTCGCCCTTCATATAGTGAGAAGTAGTTGGCCAAAATTTATTTTCCCAAGGAAACATATAAAAGCAGTAGACCAACACGAATGATCCTTGGTTTTGAACCCTAATACCAATCAGAATTATAGATGCATTGTCAAAATATATCTACCATGTTTAGGGAGTGTCATGTTAATAGAACACCAATTCATTGTGATGTTTGGTATCCATTTATTTTATTTTTTGAAGGGTATGAGCCCCAAGAAAATCATATAGGGCCTTCCCTATAAATTTCTTCTATGACACAAATTAGATAACAGGTTGTTCTGTAATCACCTCTTATAAGGCCAAACACCCAGTTAAGATAGAATGTCCAATGGTGTACTTGAGTGTGTTAGTACTAGAGACCAAGTGTAATTGTGATTCTACAAGTAAGTTATCGTCCTTTTCAGTTTAAATATGAGAGAGAGACATATCTTCTGTGAATTGGAATATAGTTTCTATGTTCTTATCATCATTAAAATAAGGTAACAGAATCTATTTTATTTTATTTCATCATTTTTTTGGGATAAGAGAACCAAGAAATCATTCCATGGTGTCCATATATATGTTAAATATATTTCCTCATACAAGAAGCATCAATAATGGTGGGTGTTATATGTATATATTAATATTTTCAAAGTCTTCTTCAGATTCCTCATCACAAGGTAGGTGACTCCCATCCACTTTAATATTGTGTAGGGGGAGATTGTTTAGCTGTATTAACTATGAAACATCGAATGTAATAGAGGTTCCTTTCGTACCCCATAAGTTCTTTGAGTCTTCAAGGGTGTTACAATACAATGATTTCACTAGTCATTTTTTAGTCAACCTCAATTTCATAGTGGAATACCACAAAGCCATTAAATTTCCCAAATGTTACCCTAAATTCACACTTAAGTGGATTTATCTTCAAAATATGTGAACAAAACATTTTAAATATTGTTAGAAGATTCGTGAGGTGATCACATCAATGTCGAGATTTTACCACCAGCTCATTGAAAAATATATTCTTCTATTTATCCCATGAAGAGATTAAGGACCTGATGAATGGAAGTTAGTAAGTAGTGTCAACATTGTTTAATCCCAAGAGAATGGACTAATAGAAAAAGATTTATATCGGTGATCTAAAAAATTGGCCTCATCATCTTTTGGAGCATTTTTTCTCAAATTATACCCTAAATACCCATCCATAAAGGAAATGTATTGGAATCCACTAGTGTCATCGATAAAAATATAGGTCATTAATAGTGGGAAGTCATTATTTTGGAAGTGTAAATTAATGTCCCTGAAATTGATGAAAATCCTAATTTCCCCATTATTTTTCATGACAGAAGCGATGTTGGATATCAATTTTGGGTAATTCAATTATCATAAAAATAATATTTTGATCATTTTTTTAAATTCAGTGTCTATCTTAGTAGAATTAGATGGTTGAATCTTATAGGAATCTTACATGAAACCTTGATAGTTATTGGATTATCCATGTTGATTCATTCCAACATCAGTGTGGAGCCCAAAAATTTTCATTAATTTCTAAGCCTATATGTACCAATGAATCTTTAAAAATTAAATATAATTCTTCTTCTCATGTAGTATGATGTCTCTAATCTTTTTAGGTTCCAGTTCTTCTTTTGTTTTGAGATTCACCTACTTGATATCATCAATGGCGGTGGATATGCCTTCCCCAAATATAATAGGGGAGTTCCTATGGCCATCGTCCTCTTCTTCTATATCTATGTCCTTGGAGGATTTTGTATACCTGGTAGGTAATCATGGTGAATCCATATCCTTATCAATGTAAGAAGGGCCATTATAAGAGATATTATCATCCTGAACTACCATAGTTATTACAAAGGGACTCTGGATCTAATTGTTTACTTTTATGCTACCTCTAGGGGTATGAGGATCCTGTAAAATTCCGAATAAATATTTTACCTTAATCGGGTTTATTGGAAAAAAATAAACTCAGTCAATCATACTCTAGGTATTCATAGGGGCGGTCCCCATGCCATTGGTTATACAACGTACATATCATCATCCAGCATTCATTTTTTTCCATCCCATTGGTATAACCATGCTTCGATATATATGTATTCTCAATAATAAAAGTGAGAAACCCATCCATGTTGTATTACAACCTACTCATCAATGAGGTATTTCAATAATTGTTGAATTATTTAAGGTAATCCTATGTGGATATGGAGAAATGGTCTTCTGAGGAGGATATTATATGATGAGTCCTTACAGATAACCATTAACTAATAATTAGATGTGAGATCCCCAAACTGAGCTTTGAGATTGATCTTCCTAAGAGATCTTTTATCACACATATTGTACCCTTATTTGGATATATATTTTAGAAATAAGTCCCCCTTTTTTGTATCCTAATTTTCTAAGGTATTGATTCAAGATGTGGTAGATCCTAGAAACATTTTCAATTATATCCCTTCAGGTGTTAACATTTTAATTTTTTTTTGAAACATACATTTGTCTAATATACCCCTAGATGACTTATCAAAGATCATGTTCTATGAATGAGATTTTTATAGGGAAGTATTATGGAATAATTTCCACTAGAAAATGCTAATATGCAATGAATTTTTCTAGAACTTTTTTGGGATCTCGAGGGCCTAAATGAGTGTCTATAAAATTTATTTTGATGTATGGATGGCATAAAATATTTATAGATTGGTTTGGAAAACCAAAAAATACTTATAATTATATAATTTTATGCCATATGTATGTGACTTCCAAGGTGGTGTTGCTATATATTTTTTGGTTCAGGAGTTGTGGTGTTCTAGGTAGATAGGCATGGTTCTTGAGTAATGTTCTATGGAGTATCTAATTCAAGTGGTGTGGGTCACATCGTTCTTCCCCTTTGTCTAAGATGACTAAAAAATCCCAAACCCACCTAAAATTCTTTTAAGATAATGAGGATTAATAACCCACAGGAGGGATATATGGAATATCTATGTTTCTATTGGTCTTATTTGAGTTCTCACACATACAACATGTATGATTATGTTTCTTCCATAGGGATGTGACTAAAATATTTGGTATGATGACAACAACATTGTCCCATGTATCCTTGGATTCTACATCCATATCCTCAAACTCCCATGTCTGGTATGGATAACATGTACTCAGAGTCATATTCATAATTAGGTATGGTATTTGTTATGTAAATTATGTAAAAAAACAAAGATGAACTCTTCAACCAATGAGGGTCAGTTTTGAGGGGTCATGTATGTTCTTCCAATGTTGAAGGAAATAAGTTTATAAAAGTGTGATATTTTGTGGGAGCTGGATATCAAACATCATCTGGTGTCTTATCTTATGTTTTAAAGTTACATCCACCTTTGAGAGGTGAATTAAATGCATCCACCCTACGTGATGAGATCATTTTTTATTTCTGAATCTATTCTCTGAGAGTTGAATAAGGTCCTTAAACTTGTTTGATTCTTCTTGTTATTGAACTTTATTCCATTATAGTCTTTTACCACTTGCAGGTATCTAAATTATTTTGGTAGAGTGCTGGTCATGCTAGTTGCATTGTCTAGGTAATTATCTCACATCGGTAGTCCATAATCAACCATGATTTTCATAACATATTTCAGCATAATGAAATCCTATATAGTTTGACCCATCCTTATATAAAAACTAATGTACTATGGATAATTAGTGAGATGTCCTTGGGTTACCTAGACTTTGACTACATTAGTATGTTATTATCCTTTCCAAAGAGGAAATAACTGAGGACATACTCATCACTAATGGTGTACTCTATATTCATATATTCCTTAAATCATGGGTGAACCTGATATCTTTTTTTCTTTAGTCTAGGGTGATTATTTTACTGATGTTTCTCAATGGGAAGAGATGTAAGATTTGAGGCCTACCTTGGTGCTTAATAAAAATGCCCAGTCAATGATTTTTTCACTGAGAGGGGGAGGGGTGAATCAATGACACTCTACTTATTTTATGATTCCTTTAAATTAAAACAAGCTTTGCCTCCTATTAAATATTCAATTAAATACTAAAAATAAATCAACCACCCATCTATAGAAACACAAAGATTTACAAGGTTCACTATTCAAAAAGAATAATTATGTCCATGGTGTGGTTTGGAAATGATCCAATACAATAAAATCCCCTAGAAAATAATCCTTGGATTACAATGAGTTAGATCTACCCTTTTACTAATGTAGAACTATGAAACAATCAAATTAGTTGGTATCCACCCTCTTTTCAAAAATATTTTAATACAATTTTTATGTAACAACTCATGTTACATGCATTTCGTTTCAATTAAAAACTGATATATTCTACTGAAATAAAATTATTCACTTCTTTTCCCAGAAGAAAGGTAACAACTACCTGAAGATTGATAAAGTTATAAACCTGAATTCCATGTTCTATTTTCCCAGTTTGATTCCGAGTATGATTCTTTCAAAACAATTCATCAAATTTTATTTTTTGATTCAATAAAGTAGAAATAAATTGACATCACTTCAATACTAGAGTACGATGAAACTCAATAAAATTATTCCTCGGTTTGGAAATCTTCAATATGAGAATATATAATACGGAAAAATCATTCTGATTAATTTATCATGATAACAGAATCGTCCAAATACAATTGACAAGTTGAATATGATAATTTTCTAAATAAAATGAGTCATGAATATGATGATCAATGAAAAACAACATTACGATGTTTTCTTCTTTCCGTCGAGATGTATTCAATACAAAACAGAACCGTGTCACTTTCTCTCACTGAAAACCCAACACTTCTCTCTCTTTTGCAATGAACAGTAATCCTTCATCAGTTAGGTATAGTGTACTTTTCGTCTTATATAGGTGACCCAAAACATGTTTAGTCTGGAATCCCAAAACACTTTCATGCTCACCTAAATTCACCCAAAATGAAATTTCCCTTGAAATATTGGAATTCATATTGACGTCGCCAACTCTTCTTTATTATTCTTGAAAATTCTATAATCATCACCTATTTTTCACCAGCCTCTCATTTTAATTTTCAGTTTGATTACAATTCCCGATTCTGATTACCTAAAACCAATTTCTTCATAACAATTCTCTCTACCAATTCAAATTGAACATGAAGAAATAGACTTCCACTCATGATATTCAAATATTATTTTTAATGATAGGATCCCCCTTGACAGAACAACCATCTTATTTTCTTTATAAATTTAACTATGAGGTAATGGATCATGACCCAATTGAAATACAAACATCCAATTTTATTATTCCAATTCAAATTTCAGTACGATTTCCAATACTAGTTTCGATTTCAATTGATGAGACTGATTATAATTACTGATAAATACATGGGTCTGATCATATTTGTCTAATTTCCTAACGGAAATTGATGAATAACATTCTCATAATCTATTTGAACAAAAATCTTGTAATTGGATTTTAAGATCCCCCTCAAAGAATCATTAAAAAATCTCTTTTCTACACACAACTCATCCACACAATGTAATTCAACCTATTTAAAATGGTTGACTGTATAGTTTATCATCCCCTTCACTTCTTCTCTTGACCATCTTGGAAACATCACTTCATCAAAAATATTGTGCTTGTATCATGAATTCCATTATGAAAATAATTTCATTTGAGAAATATTTTAGCATCGTTAGACTTATAATTGGAAATAATCATAAAATTCTATTAATTCCATCTTCTTAATTTTATTCCCAACCAGAGTATGATCTTCACAGAATATAATTGATCTGGATACCTTTATCTTGGGTTTGATCATTCTAGATATGATCATCCAGGGTATGATCACTCGAGATATGATAAATCGAGGTACTATCATTCTATAAATGATCATTTTGAGAATGATTGTCCTGAATACGATTTTCTGAAATACGATCTTTTCTATGTATGATTATTCTTGGTATGATCATTCTATATATGATTGTCCTACATATGATTTTCTAGAATGCGATCTATTTTTGGTATGATCAATCTGAAAAATAATCGGTACTATCTCTTACTCTTCTATCGGAATCACCTTTTCAATCAGCATCATGTTTTTAATTAGCACCACTTCATCAAAATAACACCCCCATTTAAAACATCCCCATGTTTTAAAACAACACCACCTTTTAAAACAACACCAACTTTTAGAAAACATATTCTTTTATAACATCGCCTTATTTTAAAATGATAGCACTTTTAATCCAATAAATCCTTTTAAAACAACACCTCCTTTTCAAATGGTATCATATTTTCATTCAATAACTCATTTTCATCAGTAATGGAACCACTTTTCTTCGTAAAAATATTTCATCGGAAATAAATTCCATCGACACAACTCTGCATCATCATCATTATCCATCATCAGTGATTTTTATCCTTCTTTCCCCAGAATATTATTTTTTGATAAAACATTGGTATCACCATTTCAGTTGGAAGCATCTCCTTCACTCTCTATTTCTTCTATTAATCATGCATCATAATTTATCCATTCAATTCATGATTTATATGAAATACAAATTGGAAGAGCATCGTTTTAATTAATTCAATATTATCTATAGAGTCTCTGATTAAAAAAACCCACTTCATTCATATCGATTCTAGAGTGAATCTAATGGAATTCAATTCCCCATTACGATATTATCTCATTTCAGACCTAAGCCACGTCCGGTCAAAAACTTTTCTTTTGAAACAGATTATTCTCATTACGATAGACTTTCACAGTGAGTATGATTATTTTGATAACACAAGCTTTATTCTTTTCAAAACATCAATCTAATTCTCTCAAAAAAATAGATCTCATTATTTTAAAAATAAACCTCAATATAATTGTTTTAAAAGTATTATAATTTTTTATTAAAAAACTGATTTAGAATATCTTTCTTCTTTCCCAACAAAACCAATCCCCCACAAAACTTTTTTCTGTATATCTATTTCAATATGATTTCCCATTCATCATATTTCCCAACATCATTTCATTGTTTCATATACCAATATATGGAAAAAATACAACAAAACCCCATTGTGTACCTAAAAATCTCCCCCTTTCTTTTGATCTCATTCAAACTGAATTCCCATTCATCATATATATCAACATCCAATGATTCTTTAGTATACCGATTGATTGACAGAAAATACAACCAATAGAAAACATGATCCTGAAAATATCCCCCTTTGTATTATTTTTAATACCCTCTTCATTCACTTTAACCACATGGAAGTTTTCTTTTTATTATCTCCATTCATTTCTTGCTCCTACTATTTCATTAATCACTCCCCATTTCTCTTATATCTCCCCCTTATTTACAATCAATATCAAAGGGGACAACATGATAAGTTCGACCCATATTGACAAATGATCCCCATTTCTAGGGGTATGAACCTTTCTTCCATCTAGGTATAAAATGAATTTCTTAACAATAAACCTTTAACTAAACAACTCTAAGTCTATGTGGGTGAATACAGTGTAGAAAATAATAGTGCATAATCTAGGTGATCAATGTTTTTCATAATAAAACTTTCATGTAATATGTTTTCATGTTTCTCCCAGCATTCTCATCATAAGAAATATCTTGAAGGAATTTTTATAAGATAAATGTAACCTACACCCATATCAACAAACACATAAGAAAGATCATGTGTATAAAAAATAAAACTTTTTAAAACAAACTTTTCACCTCCTAATTACATTATTTTTCATTAAAAGTAATAGAATAATTAATTACATATTTCATTGTTACACTCCTTCAACTCCCTATATGTTATCACAAGTATAAAAATATATTGAGAATAAATAAGAACCATACTATTACATGGAAACAACAATTGGATTGAGATCCCCCTCTTAGTATTTTCTTCTTATTATTCATCTTATATTTTTTATTTTATGTTTTTTCTTCCATATGTTCATCCTTATCATGTTTTGTAACTATTTTTTTCTTAAGTGTCGAAACTTTTGATGAGGATGTCGAATTTTATTCATATTTTGGAACGTCCATGTTCAAATCAGTTTCATTCATGTTTTCCATTCCTATCTTTTTCTTTAGCAAGATAGTTGAACATGTTTTGATTTCATGCCCTTATTGCTCATATTCACCATCTATTGATACATTTTTTTCATCATATCTCATATCAAAAGAAGTATGCGTCTTCTTCTCTACTTTAACTTTTTTTGCTTCCTCCAATTTCCAGGACAAGTCATTGTGTTCTAGCCAGATAACTAAGAACTCTTTCTTTTTGGTCTTAGTACTTCTATTTTTCATATCTTCTAAAACATTTAACTTTTGGGAATTGTTTAGAAACATCTATTGGGATTGTAAAAAATATATAACGTTTCAAAAGGTGTTTAATTTCTTCACCTCATTCACAAATAGTTTCCAAAAGTTGGAATATATATTTAACCATTATTTCATCTTTCTATGGTTTCTCTGACACGACCTTCTAAGGAGACTTCTTTTGAGGGAATTGAATCCCCCTAATCCCATGACTTTTATAACTTGTGGTATTATTGTAATGTTTTTGATTTAACTAACACATACTTATCATGTGTCAAATCCCCCATAATACTAGAAATATCTATAGAAATAGTATTTTCCTCTCTAAAAATCCATATTGATTGTAATTGTGAGTAAATTTCTCAGTAACCTTTCTATTCTCAATCGGATTCACCTAATTCTTTTCATCCATAATAGAATTATAACTATTTTATACTTTTCATGATCCAAAAAAACATTTTTAAACAGAATTGTTTTTGTACCTTTTGAATTCTTCACTTCGGCCACATACATAACATTCCCAATATTATTCATTTTTGAAAAAATTTCATTCTTCTTTTCATCATTTACAGGTAACTATTGTCAAACCTTCACAAATTTCTCATTACGATAACATTCACCAACTTCTGTACTAGAGTTTTGAAAACTTGTATTCTTAAATTTGTCTTCAGATTACTTTTGTTGGAAAAGTTCAAACTCCTCTTCCTTTGCATTCATATTGACCTCCAGACGCTCATTAGGAATCTTTTCTTCTCCAATATATTTCTTTAAATCTTTAATTTTAATGAGCAACATGTTCTTCTCTTCTAAAATTATTTATTGAATTGTTGAGGAACATTCATCTTTCAACTCTTTATTTTTCTTTTCATACCTTCTGATATTTCTCATACATTCTTTCAACTATTCTTTAAAATTCATTTCAAGTTGAGTTTATTATTCATCAGAACTACTACTTCCTAATTCTTCATTATTCATTACTTCAATAAATTTATTTTCTCTATTATAAATTATAGATTTTTCGGATTTATATTATCTTTTTTATTATTATTCTTTTTCATAACAACTACTTTCATTACTAGAATATTTTTCCTCATTAACAATTTCAATACATGTGTTTTCCTCACCATTATTTGTAACCTCCTCACTATCAACCTTCTTATACAAAAAGATATTCCTTTTGGATTTGGAGAACATCATATCTTCCCACCTAGAAGAGAATTAGTATTTATCACCCATTTTATTCCATGTTCTTATTGGTCTTATTTATCCTTATTCACTTTCATCTTCATCACTTCCTTATTCATTACCATTTTGTGGAAAATTGGAAAAAAATCCCCAATGGATCTGTATCAAAAAAAATTTAGGGATATTTTTACGTATAACTTTTTGTACTACTTTTTATATTTTTAGAAAAGAAGACTATAATCTCATTAATATTTTTACATGCCTCATTTTCAAAGTCAAAATCACCATCATATTATTTAGAAAGAATCTTATTTGACTTTTCATTATTCACAACCTTCAAATAAATTTGTATATCGACTATTGTTTTTTTCTTCATAGGTTTCTCTCTTCTAATTTCATATGTATCAAAAGTGATAATAAATTAATAAAGATATAATGTTTTTGGATCACTGTCTTTGAATGAAGATAACTTTCCATAGAATTATTTTGGTAGGCTTCTCAAGATCAATTCAACCATAATATAATCATCCAACCTTTCACCAAGACATCTAATTGTACTCACAATGTCATTTAACATGGTAAAGAATTCCCCAATAGATTTTTTCTCACCCATGAAATTTTTTTGATATTTCAATCTCTATATTTTGAGTTTTTCTTTCTTAACATTTTTATTCCTTTCAAATATGTTTTTTAATTTGTTTCATATACCTTTGGTTGTGGAAACTCCTTTCACTCTTAATAATTAAATTTCATAAAGTTATGAGTATATAGAATTATTCACCCTTCCATAATTCTCAAGCTGCTTCTTATTAAAATGTGTAAGAGGATCTTTATCATCAATGGATAGAAAACCACCTACTTTAGCTTCAAGAACATCATAACTAATAGACAAAAGAGAAGTCATCATTATATCATTCTAAATATGACAATTCTTTCCATAAATGATTGGAATCCCTTTATTATTCACACATCTCGGATTATCCATCACATCTTCATCTTCAAATACTTCAGAAAAGAATAAGCTAAGGGAACCTACCCTCTGATAAAGTGCCAAGTAAGATTTATTGTATCACTGAGAGGTGGATGAGGTCAATTTGTGATACTCTATTTTTATAAGTTTCTTTTCAATTGAAAAATATTTCACCTCCTATTAATGAATCAATTACCTACTGAAAAAAATCATCCATATATCCATAGGTACACAATGATTTAGAAGGTTTTCTATTCAATAAGAATATATATGTCCTTGGTATGGTTTGGAAATGATCCAATACCATAATATCCACTAGAAAACTGTTATTTTATTTTCTAATACAATACATTAGAAATGAATTGGAACCACTCCAATACCTGGGTATGATAAAACTCAATAACATTTTTCCTCAATCCAGTAATCATAAATATGGAAATACCCAGAAAATCCCATTTTGATCAATTTAGCCTGATACCAGAATCAGCTGAAAACAATTGATAAGTAGAATATGATAATTTTATAAATATGAGGAGTCCTTAATATGATGATCATCTGAATACAACATTACGATCTTGTATTATTTTCGTCAAAATGTATTCAATACAAAATAGAATGATATCACTTTCTCTGAATAAAACTCGTAGCTTCTCTCTCTTCTTCAATGAATATTACTCCTTCATCAGTCATGTATATTGTACCTTCCACAATTTATAGGATGCCCGAAACATGTTTATGTGTGAATCTCCAAAAAGATTCTCACTCACTTAAATTCACCCAAAATGAAATTTATCTGGAAATCTCAAAATTCATTTTTTCTTTTCCAACTCCTCTTAACTCTTCTCGAAACATCTATAATATTCACTTCTTTTTCACTAGACTGTCATTTAAATTTTTAGTCTAATTATAATTGTCGTGTTTGATAATCTGAAAAATATTTCTTTATAACAATGATCTTTACCAATTCAAATTGAACATAATGAAATGGATATTCAATCTTGATATGCAATCATTATTTTTAATGATATGTTCCCCCTTGACAGGATATCAAAATTATTTCCTTAAAAAATTCATCATTGATCAAATGGATCATGACCCAATTGAAATAATAACTTCCTATTTTCCTCTTCTAATTTAAATGGTAGTATAATTTCAATTACTGGGTCTAATTTCAATTTCTGAGACCAATTAAAATTTCTGAGCTATAGAGGGGTATGATAATCTGAGTCTAATTGTCTCAATCCAATTTTCGAATACAATTCTCATAATCAATTTGAATCATAATATTTCATCTTAATGTTAATATCCCCCTCGACAAATAATTCATCAATATATTTTCCTCACACAACTCAACCAAATAATTTAATTAAACCCTTTTGGAATGGTTGACTACATTGTTGATCATCCTCTTTACATCTTCTCGTGACCCACTTGAAAACATAACTTTATTCACAAACTTGTAATTGTATCATGACTTCCTTCATGAAATTAAATTCATCCCAAAACAAATTTAGCATCATCAGACTGGGAATTGAATGTATCGTATCATTCCATTCATTCTATCTAATTTCTTATCATCAAAAACCATATATGATATTTTTTGAATATAATTGATCTGGAGACCATCATCATAGGTTCAATCATTCTAGATACAATCAGATATGGTATAATTAATATAGATTTGATACTTTAGGGTGTGATCATTTTGGATATGATCATTATGAGTACGATTTCCCTAGAAAATATTTTTGAGTATAATCAATTTGGGTATGATCATTTTGAATATGATTGTCCTATATATGATTTTTCAAAATATGATCTTATCATGGAATGATCATTCTGAAAAACAATCGTCACAATATCTTACTCTTCAATCGGCCCCACCTTTTCAATTGCACCACTTTTTCAAAACATCATCACCTTTTAAAACATCACCATATTTTATAACAATACCATGTTTTCAAATAGTACCATGTTTTAAAACAACACCACATTTTATAGAAACACCACCTTTTAAAACAACACCATCTTTTAAAACATCACCTTCTATTAAAACAACACATCCTTTTAAAACAACACATCATTTCAAAACAACAAATCCTTTTCAAATGGTACCACATTTTCAATCAATATCAAATTTTCATCAGCACCATCACCATATTTCATCATCACCACTTTTAATTGGCATTACTTTCCATCGGCACCACTCTTCATCGGCATCACTTTCCATCAGCACCACTTTTCATCCTTTGACCCAAATATGATTTTTTTGAAAAGAAATTAGTATCACCATTTCTGTTGGCAGTATCTCTTTCAATGTCCCTTCTTCCATCAATATTAAATCACATAGTCTCCATTAAACTCAAAATTTATATTAAATAAAAATCCATAAATCATCATCATAATTAATTCAATCGTATTCATAGAGACTCCGTTTAAAAACATTAAATTCATTCATATTGATTCCAAAGTGAATCTGAGGATGTTCAATTTATCATTAGTAACTTCTCCCATTCAGGAACTGATCTATGTTTGATCAAAACCATTTCCTTAAAAACATATTCCTCTCATTACAATGGACCTTCACAATGAGTAAGATTCTATTGAAAACATGGGTCTGATTCTTTACAAACATGACTCCAATTATTTTGAAAACATGGATCCAATTTTTTCAAAAACAATCCTCAATAAAATTGTATTGATACCAAAAAAAATTAAACAAAATGAAATAGAATAATTTTCTTCTTTCACAGGAAAAATAATCACCCACAAAACTTATTTATTTGGATCTCATTCAATCCAAATTCCCATTCATCATATTTCTCAAAATCATTTCTTTATTTTGTATACTGATCAATTAAAAACCAATCCAACCAAAAAAAGGGCCTAACAATCTCCCCAGTTTTTTGATATATTTCAATCCAAATTCCCATTCATCATCTTTCTAAACATCTTTAATTTCTTCATTATACCAATATATTGACAACAAATACAAGCAAAATGCATATTGGGACTAACACATAAATTGGTACTGATACTAGTGTGATGGTAACAGTTAAAGTATTTATCTTAACAATTCATTTTTCCTGGTTCCAAGGGAATAGGTTGAGATATAACTTGGTTCTATTGAATGTAATCATCTATGGGGTTTTCTATTTTTGTGGACTCATAGAATCTAAATAGATTCTTCATCGGGATCAATGGTGTTTATATCTCATTCCAAATTGTTTCATAACATAGTTCCATTATTTAATAGTATGAGATAATAATGTTGAGATAATATGTTAAACACTTTAATTTGGTGATGATTTCATAAACCCTCTAATTTTCATGTTTTTTTCATTTATTGAGGGTGAAAATATTCATTTTCTTTAACCTGGAGTGAAAATAATAAATTAATTGATATTGAAGGTCTTCCCATACCAAAATGGATCCTGCTATAAGACATTTGTACCTAATGAAGGATGGACCTAACAGAGTTTGTGAAAAACAACTCAGTAAGGTATCCTTCCACTAGTCTAGAGGACCCATCATCAGGTTACATTAGGATAAAAAGTGCATGAGATGTTGTTATGGTTCACCCGCACTGTCAACTGTTCAGAAGATAGGATTTCTAAAATTGGGTAAGGGGAACTTTTCCACCCATTCGATAAATGACTTATTCTTAGGATGCACGAGTGCACACCACACTTTCGTTGATTCCATTCGAGAATCAATAGATTCAATGTAATTAATCAGTACTAGAGGTACTACTCTCTAGGCTACCTCACGCTTATAGGGAGTAGGGGAGGCTTGATGAGGTGGATCAGTTTTCATATCTCATTAATTCTTGATCAGTTTAATGAATAAATGAACTCCCTTATGGGGAATATAAAATCCTCATAATAGAGGAAAGTTGTGATCATCTTCAATTTCCTTGTTTATGTAGATTGGTTACATGAATGTAGATCTATCCTGATGCTGATATGCTGCTCTACAAGAAGGGTTTTCTCTCTCATAACAAGCTGGTGGATGAATATTAAGCTCTTTCAAAATATGATACCAAGTGGGAATGTATCCACAAATAATCTCTTCATTGAGTTGTTTAGTATTTTGTATCTCATTCTCATATTGTGAAAGACGTACGCCCATAGAAGGGATTTGAACTTCTTTGGATGGTGAGTGGGATGTAGTCACACCTTTACCATTATACATGACTAACACCAATAGCGGGGCATTGAAAAACAAATTTTATATTTTCTAAGTGTATTCAAGAGATTAACCCTATAACGTTTACTAAATTTTATTTCACAAAAACAAATTTTTTAATTTTAATTAGATGGAATAATGGGGTGGTTTTAGAAATTGTTTGGATTTGAATGAAATAAAATATATTAATAAAGAAAGTTATTTAAATGAAATTCCTTTTATTTAAAACTATGATATGATAAGGGTGATCAGGTTTGGGTTATTTTTTGAATTTTATTGTTATCCTTTTTTTATTTTATTTAATATGCTTCTCTTCAGATTCTTAAAGTGATATTCCATAATCGTTTCCTCTCACTCCATTAGTCGAATGATGATGAAGAGAGAAAAAATTACCAAGATCATAGTTTGGTCTAATCTCTTAACATGTGTGATAATGAGTTTAAATTAATATCCTCAAATGACATTTGAAATACACTATTGGGTCTTCTTTATCCCAAACAATCAAGAACATCCACTATGCATATAACACGTAATGATGATTGTCGAGTACTTCTCCACTAAGCGATGATTAATTTCATCATATATAAACCAAAACCTTGTGGGGGAAGATAATGATCATTTACCAAAACCAAAATAAATAATGGAACTAAAAACCAAAAAAGATCTCACTTAATAATAAAACTTCTATATGATATTGAAAACATGTTTTATGAACATAAAATATGACTTCAATAAATTATGTCCAAGAACTCAAGAATTGTGAAATAGAAAACCAAAACGTCACAAATCACTGAAATTTTTACCCCAACATGGTATGTATAATGAAGTTTAATAAAGAATAATAAGGTATTACAAAAATACGAAAAAAGAAAAGATGAAAATAAAGGTAGAAATTTTTCCAAAAGATTCGGGCCTCCGATCGTTTTGTCGTATTTGGAACAACAAATGTACGAATCACCACAAGGTCCCTTATTATTTGATGATAGAAATTGAATTTCCTATGTTATCACAAAATTTCACATTAATTGGAAGTTCCTAGAAGAATGTATGGAATTTATTGTTTGTATGACGTTTTAGAGTGGAGAATTCAAGGAATCCATCTTCAATGTATATCACCCAACTTATACATTAATGGTTTAATAAATCTATGCTATTTATTTTTAGAATGATCCTATAAGTCCACTTTAATATCCACATGGAATCGCCTCAATTATTGGTGTATATCTTATGTTATTATTTAGTTACATAGGTGGGATTCACGCAGTCAACCAGAATGATTTTCCGACATTATTGATTTTCTGGGCCCTTAGATTTCTAAATTTGATTTGGATTAAAATTATAATGTTGAATCCCACTAACATCGATATCGTAAAAAAATTAAGATCAATTGGTTAAATATTTTAAATTTTTTGCTCGAAATATAGAAGCTCAATAAAACTATTAAATTTATAGACTTAATCCATTTTCAAAATTAATCCCAAAACACACCAACAATACTAAAAATATTTATATAAGATAAAATTAGTTAATTTAAAGTTATTAGATAATTTAATTAAATATCAATATTTATCAAAATTATATATCTATAAATTCCCCCATGCTTATTACTTGTACACTTGGACAAGTAAGATTGAAAATAAAATCCATGAAAATCCACAACACATACCCATGAGATCCAATAAATAAGAACCAAGAGACAAAAAAGATATCATACCTCATTAAAAACAATTATTTCAATTTCTTCATTTAGATAATTTAATTATATTAGCTTTATTTTTCATCCCATACTAACAAAACACCTTCCTCGGAAGAATTTTCCCTCATCTCAAAAATTTCAACTTTCAACCAGGCTTTTCCCATTCAAAATAATGCAATAGTTACTATATGGTTGATAAATTCCAACAACTCCATATAATGTGAGTCAATGAAATTTTTATCATGAGGAATTTGTAGGGTTATTCAATGGATTTAAATTGTTAAGATTTATATGTAAAAAATTCTAAGTCTAGATAAAGAGGGCTTGGATATTTATGAAGCAAATTTTCAAGATTCAAATTTTCACTCAATTGATGTATCTTCCCAACTTCCATTAGTAGATATTCTTATAAATAATCATGAAAACTTGAGTATATTTCATGAAATTCATCATTTCACCAGAAAAATATCAGTATTCTCATAATTGTTTTCTTAAAATATCTAGATATGCATAAATTTTATTCTTTATTGGATTCTCCAGAAACGAATAACTTATCTTATCATGAAAGCTATAAATTGGCACAAATTTTAGCTGATTTAATTCTTCAGTAGTAAAATCATCTCATAATTTTTTTTTATTTTTTTCAAAAAGTATCACCATATTTGGTATCACACCACAAGATATCTTCCCCCACACATAAGTTCAACTTGATCATGAAATTTCACTTCAAGAGCATGTTGGACATGGAAATATTTCATGTAATGTGTCTAACATAATAGATTTTTCATAGATTATATGGGATAAAAGTATTAAATGAATTAGGATGTCAAGAAAAAATGATTCTTTTAAAAATGGGGGCTTTGTATCCAATGAAATCCCACAATAATTTAAAACTGAAGTATATCAAACCATAATGTTTTGACATGAATAAATCAATTTATTATTAAAGAAAGCATGGTCTAGTTCTCTCAACAAGTTTCTTGAATGAAAATAATTTAAAAACAATAGTTTAAAATCCTAACAAGAAATATAATTAATAAATAATGACTATGAACTATGTCATGGGATTCAAAAATTGTAGGACTATTAATGAAATTCACTAAATATTTGATCTTGAAACAATGATATTTTTACCATCCATTTAGGATCAAATTCAGGGAATAGATTGGTGAAATCATTGGCATGTGTTTCAAAAATGGAAATAATAATAATTTCAGCTCTAATGTTTAAAAACACACAAAATTTTATATAGAAAAATAAAAAAATACGAAAAAAACCCAAAAAATTTTATTTTGAAAATTAAAAAAAAGGAAAATTGAACATCCTAAAAAAAATGTCCCCTCCCCCACACATAAATGATTTAATTTCCCCCATGAATTAAAATGGAATTAATATGTAATAATATATGAAAATGAATCACAAAAATCAATAAACTCTAAAGGATAGGTATAACTTGACTTATTATGAGTGCAATGATGAGTTAATCTATTAAGAGATAAACACTGAAACCTATAAGAAATATTAGAAGTGAAAATATAAACAATTTATTGGGATAAATTTAAATAGAAATAGAATGATAAAATATTGATAGATATTGGTTTAGTCCTCCAAGTGGGCCCTGGGTTTCGGCTACCTCCAGATGGGCAGTTATAATCAGTCATCCCCAATCTGATGGTGGGTGAAGTTTCTTTCTCATGAACCAAAAAAAATTCTTCTATCCAACATGCATGTGTTCTTTTATATTGAAAAATCTATGGATATAGTGTGCCAAATACACCAACATTGGAATGGAATAAAATAGGTATGGTGGGGGTATGAAAATGAATGATTCCTTCCCTTTCTTGGATTCATCTTTCACATCATCTTCTTTCATTCTCTAGTGATTTATCAAGGAATGCTGCATCATTGGAATAATAAAATGGAATGTCATAGTGTACTTCTATTTGAAAAAAATTAATGCTTGAAGAACCAATAATAAATTCATCCCCTTTAATGTGGGTATCACCCAACTTATTTTACTTAGAAAAAACAAGTTTGGTTTCCTCTTGAACTCCCTCTAATAATTGTACAACAAGTTCAGGGTGTTCCATGTGTCTTTTATCATGGGCATATTCTTTTTCTTGATCATCCACCAAGACAATAAATGTGTGGACTGAATCTGAAAATTAAAAAGAAAATTGTTACAATCAATTATATTTCAATAAAATTAAATGATAACGAGTTCATAAAAATTTCATATCAATGATTTTTTTCATATTTATTCAATTCTTTAGTTGAACAAACCTCTTGTTGTTGAGTAGTATCAGATGGTGGCAGGATGTTAGTCTCCTCAATTTCATGGATCTATTTAGAACAGTTAGGGAATACTATGGGGGGTCTTCTTAGGCCTTGGATACTTAAAAAAATTATAAACAGTAATGGTAGAACTTAGTTAGCTATCAGGCCATCACTTAAAATATGGGATAGAATGTGTCCCCACTTAGCCCATCCATGAATTATTTTAATTCTTTCCCCAAATTATGTGATTTTCAAAATAACCTCACATGTCAATCAATTGAGGGAACGCGATTATCCATGGAAAAGGATTTGTCAATATTTTTCTCTATCATCGGTGGGTAATTTTTCCATGAATTAAAGAAATAATCATGTAAAAACATCATGGAGAATGTTTTTTTATTTTTTTTTAATTTTTAATGAGTCAAATATTCATAATTAGGTTTTGGCACTGCCTCCCTAGAAATATTTTCTTGTTTGACCCAAATTTTGATGTGTGGAATGGGAAAACATTTTTAAAATTTCCTAAGTTTATTCCCGTGATTAACCCTAGGAAGTATCCCAACAAGAAGTTCACAATAAATAGTTTGTCACTTTTAATTGGATGAAAAAATTAAGAGGATTATGAAATTGTTTGAATTTGATTGAAATAAATGAAGTAAACTAATAAATTTATTTAGATGAAATTAAACTAATTTAAATCTATAATATGAGAAAAGTGATAATGTTGGGGTCATTTTTCCAATTGCAAGGATATCCTAGTTCTATTTTATTCAATCTTCCTCTATTAATATGCTTAAATTGATATTCCAAGATTGTTTCCTATCACTACCTTGGTCGAATGGTGATGGTGAGACAAGACCATTCCAAGATAATAATTTGTTCTAAACTCTTTCAATTCGTGTGAAATAGTTTCAAATGAATGTCTTCAAAAGACATAGGCAATACCCGATCAAGTCTTGTTTATCCCAAATATTCAAGAACATCAACTACCCCTTTCACATGTTCTGGTGATCATCGAGTACTTCCCCACTGAGCCCTAGTATATTTCATTTTATATAAACCAGAACCTATTTGAGGGAGATAATGATCATTGAACAAAGTAGAAAATCCTTGATGGAATCAAAAACCTAGTATGATCACCCATGATAAAAACCGCTATATGAAATTGAAAACCACTTTTTCGAAGAGAAAATGTGATTTCATTCAATTATGTCAAAGAACTCATGAATTAAAAAATAGAAGACCAAAACTTACCCAATCAGTCAAATATTTACCCCATGATGGTATGGGTGATGGAGATGAATGATGAAGAAGAAGAAATTACAAAACTTAGAAAAAGGAAAGAATGAATAATAGACAAAAAATTTGTCCAATAGGGTTTGTCCTCTATACGTTTTCTCCTATTTGGCACAACATATGTTCGAATCACCCTAGGGTCCTTTATGATACGATTTTTGAAATTTAATTTCTTTTGTGACCACCAAATTTCAC
This sequence comes from Viscum album, assembly GCA_963277665.1. NCBI lineage: Eukaryota > Viridiplantae > Streptophyta > Magnoliopsida > Santalales > Viscaceae > Viscum > Viscum album. Next base: position 1,806,879,585 of record OY728152.1, on the reverse strand, counting down.
ATTAATTTTACATTCCTTAATGATGTTTTGGAATTTATAATGAATATGAATTTTTCTATCCGATAATTCCGTGAATCTTACTTCGATGAATATCATTTAATTTCCACCTTAAACGTTGAATAACTCCATGAAATATATTTTAGAACCCAACTACAATCCTTATTTAATATCTATCTATAATTACGTCAATTGGTGGTGTATAGACCATGTTATACTTTAGTTACAAAGGTGGGGTCCACAAGGTCGTCAAGAGTGAGTTTCAAACAATATTGAATTTTTTGGGCCCTTATATTAATGAATTTTACTTGGACCTAAAAGAGAAAGATGAATCCATAAAACATAAAAATGATAAAAAAATAAGATAAATTATATTTATATTTTATTTTTTATGCTCAAAATAGAGAATCTCCATAAAACTGTTAAATTTCAAAAAATTATGCCATTTCACAATTAAGCGCAGAATTCAACCAAAATACTAAAATGATGTAAATGAGCTAAATTTTTTTAATTCAAAGGGATAAAATAGTTTAATAACATATTAATATTTATGAAAGTATTATATCTTTCAATACTTTTTGGTGTTCTACTATATAGGTGGAAATTCATAATTTATGGGTTCTATGATATGGATACTTCCCTGATTCTCTGTACGTGCAGCCATAGTTTGTGATTTCAGATCATTATCCACTCAAGGAATGTTTATTAAATTGCATCCATATACATTTTATTCTTGATCGACATAATTTTTTATGATTTTCAAAAAATTCATTAATCATTATCAGGAAATGGTATTTATCTCATTACTCTCAAGTCAATTGGGTGATTCAACACCACATACATATTCTTCTAAGGTTGCGTCAAGGTCATTTATAAAATCATAGAAAATATTTGAATATTTTATCTTAATAATCATATGGGTTTTGGAATCCTTCTCCATACATTATTTCAGGATTTTTCTATGAATGTTGGTCGTGAGGGAGTTTACAGTCTTGTTTTCTAAAGGGGCCCAGACAAAAAAAGTTTGTATTGTGGATGGAGGAATGGATGGGAAACCCAACATTGATATTTACATCCCAATATAGAGAATATTTATTTCTTTTAGTGTCACAAAAATGATGAAAATTCCCTAATCCCTTTTGTCTAAGGATGATTTTGCGCTGTTTTGGAACATATTGATCCTATTGTTGATGATTTGGTGATTCCAATATAAGATCGGATGGCTCCTAAGATGTAAATTGTTTTATAATTTCCCCAACCCATATCATTTGTTATTGATATAGAAAACCCCCTAATTTATCTATGAAACTCTCATAGTATGAAGAACCTGGTAATGTAAATTGAGAATAAAATTCCCACATCTCTATTGAGTGGGGTTAGTTTGAAGATACTTCTACTACTTCCTAGATCATATTAGTGTTTGATGACCCTAGGTGGGGAGGTGGCGGTTAATATTCCCCTAGCCATGGGGGATAGGTTCACTCTTGGATGGATTCTATAAAAACTGATATTGTGATCCATTTGATTTGGCACATTTGAACTCTTTCATGATATAGGTTCACTTCTATCCCATGATGTGGGTAATTTTTTACATGAATCTATTGGGCAGTCCACAAATTCAGCTTCTGTATCTGAAATGAATTACTATTTTTTTCAAGGGGATCATCTTAAGAACGTAATGGGAGCTCTAATATATTATCTTCATTTTATTATCATCTTTAAATTAGGTCAATTTCATTTTATTGAACAATTGACAGATGCATTAATCGATCCTATTAATTCTCTTTTGGATAAAACATTATAAGATTTTGTATTTTGGTTGTTTTGTTGTTCTAGGGACATAGAGAAGTATAATGTTCAATATTTCCCCCATCCTTGGATATTTACATCTTATAGGGATTTGGAAATTGCTGATGGGCAGTTTTTATAATATAGAGACAAACACTATATTCAAATTTTTTATTCTCATCTACCCCTATGTTTCGGTCTGTCATGAATGCGGCAATCTCTTGCTGATAGCATAGTGTATTCATGATCTATAGAATTCCATCATATCGTTGATAAGGTATGTCTTTATCCTTGAACTAAATATTATTTTCCAATGTATTTTAGTTTATGTAAGGCATTACCTCCTTCTCTAGATCACCTGGAATCTCATATTTAGATTTTGTGATGGGAAATTTTTTTTTTCATAGTATGTTTTCAGATAAATCACTTCATATATTCATTTTAGATACTTATTCACCAGATTTATATTACTCCACCTAGTCAGGCCATTGATTTTCCTTCTCGTGGTCATCTAATGAATGTAGTGAAATTATATTGATAGTTGAGGGGAACAATAAATGGTTAACCCTGCTATTTTTTGCACGTCTATAATCAAGGGTGACTATGTCTTGAACCACACTCTATAAAAAGGGGTCTGGGAAATGGGGTATTTTATTTTTTGATAGAGATATCAATCTTGGGTGATTTACAATGGTGGATGTCCATAGTAGAGTCTTGGAGAGCCATCTATTTACTACCATGAGGAATAATTTTGTGGTAATGATCAACTTCTTCTTTAGATGAAGAGTTAACGGACCATTGAGATGTGGTAGATATGCATCAAACGACCTCAAGAAAAGTAGTACTGAGAAGATCATAAATATGAGCCTTATTATACATCATGAAAAGAATATTCAAACATTCCTTTTGGAGATGATAAGAGATATGAGCCCACTGTATGATGGTTGTCAGAATATAATGATAACCTTATAGTGTTTGTGGATATGAACCTGTAGTTGAGAAGCTATTAGAATATTTCTGTGATCTTCTATACTACTAGTTGGAATATGAGACTACATTGGATACTCTTCAGAATATTCATATCAATAATAGATAAATACGATATATGTTCTAGATTTAAATATGTATTCCCCATCAAAATATATCGAAAGGACTTTAGAATGAGAATAGGGGTTCAAGAGTCCTATTATAAAGCCTCTGAATGATGCTGGTGAATTCTTTCATCATTTGAAGGTGGGATATGATTCTAAAATCAGTAAGCTAATGGAATATGAATAGTAGATTCATTTTAAAGGATATGATCATTCTTTGAGGTGATATCCATATTTTACAGACCAAATTCTATTAAAGTAGGGATATAAGCATGTTCCTTTTCATTTGGAGAATGACAATAGATTTTTCTGATATGAATATGATTATTTCATAAGACCTATATCAAACTGAGTTTGTGATCCTGAGTCAAAACTCATATCTAAGCCCATATATGTTACAATAATGTATTTCATTGGACTTTTCTTATAGAAATATGAGCATTTCATTAGTAATGTGCCAACCTGAGTTTGTTATCCCAATTTCAAATGAGGTTATGAGACTGGACCTATGTATTTAGAGTATGTCATCATCCTTTTTTTCAAAAGGAATGAGTGGTTATCCAAATACATGTGATAAACCAAATATGTGATCCCCAGTTATAACAAGGATATGATACCAGTTGTGTTCCCCATCCATTACCAGAATATGCTGATATTCCTCCTGGATGGGAGAAATAAAGTGTGGTTTCTCTAAAATAGTCACATGTTAATACTGATCATGGTGAATTAATGATATGTATTTCAGGATTGTAATATGTGTATATCCATGTATCTCTACCAGTTCTATGATATTCTGAAATAGTTCTTGAGCGGTTTCTAGAATCTGGTGTCACTTTAGAAAATTTTGTGAAAATAAATTAGGTTGGAATATTTTTAGCCGCCAAAATATATAGGAAGATAATTTTTGTAAAATTTGGTATATAATCCCACTTTCATACTCCTATTTCCTTCAGAATATTCAAATGGGATTCTTGTTTGGGAGGAAGGGATATGTTTCTCCACAATTGTTTCTATAGAAATATGAATGAAAACATGATTCGAGTGAGTATGGATATGATTCCAATTTCATTTATCCACATATTTTCTTTCCCTATGTGGTATCCATCATATTAATTTGTGATCTTTGATTGTGTAAATTTTTGAGTAGTTCCCACATACGGTGAATGAGGGGAACTAATGGGATGATTCTAGTAATATCAGTTCACATGATCCCTCCTCATTATCTCCTAAATTAATATATAGTCGTCGAATACACCTTGATCCACATTCCAATGATATAGAAGTTTTTTATTTTCAATATCTAGGGATAAGATTCCAAAATTATTGGAATTGGAAGAATTTTCCACTAGTGTTATTGTATCATTCTGTTAATGGGATCTACTTTTCAACTTTTGCATCCAGAGACCGTTACTTGAAACCTTAGGGGTTGATATTATACCATTTAAATGGTAGTACTAAACCATTGTGTTAACCACCTAAATCATAAGGTTTCAGGTGGGTGAGGTTGTTTTGTGACCCATAATAGTTACATCCCTAGCTAATGTTCTATAACATTCGATCGATGAGTACATGATATCAGGTCGAGGTGTTATTAGTGAGAGTAATATCTTTATTCATCAAGGAAAGAAGGGAAAATTTCATCGATTAGCGCATCGTCATAAGTATTAATCATGCCCAGTCATCTTTGCATAGGTAACACAATTTTCGTTTCTTGTTCTTAGTTCGTCCATTTTTCTCACTTTAAATTTTCTTGGTGAGAATTGACTTATTTTATGGGAACCCTGGTTATGAAGGGTTTCACATCATTAATACCATTTTCATTCACATATTCGATGAAATTAAAAATATATTGATGCATGGTCAAGCTATGGTTTTTATTATTTCAGAGATTCAAAATACATTGACCATTTTTATTTCCCTCAATAGATGATGGAAGATATGGTTTTCTCTAGGGTTCATGAGGCATGATGCCCAATGGTTATAATGATTCAGTTATTTTGTCATTATAGAAATTCATTTTTGGTTTAGCATCCTTGATTCCTATTTGAGGATTTATTGTGGGAGGGGGTTAAATTATGGTTACACTATCATTCATAGTAGTATTACCATTTTTATCTTTTGTAGAAACTTCTAATGGCTCTAACATATATAAATAGGTAAAACCCCAATTTCTAGAGGAAGGAGGTCATTTGGTATTTCAGACCAAATGGAACATAGGAATTTACATTAGTCAAGAGTATTTTTGGTTGGGTGCATTTCACCCTTTTGTGGGGAATTATTTCTTATTTTTATAATCTATTATATAATTAATTGATTTTCAGAAATCGATTCCAAATCTTTATATGGGACTAATTACTATAAAAATGATCAATTGTTTAATCCTTTAATCTATAGTAGAGGTCATATCAACGAGACCATATGTATGTATCTAAATTTCTTTATATTTTCCAATTATTTCTTAGCAAGGAGATGTTTATATTTCGAATCCCTATAACCAGGAACTCTAGAGTTTACTTCCATCCAGGGATTCAATTGGTGTTTGATGGATGAGATGATCCTTTATGATATATTCTAAGTATTATTTTTATAAAAAGAATAAATACCAATGCAGTTTTATAAAATTCAAGTCTTTTATTTTAAATTCTTGTATAAAGGACATATATGAGGGAACGTCGGCACCAGATATAGAGATCAGGCCATAAGAAGGCTTCTACATATCCTGCTTATAAAAAGATTCAAATTTGTCAAATTTTGATACATTATCAACCTTATTAGGATTGTTTATATAAAAATAATTCCCACGAGGGTTATTCTCCCAAGGTTTACAATTTTTGTAATTCCATTAGGACATTACTCGAGTTGGATGGCCTTATATAAGGGAAATCATAACATTTCATTGAATGGGGAATACATACAGAGGTTGGCCTAGATAGGGGAAATATTCTATACGAGCGACACAATTTTTAAAAATCTATAATCCTAAATGTTCCATGTTTGGTGTGAGAAACAATATATAGAAGTTGATTAGACTCATCATATATGTATTCTAGAATTATACATGAGGGACGACCTAGAAGAGTATTTGATACAGATCATAGTCTATAGGATTGAATCCAAAATATATTTTTAATAGTATAAATCTAATTACTCGTAGTTCAATTATGTTTTAAATCAGCTGATTGATGAGGAAGAATGATGAACCCATATGAGTGTTTGGGTCCCTCATGTTAGAGTTCTAATATTTTGACGAACTTACACTGAGGTGGATTCCCATTGGAGTTAAGTCCATAATAAGAAGTCATACAAATCCTATTTTGAAAAGAATAAGATTCATTATAGTTCAGTAATATTCTATATCTTCTAATGGATGAGGATGAATGATGAACCCATATGAGAGTTTGGGTCCCACAAGACATAGTGTCTCAAATGTGGAGGAAATTACACTGAGTTGGATACCCATTGGGTCTTGGGCCTTATGAATGAATCCTATATATCATGTTAGGATATGAATCAGATTCCTTGTAATTTAATACATCTATAACCCCATTATTGGTTTGAGGTAACTGATGGAATTTTAGTTTATTTCACATAAATGGATTCCCATTTATGAGACCACTTTTCATATTTTTATGGATAAGAAAGGATGATAAACTTATGGGAGAATTCAGTCCCTTGAGTTGAGCTTATTTGAGATATAATCTGGATTACACCATCGTCGAAGGGTATTAGAGCTCAGGCCTTTGGAAGGAATCCAATATATCTTATTTTGACAATAATTATATTACTAGTAGTTTGGTTCACCGTATGTTTTAATATATCTAATAGACAAGGTAATCATGTCCCAGGGTGTTTATCTGACCTACTTTAAATTTTGCAGGGTCTATTCCTGATATGTCCATAGTGTATATCTGACATGTCCAAAGGGTCAGACAGACATGTCCTGAGTGTCTTCCTAAAATGTCATGATTTCTTAACTGACATGTTTGTAATTTTTTTCTAAAGAGGATTCGATGTATTTGGGTGCTTTTCATAGTTGAACTAGATATGTTAGAGGTTTTTCGCATGATTTGGGTAGAATATATGGAGGAATATCACATGAATAGGATGACATGTCCAAGGGTTTTCATGAGATCAACATTGAAACACCTTAGGTTATCAAGTGATCAAGTCTAATATACTAAAATGTTGTCTCATGATCGGGCTATAAAGTTTGGAGGACAATGCATGACATGGATGATATGGCTGAGGGACATTATAAGACATAAAGGATTATATATGGAAGACTTCATAACACTTGGATGATATATTCATAGGACTACACAATACATTACTGGCATATATAAAGGACTTTCTAGGAAAAGGAAGCCATGTTAATAGGATCACGTGGGTCTTGGATGAAATGTCCGGAGGACCTTATGTGGCATTAAGTATTTTTTAGAGGAATTAAAAAACCTTGTACAATGTGGTTGGTCATTATCGCATGATATGGAATGGCCATGAAAATAACATGATGCCTTCACAAAAAAATAATCATATATTTCATTGAGTAAGTCGTCCATACATTTCTTCAATTATTGGATATATTCCTCAATTTTTTTTAATAATTTGACAGTTAAGGATTCAAATGACCATGTAAGTAGGTGGATGTTCCTTCACAAAATCTGGTTGGTACAACAGATATCATTAGCATGATTAATAGAGTGATCATTAAAAGTGTATATACATTCCAAGTAATCACTTATGTAATTACCCACGTTTTACCAAGTGGATGAATATTTTGATTGTGTGTACTTCCATTATAATTCCACTATCACTCATGTTATCTTGTGGGTGACCCTTATAAGATGCTTTATATTTTTTGTGTCCATAGGGAGGAATTTTTAGGTATCACCATTCTAATTATATACCTCTTATCATGGAATGTATATCACATATATTTTATTGAGTCATTTGAGGGAGTATCACATCATGACCTTTGCATGATCCTACAATGGTCCATCCGTGGAAATTTTTGATAAATAAAGACTATGATAACAATACGTCTTCGCCATATTTATCGAAGACCTAGCTTGATAAAGGGTTATCATACGATCAAATGGAAAAGTTAAGGGGATTTCAAAAGACTATTCTGATAGGATTGGGAGTCGTCATTAGATTAGTTATCCAGTTGAAAATGATTTAATGTTATAAACAGTGACTTTTTTGGGTCCTGTCACAAGATCAATATGGTATGTCAGAGGTCCTTCATGAGATCAAGTAGTTATATGAAAAAAAACACAAGATCAACATGGAATGTAAAAGGATATTTGTGACATCAAGATATCTTGTGAGAGGTCCTTTATGTGATCAATGGGTATATCACTGAAGGTTCATTAACCCATCCCATAAAAAACCTCAAAACATTGTCACCATGAGGCTTCCTCATTTTATATATTTTATCCATTATTTTATAAGACTTTTGGAATTTTACCATTGGTTTTACATTAGGAAATCTCATTATTATTAATCATTTTCAAGGAGACATAAGAGATTCAACTTGTTGAATCTCTCATCCTGTTTATGATGTATTGTGTGATCAAACTGTCAGGTTAAAGGGCCTATATAGGACTGAGTTGACATGTTCATGAGTATTTGTGAGATTATGTCACCTATTAGAAATAATTTCACCATATCGGGGGAGATTTTTATATGTATATTTGAAATATCATGTTAGCATATCGAAGAAACATCACATGATAAATTTTGATCACATGAGGTTGATAACCCCCTCAAAAGAAAAAAAACTATGAACTCAATGCATGGAACTTCTACCCATTTCATATTTATTTATTTATTTTATATGGATCTTCGAGTGATTTTAGGTTTCTATCTCATTATATCTTCCATGATCAAAGGAACTCATCAAGAGGCCTTCACATGACCATAATTGAATCCATAGACGCCCCCACAAGAATATGATGTCTAATAAATGGGGATTATCATAATCACAGATAAATCATAAGATGTGAAAGACTAGTTCACATGACCTTAATAAGGTCATGAGATTGTGTGACATATTGGGGGTCATGAGATGTGCATGAACTTGACAATTATCCACCATGTATCTGTGTTGATCCTTCCTTTTTATTTCATATAAAATAATACCAATCCTTTGGTTGATTCTTATGTTCTATAAATGTCGATGCTCATTTGGTGGGAGTCAACACCCCTTCATCATCTTTGTCCCTACCATTCTACTTTTAATTTTTTTGATCCATCCATATTATAATGATTTTTATGTTAAATAATCTTGGCATGTTGATTCCAATCCATTTTACTCATATATTTTCCATACGATTCATCATTTCATTCGCTAAATTTTAAATGAACAGAGATAAACATTTGGAGTCTCTTTTTATAATGGATTTTTATGAATGTGGTTTGATTTTATTTCAAATGTATGAGATATATGTGAATTTTTTCTAAATTTTTAGTTTATTTATTTTTAATTTACTATTGGATTCTTTTTTTATGTAAACATTATTTTTAAAGTATTTAATGAATTAACTACAGATTTTTTGTAAATAAAATTTAATTTCTATGTTTCTTCTAAATATTAAAATGATCATGATTTCATGTTATGTTTCACGATTTAGGGAATTATTTATTCACAATCAATTTTATTACACTTCATAAATCGACATTATTGAAATATATTATCTCAATGTATTAATTATGTTTAAAATTAGATTGAATAGATTTAAAAATATTTTTTCCCGTGACATGAATCAAACCCCATTTTTTACTATATTAGAATATTTGTATTTTGTTATTCATGGTTGTTACCCATTAATATAACAGATTTTAATGTTATGGTTTTAAGGAAATTTATCATGTTATCTCATGGGATGGAGTTATGAAGAAAAGGATATGGGTGATAAATATAAAATATTAATTATTCTAAAATGGAATTTTCCCTACTAAAATTATAGTGTTCATGATAAAAATTTTATAATGATGTAATCATGTTTTTTAAATTTGGTATTTATTCACAAAAATAGAGAGTGATTTAAAGTGGATTTGATTTCAATGTGATTGAAATAATTTAAAAAATCCTCATTTCAATAAATATATTTTGGATTTATCCTCAATATTATTTTGATGATTTTATAAAATGACATATAACATTGTTATTTTTCAACTAAATGGAAAAAATGGTATGTTTGATACTGATTGGATCTCAATTAAATTTAATAATAATTTTGATTTGGTTAGGTTTATAATTTTATAATAATTCAGATAGGGGTCTTATACACTGAACATGTTATAATTTTGTTATAATGCATCAGTAATATTTTAGAGAATGTTTCAACCACATAATAAAATTTTGTTTTTGAAAAATCTATTTTGTTTGGTAACACCGTGGATTAAGAAGATAATCTGAAAATGTTTATGATATGAATGGGAGGATTGGATGATAAAATTTATTTTATAACTAGTTTCCTTTTATTCATCTTCATAGAAAATAATGTATTACAATGAAATATTATAAACATTTTTGTACCCATAATTCAAGTAATGAAAATGAGGATATATAGATAGTAAAAAATAATTGGAGGATTCTACCCCAACTCCATTATATAGGAAATGTGGTAAAATTAAAAGGATGAAATTATTAATAAGATTGATTCATGGTAATATATTTTATTTAATTTATAAATCAAGCATATATTATATTACTAAATTTTTAAGGAATTTCTTCCCGATGATGTAGATATTCCTTGAAACCATTATATGGAATGGAAATTAATTGAAATACATTTATTTTAGAAAAAATTCATGATTTCCCTTATGATTACAGATTATTATAATAAGAATCCAATGGCCTAAATTATTATACATAATGTGTCACATATAAATTGAAGCCAATTTCTAATGGAACACCTTCTCTGGTCTACACAAAGTAATGAAGAACATTCCTTTAACTGCTTGGATCAAAAATGTTTTCATGACTAATGTAATATCAGAAATTATATGATTTAATGATGTTGATAGAAATATGTATAATGATCATTTTGTTCATCCAGTATATGGATAAACATTACAAATTATTTATGATTTAAATAAGGATTTTTTAGTAGATGTAGTAAATGTGAGGTTGGGATTATCATGTTATGGTTTTAATCATTTTGGTCAGATTCATACTTAAAGTAGTAGAAGGTTATTTTTTTATCATTTATAACCATAATCTATATATGTGTATGGAAAAACCTTTCACTTTCATGAGTATAGTCATATCTAGACCATACGATACTTTTAATTATATAGATAAATACATGAATCCTTTAATAAAAGAGTTAATGAATCTATTGAATGTGATTTTTCACGAATATTATTTTTATTCTATATAATTATTTAATATTTATGTTTCTAGTAAAATTAATGGTAAATGATTTTTCTACGTGTAAAATGATTCCTTGTCAGATCATTAAAGGAAAACTTGCATTTCCTATTTGTATTTTGAATACACAATCTAAAAAAATGAAATACAATCACAGTTTCAGTTTTATGAGACATTGATGATTATTTCTAATGGATCATCCATATAAAAATAACAGTTCATGGTTTGAAATTACCACTAATATTAAAAAACCCCATCAATATATCTTCGAAACTTATATTATTCATGAATATAAAGGTGTTTGCTTTTCATTCTGTAATGGTTAGATGAAATCAATAAAGTGGAAGAATGTTACCACTAAAGAAAATTATTATTAGAAGAATAAAAGTATCTTATTTGAGTAACTTTATTAGCTAAAGGATTTATTTTGTCATTATTTATGTAATTCAAATTGTAAAAAAAATTATTTGAAATTTTTCATTCAATTCTTTTGAGATTTCAAGGGGATTAAAAAATAACAATTACAATCTTTGTGGATTGGGGTATCAAACTAGAATTGCGTGTTTTATGTATAAGGGGAAAATAGATTGTTTTTTTCTTCTTATGTGATGGAAAATTTAGAAAAAAAAGCAATATAGATTGTCAAGGATCTCGATGAATCTTTAGATGATCTAAAATATTTTTCCAATAAAATAGAGTTGAAGCAAAAATATGTTAAAACTTCAGATTGTATCATATTTCATTAGGAGTTTATTTAAATATTAATTTTTCATATACAACCATATAATGTAAGGGTGTTCTTGATTTCATTTCACAATTTTTATTCATATTACTATTTGAAAACATTTTCCATTTATTTATTGAAAAAAATAGGAAGAGGCACCATTAATTGTATATGAGGTAGGGAACATTTTTCCTCTGTAATTTTTCAAATGCTACATCTGATTCCATATCTTCCATATAAAATAATTATAATAGGATATGTTTATTTATTTTAGATTAATCAAAATGAATAAAATATATACATATTGAATTATTATATTTTTAATAGGAATCATCTTGAGTATTTCATTTTGAAAGGTTATATAGATAACAAATCTGTGGATTTTTTTTCAATATATTTATCTGATATGACAATGAGACATAACCAAAAAATGGGAAATATTGATATATAGTATTAGAAAATTGAACCATTTATTATATAACTTCCACAAATTAGGGGGGATTATTAAACCATATACATTGGTTGTATTAATCGCAGAAGAGTGGGAGATAGAACCTATAAGGCCCCAACCTTAAACACCACTTAATCATGAGTTACTTCAAGAATACACATTGAGGATCTTTTCAAGTTTAGAGTTTTAGAGAATTAGATCATAAAACATGCATTACATTCCACATTTAAACAAAGTGGTTACATAAAATATAGTATTCATTTTTCCCATCAATGGAAACATATTTAAAATAAAACATGGATTCTTTCTTGACTCTTCCTTGACACTATCATCCTATCATGTACCTTTCCCTCGACCTGTGAAAAACATTTCAAAAACTTGGGATGAGCATCAAAAGCTTAGTAAGGGATATAAAAATATTTAAAGGAAACATGAGTACATGTATACATAAGAATCAATGAAATCATACTTTACTCATAAAACATAAGCACTTTAACATACCTCATCAAATCATGAATAAATCTTAGAAATCATAAGACATAATGGTAACTTGAGGCACTCATAACATTATTACGTAGGGAGTAACCCTCTTGGTTACGTTTGGAATACCCATCACAGTATATTCCCTAAATCTCTTCAGAGAAACCTTAACGTTTAACCCCATCGCGTTACCCAATGCATTGGAGAGCTATATCGGGCTCACCCGCCCTTAATTTATCACGGAACCACCCGATTTCATAATAATGCCCAAGGACCATAACATAATCGTATCACATAAAACATGCATAAAGGAAACATAACATTTCCACTTTTCAATCACAAGATATCAATACAACACATTGATATAAAAACATTATGAAAACTGCTTTCAATACCGAAATAAAAGAAAAGTAAAACATCGTATTTATTTTTCATTTAATAAAAGTATGGCTTGTAAAGGAAGCTGAAACTCAAATAATGGTCACGGCGGTGGAGTATTCTTTGTCGCCGCATACGTACGACAAAAACATTCCCTTTTGTCATTTAGTAAAACTCTTTGTATAAAAAAGATTCCTTTTGGATAAATGTAAAAGTCAAAGGGGTTTATACACCGTATAAAATAAGGATGTGTATAAAACAAAATATGCCTCAATGAAAGGAGATTGAGACGAAGTCCCATACAAAGATCATTATTTTTAAATAAAATAGATATATTATGTGTATTAACTATAAGTACACATAATGAAAGTAAAAATACAATATAGGACATAATAATATCATGACGTAATTTGAAATTAGGATATTAACCTAATGAATAGAAATTGGGTTAAGAAGTTCCCTTACCTCGGGTCCGACGTGACTCGATCATTCTTTAATGTCCTAAATAATAAACTTGAGTTAATTTCTACTTTCTTAAGAACCTTTTTCAAGTTCATTATTCCTTTTATATCACTTATTACCATGTCATGAACACTATGTAATTATTTATGTTAATAACGGTCGTTTTAACGATCATTGGTACTTGAGTCAAAAATAAGCTCTTTATAATTACAAGTTGTTCATGTATCCATTATATCCAGAGTTATAATCATGATGTAGATATAATATCTATCATATATATCCAGTATATACGTGCATTTAAAATATTACATAACATTTAGAGGCATGAAATGAAATGCACCGTTCATGGGGACGGTAAGCCGTACGTACGCATGAACGCTACATCCATTTCTATTTCATATTTAATGGAATTAAAACATAATGATACATAATAATAATATAATTATAGTATTTTATCATATATAATATGTTTCAATCAATCCTTTATATGTTCCACATATGGTATTAACGAATCAAATCACTTTGAGGGGGCGGTAGTCCACACTTCCTAAAATGAAGATATCGCGTTTACCCATAATGGATACCATAAAGGTATGCCATAAATGAAAAATAAAGAATCTTAAGTAAAACATAAACATATTATATATCATATATAAATATAGTGAGATCTTAATGTCCACCTTTGAAGGTGTTAGAAGAATATTGAACAATCATCATTTCGTGAGGCAGAAATTCTCCATCCACAGAAACAATATGTTCTTTAACCATTAGATGTAGGTGTGTGTAAGTGTAGATAGAATGATTCTTATAAAAAAATCCTAGTATATTTAAGATACTGGAGTTGTTACAAAAGAAATTAATAAAAAGAGTTTAGAGGGTTGGAGAAGCAAAATAAAACATAAAAACACAAGAGAAGACACTACCTTTAAAACGGGTAACTCTTTTTGATTTGAGCTCTAAGGCTTCCTTGGGAATACTTCTGCCAAACGTGAGGCTTCAAGGAGTAAGAGAGGGATTTGGAGAGACAAAATGGTCAGGGTTTGGCTGAGCCAAAGGCTTGAGAGGTGTGGATAAGGTGGTAGAGGTGGCGGCCTTTTATAAGAATAGAGGAGGGGCACCCTTGGAAAGTTAAAAGAGGTTACTTTATTTTCAAAGTAGTTTCGGATTTTAATGGTCCCAAATTGATTTATTTTGAGGATAAGGTGATAAGAGTTTGAAATCCACCCATAAAATAGGTTTTTGACATGTGTAGGTCTTATATTTTACATTATCATTTCATTTTTTTAAATCGTTAAATAATGAGGTAATCGCTGCATCATCATGGTATCATAAATAATTTATTTTATTTAATGTCTAAAAATTATAAAAAAATATCATGATGTATGAAATCTTTTTAGATTTATAATGAATATTTATAGTAAAAAATATGACTTTTATAACCCCATTTAAAAATTGTTTTAGTAAAAAAACTCATGTTTGTGGCATTTTTATTTTAACTTTAAATAAAAAAGGTATTAATGTCATTTTCCTACCAAAGTGGATCCATGGGGTCCCCAAGTTGACTCATGGATTTTCGTGGTCGGACATGACACATCCAATAAGGGTAGGACATGTTTCTAGGTCATTTCATATTATTAAAACATTTTTTTTACCTTAAACTACACTAATTACCTCTAATTGAGATTAAAAACTTAAAAGTTACTATCCACCAAAAAATTATTTTAATCTCATTGAACCACATTTTACATCTTAATGACAACAATGTATGTCAGATTTTTTAAATTCAAAATACAGAGGTGGTAAAATTTCATTTAAACGGAAAATCAGTTTTTATAAGTACCACTTAGTGGTTTCACTATTCATCAAAAATTGAAGTTTTTCAGAAAAATACCAAAACTTCACCCTAAGCTATATTTGATATTCCGAATTCAACAATGATGTATATTTAACAAAATTAAAAACATATAAGTTACTTTAATTAATTTAATAATTAATTCCTGCTGTCAGAGCAAATAGCGGGTTTTTTTGAAACAATATCTATGAAACATTTGGCACTTGTTTATGCCCAATTAAAAAGTGAAATTAATCCCAATGACCACCATTGGAATACTTGGTAGAAATATATTCTATTTACACATTAAAACCAATTAAAAATATAATATAACCATATAACGAAATTAGATGAAAAAGCAGTTTTGATGTAAAATGCAGTATTTTTCACTATTCATTAAAAAATGAACATTGTCAGAAAAATACCAAAAAATTATCCATTGTAAATTTCAATGTCCCAATCAGAAATAATAAGTTTATTTTGAAAAATAGAGCTTATAAAATTTTCAAAAGTTTTATTTAAAAATGGTTTTCCATCAAAAGGCAGTAAAACAATCTTGTAAGAATATTTGTGTATTCCATGCTTAAGATTGGATTTACTATCATTTTAAGCCTCTAAAACACTATCTAATTAACAAATAGAAATAGATGAGAATATCTATTATTCATTACTTACTTGGGATGTTACATCCTCCCCCCTATAGAAAATTGTGTCCCCACAATTTATTTACTTATCAAATAAGTGGGGTTATTTACCCTCATTGAATTTTTAGATTCTCATGTAGCCTCTTCAATCATGTGGTTTTTCCAAAAAACCTTTACCAGATGAATCACCTTATTTCGTAACACTTGATCCCTATGGTCAAGAATCTGGACCGGTTTTTCCCCATAAGATAGGTTCTCTTCCAGCTGAACTACCTCTGGACTCAAAACATGAGATGGATCTAGCATGTACTTCCATAACATTGAAACATGAAAAACATTGTGTACCTGAGATAAACTTGGAGGTAAAGCCACTCAGTATGCAACTGATCCAACATTCTCCAGAATTTCATATGGTCCAAGGAACATTGGACTCAGCTTTCTTTTCTTACCAAATCTCATCACACTTTTCCACGGTGAAACTTTGAGAAAGACATGATCACCTACCTCGAAAGATAGATTCTTCCTCCGGTTATCCACAAAACTCTTCTGCCTGCTCTGAGCTGTTCTCATGTGTTGCTGTATCAGCTGAACTTTTTCTGCCAACTCTTCTACCAATTCTGGTACCATCAACTTCCTTTCACCCACATCATCCCAGAAAGCTGGATTTCGACACCGTTTACCATATAATCCCTCAAATGGTGCCATCTATATACTGGAATGAAAACAATTATTATATGAAAACTCAACCAAAGAAAGATGTTGATCCCAACTTCCATGATAATCCATAGTGCAAGCACGTATCATATCCTCCAAAGTCTGAATTGTTCGTACTGACTGCCCATCTGACTGAGGATGAAAAGCTGTACTAAAATTTAATTCAGTACCCAACGACTTCTGAAGGCCTTCCTAAAATTTAGAAGTGAACCTGGGATCACGGTCAGATACAATTGAGAGAGTAACTCCATGTAACCTGACTATCTCTTTAAGATACAAACGAGAAAGTTGATCTAGGGAAAAACTATCTCGTATGGAAAGGAAATGAGGAGATTTAGTCAAGGGATCAACAATAACCCAGATTTCATTATTACCTCGAGGTGTCTTCGGCAATCCCCTAACGAAGTCCATGGATATATTCTCCCATTTCCACTCTGGAACTAGTAAAGGATGAAGCATCCCTTTTGGTAACTGCCTCTCTACTTTAACCTGTTGACAAGTCAAACACTTCACAGTAAAATCAGCAATATCCCTTTTCATTCTGTCCCACCAGTAATACTCCTGAAGATCTCTATACATCTTAGTACTGCCAAGATGGACTGAAAATGGAGAACTATGAGCTTCACATAACTAATCTCTCTTCTACTGTGAATCACACGATACCCACAATCTCTTCCCAAATCTCAAAACAAAATCATTATCAATATTGAATTTAGGAAACTTACCTTTCTGAACCAGCTCTACCTTTTTCTGCAACTCACTATCTTGCTTCTGTGCTTACTTAATTCTGTCTGATAGAGAAGATTTCTCTGATACCTGAAACAAAACACAAATACATCCTGCACCAACAACTTCTATGCCAAATTTCATCAAATCCTTAACCAAAGGATCACGTTCCAAATGCAACATTGCTAATGAAGCATTACTTTTTCGACTCAAAGCATGAGCCACTTTATTTTCTTTTCCCAGATGGTAATGAATTGTACAATCATAATACTTGATTAATTCTATCCATATCCTCTTTCTCATGTTCAATTCTTTCTGAGTGAATATATACTTTAAACTTTTGTGATTGGTATATATTTTACACTTTATTCCATACAAATGATGCCTCCAAATTTTAAAAGCGAAAACAACAGCAGCTAATTCCAAATCATGTGTAGGGTAATTTACCTCATGAGTTTTCAACTATTGTGAAGCATAAGAAATTACCTGATCATTCTGCATTAGGATGCAACCAAGTCCTTTCAATGAAGCATCACTGTAGATAAAAAACTCACCATTCCTGGAAGGTAGTGCCAAAACTAGAGAATTCACCAATCTTCTTTTCAGTTCCTGAAAAAAATCATCACATTCTTTTGTCCAGATAAACATAACACCCTTCCGAGTTAGCTTAGTCATTGGACTAGATAACCATTCAAAATTTCTAACAAACCTTCGGTAATAGCCTTCCAAAACAAGGAAGCTACAAATCTCAGTTACATTTGTGGGTCTTGGCCATTCTTCCACAACCTTTGTTTTTGTAGGATCAACAGTTATCCCATCTTTAGAAACAATATGACCGAGGAAAGAAATTTGTTGCAACCAAAACTCACACATGCTGAATTTCCCATACAATTTTTTTCTTTTATGGTTTGAAAAATAACCCTTAAATGTCCTTTATGCTCCTCTTTACTTTTTGAAAACAACATAATATCATCAATGAAAACAACCAGAATCTTATCAAAGAAGTCATGGAAAATTCTATTCATTAAGTCCATGAATACATCTGGTGAATTTGTTATCCCAAAAGGCATTACTACAAATTCATAATGGCCATATCTTGTACGAAATGCGGTCTTCGGAATATCTGATTCCTTTACCTTCAACTGATGGTACCCCGATCTCAGGACAATCTTTGAAAAATAATGAGCTCCCTGGACCTGATCAGACAAATCATCGATATGAGGATAAGGATATTTTTTCTTAAAAGTGATGTTATTCAAGGCTCTATAATCAATAAAAAGTCTCATAGAACCGTATTTCTTTTTAACAAATAAAACAGGAGCACCCAATGGTGATGTTCTAGGTCGAATGAAACATTTCTCTAATAAATCTTGCAATTTCTCCTTCAACTCTAAAAGTTCAATTTGAACCATTCTATAAGGGGGTTTTGAAATTAGCTTAGCATCAGGAAATAAGTCTACAGTAAACTCAACTTCCCGATCTGGTATTATTCCAGGAAACTCAATAGAAAAAACATCAGGATACTCATTTACCACTGGCACATCATTAATCTGAATAGTTACCTTGTTTTTAAAAATATGTGTAAGGTAACATTCATTTCCATCTTTTACAAGTTCCTCGGCCTCTTGATACGTTATCAACAGTAAGGGTTCATTCCTGTACACAAACTAAAATTCTTTCAAAAAAGAAACTTCTTTAGCTCTACAATCAATCTTAGCATTGTAAATAGAGAACCAATCCATACCCAGGATAACATCAAACTCTACTAGAGGTAAAACAATAAGGTTTTCAAGTAGGTTCTTTCCAAAGATAAGGATAAGAAGATTCTTATAAATTATTTTTTCCTCAACATTTCCCCCAGGTGTTTTTACCAAAAGTTCATGAGTCATTTCTTGAGATGGTATTCCCGTTTTACTAGAAAAGTTTTCAGAGATGAAAGAATGTGTAGACCCTGAATCAAACAACACACTGGAATAATCTGAAAAAACTAACAAAGTACCTAATACAACTTCATTTTATGGTCTGACATATGCTGAAGTAGTTGTAAAGGATTTCACCACCCCTTTCTGCTTGTAGTCTAACTGCTTCCCATCACTTGAGCTCTTTGTCGGACACTCATTTTCATATTTACCCATCTCATTGAACATAAAACACTTCACTAACTGTAAATCAAATTTGTTATTATTATCACCCTGATCTTTTTCCGTGAAATCATGAGCCTTATGTCCCATCTTACTACATCGGTAGCACTTTCTAGAATTTATAAGACATTCCCCAGCATGCATTTTACCACATTTATCACAAGCTAGAAACATAGTTTTCTTACCGTCAGACCTTTTTGAAGAATTATTTCCTTTCTCCTGCCACCTTGGTCTTTTCTTCTGCTGGTTTTTATAGAACACTTGATCATCGAAAAACTCCATTTCCACCTTCTCAGCACATCGAACAAGCTTTTCATAACTTTTGAACTCAGGAGAAGCCAATGACCTTCAATATTTTGGCTTTTATCCTGGGTAAAAACGATTGATTTTACTATCAAGGTCTCGGATAAAATTGGGAGCATACCTTACCAATAGAGTGAACCTCTCTTCATAGGCAGCCACTGAGTCTTCCTCTTGCCTCAATTCCAAGAATTTTTTTCCATCCTAAGTCAAACAGCCTTAGGAAAATACTTCTCAAGAAACATACCTTTGAATTCATCCCAGTCGAGAGCATCAATCTCTTCAGCGTCCCTGATATTTTTAACCATCGACCACCACTGATCTGCTTCACCCTCCAAACAGTAAATAACAAGACTAACCTTTTGATTGTCTGAACACCCCATGACATCGAAAATCTTCTCCAGTGCTTTAATCCACCCTTCAGCTGGCACAGGGTCAGATGATCCTCTGAATGATGGGGGATGTTGCCTCATGAAATGTTCCACCACTGACATGTTCCTCTGCAGTTGATCAGGCTGATCTCGTGCATGGATACCACCACCATTTATCGATTGAGTCTACTGCGCCATTACTAAAACAAACTGTTCAGTTCCAATTCCAACCATCTCAGGATGCTGATTCAGAATGTTATTTCCTTCTGTATGCCTTCCTAGCACTACATCCCTATTTCCTCTGCGGAAAACCATTCTGAACAAACATGTCTTAGATGAAGCAACATGGTAATATTCAAATTCTATATCATTTAAATTTGACCATAAAAAAAATATATTTTTGGATAATCATTTAATAGAATTATATCTCATAAAGTTATCTAAACCGACCTTTGATACCAACTATAAGGCCCTAGCCTTAAACATCACTTAATCTTGAGTTACTTCAAGAATACACGTTGAGGATCTTTTAAGGTTTAGAGTTTTAGAGAATTAGATCATAAAACATGCATTACATTCCACATTTTAACAAAGTGGTTACATAAAAGATAGTATTCATTTTTCCCATCAACAGAAACATATTTAAAAAAACATGGATTCTTTCTTGACACTTCCTTGACACTATCATCCTATCATATACCTTTCCCTTGACCTGTGAAAAACATTTCAAAAACTTGGGATGATCATAAAAAGCTCAGTAAGGGATATAAAAATATTGAAAGGAAACATGAGTACATGTATACATAAGAATCAATGAAATCATACATTACTCATAAAACAAAAGCACCTTAACATACCTCATCCAATCATGAATAAACCATATAAATCATAAGACATAAAGGTAACTTGAGGCATTCATAACATTCTTATTTAGGGAGTAACCCTCTTGGTTACGTTTGGAATACCCATCACAGTATATTCCCTAAATCTCTTCAGAGAAACCTTAACATTTAACCCCTTCATGTTACCCAATGCATTGGAGAGCTATATCGGGCTCTCCCGCCCTTAGTTTATCACGGAACCACCCGTATTCATAATAATGCCCAAGAACCATAACATAATCGTATCACATAAAACATGCATAAAGGAAACAAAACATTTCAACTTTTCAATCACAAGATATCAATACAAGACATTGATATAAAAACATTATGAAAACGGCTTTCAATACCAAAATAAAAGAAAATTAAAACATCATATTTATTTTTCATTTAAAAAAAGTATGGCTTGTAAAGTAAGATGAAACTCAAATAATGGTCATGGCGACGGAGAAGTCGTTGTCGCCGTATACGTACGACAAAAACGTTCCCTTTTGTCGTTTAGTAAAACGCTTTGTATAAAATAGCTTCCTTTCGGATAAACGTAAAAGTCAAAGGGGTTTATACCACATATAAAAGAATGTTGTGTATAAAACAAAATATTCCTCAATGAAAGGATATTGAGACGAAGTCCCATACAAAGATCATTGTTTTTAAATAAAATAGATATATTATGTGAATTAACTATAAGTACACATAATGAAATTACAAATACAAGATAGGACATAATAATATCATGACATAATTTGAAAGTAGGAGATTAACCCAAAGAATAGAAATTGGGTTAAGAAGTTCCCTTACCTCGGTCCGACTTGACTCGATCGTTCTTTAATGTCCTGAATAATAAACTTGAGATAATTTCTACTTGCTTAATAACCTTTTTCAAGTTCATTATTCCTTTTATATCACTTATTACCATTTCATGAACACTATGTAATTATTTAAGTTAATTACGGCTGTTTTAACGATCATTGGTACTTGAGTCAAAAATATGATCGTTATAATTACAATTTGTTCATGTATCCATTATATCCAGAGTTATACTCATGATGTAGATAATTTATATATCATATATATCCAGTATATACATGCATTTACAATATTACATAACATTTAGAGGTAAGAAATGAAACGCACCGTTCATGGAGACGGTAAGCCGTACGTACGCATGAACGTTACTTGCATTTCTATTTCATATTTAATGGAATTAAAACATAATGATACATAATAGTATTATAATTCCAGTATTGTATCATATATAATTTCATTCAATCGAACCTTTATACGTACCACATATGGTATTAACGAATCAAATCACTTTGAGGGGGCGGTAGTCCGCACTTCCTAAAATGAAGATATCGCGTTTACCCATAATGGAAACCATAAAGGTATGCCATAAATGAAAAATACAGAAGCTTAAGTAAAAAATAAAAATATTATATATCATATATAAATATAGTGACATCTTAATGGCCACCTTTTAAAGTGTTAGAAGAATATTGAACAATCATCGTTTCATGAGACAGAAATTCGCAATCCACAGAAACAGTATGTTCTTTAACCATAAGATGTAGGTGTGTGTAAGTGTAGATAAAATTCTTCTTATAAAAACATCCTAGTATATTGAAGACACTGTATTTGTTACAAGATAAATGAATAAAATGAGTTTAGAGGGTTGGAGAAGCAAAATAAAAAATAAAAATACAAGAGAAGACACTACCTTTAAAACGGGTAACTCTTTTTGATTTGAGCTCAAAGGCTTCCTTGGGAAGACTTCAGACCAAAGTGAGGCTTCAAGGAGTAATAGAGGGATGTGGAGAGACTAAATGGGCAGGGGTTTTCCAAGCCAAAGGCTTGAGAGGTGTGGGTAAGGTGGTAGAGGTGGGGGCCTTTTATAAGAGCAGTAGAGGGGCACTCTTGGAAAGTTATAAATGGTTACTTTATTTTCAAATGAGTTTCGGATTTTAAAGGTCCCAAATTGATTTATTTCGAGGATAAGGTGATAAGAGTTCGAAATCCACCCATCCAATAGGTTTTTGACATGTGTAGGTCTTAGATTTTACATTATCTTTTCAATTTTTTTAAATCGTTAAATAATGAGGTAATCGCTGCATCATCATGGTATCATAAATAATTTAATATATTTAATGACTAAAAATTATAAAAAAAATATCATGACGTAAGAAATATTTTTATATTTATAATGAATATTTATTGTCAAAAATATTACTTGTATAACCCCATTTAAAAATTGTTTTAGTAAAAAAACTCATGTTTGTGACATTTTTATTTTAACTTTAAAAAAAGGCATTAATGTCATTTTCCTACCAAAGTGGCTCCAGGGGGTCCCCAAGTTGACAAATGGATTGTCTTGGTCGGCCATGACACATCCAATAAGGGTAGGACATGTGTCTAGGTCATTTCATATTATTAAAACATTATTTTTACCTTAAACTACACTAATTACCTCTAATCGTGATTAAAAACATAAAATTTACTATTCACCAAAAAATTATTTTAATCCCATTGAACCACATTTTACTTCCTAATGAAAATCATGTATGTCGGATTTTTGAAATTCAAAACACAGAGGTGGTAAAATTTCATTTAAACGGAAAATTAGTTTTTATAAGTACCACTTTGTGCTTTCACTATTCATCAAAAATTGAAGTTTTTCAGAAAAATACTAAAACTTCACCCTAAGCTATATTTGATATTAAAATTCAAAAATTATTTCTATTTTAAAAAATTCAAAACATATAAGTTACATTAATTAATTTAATAATTAATTCCGGCTGTCAGAGAAAATAACGGGTTTTTTTGAAACAATATATATGAAAAGGTTGGCACTTGTTTATGCCCAATTCAAAAGTGAATTTAATCCCAATGACCGCCATTGGATTAAATGGTAGAAATATATTCTATTTACACTTTAAAACCAATTAAAAAGATAATCTAACCATATAATTAAATTATATGAAAAAGCAGTTTTGATGTAAAATGCAATATCTTTCACTATTCATTAAAAAATGAACATTGTTAGAAAAATACCAAAAAATTATCCATTGTAAATTTCAATGTCCCTATCATAAATAGTAAGTTTATTTTGAAAAATAGAGCTTATAAAATTTTCAAAATTTTGATTTAAAAATGGTTTGCCATCAAAAGGCAGAAAAACAATCTTTTAAGAATATTAGTGTATTCCATGCTTAAGATTGGATTTATTCTCATTTTAAGCCTCTAAAACACTATATAATTCATAAATAGACATATATAAGAATATCTATTATTTATTACTTACTTTTGGTGTTACATAACCACAAACACTCATGTTTAAGTCTGAATTGTTTGAGTACTACATCAGGTAAGTAAATTTAAAATATATAATATCTCTTAAAATGTAAAAGTATATAATACATAAATGACTTATAAAATTGTTAATGGAAAAAAAATAACTTATAAAAAAAAAAATTTTAATCAAATTTGTTAAAGAGATATACTTTACATAGAAAAAGTATCTACTATGGTTACAATCAATGGTAGAAGTATTTCTACAATAAAATAAAATAAAAAATTAATTTAATATTCTATTAAATTTCACATATTCAGTTTACCCATTGAATATTTATTTTATTAAATAATATATTTTTATTTAGGTTCTAATTACATGGTTTGTGAATGCAAATCAATTATGATCAATGGGAACATTTTTTTTATCACAAATATCACAATGAATATGATAACAAAACATGATAGTGTTATGGTATCTATAACGACTAACTATTATTCTATTATATCTGATAGTAGGATTTTAATTTGAAAATGTATCATATCATAGTATTGTTAAATGAATACAAATATTTTATTATTAATCCAATGGTGGATCGAAAATGATGAAATGTATGTGGTTTGTTTCAATGATGAGACCATGCACATTTCTTAATGACTATGGATGTGGAGTAAATGAAATGACCGAAATCATATTTTCTGATAATAAATAAACATATCTATCATTGGAAAAAATAGCTTTTATTGTGAAAGATCCTCTAAGGGATGATTACTATGTAACTATTGAAGTAATCCCAAGATGTATTTTTGATGATTTTCAGGATAAATTTTGAATAATCGCATCCCTCATTTGACTTAATAAATATATTATTTTGGATGACTCAATATTATAATTGTTAATATTGATTCTGAACATTCATTTTTGGTGGTTAACATATAGAATTTTCAATATGTGTTAGCAGTTCTTTAGGATTAACCCAAATAATGTTGTCTTGGCTGGTACTATTCAAATTCCAATAATTTTAGTTTAATTTTGTATCCAATTTGAACTTTATGTGAATTTAAAATATAAATAGGTTGTAGTTTTCTTTGAGTTTAATTTTACAATATTGAAATGATTAATCTTAGAACTA
Source organism: Viscum album (assembly GCA_963277665.1). NCBI lineage: Eukaryota > Viridiplantae > Streptophyta > Magnoliopsida > Santalales > Viscaceae > Viscum > Viscum album. The sequence continues at coordinate 1,806,853,808 of OY728152.1, read as the reverse complement.
AAAACCAAACCAAACTATGTTAGTATAGTTTGAAAAATCAAGAAGAACTGAACAAAAAATTATTAATGTAATTCAAATGAAAAAAATAGTCAAATGAATGACCTAGCCCAAAACAATAACCACATTACTGAACCCAAAAAATTACCAAATGAACTATCCCAAAATATAAACCAAATAACATAACCCAAAAAAGGATAAATAAAATAATTGAATGATAAAAATGTACCAAATGAACTAACCAAAACTAAATTGGATATAATTGAAAATAAAATAATAAAACCATATCCAACACTCATTTATCAAACTAAATAAAAATTGTTTATTTATATAGAATATTTATTTTAGGTTCTGAAACTATTACAACTAAATATGATATGATTATGTTATTTCACATCCTATTCTTTATTTGGATTGAAAATATGAATAACATAATTAAGTAATGTAACATATTCTTTGTTGTTTTGATTAACATTAGTTACAAATTATTAGATAAATGAAAATCTAATTCATAATATATGAAATAGAAAAAATAAGATATATTATATAAGAGAATGTGTGTTGATAATCTCCACATTAGAGAAATTCCTCCTCTGATTCATGTTTTCAATACACCATTTCAAATATATAAATTAATAACATACAATGTCATGTAATCAATCATTTGATTGATTTTATTATAGATCCAACATCCAAGATAAAAATATTATATAAATAAACTAGTGGAATCAGTGCCCATACTAGTGGTTTTTTGGGTTGGTGGTACTAGATCGACATGCTAAACTCATCAAACCTGATTACACCAAGATCCTTCTTTAGATATAACATGTATCGTACTTTTTAATCCAATAACGATCTAATTGGAACTAAAGATATTAAGAATGCTTATATTATTTACACTATCTATTTCAAATCCTCCTTATATATATTCCTTATCTAATGACGGCTCCCACTCTGAATCCATATTATTCTTTTCTACAAATGTGTATGTTATCCCCATTTCCTATGACATTCTTCTCTTCATTATTTTATCTTTATTATCCTATAACAACAGCTATAATTCTTTCTAAACCTCATTAGAAGGCACATTATCATGAGAATAAATTTTAAATCACAAGTTCTATATAGGTCATCGATCCTTCACAACCTCGGGATCCATCAGTTCCTACCAGTCATCGTGGCTTGGGAATATGAATAGAACCTAATAAAAGTTTTTGACAATAGTTTATTTTCATCAAAAGATATATTAATTTTAAATTTATCTTTTATTATTTTATATATTTATCTAGAACTATAATGGTAAATTGTAATACATGAATGTGTGAAGTGTGGAAACACCATAAATATGTGATGGTTTATTATAATAATGATAACCAAATTATTGTAAAATTTGGAGAGAATATAAGAGTTTTTTTGTAACTCTTTCCAAAATCTATGAAATCATTCCCTTGAAGTTAGTCTTCTTGATTCAACTAGAGAATAAAATAATGGATAATTCATAGAGTCAAATATGGGTAAGAAATGTAATTATATTTAATGTAATATTATTATTATATATATAATAATTAATATTTTGGTAGTAGATTAATTATAATTTTTTTGATGGTGAGGATATTATGGATTCACAAGTAATAGCATCAGGTCACCTATGTAAGGAATATAAAAGACATATAATTGATAGGTTTGTAGAGTTAGAACTGATTTATTGGATATAAATATCATATATGTGTGACTAGAAATATAGTATTAGAAAATAATTTATTATTATAAGATTTATGAGATTAACTTATTATTAAAATTTGATGTTATTGATTAAAAATGATGATGATTTTAATTAATTTTTTATACTATTGAATATTATTTTTTGTAATTTTAAAAATTAAATAAAAAACAAGGATGCAAAGCAGTTTCTCTAAACATTGGGAACGTATGTTTAACATCGTCCCAAAGGAAATGGAAATTGATCAGGCCTTAATAAATGTGTGGAATACTATTCAAGGTGTGTCCCAATCATGTTCATTAGGTTTTACAATTCCTTATTCTAGATCAAAGGGGGGATAAAATGTCTTTATTCTAAGTGGTCCCACTGTTCTACATCATACGATGGGTTTGTGCTTAACATTTATAACTCATCACATACATATTTTCCACTATTAAATGCCTTTCACACCAAAGAATAAAAATAAAACCGTTCTCCCTTTAATCTAGTAGCCACAAAACACCCCAACTCATGTACATTCCCAGATTGAACGGGGAGAATTAGATAACCAAGGAAACTCCCTGAAAAAATCACCACATAACAAAATGTACTAGTGAAACAACAATATTAAGTCACCAACTACAATATCATTCCTAGATTTTTTATTCTAAGAAATTTTTACTTTTTATGTTTATTAAAGGATAACCTATAGCTCCTATTGAATTTAAATTCTTATTGTCATCAATGAATCATTGAACACATTACCATTATTCAATACAATTCCTCTAAATTTCAACACATCACCATGACCTTTAAATTAAAAAATATTATAAGAAAAACCAACTAGGAAATATCAGTACCCAATTAAACAAAAAAACCCTCCAATATTTCTCTTTTCAAAACATTTCATCATATTAATTAAATATATCTAAATTTAAAATTTCAAAAACCACCATGTTACATTGTTAAAATAATTTAACATATATTTAAGGTGATCTTGTTATGTCAAGGGTAGATAATAACTTTTTTGAAACAAATTTTAATCTATTTTTAAAACATCATTTAATTTTTTTTAAAAACATTAAAATTATCTTCAAACTTTCTTATAAAAGATAATTATAATATTTTTTAATAATATTGCAAAAAAAAATTCGAAAAATCTTTTAATAGTTTTTAAAACTCTTTAAATTTTTATAAACTAATTTTAAATAGTGCTTCTAACTGATTTCAAATTCATTTAGAAAATATTTTTAAAAAATATTTAGACTATATGTAAAACGTTTTATAAAAGCATTAAATGTTTTTGTTCATATAGTATAAAAAATAGGAATTAATAATAACATATAAACAACCAGATAACTTTAGATAATATTAATATATAAATAGTTATAAATCAAAATTAGATTAGCTTATAAACACTAATTTTTTTTAATACTAACATTTTTTCAAATAATATTAATGTATAAACATGTAAATGGATTTATTTAATATGAACATATAAACTTTTCAACTATAAACTTTAACTATAGTGGTGGTAATATTGTTGATGTAAATATAAATAAAAATTACTATTTACATATACCAAATCAAAATTGAATATAATAATACAAATTTGAATTAATAGGGAAAAAAATACCCCAGTAGACTTCATTCAACCAAAAAAATTCAAATTAAATTAATATAAAATAAATAGAATAAAGAATTAAATAAAATAAATTATAAATACATGTAAGAAATAAATCTATGTAAAATTTTCTATTTCATTTGATTAAAACAACTGAAAAACTAATTTAATGAACCCGTAATAAAATAAATTTTACTATATTAAGAAATTAATAAATACTAGAAAATTATCCAGAAAGTATCTTTCTCAATCTAGACATAACCATAGTGAACTAAAATAACAATAATTAATATGTTTCATTCAAAACTAAACCAAAATAAAGATGAATTAGATATACAAGTTTTGAATTAAACTAAAAAAATACACAATATTAATTGTTCACAACATATTTAATCCAATAAAAATTAACTCAACCTAATAAAATAAAAAAAATTAAGAAAATAACTTCACCAAAAAAATAAACAAATCATTTTTGTGTTTGGATTGTATTTTAATTCATTTGGGGATAATACAATACATTTATATGAAAAATACTTCAATAATTTGTGGTTATTTTATGTTAAATTTTTGTTAAAATGTGTAATATTTTTTCAAAAGAAAAATTATTATTGAATAATGTTTTTCTATATCCTATTAATTTTTATAAGTCAATATGGAACATTATTGGTCATGTTCCTTGATTTTTTTTACTTGTGAAAAAATAATAATGACGGATATTTTATTAATAATTAGAAAACAAAATTGTCTTTATCTTTTCTAATTTCCAATGTTAATTTTTAAAAATAAATATTTTATTTACATGGGGGATATTGTTCTTTGTAGACCTTTATGAGAATAAATATGAAAAATATAATCCACACAATAATTTTTATAAGATATTAAACGAAGAGAACTGATGGAGAGTACATTGTTAAAAAAGGAATAGTATTGTCCCCATTATATATTTGTAAAATTCAGGTGCCTCTAACAGTTTTGTTTTCACTAAGATAGAAATATATAATGAAGATCTAACATAAGTTAAGGTAAAGGGATTATGGGACAAAGTAAATAGCCATGAAATATCATGAATATATTTCAAAAGGCCAACACATAATTTACGAATGTATTGGTAATATAATTTCTATCCCATTCATCAAGTACCACTGAAGAATTTTATAAATTATTATTGAAAAATCCTTAATTATATATTACATTGTCTTATGGTGATGATGGTCCTAGTGGTGGTCGAGAGAATGATATTCCCGGTGATAGTGATGGTGATAAAGATTCTGATGTGGATGATAGTGGTGATGGTGGTGGTGATGGAAATGGTTATATTGAGGGTGATGATGATGGTGGTTGTGGTGATGGGGATGGTGATGAAGATGGTGATGAGTAAATTGTTGATGATGGTGGTGATGGTTTTATTCATGATAGAGAGATTAACCCACAATATTTATGACTGATATATATCACATATGAAGCTCGTTGACTAAATTTGATGATATAAATTTGTTATGATATTTTTATAGTTTTCTATTAATGAAATGTAAAATAAGAAAATTATATATTTTTTTGTATGTTTATTGTGATATGTTTGATGTGTTAATTAGTTTATTAGTTTCTTTTGTGTTCTATATATGTTTTCTAGGGTGGGGTGAAGGTGTATGTGGTGTGTGTAGATTCTAGAACAAAAGGGGAAGTGATTCTTCTAACTATAGTGATGGAAGGATAGAACAATGATTTAAAAACTATTGATATTTCATTTATAAAAATGGTTTGATATAACTTTTCGTTAGAGGTAAATATGGGTCATATATAAAAATGGTACCATTGTAAAGGGGATATGCCCATAGTTTTCCACCCAAAGGATTTGGGAACCATTTGTATAGGTTATAACAATGGTTCTCTTGCCTATACCGATGGTTCTATGCTAATGGTATATGGTCAATTTCTTTTAGTGAAATCTAAAAAACTAGTTAATAATGAATATAATGTGTGATTGATCATTTTCTACATTCATTAGATATTGAATAAATAAGAACAAATAGAATGTTCTAAAAATAATTAATCTTAAACAAAAAATCCAACTAATAAACATATATTGACAGGGTCTCTCCATTTTTGATCACTGAATTAATTTTTGAAAATTAATTTTGGATTGTTATAAAAAAAATAAATTGAATAAACCTTAAATAATAAAGCATTTCCATTGAAATTATTTATCATTGGCGAAGAAGAAATAGGCATTGCAACCTTTATTCCGTTTATTTTCATTCCATAGACTGATCATCGATGTCATCGTGAATTTGGTCCCACTCCAAAAACTAATATTGATATCATTGTTGACCAATAATATCCCTAATATAGGGATCTTCTATAGATTATATCTTTATGTTATGAGGATAATTATAAAAGAGTCTTCAATGACCAATATATTAATATATGTAATTCAGTCAGGAGAAAATTAAATAATTTTTTTTTAATTAATATATTATAATTTTCCCACAATTGATATTATAATAGGGATTTATAAAATAAAAAAATATGTCTATGACTGGATAAATACTGAACTTTATAATTATCCATTTTCTTAGTTTATCTATATGTGTTATAATTTAGGATATATATGAATTTTGGTAGAAGTTATAGTGCATAGAATAAAAATATTATAAAAATATTATAATGTTATTTCTAATCCCACACAACACTATCTTTCAAACATCATCCCTACTAAGTGGTAAATACCATATTCTAGTCTAAATGGGGCCACCGGAAAAAAATTTTGAGCTCTTATCCTCAGGTAAAATTAACATTTTACCTTTAAGAAATTATTAAGAGTTCATTGCACAAAATTGAAATGAGTATGAATCAGGTAAAACAAAAATCACTACATCCACCCAACATTAAAACATTTTATAATTGAAAATGATATAACATAAGATATAAAACATCTCATGACTCCCACATTGAGAAAACTCTTAACATCACATGAAAACCCTTCATATTTAAAAATGTGAGTTCTATGAGAACTCAGTATATCACTATCCGTGAATGTAAACACCTTCATTTACCAGTGATGATACATTCACCCATCCATAAAGATTAAATATGGTAATGGAAACAAGCATCTTCCATTGGTATGTCTCACTAAGCCTCACCATTCCATTTGAGAGTTATCAAATCTCATGGAAGGAGAGAAACCACACAATCCTCTGACTGCTTCCCCCAAACAATTCACTTAAATGGACAACTCCATTGGGACCAAACTGATCCTCGCCAATTAAAGTGTTCAATAAGGCCTTTTTTGGGAAGACAACCTATATCTAAAACTCACTATAGGTACTACCAAATTTTATCTCGACATAAGAAAATCCCCAAGGTTGCATGAACTTCATAATTTGTGCTATTAGTCACAATAAACAACAACAAATATGGTATAAGATCCATATTTGTTGGATTATATAATAATCGAAACATGTTATTTCATCCATAAATCAAGATTGACATCCCCATGTATTCAAATTTTCTTTATGACTATCAACATATTCTCACCCTCAATTGATGATATCTCGATAGCTTTATCGTCGATCATTTTTTAAATATATTAGAGAGAAAATATATAAGAACATTAACCATATAAAACTGATCCATTTCATACTAATTCATATTGTGTAACCCAATCCTCCATGGTCCTAAGGGGAAATTCCATACCATTCAGATAGTCATTCATTGTTTTCTCCAGACCTAATGAATTATTTTTTCCGAGTGATAAACATTAACAATAAATTTGAATATCCTACTCCAAATAAACAAGGTTCACCAAGGGATAAGGATAAAAAGTCATTTATACTATTGTAGAACCTTTTTATTTCATAATATTGCTTTCCTTAAATAAAATTTTAGTGTTTGATAGGTTTCATGACATCCATCTCCAAGCTTAAAATGAATCCCAATATATTATAATGTATCTGGTAATTTATAGTTTTATATAGTTATATGAATTTTTTTAAAGTAAATATGTATTATGTATTTAAATAATACATATATATATTTGTTACTTTATAAAAATAATTAATAAATTTTTAGTAAATTCAATTTACTCTTCCAAAATATATTTTACTCAAAAATTAGATTTAGAGCATTTTTTTGTACATATATTATAATTAATTTCTACATTATATAGAAATTTAATTTCAATAAATGAATATAATTTTTTAATATCACCATATAAATACTATATTAGGGTGAATATTTCATGTTTTTCTGAAATTAATTTTTATTAATATAACAGTAAAAAAATGGGAAACTCTTATCTCTTTTTATTAAATAAATTAATTTTCACGTTCTAATATTTTATTAATTCTTTATTGAATTGAAAAATTTCTCCTCTATTTATAAATAATATAATTAAATAAAAATTAATCATCATTATATATTCTATAAAATATTTTTCTATTAATCTAAAAGTAATTTCTTGGAAAAGAGTGAGAATAAACTCATTTTTATACTTAAAATATCAATTTTTTTAAAAAAATCAAATTTTTTGAGTTTTTATCTCTTATTTTAAAATTAATATTTATCCACTTATAGAAATTTAATTTTATAAAATGTATTCCATATTTTTAATCATAATTTCAAAATATTATAATGATTAAACATTCATTTATTTTCATAATAAAAACTAAAATATGAAGAAAAAATAACAATGGTTAATGTTAAGTTAGGTGTATCTAGGGTTAAACTTTGAGATAAGGGTAATATTTCCACATAAACATGTATAATTTTTTTTGTTGAGATATTTTGAACGTATGTTATCCTAAATTTTAATTTTTTTCCATTACAAATCACTTTTATAGGAAAATGACATTTTTTGATTTAAATATTTTAAGTAATTCCTAGTGTTTCCTCTCCCTAACAAAAAATTGACCCCCCCCCATATTCACTTATTTATAATTAAATATCCCCTTATATCATCCAATAAAAACCTAAATCCTTTCATAACACCCAATAACAAGTACTATAGGCCCTAGCTTAAAAATAATACCATCTTTTCTAGGATTAATGTGTAAGTCAATGTAGTTTTCTCAACAAAGAGGTATAACTCTAAATCGAGGAAATTAAATTTTATATCTCCTTAAACCTTTAATAAACTATTGTATCTATAAAAAATTATGAAAATTTTATCTAAATTATATTGAGATTTTATTATAATGATTTCACAACCATTTCCCACCTCTTCATTATCATGTTGGAAACGAAAGTGTTACTTGTGTGTATTTATGGACTGGAAACTCAAGACAGTGATATGATTAATCTTCCATCACAATTTTCTATTGGTTTTTAATTATAGTGGATTTATTTTTAAAATTTTATATTTAGGATATAATTATTCTTTTTTAATTATAATATCTTATATACCTTTTTTTCATCACATTCATTGGAAGAATGAAAAAGTTACTCATGTGTACATTACAACATCCTTGAATTGATGTGATTATTTTTTTCATTTATTAATTTAATAGATGGTAATAATGATATATTTAATGAATATATATGATATTAATTATATAATAATGAACCTATATAGGTTTATTAATATTTTACTTACATTCATTCCTTCGATCGAATATCGGAATCATCACTCATGTTTGTGTATGGATGACTCTCTACATGAAGTAACGCCATCAATTTATTCATAAAATATTGACATTAATGTTTATAAACTTTTATATAATTTGTAAATATGATATGTATAACATGGTAAAAGAATTTATGGGATGGAATTGTGATCTAACAATTTATCACTTGGAAATGAGAATTTTAAAAGATATTTGTTAATAAACAGGTGTTTAAATTATATAACTATTGGGATGATAAACATTAAACAAAACAAGAACAACAAAAAATTATATAAAATGGATATAACTTTATAAAAAACTTTTCCATATGGATATTCCTATCTAATTAATTAATCCTCCATAGTGGAATAGTGTCACAAGGTTTTAAAAAACATAAAATTTCTCTGATAATTTCACCTAAAAATTTATGTACATTTGAAATATGAATAAAACAATCATAATAACCACATATAATCTCAATTATCAAACATCACAAAAATAACATCAAAATAAAATGGAAAAAAATATTTAATATGTTTAGGAAAATTTCTTACATCTATGGGGGAACACTGTAATAATTATTTACTTTAGGATATACAAGAAGAGTAAAAAACTCTTCCTCACATCCTCTCATAAATATTAGAATTTATTATGTAAGAAACATTCAATATTTTTAATTATTATCATATTCTATTAGATTTTTGTTCCAGCACAAATTAATTGAGATATTAAACAAGTCAATATCTTTTCACTGACCTCAAATCATTGTGGTACACCTTCTAATGACCTGCGTTATTATTGATATCTATTTGTATCTCTTATTCAAGACCAAAATATCTATCCACCAAGAAATAATTGATTCCAATATAATGTAAATATATAGTTTCTTAATGTCATATAAACATTTCCTCTACCAAATTAAGGGTAACCTAGATACTAAATACGGGTACCCATGTAAGGTTAATCTATGAACAATAACAACAAAAAACCACTATCTGATGATCTATATCAAAAAAATGAAACTTATCTATATAAAGCGGCCGATTTTAATAAATTTTAGTTTGATTAGCTCTATCTAATTGAATTTATGTCCAGTGAAAAACATTTATACCAAATTTCTCGAGAATTCCATAGTCAGAATCATCTGTCTAATCTGACCAAAGATCTCTATCTGATCTTCTCCATCCGGAATCTTGTTCTTGATGAAACTTGAAACAAAATATTCCATAAAAAAAAATACCTCTAGGAAATTTATTAAATATTTCACCATTAATCTTTATTTATTTACCTAAACTCTTGATCTATCTTAGGCATGTATTTACCCATATTATTTCTAATTAGTCGAGTCCCACTAAGGCACATTTTTTCCTAATCCCTTATTAAACTACCACATTTGTAAACATATCCATATGATTTTTATTCCTTGAAATATTTTGATGATCCAACACTTTTTATTCATAATACATGATATGAAATTTTATTTCATATCAATGTGTTTTATTTATGCACGAAACACTAGGTTACTGGAAAGATGAATGACACTATAACTATCATATAATAAAACTCCTTCATTAATTACGTTTCCACGTTCATTAATGATATTTATTGAAAATATAATCACATTCTCGAATTCATTAATTAAATCATACTCTACTTTTATTTTAAGTAAAGTGACGACTTCTTACAACTAAGACATCAACCTTACCAATGTTCCACCAAATGTAAATAGAAACCCTACTGAAATTTTCCATGAATCCTTGTCTTCCAATAAATATGCATCTACAAATACTTTCAACTAATATTCATTACAGAAATATAAAGATTCATACTTTGACACTTTTATATATCATAATATCTATTTCAAAACATATTGATGTTTCTTCTCAAAATTTCACAAGAAAACGCCTAACAAATCCTCCAAAGAATTAATATTTATTCGATTACAAACAATTTCAAATATCAAACTTCCTACTACCAAAGTATAATCAACCATACCCATGTTATAACCTTCTTATTCCATTTATGTTTTTTGAGTTTAACTAATTTTTATGTGTATAGTGAGGATGGTTGATATAAATTTACAAAAAATAATTTAAATATTTTTATGGATCTCTTAATATATTTCATATAGAATTAAACTAAAAAGTGGGATTTTATATCCCTCTAAATTATCATCCCCATGATTTTATTTACAATCCTAAGATTATTTATCAAAAATCTATTAGATATATTCATCTTAATTAACTCAATCTTTAGGATATCAAGACCAGAAATCAACATATCATCCACATATAAGATAAGTATGAGATATGTTATATCTTCCATTTTTTTATCAAAATGGTCATTATAATCACGTTGGATAATTCATTTTTCAAGCATTATAGTTTTTTAAATCATATTTCACTATCTTAGATCTTGATTCAATCTAAAAATAATTCAGTTCAACCAAAAAACCAAATCCATATTTTGATAAACTTCATTTCCATTTGGTTTAACCATGGATATTTCATCGTCCAAGTCTCAATGAATAAATTTCCTCTTTATTTCAATCTTCTTCATGATTTGATCATTAGAAAAAATAATGCTAATAGTCATTTGAATAGTAGTGGGTATTGTAATAGCTTAGAAAAATTCAAAACAAATAATTCATTCCTTCTATTGATATTCTTTCACCATTAACCTATATTTTTATATCTTACTTCAATAAGTATCCTATTATAAATGAAATAGTCATTTTTCTACTATTATGTTTCAAACTAATTGCTGGTATATATACAAATAATTAATAAGATATATGGAATTGATTTCCTCCACCATTGATGAATAACACTATTTAGAGTCCATAATAGTTGTTATATTAACTATAATATCTAGTTCCCTTACACACATTAGATATGTGTTGTTTATATTAGTCAAACACCACTAAATATGTTTTTTGATATGAGTGGATATCTTCAACACATCCTTGTGTTAATTTATATAAATATCACTATCTAATATCCTCTTTCCTTATAATGGTCTACCTGATTGTTCTCTATTTGGTACATGTCCATTAAAAAATTCACCATTAAACAAAGGTCTATCTTATATGCATCTATGTGGAACCCTAACTATCATTCTTCCAAACTATTATGTTTGTCCTGAATTTCATGGATTGGATATTTTTTTGCTAACTTCCATCATGTACTTTTATAAATTGATAGTTGAGTTATTCTCAACATACTTCTTAGCCATATTCTTCTATTTTGTAGAGAATAAATTCATTGAATATAAAATCTCATCTTTGGATGACTTGATTTTTTCATCATCCAATAAGAGACAATTAAATTTCTCATCACTATAGTCTATGAAAAAAAACATATTATATTTTTCCTCCAAATTATCTATATATTTAGCGTTAACATAAATATATGGGGAACATTAAAAGATTTTGATATAGTTGAAATATTGTATATTTTTAGAAAAAAATTTCCCCTAATGTTTTTATCCCATAGCTTAAGTTATTCTCCTATTCACCAGGTTGGATATTTTATTCATAGCTCCTACCCAAAATACCTTAGGCATTCACTGGCGATGAATCATACTCTAGGATTTATCTATCGATGTCGGATTAATATTATCAATAGATCAATTTTTATTGTGGAGTCCATGAAATAGTAATCAATTCCTAATTTCCTTATACATGTAGATGTCTCCAATGTTGAATCTAGTTTATTCCCCACAATTTTTTTAGAGACATTTCAACTCTCTTTAACAGCCTTTTTTGGATGAAACAGTCCACTGAATAAATGATGGGATCCTATATAATTTAGTCATTATTATTTAAATCCATAAGTTTTAAGTGAAATAATCAATTAATATTGTAAAATACCTTGATCGTTCAAATAAGAGAACTAGATTTGGACCCCAGACATTCGAATGAACAAGTTATATCTTTTGATTCCTCGCCGTTTTTATGTCAAAGCTGATGGAAACTCTCTTATTTTTTCTTATAATAAAAATATTACATATTCGAAGGTCTATGTGATTAAGTTTAAGTATTCTTGTATCACACCATGATTTTATTAAACAAAATCTAAGATTTTAATTCTTGTATATCTTGTATTAACCGCAACAACGAGTTGTAATGAACACTTATATACAATTAATATTATTATTTATGTATGATTATTATAAACTAACCATTAAACATATAGGTATGAATATGAATAACCATATTTTCAAAACAATATATAATTGTTTCATATAAAAAAATTATTAAAAAGGTACATCATTTTTATAATAATTTTTCTATGTTATGAAAATATGATTTTCTTTAGAAGAAATATGTTATTCATTTTTTTAAAAAAATATTAAAATTAATTTTTCCTACATCTAGAAATCGTATTTGGAAAATATAATTCACTTTTTAATTATGCAACTAAAAATTATCATTGAGGTAATTTTGAAAATTTATAAAAATATATTAATTTACTAATATATTATAAATTAAATAATGATTTTTATTAAAAAAATCCTCGTAAGATTCCATCATTTAAGAACTCCATTTTTAATGATTTTTTTAGAAATAAAATTTAATTAATTGCATATTTTTTAATAAAATATATGTAATTTTATTAAATTTAATTTTTACTTTTAAAATTAAAATATTCTATACTTTTGTAAATTTTATAATTTAAATACAGTTCTTTCGTTGCGTCTATGGGATTAATCTGAAATTAAATTCTGCCACATTTTATTAAAATTTATATAAAATGGACTATAAATTTGGAATAAATTTCATTAATATTTAATAATAAAATTAAAATTATATTCATCCAATAATAATTAACGATGATGATAAAAGTTAATTACTATTATTAAAGTTAAAATATGGGTTCTCAGATTACTAGCACTTGTAATAAAATTAATTTCCCACACATGTATGATTTTAATTTAATAAATTAGTTTTAATATATAAAATTAGTTGGTAAAAAGTATCTATTAAAGACATATTTAATATTATTTATAATGTATTCATTTCCTAGGAAAATAAAAAAACTATACAGGTTACGGTGGTGAAAAGAAAAATTGAAATATTATATAAAATTAAAGGATAAGGAATATAACTTTTGAAAAATGTGTTTTTTAATGGATTTGTGTCTCAAAAATATCATCCATACAATACAATATTTATTAATTTTTGTGGCACTTAGAGTGACATTAATTTCCAATTATTATATTGAGTATTGACAACAATTCCACTCCTCCTCAGTTATAAAAGGGAACTCCCCCCCCCCTCCTCGATTTTTCACACATGTGAAGCAATTTGTCTCAACCAAAATTTTGAAAAACTCTACCCCACATCCTTATCCATGTTTTGGATCTACTAGTATTCCCAAAATACTAAACATATGATCCTTAATATGATATCTAAAGGTGGTTGTTCTAATAAAAGATAATTGTCTCCAATAAGCTCTTTATTCTTTACCTTTTCACTTACCACCATCATTCATGTCCTAAAAATACCAATATAAGAAAATATTTCTATAATATAATGATATGTTATTTTTTTTATGTAATAACCTACACCCATCCCATATTTCATCAAATGGAAAACAAAAATTTTGGTCGATTGTACGGCGATCTACCACCTCCCAAATTGATGTAATTCATCTTCCATCACCACCACTCACAATTGGATATAATTATTGATTTAGTTTTTATATATGCTATTTATGATATTATTATACTTATTGAATAATAATATCATATGTAAATTCTACATTTCATTATGTGAGAATACAGTAACGTCACTCATGTGTATGTCGGACTACCGCCTTGTGAAGCAAGGTGACTTTTTTAAACTTACACATTAAAAAGAAGGTAAAAATGATAAAGGTAGTGAAAATATTAGATATATATTAAATAATAAAGAATCCAGATTGATTATAAATTATTTACCTTTCTTTGGTTTCATCTATCAAGGAAATAGAAATAGTTTTCATGTGTACATACAACCTAATGTCTCCATGGATGGAGTATTTAAATTTGTATCTTTAACATTATTAGAAAAATATAAATACATATGTAATGAATATATATTATTTTTTTAACAATTTTATTATTATTGAGATTCTATAACCATGATCAACATAAAGTTTGAAAAAATACCAAATCAAAACACAAATTAAAAATGATGTAATTATTACCTGAAATATAATTTTTATAAGGAACAGTTTAGAAACAAGTAATAAAAGATCATAAGTAAATAATATATTACAATAAATATTTAATTAAAGTAATAAAATTTATTTATAATAAATTTATTTTAATTTTGAAGGTTATTATAATGTGCATAATCGAAGGAAAGTCTTAAGGTAAGGGGTATTTGTCACCCTTTTATTTTTGTGAGACACTTTCCAAATACACCACTTATTTCTTTTTTTAGTGTATCTATTTCCTATGAATGTGTTTTATGATTATTATCATGAAAATTATGTGATATACTTGTCCATTTAAGTTACTCTCCTTCAGGGGGCTGACGATTCAAATGTTTCCCAAGTGGTAAGGGTTTAATATTAAAATCTAATTATTTATCAGGATTATCTATGATTATGATTTTGATAATCAAATGTTATAATCTATTTCTGAGAAAATTAATTAATTTTCATTTAATCTAGTTATTTATTTAGAATACATTAATTTCACTAATTTTTCTAACATTATTTAACTAATATTATAAAATAATTTATTGATGAAAACCATCTATAATCCCCATTTTAGTCAAAAACAATTTTTTCTCCAGATCCATTTTTTATAAAATTATTTTTAAAAAGGTTTTAATGATCTGGTGGTATTTTGAAAAGTACTTTTAACCTTTTTTACTGTTTGAATATTGTTTTAATATAAATATTCATTTCATTATCCAAATAATGATCGCTTGGATTTTATAGAAAATGTGAAAGGAATCATTATTACAACATGTATGGCACAAATGGAATTTATTGTCTTCATGACTATTCAATTTTCTAAATATTCCATTATAATTCTCTAAGGATATTTTTTATGAAAATAATTTTCAATGTCATTTATGAACTTCTAGTTTAAAAAGGGTATTTCCAAAAAGAAAATGTTATCTTCCTCCAGAAATGTTCTAAGTGATAATTCAAAATAGTTTTCCATATAAGATGACTTTAGTTTATTTTAGTTAATATTTAATGGCGATATGATCCAATTATACGATATTTATTTTATCTTTGTATGTCTTGTGATTATGATTAAAATATGTGTATGAAACCCATTTCTTTTATATGGGTTATTCTATAATTAAATATTTAAAAAACCCAATTTTTTATTGGTTCTGATAGATAATGATGTTATGAGTCCCATTTCATTTAATGGAATTTTATATGATGAATTTTTGTTATCTTTGGGAAGTTTTATTTATTATTATTTTTATTCAATAGTAGGACCTATATCTAACTCCAATGAATTTTTAAAGGATGGATAACTCATGAGATAAGTATGTTACACATGTACCTAAATTAATGTTTACAATATTATCCATGGACCTATTTTCATTCCCCTAAGCCTATAAAATGAGTTGGATTCATGTTCATAAGGTTATTCATGGTTTAGGATTCATGTATACAAGTCTATTCATTGACCTTGTTACGATTTCTTAAGTTAATGAATGTTCTTGTTTCTATTTATATAGGTTCATAATGTTGTAATCATACATTTTTTCTATATTAACATTATTATGAATTTTCTAATGGATTAAGTTTATTAATTTACAATATGATTCATGGATAATGATTTTTCAATTATTAAACCATGACTTGATATAATGATCTATGTTACACAAGACAAATTTTCAAATGTTAATCACATGTTTTGATACCCTTGTGTGTGTGATATGAGAAAGTGATTAAAGATTAGTCCATTTTCTCCTTAATAAGATTATGCTATCAGTGTTTATTATGTTGTATTTTCTAGGGTTATTAAGTAATTTATTATGTTTAATATGTATAATAATGGTTTTAGTGTTGAAAACCATAGTGTGATATGAAGTAGTTCATATATGAATTAGTTTTTTATGTTTCAAGGATTCAAATTCACTAGAAAAATATGATTCTAGTATGGATTGTTATGTTATGTTATGAATACGAATCTTTTAAGTTATAATGTTAATTTATGAAAGGCTTGTCTCTCGATAGTTGGTAATAGAGTGAGGTTTTATTAACCTTTGGAAAAAAGTATTAGAAAACATTAGTGAAGAACCTACAGTATGAGTCTAGTTATAGGATAACATACTAATGTTTTGGTAAGGAATAGATTATTTTGTATATCTAACAATACTTCCATGTATGGATACTACATGTAGACATGGTTCTAGAACATATATATTTACATGTAATAAATCTAAAAAAAGGCATGTCAGCCTTGACTCGACTGTTTTCTAGTATACGATAATGGTCTTTACTAAACATTTTTGTTTGACACTCCTGAGGGATATGCTTTGGAAATTTCACATTTTATTTATGAACCTTTATAAATTATTTTAATAAATAATAAACCTGAATGACCAAGGCTAAAACTATGGTGTAATATTTTGAATAAAAGTCTTCATTATTTCGACATATTTTAAAATTTTCCTCATTATTTGGTTTCTCAAAACAATTATTATATCTCACACTATATTATTTTCATGTAGTCAATTTCTATAAACTGATGGAATCCTAGTAATATAAAATGTGATGCCCATTGTAAAGGATCTCCTAATAAAAAAATTGGCTTTTAGCTAAGATATATTATTTTATGATTGTGCTCACCCAACCCTCTAATGCTATAAGTGTTAACATGGGTAGTATTTACCATCCATGTTTACTAATGAAGGATAATATTTATATTGAATATTTTGTCAAAAAAATCCCACACTCCTAATATGGGACATCTAATTAACTTGTTTAAAAAAATTCTATCAATATGTTGGAAAATATATTCTTCAACTCTCAAAAAATGAAAACGTTTTTCTTGTCTTTTTTTCCTTGGATGGAGAAGAAAATAAATGTTGGAATATTATTAAAAATTCAAGGAAATGGGATTTTCTTAACTCGATCAAACATTATGAAGTAGTGAAGAAAATGTTTTTTACATTGGTTATTTTTCATTTTTTACGTTGGTTTTTTGCCGACGTCAATACGGACGACGTTATAAATATTGTTTTTTACATCGGTTATTTAAAAACCAACGTAAAAAACATACCATCGCACCGTTTATCACGCCATTTATTAATTAACTGGAATGAAAAAAACAGGGGGGTTTATCACGTTGGTTATTATATAACTGACATGATAAAAAAATGCGGGTGTGTTTATCACGTCAGTTACATAATTACCGATGAGATAAACCATTTCCCTGCCCTTTATCATGTCGGTTATTACGTAACCGGCGTGATAAATCTGGGGGGGGGTGTTTATCCCATTGGTTATTATATAACCGACGTGATAAAACATTGTGGTGGATGTTTATCACGTCAGTTATTTAATAACCGACGTGATAACCCCCTGGTAAATGGTTTATCATGTCACTTATATAATAACTGATGTCATAAACTAGTCCAATCGATTTATTAGGTTGGTTATCAAATAACTGACGTGATAAACCAAACCACAGGTGTTTATCACATTGGTTATTCAAATAACCGATGTGATAAACCTGTCCCCATTCCTTTATCACGTCGGTTATAAAATAACCTACGTGGAAGGCCAATTCTTTTAATTGGAATGCAGTCCTCTTCTCTCCCCAGAAACACCCAGAAACCAAATCAGGAATTCATACCACAAAAACAGAAGTAGACCAAAACAAGAACCAAAGAAAATTTAATCATTTACATTGATAACATTTAAAACTTACCCCACTGGATAGCCCCCCAACACCCCCTGAACAGCCCCCCCTCACCCCACTGGACAACCCCCACCACACCCCTGGTCTACCCCTCGAACCCCCTGGATAGCCCCAAACACCCCGGGATAACCCCCCCCCCCCCACCCTCATGCATACCCCCTTACACACCCTGGTCCGCACTCCCCCCACCCCACCACACCCCTGGACTACCCCCCGACCACCTGGATAGCCCCAAACACCCCTGGACAACCCCCCCAAACCCTCATGTATACCCCCCACCCCCTGGACAGCACTCCCACAAACCTGGACAGCCCTCCCACACCCCTGAAACAGACCAAAAAGTTACCAAAAACAGACCAGAACAGCCTCACCCCACTGGACTTCCCCCACCACACCCCTGGACACCCCCATACCCCTAGACATCACCACCACCCCCTGTAAATCCCCCCACCCTTCTGTACCCCCCACCCCCTATACAGCACTCCCGTACCCCTGGACATCCCTCCCACACCCCTAAAATAGACAAAAAAGTTACAAAAAATAGACCAGAAACCCCTCAACCCACTGGATAGACCCCAGCCCACCACACCCATGGACACCCCACCACACCCATAAACACCCCCCACCCTTGGACAACACCCAACACCCCTGAACAACCCCCCCTCCCACCCCCCTGGACACCCCCCACCCCGGGACTTCCCCACCACCCATGGACAACCTCCCACACCCTGGACACCCCCACCCCTAGACTTCCCCCCACCCTCGGGACATCCCCCAACAACCATGGACACCCCCACCCTCCTGGACTGCCCCACCACCCCCTGGACAGCCCCCCTCACCCCACTGGACAGCCCCCACCACACCCCTGGAGACCCACCACACACCTGGACTGCCCCTGACCCCGTGGACAGTCCCCAACATCCCTGGATATCCCCACCACCCCCTGGATAGCCCCCCTCACCCCTAGACAACCCGCACCCTCCTATATACCCCCACCCCTGGAAATCACTCCCATACCGCTAGACAGCCCTCCCACACCCCTGAAATAGGCAAAAAAGCTACCAAAATAGACCAAAACCCCCTCACCCCACTAGACTACCCCCACCACACCCCAGGACCCCCCCAGACAACCCCCACCCTCTTGGACACCCCCACCCCTGGACTTTCCCCCCACCCCCTAGATAGCCCCCCACACCCCTGGACGACCCCCACCCTCCAGGACCCCCCCACACCCCTGGTCTACCCCCGCCCCAGGACTTCCACCCACCCTCTTGGACACCCCCACACCCCTGGACTGCCCCCACCCCCGAGACTGCCCCCCCACCCTCCTGGACACCCCCTATGGGGGAACGCTGCTGGAAGGTACTCATCACTCCCACATGTGAAGATTGAGCTCGCAAAATGTTCCACATGTGGGAGTGATAACTACCTTCCAGCGGAGTTCAGCCCCCCGAGGGATGGCGGTGCCTCCTCTCCCACCCCCTGGACTGCCCCCACCCCCCCATCCCCATGGAAACCTTGGACCCCCCCCCAATGGACAGCCCCCCCCCCCACGCCACTGGAGCCCTCCCACACCCCTGGAAACCCCCCTCACCCCACAGGACACCCCCACAACCCTGGACACCCCCCGGATAGCCTCTCACTCCCCTGGACAACCCTTCCACCCTCCTAGAAATGCTCCCACCCCCTGGACTGCCCCCACTCTCATGGACACCTAGGACCCCCCCCCCCATCGGACAGCCCTCCCACACCCCTGGACACCCCCACCCCACTGAACACCCACCACACACTTAGAACCCCTCCCCCCCAGACCAGAATCCATACCAGAAAAACCATCATAAGTAGACCAAAACAAGAATGAGTGGAAAATGAAACATTCACATATATAAAATTCAAAACTTACACTGTCATCTTAAAAAAAAACTAAATCCAACCAAAATGACAACTAAATACACAATTAAATTGAAAATATTAAAAATTACATTTTACACTATAAACAACTAAAATTCAATCAAACATATAAAATAATTTGACCACTCCACTTGTAATTGTTTGATTTCTTCAGTAGTATAGGTTTGAGGGTCATCAAATAACTAAAAAGGAAAAGGATAGTAGTTAACGTGTATAATGAATAAATCAAATTGAAATATTATGGAAAAGTTTAAAAGGAAATATTACCAGGTCAAAGTTCACAACTGTCCCAGTTGTTATTCTTTCATACAAAAATCTTATCATATAATATCCGCATTCAATGACGCCTTTTTGTTCATGACAATTCTGTTTGAAAGAATGTAAATTCAATATATTATTTTTATCTAATAAATCAAAAAGTACAAAATATAAATGTAAATTTACCTTTACATTTAGTAATTTGATATTTGAACTCCTTTTCTTTGTGTTTTTTCAAAAGTAGACCCATCCCCTATTAGAAAATAATACGAACGGGGTAAATTTAAAATTCATTATAATATATAAAACTATTGAGAAATTGAAACTTACTTTTCCAATATATTCTTAAAACTTTCCCGCATGTCATCATGGACAGAGCATATTCAATAAAGGGTTTTCTCCCTTGGGTAAAAAACCCCAAACATCCAATGATCACTGATAAAAGAAAATTTAAGGTTAGTGGTTTCTTATGTTAAAAGATAATGAATTCTTTGAGAGAGATTTATTTCATACCTCTCACAAAAAGGCATCAACCAACATTGAGTGACTATATTCTGTTCAAGTCTTTCAGGAATATAAAGCATTCTTTGTTCCTCATCCAATGCACATGCTTCAGGGGAAATCAATTGCGGGTCCATGAATCCATATGCATCTGTTAGCTCATTCCTCTCACAAATTTTATAAAGATACCTAATACAAAACAGACATAAGTATACATTTTTAATAAATATAATGCAGGGAAAAGGTGTAAAGACTTACATGGAAAAAAATTTCACCACGTTGATGCCCAACTTATCTCTAGTAACAAGATCCATGATATCAGTTTTCATAATCCCCATAGTTATTGCACGTCTAAAAATAGGAGCTTCCATTGGAAACTCATAATGACCAGCCAAAAAATTTGAATATCTTAACAATCTGTCAAGACTACTAGAATTTGTATCTAATGTCATAGCCATTTGTCTTTTTTGTTGTCTATACAGTATCTCTTTACCTTTGAAGTACTCCTGTAAAAATAAATAGAAAAATATATTATATTTTAAATGATTAAACAACTTTAATAAAAAAATAAAATAAAAGATATAACATCCATACCTCTAGGTTAATGAGTCGAAGAAGTCTGGATGGACTAATTAAAAAATGGCCGATACTATGTCCAACTGTCATCACCTCATCTGTAGGTAATGGTACTAGAGCAGATCTATCTATAATATCTTGTACAGTGACCCTATGATTCTCTACATCTAATTGTTGATGATGAACTATATCTCCTATACAATATACCAACCCATAAGAAACTATATGATGTTTTGGATCATCAACATAAAAGTCGCAATAAGTAGGAAGCTGCGGCAGAGAAGTAGGATAAAAAATGGGGTCTGTAGGCTGAGGTGGGGGAGTGGGAGCTACTGGCGGAGGTGAATAACAAATAATGGGGTCTGTAGGGGGTGGAGGAGTGGGAGCTATAGTCTGAAATTGTCTTTGTAAGTCTGCAAACATAGACTATACTGACGCTCTAATCTTTTCCTCCATCATCGCATTAATATTATGAACTTTAGCCTCCAAGGATTCTATTTTTTTATAAACACCCTCAACGTTAGAATTTGAAGAACGTGGAAAAACTTTTCTTACCGATACACCTGTCAGATATCCTCTTACACGACCAGGATGTTCGGGCTTTCCCAATGCTACAGATAAAACATCATGCCTCCCAGTAGTTGTAAATGCCCCCTATGAGCTCTGCTCCCCAAGAGAGTCCTGTATTAATTAATTTAGCATTTCTGTAATGATTGAATGTATATGAAGAAAGTACTTAACTGATATAAATAATTTATATATCTTACAATCCTATCAGCTACGATTCCCGATTCATCCGAAAGATATTTCCCATTTTTGCCCATCCGAGCTCTCTTCCATTTTTAATGTCTAGATGGAGGGGATGGGGGCCACCTTTTCAGAGCTTGAAGTCTCAGCTCTTAGTTTTTGAAATTTTTCTGCCATCATTTGTTCTTCCAAAAAATTCATACCCTCCCCGAGATAAAATATGAGGGTATATATTTTTAGATTGGATCTCTTGAGGATCTTTCCTTGTTTTCTATAAATTAAGAATAAGAAATCATTAACAAAACATTAATAAGATCATTTATCTAAGAAAGCTGATAAAATTTTACATTTCCCTTACCAAAAATGACTCTTCTCTTCTACTTTCAACAAACTGTATCCATGTTTCTTCATCTATAAAATGATATATATGACATGGATAGTCATGAATCCTATAACCAAAAATGAAATCTGAGGATAGGGTTGATTTGAAATCCCTCCATCTCCTGGAATCCATCGAAAATCATTTCTTCCTGACTCCTCCAGTGTCAGGAATATCACATTTCATTTGATGAAGAAGTGGTTAAACATATTATATATACTATGAACATTTAAATAATAGTCAAATAGTAAAAAAAAATCATACCAAAATCATCTCCCACAACTGAGAGAATATCGCTTTATCCACACTTCCCCTGTCATTATAAAAAATTCTTGTCTTTCTCTTAGCTTGAGTTGATACAAAACTCTTTAAATAATTTAAATTTGGAACTCTAGGAATATCATCATCATAAAACTCAATGAGTATCCTCTGATCCTGCGTATTGAAAAGTGCTAATTTTGGAAAATGTGTGCACCCACGTTTACAAACTATTGAAGTCTTTCTCGTAATAGGAGCACATGAGGAAGATTGGGGAACATCAAGAGGAGCGTGTGAATGTTCCTCCCCATAGGTATGACAAATATGATCATCTCCGGAATCATCTCATTGATCAACTGAATGATATTTCATTATCCTTCAAATCCAAAAAACAAACATTAGTTCACAAATATACAAATTAAAATATTTTAATACTACTATAATCAAAAATTAGAAAATTATACTAATTTACGTAATAGTAAGCATTATTAATATGGTAAGCATGTATTACAATGGTACATATGGTAAGGATGGTCAAGATGGTAAAGATGGTAAACATGAAAAACCTGGTAAAACTAGTAAACATGGTAAGGTAATTGTCACTGAATAAAAATAATAGATATATAATTCATGTAATGGTAAACATGATAAAGTAAACTAAACGAAATTAAAACAAACAAAAACTTATACTTATTTAGTTTTAATACTTGTTTTAATAAAGAAAAAACTTACAATAACTAACATTTTATGAAAAAAATGTAAACAAGAAATAAACATATGTTACCTGTAATTTTTGGAATGTACAAATGTATTGTTTTCCCTAATTCCCTCATCGTGATCATTCCTTATAGCACAAATCATGTCTTCAACATGCTCATCATTATGTTCTCTTAATATTTCCATGTAAGTAGGGATCTCACATATATCATCATCTTCATCAAGTTCATCCTCACCAATATATTGTTTTTTCCCTTGTAAAAAAACATCTCACTGCATATCTGATTGATCTACTACATAGAAAATTTGTTTTGCATGTGTTTCCATTATAAAAGAATCAGTTGTGTCTTCCAATCTATTCAGATTAACAAGTGTCATTAAAAATTCATCGTGTTTGACACTGTTGTTACCGATAAACCATTTACATTTAAAAACAGAAACATTAATTTTAATGTAATCAACCTCCCATATGTCTTCAATCACTCCATAATATACCCTTGATGCAGAAATTGGGTTTTTTCCTTAGCACTCGAAAAATTCATTGCTTCTGCAAACACCAATACACCACTATTCTGAACTGCACTTCTGTTGTCCTGAGCATTTGTATGAAATGTATAGCCATTAATGTCATAACCGGACCATGTTATGACATTTAAACATGGACCACCCACTATCCATTTTAATGTCTCTGATACATCTGATCTACCAAGAATGGTATTTTTAAACCATGACAAAAATATTTTGTTGTGGTCATTCAAAATCCACATTTCTTTCTTCTTTGGATGACATTGTTTCATCTCATTAAAATGAAATGTGACATACGGTTTAACATCAGATATGTTATTCAAGATGTATGATTATGACTTCTTCATCTATTCAGCTAACAATGATTTTACTTTCAAGCCACGAATCCCCTTTCCCTCATTATTAACTCGTTCATGGAGAGATGGAGCAAAACCTATATGATGCGCCATAGCCAAGTAGCTCGTACAAAACTCTGAAACCTCCTCAGAAATATACTTTTCAATAATGGAGGATTCAGTTCGATATGGATTCTTAACATACCCCTTCAATATTTTCATATAACTTTCAAAAGGATACATCCAACGAAGATATACTAGTCCACAAATATTTATTTCTCAAACCAGGTGAATCATTAAATGCGCCATTATATCAAAAAAGTTTGTGGAAAATACATTTCCAATTGACAAAGTATAAAAAATGCATCCTTTTCCAAAATGTTCAAAGCATTCACATCAATCGACTTATTACAAATTGAATTGCAAAAATAAAACAACTTCATTATAGTCTTTCTGACATGGATGGGCAATATTCCACGCAATTAAACTAGTAGAATTTGTTGCATCATGACGTGACAATCATGTGATTTCATACCTATCAACTTCATGTCCTTCAAGGAGACAAAATTTTTTACATTTGAAGAATAACCTTGAGGAAATTTGATATCATGAAGACACTAACAACAGCTAATTTTCTCCCTCTTTGATAATGTATGACAAGCCGGGGGAAGAAATGTTCATCTTCATTTAGGAGTGGGAGCTAACTCCAAACTTATTCCCATTGATAGTAAGTCTAATCGCACATTCAACCCATCTTTTGTTTTTCATTTAATATCTAACAATATTCTAATCAAAAAATCACATATTTTCTTCTCCACGTGCATGACATCAATATATTGTTTAACTTCATGATATCTTCAATATGGTAGCTCAAAATATATTGACCTTTTCTTTCAAATATTTCTATCATTACCAGATTTCTGTGTCTTTCCCAATGTCACATCAAGGTTTTTTACCCTCTCAAAATATAGATTAGGGGATAAAGGTTTTGGAGGAATATCAAATTCTTGTGAGACATTGAATGCCTTTTTTAGTCTTCTATAAGGGTGATCCATAGACAAAAACTTTTGATGACCCATGTACATTGTTTTCCTCCATGATACAATTGAAAATATGACGTCTGTTGTTTGCAAATTGGACATGCTTTATTCCCTTTAACACTGTATCCAGAAAAATTTCTATATGCTGGGAAGTCATTTATAGTGAACAAAATCACTGCATGCAGTTTAAAATATTCCATTTTATAAGAATCATACACCATAATACCATCAGCCTATAAAAGATTCCAATCATCAATCAATGGTGACAAGTAAACATCAATATCACTGCCGGGTTGCTTCAGACCAGAGATCATTATACTCAACATGAAATATTTGCGCTTCATACAAACTTTAGGAGAGAGGTTGTAAATTACCAATAAAACAGTCCATGAACAATATGTGCTACTGAGGGTTCGGTATGGATTCATTCAATCTGTGCACAACCCTAGTATGAGATTTCTAATTTCATTTCCAAAATGTAGAATACTGCTAATCAATTTTCTTCCATTGTGGACAATCAGCTAGATGACCTATTTTTCCATCACATAATTTCTCATCTGCATGCCATCTTAACATTTTTGAATCATGTGAATTTGCAAATAAATGTTTGAAAGGATGAATTATATAAAGATACCAAAATACCTTTGAAGGGGTCTTTGCAATCTCTACATCAGCCTGTGATTTTTCTTTCACCTCATACCGTGATGTCCCACATTTAGGATACCCTGACAGAAATTCATATTCCTTCCTATATATAATACAGTCATTCGGACAGGCATGTATTTTCATATATCCCAATCCCATCAGGCATAATATTTTCTTGGCCTTATAATGTGAATCCGGATGATCGTTATCTTTTGGAAGAATGAATTTCATCAATTGTTGCAGCTCTGTAAAACTTCTGTCACTCCATCCATTTTTCACCTTCAGGTTAATCAATCTTAACACCGCCGAAAAAACCATAAAATATATACAACTAGGATATAATGGTTTTTCAGCATCACCATATAGACTCCTAACTATCGGTTCTATCTAAATTTGTTCTCCTGCAATATTGTGATTCATTTCTTCAATTGCATCGGAGTCACCATCTTGCAAATCATCATCATCAGTGACATTCTGTCCAGTTTCACCATGCCAAATCCAAGGGCTATAACTCGGATTAAAACCATGAAAAATCAGATGATCTTTTATCCTTCTACTTTTTAACTTCTTCATATTCAAACATTTCAGGCATGGACACGAAAAAAATGTCACTACTTGGAACATTTTATTTAGAAAATTCCAAAAAGGCATCAACACCTTCCTCATATTCCTTGCTCATTCGATGTGCCGTAATCTAATTTCGACTCATTTTTACCTATAACAAATATAAAAATTATATATCTTTTTAAGATAAGACAAATATATGTTTATATGAAAAGAAATCATAATTTGAATGTAAAACAATTTTCAAATATTAAACAAATCTATACGTATTTAAAAAAATATTCTTGAATATGATTTTAAAAGGAAAATAATGTTTGATATAACAGTTTAAAATTCCACTAAATCAAAGAAAACCATGGGCCTCCAATGGTTGATAGAAAATTGGAGAAAATGGAGTAAACCTGAGAATCAAATCAAATTTAAAATAAAAACTCAAATGGAGAAAATCACAATGTAAAGCCAATCATCACGGCACAATGGCATCAGGATAACTACACATATTTGAAAACCACGACATGGTCTCCCACATAACCCATAAGTTTATCATAGTCGACGACTGGTCAAAATATATATAACCAAATAGAATCATATTTCAACAATAATATCCAAGAAACAATATAATCATCATGTCATAGTCTCACAAACCACGATGCAGTAGTCAATCCCAACTGACACTTATCCCCCACCCCCTTGGACACCCCTAGACACCACCACACCCTCGGACAGCACCCCCAGCACTCCTGGACACCCCCACCCCTCCTGGACACCACCACCCACCTCCTAACCCCTTGGACAACCCCTGGCCACCACCCAACCCTCTGGATAGCCCCCCCGAACAACCCCCAAACCCTTTGGACAGGCCCCCACCCCCTTGGACAACCCCCCACCCCCTTAGACACCCTCATCCCCTTGGAACCCCCCCCACACACCCCACGACCCCCACCTCTATGGACACCCCTAGACACCACCACACCCTCGGACAGCACCCCCAGCACTCCTGGACACCCCCACCCCTCCTGGACACCACCACCCACCTCCTAACCCCTTGGACAACCCCTGGCCACCACCCAACCCTCTGGATAGCCCCCCCGAACAACCCCCAAACCCTCCGGATAGGCCCCCACCCCCTTGGACAACCCCCCCACCCCCTTAGACACCCTCATCCCCTTGGAACCCCCCCCCCCACACACACACCCCTCGACCCCCCCCCCACCTCTATGGACACCCTAGACACCCCCAACCCTTTGGACAGCCCCCAGAACCCTCTGAACACCACCCCACCCCCTTGGACACCCCTTAGACACCACCCCCCCTTGGACAGCACCCACCACTCTAGACAGCCCCCACCCCCTAGACAGAACCCACCCCTCTTGAAACCACCCCCACCTCTCTATACAACACATCCTCTCATCCTGGACACCCCCCACCCCCTACCCCCTTGGACACCCCCCTGGACACCTCCAACCCCCTGGACAACCCCCCAACCCTCTGGACAACCCCCCACACCCTGGACAGCCCCCACCCTCTAGACAACACCCCCACCCCTTATGGACACCACCCCCACCCCTACCTCCTTGGACACCCCCCCTGAACACCCCCCAACCCTCTGGACACCCCCCGAACAACCCCCCAAACCCTCTGGACAGTCCTCCACCCACTTGGACAGCCCCCCACCCCCACCCCCACCCCCTTCGACACCCCCCACACACCCCTGGACTGCCCCCCCCCCACCTCCATGGACACCTTGGACACCCCCTAACCCTCTGGAAAACCCCCCGAACCCTCTAAACACCACCCCACCTCCTTGGACACCCCCTGGACACCACCACCCCCTTGGTCACCCCCCACACCTCTGGAAATCCCCCCACCCTCTAGACAACCCCCAACACTATAGACCACAACCCCCGCCCCTCCTGGACACCCCCCACCCACTACCCCCCTTGGAAACCCCCAACCCTCTAGATATCCCCCCCAGACAACCGCCCAAACCCTTTGGACAGGCCCCCGCCCCTTGTACAGCCCCCCTACCCCCTACCCCCTTGGACACCCCCCCAACCCTTCGACACCCCACCTCCTTGTACCCCCCCCCCCCACACACACCCCTGGACTACCCCACCCCAACCTCCATGGACACCCTGGACATCCCCCAACCCTATGGATAGCCCCCAACCCCCTGGACAGCCACCAACCCTCTTGACAGCCCCCCATAACCATGTGATTTTAACCTCAAGCTACTAGTTTTGGCATATCAAGGGATTTTAACCTCAAGATACTAGTTTTGGTATCATGACATTATTCCAAATGAGAACCATGAACTATATCTCCTACTAGTATAAAATGCTCTATTGTGCAATGAATCGTCTTTTAATAGCATATGAAGACTTATAATAGTCTACAAAATTATGCGACGTAAATAGATTATGGAACTACAAATAGTGATACCCAAAATAGAAACAACCAAGGATCCAAAACAAACATTCCACCAAGAAAAACCATATAAAATTATATAATAAATCACACTGGTTCATGGAATGGGTGTATCACAATGATTTACATATAAATTGAATTAATATAAGTGAATGAGATCATTAGTTGTCAATGAAAACAAAAATTACCATCAATGTCGGGAATCCGTGAAACAAAAACAAACGAAATAGATGTTGGTGAGGCTTATGTGAATATTACCTATCGATATAATAGATCTGGTTATAATAAATAAGATGATGATGGAAAAACGAGGTAAGAGGGTTCGAAATCGAAGAATCATACCTTGTTTGAACAAAAAAAATTACAAAATGTAAATATAGACTATCCGGGAAAAAACGAACGAAATAAAGTCATGGGAGGATTACCTGAGTGTTTTGAGTGGAGATGATAGATCCAAGGAGAGTAAAGATGATAAATTATGATGGAAAAATGAGGTTAATGAAACGAGATCGAAGTGTCAATTAGGGTTTTCCGTGTGAGGGAGACGATTCACCAGTCTGTCGATCGAAAAATCATAAATGACAAACCACAGGGCGTGTTAATTTTTTAAATGTTTTATAAGGTCGGTTATTTAATAACTGACATTATACACTATTTTTATTAAATTTATAACATTAGTTATTATAATAATCGACATTATAAATGTACCCGATAACGCATTTTTTAGGTCGTTTATTTTATAACCGTCGTAAAAAAAAGCTGCGTGGTGGTTTTTTACATCGGTTATAATATAACCGACGTTAAAAAATCAGCAGGTTGGGTTTTTACATCTGTTATTTGATAACCGACGTCAAAATTTCTCAGATGCCGCCTTTTTTATGTTGATTATTTTATAACCGACTTAGAAAATTCGTAGATACCTCATTTTTTATGTCAGTTATCAAATAACTGACCTAAAAAAGATACTCCCCATATTTTTTACGTCGGTTATAAAATAACCGACGTAAAAAACCACGTATCACAGATTTTCACATCAGTTATATATAACCGACGTAAAAAATGGTGATGTTAAAAACAATTTCTGCACTAGTGATGATTTTAAGATAATATTTTTCAATAAGTTGAACCCTCATATTTTATGTAAAAAATTGATAATTGATTCCAAAATTTTAAGCATAAGGATGATAAATCCATTGGTTCATAAGAGGATATTTTTTCAAGACATTCATGATATGATTCTAGTTTTATAATCTACCCTGAAGGAAAAATTAATTGATTTATCAATGTTTTTAAACCTCATCATTGAATGTAATTTTTCCTATGAGAATTTGAAATCTATGAAGATATTATTAAATGAAAAGTCAATGTGGGAATATAATCTATAATCCCTTATGTTTCTAGGGATAATAAAACAATAATAGGGTTTTATGGAATCTATAATGATAATTCACATTCATGAACGAAATATTTTTAACTTCCTACCTATTAGAAATTTGGGGAAGGGCAGTCATATGGATTATTAAAAGGAATTATATGGATTTTTATTTGTCCAAAACCAGTCCATCGAGAAAAATTCTATAATAATTTTTGAAGTGTCTAGTGAATGAAGAAAGTGGAAGGAAATATCAACAAAATAAACTACCCACATTACACTGTTTCAAGTGAAATTAGAAGGAGAATTATGTTTCCTAATGCATAAATATAAAGGTTAATGATGAGGATCGATGTCATTAACCCTAAAAACATAATGATAAAGGGAAATATTTGGTGATCACAACTTCCGAAGTGGGTTACAAGAATGCAATTTTTTATGATACACTTTCCATCCACCCCTAAACAGGTAATGTATTATTTGATTTAGGATCAATTGACTAATTTGTACCTAGTTAATTTTAAATTTGTATAAAATTCCACATCAAATATTAGTTATTGAATTCACATAGAAAACTCCGATGCTATGCTGATCACATCTCTGGAATATGATTATTCTTCCTTTGTAGTTTTTTGTAACATGCTTTTCATAAAAAAAATGTTATTATCCCTTTGGTTGAATTTGATGTTATCATTTTTATAGATTTAATTTCTCAACATAAAACTTACATCAAATTTTGAGGAAGATAAGTAACATTTTATATTCTAATCCAACATACCCACATCTATGAGAGTAATGTTAAATGTAAAATTTTGATGGAAATAACATCCATTCTGTAGGACATGAATCGTATTCAAATGGGAAGTTCATCCTAAATGGTTGTAAAGAAACTCATAACTCAATATATTCTTATTATTTAATATTATGTTGATGTATTTATAAAATATTTTCTAAGATTTACACTAAATTGTGAAATTTATTTTTCAATAGAACTCATACCTAGTTACAAACTATTTTCAAAGGATCCCCACAGAATGACCTCAATTCAGTTGAAATAGTTGAGAAATAAACTCTATTATAATCTTAATAGGCTATTTATTTTTCTATGTGTTTCATCATGGGGAGAACATAAAATTTTGTTAGGAATAAAGATGGATTGATATGAAAAAACATTAATTTTTAGGAGCAGAACATGATCATAATTAAGAAAAAGTATCCTTTACTGTGTACTTATGAATTAATTAACCAAATTCACGGTGATCCATAATTTTAAAAGATTTAACTTTTTTCTAAAAATATCTAATTTCGGGTCAAGAATTAAGATATTACCATGACAACATTCCACACAAGGTATGGACACTATGAGTATACATTGATTCTATTTGATCTTAATAATTCCCACGTTATCTATATGGATTTAATGTATAGAGTCATCAGAGATTACCTTGATTAGATTTTGGTCTTATCTATATATGATATTCTTAAATATTCAATAGAATATTAATAACAAGAAGATCATATGATAATTTTATCGAAAACACTAATGAAGAATAAATTGTATGAAAATTTTACGAAGTGTTAATCATTAATACAAAAGGTTTCTTTTTTAGGTTATATATTCTACTGTTATGGTGCATCATTGGATCCATCAATGAGAAACACTATTTAAAATGTTCCCAAACCAACCACTATGTCTGAGATACAAAGTATCTTGTTTTGGGGGGATATTATTGATGGTTTGTGGAAAACAATAATGATCTAATATACTCACCATGTTTACTCTGAAGGGATCAATGTTTCTTTTCATAGATGAATTTTTGAAATAATATAATTAACTTAAGAAAACATTAGTCTATGAACATGTTCTTACATTACCCTATAGTAGATGAGGGATTATAATCTATACTGATTCATCAAAGAAGGTATTGGGGTGAATTACCATGCATAATGACTTGGTTATAGGTTATTCCTTATGATAATTTAAGGTTCGTGATAAAAATATCCCAACACATGATTTGGAGTTTGATACAGTAATTTATTCATTAAATATATTGTGGAATTTAATTCAAGAATAAAATTCTAATATATATACCAATCCCAAAAAATTAAATTATATATTCAAACAGAATTAATTAAACATGTTTCATAGAATATGTTTGGAGATAATTACTTATTATTAATTCTCAACACATTACCACTATTGAATAGAGAGCCATTTGGTTAATTCTTTTAGTCAAAATGGTCATGAGAGATAATCCATGATGAAGATCACAAATGGTCCAATATTTCTGGATTTGAAAAAATGGATATAGAAATCATAAAGGAAGGGTAAAGTTGTTTAATATGGTGAGAAAGGATTCTTTTCATATCATTTATTAGGAGAGAATGATATGGTTTAGTAATCATGTATGTTTCCTTTCATAATATATTTTTAGTAGGATTTATTATAATAGTCTCGTAGTTTTTTATTATCTATTTATCCAAGAGGTATAACAATGTATAGAGATTTGAAAGAGTATTTTGGGAGGGATGGCATGAAGTGAGTTGCAGAATGTTTTATACATTAGTGTTTGGTAGGATATTATGTTAAGGATAAGTGAAAAATCACTAAGGGGGTGTTACCAACATTACCCATACTACAATGAACATGAGAAAACATCACTATGGATTTTATCATTGGACACCACACAAAATTTAATGGGCATAATTCTATATGTGTTATAGTCAATCACTTAATAATGTTAGTTCAATTCCTCATTATTAGAAAATATTTATCTCTAGATATTCTTTATAAGACATACAGTAAGTGATACGTATGGTTTCAAGGATTACTACATTCCATTTTTTCTGATTGGGACTTGAGGTTTATCATGGTGTTCTGGGGAAGTCTTCATCCCACCGTTGATATGGAGTTGAGTATCAACATTGAGTACCATCCACTATTAGATGGAAAGTCTAAGTGCAATATTACAACCCAATGGTATATACTGATACCTTTTATTTGGACTTTAAAGGTTGTTTCTATCAAAATCTACCTATAGTTGAGTTTTCATACAAAAATAGCATTCACTCAAGCATTTATATGTCACCTTTGAATCACTCTATATAAAGATGTGTAAGAATACAATGTTCTATTATGAATTTGGAGAAAAATAGTGCTATTGTGTCTTGAGTTAGCATAAGAAATTATAGATAAAGTTAATCCATTCAGAAAAAAATAAGGGCAACACCAAGTCAACGCAAAAGTAATATTCACATTCATCAACATGAACTGGGATTTATTGTTAGTGAGAAAGAGTTTCATAGAATTTATCCATGGAATATGGTAATGATGTTTGGATATAATTATAAACAAATCCTCATGTATATTGGTCACTTTGAAATTATTGATCTTATCCAGATAATAGATTATTGATTGGCACTTCCACTATACGTCTCTCAAGTCCACAATGTGTTCCATGAGTCTATCCAGAGGTAGTATATTGTTGATCCATCAAATTTACTATACATAGAATTCATACAACATAAAAATTATTTTACATATAAAGAAAAGCCAATATAGATTATACATAGTATAAAGAAAGTGATATGAAACAAGACCACTCACCTAGTTAACATATTGTGCTGAAACCCCCATCTTGAAGAAGTTGTGTGGGGAAATGAGGATAAGACGTAGTAGAATTATCCGTATTAATTTTTATTATAATTTTTAATTTAGAGGAGAAAATAATTACTATTAGGGTAAAATGTGACACCCTAGTTATTATTATTATTTTTGAATAATTTAATTTCATTGATATCTTGTGTTGCATGCAACGTCGTGTTTAGATGAACCACATTATACTATTATGATTAATATTTTAAAAACCATTATAACATAACTATTATACAAGGTTTTATGATTTGAAATAACTGGATATTAACAAATATTTATAATGTTTTTTGTATAAACAAATAATATTAATTAAAATTTAATTAATTTTTATATGAATGTCTGTATATGTTTTGAAAAAACTATATTCTAAAAAATATATATTTACTTTTAAGAAAATATATCAAAATGATTTTTTTTGTAATTTTTGGAAAATCATTTAAAGATAATAATTTCATTTTTTAAAAATTAAATGAAATTATTATATTTTGGTTATTTTTTTAGAATTTTCTTAAAATTTTAATTTTTTATGAACAGTCTAAAAATACTGTTTTAAGAAAATAAATTTCATTTAAATCATTTATAAATTAAATTTTCTTTTAAGATGGTTTTAAAAGTAAAATTAGTTGTTTTTTGGATCCTATATAATTTAAAATATTCAATTTCATGTTGAATTTTTATATTAAAAATTTCTATACATTTGAAAATATTCTATTGATAAGACAACCTTTTTATCTCATCTGCAGGATTAATATTAAATTAAATTATACAACTTTTTTAATTTGAATTTTATTAAATAGATTTTATATTAGGAATCAATATATTTTAAAATATATAATAAGGTAAAATTATTTTTTTCATAAAGATTAATATGGTCATTTAATTACTTTGATTAAGGTTAAGATGGTGTTTTATGAGTTTCATGTGCTTCTATTAATATTAATTTCAACAATCATAGGATTTTTATTTAATAAGATAGAATAAATATTTTGAATTAGAGGTTGTAAATTATCTAATAAATCTCATTATAATTTTATTCAAAATGAAAAATTACCTAGGTAAATAAACATATGCATGTTACCATGGTAAAAATTAAAATGGTAAAATTTATTAAAACTAAATGATAAAGAATAACATGTTTAAAACATGTGTTTTTGTTTGTTTGAAGTTATTATTAACCATATCATCCATCCAATACATTATTTATAAATTTATATGGAACATGGGGTGACATTGACTTCTCGTTTTTTGAATTGTTGTAGTTATTTACCAAAATACCACACTTCTTTAATTATAAAAGGGCACTTTCTCCCCATACCTATTCACACCTAAAAGGCCCATTGGCTCAACCAACCCAATGAAAAATATGCCAAAAATACAAATGCATTTTATATCACTTTATTCATTCTCAAAAATAGTAATCCTAATGTCCTTAACAAGATATATAAATGAGTATTTTCTCATAGATGTAATTGTCTTCAATAAACCCTTTCTATTTTACTTCTTTACTTACCTCCTTCATTAATTTCAGAATACATCCAATATAATAGAACCATTATATAACATATAATTATATGAAATTATGTTAATTATTTTACCTATAACCATCTCCTATTCTATCAACTAGGAAAGCAATCTTTCGATTCTCTATATGACATACTACAACCTCTCAAAGCGATGTAAGTTTTTTCCATAACCAACTCTCACGCATGAATAAAATAATTGATTTAATGAAGATATATATATATATATATATATATGATATTTATAATATAAAAATTATTCTATAATTATAATATCACATATAAATTCTCACTTTCCATTCCAAGAAAATATGATAACATTTCCCATGTGTACAGTGGATTACCGCCTCCCAATGCGATGTAATTCATTTTTCACTTTTGTTTTACATGGAAGCTAATAATGTTAAATTAAAAAGATATTTTAAATATATATAAAATAATAATGAATTTAAAAAATTGATATAATATTTACATTTATTTCATTTCATCCATCGAGAAAATGGGAATAGTTTTCAAGCATATATATAGCCTACCATCTCCATGGAAGATATTTTTCATTCTCTATATCTAAAATTATCATATGACTCTAAATACATATATTTAAAATATATATAATATTTATTTCATTTATAAAATTATGTATATAATGGAACAATTATCAAAGTAAAATCAACAAAAACATCACTTCAAAATATATATTAAAAACAAAAAAGTCATTACCCGAAACATGGTTTTAATAAGGATTTGTTAACAAACGGGTAATAAAAAATCATATATAAATAATATATGGTATGAAATTTGTACATATAGTTTGGAAATATATTTACAATAAAACTATATTTATTATTTTAGAGATTTAAATTTGTATAAAAAATGTTTAACATAAGGTAAATGATTTTCATCTCCATTTTATTTTTGTTGAACACGTGACTTATCCACCACTTGTTTATTTTATGTGAAGTATATAATACACATTAATTTAATTTATTATTATTATTATATTGATAATTCTTGTATATAAATATCTATATAAGTCTATCATATTCATGGGGTATGTCATTCAAAAGTTCTGAAAGGGTTTAAGCCTAGATGTTACAATCTCATTGTTTATCAGGATAGCTTATGATTATGATTTCAATGATGAAATATTATAATAAATTTCCCAATAAAATCATTAATGTTGTTATCATATATTTATGTATTGATATTAATTTTTTCCCTTTATTTTACTCGAATTATATACTAAATATTTATAAAATATATTTTAAATGAAGACACATTTTTTTCTCTATTTGATTGTATCCCCATTTTACTATGTATACGTATTTTCTAAAAATGTTTCGAATAATGATTTAATGTTCACATATTATTTTTTCAAGTAATTTTTACCCATTATTGGATATTTTTAAAAAATTTAAAAATGAACTTTCTTGTAATTTTCGAAACAAATATAATTAGGATTTTATTTAAAAGGGAAATGAATATTTTTTTGTAACATGTATTGCATGAAAGAAATTTCCCTCCATTATGAACCCTAAATGTTTAAAGTATTCCTTTATATATTTCAGTGTTTGTTTTCAAATAAAATTATATTTATTTTCATTTGTGAATATTTATTTTAAAAATGTAATTTTAAAAATTAAATGGTTATTTTTCTCAATAAATGTTCCAACTGGTATTTCAAAATCATTTTCCATCTAAGATGGTAACCTTTGATATTACATAATCATTACTAGAGATAATATTGAATGATATCATCTTTGTTATTTCACATAATGGTTAATTTTATTAATTAAAAATATGTTTATAAAACCCATTTTACTCACAGTTTATTATATAATAATATTTTTTTGAAACCCATTTCATTCCATGGGTTCTAATATAATTAATTTGTTTTAAATGATATTTATTTTCATCGGTTCAGATATGATCAATGTTTTATGATCTTATGGATCATGTATTTATGAGTTTTATTATATTATTGGTTGGATATAAATCTCTTTATAATTCATTGGGCAATGATGATTAACTCATGAGTTAAGTATGTTATGTATGAAATTGATTTCAGGTTCACATGTTTATGCGTAAACTTTATTTTCAAATGTTACTAACTGGAAATCCATATGCCATTACATGGGATTTTGATCTATGTTATGTAATGTATGATTTCCAAATGTTAATCCAATGATCTCAAATAATTATGCTCAGGTTATTTTCACGTCCATAATTTTATGTGTGAAACTAGTTTCACATCCATAATTTTATACATGGACCTGGTTTTCAGTCCATAATTTTATGCCTAGACACAATTACATGTTCTTATTTTTTTGCGGACCCAATTACAAGTCCTTAAATTATTTAGTGATCTTATTTTTGTTGTACATGTTCACAGTTTTATATGATTTCATTTTTATAAACATCCCCATACCTATGTATGATCTCATGGATTATGTTTATTAATTTATTTAATGATTTATATCTTATGAAC
Source organism: Viscum album (assembly GCA_963277665.1). NCBI lineage: Eukaryota > Viridiplantae > Streptophyta > Magnoliopsida > Santalales > Viscaceae > Viscum > Viscum album. The sequence continues at coordinate 1,806,815,079 of OY728152.1, read as the reverse complement.
TGAAAATTGGTATGCCATGACATGGGTCATTGATCTACGTTATGTAGTGTATGATTTTAAATTGTGAGTCTAATGTTTTCATTTAATTATTCTCATGTTATGTTCAAGTGATTACTGATACCTTTAGTGATTACCCTAAACAATAATCTAAGATCAACCTTTCTAATGTTTCTATTTACCATGTTATGAATAAATGTATTTAGTGTCATATATCAAATTACATTAATATATATGATTGAAAAAATGGGTGATTATGTAGTTAAAATATGAACCATTATTTTATGTTTCAAAGTTTGAAAAGCAACTAGACTGAAAAGATTATGGCATATATCATTTTTAATGTTATGAATATTAATCTATTATGATGCAATATTTATGAATGAAAAAAGATCATCACTATAATTATCTTTACCACTAGAACATTAAATTGTTTTCATTGAGGTGGTCAAACCTGTAATTATACTTTTATGGACAATCCAATGAATTCATTCTGAAAGATATAACTTCTTTACTTCATCTAGTAAGATAAAAGGATAAAAAATTTACTCCATGGTCAATCTCCAAAGAACATATACTAATATTCCAAAAACCATTAAAAAATAATTCTAAATTCAATGTCATAATTTTATCCAACTAATATTAGGTTCAACCTGAAACCTAGAATGTGTCTAATATCTTTCTAGTTTATGAAACTTCATGTTTTCATTCAAATATTCACATCACCTTTCCTAATTATATCTACATAATATTCATCCACTATATAAAATCCTCTAAATCATCTTGTTAGATAATCAAAATTGAACCCTTTTCCCCTGATTTAATTGAAATATTATTTGAAGTCAATAAACCATGACTCATTTTTAATGATCATAATCAATATCAACTTTGACCCTCTATCTATTGTACAGACTGAATTTTTCTACCAAAAAGTGGATAAATTTGAATGATTCCTAAAATATTTATTGATATTTCACATATTCTTATAAATATATCACATAATAAATAAACATAATTACTTATGTTGAATTATTCTCTAGGATTAACCTTTTAATATTTATTATTTTTTTGTTCTATCCTATGAACTGATAGTTCATGAAAGGTAGCATTGGAAAAATCATTTTACTATGTTTGAACAAAAATCCGCTTTAATACGTCATTCCAAATCGTGTTTTGAATATATTGAAATAAAATATCTAGCTTCCCACTGGAGTTTTTCATTGCTTCCACCATAGAATCCCTACTATCTAGATGTAAAGAAGAAAGATTCACGTCATAAACATCATCAAAGAATGTTATATTCATATATTTTAATTTCCCTATGATCATATTAATTTGATTCACATGATAATCCTCATGATTTACATCTAATAACCATATCTTTAATAATATACACAATATGAAATATTTGCTAAGATTTTTTGGCTTCTCAAATATTTTATTCAATACTTTAATAACCTAGATGGTATATTTATTGTCTCTGATATTAAACAAATCATTTCAAGAAATTGATATCATAATTAAGGAAAATATCCTTCCTAACCAACCAACCCCATTCCTCTTTATCCATTATTTCATTTCACTTTCTAGAAAAATGTTTATAAATATATTTATATATTAGAAGATCTTCCTACTATATCCCCTAAAATTAAATGTTTTCTCCATCATACATATCGATAAAAAATCTTCATTATTTGGAATTCAATCAACCAATAATAGTAAATTAATTTAAATCTAATATCTTTAAAACAAAGGGAATAAATAATCTAAATTATTAGTGAAGTAAAATAGAATATTATCCATTAATACCACTTTTTTTGGGAGTATCACCCTTGAATTAAACACAAACGTCTATCTGTTTGACCCAATGGAAAAACTGTGTGAGGAAATAGTACCATACTTAGAAGTTTCTTTGATTACATTATCCTAAAAAGTGGAACAATATCATAATTTTCTAACAATTGGGATGTTTGTCGATTAATTTACAACCATATAGAAACGTGTACTATAAATAAGAATAGAAACACATAACTAATTTCCATACATAATCTCATTGACCATACTTCACATAAAACAAAAAATAAAAAAATGGTTAAACAAGATTTAATATGGTTAAAACAAAGTCCAACAACCCTGGTGAAACACTATAAAAATGTATAATTTGGGTATTTTTAAGAAGAATGAATCATTTTTCCTCAGATATTATCCTAAGTGTTAGACTTTATTAATATTAAAAACATGCATTGCCCAGACAGTTATTGTCACTCATTAGAGATCTGGGGAACCACATCTTTATTTATGGATTTAACAGGTCAAAAAGTTTGAAATACCTTATATATTCATGTTCCATCTTCCATTGACTTGAGAAACTACTGAAATAAAATTCAAAATTACATTATAATCACAAAAATTGAATCATAAAATAACAATAATTATCTGTATAAGGGTAATATGATAGTGGATTTAAGGGTAGTAGTACATTTCTTCTAACCATGAACGGATTATCTTACTTCTATATAAGGGATCTTATATAAGGTTATCCTATGAAAAAAACTAATAAAGATTAATATGATCAATGAAGCCTATAAATGGAAAACACTCTATCAGATGAAACTATGTTCATTTGCCTCTGCCTGGTGGAAAAAATTTTCCAGTGACAAACAATCCATTCTAGACAATCTAAAAAAGGAAAACTGGAATCATCTTTCTAGTCTGACTAAAGATCTGCATCCAATCAACTTCATTCAAAAACCAATTCCTATTGGAACCTAAAAAAATCAACTAACACAAAAATAAATGATCATATATGGTATTATTAGAATCAAAAAAGTTCTAGTATAGAATTATAATAAATATAAATTATTATATTGGAGGATAGATTTCTTAGTAATCATTTCAGACATAAATTATGCATTATTTGTCTCAACAGTGTTTCATTAAGATATGTTTGATGTTATTCACCTATTTATGTTTATGAGGTGTGTAAAGTTTCCCATTGAAATTTTATATCATGGGTCCTTAATTTTTTATATTTAAAGTTAAAATTAAAATTCATCTATCCAAGGGTATTTGATTTGAATGTTATCCAAACTGGTAAGGGATTATCATCTCAAATTGACTTCCTTATGATATATCTTATCTTATACAAATATATTATTTAATGAGACATAAATACTACCATTTGATATGTTACAGATTTAGTCTATTTATATTCATGGTAGTTCATGTTACATTTAAATTTATTTTTTTTCATGGGGATTAAGATTATAAATTTGTCAAATAGATAAAGCTTTTACATTATAAACTTGTTTTTATTGGGATAGTTTATGCATAAAATTTGGATGATAAAATCAATAATATATCTCTCAAAAATGAAATATCATTTCATCAATTTTAGTAATAAATAGATATTATATTCTTTCCATTCATTTATTTATATTTAAGTACTTAGTGGAAATGAAAAATGTTTTCATGAATAATAGAAGTTCTTTTTATCTTTATTCAGTAATATTTTTCTTTCATGCTCATATTTTTTTTAAAAATATTTTCAATAATGTTTTATATATTTTTCGATGATTATTTCATGTTATTTTTATCCATTTTTTACTTTCTATGAAATGGTTTAAAATTAATATTTTTTTATTTTCCAACTGAGGTACTTTTTATCATAGGTGTGAATGAAATCATTATTTTTCCATACACTCAAGAAATGGATTTTCCTAAGATCATTACTATTCTTTTTATTGATGATTCCTTTACATGTTTTAATGGTTTATTTTGATGAACAAATTTTTATTAATATTTTTGAATCTTGTACATTTAAATAATTTATTACAAAATGATGTGGATATTCTCCTTAGAAAAATGTTAAAGTGACCATTCAATGATATTTTCATATATGAAACCATCCACTGATGTTACTTATGTTATACATAGAATTTGATACAATGTTAGAATATTTATTCATTCTCTTTTTGGATTATGAATATGATAATGAAATAATTATGAGTCCCCCTTTTTTCCATGGGTTATGTCATGATGAAATTACAATAATTTTCACGAACTTGTAGATTAAATATGAATGGTTAATAATTGTTTGGTAGATGATTTTGTTATATCCCTTAAATTAATTGGGTAAATAATAATGTTTTATGGCCTTAAGGGTTAATGGTATGTTATCCCATTCTCAAAATAAGGTACACTAAAGGTTACCCCAAGTCGTAAGAAGGTATACCAGGGGTAATGCCAAGATTAATGTGTGATTATATCATTTATGGGTATCTATAACATAATATTTAAATGATTATTAATATTCCGAACATTATTTCACACTTTTTTTGCATGATATTTCACTAATGTTATTCTTTGATGGATCATGTAATTTTATTACTTTATGACTTGTGTCTTAGGAAATACCACACTTTATGTGATGAATCTAGATTATGATCTATAAATTATTGGGTGTGGTTTTAAAATGATGAGATCATGTTCTCATACCCTTATTATCATGTTATAATAAAATGATCATTAATATCTCCATTTTAAAAACATGATGATCACATAATATCAACATATTTTCATTTTCCATAGGGATTTGAAGAAAGATTTTATGTATCACTTGCCTAATATGTGTGTTATCTTTCAAGAAAAATGTTCCAGATGATGCTGATATATTATATACTAGTTATATATATATATATATATCTAAAAAAAATTAACATATACGGTTATAACATAAATCAAAATGTTATGCATGGAATATTGATCCAATAACATGTTGTATTTATATAAGTATTGTTTATTAAACTCATTTTTTAGAGTAATCCTCAGTTAATTTTGGAAACTATGGAAAGAAATCATTAGTGAGAACCGTTACAATAATAATATGTATTGGATAATATCCTCTGTTTTAATAACAAAAAATGAGAGTGTTCTTAATTGAAAATACATTCCTAGAACGATACTAGTTAGTGGATGTGGCTGTAATACAAAATAACATATGGTTATTAACTCTGAATAGGGTGGATTTGGTGTTAACTAAATCATCACTAGTCCATGATTAGTGGTAATTATACAATACACATGAATAGATGCCCTCAAGGTATATTCTTTGGTTAATTAACATTTTCATTTCGAATCATTATAAATTATTTTAAAAGATGATAACCATGGAGGACCAATATCATACCTAAGGAACTATTTATTGAGAAGAAGTTTTAATTATTTAAAGATCCTGTAAATGATTTTTTATGATTACATAATTACTCCCTATGGTGATTAATTCTCTAACTGTATTTTTTAGTTTTAGTTAATGGGTGAAAACAGGGGAAATTTAGTTAATGTTAAATGTGTAAAACAACACAATATTTTTTCCAAGAGAAACCAAATAATAAGGGAAATTGAATGCATAAGATCGGGATGATACCTAACCTTTTATCATGATATATAGTTAACTACCAAAATATATGTAAATTTAAGAAGGAACCAAATAAGATAAAAATGGAGTTTTATGAACACCATCGAGTGATGAATATTCAAATTCATACATATCGACAATATGGGAAGAGTCTCCAATAGAAATGACTCAATGGAAAATACGTTTTTTTATGTGTGGAAAATAAGGGCATAAAAAATAATTGTTGAGGAAAAATGATGATTTCAATTAAGTGAAATAAAATACATGTATGCTACCACTTATATTTTAATTTATTTTGTGTGGTGAATGTTTGAATTATTTGATTCAACACCCTAATACAATTATTAAATCTTAAACCAAGTAAGGGTATGTGTTCTTCCAATAATTTATTTCTAATTATTGATGTTTTTTTATTGTGATTCAAGAATAATGTAATAAAATTGTATTATGAGTTATATTCTGGTTATAAAAATCAAGAAACAATTAATTAATTTTATATAGTAGTTTTTCTATATGTACTTTGAGGAAAATGTTTAATAATATTAATAATTTAAGAAATTAATTTTGTGGTAATGGGATATGTTTAGAAAATAAAAGACTGATGGGTAGATAATACATAATGGGTGAAAAAAGTAGACATAATAATTGTTTTGGATAAATTAATTTTCTATATTGATAATATTATTTAGAAATTCGTTGTTACCTTCAAAGTTATTAGTGAATTGATGAAATTGTAATTTACGTTATCTTTGAATAATTTTATTTCATTTTCAGATTTATAAAATATTTTTTATATTATGATATATTCTTTAGTTATTAATGATAGAGATAATTTTTGGAAGAGTAAATGTTTTTATTGAGGTTTTATGTTGATTCCGATTATTAGATTTCTTAGAAGAATATATGATCATGTTATTTATCTGTTTGGTATGTGAAATTTTCAGATACAGTATATTGTTTAGAGATTAATGTTACTTTTATATTATAATTTTTTTTAATTTTTTATATTTTTGGGATTTCTCAATCATTAAAAATTCAGGGTGGAGTTTTGGAATTTAACTATTTGTTGAAATATTTATATTGTTCTTCGGGTATTATTATTGAAATATGTTGTAATATTATTTCAAATAATAGCTTCTTCAATTTATTTACCTTAGTATCTACTAAATTATTTTGGTTTTATTAACTGAATTCACTCCAAAATAAAATATTTTTTTCATTCAATAAATCTTATACACTAAAAAAAATATTATTTTATTTTTTCAATCCTGAAAACAAAATCATATTGGTCATTAATCATGAAAATATAGAATGAAAAGTGGCTGAAACTAATTAAAACACACAAACATTGGATGAAATTACATTTATGTATTGGAAAAAATCAAGTGTGTATATTTTCTTATATTTTAATGTAAAACATTACTTAATATATAAAGAAACATGTCTTGAAAATGAAACTATTTTCCAATTTATAAGTATTTCTATATAATTGAAGGCCATTTTAAGTCCTCATTAGTGTATAAAATGTAGTTATTAACATTCTCATGATTATGCTCTTTATCGCACATTATTATAATTTTAACATTATGTTTTTCCTCCTTTTCTGTATTATCAACTCTCACTAATGTTATCTTATATGGGATCCTCAGTATGTTTTATTTCATATAAACTTTACATTTCCCCAAATACCTTTTCAAAGGATGTTTAATTATCATTTTATACAATGTGGGTTTTCGAAAAGTATTTCATAAAATATTAAACGTTTTATTACCTAGATAAAAATTACAATGAGATAATTTATTTATATAGGTATTATTTAACACCCTAGTATTTTAGAATATATTTTTCTTTAAATAAATTTTAATTATTTGATATATTTCAAGATAAGAAACCCCAAGCATAAAATGAACAACAATATTTTGCAACCCAACCGTTAAATTGATTGTATGAATTGGAATAGCCAAATTATAAAAAATATGAATAAATATTTTACATAATGAAAATTTATTGATTAATTTATAACATATCAATTCTCAATTTTCAGTAATTTCATTTTATGATTCAAAAATATGTTTTATTGAAAAATATGTTTTATATATAAATATGTTTTATTTTATTTTTTATGTTGAAATTTTTATTATTTAATACTTTTTAAAAAAAATTTATGTTAGGAAATGAATATGATTTTTTAAATCATCAAATAAATATTATCATATAGTTAATTTTGATTATTTTTAGAAAATTTGTATATTTTAATATATAGTGGAAAATATCTATTTTTATAAAAATTTCTTTTATTTTAATTTAATATAGTAATATTAAAGTATAATTTTTTTAAATTTATATTAATTGAAAATATATATAATTTAATTATAAATAATCCAATTAATTACAAATAAATTTTTATTAAATTGATTTTGGTATAAGTTAATTTTTTGGCATAGTACACACTTCTCTGAAACAATTTATTTGTGTAGTGTGTTTTTATAATAATAAATTAAATTAGTAACATTTTTTTATTAATGATAATTAAATTTTTAGATTATATATTCTATCAAATAATTTATCATCCACCAAATAGTAATTCCATGGAATGGAGTGAGAGTAAACTCAGTTTTTGGCTTTAAAATTAATTTTCCAAAAAATGGGTTTTCATTACTTTTTTCACACACATATTAAAATTACATATTTCTACCTATATAAAAGGAATCAGGTAAAATGGATTCCATATTTGGAATTGTAATTTCAAAATTTTTCATTGATTCCACTTTCATATTGGGTCATCAGATATTGTAAAAATTGTAAAAAAAAATTCACAGTAAAGGTTCTAATTGGTTTACTATGCATCCAAATGAAGGATAAGGGTGATATTTCTCCACTAAATTATGTTATTATTATTTTTTAAATATATTTAGACTTTATATTTTATTACCTTTTAATTATTTTCTATTTTTTTCCACTTTCACAGGACAATTACATTATATTATTTAAATATTTTATGTAATTCCAATTGTGTCCCCTCTCTAGATTATAAAAGGACACCCAGTCTCCACTCTACTCCACACATAAGATCATATTATCTCAATAAATATATTCTGTAATAATTTAATAATATAGATCAGAACATATTATATTTATGAGATTAATCATAATACCATCATTTTAATCCTTGAGGTGTAAGCCAATAAGGATTTCTCAAGGAAATTGTACAAATATTAACCTAGTATGTTCAATATTATGTATTCTTCCACCTTCACTAAACCTATTGAATCCATAAAAACATGATTAATATAGTATTATAAATTTAATTACTTGTTATTATGAAGTTTAAAAAATATTTTCCACCTATTTACTATCAAATTAAAAATGAATGTATCATGCAAGCATAGATGTTAAATATTGCCTCCATATAGCGATATAGTTCATCTTACATCAACAACATTCATGGTTGGTTATTATTATATATTTTGTATTTTTATATTATATATAATAAATAAATATTATTTTTGATTTATAATATGTTATCTGTATTTTTTCTATCCTATCAATTATAAAATGATAATAACACTCATGTGTACATGTGGACTACCACTACCAATAAGTAATGGGATTTTTATATCATTTGGGAATTAAATGGAAAGAAATTAGGATAACTTTACTGAATATAAGTTATAGTTATGATATAATAACAATTATTTGATAATGAATTATTATTTACTTTAATTTTTTTAATTCATTAAAAAGTTGCAACATAACTTGTTCTTACATATGGGTTGTCATCACTATGACGTGATGTAATTAATTTTTTCACACTACTTTATATGAATGGTTATAAAATTGTATAAAATGATTATATATGATACTTCTTAATTTATTAAAATTTTAAATGTTTTATGGAACCATGATTAATGTTTGGATACTATAATTGTCAAACTGAAAAATACATGATAAATTAAATAGTTATCACTCAGAAACAATTATTTATTAATAAATTATAAATAAATTGGTGTTAAAATATTATAAATAAAAAAATATTTGAAAATAATTTTGTAATTCGATATTTTATAGAATTATAAAAAATATAAATTTCTCATACAGTAGGTTAGATTCCTTAATAATCAAGGTGGTTATAAAAAAAGGCCTATTCTTTTCAATATTGTTTTGTTCCGACATGTTTGACATTATGCACCAATTTATTTTCATGAGATATATATATTTGAAATTTGAAAAGTTATATCATAGATGATTCATAATTATTGGTATTTAAATTTATAATTCAAATTATTTCATGGAATGAGATTTAATTTATATTTTACCAAATGTGTGTTGGGGTTTATCATCTAAAATTGTTTTCTTTAGATATATTTTATGTTATAAACATATATTTTTCGTGAGATGAATCTAAATAACATTTTAAACTTTATAAAATTAATATCTTCTTATTAAATTTATCTAAATTTTCAATTGATGTTATTTATTTTATGGGTGATATCCATCATAATTTACCAAATCGGTAAGGGTTATAAGTTAAAATTTTATTTTATCCAAGATTGAAAATGCTTAAATTTATTAAATGAAATCATATAATACATACATGATAAATTAAATAGAATTTATTTTCCATTTTTTATTTGTATATATTATATTTCTTCTTATTAATGTTCATCTTTCTATGTATTGAAGATACTAGAAGAATTTTTGTTATTAAAAAGGGACATTATTTCTATCTTTGTTGAGAATATTTTTATTACATGAAATTATTTAATTTAAAATTATTTATAGAATGTTTTAAATATTATACTATGATTGTTAAATAATTTTTACCCATTTTTTAAATTCTATTTAAGATATTAAAGGGGATATTATTTTTATTTTCAAAATGTTGTCTTTTTTACCAAATGTGTAAACAAAATATTTGTTTCAACATACACCGCATGAATTTTTTTTCCTCTTTCATAACTAATATTTCCTTTGAAGATTACTTTACAATTATTCATTATTATTTTCAAGTAAATTTATTTACTTAATATTTTTTAAATTATTATATTTTAAATAATTTATTTCAGAATAAAAATTGTATTTTCATCAAGAAAATATTTTAATAATATTTTACCTATTTTTTTATCTATGAAAACATCCATTTATGTTATTTATTCATCAGAAGGAGTATTTATCAATGATACTATATATTTTCTTTTCTTTCAATGTCTTATAAATATGATGATAAAATATTGATGAAACCCACATTCTTATCCATGTTTTATATTAGGGTAAATTGATAAATTTTTTTTCATAATCTAGTGGGGTACATATGAATTTTTTATAATAATATTAAGGGTGGAACATTTATGGCCCTATAATGCATTGAGTAATGATTTTTTATGATCTCAATATATAGTGATTCTAACTTTTCATACATTGATATTACATCTACGTAAATGAATATTCATTACATAAAGTAATGATACAAACAATAATCATAAAGGTCATGTATATTTGGAAACATATAAACATAAAAAACTATTTATAAATAGTTGTACAACATCTCCCACTAATATATTCATAATTATAACCCTTCTTATAAAAATTAATCATAAAATAATTAATCCTAATATGAGAAAGAAAAAAATAAGAAAGTTTGTCTCTAATTCTTTGAAAGAATAAAAAAAGAAGATACCAATGATCATATAAGCATAAAATGAGAAAAAAAGGTATCATAAAATTAGATTAACATTTGAAAATAATTCCATGAATATCATAGATCATAATATAGATTGATGGAATATATAATAATATTTTATAATACATGAATCATAAAAAAATAAAAACACATTAGCCAAGAGATCATAATATTGGCATATGAAATGAAATTTTAGCATTAACATAAGAAAATAAAATCATTTCTTTCATATTCTAGGATCTATTCCAGGAAAAATAATAGTGTAATGGGTTCACTTACCAAACCATTATAGGAGTCAAGGTACACTCCAAAGACTACCAAAATGCACAATGTCCATTAATAAACAGGGTTATCTTCCCATTAAAATTCTATTTTTCTCATGAGATATCATTATTTACCCAATTCATTAGAGGGATATGATGGTCCCACCCATCATAAAATAAAAAACATACTTATTTATGTGACACAATATCCAAAACCAGTGATCATATCTGAACTGATGAAAAGAAATGTGCTTTATAAACATTTTACAATAGTATAACCCATGAAAAAGTTACGAGTTTCATAAAAATAATTCCATCATTAACATAAACCTTCCGGAGAAATTATATTGACAGTTTTTTTGGAACATGTTTTAGGTTTATCAAAATTATTAGTAAAGGTTGTTGTTGATGAATACTTAAAATATCACTAAAACATTCTTGAGAAAAATAACCTTTCAATATTCACATATCATATTTAAATTCTAATTTTTTTTAAATATTTTGGAAAAACATTTATTTGAAAATAGTCATGTGAAATTATAAAGAAATCTTTGAAAAAATTAACATCCATAATAGTGGTAAAATTGGGTTTATTTATTATAAGTTAAAAAACATTCCTTCCATACTTTTTTCGGAAATGTCACAAAGTACCTCCTTTGGAAAATGATAAGAACACTACTTACAAAAAAAATCAAAAATTATATAATGGTAAAAAATCAATTTAATGAAGCATATTGTAATATTGAAATCCTTCTTTAAAATATTTTTAGAAAACATTGATATATATAATAAAGATTTTTTGACCGAAGTGAGAAATAAAGTTTATTTTCATTAAAAACATATTATTTGTTCCGTGAGTATAAAATATTAATAAAATAAAGAAAAAAAATTATTTTCAAGTAATAACCATATGAAATTGATATTCATGAGAATATTGATATTTTGATCAAAATATTTCATCATTGGTTTTTAATCATAAATAATCCCAATAAATGATGAGATTGTAACATAAAACCCCTTATCTCAGGTTCAAATTCCTTCAAAAAAATAAAACTCCCTATATAATAAATATAGGTATATTATAAATATTATTCTAGAAACATACTAATTTATATAAAACCATATTTTTTTAATTATAACCTTTCATATCCCATTTATTTGTAATAATTTATTTAAATCATTATACCTCTTGATGATTGCTTTATTTTTCATGTTAATTTAGGTTTTGGTTTTTTCAGTCCTTGTAACTTGATCATGGTATGATTATCTGTATAACGGTAATAATTTTATAAATATAATATATATTCATTATATATATTTATATTCATCCATATATTTTCTGGATTGAAAAATGAATTACATCGTTCATAGAGATGGTAAGTCATATGTGATGAAGGGAAAAATTTTCATTCTTCAATAGATGAAATGAAAGAATTGAAGATATTAATTAAAAATTAAAATATCATTATTATATCATATATCTCATATTCATTCATCAAATTCATCCATATTACCATCCATGTAAAATTAAATTTAAAAATGTATCACTTTGGGGATGTGGTAGTCTAAATGTACGCACGAGCGATGTAATCATTTCCTAATCAATTGGATAGTATTGAGTTATAAATTATATTATCATCATATAATAATAATGTTTTAATTAATATCATATATAAATATTAAACCCATTATAATACCCATCCATAAAATATGGTAATAAAAAAATTAATTGTATCACTACGTGGAGACGGTAAATCCTGCATATACAGGAGTGATAATTTGACTTCCCACTTGATGGGAAAGATGATGTATAATGGTGTTTTCATAATAATAATAATTTTTTACTATATTTAATATACTTAATTTTTATTTTATATGGAATTTAATATATTTATAAGAGGTAAAATAATAATTTAATGGAAAATGATCGGTTTAGGCGATTTCTTCTTCTTCGAAACAACTCCTTTAGATATACAAATATGGACTTTGGGGTTGGTCTTTTAGGAATCAAATACCACTATTATTAGTATATAAAACGTCATAAAATAAATTTTCAATGTTTTTTAGAGTTATAAGACTCAAATTGGTGTGAATAATAGAAAGGATGGTTCCCTTTTATAATTGAGGGTCGTGAAATATTTGAATTTCAAATAATATTACATTAATATAAATTAATTTCAATTTAAAAATGGGTCAATGTTTATTATAATAAAATATAATATGTGGATTAGTTTATATCCTGTATTAAAATTAAATTTGAACAAATTTGGATCAATTTGTACCCTAATCCTGTAATGTTAACCCCCACTCACTATTTTTCCAAATTATGGTAATATAAATGGGTTTTACAATCTATAGGATAATAATATTTTTATAATATAAAAACACATTAATATACCATGATTTAATTTTAAACCCATATACCATTAATTTTGAAGAATGTAGTATTTTTATGAATTTTAAAATATTTAATAAAACATTATTTTATTAATATCATTGATGTAATTTTTATCAATGTTCATTTAATTTAACATTAAATTCATCATAAAAAAGGATGAACTAAAATATAATTCCTTCACAACTACCAAGTATTTCATATAGTTATTTAAAATTCTTTGGACATATCAACTCATTCAAATAATATTTGTCTTAATTTTTGTAAAATCATTTATTATAATTTTTTATTAAATAGGGAAACATTATATTGGTATTTATTTTGAAATTAAGGCCATTACATAAATTCTAAAAAGTTGAAATAAATTTCTCTCAGAAAAATAATTTCATCATTCTAAAAATAGACTTATATTCATTTGTGACTTGTTTTTTCACTATGTGTATGAATAAGAGTTATTATAAACAACGAGAGTGGAAATTTATAACTATCTTTGATTTGAATATTAAATTTTAAATTTTTCATGGAATTGTGTCCATTATACTAGTAAATTTAGAGCCAAATTTTTGTAGGGTTTAACTAGAGACATTTAGTAATAATTTTGATGAAATATTATTGCTTTACAATTTATTTTTAAACTAGAGTGGCATGATTTACCCTTTGATAAGGTGATAAAATTTAACATTGTACCTATTCTTATTAACTAAAATTTAAATGGTCCAATTTACCAAATTTAAACATAAAAATTATACTTATATTTTTATTTTAATCTAATTCAATACTTATACATTTAAGAAATTTGTTTTAATGTAACTATGTAAAATGTGATGAGGATATATTTTTGTAAAATTACATTTTAAAAAAAATCCATATTTATTATTATCCTCTACCTAACAAAGTCATATTTGATTGTTGATAGAAAATTTGGATTAATATATAGTATAAAAATTTAATTAAATTATTTAGTAAATAGTGGTTAATTTAATATATTAGGAAATAATATATTCTACACATAAAAATAAATTTTCTGAAGAAAAAAATATCATTTATTATTAAATGATTTTTGTTTAAATTTATGGTAAATTAATAACTAATGATTTCATTTTATAGAGGTTTAAAACATAAATTTTAATAATTTATATAGTCGTATGTATACCCACTAATCCAACATCTACGTGATAACAATGTGTAAATATTATATTGGGATACATTATAACTTGGTGTTGCCTATATCCAAAGCTATCGAAGATATTTATTTTAAAAAGTCACAAAATATTAGGGTGTTACATTATACCCCCTTAAAATTAAATTCTCCCTAAAAATTTCACTACATGGATACTGAATTAATGATGACACTTTTTAATCATTGTATCCACTGTTTCCCATATAGCTTCCTTAAATTCGTAGTTTCTCCAGAAAACATTCTCCAGGTGAGTGGTATTATTTCCTATAACTTTCTATATATGATCTAGAATCTCCACTATTTATTCTTCATAACAATGATCACCATCTAGTTCTATGACCTACTATTTTATATGTATGGACGATCAAGTATGTGCACCCTGAAAAGGGCTACATGGACCAAATTGTTAACATGATAGAAATTCATTGGAAGTAAAAATAAATATGGCACCATCTTGAAACCATCCAAATTTTAAAAACGACTGATATATGTTTCTCCTATTTTCATATCTCATAACTCTCTTCCATGGATATATTCATGGAAATATCTTCTCACCAACTTCATTATATATATCATTATAATGATTGTTTGAATGACATTTTTTCACCTCTGAGCATATCTGATGTTTTGTCAGAAGGATCTAGCCTTATTATCCATTTCCATAGATATATCATGTCTAAATAGATTTCTTTCTCCATATTTATTCCAGCATGTTGAAGTTCTTAACATCCCACCATATAGGGCTTCATAAAAATCCATATGAATACTATATTGAAAGGTATCATTGTATGATAATTCCATAAAATAAAAGTTAGGATTTAAAAAACCTTAGAAATCCATAGATAAGGATATCAAATTGTATTTTATTATTTTAATTGTCTTCTTAGACTCACCATATTTTTTTAGGATGATAAGTAACACTGTAATTAATTTTTTATCAATAGACTTCTGAATAATTTTCTAATTTTTTTTTATTAAACATCATATCTGATCAGATAAAATCAATTTTTGTACTCAATGAAATCTTACCAATTAATGTATAACTGGGTTATTTGATCAAGGGAAAAAAATTCTCTAATTGTAATAATGTTTTATAAAATAATTAAGAGATAAACTATGACCCATTAAACATTATTCCCTTACTTTTTTTGGTATGTTCAACAAAATAATCCATGGTGATGTTTCACATTACTATTCTCATATATGTAATTGTTATAACATCCACTTAGATAGTTATGTATCAGCCATTACTAGATGAAATACCAAGCACTAAGAAACATACATTGCATATATCTCTCTTCATGTCATCTAACAAAAAACACTCATTCAAATATTTATAAATCCTTATACTTCTCAAAAGAATAAAGAATTAATTATTATAATATTTATCCTTGATATCCTTCATTAAATTTAGAAATTAAGGGATATAAACATGGTTACTAAACCATAAGATTTCATTAAAATCATGGTTGAACATAGATTCATTTCCCACCTTCTTTTTTAACTCTACATCATCATTCTTTTCCTCTTTAATCTTTATATGGATAGATGGTTTAATCATCACTTGATTAATATATATATTTCATTTATTTCAATATAGAGAAAATTTCTCTGCTTCATTATAATACAAAATATCATAGTGATTTCAAAATAATGATTTAGTTAATTTTTATCAAGGATCTAAAATTTCATAAAGTAATAAGTCAAAATATATCATTCTCCATAAAGATTAATACTAGTACCTCCTTTGATGTATCATTATAGATTAAAATCCCATCACAATAGTAGGGTATTTTAAGCTGAGGTACAGTAACTATCCTAATATTTTGTTCTTTAAGATATCCCTTTCATTCATATATATAAATGAACAAGTCTTCCTTACTAGTTAATATTGTGATTTGGTTCAATTTTTGTAAAAAACTCTCAAAACATGACTGATAATAACTAAAAAACATGGAAAACATGTAATCTTCGTAATAGTGATTGGTATGGGCCAATGCCCAATAACATATATCATTTAAGGCTCTAAATATATTTCCCCACATGAGATTATATGAACTAATAATGAAACAATCCATTATTAAAATTCACACATCTTAAATATGTTATAAATATTCTCCTTTCTCAATGTATTGAACACAATCCTTAAGTGGTTTAATGATATTACATACTAATTAAATATATAATAATTTCATCTATAAGGAATACAAAAAATAGATCAAAGTATTCTATAATATCTCTATACATTAAATCTATGAATTTAGTGGGAGAATTACTCTGAAAAAATGGAATCATCATAAATTCATATTGATCATACCTTGAACAGAATGTTGCCTTTGGTATATCCTCCTTATTAACCCTTAATTAATGATATCTATAATGAATATAAATATTTTAGAAGTATTTATCTACACTTATTTTATCAAACGTGTCATCAATATTGGGTATATGATATAATATCTTGTTAAAAATATTTGTATGTTCATGAAAATTTATTAAAATTCAAATTGCTCCATCTTTTTTCTTAATTTTTATCAAACGTGTCATCAATATTGGGTATATGAGTTTTATTGGAAACTCTACACCATAATATAGTAAAATACTATGAAATTATTCTACAAATACATCAATAAACCCCAAAAAATATGTCTATATTTGATGTTTAGTTTCAGCCTATCCATCTAAGATAAATTATCCTTTTTTAATAGGAATCAAGATTCAAATGATGGATTACATTTCCATCAAATGTTTGTTTTTTCATCACACATATATATGATCAAGTCTAGTTTTGAATATCCAATGTAACATTTATTGATCATAAATTTATTTTGGATTTATATAAATAAATACAATTCATTCCCAAAATAACATCCTGTTCAACTAGAGGATAAATGAATAGAATTAGGGAAAACACATTCCCACAAACATCAATGGGAAAAGAATCAAAGACGTTAGATGTGATCAATGAACCATTACTGTTTATTAGTAAAAATGCAATAACTAATTATTTTAGTTGGTACTATGATACCCTAAGAAATTTTTAGGGATATAATAGAGTGGGTAGATCCATAATCAAATAATACATTTTCATTTCTAGAGTGGATGGAAAGTGTTTATATCATCACATGATTTTCATTCCCCTAATCATAAACTGTAAATGCATGCGATTTACCTTTTTCTCTGGGATTAAGTGGCTATTAATGTCGATCATCATCAGTAACCTTTGGATATGAAAACTTGTTAGCATTTTTCCCATACTCCTTTGATTTAAAACACCAGGGATTCAGAGGTTCCTTTTTTGTTCTTTCTCTCTATTCTCGTTATTAGTTATCTTCTTCCCATCACATCAGAATTAGATTTCCAAATGACCTCACATAAAAAATGAAATATTTTCTAGTTACATTAAGAAAATTTCCCCCATATCTCTTTTTATATTTTGATTATAATGAAATTTTCATCCTCTTCCCTCCCAGGGTTTTATAATTCCCTTTGAATTCAATTTTTATTTTCTCATTAAAACCATGATATTTATATGTGAATCTAATATCCACACCCCCTTTATAGCACATCAAATAGTTTTTTATAGAAGTTTTTGTCAATTATATATAACCCCCTTTGGATGCGTGGTTTTAAACCACTGATGAATCAATCATCCTTACCTTCATGTTAGAAGATAATACAAAAAGAATACCTCACAAATTATATAAACTTTTATTCATGGTTTCCAAAATATTCATCCCCATTCAATTTCAAATCAAGGAATACCTTCTCCATTTTCACAGGAATAATATGAGGAAATTTAATTTAAAAAATGAACTCTTGAACATGTTATACTCCATAGAGTAAATTTCATCATGTAGCTTCATAATCTTAATAAGAGTCCACCATTTATCTTCTACACCTTTAAATAATAAACAAATATAATAACTTTATCATTTTCCAAACAAATGTAAATATAAAATATATTTTTAATTGAACTGATTCATTTCATATAGAGTAGTATATCAGTGGTCCCACTAAAAAAGTGGGTGTTTCCTTATGATAGACTCAAAATATTATTGTTCCATTATTTTCTCATCAAGATTATTAGCATGATTTATAACATGGGAATTATTTTGAACAAAACAATAATATTTTTAATATTATCTCATGTATCATTAAATTGTTTTTGGGAAATCATTTCATTATTTGTACCATTAAACATTAACATGATTCTTTCAGGTTATATCTGTTGAGTAAAACCAATATCATAGTGTTAATAATAATTATCATAGTGGGAATCTACATAATCAGAAAAGATCATTTATTTGATTTCGATATCGTGAGACCTTATATTATAAAAACGTAGGTTTATCATAGGTCGTTTATGATCATTACTAAAACATTTTTATTTTATTATATACAGAGAATTGTCCCATGGGTTTTCATTAATCATTTCCCATCAAAGTTTCCAATTGCTAACTAGACCTTGCTATGATAGCATATATAGACCACTAAACTTTTCATTTATAGATATTACATATATGTTTATCAATATTATTTACATTAAATAAAGATCCATGCATGAATAAAATAGCTTTATTGTCTTTGGAAACCAGAAAATATAAACAACTACTTCCTAAAAATTCTACATCAACTCCCATAGAGATCTGTATATCTTTAAGCCTTCTTAAACATTTCATATATGAAACCATTCTCCATAACCTAAGAATTGTAACATAAAACGGTGATATTTAAAGAATAGTAGGGGTATAAAAGAGAGATATTAATGATCATATAATCATTACATGAGAAAATGGGTGTGATAACGTGTGGTTAACATTTTAAAAACAATCATTGATTATCATAGATCCTAATCGTGAGTATGGGAATAAATCTCGGTAGTATATAATAAAAAAATAAGAAATGAATCAAATTACATGATCCATGAGAGAAAAATATAGGAATAATGCAAATACTCATTTCATAGATATAAAAATAGAAAATAATTTTTTTATATTAATGTTTATTTTATACGATTTTTTAGTGGAATAGGTTCACTTCCCAAACCATTACACTTGTCATTGTTCACTCTCCAGTCTATCCTAGTGAATAAATCCTCTTAGATAACATGATTCACTCCCCATTATAGTGATATTTATCTCCCTATATATTAATATTTAATCAATTAATTACATGTATATATAGGTCCCACCCATCAAATAATTAAAATCATACATATGTGTGTTCAGTATGATTATAAACCATTCATCGTATCATAATCCATTAAAATAAATGGATTTAATAAACATTTCATCATTTCATTACCCAGGGTAATTAAATTGTTATCGTAAATGTCATTCTATCATAAAATAAATCATGCGAATAAAATTTGGGATAATATTCTTAGATAATGTTCTAATTAAATCATAATAAACATTGAAGTTTGTTTTTTTATTTGTAAAACTACACTTAAAAATTTATTGAGGAAAATAATCTTTCTATTTTCAAATAAAATCTTTAAAATCTAAGAAATTATAAAATATTATGGAATTTTCTTGAAAATAACCATCAACAATTATAATTGTCACACCCAGTTTTCATGTCTTTGTTTTGATATGATTTATTGGAATTAATGATACCATTTGGGATTTTGGGTATGAAAAATGATTGTTCTTGAACTTTCATCTATTTATAATCATCCTACCATGGGTTCCCCATAGATTAATTGGTAGTTTTTTAGAAAACATTGGTTACTTCACGATTTGGGCTAACTGTGAGCCCATTTCAAGAATTAAAAACAAAATTTGTTTCTTTTATAATTCCTTTTTTAAAAAAATTTTCACTAATTAAACCTACCACATAGACTCCACAGACCTATTAAATCCTATCTATCCTTTTGGACCCCCTTAGGAATTCATAATCATGGTGGATTTGGTTTATTTATTCATGACTCAGCCATCCTGTTAGCCCATTTTCAGTTTTAAAAAAAATATTTCATATCATATCATTGTTTATTATGTTTTAGTGATTCTAACTCTCCCAAGATCCCAAGAACACTAGTTGTACCATCATGTACAATTTTATGAATTTGTATCTCATCTTAGTTGTAGATTAGGGATAAATGATTCATGTATTCTCAAATCGCCCATATATGGTAAGGTAAATTTTTTCTTTCATGAATCATTGATTTTTTTCTCTGTTTCCCCAAAAAAAATTCCATGGTTCTTCCAAAACTATGTATCCTCTCCAAGACATTACAATCTATTCCATTTACTATAATGGTGTAGATCAAAAGGAATATGAAGAGTTCTCTGGTTTCTAAGGTGAGATTCCATCTCCTTTGTCCACCCTCTTCATTATTTATCCACATTATTTTGGTTTACTATTATACCCTGGTCTTTTTAGAACTAGGGTTATTTTATTCCATGATTTTTAGGGGGTTTTGGTCCGTTTAGGTCTGGTATTCATAGATCTAGATTGTTGGAAACCACAGCAGGTGATATCGGGTGTGTGATTATTTTCTGCCATGGTTTTAAGGTAGGATATCTATTGAACATTCCATTATCATTTACATTTGTTCATTTTAATTCTTTTATCACCTGATATATATATTTATTATTGTTTTTTCAGCCTTTGGATAATTTTCTTGGTGTGAAAACGGTTTTTACGCCTTGTTTTGTGAAAAGTAGTGTTGTTTTGTTATAAACCAATACACTGCTTTCTTACCTAAATGTTATGTTATCTTACACACATAGGTAATGGTATATTTTATAATTTTATGTATATTTAATAAATTTATGTCCTGAAAATTGAATCATGTACCTTTTCAAGTAATTAAAATATGTTATTTGTTTAAAGGTGCATGCCAGGTGTTTGGTAAATTGTCTGGTTGGATTTTACGTTCTTAGTGCAATCTAAAATGATTTTTTGTAGTTATAAATAAATTCGAAGCCTTATAAAGGTATTTTGGGGTCCTTTTATGAATTTTAAAAGTAGTTTTTCTTTTATAAAGAAATGGGTTTTTGTTGGTAAACATATTTTTCCCGAGTTGTTGTAAAATGGGATTTTTGGAATCTTTATAAAAACCGTTGTTCTTTGGATGTGTATTGTAAATGTTTTAAGGGTTTTATGAAATGATTTTTCTACTTTAAATGGTCTTTATATACCTATTTTTTAAAAGTTAAATTTTTACCTTTGTAAAATGTTATTATTGAGAAATTCTTAATGGATAGTTCAGATTTCTTATTATAAAAATGGTTTCCATGTGTATTTTATGTTATATCATTCGGGGAAATTTTATTGTTCATGTAATTGATTTATTAAATGGATTTGTGGCTTCCAAATCTGGTTTTATCTGGTACTGGTGGGTACTTTTCCTTAAAAGTTCATTTTAATGGATTTTTAGGTGAAAGGCCTTATTATAATTCTTGAAATTGTTTTATGAATATTTAGGTGGTTTATTGATCCCTCAAAGAAATGTGATACATGTGTGTGGGATGTTTTAATTTTTTTTTATGATTTTTAAATAGATTCTTCATGATAAAATGGTATTTTATAGATGGTTTACTT
This sequence comes from Viscum album, assembly GCA_963277665.1. Taxonomy (NCBI): domain Eukaryota; kingdom Viridiplantae; phylum Streptophyta; class Magnoliopsida; order Santalales; family Viscaceae; genus Viscum; species Viscum album. The sequence continues at coordinate 1,806,792,597 of OY728152.1, read as the reverse complement.
TTTTGAGAACAAAAAATGAAAACCTGGGTATCTTGGGGGAGTACGTGCATTGGTTTACTAGTAATCCAGAGGGGGTTTGACCCTGTTTCACATAGAAACATTGACGATGAAAACACAAACTATACTATGATTTTTATGATGATGTTGGGTACCACTAGTTAATGGTTAATTCCCCTACTAGTGGTTCTTTTTCATGAGAAATATTATTTTTTATGGTTACTTTTCACCGAGATATGAGGTACGATGGGCCCATAATGAATGAGTGCCTAGGGATGTTCCTGTGACTTGTGCTCAATGGATATTTTTTACTCACCATTGGAATACATTTTATTTGGTTAGTAAACATAGAAACTATTTTATTTTATTTAAAATTGTACATTCTTTAAAACATCCTGCTAGAAATCTGTTTTCATTTTAAAGTTTCACCTCTTTGAAAAATTGTTACTAGCATTCTTGTTTACAAAACTTCCATGTTTTTTTCTGTTAATTTTTTTTTGCATTGAACCATTTTTGGAAAAAAATATGTTTATATATTGTATTTCAAAAATCATATTTATGATTATTTTATTTTAAAGGAATAGAATTTTTAATAGATTATCAGGCGAGCATACTATGTTTTAATACTCACGCCTATTATTTTCTTCTATTTTTATCCCTTGGGAAAGATTCAGCATGGGTTTGCTCACCTTGTGTTACGTGTGATCACTGTGTGGGATAGAGACCAGTGTTGTCACATTGATTTATTTGGTTGTTAGGTTTGGTCGGTTGAGTTGTTGGTTCAGTCTTATTTTTACTTTCTTATACAAATAATTTTCAGTTCAATTTTTTATATCAATGTAAATAGGGTTCTGTTCTTTCCACTATTTTATATTTTTCATATTTGGGAAAATTCATTCCCTTATGTACTCTATTTATGACATTGGTGATTTTATCCATCTGGGGAGGATTTGGAATGCCTCTCAAGAATTTTCAGGGGATTCCCTGGGTGATCGGTTTAGGGTCGACTAGGGCTGGTTCGTGAAAAAATGGTATCAAATGAGGTTGTTTCTTAGAAAAACTTATTTTTAGAGCTCCCTTTTTTATGTGGGGATTTCATGGAAGATGTAGTAGGATTTTTAGGACTTATGGTGTAGGTTCGGAAAGAGCGTCGAGAAATATTACTCGTTCTGACCCTCGGGTGTCCATGGGATGTCAGGTTGTATCAGTTTCTTTGGTTCTTATTGGTTGTTTGGTGTTGGGATATGAGCAGGGGAGTTGGACTGATGGTCTCTATGAGCTCACATGGCATGTCATTCCAGGTTTATCTAGGTCATGGACCTTAGAAGGCACTATGTGTTGGTGGTGTGTTTAACATATGGCCACCAACCATATTTTCATGTCACCCAAAGACACTAGTTCTTTTTTGTGGATCTCTTGTACTTTTATTGAATTATAAATTTAGTTTTGAAAATACTTGTGTGAGAATTTTGAAAATTGGTTTTAAATTAATGGTTATTTGTTGAAAATTTGAAAATGGGTATTAAAAATTTAATATGATAAAGGTTTTGGAAGGTTGGGTTTTGTGAATAAAATCAAGGGGTAAAGAGGAAATGATTTAACGAGATTGAATTACCATAATCAAAACATATGGATTCATGAAATAAAATGTTTCGAAATCATGGATTATTTTAAATTGATTATGAACTTTGTTTTAAATGGGGTATTTTGGGCTTTTCAAAGTGTTTGAATACGAGGAATTGGATTTAGAAATTTGGTTTTGTCCAGCTAGTGTTTGTCGAGAAAGGGGTTTTGGCCTTTATGGTTATCATATTATGAAAAGAAACCTTGATGAATTTTTTAAAATGGAAAGGGATATTTAGAATAGAATTATTGTTTTGGGATGTTATATTAAATGAAATGGATTCGGTTTTTACACAAATGGTTCTTGATAAAGTGTGGTTTTTATTGTGAAATATGGAAATCGTTTTTGATTGTGTGGTAAATGTTTCATTGGAAGTTACCTGATTCTATTTGGAGTGATGAATGTTTTATTTTTGGCTATGGTGTATTCATTGGTTCTCACATTCATGGTTTTATGGATATATGGATGAATGGTCAATATGGAATGGTGGTTGGGTTCTTAGGGTAGAACAGAAACATGTATATGAGTGAGACTTGATGAAACAACATTTGGGAATGAAAAAAGACTCCATGTTGGTTTGTTTTTCAAAAAAAATTTAATCTAAAAAAATTGCGGTGTTTGTAATAAAACGATGGTTATGTGTCTGGTTTTTTATTATATCTTAGAATGGTTTTCTTTTTGGTATTCTTCCATTAGATATGGATGTCATAATATTGATGTGTCTTGATATGAGATCTTTTTGGTGGATCAATTTTGGAGCAAATATTGAGTGGATTTAAAAATATGTGTTGTATGTTGTGATGTGACCACAGATGGTTCTCCATTGGAAAGATTTCAAGGTGATATACCTAAGGATTCATTCCAAATGTCAAATCCACCTCTTCAAATGATGCCTCAGACCATTTATTGGAATATAGATATTTTAATCTAGTTAAAAAGTGTCTTTCAATTATGGTGTCCCTCTCGGTTGGGGTATTTGTGCTTAGTGAGGTTGATGTGTTTCTATATATACCTTGTCTATTCTTCTCCTTATTCATAGTGAAAGAAAATAGTGTTGTGTATCTCCATGTTCTTGTTTGAGTAAAAGTGTGTTATTTAAGGAACATCATTTCATGGTGTCCCTTGATATGTTGTTTCAGATTGAGAGTGTTTTGTTTCACCGTGTGGAACTAAGTGGAAGAGTTTGAGTTAGGGATTATCCAAACATAATAGTGAGGCAGCAGATGCTTCATCCAATAGAGCTCATGCCATAGGTCTCGGAGTGATGTTGGCATGTAGTTAGGAGTCCAGTGATTGTGGGTAGAGTTTCTAGGATCCTACCTCTACCATTATAGTGAGGTAGTTACTTTATTTTTTATGTTTCAGTGGCCCAATGATTGGTTTCCCTTCCCTCCTCTCCCTATGTGGTGGGTTTTTGGATCTGTGCAGAAAGTGTTGGCCCAGTTCTTCTCCCCTCTATTCGGGAGAGGGGGGTTTAAATAATCATGTATTGTTCCTATTAACATGGTTTGGTAAGATATTGTTGGATTTTTTTTATGGTCTTGTGTGGTAGATACATGTTCATAGTTCATACTAAATTCTTATTTGGTCGTTGATCGGTGGTTCTTAATGGTGGGGAGAACAACCATGGGACTCGTGGAGTTTCCTCCTAAAATATTTTCAAGTTCTAGTTATTTCTTAGTAGTGGGGGCCCATTCCAAGATCCCTAAGAATATTTGGTTATCGTGAGTTCTTTTTGTCTTGGGTGATCCTTTAGTTCATTGGGAGAATGCCCAATAATCTAGTTATTGGTTTTATTGTGGTGGTAGTGGCTTGATCTTTCAGTTGATTCTCAAGAAGTGGTTGAGAGATGGTGTATTGGTTGAGGTAAGAGGCTTAAGTTCTATTAATGGTGTATAATGTGTCATTAGATTTAGAGTCTGGACCATTAATAATGAATCCTTCGGTTTTGATCAATCAGATGGAATGTCTTGTGGTTTTTGGGATGGAAAGCATTAATGGTTGGGAGAATAGTCGCACCCGGTTTTATCATGACTTGGTTTTCATCCAGTTCATTGGAAATCCCAGTCATTTCCCTGGGTTTTTAGTGATATTGATGAAGGATTTTGAACTTCCATCTATGTCTAATCATCCTATCATGGGTTCCCCGTATATTTTTAGGGAGTTTTTGGAGAAAAGGGAGGTTGCTTCAGGATTTAGGCCAACTGTGAGCCCATTTCCATATTTAAAAACAAAATTTGTTTCTTTTATAACACCATCATTTTTCAACATTTTTTCAGATTATAATTCCTACTTGTCCTATGATAACCTATTCAGACCACCATATCACATTGGACCCCCTTACGAATTCATAATCATGGTGTATTTTGGTTATTTATTCAGGTATTAGGCCAGCCCGTGAGCCCATTTTCATATTTCAAAAAATAACCTTTTAGTTTTATATATTATTAATGTTTTAATATTTTTCAGTTATTCAACCTCTCACTTGAGCCCCAGAACGTTAGTCACACCCCCATATTCCATTTTTGGTGTTTGGAACTCATATTAGTCGTAAATTAGGGCTAAATTTCTATATAATTTTTAAAGAATCCAGATTAGGTATTGTAGGTTTGTTCATTCATGAATCATTCATTTTTTATATTTTTTCCCAAATATTATTCTATGGTTCTTCCAAACCTATTGAGCCTCTCCATGAATTTCCTAGCCATTCACTTTTCTCTAAGGGTGTTGATATTAGGGAAGATGAAGAGTTCACTAGTTTCCAGGGAGATATTCATTCTCCTTTCTCATTCCTCTTCCTTCTAATTTGACATTATTTTGGTTTCCAATACTCCTCAAGTAATTTGATACCTAGAGTTTTGTTATTCCCAGATTTTTATAGTTTTTTTGTTTCATTTAGGGATGATCTTCAAAGATCTAGAGTGTAGGGAACCGTTGCGGGTGATATCCGGTGTGCGGTTCCTTTCCACCGTGGGTTTGAGGTAGGATATCCCTTTCACATGAATTTATCATTTATGATTCATCATTTTATTACTTTTATCACCTGACATATAAGTTTAGTATAGTTGTTATTCCTTTTGATAATTTTCTTGGTGTTCAAAATGGTTGTTTAAGCCTTTTTTGTGAAAAGTAGTGTGGTTTTGTTATAAATGTTTTCATTGTTTGCTTACATAAATGTTACATTTGATTATGAACATGGATTATGGTATTTGTAACATGGTTTAGTAGGTTGAAAAAATTTATTGCATCCAAATGGTATTATACCTCTTTTAAAATGATTAAAATAAGTTGTTTGTTTAAAAGTGCATGCCATGTGTTCAGTAAATTTCCAGGTTGACTTTTATGTGATTAATGTGATTTAAAATGATTTTTTTGGATCTATAAATACATTGGAAGAATGAAAAATGGTATTTTCGGTTCTTTTATGGCTGTAAAAATATTTTAGGTTTTATAAAAAATTGGTGGTTGGTGGTAAACATGTTTTGGTCGGAGTTGCCGTAAAATGACTTGTTTGTCGTCTTTATAAAAATTGTCATGCTTTGGATGTGTAACCTATATATTTTAAGGGGATAATGAATGTTTTTTCTTCTTTAAAAGGTTTTTATACACATATTTATTAAAATATAAATTTTTACCTTTGTAAAATCTTAGTTTTGAGAAATTCTAAAAGGCTCGTTTGGCATTTTTCTTATAAAAAGGGTTTCCATGTGTATTTAATGTAGTATCATTTGGGGCCATTTTATGGTCCATAAAATTGATTTATTAAATGGTTTTGAGGCTTCCAAATCTGGTTTTATATGGTATTGTTGGGTGTTTTTACTTAAAAGATCATTTTTGAATGGATTCTATGTGCAAGGACATGTTATACTTCTAGAAACTGTTTTTTGAAAATTTAGGTGGTTTATTGATCTGTGAAAGAAATGTGAGACATATGTTTGGGATGTTTGAAGTGTGTATGATTTTTAAAAGGAATATTCATGATAAAATGATATTTTATATAGCCCAATACATATTTTTTTATTTTATAATGACACTTTTAAGGGGTTAGTGTGAACCCTTCCAAAAAACACCAGATTCCAAATTCAAAATTCAAAATAAAACAACACTCCTGATCCAAGACCGCCATTACCACCTTTCAAAAATACACATAAATAAAATTTCAAAATTCATCACCCATCTCTTCACGCGCCAGCCTCGAAACCAACATTGCCAACATCACTGACACCATTGTCTGCGTCGTCGTCACCTCTCGATGTCATCATTACACTAGTATCGTCGCCGTCGTTGATCAATGAACCATACCATAATGCTGGTGGTCATTGTCTCCACATATCCGGTGAGAACATAATAACAACGAATGCAAGAATAAAGAAATAAAAAGGCCAAAAACATCCAAAAACAGACATGGAACCCAAAGGAATCATGATCCATGTTCACACACGTCAACCAAAGTCCCAACGCCATCCTTCATCAACATGAGATACCACTAATGTAACCATATTTGCCAAAGACCATAAATAATGAAGAAAACATCACTGTCATCACCTCCAAAACAACAAAAATTTCTCCAAGAGCCATCATCAAATGAGATCTCCACCAAACAAAACAAACATCTTCTCACAAAACAATACAGTTTTGAAAGAAACCATGGATGTCGTCGAAGGCCTCTTGCCTCTACACATACCTGGAGAAGCAGTGAACCCACAAATCATCAATCAAAAGACAACCACCATAGCTCAGGATAATTCCAACAAAGGAATCACCTCCTAGAACACAATCGACCAATCAAACCATACCTCCCAAAGCATCCATGAAACCACCTTGGCAGCCCAAATTGGAGTGCAATGAAGGCACCAGAAGTAAGAGCAGCTGTATAATTGGTCTAGAGAATCACCAAAAATGTGAAACCTCAACTGACTCACCAACCTCGACTATCGAAGCCACATCTAAGTGAAAATAATCCTTGAGAAACCCACGAAAATCATCCCGCACATCCCAAATCTCCCTGAAGAAACTGGCACAACAGACCAAAGTGGGGTCGAAAACATGGCTACCGGGGGGACAGAGCAAGGGAAGAAAAAATGGAGGCTTCAACCCGGGGAAAGGATGCCAAAGGGTCCGAGATATAATGGTAGAGCAAGAAAAAAGGAAATGAACTAGAGATCAAGGAAAACCGTGGAATGGGGTAAAAGGGGGAGGAAAAAGGGTAGAGGGAGGAAAGGGGGAAGGATAAGCTGGAAGCAGAGCGCCGTCCTCCCCCCCCCCTGTCGAGGCACCACCAAAGAACCCTAGCAGAAAGTGGTGGGGGAGAGAAGCCTCTCAAAGCCTCTGTTCTAAATGGCATTTTATATATGTGTAATGTTTTCAGCACAAAAAATAAAAAAACTAGGGTATCTAGGTGGGCATACATGTACTCGTGTGCTAGTGATCGAGAGTGGTTTTGTCCATGTTTCACATAGCGAGTTTGATGATAAAAAACCTAACTAAACTATGATGATGGTGATGATGGGGACCAATTGGTTATCGATTATTATTACACTAGAGTCTCGTGTTCATAGGAACAAATATTTTTTATGGTTACTTTTCACCGAGATACAAGGTACACGGGGCCTACAATGAACTAGTGCCAAGGGGTGTTTACATAACTTGTGATCATAATCTATTTGACACTCACTATCATCATATGGTGTGTTTGGTTGTTAAAATCTATAGCATTTGTGTTTTATTTAAAATTTTATATTCTTTTAATCATCTCTCTTGAAAACTATTTTCCTTTTGATGTTGTACTCATTGAAAAATTATTACTATCATTCTTGATTAAAATCATTACATGTTTTTTTCTAGTAATTTTTATAGAATTGAACCCTATTTGAAAAAAATACTTTTATTTATTCTATTTAAATCATGGAATTGATTTCTATATTATTTTAATGGAATTTCATTGGGAATTGATTATCCGGCTAGCCTATTAACTTTTAATACTCACAGATATAGTTTTCTTCTTTTCTTAGCCCTTGTGAAGGTTTAAACATGAGTTCAATCGCCTTGGGTGACCCTTGCTCATTTTTTTGGAGAGTTACCAATGGGTTCACCTGGAGTTACCTAGTTGTTATGTTTGGTCGGTTGAGTTATTGGTTTAATTTCACTTTCACTTTATTATACAAATAATGTTCTATTTAATTTTTTTATATAAATTTATATTGGGTTGTATGTTCTTTCGGTTTTTTTTATTGGTTATATTTGGAAGAAATATTTCTCTTGTGTAATATATTGAATCCCTTGGTTCTTGTATCAATCCTAGGTGGATCAGGAACTACTCTCAGGACTTGTTGTGGGCTGGATTGGGTGACAGGTTTAGGGTAAAATTGGGCAGGTTCATGATGGTAATGGAATCTTAAAAACATTGAGTTTTTTATATACTAGTAAATTCAATTTATGACATATAAGTTAATAGTATTACTTATATACTATTTCTGAAAAGTCACAATGTACCTCATTCAAAATACGAAATGACAATTACTCTCAAAATATTTTGTAAAAAATCAAAACTGGTAAAAAATGACATGGACAATCATAGGAGAATACTAAAAACCTTATTTAATTTTTTTTAAAACATGGATATGTAAGGAAAGGTTTTTTTACAAAATAAATAAATGTAGTCAACTTTGCTTAAAAACATATTTTAATTCTCTTGAGTACAAAAGGTTAGGAAAATGTATGGAAAATATATATTTTTAATAAATAACCCTAGAATAGTATATTTCATGAGTGTCTTGTGTATTTTATCATAATAATTCACATCACAACTTAATCATAATCAATATCGATAAACAATGAGATTGTAACATAAAACCCTTTACCATTGGTGTGTGTTCCTTAATATATTTTCAATCATGATGTATAACAAATTATAGTTTATTATATAATCTTTTTTGGAAAAACAATCATATATATGAAACCATATATTATTTAATTTTAACCGTTTATCACATGTTTAAAAACAATTATTTATTATAATAACTATTTTGTGTGATAATTTGTCCAATTTTTATATAAGTTTCTATTTGGTAATTTTATTACTTTTATTTTAATAATAGTTCCAAAAGATAAATATTTTTAATAATATCATAAATTTCATATATATTAAATATATATATAAATACATATTCATATATAAAAATTTGGGATATAGAAATGAAATTCACCTTTTGTGGGGATTGTAAGTCGTGTGTACGCATTAACACAGTTTTCATTCTTCAAATGATGGAAAAAATAAAGGTGTAATTTATTTAACCTCTAAAAGATAATTAATATATAATATATACCATATATAATAATCAAAATCATCCTCATTATCATCCATGGAAAATATAATTCAAAAATAAAGCACATCACTTCGTGGTGGTGGTAGTCCACATGTATGCACGATCAAGGCTATCGTTTCAATACAGATTGGATGGGAAGAAGGATTATAATATATTTTCATTCCAAAAGGAAAATTGTTTCATAATTATCATATATAAATATTAAAACCATCATAATATCAATATATAAAATTTTGTAATGAAATATTAATTGAATCGCTACGTGTGCACGGTTTGTCATACATACCCAAGAGTGATACTTTCACTCCCCATTTGATGAAAAATTAGGTGTATAATGTTTTATTAATAATGAAAATAACATTTTAATATATTTAGTATAATGAATTTATTATTTTGGGAATAATATAATACTTTTATAGAATTTAAAAAATTAAAGGAAGGTGATCGGTTCAGGAGATAAGCTCTTATTTGAAATGACTCCTTTATATCTCTTCCAAAGGGATCTATGGTATGTATTTTTGGAAGCACAAAACATATTGGATATGGATATTTGATTTTAGAAGATAAATATTTAGGGTTTTTTTGAGATATTAAGACCAAAACTTTTTGAATAAGAGAAAGGCATGTTCCCTTTGATAATTGAGGGGAGAGGAACTCTTGGAATTTCATTGATTATTAAATTAAAATAAATAAACATTGATGTAAGAATTGATCAAAATTGATAATATTTAAATATAACTTTATTTGGTGTTTAAATAATCTTATACAATAAAATTTTTACAACATTAGTTCAACTTTGGACCCATGTCATTTAGTTGTAAACCTCGTTGACCCTTTTCACAATTACAGAAATATTAATGTTTTGTACCCTTTAAGGGTTAATAATGTAACTATAAAATAAAAAAATCCTTAAATAGACCTTTTATTATTTTTAAAACCATATAAAATTAATTTCGATGAATAAATAATTCTTATAAATTCTATATCATTTAATAAAACATTATTCTTAAAATATCATTGATTTATTTTTAACACTATTCATTTAAATTAACATTAAATAAATATAGAAAAGGGGAGAATTGGAATTTAATTATTTCAAACCTCATTTATATTTCATATAGATCTATAAAATTTATGGTTATCACTAACTAATTCATATTATATTACGATTAATTTTTGTAAAATTATTTATTATATTTTACAATAAATAGAGACATATTATATCAGTTTTTCTTAAGAAATTAAGGACATTATAAATTTACTAAAGACTAAAAGTAAATTTATATCATAAATATTATATAATTAAGATAAAAATAGATACTTAAATTCAATAATTACATTTTTTCATTCCTCTATAGACGTTGAATAGATATTGAAAACAAAGGGAGGGACATTGTTTAGCTATTTTTTATTTAAATATCAATTTAGTAATATTCATGGACACGTGTCCATTAAAAAAATAAATTTAAACCAAAAGGTTATAATGGTACAATTTAAAACAAAATATAGAAATTTTGATGAATATTTATGGCCTCAACACCTAATTTTAACCTATATTAGCCTCATTTACCCATTACTAAGCTGAAAAAATTTACAACGGTTACTATTAACATTGATATAAAATAAATGGAACTTATTCACCAAATTGGAACCTGATAATTATAAATAGATAATTTTTATTATATAATTAAATAACTTTAAATGTTAGAAATATATTTTTAATTATGTGCTCAAAATGCGATGAAAACCTCTTCTTAAAAAAATATATATATCTTTAATCATAAAAATAGATTTATTATTTTCCTATGCATAAAAATTATAAAAAAAATTTAAAAAAAAATTGATTTAATATATAATATATATATTTTATTCAAATCATTCACCAATAGTGATCAATTTGATTTATTAGGATAAAAATACAATATGCACAAAAACAATATTTTCAAATAGATATCTCATATATTTTCAAATGATTTTTTTCAATTTATAATTAATTTGTAAATAATGAATTAATTTTATACATGTGTAAACCATTAATTTTTATAGTTTAGATAGACATATTCTTACCCACCAATCCAATAGTTACGTTAAGATAATATTTTAATAGCATATTGTGGTTTTTCTAATGTAGATGTGGCATATAAATCAAGCTATCAATGATATTTATTTGAAGAAAAATTATTTATTAAAATATAATGATGTTAAACAAATTGTACAAGGTAGGAAATACCAAGATCAAAAGAGGGTATAAATGAGGTTATCACATTCCCAAAACAAGTACATGGGAGGTTAGTTGAATCCTAACATGTGATGAATGTCTTGGTGGTGAGCCTCAAAATAATATTTTTTTTACTATGATTATGTCACAATTTATTCCATTCTTTTATGATATGATATTTTTAAAATGTTGTACTCTCATGAATATTGTCTTTTGATTCCTTTATGATTGATCTCTTATAAACTACCATGATTAATGGGATGAATCATGGTTATGATTTATTATTTTTTCATATGGGTTTTAAATGTTAAGTTAAAGTTCTCATATCATTAAGATCATTTTATGCTTAAATAAACATTGATAACTACATTTTTACCCTTATTGTTCATCTAATCTCAAACTTTATTTTGTATCCATTACCTATGATGTAGAGAAAGGTTTTGAAGATGATATGTTGATGAAGGTTTCTCATTGTCATGGAAAATAGTGGGAGAAGATTTTGATCATTTATATAGCATTTGATTGCATAATAAATCTCCAATGACTTGAAACCATGGTTGTTTTTGAATGGATCATAATAAATTTTTATTGAATATCAAAATAACAAGATGTTATATTTATGTATTTAATGTTTGGGTCTACTTAATTGGGCATAACAAACCATGAAATATGTTTTACTATAGTGGTCTCTAGGTTGGTTTTCCATCGTGAAACCCTTCATGAGAACCAATAAAGATTCACTATCCTCCAAAGAAATTGGGTATTGTTCTTCCTACCTTTATAAAAAAACCCATTGTGAAAAAAAAAATTATGATCTACTATAAACAATATTTGATTAAATTTAAGAACAAATATAACATCATTATCAAAGCATAATTCACATAAAATAAATGTATGTGAGTGTAGTTATTAAATTAAGGCAACCGTCATCTCATTTTTTTTGGGAAATAATATTCCAATTAATGGAATCCATTCACATGATTTCTTCACATTATACACATAGATTCATTTACTATAGAACACCAATCTATATTTATTCAATGAAATACTCTAATCTATTTAGCCTCAATGGGATCATTTTATAAAGACCCCATCCATCCCCATATACAAGTTTCATTCTTCAAGAACAATAATGTATGATCGGCCTTACCAAAAATATTATCAAAGAGAACATAATTATTAACACCCCAAACTCTAAAATGGTTCTCATTTTCTCATAAATGTGTGTTTATTAATAAACTAGATCCTCACCAAGGGAAAATGATAGTCTGCATCAACTCATTACTTAACATTAATGGGGAGAAAATGTCTTATCCTCACACATAATGAACAAACACAATCTCATCAACTAATAAAAAAGTAAAATACAATCTAGATGGTTGTACATATATAATATACCATTGGTGTATTATTCACTATTATTTATAGGACTAGTTTCATCATAAAAAACAACTGTATTCCATGAACCCATAGTGGTAAACAAATCTACAATGTTGTGGTAATGATCAAAATGGTCTTTTATCTATAAGAAAATACTAAAAAAGACTCTACCTCCACTATAATGATGATTGAGTGACACTAGAAACAAGTGAATTTTTTTGGATAACCAATATCTAATATGAGGTACTTCTAGAATCTCAAACATATATACATAAGTCACAAGGTGAATATTGAATTCCAGGACAAAATAACAGAAGTATTTATGGGGAAATGAACAGAATTCATACTATTATTCACATTAGTCATCACTCATGCATAGGTTTACCTTATATGTGTTTTACTAAAACATAGGTAGTTATAACTATGTTCTAGTTATCATCAAACATAGGGTTAGTAGTAAAAAAAGAGATAATGAATCTCGCAATTCCAAGGATTCTCACACTATTATTTCTCCACCAACAACATCATGAAAATAATAGGTTTTTTAAGGATATTCCTAGATTAACCCATAATAATATTGAATCTAATCCATATACCTACTCTTGTTTTCATCATTAAAATTTCTAACTGGATCATGTACCAATGATGAAATTATGAAATGATTTTCAATCTACCATGACTTACTCAGGTAACTCCATCTTAGGTTGGGTCCTGAGAAAGATTAATCAAATCTTAAAAATAGTCATTTGGACTCCCCAAAAATCATATTACTAAAAGAAGAATCATATAACATTCCCAATACATACCAGGTCAAGCCAATGATCATGACATGTACTTAAAAATGTTGTGACTCCCTAGGAAAGAATCACATTCTACTTCATGAACTTCACCTCTATCAGGGTATCAAACTTCAAACCTTGGAGTGTAGTCCATTCATGAGTTTAATAAATACATTTTCCAATGTTGAATAATAGTGCCTCTCATGAATTGAAATACATGAATCATAATCTAAATGGAAAATGTATGAAATATATGGTAAAATTACTCTCAAACACAAACTAATCCTCTATCATCCATGGGTAAATATTTTGTTGAAAACTCCAAAGGTACCTAGAATTAAATTAAAATAGAATAACTATTCAACTGGTAGTATTGTCCAACCCAGTAGGGACTATCATATTCTCTTTGAGGGAAATGTATATTAAGAGGAAGGGAATAGAGACTGCCTCATATCTTAGGGAAATAACATATCTCTGACTATTCTTGAAAAAAAAAATCAATTAACACTCACAATCTGATAGTGAGAGGATTGTCCGTAAAAATAGGATCATTGTATGATGGCCTTTATATACCAAATTCCTGTCAGATTTTAGCACCATAGAATATAATCATCACACTCACAAGAGTTAGAGCATATGTGGATGATATGACACAATATGGACATCAAATAACATCACTTAAAAAAGCATAATATATTTTCAAACATAATTATACCCCTAAATTTATGTCTTGGGCATCTCGGTCTACTAATATATTATTAAAGTCTTATAAAAGGGATATATTGATCACCACACATAATATGGTTTACCTAGAATATCAACCAAATAGGGGACCCATAAAACATCATTTCTTTATGTTCACAATCCAAATCTCATATCAATACTAACATTAATCACCAACCATAAGAAAAAACTAAAAAAATACCACTCTGACAGAGCCTAAACCACTGAGGTCCAACCTAAATTAGTATTAGGTTGGGTGTGCCACCCGAAAATCACCTCTAATATAAAAGGGTTTGGTGACTAGAAATGAGTAATTATAACACACACAAGATATTTCTTTACTTATTACAACCTATAAAGGTCTCATATCTCCAAGGTATAAGGAAATCCACAAATACAATATGATATTTATAAATTCAACCAACTAATCTAAATTCATCACATTAATTAGGCATATAATATAATACAAAGTGTTTCTTTTATAAACTACATAATGTGAAAAAGTGAAAATAAAACTATAAAATAAAAATAAATAAGATAACTGGGAATAGAAAAATAAGCCTTAGATGTGAGCTTAATCTAAACACATATTTCACCTTATAAAATTATATCCTAATATAATTAACATCTTTCTACACCATATCCTCTAATTTTTCAATCTGTAAGTTAAAAAAATCCATGTTAGATCCACATCCCTAATACCATCTCAAACATGTGCATCAACATCACAGACTAGACATTTATGGGACCTCGGACCATGAGAGGGGCTACCAACATACACTGTATGATGCACTGAATGCAAAAAATAATATTAAATCAACATTTCATCTCAAGAACCTAATATTGAGGAGTAACCCGAATGAAATAAACAAGAAGAATCTAGATATTCCCATAAACTATAAGAGTCAAATATGATGAGAAATAATGATCATAAAAACTATAAACCTTAAAGGTCATGTCATAAGAACAACTAGTGGTTCTCAGATCACTCAAGAGTCTATGAATCCAAAACTAAATATGCATATGTGAAATCACTTCTTAAAATAAACCCCATGGATTCCATATAAACACAAGTACCATTAACGTATAAATTTCATATTCTCTAAGCTGCCATGTCACTTCAAAAAATGGAGTATCACTCATCCCTGAAGTGTGCTCATCAAATGAGGGTACAACATATCCTCTGATTCCCCAACATCAAACCCTTGATCATATAACAAAAATACAAACTCATGTAACATAGATATACCTATATTATGGGATGTCACATTCTTAATAGATTAGGGTATATACCAAACACAAGGTAGGATCTATTTCCATATTTAAGCTTACTGGATATCAGGGTTACTAGATTTGTAAATAAAGGATCCCTCAACCTATAATATTAGATGGATGTTAAAACTTTCAGATCCATATATAGAGGATAATTAACCCCAATACTATGGGGGGATTTACTACCCTACCTAATGATGAAAAAAAGTAAACTTCACACAGATTAAAAACTCTAGTCAGGGTGGGTTCTCACTAACTAAGGATTTATAAAATCTAATCTTGTTATTTGAGATTCTTATATGATTTTTCATTATCACCCAAATTAATTATCTTCTAAAAATTCACAAAAAAACACCACCATCATTAACCATGTAAAATTACACTCAGAGAGGGTATCTTTATGGTCCTATTATATGAAAATGGATTTACAAGGCATGTAAAATTTGTATACAAGTATTCACCCCGCATAAAAAAGATGAATGTTTCCATATATTCAATATGGAATTCAAAAGACTAAATATATGAAATGTGAGTTTATTCACACGACCTGGGTGGTCCAGGTTCAGTACTCTGTGTGTACCTCAAATTACAAGTTGTGATCCTTCATGGATATGTTGAATTTTCACCTTTCACGTCTCATGTTAGGCCACTCATGTTATGAGGTGTGTATATAATGTAAATGTTTGTATTTCCATCTAGTGTTAGACAATGAGTGGACATGTACACAATAAATTTATTATTTAACTCTGTTAGAAAAATGAGTATTGAATCTTCTACAAAATAGTATGAGTGTTCTAATAAACTACATGTTTTGTAGTTGGTCATTTTCTATGTTATACATAGTTTAAACATGTATATTTATTTCTTAGTCATTCCATTGATCCTTACTACAATCACACATGAATTTCTATCAACTTTTATTTCTATGTATATATCATCTTAAAGAACTACATTAATCAAAAAATCACTAGAATAATTATATTACATAAAATCCCATCATCCCTCATATATATTCCACATGTAAAGAAATAAATTCTCATTATTCCACCTATATTAACACCAAATTACCTATAATGTGTGTTGAGTAAGATCAATACCTTTCTGAAAAAAAATCGTCGAATATTAATTGGAAAATATAGCCTCTATCATCCATCTAATCATGTATGTTCATATCAATCAGTAATAGACATTATCAAGCATCTCCAACTACAATATCAATGATCTGATGGTGTTTCTATGAACAGTGGTTCCACATCATCAATCAAAACTATGAAAAATACTATATCCTGATTCAATTTTGATTTTAATAAGACCATTATTATTTTAATCACCATCTAAAAGTTGAATTTCAATAATGAAAGAAATGAAAATAAGATTAAATATTGAAAACCACTATAAAATTGAATATGATTATAATGATTGATTGATATTCATCTATTATCAGATATGTTCAATGAATGAAAAGAAATTACAAATTCCAATAAAAATTAATTTCAAACCAAAAATCCAAACAAAAATCATAAACTTATAGGTCTGTGCCAAAGGAGATCATGGATTGCCTATTAAATGAAATAATATTTGACTGAAGAGATATCAAATATAGGGTATCAATAATAAATAATAAATTAAAACAATAATAAAGAGAAATATTTTTATAATCAGGAATCTATGTATCAACCATAGTTTCATTCGTCTTAGCTGTGCAGAATGGTTATCAATGTCGTCCTAGATCTAATTCTGTAACTCCAATCATTTTTGATGTCATTATCAATACCCAATATCCTCACCATGAGGTTCTCCTATCAATAATATCTCAAGTTTTTGTGGCTACCATTTTAAGAGTCCCTAATAAGACATATATGCATATAGGTAGTAAGATCAATTGAAAATTAA
The DNA here is from genome assembly GCA_963277665.1 of Viscum album. Classification (NCBI taxonomy): domain Eukaryota; kingdom Viridiplantae; phylum Streptophyta; class Magnoliopsida; order Santalales; family Viscaceae; genus Viscum; species Viscum album. The sequence goes on along the minus strand of OY728152.1, from coordinate 1,806,775,386 downwards.
ATAATTTAATTTAATAATATAATATATTTATTTTAATCTACAATTGACTGGGTATTATCCTACAGCACATTACGAATGAATATTATATAATACCTAGAGAAAATTAATTATTCTGGATTCAACTTCAGTCTCTATTTTCTCATGTGACTTCTTGTTCATTATATATATGCATTTTTATGGAAGTTCTAGAGTTCATAATAAAAAATGTAATAATTTTATTATTTTAGATAAAAAACCTCACATAAGTTGTTATCCCACATAATCCCTAATTTTATGAAAACATCATATTCTTGATCCAACCTCACAGTCATTAAATTTGAGTTTGTATTCTAGGGTAAAATAACTATTTTACCCCTCAAATTCCATATGAAACTAAACTCAAAACTCTATTAATTTGGCCTTAAGAAAAACCATGGTCACCAAAAGTTACTACCCTATGTATTTGGGAATATTCTGTAATTGACATAGTAATTAATTTCCCATGTTCTCAGGTACATCCCATCAAAGGGGAAGACATTCCCTTAATCAGAAAACATATAATTTAAGAGCCATAGTTCCATACTAATGTTCCAAAGTTGTGTCGTGGAAGTATTTATGTATTGGGATGGTTGAATATAATTGGTTATATGATGTTCCAAGATACCAATTTTCAATGAATAATGTGAGATATAAGTATTATATATTTTCAATTATTTTTATGAACGTGGTTAGAATCGAGATGTAAATTATAGTTATGGTTTTTACCTCATACTTAATGGTCATGTTGGTATTTCATATTCCTTCTATTTCAATTGAGATATGATCCTTTAGGTAGTAGATTGACAGATTTTTAATGATTAAATAATACTTATTAAATTCCTTAAAAGATAACAAGAAACCATAAACTAATACTGATTTTATTTTTCATTGAACATTTTAATCATATAAAATGTAGAAATTGGGCAACCTTACAATGTCAGTGGCCACATATTTTCTAATTAATAATGTGTTTTATGAAGATAACTAATAGAAAACTATTTATATCCTTCCTCTATGGTTAATCTATAATCCATCCTAAATTATCTAAAGTTTTCGTAGTATTCTCCTTTCAATAATCATACACTAATATCTCAAGTGTCAGTATGTAAAGTACAAGCTGATATTTTGGGTAATATAATGGAATTTAACACGCTATCATAGTGGCTTAATCCACTTTATATATCCTTTAGGGACACTCCCCAATTCGTTGATACATTTAATCATATCCTATGAAATATATTAGATGGGATACTTTGATTATGAACACTTTGTAACTTATGGTTGAATAATAAATATTGTATTTATCAAATAAATTCATAAATGAATCCAACATATGCTTCAATATAAGAAATTTTTATGATTAAAACACCTACCAAGGAAGAGACATGATTGTTTACTGTTAATTTTAAACATAATTTTGTTAATCATACAATTCAATTAATTTATATCAATGCATTATTATATTTATATATCATATCAAATAATATATTAAAGGAAATAATTATAGGATATCTTATACGATAGAAAATAGTATACCCTCATGGAATGTGATATGCCTTTTGTAACATGGATTCTATACCATATGATATACTGATATCTTATAGTTTGATATAGTCTAGCATATATCACAAATAAATTAGTCTTTCATGCGAATCACTATCAATATCCTACTTCTATAAAGGACTCATAAAACTAGTGTCATTTCAACACACACAGTATCATCTTACATAAATTGGGAAACCATACAAAAAACACAATTTTGATATTTAAAAAAATATTATAATGTATTCATTAACTTTCACCGTGTATAATATTATTAGAAATACACTATAAGTATACATCTAAAAATCCTTTGGTAAATCTCTAAAATACTTTTGGATCGTCTGTATGTATTTTTTAAAACACAATACCCATTTATTGAACCAAAATGTTTGAACCTAGGTAGCATATTAGAGTTGATAAAAATATGAATTCTTCAACCCATAAATGTAAGAAAATATAATACTCTATAAAATCATTATTTCTATACAATATACAGAAGGATATGATTTTTTATCCATCAAACGCATATATTTATATTCTAATGTCTACCGGTTATATCGTATAAAATAATTAATTTTAATACAATCCCATTTTTGGAATCCATTGACTAACCAAAAAAATGAGTTAGTATGTCCCATATATCTATTCTCATGTTCTTCATTCATCGTGTATATACTGATCAGAGAAATTGAACATCGCTTGACATAAATCCATCTAAATGATCACATCACATTCCCCTCATCTAATTGTATTAGTATATTATATTATAATTATAATTACATGGACATACACACCATAGTTTATCTCTGTCATGGGACTATATATTGTACTCATCATACAAGAGGCTAAATACCATCTTGCTTAAGCCATAGTTGATGAAATCTATAAAAAATACCTAAACACCCCTTTTTAGCTTAGCATCAAGGGTATAATAAGAAATGTATCAAAATATGAAGGTTTTAGTTTTTTATATATCTTTAAACATCAATATAGGGGTTCAATATGAATCATGCACCCCTAATATACCAATACAATTGTGTATTAAATTATATGTGACATACTTGGTGGGTTATGAAACAAAAAATACTCATTTTCTATCTCTTTATAATATTCTATATCTCTAAGTAAAATATAGATGTTAAAATTTCACAAAACTTATAATACTCAAATGAATCATTCATTGGGGATAACCAAGTGTATCAATTTTTTTGGTCAGTTATCAATTTGCTTCATAAATAAATATAAATATATATATATATATAACATGAAATAATAAATAAATGGGGGTGTATTTTATGTATAACATGATAAATATAATATCTATATAACCTTATAATAATACTAATAAACCCATACTTTAGTGGACCTTTAATCTTATCTTATAAAATATAGCACTAGAAAATCCCTATATTTTTTACACTTGATGGTTTTCTAATCTCATTACATCTCATAATAATTACTTTTATATCTCTATGTTACCCCAAGATAAAATATCCTATAAAAATTTTATTTTTAATTTCGTCTATGAAAATTTTAATTTTTGAATAATGGTGAGATATATGAATCATATTCCTATTTATTGACACTTGGAACATAGTATTGAAACTTCATTACTTCACAACATTCAATGTTATTATGTTAAAAAAAATATCATTCTACTTATAAATCTTTGTTATATTACCAAAATAATTTGGGAAACTTTTGAATTCATGATTTTCCTTTAGATTATTTGGAAAGATAATGTGACACTTTATAATAATTTTATTTACCATAGAAAACCAAAAAAAATTATGATGTAAATTGACATTAATTTGGAATTTTATTGGTTTACTCATTTATTTTTCATTCATTGAACTTTTCTAAGTAAAACTATACTCCCACAATCCTCTTAAAAAGTTTTCCCTCTATAAAATATCATTCTAATACAAAAAAAATATGGTTTAGGAAATAAAACACATTTTCTTTAGTAAGAATATATTACTGGATAAACTATTGTATCCATAATATATATGGATTCTATATGTTTAGAGAAAAATTCAAAAAGAAGATTATTTTTCTGATTGATCCCTCTGTAATGGATTAACTTGGAATCTCACAAATAGATCATAGTATCTCAACTTCATGAATCAGCTGGATAGCCAAGGGTAGAGACATGGTGACTCACCCTATAATGAATTAATTAGGGACCCCACTACTCACTAAGACATCGTAGAGACACATAAGGATTCTATACCAACTAAAATGAATATAATGAGAGATTTTATAGAATATATATCCATTATTATATATTTTAGTACCCCTGTATTCAACACAATAAATGGTTTAGGTGACTTGGGGCATCACATTTCATATTTCACCTCTTGGTGTGGCTCGATGTTGGTAACTCAGAGCTGTTGGGGGTAGCCAAACTATATAGCTTCTTTCAAAATCTAAAATGAACTTATTTATTCTAGTAATACCATCTACCACAAGAATACATCACTTATTTCATAGATCACCACTAATAATTATTCTACCAGTTTTCTCCACCATGCATAGGTTAAGTGTCAATGACAACTCCACGTATAATATTGGGTGAACAAATATGTCAAATAATTCGACTGTTAGTGGTAGGGTTTAAAATAATATATTGATATTTTCATCTATAAGAACATTTAATGTGGTTTTTTATAGAAATCATTAGTGAACTCCTAGACACAACCCACATCTTCCTAAACCATACATGTGGATTTTGGGAATTTTCTAAGAGAGATCTGTTCTGGGAGGATATCATATAATGGACCAAGAAGGGGTATCATCCAAATGCTCCAATATATACATGAATTCTGAATAGAGTTAATGAATCTGTACTGATGTATAATTTCACACCTTAACCAATAAATCATTAATTTCCTTCATAGAATAAGACTACTCATGCATAAACTAGAAATGAGATTTTTTACCTAGTCCCCTATCAAGGAAAAGTATCTAAACCCTTTGCAGACTAAAAAAAGTTGAACTCTTTCAAAGATTATAGGGTACATTTATTCATATCTAATTACATGGTTCAAAATTTTCTCAATATATAAAAGATATCAAATTTTTTATTGTATGATCAGAATAACTTTCACAGTTGTTTCTCATACCATAGGTTCCTCATACACAACATACAAGAATTTTTTGTATTCAATGATTGGCTCCATTGAATGGTAGATAATGGAATAGTTGAGAAATATGGTCATCCTTTTTATTTCAAATTCATCTCCTCCACCCATGATGGTTCTAAAGATACATGTTGTTGGAATAGTTTTTGGTAACAAGTTTCATAGAATTTCAAATATTGGATACTATTAAAGTCAAACTCTAAACCATGTGGTATTATCCATGAAAAACTGAATTAGAATGCACCCTCCTGACCTCTATCATTCACTCCAATGACATCTTTATCCTCTAATCCTCCCATGTATAATATGAACAATAATTTGTATTAAAATGATTATTAAGATCCTATTTTATTTCCAAATATGGGATACACCCCCATCGACATCATTACCCCGTATTTGGAGGAAGGTCTATAAATTATCTTAAATTAGATGATTTATGTGATGAGGACCAATAATTATCTACTATAAATTATATATTGTTAGTATAAAATATTTCCAGAACCTAAATAAGATGTGTTTTATTTATATCCTTATGGTAACCCATATCTATATCCTTTGTCCACGGTAAAATACCCCTTTGGAAATCACAATGCTCGGGGGTAGTATCTCTAAAAATGTGGTCTATGCTATGGAGAAAAAAATACATGGTATTCTCGAAGATGGATAATAAAATACCTCGGTGGAAACATATTATTGTATTTATCTATATCCCATTAAATTGGATAATAATTTTTTATAGTCACATTCATCCAATTCTCACCGATAACCACCCAATTGGTAGAAAAAGTTAGTTTTTTAAACCAATAACTACAGTCTTATACAATAGAGCCATCCATGTCATATAAATTAGGGACCCTTAGGGACCATAAAATACCCCAAGAATAAAATAATAATATACATAGGCCCCTCAATGGTAACATAGTGAGGATATGAGTCCTTGATGTGATTTTACAATCAAATGAACCTTATGATTCCCTCACTGAGGCCTTTAATATCCCTCTTGATTTTAAAAATACAGTTTATATTACTAAACCAATTGTTTAAAGGGATGATATTATGATAACTTCTATAAAATTATATCCTTATTATGTGAAGATGAATATTTAGTCATAAACGGCCACAAGTCCCCCTACTACCTATCACGAATTTTCAATGGTATCTATTTCTATCACTTCATGGTTAACATAGGTTATACTATCAATATTATCTTGAAATAGATTCTCTATATACTAGTGTACACAAAAATTGATAGAGTATTGTCTAAGAAGAAAATTAAAGGAAATGATATGAGTGAAATAAAAGTTACTCATAAATATCCAACAAAAAGAGAAGTTCAAAATTTTGGTTTCCAATTCTAAATTCGTGGTTTTTGTAAGACTCTTTTTCCAAGAAATTACTACAAAACACATTTATTTTTTTATATGCATTCATGATTTTTTTCTTATAACTAGTTTCTTAAATTCTCCCCTAACAATCAAATAAGAAAGATCTATAGTGATTATTCCCCCTATGACTCATGTGAATCCCAATATTTTGATGTTGTGTTTTATAAGTGGAATGGAAATAAATATTTGGTCAAATTAATTATATGTACCAATGATTATAATGATATAAAATTTTTTAAGAATAAAATTAATATAATTAATTTTTTATCTTTTACATGAAATAAAAATGTCATTTCATTAATAATAGTAATAATATTCCTTGGATCTATTGGTTTAGTTGCCTTATAAAGTATTAACATAAGGAGTTTATTTTACAATTCAAGTGATCATTTTTTTTATATTCACCATACTATACAATCATCTAAAAAATCATTAGAGAAACTCATCCTCGTAAATTGTGTAACAAAGACACAATAAAATGGGTGAGTTTAAATTTTTATAAAAGGATGAAAAAACATTTTATCAAAGATTCTTTCATATAAATAAAAAAATTCATATGTAAAATATCATATTATGATGAGAGATAATAATAAAATATATGTGATCTTAAAAGGACATGGAACACGTACTTAAAGTAGAGAAAAAATCATCAAGTAAAAATAATCATAACATGGCTTGAAAAGAGTTAACAATAACCTTGAGTAGTGAATGCATAAGTTTAGAATGTGTAATATATTTTAATTTTGGAATAAATATAGGCATAGCGAAACATTACATTCTTGAGTCACACACTAGAACCCATGATTGTGAGACAAATTAATTATAACAGTTTATATATCAAATTTTTCAGTAACACACTTTCCCCTACTCTTCAAATAAACAAACAATTTACCATATATTCACATCTCATGAGATTTGAACTTCTGACCAATGATTTCGAGTGTTATATAGGACTCAACCTTTTATCATCCATACTTATGTGTACTACATGAAATCATTCCTTAATCAGATCATAAAAACCCCATGGAAATTAAATGGGTTTATAAATTATTAAAATTAAAATAAATTACCTTTGACAAATAACCATTGAAAATAAATATGGGTTTCATAAAAATTTCATGTAAGATCATTCAGCATTCGTAGCATAAAAATCACATGGAAATAAAATTGGGTTTCGTAGAATTTTCAAATATTATAATAACATAATTTTATTCAATTGAAATTGAAAACTTGATCACATAGAAATAATAACATGATATAATAAAATTAGAGGATAACAAATAAAACATAACTCTATTAGATATTGATCTCTTTAAATATCGAGTAAAATAAAAAATGTCAAAACAATTTTTAATCTTTTTTGAAATCATCGATCTAAAAGTCATTTTCATGTGTCACATTTCAGAAACTCTACATTGATTTATTAATAAAGATAAAATAAAAAACATAATGGAAGAGTATTAAAATTAAAAAATCTCTTTCCCCAAAAATATAATTGAAAAAAAATTATATATTAAAAAAAGTTTGAAGATAAATTCAAGAAGAGGTCTTATAACTGAAAGGAAGGAATACTGGGTTACTAAATCCTTACCTTCACTCTTGAATTCCATTAAAGTGTTTTAACCTCAGTTACAAAAAAAATTATCTTAATAAACTATTTAATAAACATTCACATATCCATAAAATTTTATAAATATAACTCAAATATATTCTTTATTTTTATATTAGTTAGTTATTATTCATTTTAAATTTTTAGTGTGAGTAATATTTACCATTTTGAACAAGTTTTCTAATTGCATTGTTTTTATTAATTCATCTCCAAAAGATAATTACCTATATAAAAAATAAAAAATATTTATTTTATTAGTTATGCCATTTATTATTTTTAATTATATTCTAATAGTCATCCATGATATTATTTTAAATCATTATTCTCGTAGGTTATTAAACCAAACCTATATAAATATACCATATTTAATGGATAAGCATGATTATAAAGAAATTTGATAAAAATTATATTAACACCGAATTATACTGAAATTTCTTATATTTTATGAAGGTATTTAATATAATTTAAAGGAGTTATATAATGAATAAAAATATAGATAAATAAAAAAACATTACTTCATAATGGATGTGGTTTTTACATTAAAATGGTGAATCTCATCATTTATTGAAAAATTTAAGGGGATAAATGTATATAAAAAATATACTTATCACAATAATAATTGTATTTGTACCATATTTTATTATAATTTCCACCATTAAAACCATCATTGAAAGGTGGTGATGAAAAAAGGAGTACGTTTCTTTTTGGAGGTGGGAGTCCACACAATACATGATTAACCTTATTTTGTTTTTATAAGAGGTTAGAAAATATTAAATATAATTTATTACAATTAAATATTAATATCTTGTAATATTTATTATATTAATTTCATTATATTAATTTAGTCGGTAAATTTTTAGAAAATGAATATTATGAAGTAAAGTTTTAGAATGAGGTTATACTTACATCAGGAACCTAGGTTTTCTATTAGAAATATCCTTGGAAATAAGATCCGTATAAAAAATAATGGTTACTATAGGAATAAATATGTGGTGTAGGGATCTAATAGGAAAAATGAAATATATTAAAGAATACTTAATAAGGTAAAGGTGTAACCTGATTTGGTATCAATGATCACTTTTTATAAGTGCAGAAGATGGAATTTCTGAAAGCTCCCTTTACATTTCTAATATTGTAATGATACTATTGAACGATAAAATTATTATAAAAAAGATAAGGCATGTTATTTTCAATCATTACACACCTCAACCATCCATTAGTAAACATGTTTTTCCAAAATTTCTGGATTTTCTAATAGTTCATCAATTTAATCCATTTAACTATTGTTGGGGTAATTAATTTTCACCTTAGTAATTAATTATAATGACCATAATTAAATTTGAACTCTTGTACTAATGTTAACCCTATGATATAAAACATGAAAATAATATTATCAAAAAAAATTTCTTATACTGTGAAATGTTTATTTTAAAATAAATTAAAAAAATGTGTAAAAAGTTTCAAAGTAAAAGTGTCTCATATGATTAAAAAATATGTTTCTGATATAATTTTTAAAATTTTCATTTTTCATGATATAAATTTATTTTTAAAAAAATATAATTTATTTATTTATCATAAATAATAGTAAAAAAATTAAATTTTAAAATCAATGTGCTTAATTAGAATAAAATATCAAAAACAATTTCTATTTCATTTAAAATATTGCGTTTTTTAGAAGGATAAACCTAAGTTTAATAAAAAAATAAAAAATGTATTTAATTTTCATTAATTTGTTCGTTAAACAAAATTTTTATCAATTTAAAAAACTATATGTCTTTATTATATTCATACAATGAAATAAAATTAAACATTTCGGGAAAAAAATTATTTTTTCATTATTCATCTACAAATCACTTATTTCAAAAAAATAACCAAAATTGATTTTAACATAATTTTGATATGTGGAATTTGAAAATTAATTAATTTATATAAAAATAATTTTATATGTTTTATAAAAATAAATTTTAACATACAAATGTATAAGTTTTAAAAAATGGTATTTTAGATAAATAAATATTAAATAAATATGTTTTATGTTGTTTTCATAAGGATTTTACTCATACTAATACCCACTAATTTAACATCAAATATATATATAATAATTAATTATTTTGTTTTATTTATTTATATTTTTTTTTCAATTTTTTTGGTGATGTTTTTATGAAAATCCAATAAACTTAATATTTATTTAAGGAAATGTATTTACCAAAATAATTGGTTATTACAATATCAACCATGGTGGGTCCTTAAAATTTCATGAAGAGTAGTTTATATATACACATACATCATTTTTAAGAAACCACACTTGACCATGGGACCCATTTCATTGAACCTAATGTAAAGGTGTGCACTCAAATCACCTCCTACTCATTTGATGGATATGACCTTCTAAATATTAGTAATCACAATTATTCCATTTGCTTGAAAGTTCATCTTTGGATTGGAAATCAACACTCCAATCCCATATACCATATATATGTAATAACCTATTAGTTACTGACTAAACAATGTTTTTTAAACATGATAGGTGGACCACAACAATTATGACCACCTAGGATAAGTGCCATGACCTCCGTCATTATTTTTTCCGTGGAATGTAAACAAGAATCTAATTTCTAATATTCAACTCCAACATAAGAAGGTGATATTTCAATATTTTATACAAAACTCATGTAGTTATTTCCTCCCTCTATTCCTCGCATTTATAATGAATAGTATGAGAATGAATATTGTAATTTCTTGGATGAAGGAGTTTCACACACCTTTATTGACCTGAAAAGGGAGAACCTCACTATCGAGGAAAATATGAGACCAATATTTATCTCTTTCATAATTTATTCAAATAACGAGAGTAGTATTCTCAATTGTTAGAGGAAAATCATGATATATTTTTTTCATAAGAATATGGAGATTCAAGGAGAAAATCCCAAGGTCTTCATGCATTGGAATTCTCTTCCTTCCACCAACCTTGGATAAATTTGTATGCTTAAAAGGGTGAAACCGTTACATAGTTCCATGATCTAGGAAGAAGTTGGTAGGATGTTCAAATAAAAATTCATTAGTGATATATAAAACCTAAATAAGCAACCAAAATTCTCTCAATAAGAAAGAAGAATGAGCATATCCAAGTATTCAATATCTTTTATTGCCTCATCTACCACTACCCAAAGGAAGATATCCATTTATCTATCATAGTGTTACAGATTGATGAAACCCCCAATTTCAATAACCATTGTTTCATGTATGGGTACTCCTTATACAACCAAATCCATATTTCTCTTAAATATAAAGAGGATATAATATTTAGGATCGATTTAGGTATCATATTTATATCAGATGATACTCCATTCCTTGGAGAATAGTGAAGAAACCCAATATTAATTTATGAATGATAAATTTTAGCCCCTCTATAGGGTGATGGAGGAGTTCTATGTAGGTGATTTTGTGTTTAAATCCATCCAATTTCAAAACTGTCTGAAATATTTTCGGAATGGTTTTGATGTGATTTGTACACACTACCTGATGATGTACTCCCTGAAGTGTTCACTCAACGTCACCTCTGGGAGATTTTGGTATATAGGCTTTAATATCAATATAATAAGGATTAAGGAAATTGATTAAATTTCTCCCCAATTCAATATAATAGAGTTGAAAGGCCATCAAATTCATTTTTTTGAAATAAGGTGATTTTCTCAAACATAGAGGTAAAATTTAAGTCCTTTTATAAGAATATGAGGAAAGGAACTGCCTACAAATGTGGTGAATAATGTCAAACTACATTCAAAGACATCAATAAGTATTTTATGACTCCTCCTATTATGAAACATCTATTTCATTTAAACATTCTTCACTCTATGTGATATCCTATGAGTGGTCACATATCACTCTCCAAGACTAGAATAATGATTAGAACAAGGATAATATTCTATACTTCCATATTCTCATGATTATATATATTTATTATAGATATTATCATATCAAAAAATAATTCATTAACGGGTATTATTGAACCATAATGTACATCCCCTTTTAAGGGATTGTAATGTCTTATTTATCACTCATAATAATCTGATGATATAAATCCACAATTATCCTACCATGACTGGTGATTGGAGTGATGGGTAGTGATCCTTGAGTTGTTCGACATCATATTCGTCCCCCAGAAAGCTATCAAGGGAAAAGAACCTAAATATTTCATTTCCATGGAAAAATACCTAGATTAATTTCCCTTAGATATTGAGTTTCTTGAAGATTCCATTTTCTCTACTGATGAAGAAACCCCTTTGAAGAAGCTTCACATTAATGGTGCCTCCAAGATCCCGACTGAGAGAAGGATAAAAAACCTTATTCTCTTGAGGGTTATCCTTGGAGTTTTTTCATCACTCCATAAATGTTATCTATCAATAATAATTCCTAATTTTTAGATGGATTCACTTATAATGATACAAAATAAAAAATTCCCCATTAAAAAAATAAATTTACTCTTTATATTGAGGTTTCATTATATCACGTGAAGGATTACTCAAATATGATCATCATGAAAATCAATGGTGAATATACTATTTGGAAATATGATATTATACCCTTGATCAAGTATACCCATGAAAAAAAATTTTATTTTTTTATTTGAAGGTGTCTCATGTTACACAGTCTTAGAATTAATGAGTAGATACATTAGGAAGTTGTTTCAGATCCCTTATTGATCCGTACAAAGATGAAATAAAAAATTTCACGGTGCATCAAAACGTGATTGATAGAACTGGTCATGGTGAACTAGGATGATATGTGAATCAACATGATACCATATATTCTTATATAGAGATATTAGAATCTATAGTTGCTGAATAAATTATTAATAGTAAAATCCCCTTGTTTGGTTCCATCAACATGGAACACTGCCATTATTTTGGGCCAATAAGGGAAATCACTAATAGTGATTTGAAAGTTTAATCCTCTAAGAAAACCCCAAAAAAGAGTGAATCCTATATAGTCACCAATTTTATGGAATCATTATCCATTTAATTCATGTAAAAAAATTCCTCATGTATTTAAGGGGGATTATTGTTGGACATGTGGAGCTCATCTGTCATGATTGATGTTATCGCAGTATATCAGATGATTTGATAATTATGTCCAAAAATAGTTTATGAGAACATTGAATTCACTCAAATGTATCATTCATTCCAGTTATAGGACAACATAATCCATCATCCTCCATATAATTTACACTATATTAACTTATAATTGAATTTTATAGAATGGTGGATTAATTTCATTGGTCCATACACACTACAAACAACCTAATATTTCATGTTCATTCTTACTACAACTGATTTATTTTTTGATGTTGGCTAAATCCCTTCACTCAAGGAGGTATAGAATATTCCCATGTTTATTTTAAATAAACATAACATCATTCCCCAGTTTGGTATACCTTACATTGTTATCATGGACAATAGAATTAACTTTTTAGTTAATAATTTGAAGAAGGTCGATAAAAAGTAATGTATTTGGTCTAACCATAATTTATGTTATATTGAATATGAGAATGGAAAAACTAATGCATTTTAAAAATTATTCTATAATGTTATAAAAAAGTTGTTAGATCTATATATGAAATTCTTTCCAAAAAAATATATCCACTCATTTGTAGAAATATCATATGATAACAAAGTCCACCACCCGAGAAACTCCTTAGCCCCTAGTTTATAGGTTATATTTTTTCCATTGAGGTTTAGCTACAAAATTCTTCAAGATACTATCTATAGTCAGTTTATTCTATAAATATCATCTCATTTATAACTTGATAAATTGTAATACCTTAATGAATAATAGTGTCCAGTAACTATACAACTGTGATGTCTATTATAATCGAGTGTCTTAGGCATTCAAAAAGAAATTTATTCTTCGTTACATCCTCCAGGGTGACTTGTTACTAGATCTATGAACACCAATGATACATAGATAGAATCCACTTAACATGGAGCCTAAAGGAAAGGTCATTTTCATACATCCCAATTTTTACTCAAATTTTGCATACTCTTTTATCACAATTGATGTGAGTGTATCATTCCTCCCACGAATGAATGGTTCAAAATGAATAATATTTTATAACATCGCAGTGGGATTATTCTTGACTGCATGAGTTTAAACAATAAACAATATGGTTCTTATCACACAAACTTAAGCTACATAACACAAGGTTCCTAGATTTATGATATTGAACTGAAAAACTATTTTAACTTATTCACTATATGATGTTTACATTTTTCATTCAACTTCATTTACAAATACTGTTAAAATTCATTATCATTTTTTCAATACATATTACCTAAAATTCATAGATAACACATTCATGTGTGGTTTAATAATATATAGAGATAAATTAGAATCCCCACTTGAGAGGATTCCTCCCACACTATAGTGTTTCTCACCCTCTACAATGCCTCTAGGGAACTAAAAATGGATTTATTCATATCTCAGATGATATATAGTGATGCTAGGATCACCTGTCTCTATCCCAGTCCTAGAATATAGGTCTATGAACCCAATTTCTCTTGATGATGATACTTTTACCCATCCAAATTTTGATTTATTATTACTTTTCTCACTGGATAATCCACCTTTTCAATCCCCCGTTTATAACTATGCATCAGATCTAGAAAGGTTTCATATTCACCCTAAAACTATAGGTGGTCAGATTTTCGTTTCATGGGACACATAGTGATTGCTCGATATCCTTTCATATGCGCAGTTTCATGTCTTCCATTTTCTCAAACAATTTTTGGTTCTCAATTCCTTCATTGGGATCCATTTTGCACCAAATCATCTTGGATTTACATTACTCAAAAAATATAGATAAATATACATGACCGTAAATTTAATTTCTATCATGGTCTAAACATCAAGACATGACACAATTTGAACACCAATCAATGTTCATCTATTCTGGCATTGGAATGTACAATTTATAATGGATTTTATATTTTCCTAGTAAAATATAAGATCACTATTTAATTACTCTAAACTAATAGAAAACACTAGTTTGAGATCAGGAATTTGAATAATTAACAATTATCCACATAGTTCTATACAATTTCATTGATTCGAAGTCCCCCTTTTTGTCTTTTATCTCCCCTTTTCTAAAAAAGACATACTAACTTGTTAGACCAAGATAAATTACCATAAAATCTATAGAATCAGGTAAAACCTATATCTCCCCAAGGGCATGATTGAACCTTTCCCATGTCAATTAAGGGTTTTTCCATCTACTTGCCATGGGGTTCCCCCATTGGAATTCCTAATGCATGATAGTGTAACCCTAGGATGATCTGACCTCTATTTATATTTTACCTCATTTTCAACTCCACATTTCTTGTATCTAGAGTTTTAGTTATATGATCAATCTCCATTTAAAAATCAAACTCCACTATGTTGATAGAACATCATAATTATCTAAACCCTCCTCCCATATAGGGCTCACATACTAAATAAATCATCCTTGGAAACATAAAAAATATCCCATGTTTGGAACATGTTTTTTGGTAAAACTCATCTTTTTCCCCCATTAATGATGATATGGAAGCTGAATTATTATTTTTAACATAATAAATGGCTATACGTACCCTATATGGCATATCCTTTACAACTAAGATTTTGGATTTCATAATTTACACTTATTACACTCCCCCTTTCTCTATTGGAGTCTTAAAACCCTTTGTGTTAACCATTCATATATTCTGGTATGATGTAATTATGAACCAAAACACTGTAGCCAACCAATCAGTTTTCCACATCTTTATAGGTTTCATTAGTGGTCAGTATAATATTATTGTCCTGACCCATCAACACCTATTTTGTTTTGTCATGTGACATGAGTAATATTTCATTTCCATTTTTTTCTCACATCGAGTATGACTTGTGCGAGATGATTTGTTTAGTTTCATGGTTATCAAGATTGAAATTCCCTATATTGTCCTAGAATCATGAATTTAAACTCCATGTACACATTACCAACATTGAATTTTGTGATATTCTATGTGATCAATATCTTTGTGATATAATAATAAGATAGATGGTACAATCCTTCATACATGACTAAATATAACTTGATATTTTTTTCTTACCTTGGAGGACACCCCTATTAGAGTAGTTCTCCTATTATATCAAGCCATTACTATTATTAATCTACTATTTTTCCTGTACATAACTACATGTGGATTTATTCCCACTTCATGGGATACATAATGACAAATAAATTCCTTATCCATGAACCATCCATAAACTCCTCCCCATTTTTTCCTGGAACTCATTATCCACTTAAAATCATGTTGATCCCCTTTTCTCATCTTAATTCATAAGGATTCTTTTTTCTATAAATGGTAAATATATGTATATAAATGTATATTGATAAGTACATGTTGCTTGATCCCGATTATCATGTTATATATAGTGATGTTTGGCTTCCCTATCCCAAGGGCAACAAAAATTTCCCTATCTGGGCCTAGTTATACTCTATTTATGAGTCCCTACCTAATTCATTGAGTGAATTCATTATTTCCTAACAAACAATTCACCCATTGAACTCGTCTTTATCATATTCATGAACCAGATCTATAATGATAAAATCAAACTGGGAACTATGTTTGGTTTGATTCTTATCACATAGGATAAATAGACATGCATGAAACTTATAACCCAAGCTTATTTGTGGATTAACCATAGATACCATCTCATCTTATAATTTGGTTCCCACAATCGGTTACCTTTTATCAGTTGATTCCATGAATAATATAATATTTAAAGGGATGGTATATGTTCCCTAATGGGCTCCATGGTCCATTCACTACAACTTGGAATAGTGTGTACTTAACTTTGAGATTTTTTATATTGAAACATCAACTTCATGTCCATGCGTGGTATTTTATTAAAACCTAAAACAATAGGGATTAACTCAAATACCTTCTATCCTATCCCCACAAAATTAAACTACATTGTCTATTTCATAGATACAAGTCCTTTAAATACACAATTATACCTTAGTTATGGCACCTTAAAAGTAATTCCCCATGGTCAGTTCTCTTTGACCTTAATCAATGAACATACTTATCATAAAATAGAAATGAAATTAATCACAATCAATCCAATGTTCTAATTATTATTACCATAAACCATTATACACTATTTGGAAAAACATATGTTAACATAAACTGAAAATCTTCAAAGATAACATTTTTTACACATTATTTCAAAATTGAATACAATTATTGTTTCTCATATTTAGTTTCAATTTTCGTTTTTTCCACTAACTCGTGTGCAATCCATCTATTTAGTATTCCATGTTAATAAACAAAATTCATGATGACACAACCATAACATTTCTTATACTCTTCAGGAACATCCCTCTCTTTTATATAAATACTTTTTACTGAGATTTAGATCAACACCCTCTCTCATTTATGGATGGAATTCGATATAGTGGTGACATAATTCCTCAAATCCAATCTACCATCTAGGGTAAACATCCTGAAGTGAAAACATTATCACTTATGAATAGTCTCTCATAGGGTTTTGACATATTTACCCATGATTTTCCTCCCATAAATGGTACACATCAAAGAGGATGAATTATATAATGTACTATATTTGACCTTATGTTTTGAACTTTTTCAACCATCATCATCATCCTATCTACACCTTTTGATCTCTCGATTCAAACTCTCAAAGTAAAAACAAACATGTACCCATTTTTTCTTGATCATTTGGAGTTTTAATACCCTTAGTCTTGAACCCCCATATATCTTACAGGTCGATAGGAAATTATTATTTTGGAATCATACCAATCCAATTCCCTCATCCTCACATTATTTTTATCAATGGTCAATGTGAAATTATATCCACAACATCTCTTCACCTATTTTACATCTTCATGTGATATGAATGGTTTCATTTTTATCTCTTATTTATCACATCAATCATGACTCCCATGAGGTTAAATATTTTTATGTTTTTTGTTTCACTACCATTATTAAGATGAAAATAATATAATTAGGGGAAATATAAGTAATGAACTTATTAATTGGAAAAAGGGAGGTCTATCTAAAAACATGATATACTCCTTTCATAAAAATTTATACTTAGGATTCACATAATTAATCCCTTATTATAGCTCCACCATCATTGGTATAGAATACTCGATTACTTGATACAAGTTTGGAATCTCCACAAACATCAATTTGAAATATGGTTGCATTGAAGCCACCCAAATTTGAAGCCCATATTGATAAACACATATTATACTACATAGAATGAGGTATGATCTATAGAGGCTTTAGTAGTGTCTAGTTGGTTATTAAAGCATGGGATTTACTATTCTAGCATCTAAGTGAGTGGTTGCAGCCGACACCCCATGGTATTCCACTCAAAACACCCATGTTTAGCTTCCAAAAGTTCCAAAATAAAATTATATTTAGACATGGGTCTAGAAAATTCAAAAAATCACTACTATGAGCACTCTATCTCAACTGAATAGTTTTGGATCATTGCATGGAGTACATGGTAATAAAGACCACAAGCCTAACAGATCACCATCCAAAGGTGGATGCTTCTAATATGGACCTCTCTGTTGGAATATGATGTGCGGGTAATGAAACTCCAAATGTTTTTCCATGATATGATCAAAACACATTGTTTTCATTAGTTGTTCCTAGACCCAAGTCACCCTCATATTCATGAATATGGTTAAACATAAGGAAATATACCAATATTTGAGACAACTATTCAACATTAGGTTCTAGATCCAACAAGATGGTATCTAGTGCATATGGTGGGCTTGGAATTCCATATTCCTCCTTCATAGGGATCAACTCCACCATTTCCCCCTAAACACATGGTTAAACATCATAATTCATGTCATATCTCTCATAGGTTTCAATTTATTCTAATATTTTCTCTCAAGTGATGAAAATATCAATGTCCTCATTAGTTGGTCCTTTATGGGAATTATAACAACCTGAGATTTTATGAGAATTATTCTTTTTGATTTCATTGAAGTCTTGTGTTGTATGCTACCCCAAAATTATCTTGTGCTATACACAATACCGTATTATCTTGTAGTATACGCAACACTATTCTTGTCTCATGTTACAGAAAATTTCATGTTCGTTTTATAGAAATTATTCTATGCAACATTAATTATAGATTTTGTTTAATTTATAAATGAAATAAGTTTTGATTATGTTATACGCAACACTAAACAGAGATTTCACTACACGCATCCCTAGCTTGGCTTTCATTACACGCAATCAAGAACTTCCTCGATAGCATGTGTAGTACTCAATACCGAGTTTCACTAAATGAGATATTATTATAATATTATTGTGAACTAGGCTTTATGAATAGTAATACCCACTTTCTTAAATTTTAAAAATTTTCTCTATCAAAATGGACTTCATTTTTGGATTTGGAATATCAAAATTATCTTACGGTGAATTTTTTTTATTTTTCTGAAAACTTTAAATTTTTTATGAATATTGAAAACACTTGGTTACTATTTAAAAACCGACTTTTTATTTAAATAATTATAAATTTTATTTTAATTTATTGTAGGTATAAATTTATACATAATACCTATATAAGTTCAATTTAATTCATTGGAGTCATTTTATAATAATTTTTTATTTATAAAAATTTTATTGAACTTTTCACCGTCTTTTACCCACCTCCTAGGAGAATTTGAAAATTTACATAAAACTAAATTTTATCGCTTCTGTGAGTTGAATTTAGAAAATCGGAGAGACACGGTTAATATAAAGGAGTAAAATGTGGTTCAATAAGATACAAATAATTTTTGGTGAATATTAATTTTTAACTTTTATTTACCACGGTTAAAAGTAAATAGGGTAATTAAGGGTAAAAATGATATTATTATTACGCTAACACATGTACTAATTCTATTAGATAAGTTTAATTCGACTGAAAACAACATTAGGAGTAAAATATTACCCTTTAGGTCCACTTGGGTTAGATTAGGATACTTATTATTATTTTATTTCAAGAAGAGTTAAAAGAGTTAAAATCAATGTTTAATAAGTAAAAAAAATTTAATATAGTGTTATACATAAGATAAATTCGACTATAAATATTCATTAGAAAGATAAAAATATTTCCTACATAATGGAATTTTATTTATAATTTTTATACATTTAATAATATAATTTAGTTATGACACAATGATGATGTAGTAATTACCTTATTAATGAAATATTAACATAATTGATATTATAAATAACCAAATAAATGTAATTTGAGACTTTTTATGAATTCCACTAATTTTATAGGTTACAATGACATGTTAGTATTTATTTAAGTAACTTTTTTTGACCTAATAATGCTGTTATAATTTTCACAAAAAAATCAATTACCAAATAGTGTCAAAATTGACATAAAATAGTTTTTAAAATAAATATTATATTATTAATTGTTATTCTATTCCTAAAAATCTAAGGATCGTCCAAATGACTTAGATAAGGTTATATATATTAATAATGAACCACTTGGGGTTCTTTCGGCTTTTATAGTAAGTTTATTAACCATATAGTGTAAGAAAACAAGAATACAAGGTAAAAGTTAAATTAATTTACTTAGAGTTAAATATAAACGATAAGGTTAAAATAGTAACCTAAACATGACTAAAACCTATTGGTTGAAAGAATTATGACCCATGCCCACATTAGCTTCGAAATAAATCAATTTGGAGCTATTATAAACCGAATATGAATTTATTATAAAATAATAATTTAAGTTTTTCCTAAGGTGCCTCTCACCTCGCTTATAAAAGGGCACCACCTCCCTCTTCTCTTTACACAGTTTTGTGATTTCATGCTCGGACAAACCCTCACCATTTCCCTTATTAACTTCCCTAGAAATATTATAGATGTTCTGGTCTCCTCAAAAGATCTACTCTAGTGCCTTAAGAGGAGGTTAAGAAGAGGCGCGCCAAAGAAGAGGTAATATCCTTTACTGATTCTTTCCAATTTATTTCTTCTTCTAATTATTCTTATTTATTTGATTAATCATAAATTAATAACATCAGTATCACTCATATACTGATATGTTATTATAAATATCAAACAACCCTATTTAATCTTCTATCCATCCTATGGAAAACGAAATCACCGCGTGTGCGGATGTACGGAATACCGTCTCCACGCTGTGGTGTAATCTGTTTTCCACCACCAACTTACTTGGATGGGTATAATGGTGTAAAGAATAAATATATATGGTTATTATAACATCATAATGATTCGGATATATTATATCATCCACTTTAATTCAATTCAGTAATTATGGGAATGATATCATCGCTCGTGCGTACGTATAGATTACCGTCTCCACGACGCGATGAGATTCATTCTCCATGTTAACCACTCAAGAATGATTACAATGTATATATAAGGAATAATAATGAAATATATGAAATGATAATGCTAATACATATATATATATATATGTCATATACTTACTTCCATTCAAGTAAATATGGAAAGGAAAACAGCGTTCATGCGTACGTACGGCCTACCGTCTCCATGAACATTGTATTTCATTTTCATTATCTATCTATTATATATATATATATAATTATATATATATATATTTACTGAATATATATGATATATAAATCATGATCTAAATTCTGGAAGTAATTAAATCATGATATAAGTAATAATAATATCAAGAAAAACAAGTCCAAACACGTACGACAAATAAAACAATTTTACCCAAAACGCTGCTTTAACATGGAATTTACAAACGAACGGGTAATATATTTTCATAAGTGAACCATATATGTTATCATAAAAATGAATATGATTCTGTAATAATTCAATGACATTATATAAATCATTATATAGGAGGTTCGGATACGTACGACGCATATCAGACCTAAGGTAAGGGAAAATTATTCCAATCTCATTCTTATCCGAGATATTTTATTCCTAAGTATTTGCTGGAGTTATTGTTATCATCCATGTCCATGTTTTCTAAAAGTGTTTTTATGTATGTTTAAATTCCTTTTTACCCATTTTTGAATTTTACCACATGTTATGAACGGAATATTTCTTTTGTTTTCCATACGAGGAACTTTTTGACTTTTCCGAAAAAAGTACGAGGAGAATGTTTTTTAACTTATAGGGAATCAACGGATTTTTAATATTTTATAACACATTATTTAAATAAATCTTAGTCTACAAGATTTCATGATTATTTTCAACAAAATATTTTTCTTTTAAAATTTTATTTCATTTTTTGAAAAGAAAATGGTTTTGATGAAGAAAGGATATTTTCCTCAAGAATTCATTTCAAGTGTTTTATCAAAACCATTTTCCATCTAATATGACATTATTTCATATGTGTATGTTTCAAGTTTAATGTCTCTATGATTAATATGGTTTCACTTTTCTTATGATGAAATGATATCCATTTGTTTTATATAGATTATGTTATGATGGGATGATGTTTATGAATCCTATTTTATTCTTTGGGTTATGATGAGTGATTTATGTTTATGTTGTGGAACAAGTAAGAATGATTTAATTATGATATGTGTGGGATCTATATCTTCCTCCAATTCATTGGAAAAGATTTATATCTCATGAGATAGACATGGCTAGAACGGTAAGTTAATCTAGTTTAGTGATACAGGACTAGAACGAGGAGTGAACTAGATTCAGAAAAGGACTTCGTCAACTAAGATGGTCTTTGATGAAATGCCTTGGCTACTATGGAAATCATATCATGCCCTTAATGGTTTTCCACAATTAAATGTTTTATTCCCATGGTATTTTATCATGATTTATGTTCCATTATGATCTATGCCATACGTACTACCATGATTTATTTCACAACTCAAGATTTTGATGTTTAAACATTATGTTCATGTTTTTAAGTTCAAATGTATATGGTTTGTTTTATTATCTCCATTATTACCCTTAATGAGAATTTGAGATCACCCTTTATATGTTTTATTTTCCCCTGGATATAAAGAAAGGTTTTATGTAAGAAAACAAAAGGGGAGGATCTTTATGGGAGACGTTCCAGATCTTTCACCGTGATTAGAATATTATGTTCCGAGCTTCCAAAGACACTAAACTATTACGGTACTTGTGTGTTGGTTTTTTTATGTATTAATTATTCTGCAAAAGTAATGAAATTTCCATGTACTCTATGATTTGGGTCTCTACAGTTGGTATCAGAGGAAAGGTTTAGTTAACCTTTGGAAACTAGGATGCGAAAACATTATTGAGATCCCTAGAGATATTTCTATGGTATGTTTAGGGATGTCTCTATGGTTAAGTATTAGTATAGGTTAGAGTCCTATAATTATGGTAACGATATTATAATTAAACCTAAGATGTTATATATTGAAGGTACTCCCCCTTTATTATGTTATTTTCCTAGCATGATTTTTTTCTCTTTCACTATTGTTTTTGGGTTTTAGATGATGGCTGGAACCCGAAGGAACCTTGTTGATCAATGTAATGGGAAATGCAATGATTGTCCTCATGAAAAAACCAATGTTATGGGAGATGGAGTTAAAAATATTATTGTTATACTTACACAAGATATGAATCATTCTGGACTTCCGAATGAGAAGAGAAGGGAACAATATTCTACTGAGTCCTTCATGAGGCAACGTCCACCTTCTTTTAGTGGGTCTTCTGATCCACTTGATGCAGAACAATAGATCGGTACCATTGAAAATATATTTTCCATACTTCAATGTTCAGAACATGAAAAATTCATTCTAGTTTTTTACCATTTAGATGGTGAATCAGACCAGTGGTGGACTCTAATTAAGAATACAAGGCCCCAAGGTGAAATAGACTCCATGGAATGGGATGAGTTCAAGAACTTATTTTTCAATAAGTACTTCCCTCGTATTCTTCGAACAAAGATGGAAAATGAGTTCCTTAAGCTTAAGAAAAAGGATGATAAATCTGTTGGTTTATACGAAGAAAATTTTACAAGGCTTGCAAGGTATGCATCTGGCTTTATCATCCAACATGAAAGTAAAGTTGATCGATTCTTCAGTGGCCTAAAACCAAGTATTCGAAGGGTATTAGATATAAGTGACTTCAGTATCTATGAAGAAATTGTGCATTGTGCTATCAAGGTATAAATGGAAGTTAGTGTTACATATCCATCTCATGGTTTTGACAAAAAACGAAAAATGGAGTTCAAGGAGAAATCTCAGAATAATGGTGAAAAGAATATGAATGTTTATTTATGCTCAAAGTGCGGAAAGAATCATGGTTGAGATTTCCTAAAAGGTTCTAGAAAATGTTTTATGTG
Organism: Viscum album; assembly: GCA_963277665.1. Classification (NCBI taxonomy): domain Eukaryota; kingdom Viridiplantae; phylum Streptophyta; class Magnoliopsida; order Santalales; family Viscaceae; genus Viscum; species Viscum album. The sequence continues at coordinate 1,806,751,339 of OY728152.1, read as the reverse complement.
TTGAAAAGAAGGTCATCCAGTAGTTGAGTGTCGAAGTAATGGGAAAAAGGTAGCTAAGGATGTGAATAGAGAAAAGACTACATAGAACGCTCCACCAACACATCAATGCTTCAAGTGAAAGGAAATGGGGAATTATTCTAATCAATGCCCTGATCCAAGGGTTAATGATGATCAACACAAGAAACCACTGAAGGCAATGGACAAAGGGAAGTCACATGCGATCACTATTGGCGATGTTGAATATGACAACGATGTGGTGGAATGATTTAGTGTTTATGTAATGGGATTCCAAAATAATGTTGTATATAGTATCGTGGAATATTGGAATATTTATGTATTGGTCTATTGTGGTTTTCAATAATTTTATAGTACCAGTAACCATGGAAACTGATTGATATATTTTTGGAAAGAATATGATATGTGCATAATGAAGGGATAAAGAGAAAATGACATTTTTGATAGTATTCATGAGCTCATGACTGATATAAGGAAAAAGTGATATCATGGTTTGAGTATATAGAAATTTTGGGAATTTGGTATGTGGAAAGAGTTAACTTTTGACAGCATTCATGTTTTCACAATGGTTCAATGGGTATTCATTTTTCAATAGAATACATGATTAAGGTATTCAAAGGTTTGGAATGTGACCAACAAGATATATCGTATGATATATGGGGGATAAATGATGGTATTCACATGCTTGGTAAATGACATTTCTTTTATTTCTTATCTTTATACTATGAGTTTGGAAAGAAGTATTTTGGATAAGCCTAAAGATTGGAATGGATTATGTTGAACATAAGTTAGTATTGTTTATGGATAGAAATTTTTTCGATATTATTGATAGAATGTAATAAGAGTGTAGTTTAAGAAAATGGACAACCTGTAGAATGGGCGACAACCCGTCGCGTCGGACGAGGCTATGGGAATCGAACCCACAACCGAAGTGTGAGAGGCCTTTATCGTCTACCACTGGCCTACAGGAAGTCCCTGGTTAGTAGAAACTATTTTTATTTTATTATGTGGTATGATATGTAAAGACCTGGAAATTTCAAGGAATTGTTTTTCTTAAATACCGTAGAATTTTATGAGTCTGTAGCTTCTGACGGAACATGATTTCGAGGCTCGGTGTTCCCGAAATCAATTTCCAGAGTTTTGTTCCGGTACGTTCAGTAAACGTACGTACATGTTTTTCTATCTCTGGAACCAGTGCACGGAATTGAAATCTGAAGGCATCGATGAACTCGCAACGCTGGTAATTGCTTAAGGGAACCTTTATCGTAGTTGCGTTTTAAGCGGGCTGAGAATTAATAATTGGGGATTTAGAATTAAATAAATAAAATTGGTGGTACACAATTTTATTTATATCTATGGTAGTTATACCCTACAAAGGGGAGTTAAGGGTGAGACCCATAACTACCAACTACCCATGTGGGGATAAATGATAGGTGGGGCCCGCACGAGCCCCAACCTTTTATATCCCCATAACCTCTCTTTAACCCCCCTTAAACCCCCTTTTTAATTAATTTTTTAACTCCTCAACTCCCCTATTAATGAGATCTCTCTACCTTCCTCTAATTAATATTGTCAACATAATTAAATTAATTGTTTTATTAATTATATTGGTACATCACAATTTGAATTATTTTGTGTTGCATGTCACTATTTTAAATTGGAGAAGTCTTTTGTAATATTTGTGATAGAAAATATTTCGATGGGGAACCTCTGGAGGATTAGAAAGAGATGTGTTCTTCCTCTGACGAAGAACGCGAAGTCACCGACGACGTGCCTTCTCTTCTTATTCCTCCACATCAGGGGAGTAAATACAACCGCATAAAACTCTCCAACGACGATGGTTCTTTCACAGCGTTGACGGAGCGACAACGCTTTCTGCGTCTACAATGAACAAACCATATTCGAGGTAAGGGGATTTTTTGTATATTTATATGTAGGATTTTTCTTTGTGAATTTCTTACCCCAATTGAATTTTCATGACGAATGCGAATTAAATGAATTAATTTGCGGACCAAAAAACCATGGGTTGAATCAATTTCTTATTGTTTTTCTTGAAAATATCAAAGTATGATGTATATCTTTTTGTCAATTCCACATGTTATTGATTCTCAAAAACGATGTCCAAACCAAACATGGCCATCGATCCACACACAAACCATGCCCTTTTCAATTTCATTCTCCACGTGTTCATTGCATGTTCTTCATCGCAAAATAATTAAGCACATTAAACGCTCAATGTCATGTTGAGCGCGACATTGGGACACGGAGATCTCGACCCGAGGAATGCGAATATGCGGTCGTCACAATTTCTGAACTTAGAACGGAGGTGCGACAGCCCGTGGAAGGGGCAACGTGGCAAAGCAGGGTAGTCTGGCGCGGTGGGTGGATCTGCGCGTAACAAGAAGGGGAGAGGTGGCTTCAGCCGGTGATGGGTCTGATCAGGCGGCGACACGAGTAGGCAGCGCAGCGAAGCCCTGGGTGTAGCGGAGGTGCAGTGGGTTCTTGGTTCATGTACATGGAAACAAAACCGTGGAAGAAGAATTAGATTGGAGAGAGTAAATTAAGAATAATGATGATTAAAAAAAGGGGAAATAAATGATAAAGGCAGATGTTTCATGACCAATTTTGGATATATAAGTCGAGGCTAATGTGTAGGCCCCACGAGGCCCGGTTCGCGCATGTTGCGGTGAAATGCAACATTTTCACCGGCTATCCGTTTTGGACCAATGGGTAGTCCAAATCGTGTGTTTTTTCGTATGGATCACAATTGTGTGGCTGGTTTGGTTAACCGGTGTCATTTGAAGTACGACCGGGTTGGATTGAAAATGAATCCAAACGGGCCGTATGTAATAAAATGCTTATAACTTAAGGACCAGAAATCCGATTGACATAATCTCAACTATGTTGGATTCCTCTTGATGAGATGGTTCTTTTAACATACTTCACCTAAGGTTTGGACGCAGTTGGAGTACGACTGGGTTGGATTGTACCTGAAATCTATCCGGGCCCCTAGAACCAAACTGCTAATAATTCACAGAACGGGCGTCCGATTGACGCGCCGTCGGTTGTGTTGAGACCCCTATGACCAAGTTTCCCTTTGTGATATTTCTTCGTGGGACGTTGAGATACTTGGAGTTTCGACCAGTAGCTCATGGATAAGATCCTCCCGGAGATGAGCATTTGGAGTGCGGAGACCTAGTAGCTGTCTAAAACCTAATGATTGCTTGTCCGATTCGTTTCGGAGTGACTTGAATAGCCCAGTGGGGAGCACTACTATGTTGGGGTGGCAGACCCATGGTGGAGGAGCACTAATTTGTGAGGTGACAGACCCGTGGTACTTGACAGGAGGAGTACCTCTGTAGGCTTTTAGGGGGAGCACTACAGTGTGAGGTGGCAGACCCATGGCGGGGGAGCACTACTTTGTGAGGTGGCCGACCCGTGGTACTCGACAGGAGGAATACCTCAGCAGTATAAAGTTAGTGATTAGCACCTCAAAGTCGCGACATGATCACTATACTCGACAGAGGAGGAGTTCTCCAGCATCCGTGGTTTCGATATCGTGAATAAAAATCCTGGTTTGAGGTGAGTCAATGACCTTTCTATTTTTCCTTATGATTGAGATAGGTTACTTGATAAATTAGGTATATGTATGGGCATATACCTAAGTAATGGTTATCTGTTAAGATCATTCTTTGTGGTTTATCCTTGTTTGATTTTGTGAGACCTTGAGGGTCTCGGGGTCCCTACTGACTACTATTATACTCACCCCTGCACGGGCTATGCCCACACCTTGTTGAGTTGGATGTATACGACGGACAGCGCTGACCGAGGTAGAGTGTATGAGGACTAGACGGTACCCGGAGGAGGGCACTCGGCGTGACAGCACACGGAGCAGACCGATTGATGCGGAGTGTTGAGGAGGACATTTGTACCTACCCTTTAGGTAGGAACCCGGAGAATGATCCAGGAGCTACTTCTATCTTCCATCTACTTGTCTTTTAGTTGTACTTTCATTCAGTTGTAGTTGTACCTTTCTATTGGGCTTGTATTTCCGGCCCCTTTGTACTTTTCAGCGCACTTATTTCTACTTTACTTAGTGTTTGCATCCGCTTGTACTCTGGTTGTGTGTGTGATTACATTTTATAAAGGCAATTCCTTCCCAGTTTTTAGGGAGTTACGCCTTTGGTTCTAGTCGCCAGCCCCTGGCCTATGGAAGGTGGGCTTGGGGTATTCAAGATACGGGCCCCGGGGGACGGGTCGTGATAAATTGGTATCATAGGAGTCGGTTCTACCAGAGAACTTATGACTCTGATATTTAATTTCTGTAAAGAAATAGTGTTATGTGTACCGAGTGTGGTTTTTAGTTCAGGGAATCCAGTGTTGGTGCGGCGGCCGACGTATCCATACACCAGGACCCTGAAAACTGATTTCTGACTCAGTGCACGAAAACACTGATTGTGTGTGTGTATCAAAAAGTTTTCATTAAGTCAAATCAAACCAGGTCAGCTCACCAGGTATAGTCTTTTGACCGTGATGCATATGTTTAGGATGCCTCCATGCAGACAGTCAGTTGGAGTTCCGAGAAAGTACCCGATGACGGCCCACCGAGCGATGAGGCTTCAGTGCAGGGCCCTCTTACTATGATGGTACATTCGGGTGGTGTACCAACAGTACCACCACCTATTGGGAAGCAAATGCCACCAGCCGTACTAGTAGATGGTGCACACTGACAGAGCGCGTTTCACGAGTTCCAATAGCAGAGGCCTCTGAGGTTACGAGGTGAGACAGATTCCTAGGCAGCAGTGGACTGGCTGGAGGCGATTTCTAGAGTTCTAAACCTAGTTTAGACACTGGTGGAGCAGATGGTGATTTTATCTACTGGTGTTACCCAGTGAGTGACCATGAGGTTGGTCCTCATAGTGATGTGGCTTTGGTACGTGGACCGATTCTTGAGATAGTACCTTCAGGTACTGTGCAATCTATATCACTACCTGTTAGTCAACAGTTTCAACCGGTGGTACTGGTATATGACACATGTAGGCTTAATGCATTACATGTGTTACAACATCAGATACCCCTCAGGTTCCAAGGTGAGCCCGACTCACAGGCGGCTGAGGACTGGCTTGAGGAGGTGGCTGGGAGTTTTCTAGAGCTTAGATAGCTTCGACAGGATGACATGTCGGTAGCTGAGTAGTCATCTAGGTATACCAATCGTTCTTGGTACTTGATGACTACGATACGATCAGTGCTTTAGAGCTCAAACCTCATAGTGTGGTGTGATTATAGGGTAGATTAATCTACAGAGTAGCAGACGTGGAAGCAGAGCTAGGAGAGCAGCATGTGGTGGTGTACATATCGACATGTTACAACCACCTGCCTTTGCATTCCTCTCCATGCTCAGAGAGCTGGAGGGAAGGGGAATAGAGTAGATGCATGCAATCAAGGAGTGCGACCGAAAGGCTCTAGGGATGATTTGAGGTACGGTCTATGTCTACTACTAGCTGCAGTATCAATAGACATAGGTACCAATCATTCCTTCCTTCCAAGAATCTTGTCCCAGAATTAGAGTTTCCGGTTAAAACCCTTAACTTGAACCTCACGTCTGGAGATAACTTTGGGAGGATACTCGATAATCACACTTACGTCGACGGTGTGATCTGACCCCTGAGGCAAGAGTTTCGGTTGGAACCTCTTGGTGGCGGCGTCGAGGCCTTACAACGTTGGTTTGAGTATGGACTGGGTAACCACAGTTCATACATAGATTAAATGTATTAGGAAAAATGGTTGTGGTTTATCTACAACGTTGGAATAGGTTTTTCCTTGGTCGGAAAAAAGGGAAGCCCAAACAGAACAGGATAAAATCATGCTTAGGAGGGTGCGGTTGATCATTCTCGAGTCGGCTAGCCTTACCCTTGTGGCAGCAAGAGTTTTGATTTTTTAGTTCCTCCAAAACTATGACTTCGATAGTCTATACTCCTAGGAAGGGGAATGTTGTGGCGGATGCGCTCAGCAGGTGGACAAGAGCGGGACAAGTTCCATGTATAGAGTCCTTTAGTCATGATGTCTCTAGCTTCGTTGATGTTGTTGTTGTTATTTCTTTGTGTCTTCGTACTTTGAGCTGCAGTAATAAAAGACACTTTTACTTTTTACCTTTCCTTTCCTTCTTTTTCAGTGGTTAATACTAACAGGTTCCAGTTAAAACTGTGAACATGACCCTCACTTTTGAGATTCCTACTGGAGGAGACCCAGTGACCACACACTAATGCCGACAGTGTGACTCAATCCTTGGAGGTGTTAGTGATGGTTGGATCTCTTGGTAGTAGCGTTGAGGCCTTACGACGTCATCCAAGACATGAATTGTGTTTTCATGTTAGGAAGGACTGTATTAGGAAATGGGCGTGGTTAATCCAGGGGATGAGACTGGATTTCTCTTTTCTACAAAGGAGAAATCTTAGCAACTCTTTCAGATCATAGGTGAAGAAGGGGGATCGTCGACCGACTTACCAAGTCGACCAACTTCCTACCAACCAAATATGGTACGAGCTATAACGGAGAAGGTGTATATCATCCAGGAGTGGATGAAGACTGAACAGAGCAGGAATAAATCCTATGTTGATAGGAGGCGGAGACCACTGGATTTCAAGGATGGCGACCATGTATTCTTATGGGTCTCACCTCAACGAGGTCTACAAAGATGAGGCTGAGGCAGCAAGTTATCTCCAAGGTTCATCGGACCCTTCTAGGTCCTCAGCAGGGTAGTCAAGGTGGCTTACCGCATGACCTTTCCACCACAATTGCACATGGTGAACGACGTCATCCACGTATCTCAGTTGAGGAGATGCGTGCATGACTTAGCCATCATCATCGACCACTGAAAGCTAGATATCGATGACGGGGCACATTTCATGGATGTTCCGGTAAATATTGAGGATCGACAGGAGCGGGTCCAACGAGGGCGGTTGATTCCTATGGTGCACATTCTCTAGCAGCACGAGATCCTTCAGAAGAGCACATGGGAGTGGGAGGCTCAGATGCGTGCTCAGTACTTCTTTGGCTTTCCCTAGTGTGTGTTGAAGCTTTACGAGGATGTAAATCCCTGAGGTTAGAGTAATGTAAAGACCCAGAAATTTCAAGGAAGTTTTTTTTCTTAAATACCATGGAATTTTACAAGTCTGTAGCTTCTGACGACACTTGATTCTGAGGCCCAGTTTTCCCTTAATCAATTTCCAAATTTTTGTTCAGGTACGTTCAGTAAACGTACATGCGGGGTTTTCTATCTTTTGAACCGGTGCACGGAATTGAAATCTGAGGGCACCGATGAACTCGCAGCACCGGTAATTACATTAGGGAACCTTTATCGCAGTTGCGTTTTAAGGGGGCTGAGAATTAATAATTGGGGATTTAGAATTAAATAAATAAAATTGGTGGTACACAATTTTATTTATAACTATGGTAGTTATACCCTACAAAGAGGAGTTAAGGGTGAGACCCATAACCACCAACTACGCATGTGTAGATAAATGAGAGGTGGGGCCCACACGAGACCCAACCTTTCATCTCCCCATAACCTCTCTTAAACCCCCCTTAAATCGCCCATTTTAATTAATTTGTTAACTCCTCAACTCCCCTATTAATTAGATCTCTCCACCTTCCTCTAATTAAGTTTGTCAACATAATTAAATTAATGGTTTCATTAATTAAATTCGTGCATCACAATTTGAATTTTTTTGTGTTGCATAGAACTTCTTTAAATGGGAGAAGTCTTTTGTAGTATTTACGATGGCAAATATTTCGGTGGGGAACCTCTGGTGGATTAGAAGGAGAGGTGTTCTTTCTCTGATGAAGAAAGATAAGTCACCAACGACGTGCCTTCCATTCTTCTTCCTCTGCATCAAGGGAGGAAATACAACCGCAGGGAACTCGCCAATGACGACGGTTCTTTCCCAGTATTGACGGAGCAAAAACGCTTTCCGCGTCTACGACGAATGAACCATATTCGAGGTATGGGGATTTTTTGTATATTTATATATAGGATTTATCTTTGTGGATTCCTTACCCCAATAGAATTTTTATGGTGAACGTGAATTAAATGAATTAATTTGCGGACAGAAAAACCATGGGTTGAATCAATTTCTTATTGTTTTTCTTGAAAATATCGACATATGATGAATATTTTTTTTTTCAATTCCACATGTTATTGATTCTCAAAAACAATGGTCAATCCAAACACGACCATCGATCCGCACACAAACCATGCCCTTTTCAATTTCATTCTTCGCGCGTTCATTGCGTGTTCTTCATCGCAAAATAATTAATTGCATTAAATGCTCAATGTCAGGTTGAGCGTGGCATACAGACGTGGAGATCTCAACCCGAGGAATGCAAATATGCAGTCATCATAATTTCTGAACTTAGAACAGAGATACGGCATCCCGCGGAAGGGGCGACGTGGCAGAGCAGGGCAGTCTAGCGCGGCTGGTGCATGCGCGCGTAGCAAGAAGGGGCGAGGTGGCTTCGGCCAATGACGAGTCAGATCAGGCGGCGGCACGGGTAGGCAGCGCGGTGGAGCCCTGTGCGAGGCGGAGGTGCAGCGGGTTCTTGGTTTGTGTATAGGGGTGAAAAACCGTGGAAGAGAAATTAGATTTGAGAGAGGAAATTAAGAATAATGATGAATAAAAAAAGGGGGAAATAAATGATAAAGGTGGATGAAATCATGGGAGGGTTGTGCGCTGGAATGAATTGAGCATGAGTGAAAATAAAAGGTCAAATTAAATTAAAAATAATAATAATATAAGAATGTTATTATTATTTTCGTTGTGAAAACCGTATTTTGAAGGTATCTTCTTCGTGCGATCTCAGTTTCACGAACCATCAGCGGCAGTGCGACCCTGACTTCGAGACAGAATTTATGAGTCCAATATTGGATACCTTTTTTTCAGGTTTTCGGATCGGGTACCCGAAACACTTGTACATTAATAGATTTAATATTATTATTAAATCGTTGACCTCCTATAACTCATGTGTGCGACATCTGATTGGCTTTCCATCAGTGGCGATGTAATCCTGTCTTTAAGACTGTCAATTTAAGTCTAATGTTCGATACTAAATTCTGGTTTGTGGCTTGGGTCCACGAAACATCCAATGATAATATTATTATTATTATTATTATGGGATCTTGTATCTGACATATCTCTCTCATACGGTGTCGGAATGACAAACCGTCTGCGACGTAGCGACCCTGGAATTAATACGGATGTTTCAAGACCAATTTTGGATATTTATATCGAGGTCGAGGCATGGGCCCAGGAGGCCTGATTCGCGCATGCTGCGGTGAAATGTAACATTTTCACCGACTATCCATATTAGACCAATGGGTAGTCCATCATGTGTGTTTTTTCATATGGATCACAATGGTGTGACCAGTTCGGTTAACCGGTTTCATTTGAAGTACGACTAGGTTGGATCGAACATGACTCCAACTGGGCCCTCGGTAATAAAATTCTTAAAACATAAGGACCGAACGTCCAATTGACGTGTCGTCAACTATGTTGGATTCATCTTGATGAGATGGTTCTTTTGGCATACTTCACCTGAGGTTTGGACGCAGTTGGAGTATGGCCGGGTTGGATTGTACCTGAAATCCAACCGAGCCCCTCGAAAGGAAATGCTAATAATTGACAGACCGGGCATCCGATTGACGCGTCATCTGTTGCGTTGAGACCCTTATTATGAGGCGACCCTTTGTGATATTTCTTCATGAGACTTTGAGATACATGGAGTTTCGACCAGTAGCTCGTGGAACGGATCTTCCCGTAGACAGACATTCGGAGTGCGGAGACCTAGTAGCTGTCTGAAACCGGATGACTGCTTCTCTGATTCGTTTCGGAGAGACTTGAATAGACCAGTGGGGAGCACTACTGTGTTGGGGTAGAAGACCAATGGTGGAGGATCACTACTTTGTGAGGTGGCAGACCCGCTGTACTCGACAGAAGGAGTACCTCTATAGGCTATGAGGGAGAGAACTACTGTGTGAGGTGGCAGACCCATGGCGGGGGTGCATTAGTTTGTGAGGTGGCTGACCCGCGGTACTTGACAGGAGGAGTACCTCATCAGTCGAAGGTTAGTGAGTAGCACCTCGGAGTCGCAACAGGATCATTGTACTCAACAGAGGAAGAGTTCTCTTCTAGCCATGGTTTCGATATCGTGAATAAAAATCAGGGTTTGAGGTGAGTCAATGACCTTTGTGTTTTTCCTCATGATTGAGATGGGTTACTTGATATCTTAGGTATATGTATGGGCATATACCTAAGTAATGGTTTTCTGTTAAGATCTTTCTTTTTGGATTATCCTTGTTGGATTTTGTGAGACTTTGAGGGTCTCAGGGTCCCTACTGAGTATTGTTATACTCGCACCTACACGGGCTATGCTTGCACCTCATTGTGTTGGATGCAGACGACGGACAGCGCTGACCGAGGCAGAGTGTACCAGGACTAGACGGTATCCAGAGGAGGACACTCGGCGTGACGGTACACGGAGCAGACCGATTGACGCGGAGTGCTAAGGAGGACATTTGCACCTACCCTTCAGGTAGGAACTCGGAGAACGATCCAGGAGATGCTTCCATCTTCCAGCTGCTTGTCTTTCAGTTGTACTTTCTTTCAGTTGTAGCTATACCTTTCTGTTGGGCTTGTATTTCTGGCCCCTTTGTACTTTTTAGAACACGTGTTTCTACTTTACTTAGTTTTTTATTCCACTTGAACTTTGGTTGTGTGTGATTACATTTTATAAAGGCAATTCCTTCCCAGTTTTTAGGGAGTTATGCTTTTGGTGCTAGTCGCCAGCCCCTAGCCTATGGAAGGAGGGATTGGGGTAGTCACGATACGGGCCATGGGGGACAGGTCGTGACATGATAGATGAAGTATAAGTCCATTTTAGGAACCATATACGATTAATCTCACCATAGATAGACTTAAGTATATAACTTTTGCTAACCTTTTTTTTTGAGACAGATGGAATGACCTATCATTCTATCGCATGATCTGCTAACACTTCACGGCAGACAAATTCAAAATCATTTCTTTAAGAGATGAAGTGGAAATTGTTCAAGGAACAAACAATAGTGATATTGTACCAAAATCAAATAAGTATTTATTCTAATTGAAATTCTTCAACATTAGGGAAATGATCTTGAAAACAAAAAATATTGTCCTAGTGTCCTCATATCCGATGAATCAGATGGTACCCTAGATCATCACAAATTTATGGCTTTGTGATTATTGGATTTTTCATATCCATGTTCTCTAGCACTCTCCATCAGAAATTGATGGTTAGATTTCTCTTCCATATCCATATTTTCACTTATGTTCTCTTATGTGGAAACCCAGTGATGAGTTAATTTGGGGAACCGTTATGTTTCATACTTCACTTTTTAAAACTAAGTTTTAGTATTCCTTTTTACGATGTGGGTTTCTATGAAAGAAACTTTCAAGTAGTATCCATTTATAAGCCCGATGAATTTTGAGGGAAAACTTCATTTTAAGGGGGGTAGAATGTAACAACCCAAGATTTTATAAGAATTATTCTTTTTAATTTCGTTGATGTCTTGTGTTGTATGCTACACCAAAATTAGCTTGTGCTATACGCACCACCGTATTAGCTTCCAGTATACGCACCACTATTCTTGGCTCGTGTTATGCACAATTTCAAATTCGTTTGGTAGAAATTATTCTATGCAACATTAAGTATAAATTTTGTTTAATGTATACATGAAATAAGTTTTGATTATATTATACGCAACACCAAATGGATCTTTCACTACACGCATCACTGACTTAGCTTGCATTACACGCAATCAAGAACTTCCTCGATAGCGTGTGTAGTACGCAATACTGAGTTTCACTAAACAAGGTGTTATTAAATTTTTATTATGAACTAGCCATTATGAATAGTAATACCCACTTTTTGAAATTTTATAAATTTTATCTTTCAAAATGGACTTCATTTTTTGATTCGGAATATTGAAATTAGCTTAGGGTGAATTTTTGGTATTTTTCTGAAAACTTTCAATTTTTGATGAATAGTGAAAACACTGGGTTACTATTTAAAAACCGACTTTTTATTTAAATAATTATTTATTTTATTAAAATTTATTTTAGGTAGAAATTGATACATAATACCTATATATGTTAAATTTAATTCACTAGAGTCATTTTATAATAATTTTAGATATATACAAATTTTATTAAACTTTTCACCGTCTTTAACCCGCCTCCTATGAGAATTTGAAAATTTACATAAAACTAAATTTTACAACTTCTGTGAGTTGAATTTTGAAAATCCGAGAGACACAGTTAATATTAAAGAGTAAAATGTGGTTCAATAAGATAAAAATAATTTTTGGTGAATAGTAATTTTTACTTTTATTTAACACGGTTAAAAGAAAATAGGGTAATTAAGGGTAAAAATGATATTATTATTACCCTAACACATGTCCTAATTCTATTGGATAAGTGTAATTCGACCAAAAACAACCTTATGAATAAAATATTACCCTTTAGGTCCACATGGATTATATTAGGACACTTATTATTATTTTATTTAAAGCAGAGTTAAAAGAGTTAAAATCAAATGTTAATAACTAAAACATTTTTAATATAGGGATATACATAAGATAAATTAGACTATAAATATTAATAATAAAGATAAAAATATTTCCTAAATAATGGTATTTTATTTATAATTTTTATAAGATAAATAATTTAATTTATTTATGACACAATGATGATGAAGTAATTACCTTATTAATGAAACAATAACATAATTGATATTATAAATACCCAAATAAATGTAATTTTAGACTTTTTATGAATTAAACTAATTTTATAGGTTAATATTACATGTTAGTATTGATTTAAGTAACTTTTTTCGAAATAATAATGCTGTTATGATTTTAACAAAAATCAATTACCAAATAGTGTCAAAATTGACATAAAATAGTTTTTTAAAACATATTATATTATTAATTGTTATTATATTCCTAAAAATCTAAAGTTTTGCAAAATGACTTATATAAGGTTATATATATTAATAATGAACCACTTTGGGATATTTTGTATTTTTATAGTATGTTTATTAACCATATAGTGTAAGAAAACAAGAATACACGGTAAAAGTTAAATTATTTAACTTAGAGTTAAATATAAATGATAATGATAAAATAGTAACCTGAACATGTCTAAAACCAATTGGTTGAGAGTATTTAGACCCATACCCACTTTATCATAGAAATAAATCAATTTTGAGATATTATAAACCGAATATGACTTTATTATAAAATAATATTTTCAGTTTTTCCTATGGTGCCCCTCTCCTCTTTTATAAAAGGGCACCTCCTCCCTCTTCTATTTACACAATTTTGAGCTTTCAATATCAGAAAACCCCTGTCCATTTACCTTATAAACTTCCCTAGAAACATTATAGAGGTTCTGGACTCCTCAAAATATCATCTCTAGTTCCTTAAGAGGAGGTTAAGAAGAGGCGCGTCAAAGAACAGGTAATACCATTTACCGATTCTTTCCAATTTATTTCTCGTTCTACTTCTTCTTCATTATTTGTTTCATAATAAATTAATATCATCAGTATCAATAATATACTGATATGATATTATAAATATGAAACAACCCAATTCCATATTCTATCCATCCTATAGAAAACAAAATCACCGTGCGTGCGTATATACGGAATACCGTCTCCATGCTGTGGTGTAATCTGTTTTCCACCACCACATTACTTGGATGGGTATAATGGTGTACAGAATAACTATATATGGTTATTAAAACATAATAATGATTCTTATATATTATATCATCCACTCCACTCCAATTCATTAATTATGGGAACTATATCACCGCTCGTGCGTACGTACGGATTACCGTCTCCACGACTCGATGAGATTCATTCTCCATGTTAACCACTAATGAATGATTATAAAGTATATATGATGAATAATAATGAAATATATGACATGATAAATATAATGGATTTATGTATGTATATATATATGTGTGTGTGTGTGTGTGTCATCTACTTACTTCCATTCAAGTAAATAAGGAAGGGAAAACAACGTTCATGCGTACGTACGGCCTACCGTCTCCATGAACGGTGTATTTCATTTCATTTATCAATATATTATATATATATTTATATTTATATATATATATATACTGAATATATATGATATATAAATCATTATTTACATTTTAGAAGTAATTAAATCATGATATAATTAATAATAATATCATGAACAACAAGTACAAACACGTACGATAAATAAAATGAGTTTACCCAAAACGTTGCTTTAACATGGAATTTACAAAAGAACGTGTAATATAAAGTCATAAGTAAACCATATATGATATCATAAAAATTAATATGATTATATAATAATTCAATGACATTATTTAAATCATTATATAGGAGGTTCGGATACGTACGAAGCATATCAGACCTAAGGTAAGGGATAATTATTCTAATCTTGTTCTAATCCGAGATTGTTTATTCATACGTATTTGGTGGGGTTATTGTTATCATCCATGTCCATGTTTTATAAAAGTGTTTTTATGTATGTTTAAATTTCTTTTTACCCATTTTGACTTTTACAACATGTTATGAAAGGAATATTTCTTTTGTTTACCATACAAGGAACTTTTTGACTTTTCTGACAAAAGTATGAGAAGAATGTTTTTTAACTTATACGAAATCAACGGATTTCTAAGATTTCAAAACACCTTATTTACATAAATCTTCCTCTACAATATTTCATGATTATTTTCAACAAAATCCTTTTCTTTTAAAATTTCATTTCATTTTTTCAAAAGAAAATGATTTTGAAGAATAAAGGATATTTTCCTCAAGAATTCATTTCAAGTGTTTTATCAAAACCATTTTCCATCTAAGATGACATTATTTCATATGTGTATGTGTAAAGTTTAATGTCTCTATGATTTACATGGTTTCACTTTTCTTATGATGAAATTATATCCATTTGTTTTATATGGATTATGTTTGGATGGGATGATGTTTATGAAACTTATTTTATTCTTTCGGTTATGATGAATGATTTATGTTTATTTTGTGGAAAAAGTCAGAATGATTTCATTATGAGATGGGTGGGACCTATATCTCCCTCCAATGCATTGGGTAAATATTTATATCTCATGATATAGACATGGCTAGAATGGTAAGTTTATCCGGTTCAGTGATATAGGACTGGAACGACGAGTGAACTCGATTGAGAAAGGGACTTTGTCCACTAAGATGGTCTTGGAAGCAATTCATTGGCTACTATGGAAATAATATCATGTGCTTAATGGTTTTCCACAATTAAATTTTTTATTCCCATGATATTTTATCATTATTTATGTTCCTTTATGATCTGTTCCTTATGTACTGCGAAGATTTATTTCACAACTCAAGATTTTGATGTTTAAACATTATGTTCATGTTTTTATGTTCAAATGTATATGGTTTGTTTTATTTTCTCCATGCTTAAGCTTACTGAGCATTTGATCTCATCCTTTATATGTTTTATTTTCCCCAGGATATAAAGAAAGGTTTTAGGTAAGAAAACAAAAGGGGAAGATCTTTGTGGGAGATGTTGAAGATCTTTCATAATTATTAGAAGATTATGTTCCGAGTTTCCAAAGACACTAAAATATTACGGTCCTTGTGTGTTGGTTTTTTTTATGTATTAATTATTCTAAAAAAGTAATGTAATGTCCATGTATGCCAAGATTCGGGTCTCTACAGGAATAATCCATACACACAATCATTTGAGGTGTGATAGGTTCTTCCTAGACCATTAGTGTTTAATGATTCTTAAAGTCTGAGGGATGGACCTCTGAGGGATATAGAGTCATAAGAAATCGTTTTAATAGAATAACATATATTATTTATATTAGTATATTTTCTAAAGAGATATTGGGTTGATAATTCCAATACACATAGATGGTTATGTTTTCACTCCCATTTAGAGGGGAAAGATAACTAGATAGTTCTCCATGTTCAATAATTTAATCTACTTTTATTATGAGGTTTTAAGTGTGGGAGGTGAACTCCACCACTAGAGATCCCTCTATAGAATTATATATTTCCAAATTATCTATGGGTATCTTTTATTCCAAGCATGGATTCTTGGGAAAATGAAATCAATTGAGTCAACATGGAGTACCACACAATTTCTCAATATTAAAGGAGAGAAAGGGATGGAATTCACCTACCTGACCTAATGTGAATCAGATATTCAGATTCATTGGGTCTTTTTTTCAACTATAAGAATATATTGTCCAACTATACATGAATGTCAAGTTTCTCATACCTTCTAGATACTTATGGTAGTTTTTCACCCCCTATTTTGTGTAAACTCTAGAATATTCATTGAGGAATCCCCTTTATCCTCACTCATTGATTCCTATATTATACATTATGTATAAGAATATATAATTTAGGGTTGGTTGATGAAATAGTGTAATTCCTAATCTTGAAAACTTACTGAGTTTTTCATGATCATTCTTGACATCTAAACTGGTGGAGTCTCTTCCAATTCATCTAAAAACACTATCATGGCTGGTTCACTTGCAAAGTAACCTTCATCTCAAAACTACCTCAACAACATGTCCATGGTTTCAACTAGACCTTTCATGTTTTTAATACAATGAACATATATTATCTCATACAATTTTTTATTGAAAATGTTAAAACCATTATTAAAAAAGTACACCCAGTCCTCTAGATCTAAAAGATGGGTCATGAGTTATAATTTGTTGATATAGAGTGTGACCACGATTCTCTTAACGATGGGAAGGAATATCCCAATTAACTATAGAATACAAAATTTTATTCTCTAAGTTTGATGCAACTATATTATATAGTATAACCTCTAGGATCTATGAAACATCCCAATTATGGATATCATAAGTATTTTTCCTAGGTGTTTCTCTAAATACATGTCTATTACATGTTTAGTAATTCGTTAGGATTCATCATTTTTTAGATGAACTTCCCAATGATACATCCTTAGGAAGATTCAACAATGACTAATGCCCCTCCCAAAATATAATCCAGATGCCTCTGTGCTCCCTCAAAATCGATCACGGCCTCTATAGTACCCCCATCCTTTGAAATTGAGTTCTCTTGAAATGGTTCTTACCTCTCTCCATCACATGAGAGCCTACTTTAGTGTGTCCAACCAAAACATTGATTCACTTAGTATACCCCGAGGTTACATATATATTTAGATTTATTTATACTCTAATAGAAATAAAATTTTGTTGTTGACCATTGAAAAATAAATTATTCCACTATTGACTTCCCAATTTAGCATACAACAAATAATATGGAAGCCCCTAGGATGATTTTATGAAAACTATTTGTTGTAGGCACTCATTGTCACCTTTGAAATGAAAAAAAACTAATATGTAAACTAGTATGGGGTAAATGGACCACATATAAAGTTTTTATTGATGTATATGGACAACACCCCTCTAAATAAATCCAATATTTATGATATCTTCTATCAATTTCCGTATATTTCATCAATGATATAACTAGTTGAAATGATTATGTTGATGAAGTTGAACTATTCATGTTATTCAAGCCTCATCATCACCCCCTATTGGTTTTGTTATAGAGGCTAGTTCGTAAAAACGTTCATTAGTCATGGATTGGAATCAACATTTAGAGGTAGGGTCAAATTATGGTACACATATCCCACAAAATTTACATCCAAAAATCAATACAGGAATCTGAATGGGATATATATTCACAAAGTTTAATTCCCTATAATGATGTATTTTAATGTTTCATAAATATCATATATCATTGGGGTGACTAGAATAATCTGGTAACCTTATAACAGCAGTTCTTCCATGATAAACATCCCTAGGCTCATTCCCATGTGGGTATTCTTGACTGGTAGTATCCACCAGCTAAGGAAATTAGCTGGGGAGACCTCTAATCTTTTCATATAGAATACCAAGAACTTATACTAATATTCTCACTACTTGTACTGGACCTTTTCCAAGAGGTTAAAGTATGACACAAAAATCCCTCTTTTGTATGTTCTCGAGCACTACTTTGAATTCCTCTAAACTTTTTACATGTTATTATCTAGAATTAGGTTGAGTTATATTTTTAATAGAGTGTTAGAGGAGATGTTACATTATCACCCCTACACACAAATCCCCCTCTTACACCTTGAATTTTAAATAGAATGGTTCTTTGTCCTCCAAAACATTACTCACTATATGTAACTCATCAGAAATCACCCATACCCATTGAAAATGGAGATGTCACAAATTTTGTAGAGCTCCTTAGAGCTAATTCTCACCCCTCCATGGTGGAGGTGGGATTTAATTTTACTATGAGACCACGAACTCAGCAAATCCGGTATCATCACTTTTTAATGGTTGATGTGGAACTAGGATTACCATAATGCCTCGTATTGTCTGAATTGATGTAGTGGATCTCTAATATCCTCAAAAATATGGTGAATTCAAAATTCCAATTCCCATCTATCAATTAACTTCCCCCATAGGTGTAGGTCCCACTCTTCAAACCACTATTATTGATTTTTTGAGATTTCATCCATTAAAAATAAAGAGTAATTTAATAGAAAAACATATATAGTTAGTATTTAAGTATTAATTAACAAAATTAGACACCTAAATAAGTATTATAATGTCATAATTTTGTACCATGTGATATTACTAATGAGATTGGTGTTCCAACATATGTATCATTGTGAAATTATAAAAAAATATTGTGGTTTTGATTTCAATTAAGAGGATCACAACATTATCAATAAGCTTGAATCCATATAAAATGACCTATTAAGACAATGGGTAATCCATATTCTCCTCTATCAGTAGTTCCAAAATAGTTTTTTATTCGGACTAGGATTGTTTACTTGATCTGAATCTTGAATTATCAACTATTTATTTACTCCAAGAAGTGCATCTTCATCTTTTGGACTTGCCATTAGGTTATTTCTTAAGGAATTATCCATTTCTACTTCACTCAAAATAAAATAATCAAATTTTTTTACAACTTTATCATTTGGTGAAAATATAGGTTTATTCATTTCACATCAATCAATATTTTATTTACATAAGTATGTAATTTAT
Source organism: Viscum album (assembly GCA_963277665.1). NCBI lineage: Eukaryota > Viridiplantae > Streptophyta > Magnoliopsida > Santalales > Viscaceae > Viscum > Viscum album. Next base: position 1,806,732,143 of record OY728152.1, on the reverse strand, counting down.
TTTGAACACTCAAGGTCTATCTCTCGAGGAGACTAATCACACACAATTCATTTCTATTATCACTAATATAAATATAAATAATATAATACTATAAAACTAACATATTTATAAATAGGGTTCATAAAATGAATTTAATATAAAATGATATATAAATATATATTTAATATCAAAAGATTTTTGAAAGAAGAAAGAATGAAATAAATTTTTCTTTAGTGGTTATGATGATTAAAATAACTTTTTAAAAGATTTATTAATATTTAATTCAATGAGTTCATCAAGACCTATCAAAACTGACTATCTCATTGAAAATTTCCTAATCCCATGCTAAGACCTATTTTTCATTGTTATTTCTTTTCAAAACATCAAATAATTGAAATTTTTTTTCACTATAATTTTATATGAAATGATCCACTAAATTCATCACACAAATAGAGAATGTATGGATAATTGATAAACAATAAGAATATGGTAGTGGTAGAGAATATATGGGATCTCCCACCATAATAATTTTAACCATAACCTAAATACCTATAATATAATAATGACAATATATTTAATCACAGTAAACTCATTCAATCCACCACTCCCTCCCTTACACAAATTTCAAAGTTATTTCTCCACTTTTAATGGATTTGAGAAAGGAAAATAGAGGAAGGAACACAGAGAAATAATAATGGATGAAAGAAGGTTATAAAGAGGGAAAATAAAATAATATATATCGAAAATATCAAGAAATATTAATAAAAAAACTCCACTTTATCCCTTATAAAATACCAATCACTTTTAATTGAAGATGTCGAACATATTTATATGGAGGGGAATGGGAAATTTTACCTCCAAAATATGTCCATCGAATGATTTTAAATATCTGTCCCACTAAATGGATGAATAATTGTACTTTTTATTCAAAAAAAATTTTCATTGGTTTCTTTCTTCTATTTCTTTAAATTTATAACACGATTTTACAATGGATAATGGGTTTCTTGGAAATATACTTCCTAAAATTAATTTCAACAGAAAGACTCTTCATATTACCTAAATCTAGTTCCTCATGCATTTATGGCCTTGAAATAGGTAGAATCAGGCATGACCAACTTTATGAAAAATATTCATTGATATATTCTTCCTCCCCATGTTATTTTTAAGATTATTTGGAATTTTATTTCATGATATATGTTCTCTTATTTAAAATTACTGAGATTCATTCACGGTTTTTGAGGTATGTATTGTGTACTAGTTTTGGGAATCAAAAAGATTGATTAAGCAATAGTTATAGTTGGATGAAATGAATTCCAACATTTATGGAGGCCTAAAAAATCTAATTTATCAGTTTTGATATGTATAGAAAATTTTAATGCCGAAATATAGAATAAAAAAGAAACTGTTAAGATTCAAAATTTGGATATTTCTCAAATTAAGCTCAAAAAAATTCTAAAACATAAAAATGTAACATATTTAAATAAAAAAACTACAGTGGGATTATAAACATTTAATTGTATTATAAAATATGTAAAAATTTAATCTTCATTACTCCAACACTCTTAACTATTTCTCTCTTAGGTAATCATCTAATAAAAAGGTCAAACAGAAATCCTATTGTAGAAATAAAAAATAACTCAAATATCACATCTATGAAAATCTCATGCCTCTTATATAGATAAAAATTTATTAAATTCACAAAAATAAAAAAATAATAATTCAATATCAAATTAATTTTCATGTGCATGTCAAACCTACTTCCCCGGAAATATGATTCTCTCATTACTCAAGTATTTTGTTTTCACGGAGTTTTTATAATTCACCAGAACAGGTGTGATATCCAGAGGCTTGATATCCTCTTATTATCTCCAATTTGTAGAGTATGAAATTTTCCAATCAATATATATTTTTCATGGGTTTTTTATAAGGCTAAGGGTTGGTATATTTTAAATGAAAAAATATTAGTGGCAGAATGGGGTTGGTTAGTTTCTAAAGTGATGTAAATGAATGAAAATAGTTTTCCTCGAGAATGATGTTCTCCTTGATCATCTCAAAAATTAATCACCTTCAAACATATTTTTCATTCCTTGGGAATTTCAAACATGGTATTTCAACAATAATAAATTATTTTTCCCCTTTTTTCTATTTTCAGCATTGATTTAGCTCGAATAAATATCATCAAATTCTCTTTAGAATCATATTTTTGTTGAAAAGGGAGATGAAATTTTGATCTTAAAATATTTGTGAGATCCCACCATAGAATTTTAATGATATATAGGACATCTATATATTATTTCATCATGAACATTATTTCACCAAATCAGTAATAAATATGGAAACACTTTTTGTCCTAAAAACATTTATTCGTCTGAGCAAAAAATCAGCTCATCTTCTCCCTCCTACACACATGGGTTCAATAATAACAATACATTTATCTTATAGTTATTGTATTAAAGGGATGGATAGTTTGTAATTTTTATTCTTAATAAGGTATTTCAAGGTATCTAAGGGATTATTAATGGTCAGATGTAAGGGTATGCCAAAATGAGAGTTAAATGTAGAAAGGTTTTTTAAAGCAGGGCCTCAATCATACTTGACACATTCCATGAACTCTAAAATGTTTGAAAAATAGAAAATCCGTAATTTAGGTATAACACAACATGTATCAAGAAACTCAATAAAATTGAAATGTAAATAATATGTGAAAAAAATTAGAAACTTCTTAGGATGGGAATGATTTTTACTTTTCACATAACTAGTGAACATGAGTATCACAATCAATAAACATCACCAAATGAAAATAATGTAAAAAAAATATTATATAAAATCAGTGATCATTTAATAACTAAAATATTTAAATCAATAAGTATCCTAACAAAACAAATATGGTTTTAATTTTCCAAAGTATTTTATTTATATAAAGAATCCTAAAAACACACTAAAAATAGAAAGTAAAATATAAAAAAAAACAAAAAAACAAAAAAATGAAATACAAAATAAAAGTTAAAAGAAATACTAAAAATAAATTAACATCCCCCCCACTAAAATATTACATTTTCTACCCTATTTTACTTCAATTTAGATAACTCTTTCCTTAAAAAGTTTTTATAGGGTATAAAACAAAATAAATGAATGGAATGACACAAACTGATTTATTTTAAAAATGGAATCCTTATGTCAAGATACTATATTCTACTAGGTTAAATCTAAATGATAATAAGAAAAAATCATGAGAAAATTTATGAAAATTAATTTCATCGGTGAAAGAAAATGGATAACGCTTTATTTGGAACCCAAGTGGGTGTTAGGTTTTTTATACCCCTTATCATGAAATTATAGTGGTTTAACCCCAATCCAAATGTGTATGTGTTTTATTGATCGTAATATGACACATTTTATTTTGATTAGTGATTTTTATCTTTAATTGTTCAGGAATGAACCCATGTATAGAATAAATCATCTCTTACCCCTTTGAAATATGGTACAACATAGAAGTTGGGAGAAGGAAAAGTAATGGGTCTTCTTCTTCTTGGTGCAAGAATGATTAGGAATCTTAATTAACTTCTTCCATGTAAAATTTGGGTGAGTAATATTCATCTGAGTGTTATTAAGTATAATATCTATTATAATATAAATTTTTCTGTAATTAAGACAAGTAGAATCAAGAAAGAAATCCTCCCCATTATTTGATATAAATTTATTATCGATTTCGTCAGGAATGACCACTGCAGACTCAGTCTTAGTAGGGGGAACATAGCCCTATTATTTAAAATAAATACTGAGTTATATAATATATTATTATTATTTGAGAAATACGGGAGGATTACTTTCCCTTTTTTCTATAATAAAATATAACAAATTCTCTTTAGAATTATATTGTGCTTTCATAGTTGTATCAGCTGAAATGAAAGTTTTTGGAACCTCTTCATGAAATAGACAAGGAGATATGATTGGATCAAAAAGTTTTATAATAAATTATTCCTTGGGTTCTTCAATTAAATTTTATATTGAATATGATTTTCATTCTCCACATCTATCCTTTTTTTCCATTCTATCCATAGAATATTTACTAATTCAAATTCAGTACTCTATGATGCTACCAGCATGTGTACTTATTGATTTTTTTGGAATTTTCATGAATCACTAATGAATTTTGTCCACACCCAAGGTCGATCTCTTAGGAATGTTACTCACAGGCACCGATATTCTATAGTCACTAATATAAATCTAAGTAATATAATAATATAAAACTAATATATATATATATATGGGGGGTTTTATAAATTAATATATTATAAAATGATATATAAATATAAATTCAATGAAAAAAATGTTTTTAGAAGAAAAAATAAAGGAAAAATTTCTTAGGAGTTTGCAGTGATTGAAATCAATGTTTAATAGAGTTTTAAATATTCTATTCAATGAGGTGATCAAGAATGGTCACATCTCACCATATCATTTAAAATGTTATGAACCCATTCAGACACCTTTTGGAATAGGGAAATCTCATCCAAACATCATATATCAGAACACTTTTCTGACCATCGATGTATATTCTAGGATCCACTGTATGCATGACACAAAAAGTGAACTGAAGGATAATTAATAAACCGGAAGAACTTGGTGGTAGAAAAAATCATGAAACCACTCACAATAAATAATTTAATAATCACATAAATTCATATAATTTAATAACAATAAGAAATTAATGCACCAATAACTCAATAAATAAACCATTCCATTCATTGAAAAAACACAGAGGTTAGTTCTCCGTTTTGAGTGGAGTTGAGAAGGTAATATAATGGGAGGAATGATTATTAATAATAATATACGAAAGAAGGATATAAAGAATAATACTAAACAAATATAATTGAAAAATATTAGGAACTATTTTATAAGAATAAATCCAAAATATCCCCTTAAAATGGATAGTCCATGTAATGGAATATGAAGCACATATTTATGGGGAGACAAGTGGGAAATTTTTTCTTCCAAATATATACAACGTATGTTTTAGATTTTCCATCCCACTTATTTTCTAAATCATGGAAGGGTTTATTCATGATTGTTTTTCCTGTATGTATTTTGCGTTTGTATTCATAAATTCACCTTTATTGGACACTAGATAATGTGGTTTTGGATTATTTACTATGTTAAATTAGAATCTACAGGTAGATTCTTCATATACCCCAAATATAGTTCCCATGAACTTATAGCCTTGAATGTGGTAGAATAAGGAATGGAAACCACTATGAAAAATGTTCACTAATATCCTAATCATCTATAATTTATATTTCATCTTCTTTAGGATTTTAGTTTGAGTGATATGCACTAATCATGATAAGTATCCAGGTCGGTGAATATTTTTTGAGGCCCAAATTATAAACTGGTTTTGGGCCTCCAAATAATGGATTGAGATTTCGGTATAGTTGGATAAAAATAACCCCAAAATTTATGTAAAACTAAAAAACGAATTTCATAATTTTAATTTGTGTAGAAATTTGTTTGGCCGAAATATATAATAAAAATAAAATAGTTAAAATCCAAAATTTTATAATTTTTCATAATAAGTTCAAACTAATTCTATATCCTTAAAATGTGACAATCTTCCATAAAATAAAACTATGGTGGGATTATAATTATTTATTTAATGAATTAAATATATAACAATGTTATATTCAACATCAAGCTGGTTAATTAACTCTTCTCCATGCAAGTGTCACTCAAAGAAGTTTATTCACTTAAAATGTCATGTTGCACAAATGCTAAGGTTCATGATCTGATTACATTCTAAGAACTATCAGTATTAGGAAAATATATTCACTCAATTTGTGATATGTTCACATTTTCTCCCTGGGAGACCCAATCCATTATTTATAGGAAATTTTTTTATCTATGTTGTTTTAACATGGAGTTTAGAATTCACAAAGATTAGATTTTTCATTAGAATTCAATACACTAATTCCATGACAATCCAGATTTGGAGGGGATATTTTTTTACACTAAAAAGTATATGTAAGAATAAATATAGTTGATATGATAAATTATGTATCACATGAAAACAATTCATGCAACCCTTAGTTGTGAGAGTTTGAATCTGAAGCATTGTTCACCTCCATGTTCTATATTCACAAAACAAGTTACATGAAATAAATCTCAAGGAATCTCAGAACCTATATAAATACATTAGAAATCAAAAAATATTGTGAAATGCCCAATTCCAGGATATAAAGGCCAATAAATAGACTTTAACATTCCATTTCATGGTTTTTACAATTGGGATTCAAGATATAGGGGATGTTGAGGCCTACTACTCATGCCAACCGACTTTCAAATTTTGTGAAACCCTACACAACATTTATAGATCCTTCTATGTTATATCATTATGTGAATTACATAATAAAATTATATAAAATTTTTGGATAACACTCAATAAGTTCCCACAAAACTCACTCTAATTATGAACACACTTTTTATGAAGACTAATTTTCACACAAGTTGAAATTTCACACAACACCAAAATTTTGAAAAACCCTTTCCCTAGATATCCACTTTATTCCCCCATCACATAATATGTATTCATGAAATATTTGGGCACATGGGATCCAAAACCATCTAATCATTATTCTTTCAGTAATTTAATAAGACACCTTGGGTCAACCCAACCCATAACATGAGTTAGTCGACCACACTGCTCAAAGAGAATTGATGATCACTATAGCTTGGAGAAAAATCTATTCATTACAAAACATCACTTGGAATATTTTCTCCACTGGTCAATCGACATGAAACTTATATTAAATGGTACATCCCCACAAATATTTTTTGATTCAAATATACAAAAAATATCTAGAAAAATTGATATTATGAATATAATATACCATAAACTAAAAGAAAACCTCATATGAAGGTTTGATACAATTTCCATGCATACATGGTGCGTCACAACCACCCCAAAACTAAAATGAAATGGGACTAGGATAAATAATCACAATACACACATACCAAAGGATAAAAATACCCAAAAAACAAATCATGATATTACCTGGTTATAAAACATCTCATCTATCAACCAACATATAATGGTAATTATGATAATCCACCCTAGTACATGGTTCTCGAATATTTAACCATTTCCTAAAAAATGATGTATGGAAAACCCCAAAGAACCATTAAGGATGTGAGGAATGAGGATAATTTTAATAAAAACCTCAATCTATTTAAGGATTTTATTAATGAAAACCAATAAACTAGTATGAAAACACATTCAAAACAAAACCACATTGAAAACCTACCATTTTCAAACAAACCATTGAACCCCATTGGATTAACATTTTTAGAAAAAAAATTTCCCTAACAAAATCCAAACATGGATCAAGTATGAAAACATAGCCACACAATATTACATTATTAATAAAACTAATAATACATAACCAAGGGTGATCATAACATTAACAATACATAACCACATAATTGGAAAATGTGCTTAATATATCTCATCACATTAAACTAGAACTAATAAAACTCATAAATTATATAAACCAGTATGGCATGAGTAATGTGCACCTCACTCTCTAGCCATCATTCATATCATGAGTGAATAAACATGTATGTATTTATGGATAATAAAATTTAAGCACTCACAATATTCCTTGAGACTATATCCAAGAGCTCTTGTTGTCTCTCAAAAAACAATGTAGAGGCACTCATGGTCTTCTAACACAAAGGCACGCATGGTCCCTTAAAACCAAAATTGAAGCTCGCATGGAATTACCTTAGATGGGGAATACAACCTCTTAGAAAAAATCAAAATGGGTCCTCACAATATCTTCCATTCAAAGGATCTCACGATCCCTCAAACAAACCCCTAACCTACACCCTAGTTAACTCATGCATAACTCCATGCAAACAACATCACAAAAAAATTCCCATATTAAATAGGCTATATCATAATCCATTTCATGAAAAAAAAAACAATCCCATTATATCAAAACAAATTACTATAGTAAAATAATTTCAAAACAAAACTTATAAATCCATTAAAACCTATAGAACCACATTAATCAATTTTAACAGTCGCTTAGTGTGTATACAAGCCACACTAATTTGATAAACCCCATTAAAACCTTAAAATTGACAAAAAAAATCCATGAAACTTGTAACACATTGAATACACATAATGAATAAATTATTTTAAGTTAAATTTTAAAAAAACCAAATGTGATTTTACATTTAAACGTGTTCTATATAAAATACCCTTAAATAAAGACACCTACCTCAGAATCAATTCCAACATCTTCACCACTAATGAAGACTAACTATAAGAGGAAGATAAATTCCTAAAAACCTAATACATAATAAAATCAACCATTTCACCCATTAAATCTGTTTTCTGGAAAACATCACCCTTATGGTTCAACAATTTTAGAAAAATCCAAGAACAAGCAAAATCGAATAGGGAAGAAATAATAAACCATATAGAAAATAGGTTACCTCATTGTAAAACACCATGATTACTGTATAAAATCACCACCAAGGAGTTGGATGAACATAAATGTCCAAAATGGATAGGTTGAATGCATTGGGGATGGAAAATGACGTTTAACACTTAGAAAATTGACAGGGGAATAATTGTAAAAACACACATCTTATGTGACTTGGACATGTCATACGGTTTTTCTTCCCAATTAGAAAAAATATATTCTAATAGTACATTTTCCATTTTCCATGAGAAAAAAAGACAACACTATTACTCCTAAGTTCCCTGTGGTTTGAAAAACCATGAACAAATAGGGAAAATGCCCATTTTCATGCTCTACAGCCCTCTCATCTGTTTATCTATGTGGTTAAACAAACTATGTTCTAACTGGGTTTATGGATTGTTTCTCCCAAAAAAATCACCATTTTTAACACCCAAAACCCTAAAACTCCATGAATTAACCAAAGATTAAAAACTCAAAATTGGGTATAACAGATACCTGATGGGTGTCACAACTCTCCACCATTCCAATTTCTACCCTAGGAAAGTCCGTAGGATTTGCTAAAAGAAAATAAGTGAGGCCACTAATCCCTCACAAATGCTTCTTTATTCCATGTCTTATGGATATTACCACATAATTACCAGATTAAATGGGTAAAAGAGACCAATTTTTCTAGGATCACCTTTCTCCTTTAATCAAAAATATGATCTTTCTCCACTATTATGGTGTTATAGTGTTTAAACTCTAACTCTTCCCATGCTAATACATGACATGGTTCATTATTGTATATCGTTAGTTAGAAAAAAATGAATAACACAATTGATCAAGTTTGTCTATATTGAAGCTCCAAAAGATAGGCTACCTTTCCAATATTCTCTACAACATGAAATGGTCTAGCATAATGTGGTGCTAATTTCCCTTTATTTCTACAACAAAGGTACCCTAGTGAAATAGATACTTGAAGAAGCAATTGTTCTCAATCCTCAAACTCCAAAAGATAATGAATATGGTCTATATAATACTAATAATGACTACGAGTTTTCTATAATATGTTTTTTATTATCTGAACCACCTATGTCATCTCCTGAGAGAGGAATCATCTTATCAAGGAATTATCACCCACCACCTCCAAACACAATGCTAATTGGTAGAGCCACCCATATAATTCCTAAAATAGGTCAATAATAATTGAGTCCTAGTATATAATGTTTTAGAAGTACTCATTCTAAGCAATGTTACTTTACCAAGAACCACTAAAATCTTGCACACATTCCCACAAAACATCCTTGAGATTTCGGATTGTCCAATCAAACTGATGATCTAGTTGTAGGTGATACATGATGGTCAACCTCATGTGGGTTACCAAGGCCACCTTTATTTCCTTCATGAAACAATTACTAAATCATGAATAATAATCTCATACTATCACTTGGGGAAACCATGATGCTAAAAGGCCTCTCTAATGAACAATTGTTTGACGTCATCTACCTTCATCAACTCCCTAATGAAAAAATAGTGTGATTATTTTGTCAAAAAATTTATAATAACACATATGGAATCTTTTCCATTGATAGTACAACATATCTAGATCATGAAATCCTTAAGGATATCATCTCACATTCATATATTTAGGGGAATAGTATGAAAAAAACCAAATGGTCTTTGATGATCAACATTGATCCTCCATAAGGACAAACACCTAGACACAAATTCTTCCATGACAGGACTCATTCTGAGCAAAAAATATTGACCTATCACGATATAAAAAATCTTGGACAAAATGTGGGGAACATTCCAATGAGAAATATATTACTTATGAATAATCTCCTACCTCAAGTTCAAATGAAAAAAAATTCACTTCTTGAAGAGAATAGAACTATCAAAAGACTAAGACCAATCACTCGAGTTATCCACACCATTTAAGGCACTAAAAATATGATAGAACTCGGGGTTAGATACCTAGTCAATCATAACCAGTTAAATAAGATAGGTTGTAGATTTTAGACCAAATAGGAACACTATACTTATATCTCTTTGAACATCCAACCTCATATCATCAAACAAAGTCATCATCCCCTACTCATCCACTGATTCTCAAATGTCCTCTATTGGGAGATTCATTAATAAATATTTCAGTACCAAAATTCACCTTCCTATGTGTATAGAAAATATATAAATTTAATTCCTAGAGATACTCCACCAAACATATCTATTTCACATTCATGTTCCTCTATGTTAGAATATACTTCTGTCTCTTATGATCAGAATACACTATAAAACTCTCCCTAAAGGTGTAGTGTCACCACATTCTCTTTTAAAGCACATGTCTTTATTACACTATAATACAAGATTTTTTACATATAGTTAGACTTAATAAAACATATAATATTGATCAGTGTAGTGTCTTTGGTAATTAGGAACATTTACAAAATAGTGAAAAACATGAAAAAAAGTAATCTTTGTCGAATTTTTAAAAAAAAACTAAAACATAAAACTACATGTTATCACCAGATGACATACATAAGAAAGAGGTGATTTATAATGCCCGATAAAGAAAAAACATAGAGTAAATAGAGAGAATAATAATTTTTATAAAATAGTTATATCAATGGGGAATAAAAAGAGTGTTAATCATAAACATGGATAGTGATACATGATATATAATGATAATCATAAAGGAAACATAGGAAATGTGGAAACGTCTTAAAACACTACAACATAAAAATATATCAAGGAAAAATAACAATAAATAATGATGGAATAACTCCCATAAAAAATCATGTTCATGAACTATCCAAACATTAAGTCTCATTAGAATAAATAATATACAATTCATTAAAGCACTATATAATTTCAGGTGCACTCATCCAAGTAATTTGATTTTCAGGCTTAAGTGTGCCACATAGATCATAAAAAATTGATTAATTTGTCATTATATTTTTCTAAATTATCAAGTAGTGTGTAATAAATAAATTTAATTCCCATTTCAAAAAATTATATGTGTTTAAATATGAATATCCTTGAAAGGAAACGGTTATGGTATTCGCTACACAATTTCTTTTCCAAAGAATATCACAGAGAAATTTCAGCATCATAACGACATCACGTAAAAATTCATAAAAAAGGTTGATTAGAGACAAATGTGGATGTAATAATTTCTTAATAAAATAGGGACTATTAGGAAAATTTAAATACATATCCCAACATTAGGAATTCTAAATTCAAGGCATAAGATAAAAAAACTAGAAAAATAAAGTGGATAAAAGGATCCCTTACTTGAGTATGTGACTACAAATGCTTGGGAGGGGTATCTTAAGACATTGAAGGAACCTAGGGAGGACTATAGAGATGATATGGAAGATGAAAATTGTGATAAATTATTTTTAGTTAAAATTACTGGGATTTTGGGTGGTTTTATATAGGAAATGAGTGGGGATTTCTTTATTATTTCTCAAACTAAGCATTTTGATTCTATATAATAATATAATGAAAACCCCAAAACATCCCAAAGCTTTTTTCCATATTTCATATAAATTTGAGTGTTTTTTGTTATTTTATAATTCTTAGTTACAAACATAATAAAATAATACCCATTATTATGTAAAAGGATGTTATAGTCTTGATGAGATGATTTTAAAACCATAAAATATATTAATGGTTTTGGAGGATTCATAATGTCTTTACAAAATTAGAAAAATGAACTTAATTTTTTTTTAATAAAAAAATTTATTTTTTTGTCTATACATTTTTTAGTATTTATTAAGTCGCTTTTGGGTAAATATGATGTCGTAATACAAAAATTAAATTTATACGGTATTTAATTTTTACCCAAAGATTCGACTCTCTCATAAAATTTTAAAAAATTCACCATTGGGTAATTTCAATGTTATGATTAAAAAATAATATTTATTTTATATAAATAATTTTCTAAATATGTTAATTTTAACTTTTAGAATAATAACTGACATTTATTGGGAAATATTGAGTTTTTTGACAAAAACAATTTTGGAACCATTATAAAAATTAAATTTTACTTCATAAAAATTATATGATAATACATATTTAATAAAAATTAATTAATAATAATATTTTATTAAAATTTCATTTTTTCCAAAAATCCATTAATGCGTCAAAATAAAATCCTTCGTTGAATTTGAATATTACCCAAAAAACACTATTTCTTATTATTAAATCACTTTTGTACTATTGATGAAATCACTTTTCAATAACAATCTTATCAATGTTTATGATGCTTAAAAGTTTTTTAAATAGTATATAATAAGTCTAAATAAGTTCATGTGTTTTCTTTAAACTTATTACATAATAATACATTTAAATAAATCAAATTGGTTACTTGTATTTATAACAGTTTGGGTCATCAAAATCTCCCCCCATAAAGGGGTTTTCCCTTGAAATTTTCATTTACCCCATTAAAATAGATGAGGGTAACTCTATTTAATCACATCTTCTTGTTTCCACATCACTTATTCAAACTTTTGAATTCTACACGTCACTTTGATAAGGTGCATTGTCATATTTCCAATAACATTGTCTCTTAAATTTATGATCCTCACCGGATGCTCCTCAAAGGAAAGTTCATTCTCTAATGGAAACACCACAATAATTTGTACATGTGAGGGGAATGGTATGCAATTTCTCAATAAGGATACATGGAATACATAATTACTTGATATATTTTAGGTGGGAGTGAAATTCATTAGGCCACTGCTTTGATATTATCAAGGATCTCAAAGGGGATTATGTAACTTCGACTAAACGTTCCCTTCTTTCTAAATATCATTTCATACATGCAAGGAGATATATGTTGGAATACCATGTCTCTAACACCAAACTATAGATCATTTATATGATTTTCTTCATATAAATTCTTTCATATTTGATCATCCTTGATGTGTCGATATAAGGTATTAACTATTTCCTCTATTTCCTCAACCATTTTAGAACATAGAAGTTTGGGTTCCCCAACTTCATCCAGATATGTATGCATTCTTCACCACTTCCCTTAAAGGGATTCATATGGATCTATTTGTATTTTTGAGTGAAAACTATTAATGTAAGAGAACTCAACTATAGGAATATGCTAATCCCATTTTCCTTTGAAGAAAATTGAGCATTCTATCAGCATAAACAGAACTGTTAAGATAGTATTCTCATATTGGACATCATTTTGATGGTGATAAGCCTTAATGAATTTAAAATAAATATTTAGAGCATGTCTAAGACTCTTCTAAAAATTATACATAAATCTTCATTCTCGATCGAATACAATAAATTGTGGTAATCCATGCAATCTCAGCACTACTCTATTATATATATCAATGTAAGTTGATCTAGAGAGAAGTTTTCTCAAATCACAAGTACGTATGCATTCTTTATAATACCATCCACCATGTCCTACAAAGAACTATTTCCTTTAGATTTCATCATAATTCTAGTGAAAAATTCAATGGTGATGTTTTATAACTTCCATGTTGTTATGGGTAATGGTTGCATCATTTCATTATATTTTTTACTTTGAGCCTTCACTTGCTAAGATACTAGAAATCTTGATGTATATTATATGATCTCATTATTCATATTGTCCCACCAATAGTTTTATTATATATGTCTATGCATCTTTGTGCTTTAATGATGGATAGAAATGTTTGAGGTGTGTGAATCATCCAACAAATCCTTCATTAACACAATATTTTATGGTTTATGTAGTCTCAACCCAAATCATACAACACCTTCTTCATTAACATTTAACTATGTTGATTTATCTTTTCTTATAGTTCCTACTTTCTTCTCAATTTCCACATCACCTCTTTGATCATACTTTATCCTTTTCATAAGGTATTGTTGATAAATCATTTGTGAATGTATTGATGATGTTTCTTCCATTATTATTCTCATTTCCATCATTCCAAATATTATAATATTGTACCCAACTTGATTATTGTTACTGATAGAATTTATGGATCCTTTATACATTGAACATCTTTCACATTATTCTCTTTACTATGATGGCAGTGGATTAAGAAATCATAGTCCTTGATCATATCTATCTACCTTTATTGGCACATATACATCCCTCTTTGTGTGAATATATACTTGCGGATTTTGAGATCCGTATATATTTCACACATTTCCCCAAAGAGATAATTAAACAATATTTTCAAAGAAAATATCACTATATCCCACTCCAAGTAATGCTTTGGGTAGTTCTGTTAATTAATTTTCAACTCCATTGAAGCATATACTATGAAATTTTATTCTACATTAGCATACAACCCCTTCCCTTTTTCAAATCATTAATTAATACCATAAAAATTTCTCCATTTTTGGATGGTGTGAGCATAGGGTTAGTGATGGGCCTCATTTTCATCACTTTGAATCTATCTTCACATTCATTATTCCATGAAACTTTTACTACCTTCCAAGTTATCTTAAATAGGGAGTTTGAAAATCATGAGAAATTTCTCACAAATTTTTGATAATACCCAACTAATCCAAGGAATCTACGGATATATATCATAGAAGTTAGCCTCGGCCATCCTTTAGTATCTTATGTTTTTCAAGGGTCCCCATATATCTCATTACCTGTGATTATATTCCCCATGAATGATACTTCCTTAAAAGATGAATCACATTTTATGTACTTGGAATAGAGTTTATTCCTTTTTATGGTCTTCAGCACAATGATAATATTCTCCTCATTATTCTCTTTGATTCTAGGTAATATTAGAATATCATCTATAAGGATTACCACAAATTTTTCGAGGTAATATCTAAAGACTCTATTCATAATTTCTATAAATATTATTACAGCGTTAGTATGTCTGAATGGAATTACTATGAATTCATTTTTCCTATACCGTATACAGAAAAAAGTCTTGAGTATATCCTTATTCTTCACCCTAACCAAGAGATTTTGTGACTTCAGATCCACCTTCAAATGGTAATTTTCTCCATTTAACCGATCAAACAATTCCTCAATCCATAGAAGATGATACTTGTTCTTTACCCTGATCTTTTAGAGTTCATAATAATCAAGGAAAATTCAGATTCACCCATCCATCTTCTTAACGAAGAGGAATGGTGTACCCCTTGGTGAAGCACTTGGGCATATAAACCATTTATATAGATTCTCCTGTAGTTTTTTATTCATCAACTAATGTTCCAAAAAAGTCATTTTATATGGATGATTTTTAATGGTAACGCCCTAGGTATAAGCTCTATTGAAAATGTAACTTCTCTACTAGGAGTAAGACTAGTATGCTCCTTGGGGAACACATCAGTGTATTACCTCACAATGTTCATGTATTCAAGGATGTAATTTTCCTTATAATATGTCATTTCATCTAGATATGCTTGCTCAAAGGGAAATAATATCCATACATGCGATACTAGTGCTAATGAAGATTCATCCTCTTCCTTGAACTTGTATAGAATAAGGGGTTGATTCGTTATATGGATAGTGATTTCATTCTTGTGAAAATTTATGATGGCTCTATATTGGTAAAGTCATTCCAAACCCAGAATTTCATCACCTTCCACCAAAGGGAGTATGAAAAGTATCACTGGGAAGTTAACTAAAAAAATTTTGATAGGGGAGGATTTACATACATGGGATGCAACAATTTCTCCATTTTTTGTTTTCACTGATAGCTCTATTTAGAATATTTCTAGTGGTGTTTGAATATTTATAAAAAACATTCATGATATGAAGGAATGTGTAGAAAAAAAATCAAAAAATAATATCTATATTATTCAATTAATAACTAGTGTACCAATAAACACTTCATTTTTAGGAGCCACCTCAGTGAATGTGATAGAAAGATCTATCCCTTGAAACCTCAATGGTTTTAGGTTATATCTTAAAACCCATGGCATAGTGTATTGGTTTTAAAATATCCATGTTTACTTGATGTTGAAGAAATGAAAAATGAATTGAGGGTTGGATGGAGTATTCCTTTACTCCATAACATTTGTGGGTTTCTCTTATCTTCAATTTCTAAAAAAGTGCCCTTCCTTATCTCACCTAAATTATGTCCTCATTCCCCTTAAGAATTTTTAAGGTTATTATTTCTTCACATTTGACAAGTTGGATGTTGAAATATCTTGGCCCGAATATATTTCTCTATCATACCACCATAATTAAACTCCACATCCCACTATTTATCCTAGTGATTTCATTAAGATTCACTATTCTCCATTTCAAATATGAGGGCACATCATAAAATTTCCTCATACCTATCAAAGTCATGAATCATCGGGGCTATACATGTACTACGTTTTATTCCACCAAAGAAGAGGTCAACCTTGATTCAGGGGTAATGACTAATTAAGAGGCATATCATGCAATTCTTGTGAATTTTTTGTTATATGCCCCAATATTTGTTGAATTTTTTATTCAAGACATGGAAATACTTTTCCATTTTAATTATAAGAGTCTAAGGAAAATATTTATCAAAAACCATTTCCCATAATTATTTCCACCCAATAACATTGACCTCTTCCTCTGGATTTTTATTTTTCATCAATGTCCTCCACTGGTCAGATTCACCCTCCATAAAATAAATAGATAGTATAACCTTATCTTATTTTCAACATTGAAGGATGGATAAGATCTTCTATATGGATTTGATCAATTTTTTTTTTGAATAATGGATCAGATGATCCATTAAAATTTTGAATTTTTTTTACATAAAGGACTCAATTGTAGATTCTTATTTCTTATGTGGGTTTGGAAGCTTCTCATGGTCTAGATTTCAGATAAGAACCTTATTCATCTATGAGGGGAACATCATAATGTTTATGATTCTTTCTCCCATGGACTTGGGCATCTCGTTAGGGCAGTCATCACATTGACCATCTCATTCGTTGATTACCTGATTACTCTTATTTCTGTCTATTAGCTAGAATAAAATTAAATTTAGGGATGAATATTTTTAAAATATTAAACACATGAAGGGTAATATAGGTACATTAACAGGATAACGTATACCATACATTTATTTAATTATATTATGAATCTATAGGCTTCAATAAATGTTATCCATGATGATTTTTTATAAAATATATTATTATATGAATTTTTTGTTCCCTTAATAATGATTCATAATGAGATTATGAATTTAACAAAACATATCACCTTAGTGTGTCAAACCTAGTGTGCAATAAAGCATGTTTTCATGTACCAGGTTACACAAATTTAGGCCTGATGCACTGTGTCATAATTTTTACCACTAGGTACATCTATGCCAGAACCACATCCCACTATAGTATCCATACATGGATTTATTTTCATGATAAAACATTTGAACTATAATTAAAAAAAATACAGGGATGCCTTCTTATACTTATTCTTATCCCTAGGGCTTTCTCTAGAGTTTTATAATCCTAATATATAAAAAAACTAAACCTTTCATCTGATTCCAAGTATAACCACACAACTCTTTATTACACCATAATACATGATTTATTGTATAAGGTTACACTTAATACAACCCATAAGCTCACGAATTCTACTGTATTTTGGAATTAGGTATATTACATAAAAATTAAAAAGTGGAAAAGCATAATGTTTTTTGAAAACCTCCATAGCATGATCACCCATAAAACTACATGGATAACCTGGGGACATACATAAGAAATGGGAGAGATATAAAGCCTATTACGGTAATAAACATGTAATAACATGGAGTGAATAATACATATTAGGAAACAGTAAAATCAATGGGTCATAAAAAAAATAGGAATAATAAACCAAAATAATGAGGCATGATATAGTATGAGAATCATAAAAGAAACAAGGGAAATGTTCCAATATCTTAAAACACTTCATCAAAAACATAAGTCAAGGATAAATGAAAAAAAATCATGATTGAAAAGGTTACATAAAGGAATATAGTTTACACCCAGTCCCAAAATGACAACGCATGTGACTAGAAATTACCTAATACATTGGAGCACAATATAATTCTTGGCACGACAATCAAATTAATTTTAGTATCATGCCATAGTGTGCCACATAGATCATACAACATGGATTATTTCATCATAATATTTTCCCCAGATAAATGGGTATGGAATAAATACAATTAAGTCCCAAATCAAATATTTATATGTTTATAAAGTTGAATTCACATTATAGGAAATTGGTATTGTAATCACTACATAATATTTTTGTCCTGGAAAATAACAGTGAAATTTCAAGAGCATAAGGTCACCACTTAAAAATTTCTTAGAAATGGTTGATGAGATAAAATGGGTTTCCCATAATTTGAGATAAATTTTTTAGTAATTTCTAAATGTAAATACATATCCCAACATTAGTATTTCTAAATATAAAGCAGACGATAAAAATAATTGTGAATAAAGATGAGGAGGAAAGGATCTCTTACTTTAGTTTGTGACACTAAATGCTTTGGAGGTGATTCTTGAGAGCTTGGGGGAACCTTGGGAGGACTCTAAAGTGGGAATAAAAGATTGAGGATGTGCTCCAACTATTTTCAGCTAAGATAAATGGGATCATGGGTGGGTTCATATAAGAAATGATTAGGGATTTATTTATTATTTCTCAAACATTAATTTTGGAATCTATATAATAAACTAAAAAAAGAAAAAACCCATTGGGTTTTCCCATGATTTTTCAAATGGGAGTGTTTTTAATTATTTTATATGGCCAATTTATTAACTTAAAAAATATACCCTTGATTATCTTGAAGTGTGTCATGATCTTAAATAAATTATTTTAAAACGTAGAATTATATTATTGGTTTTGGAGGATTCGTAATGGATTTATAAAAATAATCAAATAAATATAAAATCACATTATTTTAAAGTTTAAACATATAATTGGTCATATATACCTCTTATAGTATCTATTATACCACTTTTGGGACATTATGATTTCTTAATACAAAAAGTATTTTTATACAGTATTTAATTTTTACCTAAGAATTAGACTATATCAAAAAATTTATTAAAATTAACTATAGGATAATTTAGAATTTATGATTAAAAAAATAATATTCATTTTATATAATTAATTTTTTTTAATATTTTCCTTTTCACTTTAAAAATAATAATTAACTTTTATTGAGAAATGTTGGGTTTTTTTACAATTATAGTTTCGGAACCCCTATAAAAATTATATTTGAGTTCATAAAAATTATATGATCATTTATATTTAATAAATAAAAATATAAAAATATAATTCATTTTAAAAATCTATTAATTAAAAAATATATATTCCTTAATTTTTTTAATATTACCCTATAATATTATTTATGTTTTATAAAAATCATTTTTAAAGTAGCAATAATAGGATTAAAATATATTCATTATACTATAGAAAGTAAATTACATACTCATATTTATAGGTTACTGATAAATATACCTTTAATACACTATAAAATCCCTAAGAGTATGGTACACGATGGTGAGACTTTAATGGGATGGTTCGGCATACATGGTTTGGGTTGTGATGTTAATGAGCATGAACTTCTCTTATAAATAGTTTCTATCATGCTTAAGTTGTTAGATATCAGTTTGGTCTTGGTCAAGGAAATAGCCCAAAGATGTTATCTCCCTTGGAATCTTATATAAATTGGCTTTATAAGGTATGATGTTACTGTTTGAGGTCATCACTTATTTTTATGTTGTCAATTGGATTTGTTAAAACCCTATGTTTATATTAATTATGTGTTCACCATTCAAGGACTATATTAGCAAATATAATTATGCTTAATGGTATTTTAAATTGGATATAATCAGACAAAATAAGTGAATGTGTTTTCTATTACCATATTATATAATAATACATTTAAATAATACCAAATAGGTTAATTTAATTTATATCAGTTCAGGTCTTTACATTCTCATTTCATACATAACTGCTTCCAATTCCGTGTCAAGGTTTAGATAATTACTCACATGTGCGAATAGCTTCCATGTGCCATATTCCACCACATCATTGTTCTACATCAGCACTCATTACATCCCCACACCAGAAGTATTACTAAACATATAAAAATTTCTCTTAAGTTGAGAATGAATCTAGATATGTGAGGATGTAAAGTTGGTCTGTAACTTCTCAAAAGCACTCTTGTAGCTCTCATCCAACTAAAAACACCACTTCTATGGTCAAATACATCAAGGGAGAATCCATCCTAGATATTTCCCAAATAAAATGTCTATAATACCTGGCCAAGATCAAAAATCTGTATATCTCAAACACATTATTGGGCCACATTAAAGACATGACTACTAAAATTTTATCTGGATCCACTAAAACTACTACTTTAGAAATAATATGCCCCAAACATTAATTAATAAATAAAAAACTTTTTTTTTGTAATGATTCAAATATAGATGATGCTCTATTAAAACACAACCCCCCATAAGGTCATTATGCACCCCCCTTTACATTGTAATACACTAAGATGTATTAACAAAATACAACCCTAATGTAGTCCAAAAAGTTATTGGATGTCAAGTTCATCAACTTTATAAATAAAAATAGAGAATTGGTATCCTTAAAGGGTATAATCAAAACTCAAAATGGATAAACCATCTATAATGGTGGTATTAAGGACATAATCTCCCCAAGAAACCAACCAATGGTACCCTGGTCTTAGAGAGATGTATTAATACGAATGAACTCATCTAATATGAACAAGAATATCATCAATTTGGGGAAATGGGGGATTATTCTCCTAGTCACATAGTTAAGCTTATGATATTCTTTGCAATTTTAGAGGATCCAATCAAAATTCTTTGCAAATAGAACATATGAATCCCACAGTGAAATACTGGGGGTAAAATCATTTACAATCGATGTCTTCTAGATATAATTTTATCTCATTAAACTCATATGAAGCCATCCAATAAGAGGAAAAAGAAATTGGTTTTATCCCAGAGAGAAAATGGATTGTAAACATGATCTCTCATTGGGGAAGAAATCTTGAAAAATCCCCCTTAAAATGATCTGTGTTCCAATATAAAATCAAGTTAACTTCACCCATTAGACACTAATCAATAGACATGAGAGAATACCTAGTAAAATATAATGTAATCAACCCCATCTCTCAAGAAACTAGTTCTTCCCTACCTGATCATAGATCCCACTACCCTGAAATATGTGAGTGATCCTTTCATGAGTAAGGAACTAGAACATGCATAAATAATAGTAAACTAGTAACTCAATTTTTATCAACCAATCCATGCCAACAATAAGTTTTAAAAAACCTTGGTCCAAAACAAGGAAGTCCCAAATGACATCCACAATAGCTACAAAAACTTTTGACTCTGGGAACTTGAATCCTTACTTCTTCTTCATATCAAATGGCGTTATAAAATCCATAACCTAAGGAATTAACTCATCACACAACCCCAAATAATAAATAATTTTTTGTAAATTAAGTAAAGGGATGTGTTACTGTCAATTATAAAAGCAACCATGGAAGGAGAAGTAAACACTATACCTCTCATTGTGGTTGACCCTACATGTGAGTCCCTTAAAATAACTTATGCTACTTGGATAATTAGTAGAAAAATACATACTTTAATCATTTTTGGTTCATGATAATATCCATTACCATGAAGGAGATATCTTCCAACCTTTTAATACTCTGTCTATACCTAATATCCCATAAATATAGTGGATCCCACATCACTCCCCTATGAAACTAACTAACAGATGAACTAAAGATACGCTGAATTCCCACACTTAAGGAACATACTTGGAGTCTCAAAGAAATTAGGCCTAGTGTGCCAAATATTCCAATGATATTAATATACAACTAGTCTACTCCCTATAAAAACCACATCAGCCGAACCAAATGACTATTAGATACTCTTAACCATAACTATCTGAGACTCATACCACGTTTTCTACTGACCTGAAAAAGAACTCTAGTATAAAACCATAGAAGGAACACCAATGAGATCCACCTTGTAGGTTAAATCACCATATTCTACAGATTCCTTTTCAACCACCACTTAATATGTCAGTAAAAATAGTATGATTAAACTAGTTCTGATCCTTGGCCTCAGTCCCATCTAAATATTTATATCCTTGAGGTAATTGTTCATGTAGATATCTAAATAAATATTCCCTAATGCATTGATGTGAGAATTATACTCTATCTCTAAATGATCACCCTAATCCAACATTAGAAACTGTTGATCCATTTATAATCTCAAGGTATATATGTAAAACTATCGATTAAATAACACGTTGAACATGGTAAACATGAAAACCTCATGCCTCCTCGAGAACCCCATTAACTCCATCCACTACCTACCCAGACCTTCAATATTGTAAATATAAAAGACCAGTTTTGAGGTATTAAGGGTTCTCAAGAAGTCAAATATATTATAAATTTAGTCCAACAACTCCTCAATATCATTTTGTCCCCTTTATCCATGGAATACCTATGTATTTTTTTCATAATCTATTGAGAATGGTCTATCATCTTTGTCTTCTCACGTCCACCTAGTAGGTACAAGAATTATATAATATGAATCACCAACTCCACCAATGTTGAATCCATAGGGGGGGTTGTAGGATGTTTTCTGTTTCACCCTCTCTATGCCTATATGTGGTCATCCTAGGATTAATTATCTACAATTCATAAAAAATCATCATCAAGCCCAATTCATTCTCAAAAAATCAAATAAACCAAAGATATACACAACCAAAAAAACCCATAATTAGGATCAATATATGATCCTAATCATATAAAATCCATGGAAACAAGAGGTTTGACACAAATAAGAGTTATTCAAACACACTTTCATTCATACTTCTCATGTTCTTATGGTCTTACATCCAATCAACCACTAACTCCCTAATAAAAATCGATTCTAATTTCATTTTGTTATGAACCAAACTATCCCATGATCTAGCCCACCACATGTCCCAAAGCATGTTCCTGATCACTATAGACTAGAGATAAGAAATGGAAATAACCAACCATCACCTGGGAATGGTGTCTCCACTTGTAAACTGGTATGACCCATTCAAGAAATAGGAAATCCAAACCAATATCATCATAGTGAAAATTATAAACAATAACCTAAAATAGTGAATCATATAAAATATAGATACAACAAACCAAAACCAGTTTAATATAAAAGCATTCCACAATGTCCACACAAACATGGTATCTCAAATCACCCAAAAACTAAAAGGTAATGGGACTAGAAAAAACAAGTTAGGTACATGTATCCTAGTGAATAACATATCCCAAATAGACTCCTAATTATCCAACCAAGTGATACCATATCTCCTCCATCAATAGATATAAGTAATAATGATGGGCCACCCTAGTACATGGTTTCATTCCATTAACTAGTTTCCTACAGAAAGAAGTATACAAACTCCCAAATTCAAAAAATACCATTTTTAAATAACCCTTTGAAATCCTTTTGGATTTCTTTTTTAAGAAAAAATAGTTTTCCAAAAAAAATTGTAAATATAAATCTGGTAGATAAACATAACTGCAATGCATAACATTACCGATAAAACAAACAAGTAATATCCAAGGGTGAGAATACCATAAATAACATTAAAACACATTAATGAAAATTGGAATAATATATATCATCAAATTCAAATGGAACTAATAAAATGTATAAACTATATAAACAAATATTTCATGATTAGTATGCAACAAGTTCTTTAACCATTAGTCCTATCGTGAGTGATTAAAGAAGTATGCAAGCGGCCTAAGAAAATGAAAACTCTCATTTTATTCCCCTAGTTTAACTCTAAGAGATCTCAGGGTCTCTCAAAAACCAACATGAAATCACTCAAAGTCTCTCCACCCAAATTCTCTCATGGTCCCTCTGATACTAAAATGGAATCTCATATAGCCTTGCCTCCGATGGCTCATATGTCCTCCTGTATAAACCAAAATTGAACTACATGTGGCCTTCCTTCCGAAGGCTCTCATGGACCCTAAAACAAACCCATTTCTCACAACTTGGTTAACCATTATTCTTATCTATTCCAAAATGAAAAAATACAACTTCCCATATAAAATAATCTATATCACAATACATATCATAAAAAACAATCTAATTTTATCAAAATTACTTTTCTCAAAACAAGTCATTTATAAAACCAATTTAAAATTCCATTGAAACCCATAAAAACCCTTTTATCCATTTTAATATACAATAGGGGGGGTAAAATCCATTTATATTTTGAAAAACCCCATTAAAACATTAATTTTATAAAATAAAAAAACCATGAAAAAAATAAAACATGGAAAACACATCAAGCATCAATTGTTTTAACAGATATTTAATAAACACAATAGACAACCTAGAAAAATAATACCAAGTCCTATCACATCTAATAAATACAAAAACCAACCATTTCCTCCATTTCATACCCTATATTCAACCAATATTACCACTGGGGTACCATAGTTCCATAAAAATAGAATAAATTAAAAAATATGTGAGAAGGAAGAAGAAATCATAAAGGAATGGTTTTACCTCAATATGAAACACCAACATTCTAAGAGGAATCCATCACTAAGGAGGTGGTGGATCTCCCTATCCAAATGAAAGAGGATTCAATCATTGTGGATGTAAAATGAGGGATCAGTCCTTAAGAGATATATATACATAATAGTAAAACTAATCTTATAAAGTGACCCAGATTGGCTACAAGGATTGCCACATGGATAGAAAAACTAATCTTCAACTGTGTGGGTTCCACTATCAACCAAAAAATGGGTCTCATGGTTAATCTAGGGAGTCAAATAGTTTGAAAAACCATGTTCAAACCACGAAAACCACACTATCATCATCTTAAAACCTCTAACATAGTTATACAAATGATTAAACAAATTGTGTGTACACCATACATCTGGTATGTTTCTCTAAGAAAAATCTCCATTTTCAACCACTGGAAACTAGGAACTATTGAAATTATCCAAAATATAACAAACCCAAAATATTGATGTACTAGTGACTTGCATAGTTTCAAAATTAATAAAACTTAAACAAAACTCAAATCATGGACTTCCAATCCAAATCTATTTATAGAAATCATGGGTTGGTTAATATCTATACTCGTGTCTCCCAAGAAAAGGATGGATTGCAGTTGTGTAAGCCCCACACTTCTCCCTCCCTACTCTTAGGAGTAATCTAGTTATCTTAATATGTAATACCCGCTCTATCCCTTAATTTTTTCTCTTTTGTGACAATGTCATCCTTATTGAATAACCATAAGATGCATAGACCGATCTCATCACACATCATTAAACTATAATCTCAAACTACATGGGTTTTCTCTAACATCAATAAGATATTTATCATTCGATTTTTTGGTTTAATTATGATACATAGGTAAAAATATTACCCCATATCTCTGTTTAAATAAGGTAAAACCAATACCATCTTGTAAAACATTAAACCTTCCAGAGTGTCCCCGCATAAAATTATACATTTCATGTCCTTACGTGACAAGAATAAGTGGACCATCTCTATTATACCCTAAACTATGGTTTCCCTTATAATATGATCGTAGGAGTATTATACCTAAAATTATTTTAAACTTTTCATTCCCTTATTTGATTATAATATGGGAATTAATACCAACTGAACATTAAACTTTGAGTGTCCCCACTGTAATAAAAAACCCACCTTTATGGGATAAGCATAAGTGGACTAACAAATATTATATAATAAGAATGGGTGGCCCCTATTTATTTATGGGAGGAGAATAAAATTTAATTAATAATGATAATAGGATGACCCTAACTAGATAAATAAAAACCATCATTCCCATGGTTACGATCCCATTATGATTATGTGTTTATCATAGGATCCCTTATGTGATGAGTTTGGGATAACTTTGGTGACAACCCTATGTTTCCTTATTTGATACACAATGGTTCCTTAATTTAAGAATAACAAGAAACCTTAGGCTATAGAGATAATATTACATATTTAATGACCATATTATTTAATCATAGAATAAATTAAATAAGAAAAATAAGTTTCCTAACTTTTCCAACATTCTTGACGGGCTCGTCCACAACAACTGAAGGTGTTCACCCAACCGAAGTAGAAAGTAAAGTAATTTACCAATTTCTACATGAAGATTTTGTTGGGAGTGGGATTAATGATAATGTATTAAATATATTTGGGATAGTTTTACTAGGTTATTATCTTCTATGTGATACATTGACATCCAAACATATTTTTTCAAATTAAGGAATCAACACCACCACCCAGTTGTTGATAGGTCACCTTCCTTTTAAAAGAGGTAATGTGGGACTCGAATATTTACTACCAATGACATAGTCTAAAAAAATTTACTAGTGTAAATAACATTAAAATAGTTTAGTAACTCTTAAGTTTATCTAATTCCATAATTCCTTACAATAGACAATTTATGGGCAGCCAGCTTTAGCATTAAATTACATAGTTGGATGATTAAGACACCAACTTGTGATAGCTTGGGAAGGAATTTGAAAATTGGTTTCTTAAAATTAATTAATAACTAAACATATCATATCATGTATTAACTTTACACATATTAATTCTTATAATGATTTAGTTTTTAATCCCTATTACTTACGCCGAATCAACATGTTCAAATCATAATGATTTGTAACACTTTTTACAACTCCTAACTAATCTTACAAACCCAATTTAAAATCGAACTATATTAAATGTATCCAAATTTTTCTTATTCATAAGGTGTGTAAAATAAATTCATATATGTTATTAGGGATATATGAAACCATTAATCCCTATAATAGTAAGCATGGGTAACATGTATGACTCTTAATTTTCAAAATAATGCATAAAGTCCCAGGCCTAGTAGTCTGACCAGTATAAACTCTACACATAATTCATTACTTAATAGAGACACCAATTCCACCCAAATGCAAAAACATAACCTTTATAAACTATAATCAGACTTTAAATTAGAACTCATAACTGAGTACAATCCATAGTCAATATAGAATAAAAATAAATCATCTAACATTACTTGTGACTCCTTGTAATATCATGTCATTTTATGGAGATGTATTGAAAATTTTTAAGGTGATAATTTTAATGTTAGTACACCTTATTGGGTTTTTAACTTGGATATTGTTTGGATGAAATTGGATAATTTTTTATGGAAGAGGGGTTGTCCATAGTTAGTGCATAGTTTCTAAAATTTTGTGCTCCCTGTCAAGAAACCTATCTGAACCCAAACATAGGGGGTTCGTATGGTTGGCATGTAGTTAAAAAATAATTCAACCTTTTAAGATTAATTTTGCACCCCCCCCCCCTAAATAGGCACATTGTTACAATGAACAATTTTTAAAAATATTCACGCATACCCCGGAAACTATTAGTGATTTTTTTAATATTCTAAAAATTGGTAATAAAAATACGGAATCCTTTGGACTTCACCCAATTTCTACCCAATTCATACCTAAACATATACTATCATTTGGTAGTCTCACAGATATATTCCAAGTTCTCTTTACCTCTTTTCTAAAGGATTCAATTCTCATATTGAAGATCATTATATCTCCTCATAATGGAATCACATCTTGTGTGGTTTCCTCCCACTCTTCTATCTTAATCTAACTCTTTAAGGGGTTATTTTACACTCTTATTTTGTATCTAGTTCTAAGTTAGAATTCATCTAATCTATTTGATCTTGGTCCTAGGATTCTTATCTAGATCTTCTTATTCCACACATTCTTGATCATTCAACTTTAGTTTGGGGATTTCCATTGGTGAGTATTTGTCGTCAATCTAGAGGTAGGTTGTCTAAATTCAAATATAATAACCTTGATTCCAATTGCATGTATCCATTTTTATATTTAAATTGCATTGGATGTAAATTTAATCTATAATTTAATAAATTAATCAATTAATTAATTTATGGAAACATGAAATTATATTAATTAATTGGTGAATTAATTAATGGAATGTTGTGTTTATGCAATTAGTTTGATTTGAACAATTATTTGGTGAATTAATTAATTGAATGGTGTGTTTCTAAAATTGGTGAAACTATATTAATAAATTTATTAATTAAATAATGGAATATTGGGTTTTTGAAATTGGATTAATTAAAAGGTGAATTAATTAATTGAATATTGGGATTTTGAAGTTGAATTAATTAATTAGTAAATTAGTTAACAAAATATACTGACTATGGAATTGTCTCGAATTTGAGATTATGTAATTGAACAATTAATGTACTGAGAATTAATTGAGAATTGGTGATTTATGAGATGTTTTATTGAACCTTAAATGGTTAATGGGTTATATGATTAAATAATGATGAATGGTTAAATGGTGATTTCTCATATTATTCCATGTGAATATAAGTGTTGATCTTTGTTTTTTAATAAATTAAAAATTGTACAATTTAGTCATAATTTTCAAAGATATGTTTACTGATACTTAAAAATGATGTTTAGGAAATTTTCATATGTGTAATATTGTGATAAATGTGATTTTTGGATAAATGTTTGTGGTACATGGACTTCTTCTTCTAAATCCCATATTGATATATTTATAAATATGTGTGGGACCTAGATTTCTACTTCAAACCCCATTATGATAAATGAGTGTGGGACACAAACAACTACTTTAAAATACCTCATGTATGATTGTTTGATAAATTATTTGTAGGTCACAGACTACTTCTTCAAATACTTGTGTGGTCCTAGGCCTAGGGATCAAGGCCCAAAATGTTGGCATTGGAATATGGTTCCAATTGTCCAAAATATGAATTTAAATGAAATGATAATTGATAGACATGGTATTTTGATATGTGTAATAGTTTAGACACCAACATGGGATGAAGCATGTATTGTTGTTTAGGTGTCCTCATAAACCCAGGGGTTTATGTGGTTAATTAAATAATAACTAAAAAATGTCCTAACTATTTATTCGTTCATTATAATTTATTCTTTATACAACTAAAAAACTGTTATTGAAAAGACTTTGTAATATTCGTCATTGGGGTGGCCTACTGAGTTGTACTCACACCCTACTCAGGATGCATAATCAGTACCCAATTAGAATTCATGCTTGTAGGACTTGATAAGGGAGATATTCCTATGTTGGAGGGCTGATTGTGATAGATCATTGATGATGTAGTCATATGTGATTTGAGTCCCTCATTGGAGTTTTAAGTGCCTTTATTTATTGTGGGTTTTTTATATTGACACTTGACACGTATTTTTCAAGACATATCTATCTTTAGTTTTTGTTTTTGTATTTCCTGTTTTGGTCACCATGTGATAGTTGTTTGGTTTGGTTATTTATTTTATCATTTTGTTATTCTTATTTATATCTGTAGTTGTGATAATTTTATAAATATCTTATAGTATCCACATGATAAATATTATACCCTTGATACTAGTCGGTATCCTCTGGAATATAGGGAGGATCACCTAAGGTCATGTGACCGACCATCTTGAGGAAACATTGTGTGCCACTCGGTTCGAGATGTTACCAATTTTTATCAAAGAGGATTTCTGTATTTTTCTTATTTATTAATATTTGGTAAAGGTTTATAAAATAATATGATTAATTGGGAAGTGTTTAAGAGCTCATTCATGGGAGTATCTAACCCGTGTACTAGGGAAATAGATAAGTACCTTGGGTGGGATTGTTGTTTTTAATGTGTGTTGTTACAATTGATTCTATTTCACCTGAAGTGATGAACTTATTGTGTGATGTGATTGTTATTTATAAAAATTTATGCGATTTGACTTTTTGAATGGTAGGGAATGAGATTTGAGTATGAATTCATCATTCTAGGAACTCAATATTATTATCTGACATGCATCGTTTTTAGGCATGTGTGGAAAAGTGGATTTTTGGAATGTTATTAAAATTGAAATGCTTTTCCATGCCTGTGAAATTGAACTAAAAATGGTTAACAATATTAAATTTAATGTTTTAAATGATGAAAAATGTGAATGAATGGGTATCTAGTGAGAAACATGTAAAATGAGACTGCGTGTAACCTTTCCAAAACATGGACAGGATGTGGGAAGGTTATTGGTAGTAATATAACCTTGGTTTTGACCATGTGGAGGTGTTTGGGGATAATAACTTGGGATGGATTATTGTGAATCCATCTTATGTAAATGTATTAAAGTTGTGTTATGTTTCCCAAGAGGTGTCTGTGGAAATATATAGATTTTCCTCCATGATGACACTGACTGAGTGGAATACGGAGGGTTATGGTTGGAAATGATATACTTGTGGTGAAAAATGAGGCACCAATAGTGCCATGTGAGGAAGTTTAAGAATAAATGAAAACACCTCACTTTATATCATTGATAAAAATCCTTCAATAAACTACCACTAGTGTTCTCATGCACGAGCCATTAGAGGGGATCATATACCAAGGTCTAATGTTATACATATCAAAATCCATTACTAATAGTATTCTCATACATGAGAAAATAGACGGGAACACATCCCAAGGATTAGTTTTATATGATAATATTAAATGTTTATTTTGTTTTGTAATTGTAAGGAAAAGCTGATAATGATTATCATATTCAGGTGTTCTTTTTTTTTCAAAGGATTCTAACAAGAAAATGAGGTTTAAGAATAAATGAAAAACCTCACTTTATATTTGATGAAAATAATATTGACCATCGTATTCAATAAATTGGACTCACAATACGTGAAATGGTACATCGTATTAAGTGGAATCTTGATGCAAGAAAAATTGTTCCTCAGATTCACACTATAAACGGAATGAAAGGAATCATTGTAATGGGATGAATTGGAGTCTATATGACTTTGACATAATTGTGAAGATGATTTTATTATTTTTATTTCAAATATATAATAAGTTTTTTGGGGAACATGTGATGTAATATTGATGAAATAAAGAGGTAGTAAAAGTGATGTTGACAATATTATTAAGATTGATCAGATCTGGATGGAAAGAGAAAAAGGGAAATAGAGATTATATTTAGCCTGATCATAATCATGATGATCATATTCATACCAATAATATTTAGCCTATGATGAAAAGGAAGTAAAAATATTTTGAAGTTATAACACTATCCATTTCAAATCATAAGATAATGAAGTTGTTCTCAAATGTATTCAAAGACATGAAGAATGCCATGTTACGAGAACATGTTTGGAATTGGAAGATGTTTTTGAATTTAAAGCTACTGATACTGGTCCATCATATTAGTCTTACCATAATTTTAATCAGAGGTTGAAATAATTTAAATAAGACCAATGGTATAAGAATTGAGTGTAATCTGATAAAAAATTAAAGGATAGAGACTGATCAACAATGTTTTCAACCATTTAAGATGGGTGAATGTGTTGTCAAAGGAAGAGATTGAATATTGAAGGCTTATGAGATTTTTGAAAAATGTGAGAACATGAAGGTACTGGTTTTCAGTCATACCAAATGCCAAAAGATATAAATCTTAAGAGAATAAAGCTGATGGGAATTATATTAATAATAGAAAAGAAGAACTCTAATTTGTTTTGAAATAATATTTTCAATTGGGTCAATGAACGTCATATTGATGTTGATGCTGAATTATCCTAAGGATCATAATGTAAAAAATATAGTGGAGAAAGAAAATTAGATTGAGTTATGTGAAGAGGATTAAATAGTTATAGTTCTTCATATACTTTAACTGGTATGAAACATCATAAGGAAGAAATCAAACTGAAAAAATCTAGATGGGAATTGAAATAATATTTTTGTTTGTAAGGAAATTCAGAATAGAGATGAATTTTTTATATGATCCAAGAAGGATCAAGAAGAAATGAGAAGATTTGAGAAGATTTAGTGAAGTTAGAAATTTTCCCAAAATTCAAGGATAAGTGAAAATTCTTAAAATTTGGTTGAGTGGGAAATTTTTCAGGATTCCCTCCCAAACCATTTTTGGGTGACCTATAAAAGGAGATAAGTAAATTTATCTTGACTAATAATGATGATATTATTCAAGATAATATAGGGAAGATCCAAATTTATAGGGAGAGAAGAAGGGGTTTCTAGATTGAGTATTTCTGTATGAAGTGTTTTTTGATTGAAGTTGAAGGAGAAGAGACAAGATTTCAATGCATTTAGTTGATCATTGAAATTAGTTGTTTATCATATTCATCTTGTAATTGTCTTCGGTCATTCATCATATCAGGTTGGATAATTGGATCAATTTTTCTGTAATTGTATTTTGGGACTGAAGAAGCAGTTTTTGATTTTATCGATCATATTCTAACAGAGATAGATTAACATATTAGTCAATCATATTGGAATAATCATATTTGAAATTGGACTGATTTATATATCAAAGTCCTTGTTGTTCTTACTTTCTTTGGGGTATGAATTTGAAGAATGTTTTTCCAAAGAACACATTTTTGGAAGTTGAAAAATAATCAAAGGTAACATGTATTTTTACACAAAATTTTTATTACATCATATATGATGGAGAGGGCACACGCATGATTGGATTGTTTACATAGTGCTACATGAGTGTAAGGTAATATCCTACTCATTGTATTCAATCCAAAAGGCTTTTTCTATTGGATTCTGTATTACTTTATTTTTTTCCAAACCTTTCCAAGGACATAGATATTCTTGTTGAATTGAAAACCATATAAATACTTGTGTTCATATGGATGTCTGTTTGATTTGTTTTCAGTAGTAGAAAAAACATTAATAAGAGGTAATGGTTTTATCATAAGTAAAGAAATAGAATATGAAAAGTTATCATTGTTTCACTTTATCCCCCTATCAGTAATATAGTTGTCCTAAAAATTTATAACATTCAATAATTGTTTAAATGATCTTGATAATTCTTCCTGAGAAGTTTGATGAAAAAACTTATTCATTGGAATTTAGAGATCCTGAAACATTTTCTCTTGATGATTTAAAAATACCTCTCGTAACTTATGAAATGATATCAGATAAATCTTTAAAAACAAAAAAAACAATTGATAGAGAAATGAATTTCAAGGCTTCCAAGAAAAAATTCAAAGAATATCCTTATTTAAGATGACTCGGGAGAATTTGATTCTCAAAATGAAGTATGTGAAAATCTGGAAAAAATTACTCCTATTTTCGGAAAATGTGAAAAGATGTGTAGGTAAATACATAGGGAAAATTCCCTTGACATGATATAAATGTGGATTCATTATTCAATTTGTAGATGATTTTACTTGAATAATGAAACAGGAATATGGTGATGAATAATAATGAAAACCAAGAATATTGTGGAAGAAACTTGAAGATAAGGATAAATCCTTTTCTAGATGGAAATATATAAAATTATTCAAATCCAAAAGAAGAATATTCTTATCTAAATATGAAGAAGAATAAGATTGTGAAGCTTCATCCAAATGATATGTTCAATATTTTGTGGGAATAATTTTGTTGCAATAATAAATGATGAAGAGTTCAGAAGCAGTAGATCCAAAGAATAAGAAATTCATCTTTAAATTAATTTGAAAGAAGAGTTGAAATAATATTTGATAAAGATTATAAGGATTGAAAATAAAAATAATAAATTCGAAAATTAATGTTATTTAAGAAAAAATCAAGAATTTATCTCTAATTAGAATGTAAGGATGGTGAAATAGATTGATGATTTGAGGAAATCACTTGAGGAAGAAAATTGTGAGGTCCCAGACCCAGCTGCCCCTCAACCCGAGCCCCAAGCCTGGTTGGCCACATGACCCCTGGCTCATCTCCCCATAGGCCAGGGGCTGCCGACTAGAAGCGGGGGTGTAATTGTAAGTTAGTGGAGAGACTATACACCCATTTTAGAGTACACAACAGAATAGCAGCAAAGTAATAGAAATAGCTAAAGCACGGCCAATGGATAAGTAGGAGAAAAAGGAAACATACAACCAAACAACAGAAATAAGGAAACCCCTGATAAATATACAAAAGCCACACAGGCAGTGTCTGATACAAAATGGATGCATGGCATGATAGTACAATGGAAATAGAAGACAATCATGTTATAAAATAATACAAAAATTACAAAAGTAGTCCACCAGCATCTCTAGCCAAGATCAATCCTCTACTCTAGATCTCCATCTTGAACATACATGTATCAACAACCTTAAGCTGGCCCTTTGCCCCTACTAGTACCTGTAGCAGTAAAGCCTACACGGGTGCCCAGGAGGACACCTGGGTAGGGTGTGAGACAAGTCTCAGTAGGCCACCCCCAATGGGGTCTATGTGTAATCCAAATAGGTGTTCGCAAGCAAAGTGAATAATAGACTACAAGTAAGGAAATGAAAGTAAATAAACAACCCTCCCGCTCAGGTTCCGGAAGGACACCTGGTGAGTCTACCTGCATCAGCTCATGGATGGTAAACTGAACAATCACCAGAGGTATAAGTACATAGATATAGGTTATCACTAGGACGAGGTAAACATTCCACTCATCCATACTCCTCCCATCTATAATAATTATCTCTGGCCCAAGGTATGAATGCCTCTCATCCACAAGCATTGTAACTGGCATGGGGTAGAAATGCCTCCCACCTGTAAAGGTTATATGGGAACAAGGTATAAATGTCTCTCATCCTCAATCACTATATTTGGCATGGGGTAAAAATGTTTCCCACCCATAAAGGTTATATGGGCACGAGGTATAAATGTCTCTCATCCTCAATCACTGTAGCTGGCATGGGGTAGAAATGCCTCCAGCCTGTAAAGTTTATATAGGCATGAGGTATAAATTCCTCTCATCCTAAATCACTGTAGCTGGCGTGGGGTGGAAATGCCTCCAACCTGTAAAGGTTATATGGGCACGAGGTATAAATGCCTCTCGTCCTCAAGCACATAGATTTATCTGGCATGGTGTAATAATGCCTCCCGTCCAACACATGGATTATCACAAGCATGTCAACACAGCAAAGAATAACCATTCATATCACATTATATAAGGAAAACCATCTTATATCATATCACATTAGCATTGCAAGGCATATCCATATTATGATATCACAAAAGCAAAGCATGGCATATATACATATCAATTCATTCTAGGGGTTCAGGCTATCTCCTCCTAGCCAACCTCTAACCAAGTCATCTCATTTTCCTAACATGGAAAATTCCCTTTCAAGACATATCATTAAGGTTCGAAGGTGAAAAAGGGCCAATTCTCAAGGCATAACTCCTATGGTTGACCACTCCCGGTCCATACCAAATCTAAACACCCTAACAATGTTAGGTTCATCAAACCCATACCAAACGGGTCATTTAGATATGAAGCAGTCATTATAAAAAAAGGGTTTGGAGAAAGACAAACCACGACACTACGATAATTACTCAAAAAGGGGAAAACCAAAAATGGAAACCACGTGACCACCTACCTTAGGGCTGTAGGAATAGGCTCGCTTGATATCAACCTCAAATTCATAGTAGATTGGAAGAGATCTGAGTTCCAATCCAATTCCCTGAAAATAGGGCATATGAGCTTGCATCAAAATAACATGACAGAAGGCAAGATTCACCGAGGAAAGAGGCTTAGGTGTGGTAAGCCTTACCTTGGAATTTCCAAAGCATCCTTCAGATCAAGAATCGGACTCTGGACGAAGGCTCCACTAAGAGAAGAGTGAGAGGAGGGTTTTGGAACTCAAAGAGGATTTCTCCTCTGGTTCTGTCCACTAGAGGAAGAAGGAAAGGCTCATAGGCCATATAAATTAATTATGGGAAAAAAGATAAATTTTCCAAGATCTGGGTCGCACGGTTTAGGCGCACGGTTTACCAAACTGTGTGCAAACCATGTGCATCTCACTGCCTTCAGATAAAGGGCCACACAGGTTAGGCACATGGTTTACCCAAACCGTGTACAAACTGTGTGCACCTCCTTGCTTCCAGACCAAAGGCTACATGGTTTACCCAAACCGTGCGCAAGCCATGCACAGGCTGTGCGCCCCTATCTGCAAGTCCATTTCTCAACCTCCAAGGCTCTGAACCAACCATGGATGCTCCCCAGACCTTCCTTATAACATTTCACACATTCAACAATCTTAAAAGAAAGATTATAAAGAAAAACTAATGATTCGTACCTTTTCAGAAGAGTCGGTTCGTTACAACCTCCCCTCCTAAAATCAACTCGTCCTCGAGTTGGCCTTTCGAGGGTACTGAGGTGTCATCAACGAAAAGCTCCTGCCATTGAGAATGTATATCATCCTCTCGCTGCCAGGTCTTATTCTATACCCGGCCGCACTTCCCTAGCACCCGTACAGGAGGAACAGACCTACCACAGAGTGTCTTAATGCTCCGATCAACAATTCACATTGGGTACTCCATGAAGGAAGCATCCATATCCTATTTAACCTCGTCAGGCTGAAAACGTGAGTCGGATCTAAAAAGTATCAGTGTAGCTGAGATACATGAGAAACATCATGCATGGCCTGGTATCTCTGGGGAAGTGAAAGCTGGTAAGCTACTGGTCCAATCAGTTTCACCACCTCAAAGGGTCCTACGAACCTCGGTGAGAGCGTACCCTGCTTCCGTATACGTCTGTGCCCCAACCTGGGTGAGACCTTCAAGAAAACCTAGTCCCAAACCTTGAACTCAATAGGTCTTTGGTGTTTTTTAGCATAGGACTGTTGTCTAGACTGAGTTGTATCCTGCTCCATACGTCGTCCTAGAACAGCTACCTCACATGCTTCAAGCCAACACAAAGGCGAGCGACAAGGCCTACCAAATAAGGCTTCATAGGGAGCCATCTCAATGGTATCCTAGAAGCTATTTTTATAACTAAACTCGACAAGAGGAATGGGTTTCTACCATGAACCTCCAAAATCTAGAACACAAGAACGTAGCATATCCTCTAGTACCTGTATAGTCCACTCAGTATGTCCGTCGGTCTGCGGGTGATAGGCCGTGATCAAAAGTACCGGCGTACCCAAGACCTTCTGTAAACCCTGCCAGAACCGAGATGTAAAACAAGGATCTCTTTTCGAGACAACAGAACAAGGTTCTCCATGAAGGCACACTATCTCCTTGACATACAGTCTTCCCATGTTTTCAACCGCGAAGGTCTCCCGCACAGGTAATAAATTTGCGACCTTCGTCAGACGGTCGACGATAATCCATACTGCATCATTTCAATGAGGTGACCTGGGTAAACCGGTTACAAAGTCCATAGAAACATCATCCCATTTCAACTCCGGAATGGGCAACGGCTACAAAAACCCTACCGGATGCTGATGTTCCACCTTCACCTGTTGACAGGTGGAACAACGTGTGGTAAAACTGGCTATCTCCCATTTCATGCAAGTCCACCAGTATTGTCGTCAAAAATCACGATACATTTTGGTGATGCCTAGGTGAACTACCCATGCTAAGGCATGGAAATCCCTCATTAGCTCCACTCTGATGTCTTATAGGACCCATACACACCCACAGAACAATAAACCATCACCCTCATCCACAGTTCAATATGTATAGGCATCATCAGCGACACTTTCTCGTCGAACAAGGCCATCTGGATCTGATAACTGTCTAGCCCTGACCCATTCCAAAAGAGTAGATGTCACTGCTAAGACTGAGAGAATAGTCTGATCCCAACCCTCCTGAACCTCAACGTGTATCTCTAAAAATAGGGTCATCAGCTTCCACTCCTCATTAGATTCCCGAACCACTTGCGACTGATTTTTCTGACTTAGCTCATCAGCTACTGAATTTCCTTTCCCCGGAGTGTAGTCCAGTTCGAAGTCAAAGGATTCCAGGTACTCAACCCACCTGTGTTGCATGAGATTTAGATCCCTCTGTGTGAAGATATATTTGAGTCTTTTGTGGTCAGTGAATACCACAAAACGCTCTCCCAATAAATAGTGTCTCCAAGAGCGCAAGGCATGTACAACCACTGCAAGGTCAAGGTCGTACATCAGATAATTCCGTTCATGGGGCTTTAACTGATGAGAACCATATGCAATGACTCACCCATACTGCATCAAGACAGCTCCAAGAACGATACCTGACATGTTAGAAAAGACCGTATAAGCTTTTCCTGGCTCTGGAAAGATCAATATCGGTGCTGAAGTTAGTCTACCCTTCAGTTCCTGAAAAACTACTTCATAAGGTCCTGACCAATCAAATATCACCCCCATTTTGGTCAAAGATATAAGTAGTGATTCTAGGGGTGAAAAGCCCAGAATAAAATGCCTATAATATCCAGCAAGCCCCAAGAAACTCCTGATATCAAATACGTTCTTGGGATTCTCCCTAGAAATTACAGCACTCACCTTTTCAGGGTCAACTAAAACTCGAGACTTAGAGAAAATGTGACCCATGAAGTGATCCTTATTTATCCAGAAGTGGCATTTACTGAGCTTAGCATAAAGTTGATTCTCTCTTATTGTATTTAGTACGATCTCAAGATGGGTTACTTGGTCGTGTCTCAAGCGTGAATAGACTAAGATATCATCCACGAATACAACCACAAAAGAATCAAGTAAAGGGTGAAAAATCTGATTCATAAGAGACATAAACACTACAGGTGCATTCGTATGCCCAAACGGCATGACTAGGTACTCATAGAGACCATACCTACTCATGAACGTTGTGCGAGGTATGTCTGAAGTCCTAACATGCTCCAGGTGATAGCCTGACCTCAAATCTATCTTTTAAAACACCTTTTCTCCTCGGAGCTGATCAAAGAGGTCATCAATTCGAGGTAAAGGATACCGATTCTTAATAGTCAGCTTATTTAACTTACGATAATCCACGAAAGGCGAAGGGTACCATCTACCTTCTTGGAAAAGAGAACTATTGATCCCCAAGGAGAAGTACTGGGATGTATAAAGCCATTTTCTTCAAGGTCCTCCAATTGACTCTTGATCTCTAGGAGTTTCTTAGGTGCCATCCTATAAAGAGGAATGGTCACTGGTGCTACTCCTGGTATAAGCTCAATAGTAAACTCCACCACTCTCACTGGAGGTAGACCAGATAAATCATCAGGAAAGACATCACTGAAATGATCCACAATCAGAGGATAAATAGAGGGTTGTAACCCTTGGTCATCGAGGTAAAGACTGGAAACCTGTGTCATGACACCACCTAAACTTTGGTGTTTCATTCCTAGTCGTGTCACACTAAAATCCCATTCTCCCTTATGCATATGTGGGTCTCCCTCTGGTGACGTAAACACCACCCTCTGACGATAGCAGTCAATCCAGGCTCTATAAGAAACAAACCAGTACATCCTGATTATTACATCAAAACCTGTCAAATCTAGAACATACAGGTTCCACACGAAAATTTAACCTTCCTCCTCGAGGGGAAAATTCTGACAACGACGAACGCCCTCTGAATGGATACCCAACGAGGTATCTAACGTGATCATACCATGATATGACTCAATGTCATGGAACATCTGATACTCGCCTCCTATATAAAAGAGTGAGAAGCGCCTGATTGACAATCTCTGAAACGGTCGTCAACCTAAACACGTTAACCTGCGACCGGATGGTGTAACACATCCCATCCTCAAAACGCCTAGCATCCGTGAGATCATCAGCATCTAGTGTAGGAGCAAAATGTTGTAACTCAATGAAATGGGGAAAAATATTCCATGATTTTCATGGTCCCTTGTTGCAGATTCATAAACTCCCTAGCTCTGTCAGCCCTCAAAGTCTGGGGAAAGAAATAATCATAGAAGACGGTCTGGAAATCAGTCCAGATCAAATCTCTCTGTTGTCCCGACTGGGTTATGACATCCCACCACCTCCTGGCTAAACCACGTAGCATATAAGCTGCGAACTTGACCCTCCG
Organism: Viscum album; assembly: GCA_963277665.1. Lineage (NCBI taxonomy): Eukaryota > Viridiplantae > Streptophyta > Magnoliopsida > Santalales > Viscaceae > Viscum > Viscum album. The sequence goes on along the minus strand of OY728152.1, from coordinate 1,806,691,892 downwards.
CTCTGGAGGCATCTCAAGGTGCTCGAAGATGGTCAGAATAGCTTCCAACTAGGACTCTACAGCAAGTGGTCCACCATATCCCGTAAATATACAAGGATGTTGTGACTGAAACTCGTAGGTCAACTCTGCCTTACTCGGGCAGGTCTCACTCCACTTTTCACACTCTGCATCATACGCAAGAAGTTCTCATGGAACTGGGCATCGACACCCATCTCAAGAATTACAATATGAGCCACAGGTGGATCGACAAGAAGATCAACTGGTGGATCAGGGCCCGCCACCTCAGGAACGTGATCATCGCCGCCTTCAGCATGCACGACTCGAGGATGTATCGGAGGCATAGTTCGACAATGCCAAACGAATGTCTAAAAAAGGAAAAAACAAAATTAAAGGCTGAACTCTAGAATCTAGGACAGTTACTAAGCCTTCCTACCCCTAAGATCACTTATCCACACACATAGGATTTATTATTAAGGCCTGAAACTTTTCCAATTTCACTCAGTCCGGTGATATGGTATTTCCTAGCCCATAAGGGCCCATACTCATCATGAACTGAAAGATGACACACACATGGATGTCATGCCTTATTTACTTGTACTAATCATGTATTTAAATTTCCTTTAAAGAAAAATATTAGTTTAGCTGGACTGTCATTTTCCGATCCATAAGGGACCATACACCTTATGAACCAAAGAGTGACACCCACTAAAACCACAACATTCTTCAATTCAAAACATGCATGAAAGGTTAGCACAGCTGCACACATATTAACAAGGTGTGGAAATAAACAACAGAAAATACTTTCTGAAAATTTTAAACATGGCATGGAAATATTCATGGCCTCATCATATTGTGCCTATCGTGATGCATGTTCTCTTGCATAAACCTCATTTCATCAGGTCAAATGATGAAATCCAGATTCCAACTTTTCAAATCTCAATAACATCACAAAACATGTGAAATAGCCAATGGTGAAACGATATCAACAGTAAATAGAAGAATCAATAACAACATAAAAATAGGCAACTTGGTCTTTTCCCCGTACACGGGTTCGTGACATCCAATCACGGCTCCTGGCTAAGTCCCTAAGCATTCCCATTCTCTAAGTCTATCGTCACAAAATAGTAAAGTAATAAATAAAGAAAGAAAACCTCAGATACCACTTTGTGATGTCCTAGACCCGAATACCCATCAACCTGAGCCCCGAGCCTGGTTGGCCACATGACCCCTGGCTCGTCTCCCCATAGGCCAAGGGCTGCCGACTAGCAGTGGGGGTGTAATGGTAAGTTAGTGGGGAGATTATACCCCCATGTCAGAGCACACAGCGGAATAACAGCAAAGTAATAGAAATAGCAGCAGTACAACCAATGGATATGTAGGAGAAAAATGAAAAATACAACCAAACAATAGAAGTAAGGGAAAACACTGATAAATATACAAAAGCCACACAGGCTGTGTCTGATACAAAATAGATGCATGGAATGATAGTAAAATGGAAATATAAGACGAGAATGCTATAAAATAATCCAAAAATAACATCAGTAGTCCACGAGCATCTCTAGCCAAGCTCGACCCTCTACTCTGGATCTCCAGCTAGAACATACATATATCAAAAACCTGAAGCTGGGCCTTTGCCCCTACTAGTACCTGTAGCTGGAAAGTCTACACGGGTGCCCAGGAGGCTGCCTAGGTAGGGTGTGAGATAAGTCTCAGTATACCACCACCAATGGGGTCTACATGTAATCCAAATAGGTGTTCCCAAGCAGAGTGAGTAATAGACTACAAGTAAGGAAAGCAAAGTAAATAAACAACCCTCCAGCTCAAGTTCCGGAAGGACACCTAGTGGGTCTACCTACTTAAGCTCATGGATGGTAAACTAAACAATCAATAGAGGTATAAGTGCATAGATATAGGTTATCATTGGCACGAGGTAAACATGTCTCTCGTCTATACTTCTCACATATGTAATAATTATCTCTGGCTCGAGGTATGACTGCCTCTCATCCACAAGCACTGTAACTGGGATGGGGTAGAAATGCCCCCCACCCGTAAAGGTTATATGGGCATGAGGTATAAATTCCTCCCATCCTCAATCATTGTAGATGGCATGGGGTAGAAATGCCTCCCACCTGTAAATGTTATATGGGCACGAGGTATAAATGCCTCTCGTCCTCAATCACTGTAGCTGGAATGGGGTAGAAATGCCTCCCACCCATAAAGGTTACATGGGCATAACGTATAAATGCCTCTCATCCTCAATCACTATAGCTGGCATGGGGTAGAAATGCCTCCCACCCATAAAGGTTATATGGGAACGAGGTATAAATGCCTCTCGTCCTCATGCACTGAGATTTATCTGGAACGGGGTAAGAATGCCTCTCGCCCAACCCATGGATTATCACAAGCATGTCAACACAACAAAGCATAACCATTCATATCACATTATATAAGGAAAACCATCTTATATCATATCACATTATCATTGCAAGGCATATCAATCTTATAATATCAAATAATCAAAGCATGGCATACATACATTTCAATTCATTCAAGGTGTTTAGGATATCTCGTCCTAGCCAACCTCTAACCAAGTCATCTCATTTTCCTAACATGTAAAATTCCCTTTCAAGAAATATCATTAAGGTTAAAAGGGTAAAAAGGTCCAATTATCAAGGAATAACACCTATGGTTGACCACTCCCATTCCATACCAAATCTAAACACCCTAACATGGTTAGATTCGTCAAACTCATACCACACGGACTAGTACAGAAAACATTTTTAACGTCACCATTTTTTACGTTGGTTATATATAACTGATGTGATATGTTGTGATATATAGTTTTTTACATCTATTATTTTATAACCAACATAAAAAAATATGGAGAGTAAATTTTTTACGTTGGTTATTTTATTAACCGACGTTAAAAATCGTGCGCGTTCGTTTTTTACGTCGGTTATAAATTAACTGACGTAAAAAACCAAAGCGCTGTGTTTTTTACGTCAGTTATAAAATAACCGACGTAAAAAAGCGATATTTGAGGCCTTTTTGATGTCATTTATTTGATAACCGATGTAACAACCCAACCCGCAGACTTTTTTACTTCTGCTATATTATAACCGACGTAAAAAATTATGATTTATGATGTATTTTTTACGTCTATTATTCTATAACCGACGTAAAAAAGCAACACGCGGCTTTTTTAACGTCGGTTATAAAAAACCCGACGTAAAAAAGCGGTATCTGATACATTTATAACGTCATTTATTATAATAACTGATATTATAAATGTAATAAAAATTGTTTATAACATCAGTTATTAAATAACCGACGTTATAAAACATTTAAAAAATTAACACGCCCTGTGGATTGACATTTACGATTTTTCGATCGATAGTCCGGCGACTCGTCTCTCACGAGCGGAAAACCCCAATCGACTCTTCGATCCCATTACATTAAACTCATTTTTACATCATTATTTATCATCTTTACTCTCCTCGAATCTATCATCTAAACTCGCAACACTCTCGTAAGCCTCCCACGACTTTATTTCATTCGTTTTTTTCCGGATAGTTTATATTTACATTTTTGCGATTTTTTTGATTAAACTAGGTAAGATTCTTCGATTTAGAAACCTATTACCTCGTTTTTCCCTCATCATCTTATTTATTAACACCAGATCTATTAGATCGACTCGAAATATTCATGTAAGCCTCACCTAATTCTGTTTCGTTTGTTTTTGTTTCGCGGATCCCCGACATTGATGGTAATTTTTGTTGTCATTGACAACTAATGATCTCATTCACCTATATTACTGCAATTTATATGTAAACCATTTTGATACACCCATTCCATGTACCGGTGTGATTTATTTTTTATAAGTATATATGGTTTTTCATGGTGGAATGTTTGTTTTGGATCCTTGGTTGTTTCTATTTTGGGTATCACTTTTTGTTGTTCCATAATCTATTTACATCTCTTATTTTCATGGACTATTATAAGTCTTCATATGCTATTAAAACCTGATTCATTTCATAATATAGCATTATAGACTAGTAGGAGATATAGTTCATGGTTCTCATTTTGAATAATGGCATGATACCAAAACTAGTAGCTTGAGGTTAAAATCTCAAGATATGCCAAAACTAGTATCTTGAGGTTAAATTCACCTGGTTCTTGGGGCTATCAAGAGGGTTGGTGGCTGTCCAGGGGTTTGGGGGCTATCAGATGGTTGGGGGCTGTCTAGGGTGTCCATGGAGGTGGGGGTAGTCCAAAGGTGTGGGGGGTCCAAGGGGGTGGGGGCTTTCCAAGGGGGTGGGGGGGGGGGGGGGTTGTCCAAAGGGGTGGTGGCATGTCCAGAGGGTTTGGGGGGTTTCTGGGGGGTGGGGGTTGTCCAGAGGGTTGGGGGTGTCCAAGGGGTGTCCAAGGGGGTAGGGGGTGGGGGTGGTGTCTAGGAGGGGTGGGGGTGCTGTCTAGAGGGGTGGGGGCTGTCCATGGGGTGGGGGGGGGTATCCAGAGGGTTGGGAGGTGTCCAGGGGGTGTCCAAGGGGGGGATGGGGGTGTTGTCCAGGAGGGGTGGGGGTTATGTCTAGAAGGGTGGGGGCTATCCAGGGGGTGGGGGGATGTCCAGGGGGTTGGGGGGTGTCCAGGGGGTATCCAAGGGGGTAGGGGTGGGGGTGGTGTCCAGGGGGGCTGTCCAGAGGGTTGGGGGTGTCCAGGGGGTTGGGGGTGTCCAGGGGGGTGTCCAAGGGGGTAGGGGTGGGGGTGGTGTCTAGGGGGTGGAGGCTGTCCAGAGGGTTGGGGTGTCCATGGGGGGTGTCCAAGGGGGTAGGGTTGGGGTTGGTGTCTAAGAGGGGTGGGGTGCTGTCTAGAGGGGTGGGGGATGTCCTGGGGTGGGGGGGTTGTCTAGAGGGGTGGGGTATATGCAAAGGGGTGGTGGTGTCCAGGGGTTGTCCAAGGGGGTGGGGGTGGGCTGCCCAGAGGGTTTAGGGGTTGTTCATGGGGGTGTTGTCCAGAGGGTTGAGTGGTGTTCGGGGGGTTGTCCAATGGGGTAGGAGTTGGTGTGGTGTCCAGGAGGGGTGGGGTGTCCATGAGGGGTGTGGGGGTTGTCCAAGGGTGTGGTGGTGTCCATGGGGTGTCCAATGGGTTTGGGGTGGTGTCCAGGGGGTGGGGTGCTGTCCAAGGGGGTGGTGGTGTCCTCGGGGTGTCTAAGTGGGTGGGGGATAAGTGTCAGTTGGGATTGACTACTGCATCGTGGTTTCTGAGATTATGACATGATGATTGTTCCATGATGATTGGCTTTACATTGTTATTTTCTCCATCTGAGTTTTTATTTTAAATTTTATTTGATTCTCAGGTTTACTCTATTTTCTCCAATTTTCTATCAACCATTGTAGGCCCCATGGTTTTCTTTGATTAAATGGAATTGAAACCTGTTATATATAACTATATTTTATATTTAAAATAATATTCAAGCATATTTTTTGAAATATGAATATATTTTTTTTATATTTCAAAATTGTTTTACATTCAAATTACGATTTTTTTTCATATAAAAATATATTTGTCTTATCTTAAAAATATATATAATTTTGATATTTTTTATATGTAATAATGAGTCGAAGTTGGATTACGACACATTGAATGAGAAATGAATATTAGGAAGGTGTTGATGCCTTTTTTGGAATTTTCTAAACGAAATGTTCCAAGTAGTGACATTTTTTCTGTCCATTCCTGAAATTTTTGAATATGAAGAAGTTAAAAAGTAGAAAGATAAAAGATCATCTGATTGGTCATGGTTTTAATCTGAGTTATATCCCTTGGATTTGGTATGGTGAAACTGGATGGAATGTCACTGATGATGATGATTCGCAAGATGGTAACTCTGATGGAATTGAAGAAATGATTCGTGATATTGCAGCATAACAAAATGAGATAGAACTGACAGTTGCGCATCTATATGGTGATGCTGAAAAACCATTATATCCTGGTTGTACAGATTTTACAGTTTTGTCAGAGGTGTTAAGATTTACTAACTTGAAGGTAAAACATGGATGGAGAGACATAAGTTTTATAGAGCTTCTACAATTGATGAAAGACATTCTTCCAAAAGTTAACGATCTTCCAGATTCACATTATAAGGCTAAGAAAATATTATGCCTGATGGGTTTGGAATACAAGAAAATACATGCATGTCCGAATGACTACATTATATATAGAAAATAATATGAATTTCTGTCAGAGTGTCCTAAATGTGGGACATCACGGTATAAGATGAAAAAAAAATCACAGGATGATGTAGAGATTACAAAGATCCCTTCAAAGGTATTTCGGTATCTTCCTATAATTCATTCTTTCATACATTTATTTTCTAATTCACATGATGCAAAAAGGTTAAGATGGTGTCCTTATGAGCGGTTATGTGATTGAAAAATACTTCATCCATCTAATTTTCTACAATGGAAGAAAATTGATGAGCAGTATTCTACATTTGGAAATGAAATTAGAAATCTCATACTATAGTTGTACACAGATGGAATGAATCCATACTGAACCCTCAGTAGCACACATAGTTCATTGCCTGTTTTATTGGTAATTTACAACCTCTCTCCTGAAGGTTTTATGAAGTGAAAATATGTCATGTTGAGTATAATGACATCTGGTCCAAAGAAACCCGACAATGATATTGATGTTTACTTGTCACCGTTGATTGATGATTTGAAACTGTTATGGGATGATGGTATTAGGTTGTATGATTCTTATAAAATGGAATATTTTCAACTACATGCAGTGCTTCTATTCACTATAAATGACTTCCCAGCGTATGGAAATTTTTCTAGATATAGTGTTAAAGGGCATAAAGCATGTCCAATTTGCGAACAACAGACGTCATATTTTCAATTGCATCATGGGAGGAAAATAGTATACAAGTGTCATCGAAAGTTTTTGCCTATGGATCACCCTTATAGAAGACTAAAAAAGGCATTCAATAGATCACAAGAATTTTATATTGCTCCAAAACCTTTATCACCGGATCTGTATTTTGAGAGGGTGAAAACCCTTGATGTGACATTGGGAAAGACACATAAATCTAGTAATGATAGACATATTTGGAAGAAAAGGTCAATATTTTTTGAACTAACATATTATAGGTGTCATGAAGCTAATAATAATATTGATGTCATGCACATGGAGAAGAATATCTGTGATTGTTTGATTGGAACATTGTTAGATGTTAAAGGAAAGACAAAAGATGGGTTGAATGCAAGATTAGACTTACTATTAATGGGAATACGTTTAGAGTTAGCTCCCACTCCTAAAGGAAGACAAACATTTCTTCCCCCGGCTTGTCATACATTATCGAAGAGGGAGAAAATTATATTTTTTTAGTGTCTTCATGATATCAAAGTGCCTCAAGGTTATTCTTCAAATGTAAAAAATTTTGTCTCATTGAAGGACTTGAAGTTGATAGGTATGAAATCACATGATTGTCATGTCATGATGCAACAAATTATACTAGTCGTATTGCGTGGAATATTTCCCATATGTGTCAGAAATACTATAATGAATTTGTGTTATTTTTTCAATTCAATTTGTAATAAGGTGATTGATGTGAATGCTTTGAACATTTTGTAAAAGGATGCAATTTTTATACTTTGTCAATTGGAAATGTATTTTCCTCCAACTCTTTTTGATATAATGGTGCATTTATTGATTCATCTGGTTCGAGAAATAAAGCTTTGTGGACCTTTATATCTTCGTTGGATGTATCCTTTTGAAATGTATATGAAAATATTAAAGGGGTATGTTAAGAATCCATATTGACCTGAAGCCACCATTATTGAAAAGTATATTTCTGAGGAGGTAGCAGAGTTTTGTACGAGCTACTTGCCTGTAGTGCAGCACATAGGTTTGCCTCCATCTCTTTAGAGACCTGAAGCCTTACGTACATGGACATTACATTACTTTTGCACAATACTTAGTACATAACAAAAACACACACACAAGGACCGTAATAGTTTAGTGTCTTTGGAAACTCGGAATATAATCTTCTAATCGTGGTGAAAGATCTTCAACATCTCCCACAAAGATCTTCTTTTTTTTTTCTAAACCTAAATCCTTTATTTATGTCCTAGGGAAAAGAAAACATAAAAGGGTGAGCTCAAATGCTCAGTAAGGGTAAACAAAAGAAATATCAATCACATCATATTCATAAGAACATATCTTTTGAAAATCGTAACCTACAAAAGAGATCATAATTTCATAACATGCGATAAATCATAGTAGTGAAATGTAATCCCAATAATCATATATTAAAACATGAAACTTTGTGGAATACTCACATAATCATAGAGAATCATTTCTTGTTAGTCAAGACTCATTTCCAAGACTATCGTAGTGGACAAAGTCCCTTTCTGAACCGAGTTCATTCCTCGTTTCAGTCCTGTTTCACTAAACCGGTATAACCTACCGTTCCAGCCATGTCTATCTCATGAGATATAAAATCATTACCTAATGCATTGGAGGGAGATATAGGTCACACCCATCTCATAATGATACCATTATTATGTGTGCCACAAAATCATAAACCATACATCATAGCATAACCCATGTAATAAAAATGGGATTCTTAAACATTGTGACATCATAAAACAATTCATATAAGATAAAGGAATTCATAAAAATAATTCCATCACAACATAATCAAATAAATGTAATAATAGGTATAAAAATAGAACCCTTTATTATCTTAGATGGAAAATATTTTTGATAAAACACTTGAACTCCATTCTTGAGGAAAATATCCTTTCTACTTCAAAAACACTTTTCATTTCTTAACATGTCATAAAATTATAACTAAAAGAAGTTGATTAAAAATAAACGTGAAAACTTATAAGGGAATATTCTTGGAAATAATGTTTTAAAAATCCACTCATGTCGTATAAGTTAAAAGAAAACATTCTTCTCGTACTTTTGTTGGAAAAGTCAAAAAGTACCTCCTACGAAAAACGACAAACGATTCCTTTCATATCTTTTACTAAAAACTCACCGAAGGGTAAAATTGGATATAAACTATTGTATAAGGATATAAATATTACATATTGGGGAAACATGGATGTGGATGATAAAATACACCCCAGTAAATACCAAAGTATAAACAATCTCGGATAAAAATGAGATTGTAATATTTCCCTTACTTTAAGTCCGATTTGCTTCGTAAGTGTCCGAACCTCCTCTTTTTTAAGCGCCTTTTCTTAACCTCCACTTAAAGAAATAAGGATGGTCTTTGAAGAAGACCAGGACCTCTAGGATGAAACTAGGGAATTGGAGAAGAGATTTTGGAAGGGGTTGGCTGAGCTTGAATGCTCAAATTGGTGTGAGGAGGAGATGGAGGAGATGCCCTTTTATAAGGGAGGAGAGGGGCACCTTTGGGAAAACTAAAAATATTATTTTATTATAAAGTCAAGTTCGGTTTTAAATAGATCCAAATTGATATATTTAGAAGCTATGGTTGGGATGGGTCGAAATCCTCTCATCCAATAGAATTTAGACAAGTTTAGGTATCAATTTTAACCTTATCATTTAGATTTAACTTTAAGTTAGATAATTTAACTTTTACCGTGTCTTCTTGTTTTCTTACACTATAAGGTTAATAAACTTAATATATCAAGGAAAACGAACCCCAAGTTGTTTATTATTAATATATCTATCCTTATCTAAGTCATTTGGCCGAACCTTAGATTTTTAGGAATTAAATAACAATTAATAATATAATATTTGTTTTAAAAACTAATTTAGGTCAATTTTGAAACTATTTGGTACATGATTTTTATGAAATTCATAACAGAATGATAAGTTCGATCCAAGTTACTTATATCAACAATAACATGTCATATTAACCTAGAAAATTAATTCAAGACATAAAAAGTCTCAAATTACATTTATTTGGGCATTTATAACATCAATTATGTCAATATTTCATTAATAAGACAATTATTGCATCATCTTTGTGTCATAATAAATGATAATTATTTAATCCCTAAAAATTCTAAATAAATTCCTATGATGTAGAGAATTGTATTAGATTTCTGGAGACTATTCATGTTCGAAGTTTCATGAAGTTTATAACTAAATTAAAATTATTATACTTATAAGATTTAAGAATGTGACATGTTGTCACATTCTTTGGTTTTAATAATAATTAAATTATTTTCCTGGCCAAAAGTCCATAAAATGAATCTCATCCGACCCTTAGGTTATATGGGTCTACTTTTATCCATCCAATAGGATTTTTCCAAGTGTTAGGGTAATTTTATAATCTTATATTTACCCTTAATTACCCGATTTACCTTTAACTATAGTAAATAAAATTTACCGTAGTTACTATTCACAATGCCCAAAAATAAAAAGTAGCTTATTAACATAATTTGGACCCACTGATTCCAAATATAGAATCCATTTTTCCAAATTCAATACACAAAAGATGCAGAAATTAAATTAAAATTAATCCCATTGTCGAAAGAAAACGGGTTTTTCTTTGAAACATTGCAAAAGATTGAATTGTTTTAACCTACGAATTCAAGGTAAAATAAATGCTAATGACATACATTATATTAAATGGTAAAAATATATTCTATTTATACTTTAAAACCATTCAATATTATAATTTAACCAGATAAGATATTACGATGAAAAAAGTTGTTTTTAATTAAAATATAGCGTGTTTTTACTATTCATTAAAATATGAAAGTTATCGGAAAAATATCAAAACTTTTTCTAATGTAAATTTTTATATCCTGATTCAAAATAAGAATTTAATTTTGTCAAATTGAATATATAAACATGTCAAAAACTAGATTTAATGTGGGTGCGCCATCAAAAGGAGGCAAAACTGTATTTTTTGAAAAATACTTATTTTACCCAAAAATTTTATTTTGTTCTTACACCATGTTCTAGAAAATGTGTAAGATAAATAATAATGTTATAAAATTCAAAATTTAGTTAATACTATTCATAACGGCTAGTTCATGACAATATTATAATAATATATCGTTGTTTATTAAAACCCGGTATTGCGTACAACACACGCTATCGAGGAAGGTCGCGATTGTGTGTAATGCAAGCCAAGTCAGGGTTACGTGTTGTGAAAGAATCCTTTGTTGTTTCTTATAACAGAATCCAACCATATTTCATTTATACATTGAATATATATATATATATACTCAATGTTGCATAGAATAACTATTATCAAAATTGTGTGTAACACGATCCAAGAATAGTGTTGCGTATACTGCAAGCTAATACGGTGTTGCATATAGCGCAAGGTAATGTTGGTGTAGAATACAACACAATACATTAATGAAATTAAAGGAATAATTTTCATAAAATCTCGGGGTGTTACATTCTACCCCTCTTAAAATGAATTTCTCCCTCGAAATTCGTCGGGGTTATAAATGGTTTACTACTCGAAAGTTTGTTTAATAGAAACCCACATTGTAAAAAGGAATACCAAAATATGGCTTTAAAAACTAAAGTATGAAATGTAACGGTTACCCAAATTAACTCATCACTGGGTTTCCACATAGGAGAACATAGGTGAAAATATGGATATGGAAGAAAAATCTAACCATCAAGTTCTGATGGAGAGTGGTAGAGAACATGGCTATGAAAAAGCCAACAATCGCAAAGCCATAAATTTGTGATGATCTAGGGTACCATCTGATTCATCAGATATAAGATCACTAGGACAACATTTTTGGTTTTCAATATCATTTCCCTAAAGTTGAAAAATTTGAATTATAAGAAATACTTACTTGATTTTGGTACAATCTCACTGTTGTCCGTGCTTTGAACAATTTCCACTTCATCTCTTAAAGAAATGAAGTTGAATTTGTTATTCGTGATGTGTTAACAGGTCATGTGATAGAATGATGGGCCATTCCATCTGTTTCAAACAAAAGTTTAGCAATAGTTATCAAATATACATAAGTCCGTCTTTGGTGAGGTTAATCATATACGATTCCAAAAATGAACTTATACTTCATATATCATACCGCTTAATAAAATAAAACTAGTTTCTACTAACCAGGGACTTTCTGTAGGCCAGTGGTATGCGATAAAGGCCCATCACAATTTAGTTGTGGGTTCGATTCCCACAGCCTTGGCCGATGTGATGGGTTGTCGCACATCCTGCAGGTTGTCCTTTTTATAAAACTAAATTATTATAACATCCCATCAACAATATCAAAAAAAGGTTTATCCTAAAACAATACTAAATTATGTCCAACATAATCCATTCCAATCTTTAGGCTTATCTAAAATACTTCGGTCCAAGCTCATAGTATAGAGAAAATGATCACGTGAATGCCATCATTTATCCCTCATATATCTTGTTCGTCACATTCCAGTCATGTGAATACCATAATCATGTAATCTCTTGAAAAATGAATACCCATTGAATCTTAGTAAAAACATGAGTGCAGTCAAAAGATAACCAAAATCCTCAAAATTCTATATACTTAGTCCTTATATCAATCATTAGCTCATGAATACTGTCAAACATTTCATTTTTTCCTTATCCCTTCAATATGCGCATATCTTTTTTTTTAAATTATCTCAATCACTTTCCATGGTTACCGGTACCATAAAATTATTGAAAACCACAATAGACTAATACATAAATATTCTAATAATCCATAAAAGTACCTCAACAACATTATTCTTGAATTACAATACATAAACACTTCAATCCATCCTCTTCAATGATTGTCTTGCAATAATTCCTTCCTTGATTTAGAAGTATCTTTTTAGGTCAGGGCATTGAGTTGGGTAATTACCATGTTCTCCAAAAATAAGACATTGAAATCCATAACAGTCTGTCACTCTATGACCCTTTTCTCCACACAGATAACATCTGTCCCTCCATTTGAGGTATTCCTCGAGGTTCTTCTTCCCTTATTTAGAAATCTCAATCTTTCTTTCTTTATGCTCCTCCATATGCGAACATGTATAAAGGTCTATCTTCCTCTTATTTGATGAATTAGGCATACCACTAAATTTCACCTTGTTAATCATATATCGCGATGACTGATTCGGCATAATCACAATATCTTTCTCTCTAGGCATTACACAATTTTGTTGCTCATAGTCACCAATTTGTCTATTGGATTCAATGTTAACCGAATTCCTTCTGGTTCCCTCCATTAACTAAAACACAAAAATAATTCTGTGAGAGGCAAAAATCATGCTAGAGAAAACAACATAGTAAAGGGGGAGTACCCTTAATATCTAACATCTTAGGTTAAATTCTAAGATCGTTACCGTAGTTCGTATACTTATCCTTAGGGACATCCCTAGACATACCTTAGAAATATCTCTAGGGATCTCACTAACGTTCTCACATCCTAGTTTCCAAAGGTTGACTAAACCTTTCCTCTGATACCAACTGTAGAGACCCGAAGCCTGACGTATATGGACATTACATTACTTTTGCGGAATACTTAGTACATAACAAAAAGACACACACAAGGACTGTAATAATTTAGTGTCTTTGGAAACTCAGAATATAATCTTCTAATCATGGTGAAAGATCTTCAACATCTCCTATAAAGTTCTTTTTTTTTCTAAATCTAAATCCTTTCATTATGTCCTGGGGAAAAGAAAACATAAAAGGGTGAGCTCAAATGCTCAGTAAGGGTAAACAAAAGAAATATCAATCACATAATATTCATAAGAACATATCTTTTGGAAATCTTAACCTGCAAAAGAGATCATAATTTCATAACATGGGATAAATCATAGTAGTGAAATGTAATCCCAATAATCATAACTTAAAACATGAACCTTTGTGGCATACACACATAATCATAGAGAATAATTTCTTGTTAGTCAAGACTCATTACCAAGACTATCTTAGTGGACAAAGTCCCTTTCTGAACCGAGTTCATTCCTCGTTTCAGTCCTGTTTCACTGAACCGGTATAACCTACCATTCCAGCCATGTCTATCTCATGAGATATAAAATCATTACCCAATGCATTGGAGGGAGATATAGGTCCCACACATCTCATAATGATACCACTCTTATGTGTGCCAAAAAATCATAAACCATACATCATAGCATAACCCATGTAATAAAAATGGGATTCTTAAACATTGTGACATCATAAAACAATTCATATAAGATAAACGAATTCATAAAAATAATTCCATCACAACATAATCAAATAAATGTAATAATAGGTATAAAAATAGAACCCTTTATTATATTAGATGGAAAATAATTTTGATAAAACACTTGAACTCCATTCTTGAGGAAAATATCCTTTCTACTTCAAAAACACTTTTCATTTCTTAACATGTCATAAAATTATAACTAAAAGAAGTTGATTAAAAATAAACTTGAAAACTTATAAGGGAAGATTCTTGGAAATAATGTTTTAAAAATCCATTCATGTAGTATAAGTTAAAAGAAAACATTCTTATCGTACTTTTGTCGGAAAAGTCAAAAAGTACCTCGTACGAAAAACGACAGAAGATTCATTTCATATCTTTTACTAAAAACTCACCGAAGGGTAAAATTGGATATAAACTATTGTAGAAGGATATAAATATTACATATTGGGGAAACATGGATGTGGATGATAAAATACACCCCGGTAAATACCAAAGTATAAACAATCTCGGATAAAAATGAGATTGTAATATTTCCCTTACCTTAAGTCCGATTTGCTTCGTAAGTGTCCGAACCTCCTCTTTTTAACGCGCCTTTTCTTAACCTCAACTTAAAGAACTAAGGATGGTCTTTGTAGAATACCAGGACCTCTAGGATGATACTAGGGAAGTGGAGAAGAGATTTTGGCAGGGGTTGGCCGAGCTTAAATGCACAAATTGGTGTGAGGAGGAGAGGGAGGAGGTTCCCTTTTATAAGGGAGGAGAGGGGCACCTTTGGGAAAACTAAAAATATTATTTTATTATAAAGTCAAGTTCGGTTTTAAATAGCTCAAAATTGATATATTTAGAAGCTAATGTGGGTATGGGTCGAACTCCTTTCATCCAATAGAATTTAGACAAGTTTAGATATCAATTTTAACCTTATCATTTAGATTAAACTTTAAGTTAGATAATTTAACTTTTACCGTGTCTTCTTGTTTTCTTACACTATAAGGTTAATAAACTTACTATATCAAGCCAAAATTACCCAAAGTTGTTTATTATTAATATATCTATCCTTATCTAAGTCATTTGGCCGACCCTTAGATTTTCAGGAATTAAATAACAATTAATAATATAATATTTGTTTTAAAAATTAATTTATGTCAATTTTGACACTATTTGGTACATGATTTTTATGAAATTTATAACAGAATGATAAGTTAGAAACAAGTTACTTATATCAACAATAACATGTCATATTAACCTATAAAATTAATGTAAGTAATAAAAAGTCTCAAATTACATTTATTTGGGCATTTATAACATCAATTATGTCAATATTTCATTAATAAGACAATTACTGCATCATCTTTGTGTCATAATAAATGATAATTATTTAATCCCTAAAAATACTAAATAAATTCTTATGATATAGATAATTGTATTATCTTTCTGGATACTATTCATGTTCGATGTTTCATGAACTTTATCACTAAATGAAAATTATTATACTTATAAGATTTAAGAAAGTGACATGTTGTCACATTCTTTGGTTTTAATAATAATTAAATTATTTTCATGGCCAAAATTCCATAAAATGAATCTAATCCTACCCTTAGGTTATATGGGTCTACTTTTATCCATACAATAGGATTTTTCCAAGTGTTAGGGTAATTTTATAATCTTATATTTACCCTTAATTACCCGATTTACCTTTAACTATAGTAAATAAAATTTATCGTAGTTACTATTCACAATGCCCAAAAATAAAAAGTAGCTTATTAACATAATTTGGACCCAATGATTCCAAATATGGAATCCATTTTTCCAAATTCAATACACAAAAGATGCAGAAATTAAATTAAAATTAATCCCGTGGTCGAAAGAAAACGAGTTTTTCTTTAAAACATTGCAAAAGATTGAATTGTTTTAACCTACGAATTCAAGGTAAAGTCAATGCTAATGACATAAATTATATTAAATGGTAAAAATATATTCTATTTATACTTTAAAACCATTAAATATTATAATTTAACCACATAAGATATTACGATGAAAAAAGTTGTTTTTAATTCAAATATAGCGTGTTTTTACTATTCATTAAAATATCAAAGTTATCGGAAAAATATCAAAACTTTATCTAATGTAAATTTTTATATCATGATTCAAAAAAAGAATTTTATTTTGTCAAATTGAACATATAAACATGTCAAAAACTAGATTTAAAGTGGGTGCGCCATCAAAAGGCTGTAAAACTGCATTTTTTTAAAAATACTTATTTTACCCGAAAAATTTATTTTGTTCTTATACCATGTTCTAGAAAATGTGTAAGATTAATAATAATGTTATAAAATTCAAAATTTAGTTAATACTATTCATAACGGCTAGTTCATGACAATATTATAATAATATATCGTTGTTTATTAAAACTCGATATTGCGTACAACACACGCTATCGAGGAAGGTCGCGATTACGTGTAATGCAAGCCAAGTCAGGGTTGCGTGTTGTGAAAGAATCCTTCATTGTTTCATATAACATAATCCAACCATATTTCATTTATACATTGAGTATATATATATATATATACTCAATGTTGCGTAGAATAACTATTATCAAAATTGTGTGTAACACGATCCAAGAATAGTGTTGCGTATACTACAAGTTAATACGGTGTTGCGTATAGCGCAAGGTAATCTTGGTGTAGAATACAACACCAGAAATTAATGAAATTAAAAGTATATTTTTCATAAAATCTCAGGGTTTTACAATCTCGCAATGAACGATTTAATAATGAGGGAAAGGGGATTCATGGCATGAAAGTCAAATCATTGTCAGCTAAAAAGATGAAGAAGATAGAATCATACATCTTGAATAACATAGCTGATGCTCAACCTTATATCAAATTGCATATTAATGAGTTGAAATAGTGTCATCCAAAGAAGAAAGAAATGTTGATTTTGAATGAGCACAACAAAACATTTTTGTCATGGTTTAAAAAGACCTTGCTTGGTAGATCTGATGTATCAGAGACATTAAAATGGATAGTGGGTGGTCCATGTTTAAATGTGATAACATGGTCCGGTTATGAAATTAATGGCTATACATTTCATACGAAAGCTCAGGACAACATAAGTGCAGTTCAGAACAGTGGTGTATTGGTGTTTGCAAAAGCAATGCATTTTTCGAGTGCTAAGGACAAAAATCCAATTTCAGCTTCAAGTGCATATTATGGAGTTATTAAAGACATATGGGAGTTTGATTACTTTAAAATTAAAGTTCCTATTTTTAACTGTAAATGGTTTATTGGTAACAAAAGTGTCAGTCCCGATGAATTTGGAATGACACTTGTTATTCTGAATAGATTGGAAGACACAACTGATTATTTTATAATGGAAACACATGCAAAAAAAAATTCTATGTAGTAGATCAATTAGATATGCAGTGGGATATTTTTTTACAAGGGAAAAAACAATATGTTGGTGAGGATGAACTCGATGAAGATGTTGATTTATGTGAGATCCATACATCCATGGAATGATTAATAGAATATAATGATTTTCATGTTGAAGACATGTTTTGTTCCATAAGGAACGATCACGACGAAGAAATTTGGGAAATAAATCCCTTTGTACATTCATAAAATTAGAGGTAACATAGGTTTATTTCTTTTTTACATTTATTTTTTTTATAAAATGTTAGATATTGTATGTTTTTTTTATTAAAACAAGTATTAAAACAAAATAAGTATAAGCTTTTGTTTGTTTTAAGTTTGTTTATTTTACTTTATCATGTTTACCATTACATGAATTATATATCTATTATTTTTGTTCAGTGACAATCAATATACCATGTTTACCAGGTTTACCATGTTTACCATGTTTACCATGTTTACCATCTTTACCATCTTTACCATCTTGACCATTGTTTAACATGCTTACCATATTAAAATTTTTTACTATTACGTAACTTAGTAAAATTTTCTATTTTCTGATTACAGTAGTATTAAAATATTTTAATTCTTATATTTGTAAACTAATGTTTGTTTTTTTATTTGAAGGATAATGAAAGATCATTCAGTTGATCAACCACATGATTCTGGAGATGAGCATATTGGTCATACCTCTGGGGAGGAATATTCACATTCTCCTCTTGATATTCCCTAATCTTCCTCATGTGCTCCTATTACGGCATAGAGTTCAAAGGTTGGTAAATGTGGGTACACACCTTTACCAAAATTTTCACTTGCCCGTACGCAGAATCAGAGGATTCTCGTTGAGTTTGATGATAATGATATTCCTAGAGGTCCTAATGCAAAAGATTTTAAGAGTTTTGTATCAACTCAGGCTAATATAAAAGTAAGCATTATGTATGATGACTAGAGAAGTGTGGATAAATAGATAATCTCTCAGTTGTGGAAGATGATTTTTGTAAAATCTTTTTCTATTTTTTGACAATTCTTTAAATGTTTCTAGTATATATAATATGTTTAACCTCTTCTTTATCAGATGACAATTGATATTTCTGACACTGGAGGAGTCGGGAAGAAATGCTTATCGTTGGATGCCAGGAGATGGAGGGATTTCAAATCAACCCTCTCATCTAATTTCATTTATGGTCATAGGAGTCATGAAAATCCATGTTGTATATATCCTTTTATCGATGAAGACACATGGAGACAGTTTTTTGAAAGTACAAGAAAAGAGTCATTTTTGGTAAGGGAAATGTAAACTTTTATAAGATTTCTTATATAAATGATCTTATTAATGTTTTGTTAATGATTTCTTATTCTTAATTTACAACAAACAAGGAAATATCATCAGGAGATCCAATCTAAAAATGTATACCCTCATAGTTTATCTGAGGGAGGGTATGCATTTTTGGAAGACCAAATGATGGAGGAAAAATTTCAACAACTAAGAGCTGAGTCTTAAAGATCTGGGGAGGTGTCCCCTCCATCCCCTCCATCTAGACATGAAAAATGGAAGAGATCTCAGATTGGAAACAAATAGAAATATCTTTCAGAAGAATCGAGAATCGTAGATGAGAGGATTGTAATATATCTATTTTATTTTTTTAAGTTAAATATTTTCTTCATATAATTTCAATCATTACAGAAATGTTCAATTAATTAATATAGGACTCTCTTGAGAAGCAGAGATCACATGGGGAATTTACAGCTATTGGGAGGAAAGATATTTTATCTGTAGCATTGGGAAAGCCCGAACATCCTGGTCATGTAAGAAGATATCTGGTAGGTGTATCAGTAAGAAAAGTGTTGCCACATTCTTCAACATCTAATGTTGAGGGAGTTTATAAAAAAAATAGAATCCTTGGAGGCTGAAGTTCATAATATTAATGCAACGATGGAGGAAAATATTAGAGTGTCGGTACAATCTATGTTTTCAGACATGAAAATATAATTTCAGCCTGCAGCTCCCACTTTTCCACCTCCCCCTACAGACCCCATTATTTATCCTCCACCTCCTCCAGTAGCTCCCACTCCCCCACCACAGCCTTCAGACCCCATTTTTTATCCTACTCCTCCGCTACAACTTCCTACTTATTGCGAGTTGTATGTTGATCATCCTCGACAACATATAGTTGCATATGGGTTGGTATATTGTATATGAGATACAGTTCATCATCAACAATTAGAGGTAGAGAATCAGAGGGTCACTGTATAAGATATTATTGATAGATCAGCTCGAGTACCATTACCTTCAGATGAGGTGATGACAGTTGGACATAGTATCAGCCATTTTTTAAATTGGGCATCCAGACATCTTTGACTCATTACCATAGAGGTATGAATGTTATATATTTTATTTTATTTTTTTATTAAAGTTGTTTTATCATTTGAAAACTAATATATTTTTCTATTTATTTTTACAGGAATACTTCAAAGGTAAAGAAATACTGTATATACAACAACAAAGACATATGGATATTACATCAGATACAGATTATAGTAGTCTTGAAAGATTGTAAAGATATTAAAATTTGTTGGCGGGTCATTATGAGTTTCTAATGGAAGCTCATGTTTGTGGACCTGAAATAAATGTGGGGATTATGAAAACTGATATCATGGAGCTTTTTACTGGAGATAAGTTGGGCATCAACGTGATGAAACTTTTTTCCATGTAAGTCTTAACACCTTTTCACTGTGTTATATTTATTAAAAATGTATACTTATGTCTGTTTTGTATTAGGTATCTTTATAAAATTTTTGATAGGAATGAACTGGATTATGTATATGGAGTCATGGACCCTCAATTGATTTCCTGTGAAGCATGCGCATTGGATGAGGAACAAAGAATGATTTATATTACTAAAAGACTTGAACAAAATATAGTCACACAATGTTCGATGATGAATTTTTTGTGAGAGGTATGAAACACATCTCTCTCAAAGAGTTCATTATCTTTTAACATAAAAAACCACTAACCTTAAATTTCCTTTTATCAGTGATCATTGAATGTTAGGGGTTTTTTCCCAAGGGAGAAAAAACATTATTGGACATGCTTTGTTCATGATGATGTGTGGGAAGGTTTTAAGAATATATTGGAAAAGTAAGTTTCAATTTCTCAATAGTTTTATATATTATAATGAATTTTAAATTTACCCCATTCGTATTATTTTCTAATAGGGGATGGGTCTACTTTCAAAAAAACACAAAGAAAATGAGTGAAAATATCAAATATGTAAATGCGAAGGTAAATATCCATTTATAATTTGTACTTTTTGATTTATTACATAAAAATAATATATTAAATTTACAATAATTCAAACCAAATTTTCATGAACAACAAGGCGTCATCGAATGCGGATATTATATGTTAATATTTATATATGAAATAATAACAACTAAGACAGTTGTGAATTTTGACCTGGTAAGAATTCCTCTTAAACATTACCATAATATTTCAATTTGATTTATTCATTATACATGTTAACTACTATCCTTTTAATTTGTAGCTTTTCGATGACCCTCAACACTATAATGGTCAAGAAATCAAACACTTACAAGTGGAGTGGTCAAATTATTTTACAGGTTTGATTGAATTTTATTTGTTTATAATGTAAAATGTAATTTTGAATATTGTAATTATAATTATGTATTTGGTAGTCGTTTAGGTTGGATTTAGTTTTTTTTTTGAAGTTGACAGTGTAAGTTTTGAATTTTATATATGTGAATGTTTAATTTTTCTCTACTTCTTGTTTTGGTCTACTTATGATGGTTTTTCTGGTATGGATTCTGGTCTGGGGTGGAGGGGTTTCAAGGGTGTGGGGGTGTTTAGTGGGGTGGGGGTGTCCAGGGGTCTGGGAGGGCTGTCCGGTGGGGGGTCCTGGGTGTCCATGAGAGTGGGGGGGCAGTCCAAGTGTGGGAGCATTTCCAAGAGGTTTAAAGGGCTGTCCAGGGGAGTGGGAGGTTGTCCAGGGGGTGTCCAGGGGTGTGTGGGTGTCCTGTGGGGTGAGGGGGTTTCCAGTGGTGGGGGGGGGGGGCTGTCCAGTGGAGGGGTCCAGGGTGTCCATGGGGAATGGGGGGTAGTCCAGGGGTGTGGTGGGGGATGCCCAGTGGGTTGGGGGGTTCTGGTCTATTTTTGGTAACTTTTTGGTCTGTTTCAAGGGTGTGGGAGGGCTGTCCAGGGGTGTGGGAGTGCTGTCCAGGGGGTGGGGGTCTATAGGAGGGCGGGGGATGTTCAATGGGAGGTGGTGATGTCCAGGGGTGTGGGGGTGTCCCGGGGTGTGGTGGGGGGTAATCCAGTGGGGTGAGGGGGTTCTGGTTTGTTTTTGGTAACTTCTTGGTCTTTTTCAGGGATGTAGGAGGGCTGTCCAGGGGTGTGGGAGTGCTGTCTAGGGGGTGGGGTTATACATGAGGGTGGGGGGTTTGTCCAGGGGTGTTTGGGGCTGTCTAGGGGGTCGGAGTGTAGTCCAGGGGTGTGGTGGGGTTGTCCAGTGGGGTGAGGGGGGATCTCTAGGGGTGTGGGAGTGTTGTCTAGGGTGTGGGGGGTATACATGAGGGTGGGGGGTTGTCCCGAGGTGTTTGGGGCTATGCAGGGGGTTGGGGGGCAGTCCAAGGGTGTGGTGGGTGCTGTCCAGTGGGGTCAGGGGGTGCTGTTCATGGGGTGGTAGGGGGTTGTCCAATGGGGTAAGTTTTAAATGTTATTAATGTTAATGCTTAATTTTACTTTGGTTTTTGTTTTGATCTACTTCTGTTTTTGTGGTATGAATTCTTGATTTGGTTTATGGTTGTGTCTGGGGAGAGAAGAGGACTGCATTCGGTTTTTTAAAAACAAATTGGTCTTCCACGTCGCTTATTTTATAACCGACGTGATAAAGGAATCAGGAATGGTTTATCACGTGGTTTATTTAATAAATGATGTGATAAAAGGCCTGGTAAATGGTTTATCACTTCGGTTATTAAATAACTGACGTTATAAAAGTCCTGGGAAATGGTTTATCACATCAGTTATTTAAGAACCGACGTGATAACCCCCCCACCCCCGGACTAGTTTAGCACATCAGTTATTATATAACTGACGTGATAAACCATTTCCCATGGGTTTATCACATTGGTTATTAAATAACCGACATGATAAACATCCTCCACATGGGTTTATCGCGTCGGTTATATAATAACCGACATGATAAATCCCCCCCCCCTCCGGTTTATCACGACAGTTATATAATAACCGACGTGATAAAACCTCCCCCTAGTTTTTGCATGTCGGTTATTAATTAACTGACGTGATAAACACCACGATGTTATGTTTCTTACGTTGGTTTTTAAATAACCGATGTAAAAAACAATATTTATAACGTCATTCGTATTAACATCGGCTAAAAACCAACGTAAAAAATGAAAAATAACCAACGTAAATAACATTTTCTGCACTAGTGAGGGGTCATTTAGATATGAAGAAATATTTATAAATACGGGGTTTGGTGAAAGACAAACCACGACACGACGATAATTACTCAAAAAGGTGAAAACCCAAAATGGAAACCACATGAACACCTACCTTAGGGCTGTAGGTGTAGGATCTCTTGATATCAACCTCAGATTCACAGTAGATTGGAAGAGATCTGAGTTCCAGTCCAATGCCCTGAAAATAGGGCATATGAGCCTACATCAAAATAACACAATGGAAGGCAAGATTCGCTGAGGAAAGAGGCTTAGGTGTGGTAAGCATTACCTTGGCATTTCCAACGCTTCCGTCAGATCAAGAATCGGACTCCGGATAAAGGCTCCACCAAGAGAAGAGTGAGAGGACGGTTTTGGAACTCAAAGAGGTGTTCTCCTCTGGTTCTGTCCGCTGGAGGAAGAAGGAAAGGCTCATAAGCCTTATAAATTAATTAAGGGAAAAAATGTAAATTTTCCCATATATGGGTCGCATGGCTTAGGAGCACGGTTTACCAAACCGTGCACAAACCGTGCACATCTCACTGCTTTCATATAAAGGGTCGCACGGGTTAGGCGCATGGTTTACCCAAACCGTGCGCAAACCGTGCGCACCTCCCGGCTTCCAGACCAAAGGCTTCACGGTTTACCCAAACCATGCGCAAGCCATGCGCAGGCCATGCACCCCTATCTTCATGTCCATTTCTCAACCTCCTGGGCTCCGAACAAACCCCGGACGCTCCCCATACCTTCCTTTGAACATTTCACACATTCAACAAGCATAAAGGAATGATTCGAAAGAAAAACTGCTGATCCGTACCTTTTCCAAAGAGTTAGGTCGTTACAAAAATAATCATAATTAGAATTTATATGTGGAGATTAAGGAAAAATAATATGAGTTGTAACTTGTCCAAATAATATTCTAAAGTGGAATAGAGAAGTAAAATTTTTAAAAACTATATCTCTTATGTTTTTTTGAGTTCTCAAAAGTAGAAACCTATGAAGGATAAAAATAAGTTACCTTTAAAGTTTGAGAGTAAAGATGGAATTGTTTCTTAAAAGAAGAATGTTGGGAAAGTTCTATATGTGGCTAAGACCAACAAAGTTTGGAATTATGAGTCCAAAAATGTTTCAAAACAATAAATATATGAAAATATTTATAATAATTATGATTCCAATAAGGATGGAAATAAATATATGATTATGATTGAAAAAAAATTACATACTTAGATAAGAATGGCAAGAAGGTTGATGAGAAATATTTTCACTATTCGAGTCAGTATGAATGATTCAGAGGAAAATACTCATTTTATCACTTCTGATGGTATTGTGGTGGATTTAGACATACAGAAAAAATGTTTTTTTTCAACTAACAACATTGCTACTATTCCACGGGTTATGAAAGTAAGAGGTTAAGGGGGTCAATCCTCTCAAAAGAATAAATCTAAAAAGAGAGTTCAGAAGAAATTCATGAATGATTTTGTAAGAATTAAGAATCAGTTCCAACACATGGATAATAATTGTAAAATATGTGAACAAATAGGGAATCTTGATTAGGGTTGTATTTTATTGTTACCATAGAAACATAAGTTTCTAAACAATCATTAGAATCCAAAAGTGAGGAAATAAAAGGAAGAATAAAAATGTATTCTTGTCGAAACCGTTTAGAGAGATATAAAAGGTTAACAAACATGGATTATTTATAGTGGTTGTTCCTCTCATATGATAAGATATTTGAAGATTTTTTATAACATCAAATATTTTAATGAATAAATAATGGAATTTGGTAAAGATTAATATCTTATAATCAATGGTGGTGGACCTTCCATCATTGGAAAAATAAAAATTGAACTCCAATAAATTTTTGAATATTGATGGGCTGAAACACAGTGAGATATGTGTTTCAAATTTGTGTAATGAAGAAAACAAAGTTATATTCCGAAAAATGGATTTTGTTTTGAAAATTTAAGAATATGGAAATATAGTTACAAGAGGACAACATGCAAAAGGGAATTTTTTTCATGTTTGTGAAATGAAAAACTCTCTTTACCTGAGTATGGTGGAAGAAAAAAATTATGGAATAAATGGTAGGGACACATGTATTAATGAAACATAAGAAAACTATCCTAGTGAGTTATTATTTGAGATATTTCTGATTTTCCAACAAGATAGATTGGTGTTGCACTATTTTCTATAAAGTAATGATTATAATCTTAGTGTATAAGAATGTTCAGATTTTTTTAAAACAACCCCTACAGCAAATTCATTCTGATATCTATGGTCCAATGAGAAAAAAATCAAAAAATGGAGATAATTTCTTCAGAAATTTCATTTATGATTTGTCACACCCGCCATTTACTTTTTATTTTATTTTATTAACTTTATTTGCATCGGGTAGTTCGGGTTGAAACCCGACTTAAGATTTGGAGTTATTTGCATTTTGGTCTTGATTGCGTCCGGCGCAGCGCGGTCGAAGCTGCGCAGCCTCGCCTGGGTCGCCACGCGACCCCGCCCGATTTACCGCATTCCTTGTTGATGTTTAATTAATGAAATTATTATTTTTATTATTGTTATCTTGGATAATAATTTAATTTATGGTTATTTTTATTATTTTCATTTAATTAAGTTTGTTATTGTAATGTTTAGAATTATTATTATAACTACTATCTTTATTATTATTAGTTGTTTTATTTTATTTTTGTTTTAGTTTTAGTTTTATTTCATTTGTTTATTTTTTTATTATTGTTTAGGGTAGGGTCCCCCCCCATTTCCCGTTGCGTCGCACCCCTCCCCTGTTTTCTTTTCTTTTCCTGTCGAAACCACACCCCGTGATTTCCTCTTGTCCCCGTCACAACACCACCTCCCATCTCCTTCATCTCCTCATCACGCCACCCACATCCTGCTCCGTCCGACAACCAGCCTGTTGCACCAGCCCTCCCCTCTTCCCCATTGCACCTTGCTCCGCTCGGACCCGAACAAACACCCCTCCGACCACCTCCTTCCGCCTAACTCCTTCGCGCCGCCTCCCCTCCCTCACTGGCGACCACCCTTCGGCTTAGCAGTGCACCAACCCCCAGCCTGCACTCCCCACCCCTAGACGCGATGAATCACCCCCTCCTTGTCGGACCTCTCCACTGGCGCAGCACCACCCTCCGGCAAACCCCAACGCCCCTCTTTCATTGTTCGGACCTTCTCGTCGCGTGACCAGCTCCCCCTTGAAACAAATAGCACCGAGGCTTCTTCCCCCCTTTTTTTGAACCGAGCTATCATCACACCCTGACCACCTAGCCAGCACCATTGTCACACACTGGGCCTCTTCCCTGGACACTATAGTCACGCCTACAGCCAGTGCATCCCCTTCAGCGAACATCCCCTCCCTCCTCTCTTCTCTTTTATTTTATTTATTTATTTATTATCTCTTCTATTATCTCCTTCTTTTCTCCTCTCCTTATCTCCTTCTCTCTTCACCTTAACTCCTCCCAATAGCTGGTCATCCGCCCTTCCTGCACCCCCGTTCGGCTGCCGGACATCCCCCGCAACCCGGCTCGCGCTCACCGGACAGCCACTGCACGCCCCTCGGTTGGATCTCGACAATTCCGCGATAAGGGTTGGTTTTATTTTATTTTATTATCCTTGATTTGTTTAGTTGTTAATTAATATATTCAGTTATTATCGCATGTGTTTAAAATTGTTAATCAAATTATTTGATTATTATTATTAAATTGGTTTATCATTTTATTTATTCTGTTAAATTGTTTATCAATTCAGTTAATTGAATTTGTTTAATTGTTAATCTATTTGTTTAATTACTATTAAATTTGATTATTCATTATTCAATTTAATCAATTATTATTGAATATGTTTTTTTAGTTAAATTATTAAATCGCTGATGTTGTGATGGGTTGGCGATGAGAATTTTTGGTCTACTGTTTTAGGACCTTTTTGACGGTTCCGTGCAGTGCGACCTTGCGCAGCGGGAGTATTGCGCCGTATCATTTTTATTTCATTCATGAATTGAGGTAGGTGGTTCCATGCCTTTGCATCATTTAGATAATTTAATTTTTTTGTTTAGTTTAATATAATATGTTCTATGAATTAGTTTCATGGTGCGATCTATGTTTATAATGTTTTTGTGTGTTCGTTTGATGAAAATTGGTTTTCTGAAATAGTATGCTTTTGTTGTCTATATGCGTGTTGTTGTATAAATGATTTGTTGTGTTTAATAGGTTGTGCGAAAGGCGTTTTAAAATTTTTTTGACATGTGTGTGTGATGAAAATTGAACGCTCTTTAGAAATGGTTATGTTATTTTCCATTTCGATCCTATTGTGGAAAATTTTAGAAGTGTTTAATAATTGTTTATAGAGTGCCAATGAGGTTTTAGAAGGGTCAATTTGTGAAATTGATTTTGTAATTTTTTTTTTGTGTGTGATATGCTTTATAAATTGAGGAATTGTTTATTTAAGTGGTGTTTTTAGTGCGAAACATGGATAAAAGGTTTTTGAGGGTTGTTTGGCAAGTGCGAAAGTTGTTTTCAAGTCACTTTAGGTGTTTGTGTTTTTAAATAGACATTTTCAAAGTATATGAATCACTTTTGGTGTGTTTTCCTTATTGTGTACTTTTGAAGTTGGAATGAATTTTTCTTTGAATAACGTAAAACAAGTTTTGACATGGTTACCTCGTGTATCAAGTTTTAAAGTGACGCCTCTATATAAAATCAAGCTATTTTTGGTGTAAAGTATTCTTGTTTTTTCTTGAAATTATTTCAATAATAACTCAAATGATTTATTAGTAAATTTATATGACGCTAAAATGGTGCTTTGTAGGAGTTGAATACGCCTTCATTTTTAAAGTGGTTTATTTTTATATAATGAGACATGTCGTGTGCGTGTGTCTTTGAAATAGTGCTTTGGTATGAAAATGATGACTTTTGTGTGCAATATCTTGTTTGGTCTGCGATATGAGAAATAAATATACTATGTGAATGGGAAACTTGATTGAGCACATGGGAAAACCCTGGGTATCTAGGTGGGCGGACTAGGACTAGTGCGCTAGTGAACCGGATGGGTATCATCCCTGTTTCACTTAGATGGATTGACGATTGCAACACTAACTAAACATATGATATCTGAGGGTCGTGGCCTTCTAAGCCACGTGTTCTAAGGTTTGTGGCCTTCTATGCCACGTTTTTTGAGGGTCGTGGCCTTCTAAGCCACGCTTCACCAAGACACGAGGTTCTAGGGTCCCACTCGAGCTAGATGATCCTTAGGGGATTTACCCATATTGCTCTACCATCGATGGTGTGGTGCCTTCCGTCGGCATATGGAGGACCACTTGTGTGTGTGTGTGTGTGTACGTGTATGTGTGTGTCTGTGTGTGTGAGTGAGTGAGTATGTAACACCCCAAGCTTCCACGGTACACTTCTCTTTGAATAATACAGTAGCGTGTGTTGTACGCAACTTCGAGTTCTAACACACACCACAACTAATCAAAGTAGCCGTTATGAATAGTAATACCCACTTTTTAAAATTATATAAATTTTATATTTCAAAATGGACTTCATTTTTGTATTCGTAATATCAAAATTATCCAAAGTTGAATTTTTTGGAATTTTCTGAGAACTTCCAATTTTTATGAATAGTGAAAAATACTTAAAAACAACTTTTTTAATAAAAATATTTTATAGTGATAAATTATACTATTGAGTGGTTTTAAAGTATAATTAGAATATATTTTTACTATTTTATGCAATGGGGATCATTTGAAATAATTTCACTTTGAAATTGGACATAAACAATTGTCAATCTTTTGATATATATTGTTTCCTAAAAACACGTTATTTATTGTGATAGTGGGAATTAATTATAAAATTAATTAATGCAAATTATATGTTTGTAATTTTTTAAAATTGGAATCATTTTTGAATTCTGAATATCAATTATATCTTAGGGTGAAATTTTGGGATTTTTCTGAAAAACTTCAATTTTGATGAATAGTGAAACCACTAAGTGGTAGTTCAATAACTGATTTTTCGTTTAAATGAAATATTACCACTTCTGTGATTTGATTTTCAAAAATCTGACATACATGGTTGTCATTAGGAAGTAAAATGTGGTTCAATGGGATTAAGATATTTTTTTGGTGAATAGTAACTTTTAAGTTTAATTAATCGTGATTAAAGGTAATTAGTGAAATTTAAGGTAAAAATGAAATTATAAAAATATGAAAATACCTTTAAACTTGTCCTACCCCTATTGGATGTGTCATGGCCGACCAAGAAAATCAATGGGTCAACTTGGGGACCCCATGGAGCCACTTTTCTAGGAAAATGACATAAATAACTTTTATTTAAAGTTAAAATAAAAATGTCAAAAAAATAAGTTGTTTTACTAAAACAATTTTTAAATGGGGTTATACAAGTCATATGTTTGACTATAAATATTAATTAGAAAGCTAAAAATCTTTCCTACATCATGATAATTTTTTTATGACTCTTAGACATTAAATAAATTAAATTATTTATGACACCATGATGATGCAGCGATTACCTCATTAATTAACGATTTTAATAAAATGGAAGGATAATGTAAAATCTAAGCATTACACTTGTCCAAAGCCTATTGGATGAGTATATTTCGAACCCTTATCACCTTATCCTATAATTATATAATTATGGGACCTTTATAATCCGAAAACCATTGTATAATAAAGTAACATTTCATTACTTTCCAAGAGTGCCCCTCCTCTCCACTTATAAAAGGCCCCCACCTCTACCACATTACTCACACTTTAAAAGCCTTTTGGCTCGGCCAAACTCTACCCAAATACTATCCCAACTTCCCTCACTTACTCATAGAAGCCTCACTTTGGGCAGAAGTCTTCCCAAGGAATCCTTTGAGATCAAATCAAAAAGAGTTACCTATTTTAAAGTAATGTCTTCTCTTATGTTATTTTGTTTTAATTTGCTTCTCCAACCCCCTAAACTCTTTTTATTCATTTCTTTTGTAGCAACATCAGTATCCTAAATATACTAGGATGTTGTTATAAGAATTATTCGAGATACACTTACACACACCTACATATAATGGTTAAAGAACATACTGTTTCTGTGGATGGCGAATTTCTGCCTCACGAAACGATGATTGTTCAACACTCATATAACACCTTCAAAGGTGGACATTAAGATGTCAATATATTTATATATGATATATAATATGTATATTTTTTACTTAATCTTATGTATTTTTCATTTATGGAATACCTTTATGGTTTCCATTATGGGTAAACACGATATTTTCATTTTCGGAAGTGCGGACTACCGCCCCCTCAAAGTGTTTTGAATCGTTAATGCCATATGTGGGATGTATAAAGGATGGAGTAAATGGTATTATACATTATATTATACTGGAATTATATTATACCTTTATATAATTATAACTTTATCCCATTAAATACAAAATAGAAATGAAAGTAGCGTTCATGCGTACGTACGGCTTACCGTCTCCATGAACGATGCATTTCATTTCTTACCTCTAAATGTTATGTAATATTATAAATGCAAGTATATACTGGATATATATGAGATATATGATATCTATATCATGAATATAATTATGGATATAATGGATATATCACCACATGAACAACTTGTAATTATAAGAATTTTATTTTTGACTCAAGTACCTAAGATCGACAAAACGACTGTTAAAAACTTAAATAATTACATAATGTTCATGACATGGTAATAAGTGATATAAAAGGAATAATGAACTTGAAAAAGGTTATTAATAAGGTATAGATTAACTCTAGTTTATTATTCAGGAGATCAAAGAACAGTCGAGTGAATTCGGACACGAGGTAAGGGAACTTCTTAACCCAATTTCTATTCTTTGGGTTAATCTCCTACTTTCAAATTATGTCATGATATTATTATGTCCTATCTTGTATTTCTAATTAATTTATGTGTAATTATAGTGAATACACATAATAGATCTACTTTTAAAAAAAAATGATCTTTGTAAGGGTCTTCGTCTCAATCTCCTTTCATTGAGGCATATTTTGTTTTATACACAACTTTATTTTATACGGTGTATAAACCCCTTTGACTTTGACTTTTATTCAAAAAGGAATCTTTTTTTACAAAGCGTTTTACTAAATGAAAAAAGGAATGTTTTTGTCTTACGTATGCGGCGCCAATGACTTCTCCACCGCCGTGACCATTATTTGTGTTTCGACTTCCTCTACAAGCCATAACTTTTTAAATGAAAAATAAATACAAAGTTTTAACTTTCATTTATTTTGGTATTGAAAATGGTTTTGAAAGTGTTTTTATTATATCCATGTGTTGTATTGATATCTTGTGATTGAAATGTGGAAATGTTATGTCTCCTTTATGCACATTTTATGTGATATGATTATGTTATGGTTTATGATATGTTTAAACCTGTTCATATGAGGAATACATTGGACTTAATAAGTGACGGGTGGAGCCCGCTATAGCTCCTCGATGCATCGGTAGGTCTCATGAGACAAACTAGTGTCTTGGCACGAGGCCTTGACAAAATCTTATTTGTGGTCTTGGCACGAGTCCTTGACTACGTGGTTATGATAGTTTGGAATTATGAATTCCATCATTATGAAAGTGGTTATTGATATTGCATGTGATTATTAGACCAGTAGAATATCCATGTGAATAAATAAATGGCATTATCTCATTTTACTTTTTCCATATTATGTTGAAGATCAAGTTTAAAAGGCTTTTGTTTTAGTTATACATTGCCTTAAACGTTTATGTTTATTTATGAAAGCTTCCGCTATATTGTTATCCTTACTGAGCATCTGAGCTCACCCCTTCCAATGTTTTAATTTTTCCAGGATGTGAAGAAGTATATTATGAATGACCTGCAGGGATAGTATGAGGGGATATGAAGGAAAGATGTTTTTGTAGTTGTGTATTACTTTATGATGTAATGTAAAACTTATGAATGTATCTAGTGTTCTAAGGCTACTAAACTAATCGGTCTTTCGAGACTTGATCTTTTGTGATCATGCCAATGTTACGCAATAACGCACCGACTCTGGGTAGCTGGGGTCGGGGCGTTACAGTTGGTATCAGAGGCAATTTAGTACTAACTTTGGAATCTATATTTAGATAAACTCTGATTAGAGCACATAGACCAAAGATAGACTTTGAGGATTAGTATAGAAGAACTTCCTAGAATTTTGTTGTTGTATATATTTTGTGAGTTTTCCGAGCAATACATCCCTGTCTGGATATGAGCAGGTAGAGGAGGCTCTGGCACAGATGTACCTAGGGGTAAAAACCGAAAACACTACTTTGAGCTAGACTCGAACGGGAACTGGTGCACGACAACGGGCCTTGCTGCACTCTTGGTTACGACACTCCCGGGGGATATGCTTAGGATAATTCTCATTTTCTTTACAAACCACTATGAAGGGTTATGAGTATATACTTCCTCAAAGAATTTTTTTTATAATTATGGATTATATCCATCAATAGTTCAATTTATGTTAAGTATTTTATATGTATGAAATTATGTATTTTTATTCATAAACAAATCTAGTTTATTCCATTGTTTAGAAATGGAGCCTAGTGGAAGGAATGGAAACCATATCAATACACTCACTCTGTGTAGGGATTTCCCTCCTTCTCAAGATAATTATTATCGAGCTGGAGATACAACTGGTGCTGATCAACTTATTACCATACTGGGACAACTCACTCAGGTTATGAATAATAACCTTACTCGTATGGAGCACCCTGATCCGCAACGTGGAGGATCAATGTTAGACCGCTTCATGAGGCAAAAAACACCAACATTTAATGGGGGTACAAATCCATTTGTAGCAGAGCAATGGATAAACTCCGTAGAGAAAATATTCCACGCCTTGGGGAGTAGTGAAAGGGAGAAGGTTGTCATGGCAGTCTACCGCCTCACTGGAGATTCCGATCAGTGGTGGTCGCTGATTCAAAACACAAAGGAAGATGATTAAGTATCGAATATGGAATGGAGGGAGTTCAAAGAGCTTTTCTTAGAAAAATATTTACTCGTGACCATCAAGTAGATATGGAAAGGCAATTTCTGAGTCTGAGACAAAAGGAGGATGAGAATGTCGCAAAGTATGAGGCCAACTTTACAAGGTTAGCGAGACATACTGCAGATTATATACGTAACCCAAGAAGTAAGATTGATCGTTTCTTTGATGGGTTAAAACCATTTCTCCGTCGAGCATTAGTCTAACAAACCTTCTCGTAATACGAAGATATTGTCTCGTGTGCTATCAAGACGGAAAAGGAATTCTCTAAGTCTTATGACTTTAAAGCAAAGAATGAAAAGAAGAGATCTTCTGATCAATCTAGAAATGGAAATAAGGGGAAGAAGGGAAGAGTTGAATAGTAGTCCTGCAGTAAATGTGGAAAGAACCACCCCGGTACTTGCTTGAAGGGAATGGGAGTCTGTTACAAGTGTGGTGAAAAAGGCCACCAAGCTCATGATTGCAAGGGAAAGAAAGTTGTTGTCAATGTGGAATGATATAATTGTAGAGAGATGGGACATTATGAAAATGAATGTCCTAAGCGTCAGGGGAACTTACCTCAGAAGAGGCCAAGGGATCAAGGCCAAGCTTATGATATCACTACTGCTGAGGTTGAAGCTCCGAAAGACGTGGTGACAGGTAATTTAATGGTTTCCTCAAGTTTAGAAAATGCATTATTTGATTCTAGATCATCACATTGTTTCATATCATCCCAGTTTGCTAAGAAAATTAGATATTTCCAATTTGATTTAACAAGAGAATTGTTAGTCAAAACTCATAAGGTAAGTATTATTGCAACAAAGTTTTGTGAATCAGTCCCCATTAGAGCACAAAACTGTTCATTATCCGCTGATCTCATTGTCATACCTATGATTGAGTTTGATATAATCCTTGGTATGGATTGTCTTTTGGACTATGATGCAAAGATTTATTGTAAGAAGAAGGAGGTTACGATTTTTGATGATGATGATAAGGAACACCTTATTTTTAGAATAGAATCGTCACCACCTAATTCTTATTTAGATCCACCCCCAGTAGCTCAACTAAATTCAATTATTGGGGAGGAAGATAATGAAATAACTGAGGGAGAGGGATGTAATGTTCAAATAAAGGATGTACCTATTGTAAAAGAATATGAAGATGTGTTTCCGGAAGATTTACCTGGACATCCTCCAGAACGAGAATTTGAGTTTTCCATTGATTTAATTCCTGGATCAAGGCCTATATCAAAGACCCCTTATAGGATGGCCACCGTGGAATTAGTTGAACTAAAGAAAAAACTAGAGGAATTGAGTAATAAGGGATTTATTGTCCCTAGTGTTTCTCCATGGGGAGCCCCTGTCCTTTTTTTTAAGAAGAAAGATGGATCTATGAGGTTGTGTGTTGACTACAGGGAGATCAATGCTATAACAATAAAGAAAAAGTATCCCCTACCTCGAATTGATGATTTATTTGACCAATTGCATGGAGCTCAATACTTTTCAAAGATTGACCTTCGATCTAGATACCATCAGTTGTGTGTGAAGAAGGAAGACATTCCGAAGACAGCATTTCGAACAAGGTACGGGCATTACGAGTTTACAGTAATGCCTTTTGGATTGACTAATGAACCTTATGTATTCATGGATCTGATGAATAAAGTTTTCAAGGAATATCTAAATGATTTTATGGTGGTATTTATTGATGAAATCTTAGTGTACTCCAAAAGATATGAAGATCATGAAAATCACTTGCGCATTATTTTGAAGACTCTTAGAAGGCATGAATTATATGGGAAGTTTAGCAAGTTTGAATTCAGGATTCAGGAGATTTCTTTTCTTGGCCCCATTGTCTCTAAGGATGGAATTTACATTGATCCTTCTAAGACCAAGGAAATCCAAGAATGGCCAGCACCGACGAGTATAACTGAGGTATGCAGCTTTATTGGTTTGGCAGGTTATTATCGACGTTTTGTCCAGAATTTTGCCCGGTTGGCTAACCCATTGACGAAGCTCACACGTAAAGGGGTTAACTTTGTCTGGACAAAAGAGTGTGAAGAATGTTTTGAAGAACTGAAGAGAAGATTAGTCAATGCTCCTATATTGACTCTACCATCAGGGAATGATGGGTTTGTTATTTATAGTGATGCATCAATGAAAGGACTTGGTTGTGTCCTTATGCAGAATGATAGGGTTATTACCTATGCATCACGACAGCTAAAAATTCATGAGCAGAACTATCCTACTCATGATATCGAGTTAGCTGCTGTAATATTTTCCCTGAAGATATGGAGACATTATCTATATGGTGAAAAATGTGAGATATATACCGATCACAAGAGTTTGAAATATATTTTCTCACAAAAAGAACTCAACATGAGGCAAAGACGATGGCTTGAAATACTCAAGGATTATGATTTCATGATACACTACCACCCAGGGAAGGAAAATAAGGTTGCAGATGCTTTGATTAGAAAAGATCATGGAGTTTTGAACATGATGAGAGTGGAAAGGGATCCTATTTTCATGGATCTAGTAAAGATGGATATGGGAATCACCATGGAGGGTGAAACATCAAAACTTTTTTAAATGGTTGCCAAACCATCTTTACTAGAAAGGATAAAGAGTTATCAGTCCGATGATGAAGTGTTTAAAAAGAAGATTAAATCTGTGAATGATTGGCGGTTGAGTGACTTTGTTTATGAAGATGGAATTTTGAAATTTGGGAGGAGACTTTGTGTTCCCGATATACCTGATTTAAAGAGGGAATTGTTGGATGATGCTCATAGTTCCAATTTCTCTATACACCCTGGGAGAAATAAAATGTATAGAGATTTAAAGGGAAATTTTTGGTGGGAAAACATGAAAAGAGAGATTGCCGATTTTGTGTGAAGATGTATTGTTTGCCAACAAGTGAAAGTTGGAAGGCAACATCCTGGTGGAGTATTGCAACCTCTTCCCATACCTGAGTTGAAATGGGATAATATTACGATGGACTTTGTCATGGGACTACCAAAGAACCCTAGAAGGAATGACACAATATGGTTCATTGTTGATCTTCTCACCAAGTCAGCACATTTTCTTGCTATAAGGGAAGATCTTCCACTTGAACGTCTAGCAAGACTATATATTAATGAAGTTGTGAGACTTCATGGAGTACCCCTGTCGATTGTCTCGGATCGTGATCCCCGCATTACATCAAGATTCTGGAAAAGTATTCAGAAGGACTTGGATACTGAACTTCTTTTGAGCACTGCTTACCACCCTCAAACAGACGGACAATCAGAAAGAACTATTCAAACCTTAGAAGACATGTTGAGATCATGCTCACATGACTTTTAAGGAATGTGGGATCAATATTTACCACTGGTAGAATTTTCCTATAACAATAGCTTCCATTCAAGTATTCGGATGGAACCATATGAAGCGTTATACAGAAAGAGATGTCTCACACCAAACTGTTGGGATGACGTTGGTGAAAGAAAACTTGTAGGCCCAGAACTGGTGGAGGAAACGATGGAAAAGCTGAAGGTAATCCAAAACCACATCAAAGCAGCTCAAAGTAGGCAGAAGAGCTATGCTGACAATCGAAGGAAGGATTTGGAATTTCAGGCAGGAGATCATGTTTTCTTGAAGGGATCACCATGGAAGGGAGTTATACATTTCGGTATGAAGGGTAAATTGAGTCCCAGGTACATCGGACCATTCGAAATTCTAGAACAAATTGGGGTTGTAGCGTAACGTTTGGCAATGCCGCCAAGTCTCTCCAAAGTTCATGATGTATTCCACGTATCACTGTTGAGAAAATACATGCCCGACCCAACGCATGTACTCACCTATAAGAAATTAGAACTGGAACCCGATCTGTCTTATTGTGAAGAGCCTGTCAGGATTCTTGATACAAGAGAACAAGGGCTGAGAAACCGGACGACTCGTCTGGTAAAAGTTCTATGGAGAAACCATAAGATGGAGGAGGAAACGTGGGAACCTGAGGAACATATGATAAATAATCACCCGAGTCATTTTATACAGTGATATTATATGAAATTTTGAGGATGAAATTATTTTAAGGAGGGGAGAATGTAACACCCCAAGCTTCCACGGTACACTTCTCTTTGAATAATACAGTAGCGTGTATTGTACGCAACTTCGAGTTCTAACACACACCACAACTAATCAAAGTAGCCGTTATGAATAGTAATACAAACTTTTTAAAATTATAGAAATTTTATATTTCAAAACGGACTTCATTTTTGTATTCGTAATATCGAAATTATCCAAAGTTGAATTTTTTGTAATTTTCTGAGAACTTCCAATTTTTATGAATAGTGAAAAATACTTAAAAACAACTTTTTTAATCAAAGTATTTTATAGTGATAAATTATACTATTGAGTGGTTTTAAAGAATAATTAGAATATATTTTTACTATTTTATCCAATGAGGATCATTTGAATTAATTTCACGTTGAAATTGGACATAAACAATTGTCAATCTTTTGATATATATTGTTTCTTAAAAACACGCTATTTGTTGTGACAGCAGGAATTAATTATAAAATTAATTAATGCAACATATATGTTTGGAATTTTTTAAAATAGACATCATTTTTGAATTCGGAATATCAATTATATCTTAGGGTGAAATTTGTGCATTTTTCTGAAAAACTTCAATTTTTGATGAATAGTGAAACCACTAAGTGGTAGTTAAATAACTGATTTTTCGTTTAAATGAAATATTACCACTTCTGTGATTTGATTTTCAAAAATCTTACATACATGGTTGTAATTAGGAAGAAAAATGTGGTTCAATGGGATTCAGATA
The DNA here is from genome assembly GCA_963277665.1 of Viscum album. NCBI lineage: Eukaryota > Viridiplantae > Streptophyta > Magnoliopsida > Santalales > Viscaceae > Viscum > Viscum album. The sequence continues at coordinate 1,806,653,982 of OY728152.1, read as the reverse complement.
TTTTTTTGGTTAATAGTAACTTTTAAGTTTAATTAATCACGATTAAAGGTAATTAGTGAAATTTAAGGTAAAAATGATATTATAAAAATATTAAAATACCTTTACACTTGTCTTACCCCTATTGGATGTGTCATGGAAGACCAATAAAATCCATGGGTCAACTTGGGGACCCCATGGATCCACTTTTCTAGGAAAATGACATAAATAACTTTTATTTAAAGTTAAAATAAAAATGTCAAAAACATAAGTTGTTTTACTAAAACAATTTTTAAATGGGTTATACAAGTAATATTTTTGACTATAAATATTAATTAGAAAGATAAAAAGAATTACTATATCATGATAATTTTTTTATGATTTTTAGACATTAAATAAATTAAATTATTTATGACACCATGATGATGCAGTGTTTACCTCATTAATTAACGATTTTAATAAAATGGAAGGATAATGTAAAATATAAGCATTGCACTTTTCCAAATCCTATTGGATGAGTATATTTCGAACCCTTATCACCTTATACTCTAATTATATAAGTTTGTGGCCTTTAGAATCCGAAAACCATTGTATAATAAAGTAACATTTCATTACTTTCCAAGAGTGCCCCTCCTCTCCACTTATAAAAGGCCCCCACCTCTACCACCTTACTCACACTTTCAAAGCATTTTGGCTCGGCCAAACTCTGCCCAAATACTCTCCCAAATTCCCTCCCTTACTCCTAGAAGCCTCACTTTGGGCAGAATTCTTCCCAAGGAAGCCTTTGAGATCAAATCAAAAAGAGTTACCCGTTTTAAGGTAATGTCTTCTCTTATGTTATTTTGTATTAATTTGCTTCTCCAACTCCCTAAACTCTTTTTATTCATTTCTTTTGTAACAAAACCAGTATAATAAATATACTAGGATGTTTTTATAATAATTATTCGAGCTACACTTACACACACCAACATCTAATGGTTAATGAACATACTGTTTCTGTGGATGGCGAATTTCTGCCTCACGAAATGATGATTGTTCAACACTCATATAACACCTTCAAAGGTGGCCATTAAGATGTCACTATATTTATATATGATATATAATATGTTTATGTTTTACTTAAGCTTATGAATTTTTCATTTATGGAATACCTTTATGGTTTCCATTATGGGTAAACGCGATATTTTCATTTTAGGAAATGCGGACTACCACCCCCTCAATGTGATTTGAATCGTGAATGCCATATGTGGGATGTATAAAGGATGGAGTAAATGGTATTATACATTATATTATACCTTTATATAATTATAAATTCATCCAATTAAATACGAAATAGAAATGAAAGTATCGTTCATGCGTACGTACGGCTTACCGTCTCCATGAACGGTGCATTTCATTTCTTACCTCTAAATGTTATGTAATATTATAAATGCATGTATATACTGGATATATATGAGATATATGATATCTATATCATGAATATAATTATGGATATAATGGATATATCACCACATGAACAACTTGTAATTATAAGAATTTTATTTTTGTCTCAAGTACCTAAGATCGACAAAACGACCGTTATAAACTTAAATAATTACATAATGTTCATGACATGGTAATAAGTGATATAAAAGGAATAATGAACTTGAAAAAGGTTATTAAGAAGGTAGATATTAACTCTAGTTTATTATTCAGGAGATCAAAGAACGGTCGAGTGAATTCGGACATGAGGTAAGGGAACTTCTTAACCCAATTTCTATTCTTTGGGTTAATCTCCTACTTTCAAATTATGTCATGATATTATTATGTCCTATCTTGTATTTGTAATTAATTTATGTGTACTTATAGTGAATACACATAATAGATCTACTTTATTTAAAAAAATTATATTTGTAAGGGTCTTCGTCTCAATCTCCTTTCATTGAGGCATATTTTGTTTTATACACAACTTTCTTTTATACGGTGTATAAAACCCTTTGACTTTGACTTTTATTCAAAAAGGAATCTTTTTTTACAAAGCATTTTACTAAATGAAAAAAGGAATGTTTTTGTCTTACGTATGCAGTGACAACGACTTCTCCACCGCCGTGACCATTATTTGTGTTTCGGATTCCTCTACAATCCATAACTTTTTAAATGAAAAATAAATACAAAGTTTTAACGTTCGTTTATTTTGGTATTGAAAATGGTTTTGAAAGTGTTTTTATTATATCCATCTGTTGTATTTATATCTTGTGATTGAAATGTGGAAATTTTATGTTTCCTTTATGCAAGTTTTATGTGATATGATTATGTTATGGTTTATGATATGTTTAAACCTATTCATATGAGGAATTCATTGGACTTAATAAGTGACGGGTGGAGCCCGCTATAGCTCCTCGATGCATCGGTAGGTCTCATGAGACAAACTAGTGTCATGGCACGAGGCCTTGACAAAATTTTATTTGTGGTCTTGGCACGAGGCCTTGACTACGTGGTTATGATAGTCTGGCATTATGCATTCCATCATTATGAAAGTGGTTATTGATATTGCATGTGATTATTTGACCAGTAGAATATCCATGTGAATAAGTAAATGGCATTATCTCATTTACTTTTGCCATATTATGTTGAAGATCAAGTTTAAAATTATTTTGTTTTAGTTATACATTGCCTTAAATGTTTATGTTTATTTATGAAAGCTTCCGCTATATTTTTATCCTTACTGAGCATCTGAGCTCACCCCTTCCAATGTTTTAATTTTTCCAGGATGTGAAGAAGTATATTATGAATGACCTGTAGGGATAGTATGAGGGGATATGAAGACAAGATGTTTTTGTAGTTTTGTATTACTTTATGATGTAATGTAAAACTTATGAATGTATCTAGTGTTCCATGGATACTAAACTAATAGGTCTTTCGAGACTTGATCTTTTGTGATCATGCCACTATTACATAATAACGCACTGACTCTGGGTAGCTGGGGTCGGGGCGTTACAGAGTATGTGTGTGTGTGTGTGACCATAATTAACCTTCCTCTTCCTCTTTAAAATCGTGTTTGTGAAATGAGTTCTTTTTAGTGTTTTCCTTTAGCATTTGGTTTATAAATGTTTTCTTTAAAAGAATTTTGAAAGTATAACTTGAATAAGAACATTAAATTGTCCTTTTGATGTTGTGTCATGGATCCTTTCTATTGGGTGATGTCCTACTCGGCCTTTCGCTCACACCCTTCATACACCTTCATGTGTATGTAGACATTGTTTCTTGTGTATTCCAGGTTGTGACATCGTGCTCAGCGATGGTGGTTTGAGTTGTTAGTGGCCTTCTCATGCAGGTTGGTGTTGTGGCGTGCAGATGCTATGCCACCCTTGTCGCTTGGAGGTTTGAGTTATAGTTTTAGTCTCTTTTGTTGTTGTTTTTTTGGACGTTGGTTCCAGTTGTAAACCATTAAATTTTGATTTCAGTTTTATGGTCTCTTTGGTTGTCGATTCCTAGTTTCATTTTTATTATCTTGTTAGTGTCTATGTATACCATTTCGGGTAAACCATTCCCACAGGTTACTCTTGATACCCGGGCACTTGTGCTAGCCCGTGGGGATCCGGAACTCCAATTGGGCCTTACCGCGGACCAGGTCGGACGCCGGGTCGGATGGCGACCCGGCCTGGTTCCTGACAAAAATGGTATCATAGGGCAAGGTTTTCTCTCTTGGGTCGTGTTCTTTCGGGTTAGAGTCACGATAGACTTGAGTTAAGGTTGTCGGGACTCGACGTCCTGGCTACGAGTAAGGTGCCTGGCCAGCACACCTTGTGGAAGGACTCAAGTTACCAATGTATGTTGAGGTTTGTCTGTGTTTTTGGTCCTTGCGGATAATCTTATATAAAGGAAATGAAAAGGGGTAAGGTCAGTGGTCCTAGTGAGATCACAGGGTCTGGTAAGCCATGTGGAGCCAGGGACGCTGTCCTAGAATACCCTCCGTGGCAGTGGCGTGACTGGCGTATGCCCGCCAACCATACGTTCCAGTCACCCGCTGACACAAGTTTTCTCTTGCGTTATTTCTTGTCTCTTTGTTTTGGATTCTTGGAAATTTGGTTTTTATGTAAAAATGTTTTGGTCTTCGAAAATGTTTTCAAATGAAGCGCTTTAAAGATGAAATGGTGTGTGAGGTTTGAGAAGTGTGGGTTGGATGTTTTGGTTTTGAAAAATGGAAAGGTTTGGTTTTGATCCTTGGCGCTCTCATGGGAAAACACATGCATGAGTGTATACAAAAAGGGAAATGGTTAATGACACGAGCGGATCAGTGCCTGGATGGACATGAGGTGGGTGCCGGTACGGCACAAGAACATGCATGTGCGAGGCTCATGGGACGCCATTGGTGTTTGTACAACCCACTGGGTTTTCTTGTTTTTAAAATGTTTTGGTTAAATGAAAACATGGTGTATTTTAATAACTGGTGATTGTGTGGTGTGTCCTTGTGTTTTTGAGATGTTGGATGTCTGGCGTTTTGAGCCGAGTATTCTTTCTGAATGGTTTGTTTCCTGAGTTTGAATTCTTATTTATAAGTTGGTATGCAAGTTTTTATCTAGTTAATTTTTTTGAAAAGTTCATTGGGGAGCCTTGTAGTGGTTTCCCCCGCACGTTTGGTGTTCGCTTGTGGTATGTCCTGACCATTGGACCAGTTTGGTCAAGTCCATGGTTTTCTTTCTTGGCTGGTGTACGCCCCCAATAAAGAGTTAATGTGCGAATGACGTGCGACCACAGATGGTTCACCATTGTCCGAACCTCTAGTTGATTAGATTAAGGGCTCTCCCTTTTGGGTGATATTGATAAGTCTTTTCCTTTCTCCTTTCAGTTAAGCGGATCCTCTCACAGCGGAATGAAATATTTGAGGGGAGTTGAAGGGAGTTTTGGCCTTTTTGATTTGTCTGACCCTTCAGGTATGAATTCTGACATCGTCATTTTTGAAGATTCCTCCTGGAAATAGCAAAAGAAAATCTAGCGGGGAAGGGTGAAGGTAGTTCAAAATTTTCAGTGTTGACAAGTGTCTTGAAGGGCTTTGTAGTATTTACATCGGCTACAAGGGTCATGTTCAGTGACGTCTTGCAGCGTAAGGTCCCTTTGGTAGTCAATGGTGGTTTGGAAGTGGTAGAGGAGACTCCAGTGGGAAAAAGTTGGAAGTGACCCTAAGTCGTTGGTGAGGTCTATCATTCTGAATAACCTCTGGTCTTGGTTTGTTCCATTTAAGAAAATGTTTGTGTTAGGGTAATAGTTTGGCAGACCCAGTCGTATGAGGATGATATGGTTGTTTGTAGGAATCACGTGTCGTTCAAGACGCGGTTTAAAGTCTTTCTCAGTGTAATGCCTCTCTCGACGGTAATGATCGTGCTCTGTGACAATTTGTGGTGTCTTATTCTCACCCAGTGTGACAAAGGGTGATGCACATGCACCATTCAACTCTTTTGTTGGTGAATGTTCCGTGTATGATCAATGAGATGTCGTAGTGTGTTGTGTTTTCTGGTGTTGTCTCAGGTGCAGTGCGGTTGCGTGTGACACCAAAAAGAGAAGCTTCGTTTGGGAGCCTTCCATGCCTGACCGCGAGGCAGAAGATGCTTCAAACATCAGGGCTCCAGCCATAGGCCTCGGAGTGAAGCTAGCACGTGGTCAGGAACCCCGGGAGTGTAGAGGACCCCAACTTTATTTCTGTCATTGGTGATGAAAGTAGAGGCAGTTTAAATTGTTTCTATGTCTGTTTCGTTTCGAATGAACCATCTGGTTGTGTAAGGTTTCAGTGACTATGCGGAGGCATGTACGCCTCAACACCTTAAGTCTTGGGGGTTGCGTCCCACTGGATGCAATCACTTTAGTGGTTCTTATGGGAGTCTTTTGGGTAAATCTATCTCAAATTTGAATAATGCTCATCCAGGAATGTGGAAATGCTAGTTTTTCTTGTGTCATGCTTTTGACGCCTCGGTAGTCACCCCCCCCCCTCGCCCCTTGTGGTGGGGTGTTTGGTCACCATCGAGAATCTTTTTTCTAAAGTTTTGTACTTGCTGTTAGTTCTAATGGTGGGGAGACCCACATAGGATCTCATACAAATATCTCTGGAATGAATCGATGTTGGACTCTTCTTTAATGGTGGGGAGTCTTTTCGGACCTCCCGATGTCGATTTCCCAAACCCATCTTGGGCGATAGTAGGTTCTTAATGGTGGGGAGTCCGGTCGGGCCTCCTCCTGTCGATTTTCCAGTCTCGTCTCGAGCACTAGTGAGTTCCTAATGGTGGGGAGCCCCTTGGGCCTCCCCATGTTGATCTTTTGCTCATGTTTTTAGATATGTCTTGGTGATAAGTGATAAGAGTATTCCATGGACGTGGTATGACCTTGTTGTTCTTTCTAGACAAATGACGTGGTTTTCAATAAATGGTGCTTGGTATGTTTCGACTTGCAAAGTTGGTTTTCGCGAGTGCAAGAGTCGCTTACCGAGATCAGTCAACTAGAGGTGTTCTAGCTCTTCAGGGCGGGAGACACATATCAGAAAATCTTTATATGAGTTTCTCTAAGTTTTCTTTGAGTCACCCTACCTAGGCACGATGTGTTTGCCTCTTTTTTCTTGTTTCATGGGGATCCTCTTTAGACCTTAAGAAGGTGTTGTTTCTTACTTTAGGTCTCAACCTTAGTTGTGGTTTTCCGGGGACGGAAAGGTTTATGGTGGGGAGAATTGGCACACCCTCCATTTACTTTTTATTTTATTTTATTAACTTTCTTTGCGTCGGGTAGTTCGGGTTGAAACCCGACTTAAGATTTGGTGTTCTTTGCGTTTTGGTCTTGATTGCGTTCGGCGCAGCGCGGTTGAAGCTGCGCGGCCTCGCCTGGGTCACCACGCGACCCCGCCCGGTTCACCGCATGCCTTGTTGATGTTTAATTAATGAAATTATTATTATTATTATTATCTTGGATAATAATTTAATTGAGAGTTATTTTTATTATTTTCATTTTATTAAGTTTATTATTGTAAAGTTTAGTATTATTATTATAACTACTATCTTTATAATTATTAGTAGTTTTTTTTTTCTTAGGGTAGGGTTCCCCCCCCCCCATTTCCTATTGCGCTGCACCCCTCCCTTATTTTCTTTTCTTTTCCCGTCGAAACCGCACCCCCCTGATTTCCTCTTCTCCCCGTCGCAGCACCACCTCCATCTCCTTATTCTCCTCATCAGGCCACCCACATCCTGCTCCGTCCGGCAACCAGCCCGTCGCACCAGCCCTCCCCTCTTACCCATTGCACCTTGCTCCGCTCGGACCCGCACAAACACCCCGTCGACCTCCTCCTTCCGCCTAACTCCTTCGCGCTGCCTCCCCTCCCTCACCGGCGACCTCCCTTCGGCTCGGCAGGGCACCAACCCGCAGCCCACACTCCCCTTCCCTAGATGCGATGACTCACCCCCTCCTCACCAGACCTCTCCACTGGCGCAGCACCACCCTCCGGCAAACCCTAGCGCCCCTCTTGCATTGTCCGGCCCTTCTTGTCGCGTGACCAGCTCCCCCTTGAAAGAAATAGCACCGAGGCTTCTTCCCCCCTTTTTTTGAACCAAGCTATCATCACACCCTAACCACCCATCCAGCACCATCGTCGCACACTGGGCCTCTTCTCCGGACACTGTAGTCGCGCCTATAGCCAGTGCAGCACCTTCAGCGAACAACCCCTCCCTCCCCTCTTCTCTTTTATTTTATTTATTTATTTATTATCTCTTCTATTCTCTCCTTCTTTCCTCCTCTCCTTCTCTCCATATCTCTTCACCTTACCTCCTCCCAATAGCTGGTCAGCCGCCCTTCCTGCACCCCTCTCGGCTGCTGGACATCCCCCGCAACCCGTCTCGCACTCACCGGACAGCCGCAGCGCGCCCCTCGGTTGGATCCTGTCAATTCCGCGATAATGGTTGGTTTTATTTTATTTATTTATTATTTATTTTTTAGTTGTTAATTAATATATTCAGTTATTATCGCATGTGTTTAAAATTGTTAATCAAATTATTTGATTATTATTATTAAATTGGTTAGTCATTTTATTTAATCTGTTTAATTTTTTATCAATTCAGTTAATTGAATTGGTTTATTTGTTAATATATTTGTTTAATTACTATTAAATTTGATTATTCATTATTCAATTTAATTAATTATTATTGAATTTGTTTTATTGTTAGTTAAATTATTAAATCGCTAATGTTGTGATGGGTTGGCGATGAGAATTTTTGGTTTACTGTTTTAGGACCTTTTTGACGGTTCCATGCAGTGCGACCTTGCGCAGCGAGAGTATTGCGCCATATCATTTTTCTTTCGTTCCAGCATTGAGGTAGGTGGATCCATGCCTTTGCATCATTTAGATAATTTAATTTGTTTGTTTAGTTTAATTTAATATGTTTGATGAATTAGTTGCATGGTGCGATCAATGTTTATAATGTTTTGGCGTGTTTGTTAGATGAAAATTGGGTTTCCGAAATAGTATGCTTTTGTTGTCTATATGCGTGTTGTTGTATAAATGATTTATTGTGTTTAATAGGTTGTGCGAAAGGAGTTTTAAATTTTTTTGACATGTGTGCGTGATGAAAATTGCACTCTATTTAGAAATGGTTATGTTATTTTCCATTTTGATCCTGTTGTGGAAAATATTAGAAGTGTTTAATAATTGTTTATAGAGTTCCAATGATGTTTTAGAAGGGTCAATTTGTGAGATTGATTTTGTAATGGTTTCTTTTGCATGTGATATGTTTTATAAATTGAGGAATTGTTTATTTAAGTGGTGTTTTGAGTGAGAAACATGGATAAAAGGTTTTTGAGGGTTGTTTTGAAGGTACGAAAGGTGTTTTCAAGTCACTTTAGGTGTTTGTGTTTTTAAATAGACATTTTCAAAGTATATGAATCACGTTTGGTGTGTTTTCCTTGTTGTTTACTTTTGAAGTTGGAATGCAGAATTGTTTGAATAATGGAAAACAAGTTTTGACATGGTTACCTCCTGTATCAAGTTTTAAAGTGACGCCTCTATATAAAATCAATATGTTTTTGGTGTAAATTTTTCTTGGTTTTTCTTGAAATGATTTCAATAATAACTCAAATGATTTATTGGTACATTTATATGATGCTAAAATGGTGCTTTGTAGGAGTTGAATATGCATTCATTTTTAAAGTGGTGTATTTTTATAAAATGAGACATGTCCTGTGCATGTGTCTTTGAAATAGTGCTTTGGTATGAAAATGGTGACTTTTGTGTGCAATAACTTTTTTGTTCTACGATATGAAAAATAAATATACTATGTGAATGTGAAACTTGATTGAGCACATGGGAAAACCCTGGGTATCTAGGTGGGCGGACTAGAACTAGTGCGCTAGTGAACCGGATGGGTATCGTCCCTATTTCACTTAGCTAGATTGACGATTGCAACACTAACTAAACATATGATATCTAAGGGTCTTGGACTTCTAAGCCACGTGTTCTGAGGGTCGTGGCCTTCTAAGCCACGTTTTATGAGGGTCCTGGCCTTCTAAGCCACGTTTCACCGAGACACGAGGTTCTAGGGTCCCACTCGAGCTAGATGATCCTTAGGGGATTTACCCATAGTTCTCTACCATCGATGGTGTGATGCCTTCCGTCGGCATATGGAGGACCACTTGTGTGTGTGTGTGTGTGTGTGTGCCCATAATGAACCTTCCTCTTCCTCTTTAAAATCGTGTATGTGAAATGAGTTCTTTTTAGTGTTTTCCTTTAGCATTTGGTTTGTAAATGTTTTCTTTAAAATCATTTTGAAAGTATAACTTGAATAAGCACAATAAATTGTCCTTTTGATGTTGTGGCATGGAACCATTTTATTGGGTGACGTCCTACTGGGCCTTTCGCTCACACCCTGCATACACCTTCGGGTGTATGTAGACTTTGTTTCTTGTGTATTACAAGTTGTGACATCATGCTCAGCGATGGTGGTTCGAGTTGTTAGTGGCCTTCTCATGTAGTTTGGTGTTGCGGCTTGCAGATTCTATGCCACTCTGGTCGCTTGGAGGTTTGAGTTATATTTTTAGTCTCTTTTGTTGTTGTTTTTTTTGGACGTTGGTTCTAGTTGTAAGCCTTTAAATTTTTATTTCAGTTTTATGATCTTTTTGGTAGTCGATTCCTAGTTTCATTTTTATTATCTTGTTAGTGTTTGTGTATACCATTTAGGGTAAACAATTCCCATAGGTTACTCCTGATACCCGGGCACTTGTGCCAGCCCGTGGGGATCCGGAATGCCCTTCAGGCCTTGTCGCGGACCGGGTCGGGCACCGGGTCGGATGGCGACCCGGCCTGGTTCGTGACATGATTATACTCACATTACTTTTTTTATGTAAATTAAAAAAAATAAGATGCTTTGAAAATGTTTTAAAGTTTTAGAAGTAAAGCTGACAAAGTATAAGAGTATTCAGAAAGGTAGTGTAGAATAGACAATGGTTGTGAATATAGAAGTGAAGAATTTGAAAATTATCATGAGAATCATAAAATTTGGAACGATTATAGTTCCTCATACACTCCTCAAAAAATGGGGTAATTGAAAGAAAGAATAGAAGCTTGGTGGAAATGGGAAGAACTATGTTACTTGAACATGATCTTCCTCATTACTATATGAGGCAAGCCAGGAGCACTGTTGTTTATATTTAATGTTACTGTTTCTACTAACCCAATTTATATATGAATCCATATAAACTATTCTATAATAAAATTACATGTCTGAAACACTTATGATTTTTCATGAGTCCATGTATTATAAAGATGAAAGGTGGAAACTATGGAATGTTTGAGCAGAAAGGTAGAGATGGAATCATTATTGGCTATACTCCGGAAGGAAGAGGGGACTGATGTTTTAACCAAGAAACATGATTTTTTATTCTATTTATTTTAAAATAATTGAAAAGATAAAATAAGAAAATCATATATGTGCAGATAAGGAAGTTGAGTATGAATGTTTTGATAACAATTCCGATAAGGATGCATACAATTATTATCCTACTCAGGGAGAAGAATCAGAGTCACATATTTCCAATGATGACGAAGATTCTTGAAAATCTCATCCTAGGATAAGGAATCAATTGTATCCTCATAATATAATTAAGGATCAACATAAAAAGGTAAAAACAAGTAGAATGAAAAATTTTATAACACATAATTATTTGTATTCCAAAGTAGAGCTAAATGATGTGAACAAATATTTTGAGCATGTAGAATCTGGTCAAGTCATGAATGAAGAGCTAGAAAATATTGAAAATAATTCTACATGGGAAATTTTACCAAATATAGAAAAAAAAACATTATAGTTTCAAAGTGAATTTTTATAAACAAGATAAATGAATTAAGTTAAGTGATAAGGAATAATGAAATACTTGTTTTAAAAGGGAATTCACAAATTGAACGTATTGATTTCAATGAATCCTTTACTCCATTATAAATATTATAAAATATCAGAGTCCTTATTTATATTACTAAACAATGAGGATTAAAGGTCATTCAAATGGATGTTAAATTTCCCATACATTAATAGTGGTCTAGTTTAAGAAGTTTACATTGAACAAACTTGTGGATTTGTTGTTATGAAAGATTAAAGTTATGTTTATAGATTAAAGAAAGGATTTTCTGGGATAAAATATGCTCCAAAGTATTGGTATTCCAAATTAGATTCTTTCTAAAGGAATATGAGTTTCAAGAAAACGAGAGTTGATATCAATCATTACATCAAAAAAATTATGAGTATTCCCTCATCATAATTGTTTATATTGATGATATTGTCTTTTCTAGGAATGAAGAAAGACGTTCTGAATGATTTTATAAGGAAATGAAAAAGCTATTTGAAATGTACATACTGGGGAAATGAAATACATTCTTGGTTTCCTAATTTTACAAAAGAAGAAACATATCTTTTTTCCCAAGAAAATTTTGCAAAGTATCTTCTGAAAAAGTTTAGAATGGAGAATTCAGAACACATTTCAACACCAATATCTTTGGGAACTATGTTGAGTAAAGAAAGAAAAGGTATGTAAAATAATCAGATAAATTCATAAATATAATTGGATGTTTTTTATTCTTGAGTATCTAAAAATCCAACATTTTTTATGTTTTTACCTTATGTGCAAGATTTTATATTTCTCCAAAATAATGACAATTACATAGTAGAGAAATAATTCTCAGATACATAAAATGAGAAAAACAAATTACAAATTATGTATGATATCTCAGATTGTATGGATTTTTTGGGTATTTATATATTGATTGGGCAGAAAATGTTTATGACATAATATCCAAATCTGGTGTAATATTATTTATAGGAAGAAATTGTGTTTATTATAATTCAATGAAACATAATTCAGTAACTCTTAATATGGATGAAGGTGATTTTTTTTCATCTACCCAAGCCTCTACTCGACTTATTTGGATGAAAAGTAAATTATAAGACTTACTTATTGAAGTGAAGTTACCCTTTCTCTTAGGTTGTGATAATCAATTTACAATCAATCACACCAGGAATCTAGTTCAATGCGTTCATTCAAAAAATATTCACCAAAAATATTATTTCACCAAATAGAATGTGTAGAATAATGAAATGAAGATGGAATATGTTTTAACATTAGAGAAAGTTGCTGACATTTTAAAAAAATATTAACTAAAGGAACATATTTCTTAATTGAGGTTAAAAATGGGTGTCCAACCTTTTTATAACCATGGTTGAGGTATGTCTTTTTGTACCTTATGTCGTATCTCTGTTGGATAGTGTTCTCAAGTGGGATAAATGTTTCATTAATCTATCCTGATAAATAGTGTAAATAGGTGGAGTTTTGGGTAAGATGTGATTTCAGAATTGTATATATGATTGAACTGTTATAAATAATTTTTTTAGTGGTTGTATGAAACATATTTTTTCTATTCCATGAAAATTGATGAAGAGGAGAAAGATGAGGAAGAATGTTTTGACGAAAAGATGAATATGTTTCATGATAACAACATTTGGACAACATTGTTTTACTGTCAATAATTCTTGCTTCCTATAATGAGTTAGATCATGTAGGAGTATAAATATTGATAAGTAATCCCTTCATTGAGAATAAAATTTATAGTGATTTTTGAATCTTGGTTGAAAACCAAATCCAAATGGGGGATTGTTAGGAAAATATGATAAGGATGATAGTATTCAGGTGTTTTATTTTGTTGTAAATGGTGTTTAAGAAGAAAAGTAAGATTCAAAAGAAAATAAATCACCTCATTTTTTATTTGGTGAAAATTGGTTTGGACATCGTATTCTAGAAATCATACATACAATACTTAAAAAGTTCCATCATATTTAGGAGAAACTGGTTGTAAGATAAGGGTTCATCAGATCCACACAAAATCGTAAATGAATTGTTTGATCATAATATGAATAATTGGTTTCTGTATAAAAATTATATAATTGTTAAGATGCTTTTCTGATTCTTATTTCATAAATATAAAAAAATAGAGATATTGTCAAGAAATCGCAATGAATGAAAGGGGGAGTGAAAGAGATGATGCCAATAGAATTCAGATTAATTACATCTGAATGGAAAGAGAAAAAGGTAATGGAGATCATATTCAGCTAGATCATAATCAGGATGACCATATTCATGTTAGTTGTATTCAGACTAAGAACGAAATAAAAGGAATAAATTGGGAAGTTATAATACCTTCCATTACAAATCAGATGATACTAAATATGTTCTCAAATGTATTCATTGTCTTAAAGAAAGTTATGATACAAGCCCCAGTTTGGAATTGAAATAATTTGTTGAAGTTGATGCTTCTGACACAAGTCAACTATATTCATCCAACCCTCATATTCATTAAAGGTATAATTTTTTTTAACAAGATTGATTTAAAAGAAATTTACTTGAATCCGATGAAAAACATAATGACAGAGATTGATCAAGAATGCAGTCAACCATTTAATATGGTAGTATCTGTTGCCAATGGTAGAGCTTGAATCATGATGTCCTAGAATATTTGTGAAAAATTTGAAAACATGAAGCTACGGTTTTTCAGCCAAACCAAATCCAATAGATGTAAATCTTCATAGATTGAAGATGATGGTTATTTCATTCAGAATAGAAAAGAATAATTCAGATGTGTTTTGAAATTATTTTATAAATTGGGTCAAATACTATCATGTGGGGTTTGATAATAATTCATCCTAATGATCATAATTGAAAAAATTGGAGTGGATAAAATAAATCAGATTGAGGTATTTGAAAGAGATGGAATAGGTCTATTTCTTCATATACAATAACCGGTACAAATCATCGTATTGAAGAAATCAAACTGATAAAATTTATAGGGAAATTGAAATTGGATTTTTGCTTGAATTGAAAATAAGAAAACATATGAAGTGTTTAGAATATTCAAGACAAATTGAGAAGAAATGATAAGAGTTGAGAAGGGATGATGAAGTCAGAAATGCACCTGAAATTCAAGGGTACATGCAAATTCAATAAATTTTGTTAAGTGGGAATGTTTTCAAGATTCCCATCGAAACCTGTTTTGGGTCACATATAAAAGGAAATAAGTACATTATACTTGACTAATGATAAGAGTACTATTCCAGAGAAGATATAGAAGCTAAAAATTTCTAGGGAGTGAATAAGAGGTTTCCAGAATGAGTATTTCTTGAAGAAGAGTTTATAAATTGAAGTAGAAGGAGAAGATACAAGATTGAATTATATTTAGTTGTTCATTATATTCAGTTATATACCATATTCTTCTTTTCATCGTATTTGGATGGTCATCATATCAAGATGGATAATCATATCAGGATTTCTATTTTGGGATTTTGGGACTTAAGAGAATAGAGTTCTCAATTTTCTCAGACATATTTTGACAGAGATATATTATCATACTAGAAAACCAAATTGGAATAATTGGACTACAAATCAGAGTAGGTTATATATCAAAGTTATTTTCGTTATTACTGGCTTATCGGTATGAAATTAAATAATTTTCTTCCATATAACACATTTTTGGAAGTTGAAAAATAATAACAGGTAACATATATTATTTTACAAACATTGTATTACATTGTTTTTTCTAGAGAGAACACATATATTATTGGATTGTTTACATAGTGTTACACGAGTGTATTGTTATATCCTACACATTTTATTTCCCACAAAATGATTATTTTCAAGTAGATTTTGTGGTATTGGATTATTTAAAAACCATACCAAGGATGAAGTTATTCTTATTGAATATTGAACCTTGTAAATAGATATGTTCTTGTGGATGTGTGTTTTTTTTAAGAAGGGTAGAAATATATAACAATAGATGAATGTTGTTTCATAAGAAAGAAAATATAAAATAAAAATTATAACTGATTCACCTCTTCCCCCTCTTTGTGTTACAATTATCCTGGTCGGGAACTTACAATAATCATCAATCCTGATAGATTAATTTGGGCTTCATCCACTTCTGAATCAACTATTTTACTTGTTCTAGTTCACCCACCTAGATTCTCGATATTCCCGTTGTTTTAAAATTACATTTTATGGGTCACATAAATCATCAAATTCTCTTACATATGGAAAAGATCATAAGAACACAATGAAATCACTGCATTCACAAATAACTTCATGGAAACCACCATTTCCCATAATCAAAACCACATTCCATTTCACACACACCAATACCATTTAAAAAATACATTTCCCACCACTTTCACAAATTATTAAACTCATTTAGAAACAATACAAGAATAACAAAAAATATTCCAATCATTTTCATGGTCCAAGACCCTTTTGAATGCTCACATAATATAAATTAATTTTTTTTAAATGTGTTTTCCATAGTTACACAATTCACAAATCATATTAATGGTGAAAAATAAGGCATCCAACATTCTAAAAAACAATTTACTGTTGAAAAAAATCCATTTTCAACACATTCACACCTCATCTGCTTTTCAAAACACATTCCATATCTTTTACACAATTCATATAACATTATCAACAAGAACAAAATGAAACACACCTAAAAACGTAACCATGTTCCTTTATGAAATCCATTTCATCATATATTCATGTCAAAAACCTTCCAAAACATGTTTTTACCACATAACTAATATATATAACTCATTTATAAACTCATTAAAGTGAGACAGACTCTTTTAAAAATTTTGAATCATGGAACCACCAACCTCACACATGGAAAATTACAGAAATTAGTTTGAAACCACAACTACACCACCAAAATACCCTATAAAAAATATTGAACATTAATCATCAATATCTCACTTAATAACACAAGATCATACCATCCATAGGTCAACCCACCCGTTGGAAAATGGGAACTCAAGAAAGATGTAAGAAAGAATATAAAATAAGGGAGGAATGAAAGGGAAATGGACTATTATGATGATTTAGTGATATTCCGAAACCAAAAAAACCTATGGAATGATAATTAAGAGGTCTAAGGAAGGTTGGAGGAGGATCCCATGGCTGAAAATACATATTCGGGTGGAATAAAAGTTATTTAATTTTAAATAAAATGTGCGAAAAAATGTATTTTTACACTTCTTAATGACCTGGATAGGTCGCACATTTTTTCCACTAAGTTTTCCAAACTGTGTAGCAATTTTTCATCTCATAATGTCCAATAGGGACAAGATTCAAGGTTAATATTCATGGTTAGACAAACCCTATACCAACCGTGTGGTCTCCATTGCCCAAAACTAGCATCTATAGCACGACTTCCTGGGAAAGGATGCACGACTCCCCTAACTCTACTCCAACTATGTACCAACTACTGTCAATCCACATTTCTTTATTTTTCGCTGAATACACTTGGGAAACCCATGAGACAAAATACAAACAAAAAAAAATAATATTACCTCAAAAAATATAGATGTGACATATCATTATGATATTGATAGATATAATCTCAATTTTATGGGATATGGTTCTAGGTATTATATCTTGATCTCCTACACCTTCATTCCTCATTGGAGGATCCCACTCTGGGTGTTGCGTTGATTCAATTATGTGATTAAAGGTAGGTGGTTCCATAAATACTTAATCATCAATTAAATCCATGAACTTCTTGATTAAATTGTAATGAGTTTTTATATTATTTTAAAAACCCATATATTTCTTGATTAAATGTTCCTTTTTATATTCACATGTAATTGTTAAAATAACCTCAATTTTAATTTAATTGAAATTGTAGGTAGGATATTAAAAATTGATATCATGATTTGATGATATGATATTATTGTTATTCTTGAGGAAAGTTCTAATATTTATTATTGATTTAAAAAGGGAATGAATTGAAGAAAACCTATGTTTTGGTTTTGAAATGAGAAAAGAGTATTGGAAACTATAATTTTGGAATTTTATTTTGAACTATTTTGAAATAAATTCTTTCACATCACTTGTCAATTTTTTTGAAGGAAAAGGGTGTCTAGGTAGTAAGTAGGTGTCTTGGATAATAATGTTATAATATGACCCCCTATAAATAGATTAACTATGAAAAAACTATATAATCCAAGATCAAATTTTTTTCTCATAATGGGATCCCCTAATTGGGTGTATATTTACTTCCCATAATGGGATCCCCTAATGGGGTGTTGATATTAATGTGCACACATTTGTATTGAGTTGTGACATTAATGAGTGTTGTGAGGATCACATATCTAGAGACTAATGTAGAATATGGTATTTGAATATTGTTCTTACATTGATGATTTTATTATACAAGTCTACTATTATAGAAATATTTTATTTATGTTGAAAAATATATAATTTTTTATATTAAATGTTTATTCTTGCTTATTTTGTGATATCTTCCATCATTTGAATTAAAAAATGAAAAAATGTAAATTAATTTCCATTAATTTATTCAAATAAATTAGTTGTATAATTGGTGTATTGATATGGTGTTGTATATGGAACACATTCTGAGACCCTACTAGGATGTTTAGATTGAACCCATCATTTTAATTCATATTCAGGTATATTTTCGTATTTTGGTTTTGTGAAATGAAAATAACCACTTGGAGTTACCAAATATTTTTGATATTTTTTACCCTGATGCATGGAGGTGATTGGTGTAGATTTTATCTAAATGTCTTATTGAATTCTTTGAGATTTATATTTGAAATAATTTGATAATTTAGACGTACTACTCTGGGTTTTCTTTAATTTTTTTATTATAGTACATTATCCTTTTGATGTGGTGATCACATGGGCTTGTATAAGTTATTTTTTGCTATTTTATAGAGAAATGTTTCCCTTTTTCTTTTATGATTCTAGGTGCTAGTAAACAAACATTGGGGATAAGGAATGACCATCTAGTCAGGATAGAATTGGTTTAGGTATCAAGTTAACAAGATTATCATGGATGGTTCAAGATAAATTTTTACCAACAGATTTTTTTCATATTTCCTTGATGTTAGTATATAGTTAGGAGTCCATGTTAGCATGATATAGAATTTTTGGGACATATAAGGTTGTTATGAGTGTGTTCCAATCCATCTCTCACCATAATGAGCACTTTGTTATCATGGGTGTTTGGGAAAAGAATCTTGGGGAATTTTTTGATCTGATACTATTAATATCACTATATTTATTTTTAATTTTTTAAATCCCAATTTTAAATTGTTCTTGATGGAATTAGTATTCCTGTATCCTATATCTTTTTATCCATGATGTATGTAATATTGTAAATCTTCTATGTGTTTTATTTTGATTTTTTGTAGCATCATGGATTTGGGAATATGTTTGAATAGTTTGTAGGATGAATCTACTTATAATTAATAGTTAGAAAATCATTTAGTGGACCAAAATATTTTTGAGATAGTGTTGCATGCATCCACACTTGAGGATAGTCAACAACACTAGTTCTTATTCAATATCTAGTTTTGGAATCTCAAAGGGGTGTATCTCAGAATCATGCTCAAGTGTTTCTTTATAAGAAGCTACCTATTTTATAAGGCTCTAATGATTCTCAGGAGGATAATGATTTGATGAAATAGATCAATCTTTTTTTGAGTTCATGGAAATTCTTTATTTTATTAAAGTAAATTGTTTTACCTTTAAGCAGTAAGAACCTATCATGATATGGTGGTGTTTCATCATAATAGTTAATAAGCATGAGGGGTTGAAGTGTAAATACTTTAGAGTTATTTTCACTGAACGTTTTTATCCAACGTCAATGGTCCTGGAAATGGATATTAATTTTTTAACCTCCAGCTGAGTGATAAGACCGTAAAATAGTATGAAAACAACTTTCTATGCTCATGTGGTTTTCTCCTAAGGTTATGAAAAATGAAATATTGAAGTCTTGAAAATTTGAGATGGGTCTTCATGATGATATATGATTTCATGTTTTCTTGTTTAAGCTCATTTCTTATATTGATGTACTTGATAGTCCTTCAATTTATGATCTAGGCATGACCGGTATATTAGGGTTGGTGAGAGTTCCCTTTTACCCGGTGGTATTTCAGTTAATTCTATTATGGGATAAAGAAGGTGGGATAATCCAGTTAGTGTATCTAGATAAGTGGAATCTTCTAAACCTACTACTATGTTCAGCCTACTGTTAAGGCCACATTATCCATTTTTCACCATATACACATGGGTAACTCAAGGGACAAAATCCAAACAAAAAACATAATATTACCCCAAAAAACACAGATGTGACATATCAGTATGATATTTAATGATATAATCACAATTTTATAGACTACGATTCTAGGTTCTGTTTCTTGGATTTCTTACACCTTCATTCCTCATTGGATGATCCCATAGGGGGTGTTGTGTGGATTTGATTACATGATTAAAGGTATGTGGTTCCTAAAAGACTTAATAATCAATTAAAACCATGAATTTTATTATTAAATTGTACTGATATTTGAATTTATTTTAAAAACCCATATTTGTGGTGATTAAATGTTCATTTTTATTTTATCATGGAATTTTTTAAAAACCCACAATTATTATTTAATTGAAATTATTGGGAGGATTTTAAAAAAATCATATCTTGATTTGATAAGATGAAATTATTTTTATTCTAGAGAAAATTTCTTAAATTTAAAAAAAATTAAAAGTGAATGAATCTAATAAAACCAATGTTTTGGTTTTGAAATGAGAATGTAATATTGGAAATAAGAATTTGGAAAATTTATTTTGAACAATTTTGAAATGAATTCTTTCGCATGACTGGTAAATTTATTTTTTGAAGGACAATGGTGAAAAGGTAGTTAGTAGGTGTCTTGGAGAATCATGCTAGGATATTCCCCCTATAAATGTGTTGACAATGAAAACACTAAATAATCCGTGATTAAAATTATTTCTCATAATGTAATCCCCTAATGTGGTGAATTTTTACCTCCCAAAATGTTATTTCCTAATGGGGTGTTGATGTTATTGTGCACACATATGCGTTGAGTTGTGTGGTTAATGAGTGGGGTGAGGATCCTATAGCTAGAAACTAATGCACCTTTGGGTGATTGATTATGGTTATTTCATTGATGATTTGATTATATATGTCTATGATTATAGAACTATTTTATTTATGAAATATATATATATATATATATATATATATATATATATATATTTAATTTTTTTATTTAAAATTTACAGTCAATCTTGTGTTGGTATATCCTCTATCATTTGATTTAAAAGAATTTATTTTTAAAAAAATTAAATTATTTACATGGATTGATTTATATAAATTGGTAGTATAATTGGTTTATTGATATGGTATTGTATATGGAATACATTTTGAGACCCTACTGGGTAGTTTAGCTCCCATGCATTCTTTTAAATTAGGTTCAAGTATATTTTTTAATTCCATGTCTGAGAAAAGGAAATAACCACTTGGAGTTGGCAAATGTTCTTGATTTTTTGGACCATGATTTATATAGGTGATCAATTTATATGTTATTCACATTTTGTATGTTATTCTTTGAGCATTATATTGGAAATTATTAAGGCATTTATGATGTACTACTCTGGGTTTTCATTAATTATTTTATTCAGGTACTTTGTCCTTATTAATTGTTGATTACACTAACTTGTATAATTTATCTTTTGTTATTTTGTAGAGAATAGTTTCCCTTATTTTTCTTCTATGATTCCAGGTTCTAGTAAATAACCTATGGGGATTAGGAATGACCTTTTAGTCATGTTAGAACTAGTTTAGGCATCAAATTAACCATATTATCAAGGATGGTTCATCGAAAATTGTAATAAATAGAGGTTCTGCATCTTTCTATGATTTTAGTATATATTTAGGATGCAATTTTAGACATGATATGTGATTTTTTGGACTTATAAGGTTGTTATGAGTGTGTAATTATCCATCTCATATCATAATGAGCATTAATTCATCATGGGTGTTAGGGAAAACATCTTGTAGAATTTTTTGATCTGATCCTAGTATTCTCCCGACCATTATTTTGAATTTTTAAAATCCCAATGTAAAATTATTCTTAATGGAAGTGGTATTCTTGTATCCTTGATCTATGTATCCATGATCGATGTAATATTGTGAATCCTCTCAATTTTTTCTTTTGATTTTGTGTAGCATCATTCCTTTTTTATTATGTTTTAATAGGCCACAGGAGGAAGCTACTAGTAATCAAAAGTGATAAAATCCTATCATGGACCAAAATATTGTTGAGATAGTGAGGCATGCTCTCCATGATCGAGGAAAGTCACCAAAACTAGTTCCTATTCAAGATCCAAATTTGGAACCACAAAGGGGTGTATCTCTGAGTAATTTTGAAGAGTTTCTTCATAAGAAGACACCTGTTTTCCAAGGTTCTAATGATTCTAAAAAAGCTAATGATTTTATGAAAAAGATAAATATCCTTTTGAGTTCAAAGAAATTATTTATTAGATTAAGGTAAAGTGTTTTACCTTCACGATGTAAGGACCAAGAAAGAGATGGTCAGATTTCATCGTAACAATGAAGAATCATGAGGGGTTATAGTGTAAAGACTTTATAGTTGTTTTGAAAAATCATTTTAATCCAACGACAATTGTCCTGGAGATGGGTATTAAAATTGTCAACCTCCAGTGGAGTGATATGACCATAAAACAATATGAAAACCACTTTGTTAAGCTCATACAGTTTTCACCTAAGGTTGTAACAAAGGAAATATTTATGGTTTGAAAATTTGAGATGGGTTTTGATGATGGTATTTGATCACATGTGTTCATATAAAGATCATTTCTTATATAGATGTACTTGATATATCATTTATGGATGAGCTAGGCATGACCGATATGTTAGGGTTTTTGGGAGTTATATTTTCTCCCAATGGAAGCTCAGTGAATTCCGTTATGGGAAAGAGAAAGAGGGGTGATGCAGTTAATGTATCTATATAATAGGAATCTTTTAAAGCTACTATGGTGACAATAAGAGGACCTTTGACTTTCTTTTAGTGAGTCTAGGTTGGGAATTCAAAACAGATTTGCAACAAGGTATCTGAGATCTATAATTCATACGGTCATTCAGGACACTTATAGATGTTCATATATATGTTTCCTTATCTATGCATTATAATGGAGTCATTTTACCCTAAAATTAATGTGGTTCAATTAGATATTTCTTGATCTAACGGTTTCCAACCTCAAGCATCCCGAACAAAACTTTTTTGTGTAGTGAATGTGTCTCTGGAGGAATTTCATATGGTCCAAAGATCGTGAGAGGAACCATCACCATAGGAGCTACCTCCATGAGGCACTCAGATCTCAAGGGAGTTTGATCCTGCAATGTCATCCTTGGAAAGATTTTCATGAATAAAAAATATACATATCGTTGAAAAAATATTACATTATTATTTTCTCAATTTTGTTGGAGCTTTAGACTCCCACTAGGGAATGGTTATGTTTTATTATTATAAGAGTTACTAGTTATCAATTTTGATGGCTTCTTTTGAGGCCATAAATGAATAACTCAGAAAATATCCATTTTATCAGATGTATATCTGTGAATATTCCATCATTGGACCGATTTTTCTACAAGAGATGATGATGAATAGTCAAATTATTTATCATAGTGTGGTCACATAGCATAAAATCTCTAAATCGTTTACTGATCGTTATCAACAACCATTGGATTCTTCACTTAGTGACTAGTTGGCCTTGAGATTTTCACCTCATTTAGGTAACCGATGTCTTAGAAAACAGGGAATCGTACTCCTAGTTTTTCGGGTCATTCATAGATTGTTGAAAATTTTGGGAAATTGGTTTTCCATTTTAAACTTCCACCATATTTGAATTATATCAAAATTTTGTTTCATGTTTCACATATTAGATAGTATCTTTCTATCACTTCTCATGTTTTAATCTATGAAGATCTTGATGTTGATCATGATTTATCTATGACAGAGCATCCAGCCTAGAATATTGATTTTAGGAAAAAGATACTTCAAGGGAGGATGATACATTAGGTCTTTCTATTAAGGTAGTATGGTTTTGATTTTCATGAGACAAGGGAGCGTGAATTTTTTATCAAAGATTAATAGCCCCATCTATTTTATAAAAAATCAAATTGATGTTATTTATTGGGATTGAAGGTGTTTATGGTGGTGAGGATGTGACACCTTGTTATCTTCTTATATCTACAACTTGGACATTTATTTGATTGTATTTTTTTTTCATTTTTACGAGTTATTTCAGTTTATATTTTGATACTTTAGGGGGAGGGGTAAGAGGAAATGCATGATTGGAATAATATTAAGGAAATTTGTAGAGTTTCTCCCAAAAAAACATGTTTTTATGATATATAACTATAGGGAGGCTGATAGTTTTCACAAACCTTGTGGCTAAACCTTCAAAATAGTGCAACATAATGAAACTTGGATTTTAACACATGGAACATGGTTACCCAAGAAGTGTTACAATCAAGGAGAAACCATGCCCCCTCAAAAGTAGGTGTTCATGGTTAGGTTGCATGGTTATTTTAGCCATTGTTCCCCCTCCATAAATTCATGCATGTGGGAATATATTACACTAAAAATTATTTTAAAAACATTCGGCCTCTATTTTATCCCCTAACTAACCAAGAATCAACCCTGCTCAATTTCCCTTATCTTGAAGGGTATCAAGAGGTGGTTTTGGATCCTTATACACCTTTCCTTGAAGGATCAAATCACAGTGGATCTTGTTTGATCTCCTTCAGGAATGTAGATCTTCTCTCATGTAGTTTTCTTCTAATCTCACATTCTCTCCTTTAAAGATATTGATAGATCATCATGATATTGAAGGATCTAATCACAATTCTGATGGATCTTGATTATATGATGGGTTTCCTAATCTCGTATTCCTTCCTTCATAATTATAAAATCACACTACATGTGTTTTATTGATATGATTTAATGGTTATAGTTTGGTGGTTATGTAAATCATTACCCTTTAATTGAAACCTTGAATATATTGATTAAATTTTAATTAGTTTTTTGAATGATTTTGAAAACCAATATTTATGATTACTGATGTTTTATTTTGATTTTGTCAGCGGATTTTTGATATTCCCCAAATTTAATTGAATTGATATTTTTTTTTCCGTTTTTGGGGAAGTTAACAGTCAGATTTGAAAACTGATTTTATGTAATTATATGATAATTTTTCTTTAGAAAATGTATTAAATATAAAGATGAATATTAAAGTTCATGAATCCATGAAAACCAATGTTTTGGTTTTGAAATTAAAAAGGAATGTTTAAAACTAAAATTAGGAAATTATTTTTCAAAATATTTTAAAATAACTACTTTCCCGTGATTGATATATTTATGTATTGAATCACATTGGATCCTGGGTAGTTAATAGGATGTTGGGATAAGAATATAAGGATTTGGACCCCTATACAGGGATTTATGATGAAAACACTAACTAAACCAATCTCAGCATGATTTCACATAATGTGATCCCCTAATGGGGTGTAGATTGATTTCCCATAATGAGATCCCCCAATAGGGTGTTAATATTAGTGTGGACACATATGTATTGATCTACTACCATTAATGAGTACTGTGAGGATCCTATAGCTAGAAACTAATGTATCTTATGAAATTAGACCATGGTGATTTTATAGTGGATTTTATTATACATGACATTAATTATATAACTTTATAATTCCTTCCAGCTATTTTATATTAAATATTTTATATAAAATGTTCATTTATTTATTTTTTTATATGTTTCTTCATTTTATTTGATTTCATGTTTGGATGAATATTTGTAAAGGAATTTTCAGTCCCTGTACGATTAAAATTCAATGAATAATTGGTTTATTGATATTGTGTTTTTATGAAAAACTTGGTGAGACCCAAATGGGATATTTAAATCACACACTACCATTTCCTTTAGGTGATTGTAGATTTTTTTATTCCATGTCTAATAAAATTTAAAGTTAATCTAAGAGGTGGTTGATGTTCTTGATATTTGGGACTCTGAGTTATGGAGGTGATCACTGGAGAAGTTATTCACATGATGCATGGGATACATTATGCTTTATCATTGTAGCTGTATATTCCTTGATAATGTACTACTCTAGTTTTTTTTACCTATTTGATTATACTATTTTCTTATTATGTAGTATTATTCATACCAAGTTGTATTATTTGTCATCCAATGTTTTGGTAAAAAATATATTTTGTTTCTTATTTGATTCTAGGTGCTAGTCATCAACCCATGGGGATGGGGAAATCCAATTAGGCCATTTCTGAACCACCTTTGGTATTAGGGTAACTATAGTGTCCCTATTGTCTCATGAAGTGACTAAATTTTGGTTATCTACCATTTATATTCTTGAGGTCAATTATCGTGATCCCATATTGAATTTTATGAAGCATGTTTTTCTTTACACGAGCTCATTATGTAGTAATCGATGGTGATTTTCAATTATCACACAGATGTATGGATGATTGATGGGTGGGGTATAATATCACCTTCCAATTCTTTAGTTATGGTTTTATATATCATGAGATAAGAATATTGCGTATGTAGATGATCTTGTTTAACTTTTCTCATGTGATTGTTCATGGACAGGACACGAAAGGATTTCTTCAAAAGATTGTACATTGAAATGATCATATACTACTGTATTCATATGATTTTTTATAAAAATTATATTATATAGCTCTATTATATTGATTATGAGTGGAAATGATCTCATATGGATTTGTTTTACTGATTTTGTCTGGAAAATATCATTTAAAACATTGTTTATAGGAATGTGTGTGGACTTTATAAAAAAAAATTCATAATTTTTTGGTTTAATATACATATGATGAATTTATATTTCATATGACTATAATTATTCTAAATGATTTATGTTCATTATCTCACATTATTATTCAATGATAAATATTGGTTCATTTGATATTACATGGGCTTTTATCATGACTTATTAACACCTCTTGTTGTTCTATGTTCTTTTAATAAGATATTTTCCTCATGCTCATTTTTTCATATGATTATGATCTAACCCTTGATAAAATATTGATGATTTTTTACCTTAATTATTATCCAAAATAAACACATTATTATGTTTCCATTCCATGGTATATGAATATTATTATAACATATAAAATGTCTGAAATAGAGTCTCTAATGATTTGATTATGGAGAAATATTCATAAGTTTTGTAAATAATATTCTTATGTAAATTGATCTTAATGAAACTAAATATTCAATTATTGAAATTATGAAGTTATTTTTGAGTTGTAATTCTTTTGTTATGATAATTTCATAAAATATTGATAGGTTCCACTAACATTTTATCAAACCTACTGTACAAATAATGTGTTTTTTTTCACCAGGCTCTGGAGTGCGGGTCTCGGATTTCTCAGTTGGTATTAGAATTGGGTTTAGTTATTATTTAGGATTATTATAATTAATTTAGGAAATAGGATGAGAGATATTTAGTGTAAACCCCATAGATAAATCTAAGGGATAATTAAAATAATAATATAACATTATGAAGTATTGGTAATGATCAGATTATGTGGTTATTCATGATATTAAATCTCTATACAAATACATGAAAGATGATAAAGATATATAACATATCCACCCAATAGAAATCACCCTGAAAAAATTCTAGTTGAGTATCAAATCAAAATTCACTCTAGTGCACGATGAGTGGGACTATGACTGCACACCTTGCTAGACACTCTCAGGGGATGAACATTGGTTAATCACATTTTACATACAAGCCATTATAATGTATTTATTTTCAAATTTTCATAATGGATCAGGTATAAAAGTACAATATAATGTAATTTAAAGTATCCATGTTAAAACAATGAGTGTTATAGGATTTACCGTGTGTGACATTGTTGAACTGAATGTATCATAGGTCAAAATGAAATTTTTATTGTAGAATATATTTCAGTATTGTGTTTTAATATTCATATGATAATTTTATATAATTTAATTTAACATTATAAAATCCTTTTATATTTTAGTATTTGGTTGGAAAAATTGTTGTGAAAATGGTGTTGTGAAATGCATTACCCCAAGACCTCATAAAGAATCATATTTTTTATCAATAGTTTCCTATTCATACCAACGATAGTAAGGTATATATCTCAATAGAATATATATGTTGTGATACTTATAGATACCATAAAATATTTATTTTGTTTTTTATAATTTATATTATTATGATATGATTCTTTTAAGGAGGGATAATGCAACACCTTTAGATTTAGATATATGTTTTTATTTAAATAAACATTAATTTGATAGATTTCTCTATATGGAACAATGAATGAAAATGAGTCACAACATTCTTGATTTAAATTATTAAAAATATATGAATAATAAAAACTCTGGGGAAGAAATAATTCAATCAATTATAATTTATATTAAATTTTATTAATAATACATAATTTTAAAAAAGGACATTTTAAAAAAAATCTTTTCTCTATATTCTATATTATAATTTAGAAAAAGAATTTTAATGTTTTAGAATTTTATTTTTTTTTAAAAATTAGATTAATCTTTTTTTATCATTTAAAATTTATCTTCTGATGAATTTGTTAAAATTTAAAAATAATTTATTTTTTTATAGAATAGTGAAAAATAATTTTTTCACAAAAGATTAAAGTTTATGAAAATATAAATTATAAATTATAATTTAAATAATTATAATGGAATTATTTTATGATATAAACTATATATTTTTACATACTATTATAGATTTTTAGAACCTATGTTTAACATTTTAAAAAAAAAGTAATATTTTCCAATAAAATGATATTATTTTAGTATTTTCAACAAATTAAAATTTTATATCGATAAAATAACATTTTTGGATTATTTAAAAGAAAAATATTTTTTATAATAGTCCAATTTATATCATGAAAATAAAATTCACTGATAATTTTATCAGACACTTAACTTTTATGTTCAAAATTACACTTTTTCCAAAAAATCGTTTTTTGTGTGTTTGGTGCACAAATGTTAAAATTAATTCTTATAACACCTAGAAATTTTATGTTATAAAATCAAAATAATATTTGGAATAATTACATAAAAATAAATTTATAAGGCCCATCTTATTTTTATGTATAAAAAATTATTTACATATGTAAAATCCAATTATCGTGTTAAAGATCAAAAGGGTAAAAGGGGTTAGCCAATGGGGTAAAAAGCCTATAAATTTAAAATAATTATAATTCATTGGTTAAGGTTTTTTGTTAAAAAAATATATAAAAATAGTTATGTATATTTTGGATTCCTCGTGTCTAGTGAATAATGTGTTATGTTTTTTAAGTTGAAATATTTACAGAAATGTTATACTCACAAATTATAAAAGGGTCCTCCCACAATCCCTTCAAGAAAACTCCAAAATATTGGTTTACTATTTAAAATATTAAATTTATAATCCCTTTATAATCCTCTTTTACTTCCTTTTTCTTTTGGTCATAATAATGTATCCTAATATGTTCATTTCCAAGGATTCTTATAGGGGAAAACTCACGTCCTCAATGTGAGAGTGCTTATGTTTTCCTAGATTAATTTATTTTCTATTTTACATTCCAAAATTAATATTTTGTTATTCTAATATAATAATTAAAATTTTATAATGGATTTTATGATTATATGGGAAAAACTAGTAACTAAATTTCACTCTTTCCATTAAGAAAAATGGAAACTCCATTTGTGTGTGTAACGACTACAACCTTAATGAAGTAACATGTAAGTATTATTATCTTATTTATTTTTTTATTAAAATATATAAAAATATGAATCATGAACTTAATAATATATAAATAATTTCATTATTATATTTTAATAATTATATTATACCAAAATAAACCATTTTCACTATCATGCACATCTACAAATTATGGTTCGTTCAAGATTGCACCGGTCTGAAAACCAACTTGAAAATGCTATAAAATATTATAATGGATGACTATGGAATCATAATTAATGATATCATATTACATAAATTACAAAATAATTATTTACTTTCCTTAACAGTAAAACTAATAATGAAATCATTAATTCATATACAAATATTTGTTCGTTAAAAAATACTAAAATAAACAAATAACTTGTTTCACCTTTAAGGATTAGAACCAAAACTCACATAAAATGAAATTGTAAACATTAAAATAAGTATAAATAATAAAATAAATAAAAATAAATGATATATTAAGGGTGAAATTTTATTGAATAACTAATAATAACACTGTTATCATAAGGGGTACTTTTACTAAGGGGTACATTGCCTAAAATTTAATTCTTTGTGACATGATTCAAACTATGCATTGTGATATCTTTTATATTGTGTGATTACATGATAATGAATTTAAGATTCCATATTAATTAATTTCATGGGGTTTATAGAGTAATATCTCATTCATTAATAAATGTATCTCAATTCAAAAGATACCAAACTTCTAAGTGTTTCTATTAACATAATTGCCTATATAATGATAAAATACTTACTATTATACTTATTTATTCCAATATTGGTTTCTTGAACTATATGAATTTATTTCATTGAAAATTATCTTACTCAATGGGGTAAAATTAATTTTTTATTCTAAATTTTTAAATGGATTAACTTCTGTCATGAAAAGGAATATCATTATTGAGAATAAATCTCATCCTCTTTAATGAAGCGTTACCCACTTTTTCCATATTTATCTATACATCCAATTTTCCCTTTTATATTTAGAAACCAAATTATGGGTTTCCATCTTTGAAATTCATATTTTCATTATCTTATTTTGAAAACAATTTTTTCACTCTTTTTATGATATTAGGTTTCAAAAATGATATTTCAAAATATTAAAAATAGTTTTTATCCTTTGAAAATCAAAGGTCTTATATTTAACTCCACGATTCATTTGATTACATTTATATCATTTAAGTGATATGTTATTAATGTTAATTTTTCAAATTTAAGTGTTTTATAAATCTTCCAATTCACCTTTTTTAAACCATTATGTTTAAATCAAATCCAAAATATTGAAGTATAATTTTATAAGTAAACTTTTCAGAAATAATTGCTTCATGTTTTTGAAACTATTATGTCATTTCTCAGGAATAAATATTTTAATTTCCCTAAAAATATTTGTTTTGAAGATGTATTATTTTTCATTTCTTCAAATTTTCCTTTTTGAAAATTTCTTTTCTGTGTGACCTGTAACTTCATCACTTATTCCAAATATGAAATTATATTATAAAAAACTCTTTTACAATTTACCTTTTATTTTTATCATTGTATCAAATGGATTTATTTCATTATAAATTATTTTTAAAAAATGAACCACTCATTGTTCTTAAGAGATAATCTTTTAGGGTGATTGAATTTTTGGTGCCAACTGCTTACATTATTAAGGTCAATTTTATGACACTATTTGTAAATGTTGTGAAACTCGTTTTTCATTCAATGTGATCTTTATGTTGTTATGAATTATTATTTTCAATTTATAAACATATTTAAGGATCATTGAATTATGGGGTCATATATGTCCATCCAATGAATTTATTATAGTTTTATAACTCAAGAGATAATAATATTGTGTGTGGACATGATCATTTATATATTTGTTCACCTGATTGTGTATGGACTTGATTACATATGGATTTTTTAACAGGATTATGCATGGACATGATCACATATAGATTTGTGCTCATGATTTTGCATGTACATGATCATATATATCTTTGTTCACATTGATTTTTATGGAACCTATTGTATATTTTTTTTGTTCATATAATGGTTCATGGACAATATCATCTATAAATTTGTTTATTATATTTTGTGAGGACATTATCACATTTTTCTATGTTACCAATTTCATGGATTAATATACTCATTACCAATTTCTATGTAATAATCATATTATTATTTTAAATTATTATGTTTATTATTTAAAATTCCTATGTTATTGTTCATTTTTTTCATGTGATATTACAAGTCATTATATCGTAATTTATAGAGAAATTGTATTCTTCCATGTTTTTTATTAAGATATACAACCAATGGTATTGTTTTCTCATGTGATTATGAAATAGCCCATAATGACATAGAGATGATTGTTTCCCTTAGATAAAATTTGAAATAATCCCAAGATTCCATTCCTAGGTTTATGAATACGAGTCTAACATAAAATAATTATAGAAGGGAATCTATTTTTTTTAGATATGTTCATAAATTTTTCAAAATAATTTTCATATATAAGTGGGCCTCAAATACACTAAAAATATTGTTCATTGGATTATGAGATTATTTATGACATTTAATGTTTTCCTTATGTTAAATTTTTAAAATAAAGATATTTTCATATGGAATCAATCCAAATATAGTTTTTTGAAAATTATTTTTAGCACCGGACTCAAGAGTATGGGTCTAGGTCATCTGATAGAGTATGTGATGAAAACGAATTGTCATATTCATGGTGCTGACATCCCCACCATATTTTAGGGTAATCTAAATCATCAGTAATTAAAATAACCTCACGGATAGTGACACCAATGTTTAGAATAAATGCAATGAATGGAAAATGGAAGATTATTATTGATATTTTATTGGTTTTTTTAGTAACCTATTAGGAAATTAAACTCCCAGGAATCCCTCTATCAATTTTTAAATATTTTATTCTCAGTGAATCATTTGGTATTCATCACTTTGGATGAAAATATTTTATATCATACATTTATGAAGGTTCTCCATTTATTTAGTAATCAGAAGTTATATTTGAGTTAGATATGATACGATTTGGAAAAGTCTAGAATTATATGATATTTTATATTATGCCCCTTGATATACTATTATGGAATATTATATGCATTTAGCTGACATGTATTTTAAACCATGTGACATATCAATATTATATTACATAGTATATGATAAAATATATCACTTGTATATTAGGCCTTAGTTAGTTTCAATATCAAATAAATGATAAAAATGTCCTTATTATGTCCTTTGATTTCTTATTTGTTAGAATATATTGGTTATTAATAGTTTCACTCTCATTTAATAGTTTTGAGATGAATTATTTTGTTTACTATCCTTTTTCTTTTTTAGGTATCTAATAAGAAATTTTAATCTAATCCAAGATTATGGATTCCATCAACATTTTTTCTATCATTGATGTTGATGCATTGTTCATCGATAATATTAGTAGATATGGATTTGGTGTACCTTGTGTAGAGGTGAAACTTTTTGTTACGTTGGGGTTTCATTTTTCACTAGGTAGTGAGCTATTATTTATAGCTCAAGTGGTAAGGATGTGTTTTCCCTTATCAATAATTTAATGTTCATCGTGTCATTTCATTTTGTTCATGGTTTCTTTTAGGGGTTTCATATATGGTGTTTTATTGTATAATTATTCATGAATTTATAAATTTATTATATATGTTTTTTATTTAAATTTTGTTAAATTTTTTTGAATATATATATATATATATATATTAGTATAGTTAAATATTTATTACATGTTTTAATAGGATAAGTCCTCCCATGTATGATATTCCTTCTTGGTGTTATTCTCTAACCACATTCCATGTGAAAGTTGACTTGTGGTAACACACTCAGCTTATCATCAGCCCATATGGGGTCTTGGTGAGACAAGTCATGTCAAAAGAAATTCATTATTCACAAAAAAAATTCAATGATTTTGTTTTATATAAAAAATTTAACTTACCTATATTTTCAAATGATTAGATTTTTGTAAAAAAAAATTATTTTTTAAATATATTTTGAGAAAAACACTCATGGACTACTTTTATGGAATGTATTTTTGAAAATTAAAAAATTATTTTTATATATAATTTTTTTAAAACATATCCCATTAAAAATAAATTTAATTAATATTACTCTAAAATAAAATTTCTCTAACAACCCAAACATTATGCGACAAAATTTAATGATCAGTATCTTACTAAGAAACGATCAAGTCATGAATAAAAATTAAACACGTTTATGTAAAAAATATACACAATTTTAAATGATGGAATGTTATATAAATAATATAAATATCAACATGATAAAATATTCTCAATATTAAAACATTAAAAAGATACCATGTCATGAATATCAATCAAAATAATTTGAATGAATTTAATTAATTAAATCTGCCCAAATAAATTATACAAGTTAACACTAATTACATTATATGTTACACATACTTAATTTAACTTATTCACACAGATCATTAATAAAGTATACTAAAATTTAGATATCCAATATTTTTTTAAATATATTATGCATGGGTAGATGTATAATGTTGATCCTGGTTGGGCTCTATGACACTTCTCGAGTTGAACCATCTTATAATTGGAATAATTAAATAAAAAATGTCCCTTAAACCTGTGGTGCCTACTAAATACCTCAAAATCCTAGAGAAACATGATCATTATCTATAAAATGGTTTATTGGTTATTATTATAAGTTATTAATCAGGTCCGAAAATTACTATGTCAATTCTAGAAAAAAAACATTGAAAGAACCAAAACCATTTTACTTATGGAACTTGAAACATCCTCAAATAGGATACTAAAATAGTAACTAAATTGGGTTATAATGATCCCCAAGATATTTCCCCAGTCTCCAGGGTCTTATGACTTGTTTTGAAGAAATAAATTGTTGGATGGCAGTTTATTTTAATTCATGGAATGATAATTTCTTTATGTGTTGAATATATCAAATATCCAACATGCCACATTCATACGTCGAATATTTCAAAAATTCTAAAAAATTGTTTTTACTGATGGAGTACATTTATTCTTTGGGAACCTATTATATTAATTAATATATATATATATATACGAATATATACAACCAAAAAAATATCTGACACATACAATATATACCATAAACTAAAAAAATCCAAACAAATTATAAGAAGAAAAACATGTAGATATGGAGATATATCGAATGGTCCTTTATCCAAATCTATCCTACAACACCCCAAAACCTAACAGATTTCCAAGAAATTCTAAACTAACACCAACATCTAGCTAATCTCGAAGAACAGAATATTTATTTATATACATTCTTGTAAATTAAATTAATACTTTAATTGTAAATCAAATGAGGTGTACAAACACAGTGTATATACAGACACTCGATATGTACTAAAAAATACTTCTACTCTCACATCAAAAAAAATTTGTTGTTCACATTAGGATATATCTATACAAATAAATATATGATATTAAAACATTTTATACCAAAAATAGTCTATGAATGGATGTAACTAGAAATAAATTGCTTCACATATCAATATTATTCTTAATGAATAACTCTACATACTATGAGGGACCAAAGAAACATTTTTCTTCATACAACCTATATTAGAATATAAGAAAAATAATTATAAACTCATTTTGGTAAAATAGCCCACCCAAGAGAAATGTAATTTTATATATTAATTCAGTCCAATATTTTAGCCTACCAAATGATGTATAAAAACATTGTATATGCTCATCATAATAAGAAAACGTATATACACATGTATGAAACACTCCCCAAAATACCATCTTGATATAATTCAATTCTACAAGGGAGTATTACATAATAAGTATATATATAAATAAATTAAATGATGGAAGATATATATATATACTAATATCAATCTAAAAAAACACTAAACAAGGAATTATATTGATCCATGGAATACTAGTATTGTACTTGAAAAAATATAATTCATGGTATAAACTATAACTCATGTATAGTAGTACAAAATTAAAAATTATTCATGAAATGGTATAAGAAACAAAAATGTATATTATTATCTAGAAAATAAGGATTTAACACTTCTTAAAAGAAGTCAAATCATGATATAAATAATTTCAAAACCACATTAACCATTTAGGTAATGTATTTTAGATTATATCACTAGATTTTATAATTATAGTGTTTAAATTTATTTATGTTCAACTCCTATTAGACATGGTTTTGTAACTCATGTAATACTAAACATAACAAAACCAAACAGACCCTAATGAAATGTTTTTATGTTGATTGTAACACATATTACAAACACTTATTTATGTATAACAATAATTAATTTCAATATTATCATCCAGGTATCATTTCCTAATCATTAAAATGCTTAAAATAATATTCAAAAACATATCATTTATTTATAAAAATAGTATTTTTAGCTCTATGTTATGGGTATCATGAATAATTCAATATAAAATTATAATCTTTTTTGAAACATACCTTCAAATTTATATTTTCATGTTAAGGTGTCTTTCGAGACTATAATCAATGGAATATAATAAGTGAAACTAATTAACCCCCTCTATTAATCTAAAACATAATTAATAGGAACTATTTTACACTTTATTGAAATGAATCAAATGTTTTTAATATAAAAATGATCTAAAAAATCACATTTTATATTGTGTAACCAATTATACATTTTATTGCTCATTCTATGTAATAATCAATATCGAAGAAAAACGGTTATTAATTTAAAATTCATATAAAAATATTTTCAATCAGTAAAAGGCGGTGTAATGAATACTTTTATTTCATCAATGCCATACTAATTAAATAATGTTATATAATTGCATGGTATTTCATTAATAATTCAAAGAACAAATAAATTCTAATCTAAGCATATTATTAACTAAATATTTTCATTCATATATTTAATTCTCATGGAAGGAATAAACTGGAAAAATTATCATAATTCCTATTATTTAAATGTATCAAAAGTTAACTCATAAGCCAAATAATTTATACATGGGTAATCCATCATTTTCAACACCAATGATATATATACCAATAATTTTATATTAAAAAAATAATTTATAACCAAAAATATTTCTAAAACGTATATAGGATATTTTTTTGTAAAATAATTCAATATAACTCATCAAATTAATTCCTGAAAAATAAACATTATAATTACAAAAAAAATTTTTAAAAATTTTCGAAATAATTATATAAATAAAAGAAATATATAAATCTATAATTTTCTAATTAAAAATGAATTTTTTGGTTGAGACTACCCACCATTAATCTACTTTCATGATATAGGTAATAAGAAAGCTACAAACAATGTTCCTAAAAATTAATAATCCAAAAACAATAAAAATGTTAAAGTAAAAAATTATATTTAAAACTAAATCAACACAATTTTTTGGTGAAAAATTATACATATTGTTTTGACAACAAACACACCAAAATCCATTAAAAACTAGAAAAATTAAAATTAAATGAAAATCAAATGAATTATTTGGAAGTATCATATAAAAGATAATTAGAACTAAAATATCACTTGAAGGACTAAAATAAACCCTTTATGGTCTATTTTTGATATAAATAATTAATCTCTATGAATTTGTATGATTTCTTTATCATTCGGTGAAATAAAACCCCAAATATCATGTCAAATAGAGAGAAGAGAGAGAAAAAGAGAATAATTTTCCATGGTTATTTTAATACCCTATAAAAATATAAAATTATAGAAGAAATAAAATGTTAAAGATGAGAATCCCATGTCATCCTCTTGGGGCCCCTATGTAAATCGCTAGAAAAACACCCTTGGGGGAGTTTTGTTTTTTCTATTAACCACTTTCTCCTCCTCTTTAAATCCAACTAGTATTATTATATTATAATATTATTATTAGTACTCTTATATTTTATATCAAATAGAATAATTATATTATCATAAATAAAAAAATATATATATATCATAACCACAATTATAATATAAAAAAATAATAAAAACATTTCCTATATTTTTTTACATTAATAATAATAATATCATTAATAGAATTACATGTATGTGTTGTGACATATAAATTATATCAATTATAATAATGAATTTTTTCATTATAACACAATAATAATATACATATATGTGTCTTGATATAATAATTATAACATAGATAATTATTTATTATTTCCAAATAATCCTCACAATAATAGCTATAAATTATTTTACTAATAAAAATGATAATAAAAGTATATATAACACATATATGTCACCTTTTACAGTAGTTTGTTTTAATAATATCACAAAAGACCATAATTATTAAATTATTTCATCAAATCCAATAATAATAACTTTTCACAATTTATTTATATAAAATAATAATTAAAAATTTAATTATTCAGAACATATTTATCACCCAACAAAATTCACGTAATAAAATTACCCATACATTTCTTAAAATAATATCAACTTCCCAACCAACATTTCATTTTAATCATTTGTATATAACCATTGAGAAAATGAGATATATTTTTTCAAATACATCACATTTCAATTTCATAGAAAAAAATTATCCACCCCTAAATTATATATATAATCAAAAAAAATAAAAATATATACATTGATCTTTCCTTGTACTTTACACCCTAGTATAGAGTAACTAGTATCCTCCCTATACTACCCATCATTTGGTCGCACTCATCGAGTACCCAGTAGGCCTCTACAAACTTTTTGGTAATTCTGTTTTCCATATCACCAAAACAAAACCCAAGTAAGACGCACCAAATGACCTCAGGTGATCCTCATCATATTCTAAAGGCTAAAAACTATGAAATAGAATCTATAATTAAATTTTGGTAGACTATACTCTCAATATGATTTTCTTCAATAAAAAATAAAGGAACAAAATTCATCTATAACCATATATAAATATACATATATGGAATGTCATCTAAAATAAAACCACAACAGAATAACATGTTTCAAGGTTATAAAATATGGTCATTATAGGCCATACATCACATATATCCCATCAGATCGTCCACTAGTTGGATCATATATACAAAAAATAGAAGAACCAAATGTATGTAATTTTTTAATTCCAACCCCATGCCTCAAACATTCTCCATCTTCAATATGATTCCAAATACTCCATCTCAATCCATTCAGGAATATATATTTGTATCTATATATTGAACATAAGTTTTAATCATTAAATGGGTTTTCATGTGTATGGTGTGAAAAATATATCCCATTTTTTTATCATCAAGTTCCCCTAACAAACACCCTTATATAATTTTTTCTGAAAAATGGAAATAAATAATAGAAGTACATACATTTCCATAATACATTTCATGTCATTATAAGCTAAGTATGTCAACAAAATAATCGACCACACCTAGTCTAATCGCATTTGGAGAACCATGTATAATGTAGTCTCATTTTATAGGAATCCCATCATGGTAAAGTTTAAATACTACCAAACCCAAGCATACAGAGTGAATGGGTATCATCTTTGAGTGATGCTTGGAAAATTGGAAACTGGATACCCAGACATTGTGATCCTTGATCCATAAAAAAATTCTTCTTCATAATAAGTGCTTCATGTAAAAATTAGATCCTGAGGAGGGAAACAGTGGATCCAAACTCTTACATGATCCAACACAACCCTTTGGGGTAACTTCCCATGGATAATTTCAAATTAAGAGATAATATACAATGGATGGAAATAATATATCCACCCTCTCTAAAAAATATAGACCATCTCCCTCTCTGTAGGTATCATTAGTAGTCATAGAAACATATAACTGATTTTGAGGACACAAAAAATGGATACATCCTCCCACATAATCTAAACGGTCCACCTTAGAGAAGGTACCATGTATAGTCCAATATATATGTGGTGAATCCTAAGTAGGGAAATAATGTATCTTACCTCCCATTTGATCTAAACCATCCCCCTTTGGGTGGGGTTCCATGGATAATTACTTATAATAAAACTAAATCTTGGTGAGGGAAATTACATATCGAACCTCTAGCATGATCTGAACCACTATCTTGAGGTAATTCACTTAGTTATCACTTATTCACTAGGAAATAGAAATCCTATAAATAATTATCATCCAGTATTATCATGAACTCAGTCATCACATACCCCAAATAACAACTCGGGCATTAGTCATGTATATCATAGACATAATAATCACATCACATCTTATCCTGGATATCCCCTTAGGAAAACCCCTCAAATATTTTCTTCACACTTAGGGATTCGTAAAAAAATACCCATTGTCATACCCTTTCAACTAATAAAGGTTATGACTAGGTTTCTCCCACTATACATGGTTCTAACTCACTTATACTAAAAAATATTTTATACCCCATACTAAACCCCATTATGAAGGCCCTAATTGATATATAACTCAATAGTGTTTTCCAATTCATCATTAAATTCTCAAATCACCATCCCATTTAATATATAAAGTTATATCGCAAGAAAAACTCTCAAAATTCAGCTTGGAATATTTTTTCCAACCACTTGAATAGTTCCCACAACCCATGCATGGGTTCCATGTGATATATACTTTAAGATATTTCTCAAACTCATTTTCTTAACCCAACCCTCTTTGTTCTAAAAAACCAAGATACTAAGGACTTCTCATAGTCCCTACCCAAATTATCAGATCCTAGACCATATTAAATAATGCAAAATCATTACCTAAATAAAATTGTGGTTATGTATTATAGGTACCACCAAACTCTTTCATGATGTTACCATCTTTAATCCATTCCCACTAAGGCTCAACCATGCTTATGACATGAAATGAAAATGTTATATAACACCAAAGAATTATAAAGGCTTAAATGAAAAAATTATTTGACAAATGTCAACAAGGTTCACCTCTTTAGCCTGCCTAGATATATATCAAAAGTTAATCATTCCTGGTCTGTATTAGTCATTATGATGGGTGACCTACTAAAAATTTTCTTTGGGTGTGAGAGAATGAGGAATAATCAAATCCGAAAGAGCATGTGTTGGCCTGTGGGGATAGTCATTAGTTTGATAACTCATTAGAGCATGAGGGTGGACCCTAGGGAGGGGACAACGTGTATGAGAGGAAACTGATAGTACCTAAAGGTCTGGGACCCAACGGCTCTATTATGGTGGGGTGTCTATGATGCCAACAGTGACTAGTTGTTACAATGGTAATAGAAACAAAACGCATCCTTAAGTACAGTGGAACTACCTAGGTGTAGATATATTGTCCACAACGAGGCCGTTGTGCTCTAAAAGGAGGTGAATGTAACACCCCTGAATGAAAATAGGTTAATTGACTAAATTATATAACTTAAATCAATAATTTGTACCTTTATTTTCTAGATACTACATGCTTATAACTCTATAGATAATCATTCTTCACCTAGATTAGTCATCCTGATGGGTGATAATTAGGGATGTTTCTCAAGGTGTTTGTGAGTGAGGACAAAAGAAAATTGAAAAGAACATGTGTTGGACTATGGGGAAAATCATTAGTCTGATAACTCGTTTTTCAATGTGGGTGGGACCTAGGTAGGGGTCCACGTGTCTGCAGGACACATATTGGAAGATGATGGTCCAGGACCCGATGTCCATGCTAAGGAAGAGTGTATGTGCTGTCAGAAGGGACCATTTATTACATGTTCCACCATCTCCCATGCCCCTATCTCACACCATGACACCCATAAATTAATCATAAAAATTTATAATTTATTAAATATTTATAACCAAAAAATAATAAGTCCCAAAATCTCACAACATAAAGTCATTACACTAAAATATTATCCAAAGGCACATGTTTGATCCATTGCACACACATAGAAACTCTACAAATAAATAACACATAAACATACTATTAGGACCAAGTTGTGTTTTGGTTGTCTTTTTCAATAGAAGTTTTATTTTTTAAATTGGGAAAAGTAGAATTTATTGGTTTTTTTGACTAGGATATCAGTGTGAAGAATGGGACTCTAATCCTTGGTGAGTCATTGAAAATGATACATCAAATTAGGATTTTAATAGAAAGTCAGAAGTTGTTGGAAATTGTATCATTCTAGAATGAAAGTGGTTATTGTAATTAGTAAGAGTTCTAGAGTCTGAATGGATCTAACTTAAAGCTAAAAATGATTATTTTTTTTTAATTAACAGAATCCATATGTTCTATATAGAACTTATGATGAAATCATTATGAAAGAAAAAGGGAGTGTGGGTGCTTCCAATTTTATTAAGTATTGGTTTGAAAGAAATATGTTGTTGAATGACTGGTAAAATATAATACATTCTATAACAAGTCAAATAATGATGAATCCAATCCTAAACATATTCAACGTCACGAGGATATCCTGATACAAACTGGAGTTTGTTGAAGATAAGAGAATGTGATATGAAGCATTCTAGATGATTCTAATCAGAGTGAGTAACACCAGAAATTGAATATTTAAGATCATTGGTATGTCAATAATAGTTGTGACAATATTAGAATGATTTAAGATTTATCTTTTTGATTGAAATAATCCACTTATCACATTGGTTCATTATACACGGCATGCCACCAACCCCTCGTAATGGATTCTGACAATAATTTGTTTTATGAATTTTTCCTATCATTAAGACATTAGATATTGGGTAATATCAAAGGCATAATCTCTATGAAATTTTTAATTGTATTTAAGTTTTGTCATGAAAACAATAACACATACTTTTTTATCATAAAAGTATGTCAAGAGAAAAATAAAAAAGTATTTATTGTCAAGAATAATTAAATAATCATCAGACTAGAACAGAAAATGTTCATTGGAGTGAATAAGAAATCAAAAAATTAGGCATAGTCTGAAAATGATATTCATCGGATACAGGATCATCGGTTTGATAAATTAATGAACATGACAAATAATATGAAGAAATTTTAGATATAAAGAGTTGATACAGGAAATCGGTATGAGAAGTCATTCAATGTTTACAACAGGTTGTCATAATAGGCCATCTAGAGTTTTCCACATGTCTTCATCATATTGAATAATTAAATAGAAGAATCAAAAAAATAATTTTTTAATAATTGAATAAGTCGAAGCTTGATCCAAGATTTATGGATAATTTAATATTTAGAAAATTTGGTTTATTAGGAATGACTCCCAAAATCCCGCCCAGACCATATCTAGGTTGTCTACAAAATGATAGCATAGTTTATTTATAATAGTTTGTGAAAACATGGATTAATCATGTATTCTAGAGCTCCATAAATTTTAGAACATGTATTGATTTTCCAACCAATTTTTTCTTTTCTAGTTGATACTAAGGATGTTCCATCAGTGTGAGGTAAAATTTTGTCAATGGATATAGTTTCAAATGATGAAACTTCATCGAAGAAAGTATGTCAGAGTGATCCCATGAGAGCGACATCCATCAGAGTAGGGTTCATCAAACTGAGTTCCCTCGGATTGATGAATTTTGAGTTTTCAAATTTGTTTCTACACAATTAAATAATAAATGGAAGAAGTATAATTGAGTAGATACCATCGGATAAAAGTTAATAGACTTAGGAATAGTAGACTGACTTTTAATAATGAAGTTTTTAGGATAGATTTTTTAGAGAATGTTTTAAAAACTATAAATTCCATCAATAATTTTTGAAGTTCTTGAATATTTTACGCAAGTAAAGTTTGGATCTGCATACCTATAGAGGAAGTGAATAATATCTTAATTGGATCAAAAAATAATATGGAATGTGTACATTATAACTATGGATACTAACAAGTTACTAAAAAGTCTTGTATTGGGAAATTGGATTATAAAAATGATATTTGGGATTATAACTAACTATAACAAGAAAGTTTCAACTTGAATTTCAGAATTTTTAACTACATTTTCCTTTTTATTCAAGAAATAAGTTTGTGAAATAGTCTATATTGGTCAGAATAACTAACAAGTAAAGGAGTAAGACTTTGTACCAAACCATGTAAATATCATGTGCATCCTTATTGTTGTATTTTTTTACATGAAATGTGAGGTTTTGTGTAATATTTTAGTGTATCATAACTCTAACAAGTTTCATATGTTAAGACTGTTTCTGTTGTTGAGTAGATAAAAATAATAATAAAAGAAAAAGGAACCACTTATTCCCCCCCATGTGTGGTCTCAATCCTACTTGGACACAAATAATTCGAGTCAAATGTATGATTTCTCCAAAATATCCATCTTTGATAATGGATAATTTCAATTCAATGAATAATAGGAGTGTTCTTTTTTTTATGGTAAAAAATATCATAGCTGTAAGAATATGATGTTACTCTATCTTTATCCATTTTTTCGTGATGTTAGAGATGCATCAATAGTGGGACTTCATCGCATAAATGAATCCATGATGATAGCTTCCAATAAGAAAATTATTGAATCTAATGGAAAAACATAGAATAATATGTTAATGGATCTTACTATTAATGTTTATAAAGATATATTTATGTTTCAAACATCTAATAAAATGTAGGATAAGTTCAGAAGCTTCTATGAATCTAATGAAATAGATATATAATCCATGTTAAAAATATAGATTGTTTGATTTGAGGATTTGAAAATGGGTAATGATTAATGTAATGAGAGTTACTTTACTATGTAAAATGATATTTTAAGTAACATAAGAGGTTTTGGTGTGAATATGGAAGACTTTGAA
The DNA here is from genome assembly GCA_963277665.1 of Viscum album. NCBI lineage: Eukaryota > Viridiplantae > Streptophyta > Magnoliopsida > Santalales > Viscaceae > Viscum > Viscum album. The sequence goes on along the minus strand of OY728152.1, from coordinate 1,806,610,097 downwards.
ATAATTAATTAACTTATGAGAAACATTCCAGAGATATTTTATGAAAATGTTTTATCTAAATAATATCATGATGATTTATCCTAGGATAAAATTGGTAATATCATTGTTCCATATGAAATTATAAAGGATCCCACATTCATGAAAATGAATTATAGAGAAATATCTTTCAAAGATTTTTTAAAAGGGAAAAACAAATATAAAGAGATAGAAGATGAATCAATTTATTCAGAGGTAGAGGAAGAAGCTAAAGTTTTCAAAAAATTATATCCCTTATTTAAGGGAAATAAAATAATGGAAAATGGAAAAGTAAAACTCTAAATTGTTTTAATTGTGAATGGAAAGGAAAATTTTCATAAAATTTTTCAATGAATGAAATTGAGGAGTATAAGTCTTAATATGAAGATGATGACAAGTCCTAGAAAAAAAAGTTGAAGAAATAAAAGTAAAAAATTAACTTATAGTAAGAAGAAGAAAAAATATATGAACAGAATAAAAAATAATGATTTCTCATCTAGTGATGAACATGATCATAAAATCAATTTTATTATTCAAGTTTGAAATGTTTGAAATTATTTAGATAGTGATGATAGTGATGAAAAAATATCAATAATGTAATGGATTCTTAAATAAAATATATAAAGAAACTATCAGAATACTCAACTCAAGAAAGAATGAAAAAATCTAAATAACGATATTAAAAGTATAACTTTTGAGAATAGTTATCATAGGAAGAAATAAAAGATAAATATCATTTTCATTAGATCTCAGAATATAAAGATTGGTGACCATGAAATAAAAAATCAAAATTTATGATGAAAAATAAGCTAAAAGTCATAACCACAACATGAAAGGATCCAAAATTTTTGAATTAAATAATCTGAAAAAGTTGAAGATAGTTGAATATGAAAAGATCATAGATGTTCTTAAAGTTATTCTAGTAGAGAAAGAATAATACTTTTTAGAAAAACAATCAGTTCTAATTCCAAAACAAAGAGAGATTAGAAGGATGATACCAAACTACAATAAGGAAGTTTATGTTAAAGGAGAAACTTATAAATAAGGTGAGAAGAATGTTTTAAAAAATAAGGTTTATAAGAAAATATATTTCATCCAAAAAGATATGAATTCTTCAAGAAAGTATCCTCTTGATAAATTTGGTCCATGATTTTTTAAAAAATAACAACAACAAAGTTCTAAACAAGTTTACTATAAATTGGAAAAATCAAGATTCAAAGTTCATTATTTGTGTTATAGATTTTTTGAACATAGAACTTATTTATGGTGGTGAAACATGTATCCACTAGTAAATAGGTATGAATCATTGGGGATATATAATGAGAAAATAAGATCAAATGTTCCAAAAAATTATGTGGAACCGAAAAATTAAAGCCAGAATGTGAATAAATCTAGGTATGTTTAGCAGAGAAAAATATACATGCTAAGTATAAAAATAAAGAGAACATTTTTATCAATTTTGAAAATATTGGCATGGATTGTAATTTAGAAAAGGCACACAAATAATTTGAAGTAAAGGGAAAGAAAAGTGTTTCTGAAGTTGAGAAAAAATGTGATAAATTTTTTTCAATAGATGGTGATTTTAATATTTAGAAAATATTAAAAATGTGCTAGAAATAAGGTCATGTCACTAAAAGTTATTAGACTATCCTTGTATAAGAATGGAAATGAATTAATTATTTATTAAAAACTCACTATAACAAAAGGGTTCCAAATGAACAAAATATTTTGACATCTTTATCAAAATAATATACAGATTAAAAGGAATTTGTTACAAAATATGATGAGGATGAATATAAGGAATAAAATACATCAAATGAAAATTTCAAGAATAATAAGTTAAAGGAAATAATTGGAGAGGATTATCAGTCTAAAATATTCTTCTTTTAAACATGTTAGGTCACTCCTTCTTCCCAAAAATATTTTTCATTGTACTAATTTGTAGGGAATTGAAGGCGTTGAAATAAGGAACATGATGTTGATGAGTATCTTAATATTCTTAAAATAAAATTAATGAGGTTAAAAATATTAATATTTAAATTTTTTTCATATATACATAGAAATTATGATTTCTTTTTGTGATGGGTGTAAGTTACTTTTATTTTAAAAAATCCTTTCTAGATTTCTGTAGAAATATTAGTATAGAAAGAAACATGAAAAATATATTGCATGAAAGTTGTGCAGTGGAGAATAATGAACACATTGATTATTAAATCTTGTTTCATATATTAGGTTCACCTATCTGGACTTGGAGTCGATTAGTTAAATGTAATTAATTAATAAACTCATGTGATGACTATGTTCTCTTGAAGAAGAATTTCATGTTTTTTATAAAAAGTTATAACCCTTGGAAATGTGATCATTTTTTAATAGGAGGATGCTTTCAATGATGGACCCTTTGATATTGATTTTCAATAAGTGGGACAGATAAGATAAAATTTTATGTAAAAGAAATAGAGGGTTCAATTAAGGAATGGGGAGAAAAAGGTGAGAAAATTTAAAAATAGGTTCTATTATATTTATGATGGTTAAAGTGGGAATCGATAAAAAAACAACGGTGTAGATTGTTAGGACCAAGTTGTGTTTTGGTTTCATTTTTTGTCAAAATATTATGTATGTTCAATGTTGAGAAAAGAATAATTTTTTGATTTTCAAACTTAGGAAATCGCTATAGAGAATGAGACGTAGATCATCATTGAGTCATTGAATATGATCCATCAGTTTGGGATTTTAATTGAATGTGAGAATCTCTTTTAAATCATATAAAGTCTACAATTAAAGTGGAGAACACAATGAGGAAGTATTCTAAAGCCTGAGTGGATTTGGTGTAAAACTAGTGATGCTTTGTTGGTTCATAATTCCGAAAAGTCGTAATTTTCTAGAGAACTTTGGATGCAATCCTTATGAAAGAAAATGGAAGTGTTAGTGCTACCAAGCCTGTTAAGAATTGTTTTTAAAGTAATATTTTTCTAAAAGACTTTGAAGTTACAATAATTTCAATAGTAAGTCAGAAGATGTTAAATCTAATCATAAACATATTCAATGTCATGAGTAATTCATGATATTGGATTAGTTTTTGGAAGATGGGGGAATATAATGTGAAGAATTCTAGCAACTTCTCTTCAGTGCGAGAAACACCAGACACATAAGGATGAAGATCATAGGTATGAGAATCATTAGTGTGAAAATATCAGAAGTTTGGAAGACTGATCTTTTTTAATAAAATAATTCACTATTGACACCGGTGGATCCGACACAATATGGGACTGATACCTCATAATGGATTCTAACACTGATTTGTTTTTGGAATTGTTGGTTTAATTAATACATCTAATACATAATAATTTTTTAGGTAGAATGTTTGAGAAATATATAATTTTATTTCAAATGGGTGAAGAAGAAATAAAGACATAATTTGTTCTCTTACAACTGATTCAAGAGAAGAAAGATAGAAGTATTGATTCCCAAAAAGAAGTAAGGACTCATCAGACTAAAACTAACAATATTCATCGAAGTGAAGCAGATATTGATCCATCTTGCACAAAATGACATGATAATGTCATTGGATATGGGATCATTAGTCTATGGAATTGAGTAAAAGGATAAATACATTGAATCCATTTCATATATAAAGAGTTGATATAGAACATTAGTCTGAGAAGACTCTTAGTGTTTAAAACAATTTATCATAGGGGGTTTTCTTTAGTTTTTCACATTTCTTAATCATAATTTAAAATAAAAAGAATGATTCAAAATGAATAATTGTTTTAAATCATTGAATAATTAAAATATTGATCTTATATTTAAGGAGAATTGAATATTTGGAAAAATTATTTGAGTGGGAAATATTTTCATAATCCCTCCCAAATCATATCTTGATTTCTTAAAAAAGGATAGAGCTATTCATCAATAAAAGGGTGAAAAATCATGGATAGATCACATATGATAGAGCTCTAACAATTTTGGAACAGGTAAAATGTTTCCAAGTAAAGTTTGTTTTTCAAGTTGATATTAATGAAGTTCCATCAGATTGAATCTATCAAAGTGAGGATCAATCTGATCAATAGAGAAAGTTCCAATGGATAAAAATTCATCTGAGCAAGTCCATCAGACTGAGCCCATCAGAGTGACATCCATCAGATAAAGGTTCATCAGATTGAGTTCTCTCAGATAGAGGAATTGTGAATTGTCGATAGAGTTACTAATAAATTAAATAAGAAAGATAATAAGGAGAATCAGATCAATACCAATTACATGAAGACCACCAGACATAGGTCACCAGACTGAGGTATATCCAACTAACTTTTGTTGAGGAATTTTTCCATACATTGATTCTAGAGAATGTTTCAAGACTAGAATGTTCTTTATAGAATTTCTGAAGTTCTTGAAGATTGTATGCTGGTCAAGTTTGATTTATCTTACCTATGCTGGAAGTGAATACATTCTAAAGTGGGTAAAAAAGAAGAAGTAAAGCGAAGCTTGTGACATTGGATACTTATCAGAAGTTGAAAAGGATTTTCTAAGGAAAGTGGATTAAAAAAAGATAGTTGGGGGTATAAACAACGATAGAAGGATAGTTTCTATTGGGATTAAATAATTTTTTCTCTTGTTGTTCCTCTTTATTCCATAATGAATTTAGTGAAGGAATACATTTTTATGGGAATATCAATCATCGTAAGAGTAAGTATTTTATTCTGAAACATGGAAATATCATATGTTATCTTCTCTTTAAATTTGTTTCATATAAACGATGTGGTTTTGATTTGAAATTGTGTATATTGTAACTCTAAAAAATTTCAATGGTTAGGAAATTTTTTGTTAGAGTTAAAATAAATTATTATAAAAGAAAAAGGAACTGCTGATTCACCCCCCCCCCCCCCCAACCCACTTAGCAGTCTCAATCCTAGAAAGACACCAACACTAACATCAAACCATCTTCAAATTTCATCTTGTTAAATCGGGAACCCCAAATAAAATTAGTAAGCAATAATCCTTAAGGAAAAATATGACAAATGGTTATTGTTAACTAGTCATCAATTTCCTTTATCCACCACCTATAAAATCACCATTTTTAGGGACACTTACACCATGATATAGTTGAATTTTCACTCAATCCATTACATAGATATACATTCATTTAGTGGGAAACCAAGAAATAAAAGAATAGAGAGAGAAGTAAAAGATCATACCTCTAGTATATAAATAAAAAATCCCAAACCAACACCATTCAAGAAGGTTCCATAGGAAGAAGAAAAGGGGAGGGTTAAAATAATTTCCTTCCCCAGATCCCTTATTTATTTCTATTTCAATTATGGGATGATAGTGAAATTATGTTCAATTCCCTCCTTTTTAAAACCCCATCCAAAATCATGTGCTGGTCGACTTCCTCATTTCTTTTTTAACCTATCGGTGACCATAGTTCCTTCATAAAGGGGGTTATTTTCACCTTCTTTATCTTATAGATATATCTTTTAGGGGTCATCCTTGGAGGATTTTATTCTTTTAATTCCTCCTCACTGGTCATCTCTTCCTCTATTAATACCTAAGATACTACATAGAACCCTTTTATATTAAGTAGTGTGTGGTTCGCCAAAATTTTATTTTCCCTTGGATGCCTACGAGGAATCCATTTAATTCCACTAGTGGATTTCGGTGGCCTATTTTGGGGTGAATAAGCCACCCCTTGTCATTTTTTAAGATTTTATATATTCATGGGGGCTTGATACTTGGCCCTGATTTTTTTCCTTAATCGAATGTTTTTATTTATTTTTCTCATCACTCGATATGACTTCGTGAAGGGGTGGTTAGGAATCCCTCAATATGTTATCAAATGGAGGACGAATATATTTGGGTGGATGATGGAATCAGACTATGGATGAGATTATCTTAAAATATCAGTTTGGGATGATTACATGTTTTGACCCACCCTTTCAAACTCATAGATTTCAATATGGTATTGGTAATTACATTGGATACTTATTCCATGAATATGAGTGCATGTTACAGTACATGATTTATTTGTTTCTCAGATATTCATCAAACTAGAAATTTATATTCCTCTCATGGAATGCATTCTTCTCTAAGTGAGTAACTCAATTTCATGGTGGCAGACCTTTTCCTTAATCTCCCCAACATGCCTCTTCCCAGGATACCATCTTCAAGGTAACTAGCTCCCAATTTGTTTAAAGAACCATTCAAGGAGTGGAATCTATACCCCCATGAACTCCTCAGTTTTAGTGTAACAGTTTTCTCCACAAGTGAAGAATTAATCCATAGAGTAAGATATCACTGATCATTTGGAGTCATCTCTATTGTCCCTAACATCCCCATGACTTCCTACATCTATTTTCATATCGTCATTGATAAATCCATCCATATTCTAAGGACCTAACTCCTCTTGGTCATAGGAAGAATTCATAGAATTTTTGGTATTTTAATAAGATTTTGGTCTTAGCACCAGCTCGAAACCACCTAAGTCATCCAAGGATAATAAGTAGACTCTTTCTAGTCCTGATAAAGTCACCCACTGATGTGGAAAGAAACTTGTCCTTTGGCCTCTATTATCCATTGGCCTAAACACCTTCTTTACAATGCCTTTAGGGATTTCTAATGTTTATGGTATATTTTCTCAAGTGAGATCTAATATATATTCTCTTCTATCTCCTAAACATTGTAGTGCACGAACTGGAGAGCATGTGGGATGGGAATAGAAAATATTCTCTTCTATATTGATGATCATATCATCACGGGGTCCAAATCCCCATGTATTCTTCTAAAATTATATCATTTATCATATATAATTAAAATTTTTTGGGATCTCATGTGAAGTTAGACTACATTTCTTCTAACTTCATCATCGTAAATCCACCTTGGTCGTCGTCTTCGGGAAAAGGTAACATTCAGTGAATATTTAGAACTTTTATTTCAAAATGTTCCTCCTCAACTACATGCATTGATATCCTAATAATAAAAAAATATTTTACATATTGAACAACAATATTTGTGTAGAGAAATGATCTAAATCTGATCAACATCTATTTATGAAAGTCAGTTTGGATAATTTATGTAGCAATAATTCCTCTACTAATGAAAAGTGTAGTGTGAGGGAGTGGGAATTACTTTGGATGGATTTATATAGTCTCAATATTCTAGATATGTTATGTATCATCGGAGGTTATTTAAACATCATCATAGAACATTTGTAGAAGAAGGGGTAGGGGTATACTTGAGAAAATATTTGTAGGACTTCGTTGGATTTCTATCATGTAATGGCCTCTAGCACATGGGGTTCCCATGAGATAATTACACATGGTGTAATAATAAAATGGTGTAAAATAACATGTTGGGACGATTAGATCTATGATTGGATGACATTCAATCCATTTCCTCCTTCCCTAATGAAAAATTGGATCACTTGGTTCAGGCATTGTTAGATCATTCTTCACTACTCATTATTCTGGAGGATAATGTTACTCACATATACTATTTTTTCTACTCAGGTCAATAGGATTATGACGGAAACTATCATATGGTGGTGTATTATTAATGGGATAAAATTATGAGATAAGTTTTATGGGTCCAGTTCCATAACATGTTTTGGGAGATTAAAGGATTCATCCTAGTTTGGGAGTCCAAAAACCCCTCACTCTTCAATGATTTTGATGGAATTAAAGTAGATATTGATCAGTCAAAGAGGATCCTAAAATCATGATAGGGTGACGAAATATTTATAATTATGTTTGGAATGAATATTCATCTTCCCAAAGTGATTCTTGATCTGTAATGGAAAGAAAGAGAGATTTCTAGAGAGGTTGTATCAAAGAGGGGGACAAAAATACATCTTTCTATTAGACATGAATCCGTGAGAGGAAATTTTCAAATGCTCCAAACATATTGATTTAGGATGGATCTGTCACTATTGATCAGAAATATGTTAGAGATATGGAAACGTCCCACTTTGGTTCCTTACTTGTTGAGGTTAACCCTTTCATGTAGTAAAGTTATCCAATAACCCATTTAGACATTTTTTACAGCACTCCCCATTGTGTAAATGCTAATATTAATTTCATTTCTGATTACATTCTATATGAGAGAGATTTTTGGGAGGCTATTTACTCCATTAATGTTGGAATTTCCCTAGGTAAAAATGGATTTCTTGGAACATTCTATAAAAATTCTAAAGACATCACCCCAAATGGTCTTACAAAGATCATCTAGGAATTTTTTCGAGTTGGAGTTTTCCTAGAGTGTCATGTTCCACCATCATGATCCTAGTTCTAAAATATAAATAATCCCTTTTACCTCAAAAAAATATCATCCAATTAATATATAAAATATACCTTGTAAGTTTCATGAAATAGTTATCAACAAAAACCCTCTATAAATCTTTACAAATGGATCTCCAAGGAACAACTTGGCCTCATCTAGGGAAGATCTACCCAAGCCACCATTTCACATGAAATAATATGTTATATTTATAAGAAGGAATCAAGGTCTAACATTTCGATCATTATTGATATGTAAAAGTCATATGATTTGATGGAGTAGAGTTTACCAATCAAAGTTATGCAGTGTAGGGGGTTGTTATATCAGGTTGGTGTCCACCTATCCAAGAGCATTAGTATCACTACTAATCTATTAAATTCATGGGTAGAAGCTATGTTTCTTCAATTTGGGCCAGGGGTTAAGACTAGGGGATCCCCTTTCCCCCATTGGCCTTTTTTGGTATGGGACACATTCAATAGATATTTAAAAAAAGAATTTTTGAGGGCCACATGAGTCTATTCTAGTGCAAGGCTAACTTAGAATGGGCCCCGCCTCTTCTTTGTAGATGATCTACTTTTCTTACTTAATCGGAATTAAAAGACAATCTAGTAGATTTAGTGTATTTTTGTTTTGTATAGATAATGGAGTGGTCAATCCATTAACCAAGAAAAGAGTATTTTTTACCTTCAATAATCTTGTCATGATAAAATGGGAAAGAAATTTTTTGATTGGTTGGGAGTACAAAAAATATACATTCCTATGGAGTATCTAGGAGCCCTGATATCACTAGGTAGAGTTTGAATTCATCAATTTAATGTTATTTTTTATATAATCACCAACAGTACTCACAATTGGAAAACACACTTCCTCTCATTCGGCGGATGCATCACCTCGGTTCATAGCATGTTGTCCTCCATTCCCATGAATTTCTTGTCTTCTCCCATTTCCCCTTAAGTGGTACTCTATTATATTTAAAATATATTTACTTACTTTATCTTGTATGCACATGATACAGGTATATATCATTGGGAATAATCACATATGTTTGATCAGCAAGTGGGAGAAACGGAATTTTCCTAGGAAGTGTCCCTAAATGCATGAATAGTTTTAATGGGAGGTTATCATGGTATTTAATAGAGGGAAATTCAGTGTCGGAATAGTTCATTTACAATAAGTACAGAGAATGTCTAGATGGATAAATGGTTCGAGATATAGGTTATGGGACTTGATCCAACACCACGTACATGTCCTCTAACACCATTCATGATGGATTTTTGGGAGTGGGTCAAATTTAGGATTCCAACTAAGTGGGGAGTGTTATGGAATATACGAGGGGTTTGGTGATGGATATTTTCATTGCGTATGCCAATGATACCCTAATTTTATTTGTAATACACTCAACCAATATAAAATAAAATTCTAAAATAGTATTATCATCAACTCAAACCAAGATAGGATAGTTTTTGCTATCTCCATGACTGAGATATTCTCAATAAAATATTTCAAATGGGTTCTACATGGGGAATACGATCAAAATCGTGGGTAGAAGCACTATGGTGTAAGGAAATACCTGCCAAACACAAATTTATATTATGGACTATACACAATCAGGTATTACATACCATTAAGAGGGTGTGATAAAGGGGTGTATTTATTTCAACTGGACGAAACTACTGTCATTAACCAAGGATTCCCTTTTTCTTACCTACATTTCCCATGTAACAAAATACACCTATTACAGAATCACAATTCCATACAATGAAACACACATGAAAAAAAATACTCAAACGGAAAAAAAATTAAAACCTTTATGAACTAAAAAACCCTTGGAAAACATGGTCAGAACCACCCAGAAAATTTATGAAACCGATTTCAAATTTATATAAAGAACACTAAAATAATTAAATAATATCAAATCATGGAACCACCTACCAATTTCTCAAAATCTTATGGAAACATGTTGAAAACCAAAATTAAACCTAAGAGACACCTTATAAAGTCAAGGACACACCACAAACATCAAGATTGAACACATTAAATCAAGAATAAACTCAAATTAGGTCAGAATATCCACTAGATAAAATATAAGTCAAGATATATGGAAGAAGATACCAAGATAAGGGATATAAAATAAAATTAAGAGGATTAGTTGATTATTTGTTGAAGATCCAAGGATAAATCCACCAAAATATTAGATCCAAAGGATGTAAGTAGAATGGTGTAGAATTCCTAGTGATGGGAAGTAAGAGTGGCGGTGGGAAGGGAGATTTTCCATTAAAATTATTGTTGGTAGAAACTATAATTTCACATCTTTTAATGTTCTAGTAGTCTGTATGGTTTGGATGCACAGTTTTCCAAACTTTGTGACAACCATGTTGTACCTCTATCTAATTGTAAATATGGCCACACTATTTCCCTAGATGGGGAACATGCATGTGTGACTACCTATGTTCCTTAGAAAGATCCACTAAATAAGGTTCATAGTTATCCATAGAGGGTCACACATTTGTGCTCCAAGCTCTCTACTGAAAACAGTTCCTCTTTCCATGATATGCAGTTTCCACTAGGTCCATACACGGTTTCCACTAACTGAGTAGCAAATGTGATGCTCCTACTCTATGGCCATAAAAACTCAATTTTTTCAAGAAATCTTGGGAAATATATGTAATAAATATATGACTAAAAATAATTTATAAATTCCATAAAACCAACACCATGGACATGACACCTTTTATTTTAAAAACATGATGACATTTCCAAAAGTATTTATTTCATAAGGAATAAGCATATAATTTCAAAATACCATGTTTTCCATTAATAAACTAGTATATATAGGTTCAAATAGCCCATTTCTTCTCACATAATAAATTTTTGAGGATTATTATTAATAAAATATCATTTAATGTGATTCAAAATACTGCTCTATAAAATATAATTTCTTCAATTTAATTTTTATCCATAAATTCATGACACGTCGTAATTTATTTATAGTATATCATCCAAAAAAATTAAATCCATTTAGTTATAATTATTCTATACCAAATAAATTTTTGTGATTTATTCATTCATTATGATCCTAAAAAAAGTAATGTATCTATAATTACACCCAAAATTATTATTTTGAAGATAAGTGTAGTGACCAAGATTCTTTATCTGGGAGACTGGTTTTTAATTTTCATTGGACAAAACCATTAGTGGTGGTATAATGATAAATTGAAACAAGTGGTCGGTCTCTACAAAAAATTCAATGGTTCAATTGAACTCAGAATATATAATATTTTCTTGGACTATATTTTTGTGAGATTCTAAGCTAGTTTAAATTCTTTGTAATATATAATACTTATTAAATAATAAATAGTAATCTTATGTGTGTGAATATTTTATAACTCCTAAATAGATTCCCTTATTGAAAATCTAATAGAACAAGTGTGTCTTGAGTGGGGATCTCTTCCTATAATAAGTATAATATCAATTTAACATCATTGATCCCATGTAATGAGTATATGTTCACTTTAAAATTAAATACAAGTAATAATATTTTTCTTATGTTTTGTGTGGAAATGATGTGGTGACATGTCCTGGTGATATTTTTGAGACATTCCACGATAATGATGATTAGATTTCAGAATTATAGAACCTAATATTTTTTGGAATCATGTTTCATTTATAGAAGCCTTTTGTCTTCATTGGTAGTTTTAAATAAAAGAAATTTATTTTTGGATGTAGATAGTGATATATATGTGGAGTGTGTGGAATTTAAATAATATTACATCTAAAATTTTATTCCCATTGGAAAATAAATTTCACAACTCTCACCTCTATTTTTTGGTGAATGGAAATATTTATTTAATCATTATCCCTATATCAATAAGGAAAATAATGTTGACTGATGTCTATCATATTATTTGCAATGGTGGTGATAATGATGAAGGAAGAATGTGACATGATCATCAGGAGACAGCTAAACTATATTAAAGTGTGACTTTTATTCCTTTTTTAGGTTATATGATTGGATCCCCTTCCTCCCATGATTTATAAGTGACTAAATCATGGGAGGAAGGGGATACACCAATAATTCGTATAATTTTCAAAGAAAAATATCATTAATAAAACACACAAATATTTCTATTTAACCATAAAACATATATTAATTGGAATTCATGTCTATAAGAAAAAACACCTTCATAAACATAAGAAACAGTTTACATTTCCTTGAAAAATTTAAATCTAAAAATTCCCAAAATATTGAGAGAACAATTTTCTTGGAAAATAACCATGTAAAAGTTTTAAAGTAATATTTATGAAAATAATGTATATGATGGTGGGAATGGGTTTTCAATCCGTATATTTTTTAAAAACATTTCCTTTTCACTTTTGAAGCAAGTAGAAATAACCTATACAGAAAATATTGGAAAGATTTATTTTTAAAAACTCATTCATAAATTAAAAATAATTAAAAATAAACTTTATAAACCATTTAATAATAACAATTAATGTTCTTAAAACATTTAAATGAACCTAGAAATTGAATATAACTATTTTTAGAGAAAACTGTAAAATAATGTTTTTAAAAGAAATTCTGTTACATTAAGTATTGTCAAGCTTCATGAATTTTTTAACTCCTAAATAATAAAATTATATTAATTTTATAATTTCTTAAGAACCTTTTTCATGCTCATACCATTATCATTATTCCATTTATTACCATGTTTTATATAGATACTGAATCAGTTATGTTCATGTCGAGCATTTTAAAGACGTTCTATTCATAAGTCCAAAATGACATAGGTTGGTAAAATATGGTTAATGGTATAAATGTTTATTAATATATAGATTATTAATAATTAAAAATATATTATTTTTATACATTAAAAACATTTTTATTACTACCCATGAAATGTATATTTTATAAATGAAATGTTTCCTAACATAGAATTTGTATTTCATACGTACACAAGAGGTACATTTCCATTTTCAACCAGATGAAAACTAAATAAGTTATATATTAATTTTATTTGGAAAATTCATAATTAGGTTATCTGTGTAATATAGATTCATTTATTTCATCATTATATCCATACTTGTGAGGTGGTGATGGAATAAAACACATCGCTTCTGGGACGTGGTTTTCCACACACACGCATGGGCAATGTCTTCATTTCTAATTGGATATAATAGATAATGAAAACAGTATCTAAAATATTATAATAATATTTAATTATAAATAATATAATTATTTAAATAAATTTTATTGGTTATAACATATTTCAAGGAGGTATAAAAATAAATAAACATGAAATAGATTTTTTAGGACTTATACCACTTCCTTAGATATGTTAGGGTTTTTACACCATAATCCCTATATTATTTGTCCTTTGAGAATAATAATAATTTTAGGATATTGCGATTACTGTTTAGAAGTTTTTTTTGTAGGAAATGGTCAATATAAAGGGCTCAATTTGTGTAAAGAGGAGAAGATATAGGGTTCCCTTTTAAAATTGAGGGGACTGACACTCTTGTAATTATTCAAATTTTAAACATAATATATTTTATAATTCAGGAGAAATTTGAACTTAAAAAATTAAATTTACATAATAAGGTGATAATGGTTGAAATAATGTCATCTGTAATAATCCAGATATTATTTTGTAACCTTACCACTTAATTTTAACCTTAATTAACCCATTTTACCTATTTCACCATGAAGAAATTTTTTTATCATGGACACTCTTCATAAGGACCAAAAATAAAATAGTCCACATTAATAAATTTGAAAATCCTGATTCCAAATACAAAACCCATTTTTCAATATTAAATAGCTAAAATTTAAAAAAAATTCAATATAATAACACAAAACACAACAAATAAATTTCTTATTGAAAAAATAATTTTTCAAATCTAAAAATGATCTTATACAGATATAAAATCAAATTTTTATTCTAATATAATTAATTAGATTATGAAAAAATAAACGGATATTATGTTACATTGAAACAAAAATAATTGAATTATAATTTTATATTACTTTATTTAAAAAAATATCATCATTTTTCACTATTCACATGAAAATCAATCTTTTCAGAAAAAACATAATAAAATACCCTATGATAAATTTTATGCATAGATTAAAAAATGAATTCAATTTTAGGTAATTAAATTCAATATATATATATAAATATATCTTTTAAGTAAAACAAAATAATTCGTGAAGAACAAATTTTTGAAAAAAAACAATTCCTTTTTTGACTAAAAAATGCTAAAAATCATTATGGTTAATATGACCCTATAAAATCTAATCATGAAAAATACTATGAAATTAAATTGATTTATTCATAACATTTTATGGGTTTCTATATTCTTCATACCTTTAATAAATTTCCTTCGCATGATTCTTTTACTTAAACAAGTGTCAGTACTTTCCCTCCTAGATTTTTCTAAATCTCATGTTGCTTCTTCCATCTAGTAATTTTTTCATAAAACCATAAAATATTTATTTATCATATTCTATAATACATTTTCTCTATAATATATTATTTTCATTAGATATTCCTCATATGAATTATATCTTCCATCTTTACCACCACTGGGCTCTAAACATGATATCCATCAAGTGCATACAACCTAAGTAGGGAAACATGAAACACATCATGTACTTGAGATATTGCATGAACCTGATTATTATTTGAGGTACTTATCCTATAATTTCCATAAATTATCTATTTAAATGCTTAAATATAGACTATTATGAGTTCCTTTTGAGGTCATAATGGTAACGGGAGTGTCTGAGGCTCATTCAAATCTTGAAACCCAAGCTTTATGGTGAAAAATCCCTGGTGCACGGTTAGTTTAAACCATCCAGGGTAAGCCGAATAGTTTGAAAACCCATGTGATTCGTGGGTAGAGAGTAGTATTAGACTACACAATTAGGCTAAACTATATGATTTGGGATTCACATCCGTGCGATAACATATTTAATTTTGACAGTATATTTGGCACGGTTTGTGAACGGTTAATCAATTTGTGTAGGTAAACCATTCGAGTGCCCCAACCCTAAAGATTAAAATTCATGTTTAGAACATGTTTTATCCAAAAAAAGAATCAAATCCATGGGATTACCTCTTTTTAGTGAAATTATGATTTTTCCCTTGAAATTTTTTATAACATTTACATTATTTTCATTTCTCTCCCTTAAACAAAGCATCCCACATAAGCTCTCCTTTGGGTGACTATTCTAAGAATTCATCCTCCTCATCCATATAGGGTCAAATTCAAGAACCTTTTCCCTTGTTAGATACATGATGGTATGATATTGATTCATTTTGTGTTTTTCCACTTTTATTTTGGTATCGGTTGTGCTATTTAGGAGCAGGATAATTTTCCATATTATTATGTTCTTTTTACTTTCATCAATTGTATCTCAATTTGAACTAAATCATGAGAGAATACTATTTTAGATATCAACTAAGTACCTAAGGTAGGTGGTATCATTCCTTTTGTTAAAATTCAGATTTTTTTTCATATTTTTTGTGTCATGCGCCCAATTTTTGGGTCTGACATTAAATGAAATTAAATTCTTGAATTTCTATTCATGTACAGGGTAATTATTAAGTCTTGTTAATGGTTTTATATAGTTTCATAACCATTAATTCAATAGAACCACACATTTGGGTGTGTTGGTAATATATATGGACTACCATGGGTGTCTCTTGCAAATGGATGCATTTGGGTGTTCCCTTTTTCTGCTTTCCATGGGATTTGATTTGTAAATTAAATTATAAATAAAATTTATGAATTGGTTTATAAATAGAAGATTAAATAGAATTAAAATATGAATTGTGAATTTCATGTTAAATTGATTAAATGGAAGGTATAGATGACCATGTCCCTTGTGTATGCTAAGTAAATGCTCGAGTTATCATGTTTTCCTCTTTTTATTGATATTTCTATGTGAGTTAAGTGGCTTTTATCCCATGTAATAGTTTTTTAAGAATGCTATGAAAGTCATAATTATTTTTTCAATGTGATTAATTGACAGGTAAGCCTTCTAATCTTAGTCTTTACTATAAAACATCATGATTGACCATGATTTTACCTTTATATTGTTTTCACAACATGAGATAGATAAAGACTATTTCAAATATTAGTTTATTTAATCTTGAGAGGATTTTTATAAATATTTTCCCATTTGATTATTTGGAATCCAAGCCTTTTAAGATTTCCCAATAACTTGAGTCACTTTATGAGGTGGGATTGAATTGAATTGGTTAGGGTGATGACCCTTGGTTTAATTGAATTAGATTTTATATGCCATGGTTGACACATATATTCATATGATTAGTGTCATGTATGGACTCAATTAGAATTTATCATGCTTATGCTCAAGTGATACGTAGACTCGTGTTATGGATTTCCATTTACAGGCTCATGAGAGGTTTGACTTATATTCCGAGTGATACATGGATTCATATGAGAATTCCATGGATCAAATCAAGGGAATTTGAACATATATTAAATATGATATACTTGGGATTATTTTGCGGGAAACCAAGGATGTGTTCAAATTGAATTTATTTCATACCAAAGATTTAGAGATAGATAGGTTCTTGAGAGGTTCTCTATGGACAAGTTCATAGGGTGATTATTTATATTACACCTAGAGTGACACATGGATTCCAACATAGGGATACCAAGGATGGGCTCAGGTTCAAAAATTTTAAATTATTGAAATGAATTATATTATAGGTATTCTAAGCCAAAGTGCAATCTTGAATCTGATCTTGACATACACCTATGGGTGGCCCGTTTAGGCATACATGGTTACGTGTACATATGGGAGATTTTGGACTTATTTCCAAGTCTGAAAGATTATATTTTAAATGATATTTGACTATTAAACTAGATATTTATAAAGGAAATATGCATCACTAATAAATTATAGACTTACCTATTAAGTGAAATTTGTAATAAATGAGAACCTGGACTTATAAGATGTTTATATTTGAGTACTTCTTTTACTTTTATATAATTCTTGAAAACTATTATCATATATATATTCAATGAATAATTGTAACGTGAAATTTTGTGGTTTCCTAATGTAGTTATATCCCACCCCATATTTGGGACACCTTTGGGTATCCAAAAAAATTATATAATTGTAGGTATGGATTACGGAAAGCACCCTACTACAGGTTCTTGATAGTTTCATAGGATTTGGGGAGCGTGGGACAGATCTAGGGCTTGTGAAGCCGGTAGATACTTTTGGGGTTTTAAATTTTTGTTACATGTATTATATATATTATTTTAATACATGTTTTGGCTGATTTTCTAGAGACATATGACATGTATCATCTTTGTCATTGAAAATGAGCTTCCTTTGGTATTGTTATCTATCCATAATGTCGATATATTATCTGTATGATTTATTTCATCCTCTACTTATCTTTTATTGATATTACACTATGTTACGGTCTAGTGAGAAGGACTAGTATTACCATAGACACACCCTAGGACCTTGATGTTAGTATGCATCCCCTATCATTTGGGGAGATGCGCTTGAGGCCATGTGGCCAATCAGGCTTGGGAGCATCAAGGTCTAGGACAGAACAATGGGGTATCAGAGGTTCTTTTCTAGTCTATTTTACTATTTGGAGATAATGGAAAGTGAATATAATGAATATGAGTTTGGTAATGAGATGTGTCTTGGCATAGCTAACCCACATATAGGAAATCTCTAAATTTCCTCAAATTGAATTTTTATTTTATGGATTTTGGACATTATAGTTTCTTTGATTCCATCATCGGGCGATACACTTGATTTGTGATATTATTGTTGATTTGATTATGGGGTCCATTATGTTGCATCCTGATGAGATGAGCGTATTACATCATATTCATCATGTTAGGAACTTTCTATAAATCACATTCCATGCATTATTCCACGCGATTTAGAATGAATTACTTATTGCATGTTGTTGTGATAGGTTTAATGATATATATAACTATTATTGTGATTGGTATTCCTAAATGTGTTATGGTATGAAATAGGTGGACTCCAAACATTGGTTCCTGAGGATTATGGTCCCTCATGGATCATAATTTGGGTAACCATTTAGTTTAATATATTTAAAATGAATTAATAAATGTGAAATGAGTATGAAAACAAATGAGAAGTGAATATGTGAATTCCAGTGAAAATGAAATCAAAACTAAGTTGTAGATAGCAATAACTTGACATAGACACAACCTTATTAGTGGGAATTATGTAGTATCCCTTGCTTACATATGTTATTTATGTAACCTAGACCTAAATCATGGATCCAAAAGAGATGTTTTCATGCTTTAGTGCTTATTCACATGATTTATATGATTACTACATATGATAAATTACATAGTTATAACATAAATATATATTTTGTTTCAATTAAATAGGATCCAATATTAAGTTGTAAAGTGTATGGGAACTTTATATATTGGATATGGAAACCCATATAATCGAGTTATTATTTAAGAGCATGGTATGTATTAAAATGGTCAAAAAATGTAAAATCTATTCAATTTTGTTTTAAAATGAGTTGTGCACCTTATTAAATTTTATACCTCTATCACACAGGCATGCATTCATTAAACTAGAGACCAAGTGATTATGTTTTTATATTTTTTTTCTTTATGTTCTCATCAAAATCATTGAAATGTTATAATATTAATTTTGAATCAATATACTGACTTAAAAAATGGAACCTAAATTTGAATCCATCTCTAATACCCTTGTGTAAGGGTTGTTAATATATTTTATGGGTTACCTTGGAACAGAAACATGATTGTTTTCCATATGAATTCTTATTTTTAGATTTGTCTTAAATTCTAGGATCTTGAGCCTAGTGAATTTTTAGTTAGTGTGACCTAGTGATAGGGTTGGTTTTTATGATTTTGTATGGGTCTAACTCATGGTAGGTATCACCCTATGAGATTAAATGGATTGCTAAATTATGTATGTTTCTGGCACTTGGGGTCATTAGGGTGTCATTGTACGTTTTTAGAATCTTGGATTCTAAATTAAACACTTGTTTGGATGGGTGGTCATGTTTTACTTGAACTTTTTTATTGGAATTGGAATTGAGGAATGCATGGTTTCAAGAGGTTGTACATGTCTGGGGCATGGTCAGCCACTTCATAGGTCATTTGACCCACTCTTTTTCTCAGTGATGGAAAACATGGCATGTCATCATCCATGTTAATGGTTGTATGGTACTATACGACTATAAGTTAAATATATTATATAGACTACATGATACATGAATTTATAAGGAGGACATCCTATTGGTAGTATTAAGGATGATTCATTCTTCTTATATAATCTTGGGGTAGTATGTGATGATGTATGATGTACCCATCGATTTTCTTAATGGTGTAATGAACCATTTGAGTTCGGTGGAATTGTTGAGCCTTATTCTATTGAGAATATTCTTGGGATATCTTCTCAGTAGAGTGGTATGGCCTGAAAGAAAAAATTTTCATCCCGATGCTTTGGAGGACTTTCTAAAGACTTTGGTGTTTTGACATTTCAGTTAGTTTGGTCTGGATTTTGTTCCTAATGTTGTGACATGGTGATCATGAATCGGAGGAGTGACACACATATGTATAATATGAATCTAATCTAGCATGCTTGTGAGTGTCTAGTCTATCTCTTTATTTGATGACTTTGACACTCCTAAGGTGGGGATCATAGTTTTGATTCAAGTGTTGTGTGTTAGTTATTACTCTGAAGAACAGAGTTAATGTGGGTGGTTAGGTATGAAACCCTTTAAAAACACCATTGGTTTGGGATAGACTTAGGTAGTAAATATTGAATGATCATCAAATGTATTTAGTAGTGAAGTAATCACGGGTCATTTAATGATACATTAGTAGGTGTACCTTCTCTTCTTTTAAGAAGTCGACCAGTAGTGGTTCAACTAATCTCCTTCATAACCATTGAATCCTTTTACTATATTATTCTTAGTGGAGAGTGTGTCCCCTATATTGATTTCATGTTTGATGCACTAAGATATTGTATTTTATAATCCATGCTAATGTTTTATAATTCTTTGGTCTAGATAAGTGGTTTCTTTCGGTCTATCAGATTGGATTCATGGTTATTATCGAGGGTTGGTTAGTCCTGAGTGGTACCCAGGTTCCCATGTAAGAATTCCTTGGTTGGACTCTTGGAAACCATTCATTTTCATATGACATGACCATCAGAGGGATGCCCCTCTAGGCACATTTCATAATATGATGTGGATGTATTGGCTTGTACCAACATCTCACTTGTAAACATGAAGTATGGAATACATTGGGTTAGTTCCTTAGACTCCAGTTTAATAAATCCATGGTTATCCGGGACTTGTAACTAGGATTAGAGGTAATGTTAAATGAGAATAAATTTTGGTGGGTTGTAACTAGACTACATCTTTTCTCATGGTTTGGAATTGAAATTTAAATGAAATGGTTGTGGTTTAAACATGGAATGACACCATGATTTTCCTATGAAATTAGATTAACGTGGTCACTGTGAATGAGTTGTTCCTTGTAATAATTTTTTGTGGTTCAACTTGTAATAAGTTGACCATCTAAGCCATGATTTTTCATGAAAAGTTAAATAGAGATGATTTACTTTTTGTCTTCTAATTCATGTGAATGATCGAAAGGAACAAGTTTAAAAACACATTATCATGTTTTGGAGGGTGTGGTGTAAGTTTTGACATTGTCTTCCTCAAAGCCTTGCACAGCCAGTTTTAGTTTGGTCAATCGGGATTCGATCGTTCCTTTATGGTTATGTCCTTGAAAGGGACACAGGTGTATTCGGGCTCTCCCGCACTGGTGATGGGTAATGAAAAAATAATTAGCATTTTTTATGAGATATTTCACATGTGAGAAGGTGAAAGAGGAACACCAATGACCAGCCAAACTTTTATAGCAGCTACCCATTCCTAAGTGAAAATGGAATGACATAAAGATGGATTCTGTGATAGGTTTATCGGGGAATCCTTGAGGTAATGATTCTAAAAGGGTTTTTTTTACAGGCCCACAAAGTTTTCCCATTTTCTATGAATTAAGAATGCATTTGTGTGGATAAAATTGAGAGTCTCTGTAACAACCTGAGATTTTATGAGGATTATTCTTTTTAATTTAATTGATGTCTTGTGTTGTATGCTACACCAAAATTAGCTTGTGTGATATGCAACACCTTATTAGCTTGCAGTATACACAACCCTATTCTTGGCTCGTGTTACACACAATTTCAAGTTCGTTTTGTAGAAATTATTCTATGCAACATTAAGTATAGATTTTGTTTAATGTATAAATGAAATAAGTTTTGATTATGTTATACATAACACCAAACAGAGCTTTCACTACACGCAGCCCAGACCAGTCCTGCATTACACGCAATCAATAACTTCCTCGATTGCGTGTGTAGTACGCAATACCGAGTTTCACTAAACGAGATATTATTATAATATTATTATGAACTAGCCGTTATGAAAAGTAATACCCACTTTTTAAAATTTTATAAATTTTATCTTGAAAAATGGAATTCATTTTTGGATTCGAAATATCAAAATTAGCTTAGGGTGAATTTTTGGTATTTTTCTGAAAACATTCAACTTTTGATGAATAGTGAAAACACTCGGTTACTATTTAAAAACTGACTTTTTATTTAAATAATTATTTATTTTATTTAATTTATTTTAGGTAGAAATTGATACATAATACCTATATAAGTTCAATTTAATTCATGGGGTCATTTTATAATAATTTTAGATATATAAAAAATTTATTGAACTTTTAACCGTCTTTTACCCACCTCCTAGGAGAATTTGAAAATTTACAAAAAACTAAATTTTACCACTTCTGTGAGTTGGATTTTGAATATTTGAGAGACACGGTTAATATCAAGGAGTAAAATATGGTTCAATAAGATAGAAATAATTATTGGTGAATTGTAACTTTTTACTTTTATTTACCACAGTTAAAAGTAAATAAGGTAATTAAGGGTAAAAATGATATTATTATTACCCTAACACATGTCCTAATTCTATTGGATGAGTGTAATTCGACCAAAAACAACCTTAGGTATAAAATATTACCCTTCAGGTCCACGTGGAATAGATTAGGAGACTTATTATTATTTTATTTAAAGAAGAGTTAAAAGAGTTAAAATCAATGTTTAATAACTAAAACATTTTTAATATAAGGTTATACATAAGATAAATTCTACTATAAATATCCATTAGAAATATAAACATATTTACTATATAATGGTATTTTATTTATAATTTTTAGACATTAAATAATTTAATTTATTTATGACATGGTGATGCAGTAATTACCTTATTAATGAAATATTAACAAAATTGATATTATAAATACCCAAATAAATGTATTTTCAGATTTTTTATGAATTCCACTAATTTTATAGGTTAATATAACATGTTATCATTGAGTTTAGTATCTTTTTTCGAACTAATCATGCTGTTTTGATTTTCAAAAAAATCAATTACCAAATAGTGTCAAAATAGACATAAAATAGTTTTTAAAACAAATATTATATTATTAATTGTTATTCTATTCCTAAAAATATAAGGATCGGCCAAATGACTTAGATAAAGTTATATATATTAATAGTGAACCACTTGGGGTTCGTTTGGCTTGCTATAGTAAGTTTATTAACCATATAGTGTAAGAAAACAAGAATACAAGGTAAAAGTTAAATTATTTAACTTAGAGTTAAATCTAAATGATATGGGTAAAATAGTAACCTAAACATGTCTAAAACTTATTGGTTGAGAGTATTTCTACCCATACCGACTTTAGCTTCAAAATAAATCATTTTGGAGATATTATAAACAGAATATGTCTTTATTAGAAAATAATATTTTAAGTTTTTCCTAAGGTGCATCTCTCCTCTCTTATAAGAGGGCACCTCCTCCATCTTCTATTTACACAATTTTGAGCTTTCATGCTCGGAAAAACCCTGATCATTTCCCTTCTCAACTTCCCTAGAAACATTATAGAGGTTCTGGTCTCCTCAAAAGATCAACTCTAGTGCCTTAAGAGGAGGTTAAGAAGAGGCGCGTCAAAGAAGAGGTAATATCCTTTACCAATTCGTTCCAATTTATTTCTTCTCATTTATTTGATTCATCATAAATTAATAACATCAGTATCCTTCATATACTGATATGTTATTATAAATATGAAACAACCCTATTTCATCTTCTATCCATCCTATGGAAAATGAAATCGTCGTGCGTGCGTACGTACGGAATACAGTCTCCACGTCGTGGTGTAATCTGTTTTCCACCACCACCTTACTTGGTTGGGTATAATGGTGTAAAGAATAAATATATATAGTTATTATAACATCATATAGATTCTGATATATTATATCATCCACTCCAATTCAATTCAATAATTATGGTAACGATATCATCGCTCGTCCGTACGTACGGATTACCATCTCCATGACTCGATGAGATTCATTCTCCATGTTAACCACTCAAGAAAGATAGTAAAGTATATATAATGAATAATAATGAAATATATGACATGATAAAGCTACCATATTTATATATATATATATATATATATGTCATCTACTTACTTCCATTCAAGTATATAAGGAAAGGAAAATCGTGTTCATGCGTATGTATGGCCTACCGTCTCCATGAACTGTGTATTTCATTTCATTTATCTATCTAGTATATATATATACTGAATATATTTGATATATAAATCATGATTTACTTTCTGGAAGTAATTAAATCATGATATATGTATTAATAATATCAAGAACAATAAGTCCAAACACGTACGATAAATAAAACAATTTTACCCAAAACGCCGCTTTAACATTGAATTTAAAAAAGAAAGGGTAATATAAAGTCATAAGTGAACCATATATGATATCATAACAATTAATATGATTCTTTAATAAGTCAATGACATTATTTAAATCATTATATAGGAGGTTCGGATACGTACAAAGCATATCAGACCTAAGGTATGGGATAATTATTCCTATCTCATTCTTATCTGAGATTGTTTATTCATAAGTATTTGCTGAGGTTATTGTTATCATCCATGTCCATGTTTTCTAAAATTGTTTTTATGTATGTTTAAAGTCCTTTTTACCCATTTTTGACTTTTTCCACATGTTACTAAAGGAATATTTCTTTATTTTACCATACAAGAAACTTTTTTACTTTTCCAACAAAAGTACGAGGATAATGTTTTTTAACTTATACGGCATCAAAGGATTTTTAATATTTCATAACACCTTATTTACATAAATCTTCCTCTACAATATTTCATGATTATTTTCAACAAAATCCTTTTCTTTTAAAATTTCATTTCATTTTTTGAAAAGCAATGATTTTGAAGAAGAAAGGATATTTTCCTCAAGAATTCATTTCAAGTGTTTTATCAAAACCATTCTCCATCTAAGATAACATTATTTCATATGTGTAAGTTTCAAGTATAATGTATCTATGATTTACATGGTTTCACTTTTCTTATGATGAAACAAAATCCATTTGTTTTATATGGATTATGTTATGATGGAATGATGATTATGAAACCCATTTTATTCTTTTTGTTATGATGAATGATGTATGTTTGTGTTGTGGAACATGTAAGAATGATTTAATTAGGAGATGGGTGGGACCTATATCTCCCTAAAATGAATTGGGTAAAGATTTATATCTCATGAGATAGGCATGGATAGAATGGTATGTTAATCCGGTTCAGTGATACAGGACTGTAACGAGGAATGAACTCGATTCAGAAAGGGACTTTGTCCACTAAGATGGTCTTGGCAGGAATGCCTTGGCTATTATGGAAATCATATCATGTGATTAAAGGTTTTCAACAATTATATGTTTTATTCCCATTCTATTTTATCATGATTTTTGTTCCTTTATTATCTATTCCTTACGTACTGTAAAATTTTATTTCACAACTCAAGATTTTGATGTTTAAACATTATGTTCATGTTTTTTAGTTCAAATATATATGGTTTGTTTTATTTTCTCCATGCTTAACCTTACTAAGCATTTGAGCTCACCCTTTATATGTTTTATTTACCCAGTATATAAATAAAGGTTTTAGGTAAGAAAACAAAAGGGGAATATCTTTATGGGAGATGTTTAAGATCTTTCACCATGATTAGAAGATTATGTTCTGAGTTTCCAAATACACTAAACTCTTACGGTCCTTGTGTATTGGTTTTTGTTATGTATTAATTATTCTGCAAAAGTAATGTAATTTCCATGTATGCCAAGATTTGGGTCTCTACAGTTGGTATCAGAGGAAAGGTTTAGTTAACCTTTGGAAACTAGGATGCAAAAACTTTAGTGAGATCCATAGAGATATTTATAAGGTATGTCTAGGGATGTCCCTAAGGTTTAGTATAAGTATAGCTTATAGTCCTATAATTACAGTAATGATATTAGAATTAAACCTAAGATGTTGGATATCAAATGTACTACCCCTTTATTTTTTTTGTTTTCCCAAGAATGATTTTGGCCTCTAACACTATTATTTTTGGGTTTTAGAAAATGGCTGCGAATAGGAAGATTCAGGATAATGGAGGATATGATGGAAAATGGAATGATATTATTCATGAGAAACCAAATGAAATGGGATTTGGAAGTCCTAACATCGTTATTATGCCTAATCAGCAATCTCATAATATGATTAATAATCTCAACTTTGGTAAGTTTACCGACTGAGCTAATAAGGGAATGATTGAGTTTCATGATGATAATAGAGGAACGAAAGTTCAATTCCCCTCATGTAAATCATATGGGAAGAGGCATCATGGAGAATGTTTCAAAGGAACTGGAAGATGCTTTGGGTGTGGAAAATAAGGACACAAAGCTAGGAATTGTAAAGGAAAAGGTTCAGTTAACACCATGGACAAGGATAATGGTATTTCTAAGACATCAACAACGGTTAACTGTTTTAAATGTGGAATGTACGAGAATTATGAAAACCGATGACCTAAGGGAAAATCTCATGATGGGAATCGGCATGGTCATATGGGTAGTATTTATGTGGATGATGATGAAGAGACTATAAATGATATATGAGATGAAAGAAATGATGAAGCTCAGTCAGTGGTTTAAGAAGGTAGTGGAATGATTGTATGTTTATCAAGAATAATGTATGGTATTATAGAATAAAGAAAAATTTAAGGATTGTTACACTATTTTCTTTCCTTGATTTATTGAAAGTATATGATGAATTCTACTGATAACCATGAAAGGTTATTCAAATATTTTTTGAAGGTAGATGATATGTGCATAGCGAAAGGATAAGAAGATAATGAGATGTTTGATAGTATTAATGAGCTCATGAATGGTATAAGTACAATGTGATATCCTGGTTTGAGTATATAGAAATTTTGGGATATTGGTATGTGGAAAGAGTTAACTTTTGAAAGCACCCAACTTTTCACTAAGGTTCTATGGTAATTCATGTTTCAAAAGAATACACGATTAAGGTATTCACATGTTTGGAATGTGACCAACAAGATATATCTTATGATATATGGGGGATAAATGATGGTATACGTGTCCTTATTATGTGACCTTTCAAGTAATCGTTTTCTTTATACTATGAGATTGGACATATGTATTTTGGATAAGCCTAAATATTGGAATGGATTATGTTGGAAATAAGTTAGTATTGTTTAAGGCTAGAACATTTTTCGATATTATTGATGGGATGTTATAATAATATAGTTTTAGAAAAAGGACAACCTGCAGGACGGGCGATAACCCATTGCGTCGAAAAGGATTCGGGAATCAAACCAACAACTGAAGTGCGACATGACTTTTTCGCCTACCACTGGCCTACAGGAAGTCCCTGGTTAGTAGAAACTAGTTTATTTTATTAAGTGGTATGATAGATGAAGTATAAGTCCATTTTAGGAACCATATATTATTAATCTCATCTTAGATAGACTTATGTATATAACTTTTGCTAACCTTATGTTTGAGACAGATGGAATAACCTATCATTCTATTGTATGATCTTCTAACACTTCACAGAAGACAAATTCAACTTAATTTCTTTAAGAGATGAAGTGGAAACTGTTCAAGGCACAAAAAATAGTGAGATTGTACCAAAATCAAGTAAGTATTTATTCTAATTCAAATTCTTCATCCTTAGGGAAATTATCTTGAAAACCAAAAAATGTTGTCCTAGTGTCCTCATATCTGATGAATCAGATGGTACCTTATATCATCACAAATTTATGGCTTTGTGATTGTTGTCTTTTCATAGCCATGTTCTCTACCACTCTGCATCAGAAATTGATGATTAGATTTCTCTTCCATATCTATATTTTCACCTATGTTCTCTTATGTGGAAACCCAGTGATGAGTTAATTTGGGTAAATATTATGTTTCATACGTCACTTTTTAAAATTAAGTTTTAGTATTCCTTTTTACGATGTGGGTTTCTATGAAAGAAACTTTCAAGTAGTAAACCATTTATAACCCCGATGAATTTCGAGGGAGAAATTAATTTTAAGGGGGGTAGAATGTAACAACCCGAGATTTTATGAGATTTATTCTTTTTAATTTCATTGATGTCTTATGTTGTATGCTACACCAAAATTATCTTGTTCTATACGCAACACCGTATTAGCTTGTAGAAAACGCAACACTATTCTTGGCTCGTGTTACACAAAATTTCAGGTTCGTTTTGTAGAAATTATTCTATGCAACATTGAGTATAGATTTTATTTAATGTATAAATGAAATAACATTTGATTATGTTATAGGCAACACCAAACGGAGCTTTCACTACACGCAGCCCTGACTAGGCTTACATTAAACTCAATCAAGAACTTCCTCGATAGCGTGTGTAGTACGCAATACCGATTTTCACTAAACAAGATATTATTATAATATTATTATGAACTAGCCATTATGAATAGTAATACCCAATTTTTGAAATTTTATAAATTTTATCATTCAAAATGGACTTGATTTTTGGATTCTGAATATCGAAATTATCTTAGGGTGAATTTTTGGTATTTTTCTGAAAACATTCAATTTTTGATGAATACTGAAAAAACTAGGTTACTATTTAAAAACCGAATTTTTATTTAAATAATTATTTATTTTATTTAAATTTAATTTAGGTATAAATTGATACATAATACCTATATAAGTTCAATGTAATTCATTGGAATCGTTTTATAATAACTTAAGATATAAAAAAATTATTAAACTTTTCACCGTATTTTACCCACCTCCTAGGAGAATTTGAAAATTTACATAAAACTAAATTTTACCGCTTCTATGAGTTTAATTTCAAAAATCCGAGAGACATGGTTAATATTAAGGAGTAAAATGTGGTTCAACAAGATAAAAATATTTTTTGGTGAATAGTAACTTTTTTCTTTTATTTACCACGGTTAAAAGTAAATTGGGTAATTAAGGGTAAAAATGATATTATTATTACCCTAACACATGTCCTAATTCTATTGGATAAGTTAAATTTGAAAAAAAACAACCTTAGGAATAAAATATTTCCCTTTTGGTCCACTTGGATTAGATTATGACACTTATTATTATTTTTTTTAAAGAAGAGTTAAAAGAGTTAAAATCAAAGTTTAATAAGTAAAACATTTTTAATATAGGGTTATAAATAAGATAAATTAGACTATAAATATTCATTAGGAAGCTAAAAATATTTTCCACATAATGGTATTTTATTTGTAATTTTTAGACATTAAATAATTTAATTTATTTATGGCACAATGATGATGCAGTAATTACCTCATTAAATAAATATTAACACAATTGATATTATAAATACCTAAATAAATGTAATTTGTGACTCTTTATGAATTAAAATAATTTTCTAGGTTAATATGACATGTTATTATTGATTTAATTAACTTTTTTCTAACTAATCATGCTGTTATGAGTTTTACAAAAATCAATTACCAAATAGCGTCAAAATTTACATAAAATAGTTTTTAAAAAATATATTATATTATTAATTTTTATTTTATTCCTGAAAATATAAAATTCGGAAAAATGACATAGATATGGTCATATATATTAATAATTAACCACTTGGGGTTATTTTGGCTTTTTATACTAAGTTTATTAACCATATAGTTTAAGAAAACAAGAAGACAAAGTAAAAGTTAAATTATTTAACTTAGAGTTAAATCTAAATGATAAGGATAAAATAGTAACCTAAAAATGTATAAAACCTATTGGTTGAGAGTATATAGACCCATACCCAATTTAGATTTGAAATAAATCAATTTGGGGCTATTATAAACCGAATATTACTTTATTATAAAAATATGTTTTTAAGATTTTCTTAAGGTTCCCATCTCTTCCCTTATAAAAGGGCACCTCCTCCCTCTTCTCTTTACACAATTTTGAGCTTTCAAGCTAGAAAAAACCCTGACCATTTCCCTTTCCAAATTACCTAGAAACATTATAGAGGTTCTGGTCTCCTCAAAATATCAACTCTAGTTCCTTAAGAGGAGGTTAAGAAGAGGCGTGTCAAAGAAGAGGTAATATCCTTTACTGATTCTTTCCAATTTATTTCTTCTTCTACTTCTTCTTATTTATTTGTTTCATCATAAATTAATAACATCAGTATAAATAATATACTTATATGTTATTATAAATATAAAACAACCCTATTTCATCTTCCATCCATCCTACGGAAAACGAAATCACCGCGCGTGCGTACGTACGGAATACCGTCTCCACGCCGTGGTGTAATCTGTTTTCCACCACCACCTTACTTGGATGGGTATAATGGTGTAAAAATAACTATATAAAGTTATTATAACATCATACTAATTTTGATATATTATATCATCCACTCCAATTTAACTCAATAATTATGGGAACGATATCATCGCTTGTGCGTACGTACGGATTACCGTCTCCACGACGCGATGAGATTCATTCTCCATGTTATCCACTCATGAATGATTATAAAGTATATATAATGAATAATAATGAAATATATGACATGATAAAGCTTCTGTATTTATTTATATATATATATATGTCAACTACTTACTTCCATTCAAGTAAAAAAGGAAAGGAAAACAGCGTTCATGCGTACGTACGACCTACCGTCTCCCTGAACGGTGTATTTCATTTCATTTATCTATCTATTATATATATATGTATAATTATATATATATATACTGAATATATATGATATATAAATCATGATTTACATTCTTTAAGTAATTAAATCATGATATAAGTAATAATAATATCAAGAACAACAAGTCCAAACACGTACGATAAATAAAACGATTTTACCCAAAACGCTGCTTTGACATTTAATTTACATAAGAACGGGTAATATAAAGTCATAAATGAACCATATATAATATCATAACAATTAATATGATTCTTTAATAAGTCAATGACATTATTTAAATCATTATACAGGAGGTTGGGATACGTACGAAGCATATCGGACCTAAGGTAAGGGATAATTATTCCAATCTCGTTCTTATCCCAGATTGTTTATTCGTAAGTATTTGTCAGGGTTATTGTTATCATCGATGTACATGTTTTCTAAAAGTGATTTTATGTATGTTTAAATTCCTTTTTACCCATTTTTTACTTTTACCACATGTTATGAAAGGAATACTTCTTTTGATTACCATATGAGGAACTTTTTGACTTTTCCGACAAAAGTTCGAAGAGAATGTTTTTTAACTTATACGGCATCAATGGAATTTTAAGATTTCATAACAACTTATTTACATAAAGCTTCCTCTACAAGATTTCATGATTATTTTCAACAAAATCATTTTCTTTTAAAATTTCATTTCAGTTTTTGAAAAGAAAATGATTTTGAAGAAGAAAGGATATTTTCCTCAAGAATTATTTTCAAGTGTTTTATCAAAACCATTTTCCATCTAAGATGAAATTATTTCATATGTGTATGTTTCAAGTATAATGTCTCTATTATTTACATGGTTTCACTTTTCTTATGATGAAATGATATCCATTCATTTTATATGGATAATTTTATGATGGAAAGATGTTTTTGAAACCTATTTTATTCTTTGGGTTATGATGAATTATTTATGTTTATGTTGTGGCACACGTAAGAATGATTTCATTATGAGATGGGTGGTACCTATATCTCCCTACAATGCATTGGGTAAAGATTTATATCTCAATAGATAGTGATGGATGGAACGGTAAGTTAATCTGGTTCAGTGATACAGGACTGGAACGAGAAGTGAACTCGATTCAGAAAGGGACTTTGTCCACTAAGATGGTCTTGGCAGCAATGTCTTGGCTACTATGGAAATAATATCATGTGATTAATGGTTTTACACAATTAAATGTTTTATTCCCATGCTATTTTATCATAATTGATGTTCCTTTATGATATATTCCTTACGTACTGCCAATATTTATTTCAGAACTCAATATTTTGATGTTTAAACATTATGTTCATGTTTTTATGTTCAAATGTATATGGTTTGTTTTATTTTCTCCATGGTTACCCTTGCTGAGAATTTGAGATCACCCTATATATGTTTTATTATCCCCAGGATATAAAGAAATGTTTTAGGTAAGAAAACAAAAGGGGAAGATCTTTATGAGAGATGTTGAAGATCTTTCACCATGATTAGAATATTATGTTTCGAGTTTCCAAAGATACTAAACGATTACGGTCCTTGTGTGTTGGTTTTTGTTATGTATTTATTATTCCACCAAAGTAATGTAATGTCCATGTACGCCAAAATCTGGGTCTCTATAGTTTCTATATCCAAAAGATAGTAAGACTTCACAAGTTCTCAAATACTATCTTTTCAAATAGTGATGCCCATTTTACTTCATGATTCTTGAAAGGGATACATAGGGGGTTGGGTACAAAGGTTCTTCTAATCACGCCATACCACCCTCAGATATATATCCAGTCAGAGTGCGCAATTTCAGTTCTTGAGGACATTTTATGAGCATGAATCTTAGATTTTGGGGGCTCTTGGGAGAGTCATATACCCAAAGTTGAATTCTAACACAAAAAAATATTTTAGTCTACTATTCAGATGTCACCTTATAAGCCATTGTATGGTATGCCATGTTGATTGACCTTATGTTGGTTAGGGTTGGGAGAATTATTTATGCATGGAACTCTTCTTATTCAGGATACCATGAAGTAGGTTCCATTTATACTCTCGTGGATGGCTACTATCGAGTCTCGACATGGATCATACGCCAATCTCCATAGACAACCCTTATAGTTTGAGGTAATGGATTAGGTGTTCTTTTCTATCTCAAAGAGGATGGGACATAAGTAAATAAAAATATAGGGTAAGCTTTCACCACCTTATGTTGAGAAATTTGAGATTCTGGGCAAGTTTGGGTTAGTAGCCTATTAGTTGTAGTTTCCTCAGAGGTATTGGTCCATGCACGACATCGTTCATGTATATTAATTACCCATAATCATTAAGACCTACCTCGTGCCTTCCATCCCAAAGAGGATGAGATTCAGGTAGATGGGTCCTTTAAGAAGCATTATATTTGTATTATGGATAATATAGTTACGGATCTTTGAGGATTGTGTGTTCCATTATTATGGGTTATGTGGAAGCACCACCGAGTACATGAAGAGACCTAGTAGTGGGAGGAAAAATTGTGATCTTATTGATTTGAGTTATTCGTAGATATTACTTCACTATCTTTTGTAAGGAAAATTGGGGATCAATTTATTTATATAGGGGAAGTTTGTAAAAACTAGGTTATTCTTTGTGGTATAGATCATTTAATTTCCCTAAATCCTTAGTTTAATATCATAAATATGGCCTATTATGAATTCCCATGGAGTCCATAATGGTAATAGGGGTGTATGTGGCTCATTTGAAGCCTGGAACCCATGATTTGGAGTGAAAAATGCATGGCTCATGGTTAGTTTAGACCATGAAGGGTAGGCCACACAGTTTTACATACCATGCAATGCATGAGTGAAGAGAATGTTGAGGCAGAATGGTTATGATAAACTGTTCAATTTGGGATTTGTAGAAACCTCTTCAATTTTGATAGTGGGTTTGGCACAGATTGTGTATAGTCAGTCAAATAGTATGGGTAAATTGTGTGAGTTCCCATACCCTATAGATGTTTGGTCATGGTTGGCACATGGTTTTCACAAACTATACATCCAAACTGTGTGATACCCTATTTTGAGTGAAATTACAATTTTCCCATTGAATTTTTTTATCTTAAATCTTGTTCTCATTTATCTCCCCCAAACATAGTATGCCCCTTGAGCCCTCATTTGGGTTACTATTCTAGGAATTGATCATCCTCCTTCATCTACTACCTAATTCAAGAACTACCTATCTAGTTGGATCTATACAAGTAAGATGTTCGTTCCTTTTATGTCATTCCTCTTTTAGTTTGGTATCAGTTATGCTATTTCAGTGTAATATAATTTCATTATTATTAGGGTCTTCATATATTATCTAGTTTCCTCTAGATGTGAGCTAAGTCATGACATTATGATTGATGATCTATCAACTATTGAACTAATATAGGTGGTCTCATTCTTTGAATTAAATTTTAGGAAATTTTTATATGTAGTTTTTTCACTCACCCAATTTATAGGGATATCCTTAAATAAAATATAATTCTTGAACTTATAGGTATAGACTATGCAATTGAAGAGGCTTTTTAATGGTTTTACATAAGTTTAGAACATTAAATTAAATAGAAACATGCCTTTGGTTGTGTAGGTAATATAGATAGACCATAGTGGGTGGATCTTGGAAATATATACCTTTGGGTGTTCCCTTTTTCCCCTTTCCTTGGAATGTGATTTTTAAATGAAATTGTAAATAAAATTGATTATTTGGTTTATGAATAAAATTGTGAATTGAATTTCATCATGAATTGTGGATTGCATATTGAATTGATTAATGGTAAGGGATTGAAGACCATGTCCCTTGGTCCACTCTATGAAAATGCTTGTGTAGGAATATCTTTTACTTTTTATTGACATTCCCACGTGAGTTAGGTGGATTTTATTCCATGTAATTGATTTTTAATCACGATATGTCAGTCATAATTATTTTTCCCAAGTGAATAATTGGGAACCAAGCCTTTAAAGTTTTACCCTTTCTATGAAACTTTTTGATTGAGCATGAATTTCCCATTGAATTGTTTTTGACATTGTGAGATAGATAGATACTATGTCATGTAATAGATTATTTAATCTTGAGAATATTGTTTTAATGGTTTTCCCATGAGAGTTTTTGGATTTCAATACATATAAGCTTAGACAATAACTTGAGTCACCTTATGAGGTGAGTTTGAATTGAATTAGTTAAGGTGATGACCCTTGGTATAATTGAATTGATTAATTGAAATTGAATGTTATATACCTTGGGTGAAGAAAGTATTCAAATTAAGAATGTCATGGATGGACTCATTTAGCATTTTTCATGCTTATTCATGAGTGATACTTGGACTCCAGTTATGGACTATCATGGAGGGAATCAGGAGAGGCTTGACTTATATGTTGAGTGATACATGGATTCATATGAAAAATATATAGATGGAATAAAATGGAATTTGAACAAATATTTCATGGATGATACATAAGGTTCAATAATGTGATGTCGAAGATAGAATTAAATGAAATTGATATTATACCACACCTAGAGTGATAATTATGTTCTTGAGAGGTTATCCATGGATGTGCTCATAGGGTGTTGGTTTATATTACACCTGGAGTGACACATGGATTTTAACATATGGATTCCATGGATGGGTGTAGGTTCAAAATGGATTAATGAATGAAATGAATTATATGATGTGTTTGAAAATATAAATAACAAGATTGGATTCAGTCATGACATAAACTTATGGATTCCCTGTTTTGGTTCCCTTGTTTGCATGTGCTTATGGGGGACATTGGGCTAATTTCCAGGTCTTGAGGCTTATAAGTTAACTGAGATTTAATAATTACACTATATTTTTTAAAATCACACAGTTTTGGGAATAAATCAAAGACTTACCTATTAAATGAAATTGGTTACAAATTAGAACCCTTACTTATATATGTCTACATTTTTTAAATTCCTTTACCTTTTATATTATGCATGCATACTGTTGTTATATATATATATCCATCGATTGATTGTAATCTGAACTTGGGTGGATACCTATTGGGATTATATCTCACACCTTTTTTGGTCCACCTTTGGGTTCCCAAACATGTTATATGATTGTATGTATTGATAAGGTAAAGCGCACTGTTATAGGTTCTGCATAGCTGTTTAAAAGCTGGGGAGCATGGAATCATGCTGAGGCTCACAATGTCAGTGGATACATTTGGAACTTTTGTAATTTTGTTACATGTATCATTTATCTTCCTTATATACATGTTTTGGATTATTCCCTATAATCATATTACATGTATCATCTTAATTATTGTATATTATCTTCTGTTGGTATTGTTATCTATCCCTATTGTTGATATATTGTATGTATGATTTAATAATTCTTCTTCTTATATATTATTGATATTACACTATGTTAGAATCTTGTAAGAGGGAATAATCTCTCCATAGACACACCCTAGGCCCTTGCTTCTAGTCAATAGCCTCTAGTGTTTGGGGATATGTGTCTGAGGCCATGTGGTCAACTAGGTTATAGCACTATTGAGAGTAATTCAAGTTTAGGATGTTACAGATAAACTCATAGTTAAGGCTACCAAGTAAAAAAATAATCCCATAAATTCTAAAACATCATTGTGTTTAATGAACCCTTGACTCAACTTGTATTTTCTTCCAAAATTCATTACACCTTTCCAATGAAATATTTTTAGAATGCACTGGTCACATACCTCAAATAAAACATCTCCCCTCTTGTTGTCATCATAACTCTATATCTTATATTATGTTATCCTTATATTATTCTAAATCCTTAATACCTTCTCAACCATATCATATATTAATTATACTCCAAACAATTTCAACTCACCTACTTCATCCCATTATGTTAGAGACCACTATCATTTTCAATATAATTCCTCAAATTGTGTCATATGTAAAAAAATGAAAATTATCATTATAAAAATATTCATCTACAGAAATATGTATATCACAGATTTTAAGATAATATAATGAGAAATATGAAATCATAACCTCTAATTTTTCAATTGAAAACTCTTATTTTCGATAACATTTTGGATGAAAGGCATAACTTCAACTTAATTTAGTACCCATAAAAAACTAAATTCTTTTCCAAAAAATTTGATGTAAACAAAGGATCATGATCAGATACAATACTAAGGGTAACTCCATGTAAAAAAACTCTCTAATTAAGATGTAGTCATGAAAACTGATCCAAATACATAAAATTTGGAATATTAATAAATTGTGTGGACTTTTTCAAATTATCAATATTAATCAAGTTGAAGTGGCTCCCTGAATCACATTCACTAATTGTATTTCGTTAATTAAAAAATCATATTATAAATAATCATAATTTTTACAACATAAATAAGTGTTATTATTATTTTTTTATCTTATGTATTGATAAATACATTATTAAATTTGGTTATTTCTTAATATTTTTTCCTAATCTTATCTTTATATTTTATTTTTAAAAATTTTCATAACATGTTTTTTCAGGTTTATATTATATTTCTTGGTTAAATATATCATTTATGACCTTTAAATATCATTTATACATTATTTTCTACTATTTCATAAATTTAATCCTAATTTTCTATGGTTTATATAAGTGTAAGTGTTGTTTTATGGTGTCGTATGAATGTAATCACAGGTTAATAAGGGTAAAGTAAGGGTAGAGTGGTATTTCAAATGCTTACAAGAAGTTGACTCATATATTATAAGGATTGTGCATAGGTAACCCATAAATTCTAATGGAGATGAAAAAAATAAATCCTCCAGGTTCTTTTATGTAAGGTTACTCTCATCTTGAATAAAGATAATGTCTTCAGACTATTTCGCATAATTTTACTCTCATATTATCTACATAAGGGTAACAAAAGTCTCACATAAAGTTAATTTGGGTTCTCTAATACATATTTAAGGATATTAAGTCATTAATGCGTAAAGAATTGTTAATTCTACAAAGTAGGTATGTTTCACATATGGGTAGTGGAAATTCCCTGATGTGGTGAACTTCTGCTGCATGAATAGTTTTATAACATTGTGAAATTCAAATGTGTGAATAGTTTTTCCAATATTGTGAAATTTTTCTATAAGAATAGTTTTACTTGTGTGGGAAAATTTTTACTATATGATTTGTTTCTCATAAATGGTAAAAACTGACTATATAAAAATCAGTTACATAGAATCAACTCTATGAATAGTTTTTATGAGAATTAAGCTATTTGAAAATCACCAACATAGTAATATTCACTTATGTGGTTTTGTGAGTTTCTTCATGATGATCATAAATATGGAACTTTCATATATTAATGAAATTATTTCATATTTTATTTTATTATTAATTTATTTTTAATATTATTAGTGGTTTATTTTTTATAAAATTACACATTAATTATCTATAATTCATTAAAATGGATTTCAAATTATTATATAATAAATTAAATGATATCATCATTAGATTATTTGGGTATGGATATTCCAACTGAAATTTTAAAACATGAGATATCCTAACCCAAAACTGTTTAAATAGGAAGTATTAAGATAATATTTTATCAAGTATATTTTCATGGATGTTAATACAAATTGTTTTCTACTATATTAATTGTTCTAACATATTCCCGTATATAGGTTGTTATTTTGGTTTTTAGAATATCAATAAAAATAAATTTTTTTATGATAAATTTACCCATGGAGCATTATCTGGGAAACAAGAATGGACAACTCTAATGTACTTTAATGAAGTTATATTTTTAAAACATGATTGAGTAAAAAAATGACAAAATATTATTCAAATTTTAATAGATTTTTTTCACAAAGAACATCAATATATTGAGTTTAAAGAACTTTAGAAACATACCAATGTTAAGTATATTCTTGAACTATATAAATGATACTAAATTTGATGAAAAACTAATACTCTCAACATAACATCAATTAAATGTTTATTTCCTATAGGAGAGTTCTTTAATTCCTTGACACTAAAACCTTGAAGTGTTCATCTAGTAATAGGGTTTATAATTATTTATATTCTTTTCTATGTGTGTAATTGAAATATGTAATATTACCCATTAAAATTTAGGATACTAGGTTGTGACTCATGAACAAAAGTCAGGATTTGGTTTGTTTCTCAAAATAATAAAAACTCAGTGTAATTTAGGATATTCTATAATTGTAAAAAGGATGAGGTTTTAGTTATTTTTGGTACTAATAAAAAAGTAGGTTTGGTTTCTACCACCACATCAAAAGGTTTCTTTTGGGTAGTACCTATGGGTGTGTAAAATACAAGGTGATCAGGTTTATCCACCATGAGTGAAAAATAGTTTTTTATTTGGTTGTGTCTCCAAGGGCTAAAAAGGTAGTTGTAAAATGGTTATGATCTCCCATAAAAATTCATAGAGCCCTTTATTGTGGGTTTTATCTCTCTCATTTTGTGAAATGTGTTGATGGTAGAGTGGGATCATTTAATCTAAACCACTATAAAAATATCTTGTTCCTTTTTATTTTATTTCCACTTAATTTACATTTAAAATATCATATAATATTTATTTTTATTTAAAAATTTCAATTCAACACTCTTTTGTAAATTTTACAATCTTCTCCTTGAGAACAAAATATTTGTATCGTAGATTAACCCCTAGATTGATATATATTTTTCTAGGATGACCAATTCCTGAATTAATGTCATGGAGAAAATATCTATTTAGAATATAAGGAAAATAACTCCTCATTTTAATGGTATAAACTATGGTTATTATCAATATCATATGGAATAATTCTAAAAAACTTAGAATTGATCATTTTAATATCATGGATAAATAATATGAACTACCCGAAGGTGAACCTGAATCATTTTTGGGTAGTGATGTGGAAAATTATTTGTTGAACTAAAAGTTGATGAATATTTTATATTATTCAATAAATAATAATTTGCATAGTAATATATCTATATTTAAAACTACACATGATATTTTTAAAATCTTTCACGTTAAATATCTCAATTAAGAAAATCACATTGGAACTAACTTCAGCATGTCAAGATCTGACTTTCAAGACATTATATTTTGTAAAGAATAAACTATTAATAAAATATTACATATGCTTACTATTATCTTAAATAATATGAGTTGTTTATTTGAAAAAATCTAAAATCCATGTTCTTATTGAAAGAGTTCCTAGATCAATTTCTAATATGTATAACACTATAAATTTTATTATATATAAAAGTAAAAAACATCAATTAATATGCATGTTATGATATTATTGAATCATTATTAATATATAAGATAGATATTAAAAATCATGCTGAAAATATAATAACAACAAGAATGTAATTGATTTAACTTAAAATGTTTCTACTTAATCTTCTAATTCTGAGTTACATATTTGTGACATAATTGATACCTTATACATCACTAATTTAGGATCTTGAAGAATTAAATGATATTCAATAATTTCATGAAAATAAAATCCTTAATATGATTTCAAGTATAAGATGAAAGATAATTTTATTTCCCAAGATGCTTAAGATAACATATTTTTATGAGTATAGAAAAAGGAACACATAAAACCTATGTTCCTAATAATAAATAATTAATAAATTAGAGGCATCACTATATGAAATAAAAGAATGAAATGGAATTCAGTTGTATTTTCACTAAGGATTCAAGTTATGAAGAAGTATTTGGTTCAAAAATGGTTGTAAAAAAAATTTCTTAATCGATTCATAAAATAAAATATGTTTTTATAGTTATTATTCTTCCACTAAATCTAATTTTTAAAATCCTACATTAGTGGAACTGCATAAAGAATATGAAAGACTAGATCAAAAAGTTGAAAAGGTCATAGGTTTATATAGGAACATTAAGAGCCAATATTAGGATGTTCATAAATAAAATAAATAAAACAACATATCTATCAAGGAATAAAAAACTATATATATGGATCTAAAATATAATAAATAAAATATAAAATAATCTCAGGATGAAAATGCAAAATTAAAGAGTTAAATTGATTTCATGTCAAAATTATATGTAGAATAATAATAAATGAATTTTAAAACAGTAAGTAAAGATAATAAATAACTCAAAATGAAATTTATCGTTTAATGTAAAATATATACACTATTGTTTAAAAAAGATAAAACATTTATAAAATGAAATGTTTCAATAAAATGAACAAAAATAGATCTCGTATTTGTTATGATAGAAATTTAACTAAATTTTATAAGCATTTCTTTTTCAAAATAACTAATGGAAGTATGACTACTATAACATGTTTTATATTTCGAATGAAGGGTCAATGTGAAAATTAGTGTTCCATGAGGTATCCAAAATATCTTAGACATACTAAGGATTTCAATTATAAATATTTAGCTATGATATTATTCATAAATTATTGTTTGAAGTCAGTTTGGATTCCCATGAATTCATATTTTAGTCCCATTAGACACAAATATCAATAGGTACCAAAAATATTAAATATTTCTTTAAGGAAATATGTCCTAGAAGCATCAAAAAGGTTTTTTGGTACATATACAGTGGACTTTCAAGACCTATGACTAGTGATATATCAAACTTTATTCCATTTAATAATTTTGATGGAGGTAATGTTTCTTTTACAAATAAATCTAAAGCAAAGTGAAAAGGTTTCGTTGTGGTTGTAATTTAAAATATTGTTATAATTTATAAAGTTATAGATTTTGAAGGATTGAAACATCATTTAATAATAATTTCTCAACTATGTGATGATAGAATTTTTATTAAATTAAAAAAATAAATAAATTCCTTGTATTTCAAGATAAATCGACTTTGTTTTATAAAAATAGAAATGAAAACACTTATTTAATGAATATTTCTGAATTAGGGATCAATATTTCAAATGTATAAATTTTATAAAATATTATAACATATTTTTTCATAGTATGATAGGATATACTAATTTTCAATTCGTGAAAAATTTATCCATGAACCAAACAGTTCAACTGTAACCTGAACTTAATGTGGACAACATCATTTTTTGAATCCAGGTTGAATGGTAAAAAACACATAATTAGTTTCACATCAACAAAAGATATAAAAACTATAATTATACTTAATATAATTCAATTGGATTTATTTTTCCATTTAAATCCCACAATTTTGGGTGGTAATTGGTATTATTTTTTCATTATTGAGGATTTTACTAGATAGACATGGGTTTATTTTCTTACACTCAAATATAAAACTTTATCTAAGTTTTAAACTTTTCTTCAATTGGTTTAAAATGAAAAATGAAACATGATTAAATAATTTAAATGTGATAATTTTGTTGAGTTATATAATCTATAATTTATCGAGATTTTTTAGTAAATTTGAGGTTTTTACAACTTTTTAGATCTGAGATCGTAATTGGATATAATTTTTTCATTATCAATACTTTGGATTCATTAAAAATAAATTTTATTAAAAAATATAATAAAGAAATATTATTTGTATATTAAAATAATATTAAGGCATACATAGTATATAATAATATAACCATGGTTGTTAAACAATCAATTCATATTAATTTTCATGAAAATCATTGAATAAAAGGGATTATGATATTGGTCTACCCAAGAATGAATTTAGAGAATTTAATTTTAAGGGGAATAACTTCAAGATAGGGAAACACATATTTATGGGTAGAAGTTTTATTCTCAATACAAACCTACTCACAGAACATCTTTGAAGAATCATAGAGATCATTCTATAGATAATTTTATTTAAAATGTTGCTTCAAATTTTAAAACAAGAACGTTTGTTAGAAATATTTGCTCTTACCAAGATTTCATTTATAATTTTATAACTAGTAATATTGATTAATCTTTAAATGATTCTAATTAGAACTTGTATATAAAATTAGGGTTAAATTTTTTTACTGCAAATAATGTGTGGACATTAGTTGT
Organism: Viscum album; assembly: GCA_963277665.1. Classification (NCBI taxonomy): domain Eukaryota; kingdom Viridiplantae; phylum Streptophyta; class Magnoliopsida; order Santalales; family Viscaceae; genus Viscum; species Viscum album. The sequence goes on along the minus strand of OY728152.1, from coordinate 1,806,567,687 downwards.
TCTACCAAATTATTTTCATCTTATTCGAACGAAATGAAGCCTTAGGAAAAAACATGATGAATCTAGAAATAAAGTTAAAAATAAAGATAGATTAGTTACTCAAGGATATTATGAAGAAGAAATAATTGATTTTAAAGAATATTTTTCCCCTTTTTCTTGATTAGAATAAAATTGATAATTATTTTATTATTATTCTTTCCATGCATTTAAATTATTTCAAATGAATTTATAAATGAATTTTCTGAATGGTTGTATTTATGAAGAAGTATATTTCAGACAGCCACACTGTTTTAAAAATGAAATGAAACCTGATCAAGTTTTAAATTTTTTTTTGGATTTATATAGAAACAAGTTCCTTGGTCTTGGTATAAATTTCTAGCTAGTACCATTTTGAAAGAGATGTTTTAGAGTGGAATGTTTGGTAAAAAAAAATTTATTACAAAAACATTTAATGATATATTTATTGGGAAATTTATGTTGATATAATTATTTTTATATTTTTAGGTGAAAATATTTTTAATGGTTTTATAGAATTAATGACTTCTAAATTTTTTTATGAATGATGGGAGCATTGAAATTATTTATTTTTCAAAAAATATTTCAAATAAATTATGGTAGTTTTCTAAATCAATCCATGTATTCTGAATAGATAGTTATTATATTTGGTTTAGAATCTTATAAAAGTGGAAATATTATTTAGAGAGCTACTTAAAAATTATATTTAGATAAATAGGTATAATCTATTAGTTTTTAATGGAATGAATGAAAATTTTATGCTTAACTACTTCCAAACATGATATAATACTTTTTTCTAGTTCTGTGCTATATTTGAAAGTGAACCTGTGTAAAGTTGCATTAAATATATTATGAGAATTATTATATTTGTTAAAGGATATTTTATTATTATATTATTTTTACTTGAAAAAAAAAATTGACTTGATAAGATATTATGATTATTATTTTGGTGGATTAAATATAGATAAATAATTACTTCAAATATGTGTCATTTAAATAGTAAATATTTAGTTTCCTATGAATCAAAGAAAAAAAATTATGTTACACTTTTAATTCCAGAATCTGATAATAGATCTATTACCTATTGTGATGTTCAATAATTATGGATTAAGAAAACACTCTATTCTTTTGGTTTTTATTTTGATAATATTTCTTTATTCTGTGAAAATAATTATATTATTTTCATTTCTATAAATCCCTTTTAACCCTCTAGGACTAGGAATATTGATTTTATATTTCAATTTCTTAGGGATCATGTCTAAAAAAGAAATATAAATCTGGAATTTATTTCTATATAAAATCATCTTGTTGATATCAATACTAATCCCTCAGACTTTTCTCATTTAGGGAAAATTAAATAATAACATTTTATGATAGATATTTAAATTTTTCAAGATTAAATTTAGTGGTAGGTTGTGTGTGTGTGTGTGTCCTAAATTTTTCATATTTTTTATGAAATATTTAGTAATCAAGAATATTTATTTTTAGTTTATTATTTTTTATTCTTTTCATCTTTTATATTATACTAATATCTAATGTTTTATAATACATACTAGTTAATATATATATATATACTGTTCAACCAATATGTTTTTATTAATGGATATTTTATAAATGGTTTGTCATTATTTTTCACATACATATTTTATAATCATGTAACTATATAAGACTCAATGTTTTAACAATTTGAAGTGTTTATAGTACCTCCTTCACAAATTTTTCGAAATATATATACTTGGGAAAATCATGTTCAATATTTATATTCATTTTAATGAAATTTTATGTTGAAAAATATTCTTTTAAAATAAAATGTGTTTAAATTTTCTATTGAATAATTTTAATTTTGATAATTTCAATATGCAGAAAGCTTTTAAAATTATAATTGGTTTTGTAATTATCAAAAAGGGAGAGAATGTTGATGTGGATTCTTGAAAAAAAAAACTAATTAATTTTTTTATAATTAGAAAATATAAAATTACTATTAATTATAATTTTAACAATATATCTAAGTGTTATATATAGTTTTTTATCTTATGTATTGATTATTTTTTGTTTAAATTTGGATATGTCTTCTTATTATTAACTTAAATTGTATTTATATTTCATGTTTCAATTGTTCATAAATTTTTTTTCATGTTTTACATTTTGTTCCTAGGATAAATACATCTTTTAAGACCATTAAAAATAATTTATTAATGGGTTTTTGGATTTTATTACTTATAATCCAACATTTATATTGGTTACATAAGGGAAAGTGATTCTTTTTTATGTTTAATAGACGTAAACTTGGATTTAAAAGGGTTATGTGGGGGTAGAGTAGTTTTCATAATTATTTTATAAAGGTAACTCAGTAATTGTAATTCTTACATAAAGGTATCCCCCAAATTATAAGGCTTAAATAAAGTTAAACCCTTCATGTTATTTTATGTAGTGGTATACCCTGCTCGTATAATGGTAAAGTCATTAGAATATTTCATGTAAGGGTACAATTCATTTGTATCACCCAGGTAAGGGTAACATGAGTCTCATATATAGGTAAGACATGTACATTGATAACTTACGTAAGGTAACTAGAATATTTCTATTATTCATGTATGGATAACAAAAACCTCATGTAAAGTTAAGTGGGGTTATCTAATACTTACATAAGTGTAGTAAGTTATGCTGGGGTAAAACACAGTTACCCGTACACAGAGAATTTTTTTCTCCTAAGGTCTTGTAAAATTTGGTTATATTTTCAAATATATATATGTGAATAATTTCTATAATATTGTGATATAATTCGTACAGTAATAGTTTCTCTTATGTGGTTAAAATTGGATATGTGAAAACTGATTATATAAAATAGGGTATGTGAATAGTTTTTTATAAGACATCAAATATGTGAACATCACCTACATAGTCTGATTCACCAATGAGGTTATGTGAGTTTATAAATAATGTTCTTAACTCTGGAATCATGTTTTTTTATATTATTTCATATTTTCATTTTCTTCTTGTTTATTAGGATTATTATTAGAATTTTATTAATTTAAAAATTCCATATTAATTATCTATAATTCCTCAAAAATTGTTTTATATTATTTTATGATTAATTAAATGAGATCCTCCTAGGATTAAGTGTGTTTGGATATTTTAGCCCAAATTTTGGAACTCGGTATATTTATACTCAAATTGGTAGAAATATGATGAATCGGTCTCATATATTAAGAGGGAGTTTTCTAAGGTAATTAATACTTATTAGTTACTACTTTATTAACTGTTATAATTTATTCCACTATTCAGGTTATTATTTTTTATTGTTTTGTATTGATAATATTAAATTTCTATTTATGAAATATTTACCCATGGACTTGAATCTTGGAAATGATAATGGAAAACTCTGAAGCAGTTCGTAGAAGTTACAGGTGAAAATATTACTTTAGGAAAAAGAAAGATGCAATAGTCCTGAAATTTGAAAGATTTTTTTCATGAACAAAATCCTTAAAGAAAGATGACAAAACCAGTACATGATAATGTGGTTGAGGATATTCTTGAATTGTACAAGTGAAACATACTTTTATGATCAATTAATTCTCTCAAATGAAATTAAATTTTTTGATCCTTTGTTGCTAGATAGTTCCTTGTGTCCTATACACTCAAACCTTAAAGTGTTCAATTGGTTATGTAGTTCTTAATTCTTTTTATTCTTCCATCTTTTCATTGTTATAATGGGATATGCATCCCATTAAAAAGTAGGACAGTGGTTTTTTACTCCTGATGAAAAATTCAAGATTTGGGTTGTGCCTTTAGGTGAGGAAAAGGATGGTTAATTTAGGTTCTACCATAAACACAATTTTTTTTGTTATTTACTATTCCTTATACTTTAAAAAAGTTAATTTTTATTTCTAATGAGACCTCAAAAGGTAGAATCTTTTTAGTACCTCTATGTTTGAAAAATGTTGGGTGATTGAATTAACCCACCAGGTGCGAAAAAATCTCTTCTCTTAGGTTGATCCTCTGGGGGTTAAAAATGAAATTATAAATGAATTGTGAACTCTATTAAAAATTCTGGGTTTCCATTATGGTGGGTTCCATATCTCTTAGTTTTTTAAAGGGGTGAAGAGTATAGTATGATCATTTTTATTTAAACTACTATAAAAATCAATTGTTCCTGTTTATTTTTTAAATTATTTTAGCTTTGAAACTCTAATATAATCTTAAAATTTATTTAAAAGGTAAAATTCACTTCCCCCATCCCTCTTAAATATTTTACAATAATCTCTTTAAGGAAAATTGAACCCAAATTCCATTATTACCTTATTATTTATTTGAAAATACAACCCCCAAATTCATAGATATGTTACCTCATTTCTATTTTTTATCATAGAAAAAAAAATTACGCATCTCATTTAGTAATTTTAATTCATCTTTAACCTTATAACAAGTCAAACTTTTTTAGGTAAAATAATTTATATATTTTTCATACTTTGTATCCAAATGTATTATTTATGATCTCTATATATATTTTGCTACCATGAAGAACAGAAAATGGAGATCATTGAGCTTCACTTAATAATTTTTTCTTCAACTATGAATCACTTCAAACATATGGCAGCTTTACAAATCTGATAAAACCTTCTTTATCCACAATAAAATCAAGTAACATACCCTCCTGAATAATTTTAATCTTGTTTTATACCATGATCATCCAAATGAGCCAATTTTTTTGGGTTTGATAGAGGTGGATGCTCTAATACCTAATACAAAAAGGAACAAGTTTCTATGTACATAATTTCTAGAATAATATTACCTAAATCATTTACAAAAGGATTATGTTCAAAACATATCATTGTTATAGATATATTACATTTTTTACTCAAGGTATTATCTACCTTGTTTTCTTTACATGGATGATATTGAATATGGAAAATAGAATCCTTACTTAGTTTTATCTATCTTCTCTACCTCATGTTAAACTCTTGTTTAGTGGATATATACTTTAAAATAAAATAATTGGTTAATATTCAAATTTTTCCCTATATAAAAGATGCCTCCAAATTATTAAAACCAAAACTACAACATTCATCTCAAGTCCATGTGTAGGATAATTCTTGTAATGGGGTTTCAATTTACAATATGTATACATGATAAGATGTTCAAGCTACATCGAGACCCAACCAATGCCCTTCAATGAAGCATAACTATAAATATAAACACCCCATTTAGATATGGAAAGGTTAAGAAAATATAACTAACCAATATTATTTCTAATTCTTTGAAACAATACTCACATTAATTTTTCCATAATAATATTACTCGTTTTCAGTTAACATTTTTAGTGGTTTAGATAATTGAGAAAAATTTTCAGAAAATAAATAGTGGTAACTCTCTAATCCAAGAAAGCTTCAAATCTCAGTGACATTTGTTGGCCTTGGAAACTCTTCCACCACATTATATTTAATTGGATAAATAGTTATGTAATATTTAAAAACAATATACCCATATAAATAAATCTGTTAAAACCACAATTCACATTTAATAAAATTACCATGAATATTTTTTTATTTAAAATACAGTGAAAATCATTGAATGTTTCTCATGATCTTAAAAACTTCTATAATATACTAGAATATCCTATAAAAACACAATAGAAAAATTCTCCAAATACTCAATGAACAATCTATTCATTAGATCCATAAATAAATTTGGTATGTTTTCTAACCCAAAAAATAATAACCACAAATTCAAAATGGCCATACCTAGTCTAAATTTAAATATTCAAAATTTCATCTTCTTTCTCTATTAACTGATGGTACCTAGACTTGAGATAAATCTTAAAAAAAATATACAACACTATTATCGATCAAATTAGTCTTTGATACGATTCAAAGGATACTTATTCTTTACACTCATCTCATTAAGTTGTTTATAACCAATAAAAATTATTATGAAAGCATCCTTATTTTTAATAAACAAAATAGAAGCATACCAATGTGAAGTTATGGGGTGTATAAAACCCTTATAAATAAATTATTGTAACAAATTTTTCAATTTTAACAACTCATATGAATCCATAAGATATGAAGGTTTTGAAATGTGATTATAATCAAGAACTAATTCAATAGTAAACTCATCCTATCGATCAATAACTTAACTAATAAAATCATTAGTAAATAAAATTATTTATACTTTTAAGTTAGGCACATCCCCAAATTCAATACTTCTTTTCTTCTAAAAAAACTACTTAAATAACCCTCACACAAAAATTTATCATTTTATCATCTATATGATATGTTATCAAAGGTATAATTTTATTCTTATATGAAAATAGAAACTCATCCTAAAAAATATATTATTTAGTAATTTATTTATTTCTTACATAATAAACTGAAATAAAATCCATTTGTATAATAAAATCAAGATTTATATTAGTAAATAAAAAAGGTTAGTAGGAAAATTAATTCCATAGATGATAATGATATTATTTTTTTGAATTTGTGTTGCCTTCATATTACCCTTAATATTTTTTACCAAAAGTTTTGAATTTATTTCTTGAAATTTTATTTCTATTTTACTTGAACATTTCATAGTTATAAAAAAATATTTGGATCCTAAATAAAAAAATGCATTAGCAAAATCTAAATAAAAAATGTAATTTTCATATCAGAAATTTTCTTTGAGGGACTCACATCATCCATAGATGTAGAAAAATACTTTTTTCACGTTTCTATTTCAAATAATTATTATTTTTGCATTGAGTAACAAATTTTGGTAATTAATTATCATAATGTACTAACTCATTGTAATTACAACACTACACCTCATAATTCCCATTACCAATATGACTATTATAATTTCTATTTTCTTTGTTGTCGCAAACTATGTTTTGAGGCTTCCCAAAAAAGTAAAACTTCCCAAATCTCATAATACAATCAAAAAAATATTCATTCCACACTTACCAAAAAAGGTAATTAAATTTTTTTACCTTGGAGTATTTTCAATGCATGATTCCTCATTTCATGTGACCTAGATTACATCTTATAATTATTTTTTTAAAATTACACAAATTCTATTTCAAATTTCTTAGTACACCATATAATTTAATCACTACTTCAAAACTCATGAGTAACTATATCACTTTGGAAACATGTTCTTAATATTGAGTAAAATCAAAAAAATTATTATCATTTTCTAGAATGAAATTAGGTGCATACTGGGCCAATCTAGTAAAATTATCTTCAGAGGAATAAACAAAGTCCTCATCCTTTTTATTTAACTCTAGGAATTTCTATTCTATTCTAGGTTAATTAACATTAATAAAATACTTTTCGAATCAGATATATTTAAATATAGTTATTCAATGGAATCAACTTGTTCCTTCTCAATAGTATTTCTAATCAAATACCACTATTTATTATCTTCAACTCAAAATGATAAATAAAAATAGTTACCATATGATGTCTCAAACATCCTACATCATCAAATATCTTATCCAAAATTTTTAATCCATCATTCATTTTCCACTGTGTCTAAGGATAAATAAATTTTCCAAGGTTTGGTTTCATGATAGGCATTTTTATCAAAAAATTATTATATAGATTATATGGTCTCTCTCTTACATTGGTAACTCCATTGATAACGTATATAACAGATTTATAATATCTTTAAATTTCTCTATTCAGTTTCTAACCATTCTGGATTTCTAGTTCAGATAGATATTATCCTCCTGGTTCTAGTATACCATAGTTTTATTACTTCCATTATTAACAAACATTTTTAATAGATAAGGATTAGATGAAGAAATATGGAAATAATAAAAATCATTCACATGATAAAATAATTGTATATAAAAAATTTTATAATGATTATTTTAATATTTCCCTAAACTCTAAATTTATCTAAACATTTCATCTAACACAAAATATAATGAATGGTACATTAATCAACCAATAATCACGTGATTTTTAACAAGGTATTAAATTTTGTATAGTTCTAGGGTTTTTTTTTGATTTAGAGTTCTAGAGAATTATGTAAACAAATACATAAAAATGTATCCATTTCAAAGTAGTGAAAGTTTTCTTACAAAATAAATTCTTTGGAATGATACACTTTATTTTTTCTAGGTAACTCTAATAATAGTAACTCTAACTTTATTAATGTCTCAAATCAACCTTAATCACTATGAGAAACATTTTTATGTTTGGGGTTGGAAAAAAAATATCATTAAGGTAAATAAATGAAATTAAACCTATCAGCACATTTATAAAACTAAATCATTCATAAAATTATTCAGTGTCCATAATAAACATTTGACCTCATATATCAATTTACTTTTCAATTAAAATGAAATATTTGATCAATATATTTAATAGAATATTTCATATGAAATAATAATTTAAAAATAATAAACATATAGGATTCTGAAAAGGAAATAATATTCATTAATTACTTTTCTTTAAAAACAATCATTAACATTATTTTAGAAAATTCACATACCTTACTTAAAAACATATGCACATTATCTTACCTTTTGGAATGAGAATATTTCTTTAATGAAAATTATAGTACTATAATGTACGTAACTTGGGACATTATCTTTACATTAACCCTTATAAAAATCCTTATAATTTAATCACCTAACTAAATAATTCTCATATCTCTATGGAGTAACATATCACTGGTATACTCCATCATTTTACCCAATGCATTAAATGGATATATCTAGCTCACCTATCATCATAACTATATTGAGATCACTCATCATTCATATAAAATTAATATGAATAGTAGTATGAATATAACACATATACCATTAACTTTAATCATAAATACCGTTTGAATTGGCACTCAAACCCATAAGAAATAAACCTTTTTTAAATATGAGAAATTTATTTTTCTTCCTTTAAAAAACATTTTAAAAATTAATATTTTTATAATATTGAATGAAATATTGTCTTTGAAGAAAACCCTAGGTAAAATTTAATAGAATATTTCAAATATATATTTTTTTATTGTACAGGGAAATGGAATCCATGTTTTATATTTTAATATAACATTGTTTTTTACATTTACAAAAAGTAAAAAATAATCCATATGAAAAATGTTACAAAAACAATATTTTCAATAATTCATAAAGTATATAAAAATTTAATTTAAATTTGAATTTATCAACATTTAAATAATAATTCATAACATTTTAAAAAAAAATATAGAAGAAACAATACATGGAAGATAATGCGTTGGAAGGAAACCATTAAAAACTTTCTTAAAACAATCTCCCTTTACTTGTGTCATGTCTAGATTCATACCTTTTATAAATGAGAAATAATAAAATTATGTTATTTTTATACTTGCTTATTTTCAAAGAAAACCTTTGTCGCATAATGGTTGATTAGAGGGGGTTGAGTATTGGGAAATCATTCACTTCAGGATAAATATTTTCAAACAGCTTCCAATGGGGTTTTTAACGGGTTTGGAAACACCCAATGATTATATATCCATGAGGGACCTTCTTTCCAAAAAAAGTCACTCTTTATGAATTTTTTCCAATGAAACTCAATAAGTCACATTGGTCGAGTGGATAGGTTGTCAATCTCATCATGCTAATTTGGGGGAAATTCATTCCTACTCTAGGACTCTCTTATATATTTAATTCATGTTCATGAATCTTTCATTAACTCCCATATATGACTTGTGTCACCCATGAAATGAAAATCAATTATTATATTTTATGTAATTTATAGTCATTTTTATGAATCTATGTTTCTTCATCAGTGGAGCTATTTTGTATGTATCTGAGTTTCTCCATGAATAGTATCCTCTTATGTACTTATTAGAGATTCTTTGGCCATTATTATGATGTTTCTGGTTTTCAACCACACATTGGGGTGCTCTGAAGTGTGTCTTCATCCAGGGAGATAAGATTTGATTTGATGTTTAGATCAAACCAATGATATGGGCTTCCTACACGTCCTTGTGAATGGAATCAGAACCCATGTAGTTTGGTTCCACTTTATGGGTCATAACATACATTTTATGGTCATTTGATAAGGACCAAATCATGGTGTTTAGTGTCATTAAGAAAGGATGTTTAGGTAGAATATTCCTAGTCAGTTTTTGGTGTGTGACTTATTTCAAAGAAACCTAAGGAACCAAGAATGAATGTGTATTCTAAGGTTTAATAAAACCTTACTGGGAATGTGGTCCATAGATAATAGGGTTCTTTTTGGATGTTGTATTTGGACCTCAAGGAGGATTCCTACTTATACTATTTTAGATGGTAATCAAACCCCGCGTAGTTTGTTCTTGAGGACTAATGCATATAAAGTCACTCTTAATGTCTGTCTCAAAGGTTATTATGGCCCTCTAATATGATTTAATTGGGTATTATTGTTTAAAAGGGATTCTATTTTTTGGGTTGGTGCTAAGATAAGTGACTCAGATCAGATATATTTGAGGGTTTGGTTTGAGGCTTACAAATGAGGGGGGTGCCCTGTTGTGAAAGGATGGGGTTTATAACTAGTAGGATGCCAATGGATTGGTTTTTTGGGGATTACTCATGAAAATGATGCCCAAAAGGTTATAGTTCATGTGGATGGCATGGCCACTTTCAAACTATAAGCCCGGGGGAGTCATGCTTAGTGTGAGAAGCAAGAAGAAATGGGATACTCAAGAAACCACACAATCTTGTCTTCCCAGAGGTTGGATACATGGCCTTTTGGACCCATTCCAATGAAGACCCTCTAAAGGAAGGTGAGAGGATTATTCAAAAGAATATTCTCTACGAAAACATGAATACGAATATATGGAAGTTGGGATCATGGATATCCTCTAAGCCCACATGAGTCATGATGAGTCATATATGAATGTGGGAAACTAGTGGAAGTAAAAGATTTGATAAACCACATAATCCCCCTTCAACTGGTGCAAGATTCTAATTATATTGGAGGAGAAAAAATGGCTTGGATGTGCGTCTTCCATATCTCATTTTTTATCGATGATAGTCACATCGAACTACCCATCTGGGTATAAATTAGGATTCGAAGAGGATCAAGAGTGTAACCTCCCATAGGAATGTCTAAGGGATTACAATATGGGGATGCCCTAAAATTGGTTCTGGGAGGAGGATATAATTCCCTATCAAATTTAAAGAAAATAATGATCCCTACAGTCCCCTCCTAGAAACAGGAGATCCCTGACACCACCCCAGGTTTGGGATCATTGTGACTATGGGATTTCATATCTACATACACCCGTAGGATCCTAACCATCAGTTTAAACAATTGATTGAAACTTATGATTGAAGGAATGTATATCCAAATGAGATACAAGCTGGTGTTTCTCTTTCTATGGTTTTTCAAGTACATAGTCTTTGGTGGTGGTTTCAATTTTGTCCCTCTTAGGAAAGGGATCTAAATGAATAGAGGACTTTACCTTTGGGTCTTAGAAGAAGGCCTAGAAATTAGCTCACATTGGGTACAGTATAGGTTATCCAATTGAGTCTCATGAAAGGTATATGTTGGGAGAGACAAGGATTACCTCATTTATATTTTCCTTCATGGGATGAAGGTACATTGGGTGATGGACCACCTAGAAAAAAACACATGGACGAGTCTTTTCTCAAGGTTCCATGGAACTCCACAGGTGTTCATGGAAGTATCTTGCATAGGTCCATGGTTAGGGAAGATTAACACATGCTATTGTTCTTCAACAATGAGGTATAGTGTTCTCACATAGGTTTTAGACCCTGGGATGACTTTGATTCTACTACCCCCTTTAATTTACACTTCTTCAGGTTTTAGAGAGAAACCTTTAAGGTTTTGTAGGGCCCCAGAAATTGAATAGGGCGATCAGAGTGTCGAGTGTTTTTCAGGAATTTTCATCCATTCAAATTAAGCTACCTAGTGTCCTATTTATAAAAAAAATTATGGGACCCTTGATGAATTTTCTATCTCGTGCAAGTGTTACATGCATTCTACTATGTACGTCTGTCACACACACTAATGTACAGGTACACTGCAGGTCAATGCCTCTTGGGTGTACCTGTATGGAGGGCCATTTTCAAAGTGGTGTATCCATGGATTTTGTACATATCTTATGTCATTATCATTAATTTATCTTCTTTTAACACCATTCTATCAATATGACAAAACATTGTTTCAAAAACCCACCAACCCACCCACCCCCCCTTCGGATTGGATCAAATTGAAATAATAGGGTATGACCATGATGTAGATGAATGAATAGTTATAGTGTATCGTGGAGGTATCCCCCATATTTATACCTCACGGTTCGGTTGTGTAGGGGGGAAACATGGAAATTCCCTAGAAAGGGGCTCCCATGTCTATAAATGCAGCTGTTATTTTATCAGACTTTCCTCACACCTGGATAAATATGGTCTTGCCGTGTTAGTGTATCATGAAAAACTTCATCTTAATATTTTTTTCTAAATCATATTTCATTAATACAAGGTATGTACCTACCTAAATAATATATATGTTAGGGTGATTGACCTGTGCAAGGCCTCTTGTGTGAGGGACCTTCACGAGCTCACTTTCATGGGAGCCCTGTGCAAGCTCTTTCCTTTACCAAATCTACATTTCGACAATTTTTTCAAAATTAAGACTTGTTTATATAGGAAATATTTATGATTACATGTAGTTACAATATCCTCTTGGAATAATAGAATTTTTGATGAAGAATATTGAAATCTCATTAAGATTATGATAAAGCTATAGAGCCTAACTACTATGTTGTATGTGATACTACTTTACCAGATCCAGTGAGACATCTGAAGAAGTATCATTAGGAGTTCCCTAAGATTAATTTCCTGCATCATTACAGCCACAGTCATTTGAAGAAGTTCTTCATAAATGAGTTTAATAATTACACTCCTCTTTTCCTAGTTTCAATAAAACATGATCTTCACTACCACCAACATTTCAGACATGGGGGCATACACTAATTTCAGGGTATCATCCATAGAATGTGCCATGCATCACATCCAATGTGCTCTGGATTTGAAGATTCACACAAATAATTTAAATTTACATTGTTACCCATCTGTCTTATGTGATTCCAAGATAGAGTGGTAAAAGGGTTGGAAGGATAACTGGGACCTCCTCCCAAGAGGGGTTGTTAGGCCCGAGTGGATATGTGAATACTGGGTGAACCAAATGGTTGCTGACTTTGAAACTGACTTGAAAGTTGTGGGTATCTATGAATACATATTGATGGTACACGAATATGTATACAATAACTATGAATTAATTCCCAAGCTTCTAATTTGATGGATCCCACAAATATACTTTTTCTACCTAATGTATGGAGATTTTGGTATCAACATGTCGAATTCCCACAAGATGTCGTGGGTTTCAATCCTTGAAGATATGTATGACGAGTTCATCCAACCAAGAATGATGTGGTATGATGCCAAAAGGAATCCAATTATAGTGCATGACCTATTGAAGATATCTTGGGAAATTAAGAAGGATGAAAGAACATATAGCATCCCTTCCCTTTTACATATAGCATTACATGATTTTAAGCAATCTTATACATCACATTACAAGCCAATGATTGTAAAGTCCAATGTCTTGGAAGACTAGGTACATAAAACTGAAAACATGGCACTAAATAAAAAAATTATTTATTTAATATTCAAATTTAGATCTGAAATTCCATTATGCTCAAACATCTTCATTGGGTACCCTGGGGAACAAATGAACAAAGGGATTTGCTAAATAGCCTAGTAAGGGAATAACTATAAGAACAATCCATTAGCACATCGGATAGAAGGAATGACATGATGATATAAAAAGGAATGAACATATGGAATCATAACATATAGACATGATATAATATAAACATGGAGTCATAATAATGTGTTAGCAACATAATACATGACTTTAGCATGATTCAAGGCTAACCGCCAAAACCATTGCACATAGTATCACAAGCCAAGGATAACCACCAAGACCGTTTCACATAACATCTCATGCGACTCATCATTACCCAATGCATTGGAGTGCTATCTGGGCACACCCATCTTAAAATTTCATGAATATTTTTTACACATAGATAATTATACATAATAAATCTTACATAAACATAATGGTTACCCATAGAAAGAATTGGATACCATAATCATGACATAAAGCAAAACAAATAAATGTATCATAAATGTTTCCCTAAAAGAAAGAAACTAAAATATACATGTAAATTCATAAGGGAAAATATGCATGTAACATGGTAAGTGATTTCATGTAGAAGTGACAACATGTAAGAAATGTATTGAACAAATTTTTGCATTAAAACATTTTTTTCGGTTTTAAGGAAAATACAATAGAGCATTTAAAAAATAAAAGGGAAAAATCCTTTATATGAAACCAAAAGTGAATGAAATAGGTTTTCATAAGAAAAAGTTACTGGTTTTAAAAAAAAAAAGGTGTCTGAAAATATAAGATAGAGTGCGCTTGGAATCAGGTAAGAATTCTGTAAGTTCCTTTAAAACAAGTTTGCTTATCGGGAAGTATTGAGAAGGGAATCACTTAAAAACATGTATATCCCAGAAATAGAATGATGAATGGTATTGATAAATTAATTTGGTAAATGTACATATAAATTATAATATGAACCTAAAAAGATAATATATCTTCATTTTTGTAAAATAATGACAAGACAACCCGAAGGAACAAAGGAGGTTCGGGTAGAATCCCTTACGGATTATTGGCATGGTATGAGGTGTACTTAATATGGATTAATGAGGTCAGTATGGGGGTTCAAAATCGTACCCCATCATTAGTTATTATATATAAAAGGGCATAACATAACCAATATTCTTGAATAAAAGTGAAATAGAAAGGATCCCTTACCTTAATTATGATGGTGTTCTCCACTTGATATTAATGACCTGAATAATCAAATTAAGTTTGTTAATTAATAATTCCATGACCTCTTCTATATGTAAAAGATTTATTGTAACCTTTTTAAGTTCATTCATAACCTTTTTTATTTGTTATATGGTTAAATTTCATTGTTTGGGTGTGTTTTCTTCCATGTTTTTAATGATCAGTTCACTTATATTCATGTTCGAACACATGTATTATTAGAGTGGTTGTCTAGAATTGAAGTCATATGACAGTAGTGAACATCTATAAGATTACCTGGTTATAAAATTTATTTGGTTATTTTTAGTGAATGTGAATCATTATATACAACATTAATGATAAACTCTTGGATTAAATTGACAATTTTTCTCACAATTAACTTGTTTTATTTTATTATTTTACATCATGTGTGGAAAAGGATTCCAGAACATCACAAAAGATAAAAGAAATGTTTAATAGTTCGGTTCAACCATAAAAATGGTTTCATGACTATAAAAGTGATGATTCCCTAACCAAAACTTGCAATTAGTGCATTTCAATTTGAAATATGGTTACTTACATCATCGAAGATGCTAGTAATAGTTTATTTACCTTATAATGTATATATATTCCAAAATTAAAGTATTTTATAAAGATCCCAAAAATTCACTCTAACAATTTTTCAATGTGTAGAATAAAAAAATGAACTCCATTTTTCAAAAATTATTTTCTAAATTTAATTAATTTATTTCTTAATTAAAATCATAATTTACTTGAAAAAATACAGATTTTAAAACTATAACTGATTTTATAATTTTTTCTAAAATTACATAAGGTCTTATAAAATTATCTTAAAACCAAAAGAAATAAAATTGATAATTTATGAAGACCTTTTAGAAAAATTAATTTTCTTTTAAATTAATTAATTAATTTTAATTAATTATTTATGAGTTCCAAAAATACCAATACTTTTACTATGGTCATATTATCACTTATAAGTTGCCTAAATTTTATTTATACATTCATGGGTGAGGTTAAGATTATTTTTGGACTATTCACTATTAATAAAGGTCATATTACTATTTATAAGGTTTACATTTCAATTCATAAAAGTCTACTACTATTCACTAAAAATGCCTTTTGTCTTATCGGACTCAAAACATCTTACTGATTGCAACCGTGTAAGTCATATTTTTGAAATTCAAAACACAAAAGTCTCAAAATCATGTTTAAAGGTCACATTGTACTTAGTTGTTCATTGTGATGTGATTTGATATGATTATATGAAATATTTATAAGAAAATAATTTCCATTTATAAAACATTGGGTCATTACAGAACCCGTGTTTTTCCAGACTGCAGTTATGTGTAGAAATTTTAACATTTTCTTTCATATGCTCGTGAGGGGTAAATGGTCCTTTTCTCTTAGCAGATAACATTAGATAACTTTTTTACCACTCTATTGGTCCGTAAATATGCTTTTTCCTCTAGGATAGTATTTTGTAGAAATTAAATTTGTTCAAAAGTGGGTGAGGGAGAAATATAGAGAGGGATAGTGAATAAGGGTGCCGCTACAAAGCCCTCGACGCGTTGGATCGACGTCTGGTGACCACAGATAGAAAAATTGACCCAATCTTCGGTGGTTTCCACCCGAAGGTAGGACCATTTATGTTTTCACCATAGATTCCCTTTCAATTGGTATTTCCAGATTTTTAAAAGCCATATATTACTTGATGGTGGCCTTTTGAGGAACGATTTGTAGTTCTGAGGGTTTGAACAGTAAATTTGGGTGATATGAGGGTTTCTTGTTTAGGGAAACCAAGTCACATAACATATAGTCCGAGGTGACAGACCATGTGTTCTTCTCATTCATAGAAAAATAATTTTTACGAATTGAACACCATTTATGGGGTATAAATTCCATGTACTGGTACTTGTGTAAGGGTGCATGGCCATGTAGATTACACGGCCTGACCCCCGTGTGGTTGAAATGCCTTTTAGACATACACGGCTTGTCCAGGTAAACGTCCAAGCTGGTTGATGGACACAGGTATCTAACCAATGTCGGTTACATGTTCTGTACCTAGGGATTTACATGCCCAGGTCGACGGAAGTACATGCCCATGTGGTATGTTGGGAGTACATGTCGGGTACTGATGCGACATTCCATGTACTGCCTCTTTTCAAACCATTGATGTTTTTTCATTACTTTTTTCATTGTATCGTAATTGTACCCAAGATTAATCCACTCTAAGTGGTTTTCAATGTAGATATATGTGGGGAAAACTGTGGAGTATTTTGTGAACTCTTAATTGACGTTTTGGGTATTTTATCTAAACAGGGAGTTTCTTCCTCTAGCTATCGAATCAAGTAGTCTCCTAAAATTGATACATCGTGTGAAAAAGTTGTTGTGTTTTTGGACCAACCCAGTAAAGACCTTTGATCTAATATTATCTATGATCTATCTCCCATGATGTTTTTATTTGGAGGATGTTTCCCTTGTGAGATGTTCTCTTCTGGCCAATGAGATCGTGATACCTGTTGCTTCTAAAGATCCCTTGAGAGACGACTTTGCTTAAATATTGATCTATGGAGTCATTGTAAGATCCGTAACTTGTGTATTATTTAGATGATATATGTGGTAATATGCCTCTATTTTTACCATTCAAGGTTCCCATGTATGATTTCTCCTTCGACTTTATAGCTAAGGATCCTGAGTAGGATGCCTTCGCTTGTGTTTACTCGAAAGATACCAAGTAGGATGCCTCTCAATGATTCACTTGATGGACCCAGAGGGTTCCCGTTGTTTGACCGACCCTAAGATTTTATGTTGGGTTTCAATAAAGATGATGTTTTGGTGACACCTATAACATGTTCCAAACTTTGAGCCATTGGGTTGTCATTGGAGTGTTACGTTGGGTGTTCAACCACCATATCACATTCGTTTATATCTTATCATGGTTTTGGTTGATGCTATTATGTTTACCAAAGTTGCTTCCTTGCTGGTGGATGATTAGCCTTATGTGATGCGTCTTTCTTTCTATTGGGATTCCAAGATGTTCTCTTTGGGTTCCATTTTGCTTATTGGGATACTCAGACGTGATTTCTTAGGATCCAGCTTCTGATACATTTTATTTCTAATATTTTTTTTATACCCAAAGTTTTTACCTAGGATTAGGCTATTGAGATAGATTATATATATATTGTGATATTTATATAAATATATATTTATATATATATATTTTTGGGATGTACATAGGTGATTCCATGTATCTGGATTTTGAGCCTTACATATAGTTTCTCCATGAGGGATACTTGGATTCTCGTTGTAGGAATTCCATGGGCGAACTCATTAGGATCTTGATTTATATCCCAAAATTGGATTATAATTAAACATTGAATGACACCTAGATCCAATTGAGGGTTTCCAAGTATGGACATAGTGGTTGGATATGTTACCCTGAGTGAAACTAGAATACGGTTGACAGATGCCTTTAATGGGCTCAGTGGTCTGGTGTTTCCACCGTGAGTGATACTTGGATTTTGTTGATGAATGTCTTGGATGGAATCAATGGTGGTTTAATTAATCCTTGAGTGACTCATGGATCCTTTTGGTGGATTCTATAATGGGATCAATGGATTGATGACTTTTATACATTGAGTGACACCTGGATCCAGTTGAGGGATGCTATGGATGGACTTAACGTTGGTTTATTCTTAAGACTTGAGAGAAACCTAGATCCAGTTGATGGATTCCTTGGACAGACTAACCGTCTGGTTGTTTTATGATCGGAATAATGATGCTCTTCTAGATTAGTTACATGTATTGAGGGGTAGCATGGCATCTCTTCCGATGTTCGGATGACTTATCCAGAAATATTTCTTTATTGGATTGACCATTGGTATATGGTATCCTTGTTTGGCTAATTGAAGGTGAGTATGTGAAATCCCAGGGTTGGACATGTATCCTCCTGTGGTGACGTACCTTTCTCAAAGACTTTTCTGACATTTTATGACGTAGGTATATGTCGATTGGGATTACAAACCTAGGGATCAACTTAATGGTACACGACTTGAGTGGCATGACGTCCATCTCAATTCCCTTGCATAGGATATTGAGTTCACCAGGATTATGGACCAGAGGATTGACTGTTGTTTTAGTTTCATGTTATGGATTCATATACTATTGAATATTCATATCTATTTATATATATATATGTACGTATGGGACTATACATGTGTACATATATAGTTATGGACATTCATGGTGGCACTTTACCAATTGGTCGGGATTACAAAACATGGGTCTGATGGTGGTTTAACATTTGGTTTACTTCCTTCTATAGTGTCTCAGCTAGGATGAGCACTGTTATTTTGCATACACTTATAGAATAAAATTTATAGGTTTCATGTTGGGGTGGACTGTTTAGATTCTTTCTCACCTCTATACGTGAACCTTGTTGGGCATGTAGACCTTATGTTTTCTCTTTATGGTGAGAATGATTTGCATGTTGGATAGGGCTAAGTCCCAGTGTTTCATGGTTATGCGGAGCTTCTAGAGTGGGTTCTTCTGATTGGGATGTGGCAGTTTTAAAGTGTTTGGAGATCAGATGAGTTGGTCGGCTCAGAGCTAGTAGCAGAGCCATGTACTTTTACTTTTATTTTCTCTTATACTTGTATATTTACGGTCATCCTAGTGGGTGTCCAGTGTTGTATTGTATTACACATTTGTTTGGGCTATTATATCATTTTATTTTTTATTAAAACATGTTCTATTTAAGTTTTTTATGTCTTCTGCATTCCATTTACTTTCCAATGAGTATGATACTTAGATATTTTTACGTTGTTTCTTACGTTGTTATGAGGTAATTGTCTCCCCAAAATCATAGCCTAGGCCCTTGCTGCTAGTCAGAAGCCACTAGTGAATGGGGATGCATACATTAGTTCTTGTATCCCACTAACTCAGAGCACCAGTTTATGTAATTTTGGTCGGGATGTTAAGAAGTTGTATTATAGTTGTTTTCTTTCCCTGGAATGTACTATTAGGGATATGGTAGACAGGACTATTAGGAATGTGTTGGAACTTGTCGTGGATATTAGACTAGTGTGTCGAGAAATCCTATTTCAGTAGGTAGTCATCGTTTTTAGGGTATGGAATTGATGTTCTGTTATGCAATATTACAGTTGTATTTGATTTTCTCCTTGAGAGACACACATGTTGTGTGTGGATGTTATCATTTATTATCCATCTCTATATCTTGATCATTGGTAAGAGGCCAGAGATAGATTTCTACTCATGGTCAGTAAAAGAAAGAGGCATCTCATTCATCCTCATTTTTGGCACATAGGATCCCCAACATATAGGCTTACTAGTGTATTATTTTACTAAATATTAAGGCCTTTGGGACTTTTTAAACATATATTTCACTTTGATTACAATATATGTGCATATGCATCAAGGTGTTTTTTGTGAGGATGATGACTCGTTCCTCACACACTTGAGGTGAAATGACCCTAGTTGGTCAATATGGCATGTAATACCCCTTTATGAGATCGTTTTAGGGTTTTTTCTTAGGTCTACATATATCTAGTCGGATCACTGAGTACATTTTTGATGGATACCATGAATTTCTAGTGAACTGGACCTCAAGGGGGTATTTTCATGCACAGATACCCGATGAGTTTCAGTTCAATTTCCTTTATTCTTGGGTTGTGACCTCCAGGGGAGAGGTTCCTTCTAAGGATGCTCGAAGAGGACCAAGGACCTTATAGGATATGTTTTCATTTTTGAACCTCATTGGTCATTTTTATCTTTACCTACTTTTTATGGGTTGCATATTTTTGGCTAGGTGGTTGGGCCTTGTGAACCAATTGTGAGGCTTGTTCTGTAGGGCTAGGTGGGTGACCAAGAGTCCCTTGGTTTAGACTCAGAACATTGTATGTCAATGTTTGTTTTGTTCTATGGAAATCTGTGTGAGAGAGATTCACCCGTGTTCTCTGATGCCTTTTTAGGAAGTGATATTGGTTTTTACACTTGTTTGTGATAGAGGCATGGTATGTGATTGAGTTCTAAAATAGAGGAATGTTGATTCATTCATATTTTGATAAAGAGTCTTGGGTTCTTGTTCTTCAGGACTAGCTTTGACAGGTAGGACTATTTGGATGCTTGGTCTGGTCAATCAGTGTGTTTCCACTGTTGATAGTGTACTCATAGCATGGGTAGGTGCTCATGACTGGAATGACACCATGTGATGGGCAGTGGTGGTTTAAATTGTGTCACAGGTTTGGTACCCACTTTTGAAAAAGGAGTTCATAGGGATCTTTGGGATTAATGTAATTGATGTGCCTTATAGAACGACCAACTAAGCCTCATTGTGTATGAATCACTGGATTGTAAGTTAGGTGTTAGAGATACATGCCGGTTGTATGAGGTATCATTTAAATCTAAATCAGTGAGTGGCTTGGTGCGATCTTATGGACTGATGTTTTTCAGACTTATCATTGACTTGAATCTAGGATGTTTTGTTTGAATGTCCCTCTAAGGTATAAGAGACATCATGAAGTAAATTGGGCACCATAAGACGGTAGACCTGTGGTTGAATCTTGGTCATGTTTTGATATGATGTGAGCATGGCTCAGAGAGAGCTGTATATGCCTTTGGTGGAGTCTTTGTATACTCATGTTTAAGATGATCCTGGTCTATCTTGATTCATCTTGAGTTTTTTGATTGAGCATTGGCCCTACGTCAAGATCCTTTTCTCTCTAAATGTTCTTCTATATTGAAGAATGGATGCTATTGAGGTTGCATTCAAGCAGCGGTGTAAGGTAAGAAATATGGTGGGGAGTGCACCATTGGTTATTTAAGGGTGGTGACCCTCATTTTCAATTGAACATTAGAATTTTATGTGTTCTGTTCTACTCTGAGTTTGGTTATGAGACGAATATATGGATATTTCAATGGTGTGGATTACAATATCGGTCGTAGTTAAACATCTTCTACATAAAAGGATGTTGTTGATACTATCAAACTGGTCATTGGAGAGTCCAGGTAGCTTGGTTGTGCAAATGATCAGCTTGGGAAAATAGTTTTTTATCTTTTCAACAGGCTTGTTTGGTACGAGAAGGATTATGGTGGAGATTTGGTAATAAATCATTTCATTCATATTTCAGTTTTAGGAAAAAATGTGAATTTTTTCTTTTAGATACTTATGAGGGGTAAAATGGTCCTTTTACCCTATAATATAACCTCAAATAATTTTTCTAACCAAATAGTTGGTCTCGAAATAGGGTTTTTACCCTAGGATTGGAGTTTCGTAGAAATTCAAGGCATTCAAATTTTAGTGGAATAATTAATATTTAGTATTATTAAATTAAATATTAATTTATTTTCACAGGTTCGTTCGGCTATATAATTTGAATGGTGTGTCAGATATAGATTTTTTCTCCTCTGTTGAGTCTGGAATGGGGAGTTTAGCCTAGCCGAGGGATAAACTTGAGTCGGGCAATGAGGCCGGCCCAGGCCCCTTTTTCATTTCTTTTCATTTATTCTTTTTTTTCTTTTACTTCTCTATTATTTTTTTCCTCCTTTATTTTCAAACATTCCCCTAATTTAGCATCCTCCATCACATGAATTAAGAGAGAAATAATGATATGTAGAAAGAGAGGGAGAGATAGAGGGAAGGGAAGAAGGCACCGCTATGAAGCCCTCAACGTGTTGGATCGACGTGCAACTACCGTGGACCACAAAATCAACCCAAGAATATGTGTTTTCTTCTTGAAGGTATGTACATTTATGTTTTCACTATATATTTCCTTTAAATTGGTTTTTTCACGTTTTTAAATCCATATAATTCTTTTTGGTGGCCACTTGATGCTAGATATGTAGTTTCGGGGGGGGGGGGGGGTTAAATGGGGAATTTGGGAAATCTAAGGGATTCCCCTTTGGGTAAACCTGGTTAAACAGTGTGTACTCTAAGGTGACACGTCATGTGATCTTCCCGTTCAAGGAATATGTGTTTTGAAGGAGTTCACACTATGTATGGGGTATAAATGATGTGTACTGGTACTTGGTTGTGCGGTCGAGTTCCCAGGCATGGCTACCCAAGTAAGGGTACATGGCCTTGTAGATAACATGGCCAGACCCCATGTGGGTGATGCGATGTGTAGACATACATGTCTTGGCTAGCCTAATGGCCAAGTCTGTTGAGGTACACAGGCATGTACCTCATGTTAGTTAAACGTCGTGTACCCATTTCACACGTCGTGCACTTGGGTCTTTACATGCCTAGGCTAGAGGAAATGTACGCCCATGTGGTACACAGGGAGTACACGCCATGTACCAATGCTACACGCCGTGTACTACCCCTTTTCAACCCTTTGAGATTTTTCATGCCTTTTTCCCTAGTATTGGAATTGGACCTGAGAGTAGTCCATTCTTAGTGGTTTTCCAAATAGATCACAATGGTTAATCCCATGGAGCGTTTTGATAAATCCAAATTGGATTTTTGGGGATTTATGTAAATGGATAGGTTCTTCCTCTAGTTGTTAAATCCATTTGTCTCCTGAAAGTGAGGCATGGCGTGAATGATAGGTTGGTTGTCCAGAACAACCTATAGTAGACCCTTGATCTGAGATGATCTATGAGCAATCTCACTTGACTTTTTTCTTTTGAGGATGTTTCCATTATGAGATGTTTTCTTCTGGACTATGAGGCCATGAGGCATGTTGCTTCTTAGGATCCCTTGAGGGATGCCTTTCCTTATATGATGATTTGGGGAGTCCCTTGTCAGATCCTTCACTTTTGTATCTTTTATAGGATCCCTACTATTGAATTCCTCTATTTTTATCATTTTAGGATCCTATGTATGATTTCTCCTTTTCATTTATAGCTAAAAATCCCGAGTAGGATGCCTTTTCATGTGTTTACCTGAAGGATTACAATAAGGATGTCTCTCGGTGTTTGACTTGAATGACCCAACAAGTGTATTTTATTTAACCGACCATGAGCTATTAAGTCGGATTTGAGTAGAGATGGTGTATGGGTGTTACCGAGAACTCATTCCAAACTTGTAAGCCATGGGGCTATGGTTGGAGTATGGGGTTTGGTGTTCGGTCATCCTCACTCATTTGATTATATCTTAACATGGTTATTGCTAATGCAATTATATTTACCAAAGGTTCTTCCTGGTTTGTGGCTATTGTGCCTGTTGTGAGGCCTCTTTCTTCCTCTTAGGATGCCCAGATGTTCTCCCTAAGATTTCTTTTTCTTATTGGGATTCTCAAACATGCTTTCCTAGGATCTGGAATCTAAGCTATGTTTTTTGTTATATAATTTGTATAACCATAGGTATTACCTGGGAGTTGGATATTGAGT
This sequence comes from Viscum album, assembly GCA_963277665.1. Classification (NCBI taxonomy): domain Eukaryota; kingdom Viridiplantae; phylum Streptophyta; class Magnoliopsida; order Santalales; family Viscaceae; genus Viscum; species Viscum album. The sequence continues at coordinate 1,806,543,451 of OY728152.1, read as the reverse complement.
ATGATTATATATATTAGGATATATATATATATATATATATATATACATATTTGGGAGTCTATAGGTAATTCTTGGCATCTTCCAATGGATCCTTACATGTTGTTTCTCCCTGAGCGATACTTGTTTTCCCATTTTAGGAATTATTTTGATAGACTCAGTAGGCTGGTGATTTATATCCCTAAGTGGGATGATAATTAAACATTCAGTGACACCTAGATCCAATTGAGTGAGGATAGGGACAGACTCAATGGTTGTACATGTTTCCCTGAATGACACATGAATTCGGTTGATAGATGCCTTGAATTTGCTTAGTGGGTAGGTGTTTTTACCCTGAGTGACACTCATATTTGGTTGACAGAAGTATTGGATTGACGTAGTGGTGGTTTAATTAATCCTTAAGTGACTCATGGATCCTGTTGATGGATTCCATGATGGTATCAGTAGATTCATGACTTTTAAACCTTAAGTGACACCTGGATCTAGTTGAGGGATTCCGTGGATGGACTCAATTGTGGTTTGTGCTTAATCCTTGAGCAATACTTGATTCCAATTGAGGGATGCCTTGGATGGGCTCACTGGATGATTATAGTTACTCCATTTGTGATACTTGGATACAGTGGAGGGATTCATTGGAGAGACTATCGTGTTGGATGTTCTATGATCAGAATGATGATGTTCTTCTAGATTAGTTACATGACTCGAGGGGTAGCATGGCATCTCCCTGAATGTACGGATGGTTTTTTTAGAAATCTTTATTTACAGTATTCAATGTCGATATAGAGTATCCTTATTTTTTTATTGGAGGTGAGTACGTGTGAACCAAGGGTAAAAAATGTATCCTCCAGTGGTCATGTACCTTGATTTGAGACTTTTCTAGCATTGGTTGAACTAGGTATATGTCAAATAGGATTACAGATCCATGGATAGACTTAATGGTACATGGATTTAATGTCATGACTTCCAACTTAATGTCATTGCATAGGATGTCCAGTTTACTGGGATTATGGACCTGAGGATCCACTGATATTGTGGTTTCATGTAATTGATTATCATACCAATGAATATTCATATATATATATATATATATATGTATATATGTATATATGTATAGGTATGGTACTATACATGTGTACATATATAGTAATGGATATCCATGGGGGAACTTTCCCTATTTACAAGGATTATCGATCCTGTGTTTGATGGTGGTTTCACATTTGGTTTACTTCTTTTTTTATTGTCTCAACTAGGATTAGCACTCTACTTTTACATAAACTTATAGCGTCACATTTATAATTTGATGTCGGGGTGTCCTACTAAGATTATTACTCACCCCCGCACATGCACATCGGTGTACGTTTAGACCTTATGTCTAGTTTTCATGTTTAGCACATGTAGCATAGTGGATTGTTCTGATGCCCAGTGTTTCATGGTTGAGTGGATCTAATTGAGTGGGATCTTCTAATCAGGCAAGTGAAGTTCAACTGGGTTTTTAGGTCAGGTACATGGGTTGGATCAGAGTTAGTAGAAGATCCATGTACTTTACTTTTAGTTTCAATTGTACTTTTATCTGTATGTTTGGCCTAGTGGGTGAACCATGTTTTCTTGTATTTCTTAGTTGTTCTTGATTTTATATCATTCCATTTTTGTTACATCATGTTCTATTTCAGTTTTTTTCTACATCCACACTCTTTTAACTTTCTTTTTTGTATTATACTTAGATATTTTTCCGTTGTTCCTTACTCTGATATGAGGTCATAGTCTTCTCACTATCACACCCTAGGACCTAGCTATTAATTAGAAGCCACTGGATTATGGGTAGGAACACATGAGGCCTTGTAACCCCCCAGCTCAGAGCAACAATTTAGTAGCATCTGAGTCAGGACATTATAGAAAAATACCCACACTCAGGGGGGATATCTTTCTTGATGTGTAGATTAGTGATTTCTTAAAAAAAACGGGGGAAACCCCACATGAATGTTTCCTACATGGTGTCCCATGATGGCTATGTGGAGTGCTCCTAGTACATCATATCCAATGTTAGAAAATGAGGGGTACAACCAATGGGGGCACTAACCCAAGTCCAGTGTACCTAAACAGAAACATCTTGTAGGCTTTTTATCAATGAGATTAAGCATCTACAAGCTGCCTATCTATGAAATCAATGGTGAAATGAGTCTAGGGATATTTTTCATTGTGGAAAATCTAGAAAATAAGAATCATATAGGGTTGTAAATATTTATCCTAAAGATGATTCATTGATTAATGTTGTGCGTTCTTATATTGAAGGACCCTTTAAAAATGACAGACTATTTCAAGGAACATTGAGGATGCGTCACATCCCACTTTATATATTATACCTTATTTAGTGGGGTTGAGTTTCCTGTGGGTTGGTTTTTTCCATTCATTTAGGTCATTTCTTGTATTCATCCCTTGTCCCCGAAGCCCAGAGAAACCCTAAAAGGGTTTAACCCATTGAAGGAAGTCAATTTATTCATGTATGGATACTCAACTACTATGAGATTTTGAAGATGATGAAATGTCTAGTGATGGGATAAGAACATAAATTATTTCTTTTAGGGATAGCATGTTGTCGACCCGTATTATTGGTGAGGTCATATATGAGGCATATGACCTATATAGGTTTGAATTCAAATTCATGTTCCTATAACAGATAACCATATCTCCTCCAGTGTGTATTCACTCATAAAAGCTTCCAATGGTATCCCAATAGTTCTGGATTCTTATAGCGATGGAGTTAACTCAAGTGGTAATCAACTTTCCTCCAGTAGGTGAATCCATTGGGTTGACCACTTGGTATGTCGAGGCCTTGATTTCATCATATCCTAAGGGAATGTTAGAAAAATATATCCCTCAATTTAAGGATGTAATAATTGTTTGGCATGGAAAGAAGATGTATAAACGCTCCTACCCCTCCAGAATAATTTTTTTCCTCCTAGGGAGATTGATTTATAACCTTTAGAGGGTGTAGATGATGAAGTCCCATGTCCAAAAAAATGACCTCATGCACAGTTTAGTCTATCAGCCCGAATCAAAAGGGTTCTTCCAACTAAGGATAAACCCATATGGAAAAGTCATGATCGTAAACAATAGACCTAGGATCAATTTCACCTTCCTTCAAATGTGACAAGGAAAGTCAATTGTCCTATGAAATTGAATATCATCAAACTAACTTCACCAAAGTTTGGGACATCCTCTGAATACGTGCGGCCATAGGAAGTCTAGTTTTGGATGGACATTTCTTCTGATACAATGATTGTATTGTCACTTCTTTATTTAGTCTCGTGGGAAAAATATATGATTATTTATATAACTAAAAAATATATCCCTACCTTGATAGGGGTAGAGGACATGTCTAGACAGGGTGCTACTGAAGGGGTTGACCACCCGTCTTCTAAGTTACAGATTGACTATATCAATCTCAAGGATGTAAGTTACCCTTTTTGATTTCCTATCTTGTTTCTTCCTCTATTTTATATTGAACAATGCTTTGTTGATTAGATGAAGTCCATCTAAATTTTAAATGGTCCAGGGTGAAATTAGTTGAGACTTCATCACCCAAATATGATCGTAATGGAACCCCTCTCAGAACCAATTAATCTTCTCCCAGACCTAGAGAACTAACCCTAGTCTAGAAGATAATGGAGGCCAAGATGGAAGGAGAATTCCCAATACCTCATATAATACCTTTCTTTTAGTAGGATGATTCTAGGATTCCTCCATCGAAATGTAAAGAACATCAGAGATTAAATTATTTTCTATGCTCCTCATTAGTAAAGGTATGTCCCCCAAATATCATTAATCTCTATTTTTCCAGAAAAAATGTTTAACACTATCTGTGGTTGTATAATATCCTTCCATATTCTATCTAAATGTTATTAGAAACATGACTCCACACACTAATGAGGAAGTTTCAAACAAAATGTGGATTACCACTGGTTATTCATCTCCCTCGATAGAATAAGTTTTGAGGGTTTATGATACATTATCTACTCTGGTCACTACTCCTACCACTGTAGAGGGGGAAGGATTTTGGTAATGTAAATTGTATATTATAAGTCATCATGTGTTGACAGTTGACTTTTACTCTTTATGATGTTTTAGGTTTATCTCATGCAATAGGGGACCCTGTGACGACTAATTCTAACCCTATGGTTGTCTCTGAGGAAGCTGTTTGTGGTCTCAGGTCATCAAAAGTGGGTTTCAAACTGGGTCTCAAGCAAAAAATTTTGGGTGACCGCAGGGCTGAGACTACGATGGGTCTTAGGACATTAATACATTCCATGAGAAATCGTTGGATGAAATTTGAATGAGTGATGAAACATATTAATGTTACCACCTCTTTAGAACAGTTTGAGGAATTTAATAGGGAATTGAATGAATGTGAATCTGTTTTTTTAACCATTTTTTTAATATTAATGTTTTGATTGTGAATTGTTGAATCACATAGCATGATCTATGGAGAATTTTGCAGTGGAATTGTGTGATTAAGGTGTTGAAGTCCATCCCACTCTCACTATTTTTGTGGAAATGGATATGGTGGATCTTGAAAGGGGGACTCTTCCTTAGCCTCCCTTTTCTAGTTTTGGGAAGACCCAGAAAATTCCCCCTCGTCAATATGTCCCTACTCAAACTATTGAGGTCAGGGATATCTGAGAGGAATCCACCCAATACACTAACCCATAACTGGTTGAGTGTCACAAAAAACTTTGATCATTCGTTATTTCATCCATTTGTTATCCTTTTGAGGATAAAAATGTGTATTATCTTTGTCCAGTTCCATCATCTTCTACATACAGACCTGAGCGAGGGGCTTTTATGCCGATGCATCCAATACTAGAAAGATAATTTGTTACTATCCTGAAGGGTGTGGGTCAGGGTACCTCATTATGTTCACTAATCCTAGAGTAAACTTATCTCTTTGATAGTGGCTTTGAATCATATTTGGAGATGGATAATACCATTCATATCACACACCATGTTCTATTGAGGGATATTTAGAAAATAATCTCTAAGACACCCTTAGAAGACATACCTTTATGATTTTTTTGGATTCCATTACTATTTGGTATGCTAGGATATAGTGAATTTTATTTCCACGTGATTAATTCCACCAAGAATGGGATAATTCTCAAGTTGGAGAGAGAACACGAGCTTCAAGAGAACCCCATAAAGGAAAAGCTTCTTGTTAATGTTAATGATCTCTAAGATGCATTATCCCAAGTAGATACTAACCACGATAACAAGTTGGAAGACATTAAACAAAGGATTAATTAGAATACCATTCAAATATCATGCAATTAGTAAGAATTGGATGCTGAGTTGGGGGAGCTCGTACAACTTCCCCATTCCCTATAAGGATCCCAAACTGAAGGGCCAACAACTATTACAATAGTGTTGGGGGAATATTACAGGGCTGAGGAGACTGAAGTTGTTCAGTTGGCTAGGATTTAACAGGAATTTGATAGTCCTTGGGTGGTCATTCAACAAATGAACATTTATGTTGACACACTCTTTCAAAGTGTGACGGAGAGACTCCATCTTGTGGATTCTCCCCCAATTTTTTTCCTTAGAAATGAAAATAATTTTATTCCTAATAATCTGTGACTTCATCTCGATTCTCTTTATGTGATTATAATGTGACATTGAAGCTGGTTTTCATAGTAAGACATCTTTACATATACTTTTCATAACCACAGTGATTGTGATAGGGATAAATTCCAATTTTTTCCAAATCCATGGGGATAGTAAGAATAATTTCACTATTTCTAGGGTCATATGGACAACCCTAAAAATATTGTGTATTTTATTTCATCTACCTATTTTTTTACTAAGTCCAATAAAATGAATACTTAGTTGGTGAGACATGGATTTTTATTAGGCTTACATTTTTAGTTTTTTAGCATAACAAGTATTTTGCATAATTTTTTTCCTTGCTTGAATTTTTTCAAACCCACATGGAGTGCAGGTCTAACAAGATGAGACTTGACTTTTTTCAGATTTCCCATTGTGGGATTTCAATCTAGTGAGTATTATCTCTTTTTATGGGCAATTTCAAGTCCTCTAAGCTTGAATAATGAATGGGTTTTTAAATCGAACATCATTAACTATATGTTTTTAAATGATGACCCAAATAAGGATTTTTGTCAAACATTGTTACGAAATTATTGAAATAACTTATGGGGAATTATGAGCCATAATTTTTTGGTTCCAAAATCAAAAACATGATATTTATGAATAGGGGAGGTATATTTACATGATGAAGTTACCATCGGTTGATAACCCTATATTTTTGGGAGACTTTATGAAAATATTAATAGGTCATGTTACTATATATTCAAATAGTGCCATGTTTTGGCTGATAGGCCCAGAAACTTTGTGTGTGACTTATGAAAATCCAATATAGAATGCTTCAAAATATTCATGAAAATTATTTCTTATGAATTAAAACATTTTATTGTTGATGTATAAAGTTTGTTTATGATGTTTCAGATTTCTTAACACCACGATGGGTGGTATTTCTAAGGTAAATGGTCTTAGAATGAAGAGATCATCATGTATTGGCATTGTCCATGAATGAGAAACCATTCCTACATAACATTGTCTTATATGATGGAGGGTAAATTTTGATTAATGACCCATGTCATGGGGATAATGTAACGACCCGAATCTGGAGCCACTCAACTGGTGCCCCGTACTCGGTTCGCCACATGACCTCAAGCGCATTTCCCCAAACTCCATAGCTTACTGACTAATAGCGAGGGCCTTGGTGAGTCATTGGGGAAACAATGCCCTCATTTGGTAAAGTATACAAGGGAAAGGAAATAACAGTCAATAGCGAAATCCATAAACAGCATACAATAACTAAAACTAAATAGCAGAAGTAATGAATATATATTAATGATGAAATTGATTTAGCAGGTACAAGTATCTAAGGAATCAAAAAACACAACAATGTCCTAAAATACAACTGAGAACAAAGTAATAAAAGTAAAAAAAGAAACTCTAGCAGCATCGCATGTCTAGGCTCGGTCCTATGCTCTCCAGCTCCAACCAGAAATAATGTACCTGAAGTAGAAGGGCCACAATCCCTATCCACACCTACAACCATATAACATGTTTGGGCCGAAAATCAGAACCCAACTAGGATGTGAGACTAATCCCAGTAGGCAATCACCACAAGATCTGTGCCCTACAATCAGTGAGCAATATAGAAAAAGTAAAGGAAATAAATGCAGTAGAGAAACAGGAATACTCTAAAGTAAACAATCCTACAAATCACCCTTCAAATTTATTTATTAATTAAATTCAATTGTTTAATTATAAACCAAGAAATCAAGAAAATATCTCTATATTCTCAAGGCATAGCAAGTGACACAACAGGTAACTCAGCAGACTACCTAAACAACAAGCAGTACAAAACCCAAGCCTGTTCTTTGGCTTGGTGGAATCATCACAACCAACCAAAAAATATTCACACTAACTCTCTGGGTGGATCATACTATCAGACCCCTCTATTAAAGTAATCATACAAAGTCACAGACACTCATGGAAGCACTCACCGTCAATTCCCCTATGGTCTTGCAATGATAGGTATAGACTCTCTGAGGAAGAACTTATATATAATTCCCCCTATAGTCTTGATAAGTAACTAAGGACACTCTGAGGAAGCACAAAGTCCAATTCCTATAGGTCCTAAAAATGATACTAATTTATAACAGACTCTCTAGGGAAGCCCTTAATCGTCAATTCCCTCTTTAGTCTACCGCACCAGGTTCACACAGCCCTGAAGAGTCTAGTCGTGCGTAATCGACTATCAGTAGCCATAAGTAAGTTCAACAACTACATGTCTAATAGCTACAATGCATCCAAATCATATAAACAGTAAGAAATACATGCAATCAATTATATCAAGGCAGGAAATCAATGCAACGAGGTATGCCTCAAAGGCAACGTATGCCAAACAGCGGTAAACAGCCAAAACAAGGGAAACACCCATGGGGTGATCCTCAAACATACTAACAAGAAATAGTTACTCATATAATAACCTAAAGCATACAATAAATCTAAGGTAGATAAAAATACAAGATCAAAACCCTAACCCAGGATACCCAATAGATGGGAATCCGCTACTTTTTCACAAAAACTCAAAGACATTAAACGTAAGGCAACAAACCACCTACCTCGATCCTAGGAGATTGATATACTTGAACCTCGGCATGTGAATCGTCCTAGAACTGGGTATATCTGAAAAAATGTCTAAAATGTTCAACCTCATATAACTCTCATAAGAGAAAGAATCAGGAAATGTGGCCAAAGAGGAACCAACAACTCACCGCTGATATTCTACTGCAGCCGACGGCATTCGATTCAGATAACCGGTGGTGGATCGGTGTCTCGGAGAAGATCTGTGGCCATACCCTCATTCTTGGTCAAAGAATATGGAGAAGAAGACGTGTTCGAGGTTAAGACGCGACCATGGTCTGTTTAGAGAAAAACAAGAATGCACACGGTGTGTACTTTTAGAGTACATGGCATGTACTAGTATTTTCCGTACACCACATTAAGTGGCCTCTAAATCACCCCTACATGGTCGTGTGTGTGGCAATGACATGTCCAACACACGGCCTCGAGCGGCAACAAAATACACGGCGTGTTCTTATAAAGTACACGGCATGTACTTAAAAAATTTCCAGATTCTCCTATTTTCCCCAAAAACGACCACAAATGGAAAAACATACCTGAAAAGAAAGTCCAGGTTCTTACCGATAATACCCCTTTCTTATAAGGGTTGAAGCATCGAGTAGTTTAATTGTGTGCAGCACAAAAATTAACTATTTATTTTAACATCATACAGTGAGGACGTTGTTGTACAGCTTGACGTCTTATGACTATGACATTATCCTATTTAGTTTAATTTCATAAAACAAGTCAATTATGCTATTTAGTTTAAATTCATATAGTATTGATATAGTATGATACAATTTAAGGTCCTAGCTTTGACCTAAAGGTTAGTTAACTCTCCTTTTTATTGGTAAATTTTTTCGGAATGGGCCATTATATTCAGTTATGATGAGGATAATATTCTAAGTTGTGATCTAGGGATCTCTATATTTGAAGAGTGGTATAGAGGAAATATCTTATGGTGATATAGGAGGTGTCTCATAAGGAATAATTTCCCACTGGTTGAAAAACTATTTTTGTGCTCTACTTTATGAAAATCCAACTAGGGCATGTTAAAACATAATTAAATAGTGGCATCCTCTGAGTTAGAAACCCATTTTATGGGATAATTTATTCATAGACAACTAAGGTGTGCTACATCATAGTAAGGAAACAGAGTTATCTGTAATTATGAGATTCTATTGCTGATATCCGAAGCAAGTTTATGGATATTTAGATTTCCCCAAACAGAGAGTCCAGTTTTGTGGAAGAAAAGTACATGAATACATAAGAATCATATAAAGACCAAATTAACGAAAAATTGGGGGAATAGATTCCCTATGTGGTTATGATCCGAGTGTGGGAAAATGGTTCTTTTAATTTTAGGTAATATTACTAATACCGTAGCATTATAGAATTGATTAGTGATGTGTGGCCTATGGGAACAAGGTTGTTCCGACATACATTGGACACAAATGATGAAATTATAAACTATGATATTGGGGGTTCTCATATTGGTAGAAACGATATGATGAAAATATTTTAGGGGTGACTTCAAAATGATTTGAATCATGGGTTCCAACATGATTTCCTAAAAGCTTATAATTGTAAAGGAGGTATATCATGGGGGAGAAGTTAATGATGGTTTAAAAACCCATTTTGTGTCCTAAATTATTTAAATCCAATTGGGAAATGTTATTGCATATTCAAATAGTAGAATCCTCTAACTGAGAAACCTAATTTTTGGTTGAATTTATGAATAGACAACTGGGTCATGTTATTACATTGTTTGGAAAATAGGTCATTAGGTACCACACATTATACAACTAGAAAGTGAAGAAATATTATGAAGATCTAAAAGTGTCAAATATTAAGAGTATGACATGTATAAGGGTTATGTACGACCACAAAGGAATCATTTGGACTAATATTTTCCATAAATTGTAGAGTCCCTTTCATGGATCTGAATCATATGTAGGAGGAAATATCACTAGTTACTTGGTGGACCCATGAATGAGGGGACCCGAATTAAGATCTTTTATGTAGATCATTACCTGTACATATGAGAGGGTCCATTTTTTTTCCTTGTGTCTTGGACTTCTAAATGAGGTCTAGGTGTCACTATGTATCTCATTGGAATGAGAATAAATCTAGCTTTACTTCTTGAGGTACCACGCAATTTTAACAGATATGGTTCGATCATTAGCCATGTATTCTAATATCCTGAGGTAAGAACATCAGTAATGCAGTTTAATGTCATCTGGTAAGGAAAAAAGGTGAATCAACATGAGAAAAAAAATTGTGTACGAACTAGGGTATATGGCCCAAGCATCACTACATATCTTACAAGAGAAAGAATCAAGCCACACTTAGTTCTTGAATAAACAGTTCCCACACTGACTAAATTCATGAGTGGAGGATAAAGTGTATGTTTTTTAATACAACTTCATGCATATGTTGAGAACCCATATTGGATACTCTCATGATGATATAACACGTACATAGGATAGTTGGAGTATTTATTATATTGTGTTGTGAGTAGTTCTTGGATTGATGATTTGAACATCGCTACATATCTTTTTGGAATGATAATCAAGCCACATGATTCTCATGAATAAATATACCCCACAATGACTTAATTCATGTGTGGTGGAAAAATAGTGTTTTTTTAATATGGTTTTATGCATAGGGTGAGATCCCATATTGGATCCTCTCATGTATATTTGACTCATACATAGAATAGTGGGGTAATTTCCTGTATTGTATTGTGATTGGGCCCAAGATTGAAGATTTGAATGTCATTATGTATCTAATTGGAATGAGAATCAAGCAACATGTAGTACTTGAGGATATTGTGTAGTTAATTTTCATGAGATGAGGAAATTTGGTGTTCCTTTTATGTTCATGTAGCTAGGACCATGATATCCCCAATGTGAATTGATCTGCATACTCATGTATGGAATAATTTTACCAGACTTTTAATCTCATGGCAGATATGATCGATGTAAGAAACAAGAAGAGGAAAAGGATTATTCTACCAAAAAAAGGAAATATAAGGAAATGGATTGGACATTTAGGTTTTTTAGTGTCTATACGAGGATTTGAGATCAGTGTATCACTAATTATCTCATAAAAATGAGAATCAACCCTTATGTAGATCTAGAATCCCATATAGATTAACATCATGCAGTGAGGATGAAGATGAACCAATGTGAAAGAGTGGAAATGTTGATGTTAGGCCCAAGGATGAAAATGTGGGTGTCACTTTGAATCTCACTATGATTAGAATCAAGCTAAATGTAGTTCTCGGAAGGTTACCTATGTATGTTTGACTCACACACAGGGAGTGGGGACTTTTTTAGGCTCGGCCCGAGAATAGAGATCTAGGCATCATAATGTATCTCATCGGAATAATAATCAATACATACATAGTTCTAGAAATATCATACAATTTATCATCATGGAACGAGGACATTTTACATTTATATTAATATTTTTCACAAAGAATGTGGGTCCCCAAACATTGAAAGGAGCATTTCGGTTAGACTACGGGATTGGGCATGTTCTTCACTATGTATCCTTTTTTAGAAAGAATCATGTCACACATAGTTCTTCAAAATTGTTCCATACATAAATACCGATTTGAAGTGGGTGGAAGGGGGATTTAATATGTTTCATAGGGAGGTTTGGTCCCAAGACATGAGTTCTAGGCATCACAACATGCTTCATCAGTGTGATAATCAAGCCATTCAGAGTTTTTGGAATGTTTCCAATGAAGGCATAATTAATTCACAGGGAAATGGATATTTTTTTATTTTGTTTAGACATAGAATGGGAGGTGAGGGAGTCACTATGTATCTCCTTGGAATAAGAGTCAATACAAACATAGTTTATGAATAAAGGTTTTTTATGGGTACCAGCACTGAATATGATGATCCGCTCAAACACTGATCAAAATGTTGAGCATATTTACATCATCAAATAGGGACATGATAATGTTGGGGATTACATATAGAAAGGGGTACAGGTGACCCTGTGGAGTTTCAATTATTTAATTGGGTCATGCACAGGGGTTATTTTCATCATTTATTCCTCATTTCCATCCAAGAGGCCATCTCGGCCCACTGAGGGGTTAGAGGGATGTGATTGGGACTTAAACATAACATGGAGTCCCATATTTAAGGGACAATGAGTGTCTCAGCGCATGGAATTTTGTGGGTTTTTTAACTTAAAACTATCGGGACATTAACGATGTATTTTAATGTCATTTGTTATTGATGAATGGTTCCCTACAATTTTAGGTCATAATACTATGACCATATGTTATTTAGTTTACCATCATGAAACAAGGATGATGGTTTCAAGAAGTGTAACATCTTGTAGATTGACATTATATTATGCCTTTTAATTTCATGCAACAAAGACAAACTACACAGTTTAATGTTTTACAACTAATATGAATGTCTTGTGATAACACAAAATATTTCTTTAGGAATATTTCATTGATAGGTTTGTTCTGATCTCTATATCGATTGGCATTAAGGAATAAGCTCTATTGGAGTGAACCTTGTGTGTCCCTCCCACTTTGGTTTAATCTTTGGAGGATTATTTGTTGATATCATTGGAGACCTAAGGACCAATACGAGTTCTACTTGGAAGCATTAATAGAGGCTTAAATTCTTGTTAAGGCTCGTCCCATATTGTTTTGTTATACTTCCAAGTGATGCAAGGTGTGAAATCTTTTCTCATCAAACTTCTCTAATTCATCCAGTTGTCTCTTGCATTTATCATAAGTTGATAGCTGGTCACATGTGGAAATATTGAGCGATGGTAATTGAACCTCAATAAGAATAACTACTTCTATTTCATATACTAGTGAGTATGGCGTATCCAATGTGGTAGTACGGGTTGTAGTATGGTAAGCCTATAAGGAATGAAAGAGTTTATTAGTCTAGTACTTATGATCCTTATCCACCATCTTTTAGAGTATGTTTGATAGGGTCTTATTGAGGGAATCTCTCCATAAATTATCCACTTTTTGATAGCAGGTTGATTGGTTGGACTTTTTATTGTACTCCTAATAAATATTCTCCACCTCGGTGGAATAGAAAATGTTGTTGTTGTTTATCATTATTTTTTTGTGGAAAAAAAATTTTGTAATGTTGTACGATTTCATGAAGATTCCAAAGCTTTTGGACCTTAATTATTTGAGGGGTATTACCTCATCCCATTTATAGAATAAATCAGTAACAGCTAATAAATATTTTACATGTTTGATCGTAACTATAGGTTATGGCTCCACAAAATCCATTCCACTTGTGGAATATGGAGAGGAGTATTTCCATGTATGTAGAAACTATGGGGGTGATGGATGAAGTTGTCATGCACTTGGAAGGACTGGCATTTCTGGGTTAAATCTATGATATCTTGTGTAAAAATGGGATAGTATTACCCAAAACATCATATTTGACTAGAAATCTTATATATTGACCGGTGGGAACTACAGGCTCTTGAGTGTACTTATTTCATGACAGTGAAAATATATTCACCATCAATACATCTGAGAAGGACACCATTAAATCCTTTCTTATAGTGTAAATTCTGAGGATTTGGTATGTCATAAATAGTGAAGTTGGTTACTCATCATTAAATTTTATCCTTCCCAACTCTATTCAATGGGAGTAATATGTTATAAATGTAATCCCTGATTAGCATAATACACATAGTGGTAGCACCATATGGATTAGGGATAGTGCTGATTTCATTGATCTCTTCAATTCTAACTTGAACAAAAGCTGGTGTCGTTCAACGATACGCAATTATGATGACCATTTCATCTTAGTTTAGATCTTCTAGAGTTGTAGCTGAATTATAAAATGAATCTTCCTTGGAATTTTGTGATCATGGACTTTCATTCAATATTTTTTTGAGGGGAACACTACCATTAACCCTCAAACATAGTCAATCGAGGGAATTATCACTTCTTTTCAAATTGTGAAATCTCCATTAATATGTTTGATTACCTACTATGAATCTTTTTTTACCTCTAAATTTTCTACTAGTATTTGGAGTACCGGTTATAATCCTACAATGTGGGCATGATATTTTAACTCATTGTTATTACAACCTTATGATAAATAGAAGGATTCAAGTTAAATTACCTTCACTTGGGGAATTAGCATGATCCTAACCATACATTATTTATTTTAGGGTCTTATGTTCTCCTCCCTAATGGTCAGCTGTATACTCCATAAAAATATATATTCTACATTTGGGGGGGCCTCCTTGAATAAAAAATATCTTCTCATCCAAAAATTTAGTATTTAACAACATTTTTTCTGCAGAAGGGTGTTCTTATAGAAAAAACTACCAAAGCCTAGTCATTCATTTCTTTCCGAGGCCTGAATTGTATATCAAACTACTCCATAATAACCACACACCATGCCAAAAGTCCTAACAAAATTGAACATATGAGGATTTATTAGAGTGTGTTATTGTGAGGGAAAGAATGGACCTCATAATTATATAGGTAGTGCCCCAGTTTCTGAACCACAAATATTAATGTTAGATAGGTCTTCTCAATATCTTATAAATGATTCATAGAATTTTTCGTGGTTCTTTAGATATAATAATGGTTATTTTCATTCCCAACATCGTTCTTTTTTACAAGGTGATAATTGATCACTCTAGGATCATCACATATATAATGAGTGTATTTCTCAAAACATGTGGCACTAATACTGATGGGACAAAGAGATATTTCTTTATGTTTTCAAATTCTTCCTAACAGTAACGGTTCCACTGGTATGTGACCCCCTTATTCATCTGTTTAGTGAAGGTAAAACACTTTCCTATGATGTTGGATATGAAGAGATGGATATAGGCCAAGTGTCCTTGAATTCCTCTCAACTATATAAGGTTTTGAGGAGGTTTTATAATGAGAATGGATTTTTTCCCTTAGGCTAACATCAATGTTGTGATGGCATATGATGAATCTGAGAAACTTTCTTAATTTCGATCCGAAAGCTAGTTTTTAGGGATTTATCTTTAGGTTATGTTACCCTATCGTTTTTAATATAGTATATAGTTCATCTAGGTCTTCAAAAAGTTTTTGGGACTTAACAACTAGATCTTCAACATTGCATTCAAAAATTTCCCCAAAAAATGATTGAATATACAATTAATGGCACGTCGGTATGTGGAATCAGAGTTCTTCCGAAAAAAAGCATTACCCGAAAGTAGAATACACCATTGGGGGCATTGAAGGTAGTGGATTATTAATATTATGGTTGTATAAATATTTGGTTATACTCTTAATATTCATCCATGTGGGAGAGGGCTTGATAACCATCTGTTGTATCCATCATGAGTTCTATGATTGGAATCAGGAATTCATATTCCAGACAGTGTCAGTTGAGATATCTGAAGTCGATGAAAACTCTAGAATTACCATTCTTCATATTTATTGGGATGAAATTGGCTAGACATTTCAGATTTTGTTTCTCTCCAATGAAGTCTTCCTTAATGTGCTTCTCCACTTCAGCCTCAATTTTGGAGGTCTGTGTTGGGAGTGTCCATATGGATGCTTGTTTGTATCCTTGGTGGTTTTCTAGTAAACCTAAGTGATTTGTGGCCAACTCAAGATATATACTTATAATTTTTATGTAATTATAGAAAATAATTTCCTGGTTTTTCTTTAGTAATGAATTATATACCTTTTATTCTTTGTAATTTATGGATTCACCGATAAAAGTGGGTCATGGATCTTCCTTGGTACCCATATTTATTTCTCTGACTTCATCAATTGTGGAGGAGACACCTTCCTCAAATGATGTAGGGACATCTCTAAGGTCTTCATCATCATCCTCTTCCACATTCTTCATCCCTTCAGTATCTTCCGAGGAAGTAGGTGATGAATAAATTTCCATAGAGTTATGGGAGCAGTTGACATTTGGAGATCCAAAATATGAAGTAACCATTTCTAGCACAATTGATGGTGTAAGGCCTTTTGTAGATTCAGATGGTACATTAGGGACTGAGAATGATAATCTTTTTCTTCTTCCATTATCATGAAAACTTATTCTATCTTAGCTGATAGCATAATTATTTTTTGACGTTTGGGGTAAATAAAGAAAAAAATTCATCTTGGCTTTCATTACAACTTATAGAGGTGAAAAAAATCTAATGGTATTGGGAACAGTTTTTATGAATGACATCATGGATTCCACTAAATTTTTTCTTGAATTTAGATCCATCCCCTCAATTTAGTTGATTAAAATGACATTCTATTCATTTATTTTTTTTGAAAAGGTTAACTTGAATGATCTCTCGAAAATTGAGGGAATTGATTTGAGAAACTTTTTCAGTCATTAACCATTTCCCAACCCAATGGTAGAATTTGAAATCATTTTACTATGATTCATGAGATTTAAATTGAGATTTTCACCCAAAAAATGTCCCAATTTTCTATTGATAAAATATTTGAGGCATTTGTGGTATGAAAAAGGGATATTTGTATGCTGATGTTTCCAAGTTATTCCTAGTTGAATGTTGATGGTTCTATCATACTTGACAGCCAATAATTCTAAGTCAAACATGATATCCCCACACTGAGTTATGAGTTTAATTTCACCAATATTATGTTTTTCATTATTTTCACTATCCATGTAACATTAAAGTGGAGGGGTGAAGTGAGATTCATTAAAACCTAGTTTATGAACTATTTTAATTGGAATTAAGTTGAGTCTTGACTCTTTGTTAATGAAATATTATTTTATATTAGTGTTATTTATCAATTCATATATATAATAGGGTTCGGTGTGTCCCTATATGATAGAATCATTATCTTGGTCTATGAAAGAGATGATTGTGTGGCATTATACAAGATCATTCTCTACATGATTCATTTCTGCAGTAGTAACCTCATCTTCAAATTCATATGGTCTTAATAAGAACTCTATGAGTACTTCCTAGAGGACTTTTTATTGATTCATAGTATCCATGATTGATTAAATGTCCGAAACTAGGGATAATTGCCTCAAAACATCATACTTTTGATCCAAAGGTTTGTTCTTCCTAGCATGTGGATGCTATTTGGAAGGTTATATTAGATTTAAAGTACTTTATGTGGATGGATCAACCCTTGTAATAGGAGATAAAGGTTCTTCTTCCCTTGGAGGATTAGGTTGAATAGGTCTACCGGGACATCGAGGATGAGTAGGCAATGACGTATCCCCTAGAACATATCAAAGAATTTTCATTTGATATCATACCCTATCATGTGGGGGGGGACTTATTTTATATTTCTAAGACCATTGAAGAGATATCCAATGATTTTCAGTCATGTATACGGTTCGTGTAGGGATGTGGTTACAGTAGCAACTCCTAGCATTACTACATCTCCCACTATATCCTCAACTATGACAGCCTCTTCCTAGAGTTCCCCAATCTAATATTGTGGATTCAGGTTTATAATTATGATCATATCATGATAATATAACCATTAAAATAATAACAATAATGGAAGTGAAGATCAACTCATCATCTTATTATGATTCTATATGGAAGGTTGAATCTTGTTGTACTATTTGGTGGGGTATTGCCTCTGCTTCCGGGACTGTAGGAATGAGGTATAATAAAGTAAAAGATAAATTTTTCCATGATATAATCCCATATTTTAGATTTTTATTATGTATCTTCTGGCCATGTCATTTTTTTGTAATACTAGATTTTAGAGGATTGAGTTGTCGATGGATTCATTTGTTGTTTTGGAAGTAATCTGGGGCATAGTCAGTTGTTGAAACTATGATAATAAGATATCATCAGTCAGGTTGATCATATTTATAACCATACAATTACTTAAATTATGTATACCCTTATCGTTAACTTCCTTCCATTCATTTCCATCCACTGGATCGATGGTAGAGACACATGCTACATGAGCCGGTGGCCTTCCCATCTTCACTTAACCAGAGACCACCATCTTTTTCAGGATTTATTTAAAATAAAAACACTCTTGAATGTTATTATATAGCACTTTATGGAAAGGGAAATAGTTTGGGAGATATTTTTCACCATCTTTGTTAGGATTAATGGGATTTGGAAGCATGAAAAAGTTATTTTCCAATGTCAAGATGAAGTATCCAAGGTCACTTTCACTTTGAAAAGAATATACCATATACTTCATCTCCTCAAAATATTTTCACCACCTCTCCTTTTGATCATCTTGATCAATTGGGCATTATTTCTTATTCTTTAGAGGTGGAGACGCATGATATAAGAACCCATGTTTTGGCTATAAAAGACTTTGGAATATTCTTGATGTTATTCCAGAGCAGTGCCATCAGACGGTGTGCGATTCCGAGCCCTGGTGTGGCCGGAATTAAATTTTGAGTGTGTTCAAACTGGGCACACCAAATAAATAGGATAACTTCAAAAAGGTGATCCGAATCAGAAATCTGAGCACACTGATGGGTCCAAAATGGGGTGTTTACTCCAGGAATGACATAAAGCATGTCGGCGAGGGACGTTGGGACCCCTCGCCCGTTACCGGAATGTTAAATGGATAAATAAAATAAGTAATTTATTCGTTTAATGGTTAAAGTCAAGTATCTATTAAACAGTTGCTCAGATGGAAAAAACAAGAGAACTGTTGAGTCCATAACGTGTCGTTTACCCTAGGATGGGTGTAATTTTCGCGGGCGCGACCCTTCAGTGAAAAATACCGTTAGGGACGTTTTCGTAATTTAGCGGCTATGGATGTTAAATTTTATAACATTCGAACGGAGGCTCGGATTAAAATTCTGAGACCACCATTGGGCTCGGGAGGTGGTTTCTACTCTAGGGGAGGTTTAACCTCAACCCCTTCGAGAGTTTCAGATGTGGGTCCTTTCATGGGTGATTAATAAAAAAATTAATTAAATTAATTTTTATTTTAAGACTCTACTTAAGCCAAACCCACTCCACTCCCTCCCCCATTTTCACCTCCTGGTAGAAGAACCCTCAAGGAGGAGCTCTTATCCTCTCCTCCACCTCCCTCCTCTTATCAAGGCGGCATCGAGCAGCAGGTGCGGTAGCGGCACGTACGGCGAAGCTCCGGGCTACACCCCAACAGGTAGGAGATCTTCGTTTCGTTTTTAATTTCAAATCGCTCCTTTGAACCTAAATTAAAGTGTCGAATTGTTGTTTGATTTTTGATAAAATCCCATGAATGCGTAGTGTATATTCTAATATTCATGCCTCATATTTCAGATTGCCAATCCGAGTCTTGAGGCATCTACAGTGGTCCGGTAATGTTTTAAGGGTTTTGATGTTTTCCAGCGGTTCTGGCCGGTCCGGCGGGTGGTCCAGCCTTTCCAGGTGGCGGCATGGCACAGTGGATGGCGGATCAAGGCGGGGCGGCACCGAATTCAGCGGGGTCTATCTGGGATGGCTCTCAGTCGAGCAGAGCAGTCCAGGCGGCGTCGGTCGGGCGGCGGTGGTCTTCAGCGGTGCCAGCAGAGGAGGGGCCCCAGCAGGGCGTGATGACACGGCCGGACCGACTTCGCCGGTCGGCTCGCGCGGGTGACCGGGGTCTTCGGACCCCGACTGGCATACAAGGACCCGAATATTGCGGCTCCTATAGAGGTGGAACCGGAACGGCTCCAGCCGGTCCGGGTGGGGCAGCCAGCCCGTGTGAACCGCGCGCCCATTCAGGCATGGTGGGCCGGCCGAACCGGCCCGACCCACCTGTTTTCGTCAACTAAATGTTTAAACGCACCTAAAATTCGAACCGGGAGTCGGATTCATGTGTCGTCTATGATGGAGAGATACTTGGATCAAGAAGAACTTTTTGAAATGGTTTCGGGGGTTTTAACTCCCGAGATAGGGGCCTCAGTGGCACGATGTGTACGTTAA
Organism: Viscum album; assembly: GCA_963277665.1. Lineage (NCBI taxonomy): Eukaryota > Viridiplantae > Streptophyta > Magnoliopsida > Santalales > Viscaceae > Viscum > Viscum album. The sequence continues at coordinate 1,806,523,375 of OY728152.1, read as the reverse complement.
GTGGATTGGCATTTTTGCGGGATGTTTTTGTTTTGAGCGGCGCAGACACATCCGATGTCTGTTTTGAGCATTTTTAGTGGCGTTGGGACCCTGGTGCCGAGGCGTTTCTTTCCACGGGGTTTTTGGGCATTGAAGTCGGAGTTGAGGTGTGGGGCCCATGGCCCGTCTTTTAAGGTGTAAGCAGCGTTTTGTAACTTTTTCATCGGACGTCCGTTCGGGGCATGCGAGCAGTCGATTTTGGGTGTTTTTTTGAGGATATTGCAATGGCGCAATACGCCCACTTTAATTTTGCACGATGGTGCGGGCCCCATGAGGTTCGTTTTGGGAGTTGACGGTGATTTCCATCTTCTTCACCAGCTGTCTAATTCAGACAAGTGGTTAGTTGAACTTGTGTACTTTTTCGAGAGGATCACAATGGTGTGATCCATTGGCAGCGCTTCCGGACCAGGGTGCGGGTCCCACATAGAACCGCTTGTGCGTGGTTTGACGAAATGCATATTTTTCTCCAGATATATGTTCCACTCAAGTGAGCAATCCTTTTGACGTGGTTTTCTGAGGGGATCACAATATTGAGATGTGCCCATCTGTTTTGGGGACAAAGGCTCGGGATCACGGGACGTTGTTCGGGTGTAAAGCTGTGTTGGTGACTTTTCCTTCGGTTATCCGTTTAAGGTGAGTAAATAGTCTATCTTGCATGTTTTTTTATGAGGATTATGACGGTATGAACCGTTTTGATGTGAGGATCCT